>CATQJL010000112.1:15224522-16592715 GCA_958299035.1 Cylicocyclus nassatus
CATTTGAAAAGGAGCGGGATTGCATGGAGTCGCGTAGTCTGTCTTACCACCCAATCATTTGGAGATCAGTAGCGGGAAACCTGTAGACCTTTGTGTGTAAGGGTCACGAGGCACCTAGATGAACTCGAAAAACTGAAAGTATACCCCTCTAAGCGCCCACCACAAGCAATCTCATGGTAATCAGCAGTTTAGCGCAGGTATCACGATATCATCGAGAGGTCTACACAGTAGCCCGCAAGACATTAGAAGCGTTTCGGATTACATCAAAAACCCAAAAATTAATTGCAAAAAAGTGTGCACTGCCGCTACGAACGAGCTGGTCCCGGTCCCGGTCTCGTATTACTTAGCTCTATGTGGGTTCTGACCTAGGAATCGGGTCAGGTCAACTGTAAAAATGGGGCATTCTGGTATATGCATACCAGTAGGGCGCTGTGGGTGGTCTGCTCTCACTGTCTACCGAAGGCTATCAGGGCAAGCGTTAGCATAGTGTCTCTCCTGTCATCATCCCCGCTACCTTCTGCTGAATTAGGTCTTTGCATTAGATGCGGTGCTTGAGGTGCAGGTTGCAATGGTTTTTGTTCTTTTTAGACTCTGATGAAGGCGTTATCTTCAAACGTTACCCCACGAGTTCAATAAAGATCATTACAAGTTTTGATTACAGCTCAAATAATATAGCTGGAATTAGAGAAATGCCAAGATCCGTCGACAATCGAGTTTTAAGTCACAGGTCACGCATGTTAGAAAGACAAGATTCCGAAACGTAGGAAACACTGATTTGTAGCAGAATGGTTCATAGTGTCCATAGAAGTAACATGACATGCCGATGGAAAATCACATCTAATCGACATGTCGGAGGCTCTTAGGAAATAGATGTACGGCAAGGTGTCAAATCATCGCAATTTGCCTAGCTTCGTATTGGACTAATTGAATGTTGTACACAATGTCATCCATTTGATTTAACGCTAATTCTAACGCATTACTTCTACATCTCATCCGATCGTAGCATATTCCTTACCTTTTTGAACAAATTCTGAATTTTTGCTTCCATCGTAACGGAAGATTGTCGTTCGAAGTTGCAAAAATTAATCCGTATGTATGGACTTTGTAACATAATGCTCTTTGTCTTATCATCTAATTTTCAAAGCTTTACGCAACATTAAAAAGTCCCATGTGCTTTGAATTTTCACCTACAGTCAGATCGACAGCTTAATTAGGTAAAATTCCAAAATCACTCCACTTATCAGTGAAAATATTAGATGGTTCTGGCTTTCTCGCTATATAAACGCGGTTTAGTACGCTACTTTGTCCAGCTTTGTTTATTCTTCTTCAAGTTATAACTTAGCTGATAGAGTGCGTTTTTTCAGGCAGACTAACTGAAGAAAATGAGACTTTTGCTAGTTCTCTTAGCGGTGATTGTCTTGGCAGGGGGTCACGTCGCGTATTGGGACTTACCCTTTTGTGGTATGTGCAAAGATTTGGTCGGCAAATTGAAAGGACATGTTGAAGGAGGAGTTAGCGGTCTTACACAGGTTCTTCTTTGATTACAACACAGTGCATATATTGGGCGTTTTTTCGACGACTGAAGCATCACATGAGCATACTGTTCAAACAGCCTTATTCTAGTAACCAAGAATAAGCCATCCTTCAGTTTGCAACCAAGTTCTGTGACAACGTTCCCCTCGTTGCGGAAGGATGCAAGAGCATGGTAAAGGACAATATAGACAGAATTGCGGCAGAATTAAAGGTGAGTCAGCAATTGATATGCATCAATATTCATGTTCCCTGCGACGCGCACATAGCCAAGTAGTGTACAACTTTATGACTTGCGCTTTTGAATAACTCTGATTTTTTCAGAACAACGTCGAAACGGAAAAAATTTGCATTCATATGCAACTATGTTGGTAAATCCATATTCAGATCCATATTCAATAAAGACTTCACGCTCTGATGTTTTAGCAGACTCTGATTTCAAGTAATTAAAAAATTAACTGAAATGGGATGATGATGTGCAATCATGTGAGCATTCCCACTGTGGATGTCTCTTAGCTATCACTCGGATACTGCATAAACAACTTGCATATAGACGAAACGTTTTAGCCTGTTGACAGAACCAAAGACATTCCTTTGATAACGGTATATCTATATCATGTATCATAATAAAAGGTAAAAGGAATTCTAAGAGTGCGACAAGTTCTTTGACACTGCCCGTAAGCAAGTGAGCCCAAATGCTCAACAACACTTTGCCAAAATTAGTTGTGCTATGTTCTGGTATCAATTCAAAATTTGCATAACGAATTCGAATGATCAAAGTAATTGCGACCGAATACAACATCCAGTGTCTCGTTCGTATGGACCACCAAGGTTTCAACTAGACGCATGCTCATTGAAAGCGCTGGTAAAAAAATGTACGTCAAAAGACCATCGGCATCAATTGCCGAAAGCTTTTTTCCTAACATCAGTAACAAATCCAAAATACCCATGCAACGACAATTTTTCGAATTGAGACGAACTAGAGAAGGAAGATTGGCAGATTTTAATGTAAATACAGAAAGAACATGGATGGGAACTGCCTTTTTAGGCTCCCCCCACACTTCTTTTGAAAACTCTAATTGTTTGAGAAATTGACCCACAAGAACATGGAAATTTTCAAACGGAAAATCGCAAACGAAACTCTACTTTTCAACAATGGCGCTCCCTAGCTCACTAGTTTGACTCTATAGTGCTTCAAAGTAATGCCTCCATTGAACGAGTGGAAATATGGAAAATATGCTCGATATGCGAGACTGCAGCGGTCACACCATGCTAAAGAAAATCAGCCGCTCAAGATTTAGCGAAGGACTATGATTAGCTTCCAAACGAGTTGCAAGCCTGTAATAGGGGTTAGGCCAACCGTGCATAGAAAGGCTTTGAGATTAATGTGGATTAACATTCTCGCTGCTGGTATGATAGTAAGCTATAAAAAGCCTAGTAGGACGTCGTTTGGAAGTACGGGCAAGCCAAAGCCCTATAAGTAGCCAGAAGCTTTGAGAGGAATCAAATATGCCATTGCAAGACCAAATTTAGTTTACACCTCAACGCGAAGACAAAACCGTATAGCAAAAATTGTTATATCTACTTGATCACACCAACAACAGCGTACTACCGAGATGTACGACCGAAGTTTTCCCCTGCTGGAACGATTGACGCAGCGCGATTCAGGACCACTAAATCCACTAATAGTGCGAACCGAAGGCACCACTAGCAAGTTGACAATGTTCGGCCCAAGCTCTTTGTTACGTTATGCTTAAAAAAATTGTAACTTTAATTTGGCTTATGTGAAGACGTTGGCTAGAGTCTTCACTTTGGCATGGACGTCATTACTATACATTCCACATTTGCGTGGAATCTCTGAATGGACAAGGTAGGCATAAGGGAAAAGGAAGATCTCTTATAATAATTTTTTGGCAATTAACATTGTGCTACGCATTATGCATTATTCATTCTATAGCTTGAAATGAGACGCTGATAAATGGACAAAATTTTGAACATTTTAAACATTTTAAAAACTAGCGGATCAAGATAAGCTAATGTAGCTTCACTAATACCCTGTTATGCATCAGCATGGTGAAGTCTTATGAGTAAATTACCTTACAACCACTCATCAATAGGTGTTGCCTTATAGTTGATGTTCCGATCAAATAAAGTGTTCATAGTAATTCTTAGCTTATCCCGTGACACCGGAATTCGCATCTATTTGCTGTCATGTAAATTTACAACTCCACTGACAGTAATGTCTAACGGGGTTCTACACAAAGAAATAAAGATCAAAATTATACCTTTCAGCTTGCTAGCATTAAAGACTTGAAGAAAATGAAGAAAAAGGACTAACCGCTCTGGTGCGCAAGGTATATGATCAAAACCCACAGGTTGTAAATTTTACTAATTATTAGGCTGGCTTTTAGATATTGGTTCTGGCATGCAAACTCATAGCTCTATAACAATTCGAAAAGCGGAAATTTACTAAGATTTTTTGTGGGAGAATAGTCTTAAGCCTTTACTCTCACATATTAGATACTCAGAAATTCCGTCATTAAAAAAGCCAGTTATCCACCTATGCGTCTAGCCTCTCAAAAAATCATTTTTTTTGGATTTCTCAATTTCGTTCTCAGCTGAGAGTGCACAGGCGATTAGTTTGGTGTTTGAATGCTTACGACCTTTGGCTACTTGGAAAAACACAGTGAAGGTTGGAACATGCTGTCTCCGAACTTTTGCAGCCGAAAATTTAAAGATTTCCAAGCATTTCCGCAAGGGAACTAGTTTTGGGCAATCCAGTACAATTAAATCTGACCATCCATGGTCATGCAAATGGTTGGAAATTCAACAAGTTCTTTGTCGTTGCCACGTTTGCTTTCATAATGCGGACAACTTGTTGGGGCTAAATTCTTTCATTGCGGTGAAATATCTGAAAATCTTCAGAAAGTGCGTTTTTGTTTATAAGCCTTTAATAGAATTCATAAGCAACTTTCTTACTTGGGGACATTTTTGCTCAGGATTATGAGCATAACAAAGCAGACAACGTCGCCCCAAACAGAAACTGTGCAAAGGGGGTGAAAATCTAAGGACGCATCAAAGAGTAGGTTGTTTTTGACGTGTAGTAGGACTTAAGAAAAAGCAAAACTTCAAGCTTTCTCAACTGCTTTCTCAGCTTTCTCACTTCTGTGTATACAGCACGGCGTTTACGAGTGGCTGAATTGGAAGCTTTACCGTTGTGATACTCTCAAGTCTTCGAATCTAGCCGAAGATTGCCTTTTGATAATTTAGATGTGCCGCTACCTGCGCGCTAAAGGCATGGTTTATCCAAATTGATAATTCTGAGATTTTGATGGCTTTCTCATAGCAGGTCCCAAACCACGTGGGTGATCCTCACTCACCGCTGCAAACGATGTATTCCTAAGCGGGAAATCCCTTCAGAGTTGAAGCGGAGGTGGCTTTGCCCATCAACGTGCGTATTTTGAAGATAATAAGGTTGAAAGCGATCTTCAAAATTAGTAAAAATGGTGGAAATACAATAATCATAATGAGGGGCAAATTTATGACAACTCTAAATAGAGGTTGATTTTTGACTGCTTTAGAACACCCATGTTGATAGAGCCACTCGGGCCACTTTTTATTCTGAACGTTCCTCCGAATTGATCTCTTCTGAAGCGGAAGCCCTTTTTGAGCGATATCTCACATCATTTGCAATGGCGCGTCCGAAGGCATACGCGCTACATTATACTTTCGATACTCAAGAGATAGAGGCTAGAAAGTGATAGTTGTTTGAGTTCCTGCCCTCAAAAGTGAAGGTTGTTTCAGAAAAATGGATGGAAATTCAGAGATATGAATTGAACCAGGAAACTTGAAAAATTCATGTAAAGCAGAGGCTAGCTCACCAAATTTGAAACCTTAACTTGGTGATTTCGTACGCACAGTTTCCTCATCAGGATTGCCAGTTAAATTGGGTGGCAACAAGAACAAAGTTCTTTTCCAATTAAAAAAACGCTGTTTAGTTGTGGCGGTAGTGGGAGATCGAAAGAAAGAAAACTTGTCAACAACTGTATTGAACATGTTAAACACGTCCAAAAAGATATGTTGTACATCGACGCCAATCTGATTTTTGATGCGTCCTTTAGATTTTCACCCTCGCATAGTCGTTTCCTATCCTGCGACATCGTCTGGATTCTTCCGCTCATCATTCCGAGCAAGTATCATCCGAGCTGAAGAAAATTCGTTGCAAAAGCACTTAAAGAGAACAAGGTAAAGAAACCGCACTTTTTAATAATTTTCACAAAAAACCGGCATAAGCAAAGAAGTAAACTTGGCGACGTTGTCTACATCATAGAAAAGAAACAAGACCTATCGAATACACAAAAAACCAAGTGAAAGGTGTTAAACTGAAAAAACAAGAGGTTTTCAAAAACGCCGTTTTTCCATATTTCTCGTTCAAATCATAATAAGGAGTCTTGCGACGTTGCCAGCGTGAAATTAGAGATCAAGAGCTTTAAAATGATATAAAGATTGTCGAAATTGGGCTCCGAACAACGAACAAAAGGGTACCGAAGCTGCCCCGTGCCCCGCATTTGAGGTAGCGAGGTAGCGCGCAACGGGCGGAGAGCAGCGGCGACATATCAGAGGCGGGGGGGGGGGGCATTTGGCTCTGGTCTTGATCTCCGCGGGTCATAACGAAATCCCATAACATTATGTATCGTTGTGATCCTCATGAGACGGCCACGAGCACTGACAACGTCGCGGGTCTTGGAAATCACTCCATAACGAGATAGACCAGCATTTATTTGGCGACTCTCTGCGCAAGATTTGAGCACAGTTTCTTGTTTTTATTGAATTTCAACAGCTTTCGTAAAATTCCAACGCTCAATCGCTGTTTAAAGAAACGGTATTTTGAGCTTCTTTTGGATGTCATTACGATATCTATATTTGCCTCATTCACACTCATCCCTATATATTAGGTCGTTCCGAAAGTAATGTAGCTTTTTTCAAAGGTAAGCCACATCCCGTGGAACGGAGATTTATAAGAGATCTTGGTAGCATTCAGTGCAGCATTTCAGCTTCTTTCTAATGGTTTCAATGTAATTGCATAATAATCAATGAGCTTCTAAAAAATTACCAAAATCTGCGATCTATGCTTTTTGAGAAGATCAAGTTTCCCAAATCTTCTACATTTTTGTAACAAGCCTCGGAAGCAACCCTCGGAAGGAGTACAAATAAGCGTAAATAGAGGAAACCCTACAGGAAACAGCATCATTTTTCCCTTTTGTATAGATTTTTTATTGGAACCACCGAATTTTAGCAGGATTCTTTCTTCGAATTTTGAAACTTAAAAAAATGAGTTATGGTTTTATATTATTCACGAAGCAAATGAGCGTTTACCGCTTCAGATTAGCAACTTTCGGAAACTTCGGGTACAGCCTGGAGCGCCCTGGAAAAACTGAATTATGATGATATTATCCTGGAGAACTTTATGAATCGGAAACCAAAAACAACTGGTAGAAAGAGGAGAAAAAGCTGCTTCGAATGACACCCAACTTGCTCGCCGGTTCTTGTTCTGTGAGGTTTTAGCTGATCAAATATGAAATTTGATAGCGTTAAAAAATTGGTTTCAGAAATTCTAAGAGGTGGGCTAAGGAAAAGAAAGTCGCTTCGTATCCTATAGGGTTTGCTCTTTCTATACATTACTTGCACTTCTTCGGGGAGCCAGTACAAAAATTTAGAAAAATAACCGAACTTGACTATGGCAAAAATCATGAGTCGTAGATTTTGGTAATTTTTCGAGAGCTCATTGAGTATTATGCAATGATATTATAACCACTAGAAAGATGATGAAATGCTGCATCGAATGCTTCCAAGATCTCTTACAAATCTTTGTTCCATTCCACGAGATGTGGCTTAAAAGCGACATTACTTTCGGAGCGATCTAATAGTTTGTCATTAGTTATGTCATAATATCCAGGGCTTCGCCACTTCTGTACTTCTCTCCAGGTGAAGGTTGTGTTCTATCATGATGCTCAAAGTGAACCTTACCGGAGTACATGGTTCTATGTATCGAAGATATGCGCTGCATTGTTTAAATCCCTTGACCCGCTCAACTTTGCCCAGGCATTATCTAATATTAAGTTGCTATCGCGCCTTCGTCCGCAGTAGACTTGCATTGCCCTAAATTCTGCCCTATCACCTAGAATTGAAATTTGGAAGAATTCAAATTTCTGTCAAATCGTAAACGAACAACGTACTCTAAAGAGTGAGCAGACGAAATCTATGTATTTCAATCTCTGCAATGCTGAAGGAGTACCAAATCAATTGAGTATTCTGATGAAAAAATCTGTTTTACATGATGAAGGAGATGCAGTAAACCAAAGAGGCTTTTAAAATCAAAGAAGCATAAGAAAAAAGAAATAATAAGAAAAAAAGAAGAAAAGTGAAAAAGTGAATAGAGCTTATAGAACGACGTCGTAGACTACAGAGTTCTATGCGCCTCAAACAAGTAAAAACGATCGGAAGCGCACAGCTGCGATGGCGTAGACAGCGACGAGCCGGTAGTCGTCACACAACTTTCACAACTCGAGACCTTGTAAACTGAAATACAGAAGTCCTCGTCATTGCCTATGCTAGCTACACTAGAGCAAAAATGAATGCAATATTAGGTTGTTCGAAAATTCTTGCGCATTATCTTCAAAAAATCATAACTTCCTTGCCACTTGACGGATTTTGCTGAAATTATATCTCTTCGAAAGAAGAGTCCATGCTCTTTGCAGCGGTTTCTCCGCTATAAATTACTTCGAGAGATTTTGACAGTTACGAGCAATTGAAGGGAATCAGTCAAAATTGGCGTTTTTCGAGCTGGATCACGAAAAATTTTGAAAGTAATTTTATGTGATAGAGAAAACTATGCTCATTACAATGGTATTTTTTCCATGAGTTGAAACGAAAAAAATCGAGAGTTAGGAGCAGATGAAGAGAATTCCTTCAGTTTTGTAATTTTTGAGCATGCTCAGAAAAGCTTTAAAACGTTACAGAAAAGGCGGAAAAGTCATCAGCATGGATTTTGTAACCTTGTCTTTCTAGCTGAGTGGAAATCGTGCTAATCGAGAGTAATTGATGTTCGTGAAAAATGCAGGCCCGAAAATCCGAAAAAATCATGAGAAACAAAATTGCTTTCTATTAATTCGAAACTTGCTCAGCTAGATAGAGAATGTAACAATACCCACGTTCATGACTTTTCCGTATTTTCTGTGACGTTTCTGGGCTTTTTTGAGCATGCTCAAAAACTGCAAAACTGAAGGAATTCTTTTTTATTTGCTCCTAACTCTCGATCTCTTTCATTTCAACTCATGGAAAAAGTGCCATTGTGATGAGCATAATTTTCTCTATCAGATAAAAATACAGCCAGAATTTTTTGTGACCCAGCTCGAAAAATGCCAATTGTGACTGATTTCATTTAACTGCTTGTAACTCTCGAAGTATCTCAAAGTAATTTATGACGAAGGGATAGCCGTAAAGAGCATGGATTCCTCTTTCGAATAGATATAAACCTAACGAAATTTATATAGTGGCAAGGAAGTTATGATTTTTTGAAAATGATGCGCAAGAACTTTCGGACCAACCTAATATTTAGCTCGAGCATCTAATCTCCCCAACTATATCACTGAAATCTATCTGTATTCCTTATAAGTGCTTAAATTCTATGAAAGGAAGTCAGGAAGTGAGTTTACGAGTTTGAATGATGACTGGTTGCGTCAATCACCATAATCACATTCTTTTGCCGCGAGGGTGTACCACAACCGTCAAAAGATGTTCTCAGACAAATGTTCCAAGTGATTTATGGTCAGACGATATAAATCACTGATTGTCTGTTTTTGTACAGGGCTCCTTAATCACAGAGTCGCTCACAACAGCAGCTCCCGCCCCGCACGGCCGCATCGCTTAAACCCTGCGCCGCGTCTGCGATGCTGACCCGGGCATTTTGCCAGGACTCGATCGATGGCGCCGCCGCTGGCATTGTATTTTCTCGGCCGTTTCGTCTCTTTTCTTCGTTCTTTCGCTCACTTTGCCCTCAACTAGCCTCATAATAATTTTCGATGTCATCTCATGCCGACAGTCTGCGTCACAGTTCTTTTATGCACCTAGCTGATGTTTCAGGATTTGACCTGGCAGAGATGGGACTTTTCGTTTACTTTATCTCGCTTCTTCGTTTTTTCGCACTGTAGTCCCTCACAACAGACAAACACACGGCTCCTACATTTGGAAGAACAGGAGCAAGGAGCCCTACAAATACCATAGGATAACCGTTGCGCTAAATTTCGGCATGTTTCTCATAAACTACGATAAAACTTTCTGAGCGTCCACAGCGCGAAAAAACGAAGAATCGAGATAAAGTAAAAGGAAAAGTCCCATCTCTGCCAGGCCAAAATCCTAAAACATCGGCTAGGTGCACAAAAGAACTGTGACGCAGACTGTCGGCATGAGATGACATCGAAAATTATTATGAGGCTAGTTAAGGGCAAAGTGAGCAAACGACCGAGAAAATACAATGCCAGCGCGCCTGGCAAAATGCCCGGGTCACGCATCGCAGAAGCGGCACAGGGAGCGATGCGGCCGTGCGGGGCGGGAGCTGCTGGTGTAAGCGACTTTGTAATTGAGGAGCCCTGTATGCGTGTCTTTGTGTCTGTCTTTAAGTATGTGCCGAATGAAAATGTTTATTTATGAACCGATCTGGATCAAACGTGGAACAATACAATACGTGATACAATTCAAAACGCAAGTCTTCCGTTGCTGAGTCCCGGATGTTGGGATCGTAAATATATCAAAATGAATGTGAATCAAAAATAGTGAAAACATACTGAGAATAATCTTTTGGGCTAAAATGAGGTTTTGCTTAAGTTCTACAGAGTTTAGGACAACATGCCTCAATCATTCTCTTTTTAGACTACAATTCGAGTTCAAATTCAGAAAAGCTATTGAAATTTGAATAAAGACGAGGAACTTCGTTTAAATCATGCGCGGAGTTGTGTCGTTAAGGAGTGGAATTCAACGCTTGCGAAGTTGTCAGCGCTCTTAGCCCTGTCATGACGATCAGACGGATACATAATGTAGGTCGCTGAGATCTCGGACCAGAGTCAAATGCGCCGTCTGCTACGGTCTTTCTTCTCTGTTCGCCTGCTCCTCCACGTGTTGCTTCCCCTTCCACGTCTTGCCTACTCCGAACGCGGGGCACCGGAAATTTGGCTCTTGCACTTTTCTTCAAGCTGTATATCATATTTTCGCTCTTAAAGGCAATGTCCGGGCAAAAACTCGATTTTGAGATTTTGTGCTTACCTGGGCCTATTCGCCATGCTGAATCCGAAAATCCACATTGGAGAGCGCGAAAACGACGAAAAAGGGCTCTAATACTGGAGAGAAATCAGCAAGTGGGCGGGGTCTTCCCCACGATGAATTCACGCTCCCAGCTTCGGGGGCGCTTTTTTTGATTCCGGTTCCAAGTCATTCGTTTGCACTTGATCGGTAGTGATGTCAGGGTGGCTAACGGATTCGAGAAAATTGCTCTGGAAGCTGGAAGCGTGAATTCACATTGGGGAAGACCCTGCCCACTTGCTGATGGAAATCAGTCCCCCTCCAGTGTTAGAGGCCCTTTTTCGTCGTTTTCGCGCTCTCCAATGTGGATTTTCGGATTCAGCATGGCGAATAGGCCCAGGTAAGCACAAAATCTCAAAATCGAGTTTTTGCCCGGACATTGCCTTTAAGAGCGAAAATATGATATACAGCTTGAAGAAAAGTGCAAGAGCCAAATTTCCGGTGCCCCGCGTTCGGAGTAGGCAAGACGTGGAAGGGGAAGCAACACGTGGAGGAGCAGGCGAACAGAGAAGAAAGACCGTAGCAGACGGCGCATTTGACTCTGGTCCGAGATCTCAGCGACCTACATTATGTATCCGTCTGATCGTCATGACAGGGCTAAGAGCGCTGACAACTTCGCAAGCGTTGAATTCCACTCCTTAACGACACAACTCCGCGCATGATTTAAACGAAGTTCCTCGTCTTTATTCAAATTTCAATAGCTTTTCTGAATTTGAACTCGAATTGTAGTCTAAAAAGAGAATGATTGAGGCATGTTGTCCTAAACTCTGTAGAACTTAAGCAAAACCTCATTTTAGCCCAAAAGATTATTCTCAGTATGTTTTCACTATTTTTGATTCACATTCATTTTGATATATTTACGATCCCAACATCCGGGACTCAGCAACGGAAGACTTGCGTTTTGAATTGTATCACGTATTGTATTGTTCCACGTTTGATCCAGATCGGTTCATAAATAAACATTTTCATTCGGCACATACTTAAAGACAGACACAAAGACACGCATACAGGGCTCCTCAATTACAAAGTCGCTTACACCAGCAGCTCCCGCCCCGCACGGCCGCATCGCTCCCTGTGCCGCTTCTGCGATGCGTGACCCGGGCATTTTGCCAGGCGCGCTGGCATTGTATTTTCTCGGTCGTTTGCTCACTTTGCCCTTAACTAGCCTCATAATAATTTTCGATGTCATCTCATGCCGACAGTCTGCGTCACAGTTCTTTTGTGCACCTAGCCGATGTTTTAGGATTTTGGCCTGGCAGAGATGGGACTTTTCCTTTTACTTTATCTCGATTCTTCGTTTTTGTGTGTGAGTGTTCCAAATAAAACTCATTCCTGAACCGATCCCGAAACTTTGCACACATGCACTTCGGGGCGGGGCAGTTTTAGGCCACTTTTCGTTATCGATCTACTAGATTTTATCAGTTACTTGGCGTTCCCGGTCCAGCCCGGCCATTGGTCACCTGCACTAACCCGCTCCCCCCCTCTTATACGTTATGGATGACTTACCCTGGAAAATCCGCTTCGAAACCGCATCCTTGTGATACGTTGGTGAAAATGAGCTTTACCGCTTTCATTTACATGACTACGAAAGTGCTTGATTAAACATGATAAGCCTTTAATTTCTTAGAAAAACGTAAACAAATCAATAAATCGATAGAGGGACACAACGAATCGCCGCAAAAGTATCCTATCTTTTGCGCAGGGTCGAACACAAATGTGTGCAAAGTTTCAGCTGAATCGGTTAAGCGGCACGCGTTTCTATAACGCACATAGAACGAAAACGAATACATGAATCTATATGAAAATATATGAATGAAATATATATTCTTATACAGGGTGTCCCAAAAAAATGTTAACACTGCTTGATCGTTAATAACTCCCTTGTCTTCAAGTCTTTCGCCGAGCTTTAGGTACTATTTTGTAGAGCGAGGATAAACTTAGATTTACAGTATGGAGCGAATCATCTAACTTTCTTTTTTACTGTAGAATTACGGTTGGAAATGTGACAAGGGTTTTAGGCCATTGGAGGCCATTTTTTGCTTGGAAACAGGGCCAAACAAGCCAAAATCTCTCGACTATGGTAATGAAAGCCGCTGATTTTGGATATGAAATTTCCACTTTATTCATGTGTTAAAAATGTGATTATACAGTCAAAAAAGCTGAAAACACTCGTAAAAAGTTGTATAGTAAAATCAGCGTGCGCGAAAACCCTAGTATACGATTTTTCAGATTTCCAAAAAAAAGTTTGTCAGAGGGCATACTTCACGACGGTTCCACATGCTGGAATTTCTTACCGTAATCCTACAGTAATGAAGAGTGAACGAGATTCGCTCCATACTGCAAAACTAAGTTGAACCTCGCTCTACAGAATGGTGCCTCAAGCTCGGCGAAAGACATGAAATCAAGGGAGTTATTAACGATCAAACAGTGTTAACATTTTTTGGGACACCCTGTATATAAAGCTGAATGTCTGTTTGTCTGTATGTCTGTCTGTCTGTACGTATATTCCGAATAGAAAATTCCATTTCTGAACCGATTCGGACCAAACTTGGCACACATACACTTCGGGCTCCGGCGGGTGTCATAGGCTACTTTTCGTCATCGATCGATATCGATTTTATCGATTTTTATCGATTCTTTTGCAGAGTTCACCTACGGGGCAGGGAGTTGGCACAGGGGGGTAAGTGAGGAGCATGGGGATTCCGAATACAATATTTGTTTTTGAAATCGTCCATTATTTTATCGATTTTAGCGATTTTTTTTGTAAAGTTTGACCTTCGGGGCTGGAAGTTTGCATAGAGGGGTAGTCGAATGCTGATTACGAACACAATATTAGTTTTTGAAATCGTCCATTATTTTTATCGATTTTAGAGATTTTTTTGCAACGCTTGAGCTACTGGGCTGGGAGTTGGCGCAGCGGGGTGATCAAGCATGATGATTACCCCTCTGTGCCAACTGCTGAGTACAGCATTAGTTTGGCGCTATTCGGCTATCCGAGGTGGTTATTTTGACTTCCTACCGTACACCCGATAGGTGTACGGTAGGAAGTCAAAATCATGCATTCGACTGGAGTTCGGTCTAGAGAACTTATTCGACATGCTGATTACAAATTTTTCATACTCTCTGCATATTGAGACCTATTCATAGAGTTATGGTGGTTATACGGCATTGTATCGAAAACATATTGCTTTGAACTTTGTCTAAGGTGGTCATTTAGCGCGCTGAACATGAATATCATGCTGATTTCGCAGGATAGTGCATTTTCTTGGGTTACGGTTAGATGGGTCGAAGTTCCAGATTTGCTCAAAACCTTACCTGTAACGGTTCAAAAGTATACTGCTTATGAATATGATGCTTGCTCGCTGTCATAACGCATTAGTGAAGTTATGGTGAGTTGCGGGGTTGGAACGGACATTTTTTCGCTTTCGGGCCAATTTAGATCCCAGATATTCACAAAATGGGGAAACGGTCGTTTTGCATGGCGGTCTCCAGCGCCATCCTGATAATCTGTCCCAACGCATAACGAACGCTGCAAATCTCCCTCCCCCTGTTTTTGCTTAGGCAAAAGCCGCCGAAAGCCGTGTATCGCGCGCGGCAGTGGTCCTATAAGGAAAGCATTACGGTCGTGGGAAACTTAATACCACAGGAATTGCCATTATTGTAGGGATTAAGCACGATATTCTTGGAACAGCACTTTAGGTAATTCCCTGCCAAGATTTCAGGCAGGTTCATGATTTTTACCTGCTGCCATGCGAAATGATTACGATATTCGTCGTCAGCGGCTTGAATAACCCCCATAAAGTAACCCCCCCCCCCCCCCACCCAGTTTGAGCAAGATCCATCACAAAGACATTTTAGGGCCCGGGTAGCCGAATAACGCCATCAGTTTTTAGAATTATCCCTACTTTTATCGATTTTATTGTTTTTTTGCAAAGTTTGAGCTGCGGGGCTGGGAGGTTGGTGAGGAATCTAGGTAAGCATACTGATTACTAACAGAGCGGGATCAAGGAATTGCATGTAGAAGTGGGCACAGGTAAAGGTGCACAGGGGTAGAAATGTGACCTTCATCGTTTTTGACAGGGCCGGGCGGAGCCGGGTAAGCCAGCTAGTAATATATAATATGTATTAGGTTGTCCGGAAATTAATGTCCGTTTTGAATTTCAACCGCAATAAATCATACACTTTTCATTTTTGAATAGGCTTCAAGATACCATTCAATAAAGCAAAGCAAGCTCTACAAGATGGCGATCTCGCTTGAGCAACAGCTCTGATCCGCCTCGAGTTTCGAGCTAAAAACTAAAAAGATTCAACTGCCTGAAAATTCGAGAAAAATTATAACTCAGTTCAAAAGAATCCTACAAAAATTCTAACTTGCTCACGTAAACAATATGCACATAAGACATACAGGGTGTCCCAAAAAAATGTTAACACTGTTTGATCGTTAATAACTCCCTTGCTTTCAAGTCTTTCGCCGAGCTTTAGGTACCGTTCTGTAGAGCGAGGATAAACTTAGATTAACAGTATCGAGCGAATCATCTAACGCTCTTCGTTACTGTAGAATTACGGTAGGAAATTCCAAAATGTGGAACGTCATGAAATATGCCCTCTGACAAAATTTTTTTTCAAAAAATCTGAAAAATCGTGTACTAGGGTTTTCGCGCACGCTGATTTTACTACATAACTTTTTGTGAGTGTTTTCAGCTTTTTTGATGGTTCACATTTTTGGCACATGCTGGGAAGTCAGTTATTACACTTTACCTAGGATAACTTTGAAAAGAAACATCATAATGAAACTAAAATTTCATATCCGAAATCAGCGGCTTTCATTACCATAGTACAAGAGATTTTGGCTTGTTTGGCTCTGTTTCAAAGCAGAAAACGGGCTTTAATAGCTTAAAATCCTTGTCAAATTTCCTACCGTAATTCTACAGTAACGAGAAGAGTTAGATGATTCGCTCGATACTGTAAATCTAAGTTTATCCTCGCTCTACAAAATGGTGCCTCAAGCTCGGCGGAAAACATGCAAGGGAGTTATTAACGATCAAACAGTGTTAACATTTTTTTGGGACACCCTGTATATGTACGCCGTTGCCTTTTTTCTTCTTCTGTTAGAAGTCAAGAAAACGAAAATTTACATGCTTTTGCCAAAGTGATGCTGTGTTGTCCTCACCTAAGTAAATGTTTACTACAAACCGTAGAGGTACAAACTTAAATTTTCAGCCGTCTACAAGCTTTAGCTCGAGAAATTTGAATTTCAGATTGGACCACCTGATTAACAAAAGCTATATTCGATATTTCTCAAGAACTAAAGCTTGTGGAGAGCTGAAAATTTACGTCTGTACTTCTACAGGTTTGTAGTATACATCTACTTATGTGGGGACGACACAGCATCACTTTGGCAAAAGCATGTAAAATTTCGTTTTCTTGATTTCTAACAGAGGAAAAAATGGCAACTGCGTATGTCTTATGTGGATAGGGTATACGTGAGCAAGTTAGAATTTTTGTAGGGTTCTTTTGAACTGAGTTATGATTTTTCTCGATTTTTCAGGCAGTTGAATCTTTTTAGTATTTGGCTCGGAAACTCGAGATGGATTAGAGCTGGCGCTAAAGCGAGACAACCTTCTTGTAGAGCTTGCTTCGCTCTATCGAATGGTGTCTTGTAGCCTAATCAGGAATGAAAAGTATGATTTATTGCGGTTGAACTCCAAAACGGACATTAATTTCCGGACACCTAATACAAAATATGAAATATATATTAGGTCGTTCCGAAAGTAATGTCGCTTTTTTCAAACGTACACCACATCTCGTGGAACAAAGATATGTAAGAGATTCTAGCAGCATATGATGCAGCATTTCATTCTCTTTCTAATGGCTACATAATCACTGCACAAAATCCAATAACCTCTAGAAAAATTATCAAAATCTGCGACCCATGCTTTTTGAGGAGGCCAAGTTTCACAATTTTTCTAAATTTTTACAATAACCCTCGGAAGAAATCCAAGTAATGGATGGATACAGCAAACCCTACAGGAAACAGCACAACTTTTTTCAACTTTCCAGAGCTCGTCATAATTTTTGTATAGATTTTTTGTTAGAACCACCGAATTTTAGCAGGCTTGTCTTAAACACAAATGCATCAAACACCAGTAAATCTTCGGATTTTGAAACTTACAAAGATGGATTATGGTTTGACACTAATTTTACAAAGCAAATGAGCGTTTACCGCTTAAGATTAGCAACTTTCGGAAATTCCAGACACAGCCTGGGCGTCCTGGAAAACCTGAATTATGATGATTTTATCCCGAAAAACTTGATGAATCGGAAATAAAGAACAGCAGGTAGAAAGAGGAGAAAAAGCTGCGTCGAATGACACCAGAGGTGCTTGCCCGTTGTTGTTCTGTGACGTTTGAGTTGACTAAATATGGAATTTGATGACACTGAAAAATTGGTTCCAGAAAGTTTAAAAAGCAAGCTAACGAAACGAAAAAAATTACTTTGTGTCCTGTAGGATTTGCTCTATCTACCCGCCACTTGCACTTCTTCGGAGAGTAGGTACACAAATTCAGAAAAATAGCCGAACTTGACCATGGCAAAAAGCATGAGTCGCATTTTGGTATTTTCTCGAAGGCTCATTGAAGATTATGTTGAAAATCTTGATTTCATGAAATGTGGCGTTTATTTGAAAAAAGCGACATTACTTTCGGAACGACCTAATATAATATCAAATATATTAGGTTGGTCCGAAAGTTCGTTCGCACCATTTTCAAAAAATCATAACTTCCTTCTCTCACAATGATTTTGCGCAATTCAAATTTTATTGGAAAGCGTAAAGCATGTAGTCTCCAAAAGTTTCCTGGGAACTTTCCAACATGTACAGGTTGCAGAGATAAAAATGAAAGAACGAAAACATCCGAAATTCGGAATTTTTGAGAAACAATTCCAAAAATCTAGAAACTGCGCGATAAAATCCAGAAAAGCCATTATCCTAATTTCTCTTATATTTGATTACTAACTGAGCTAAGTTTGTGCTGATCGAGCTCTTCTTTCGCAAGTTATGATTTTTTGAAAAAAAAAATGCCGAAAAATCAATTTCTTAGGAATTCTTACGTCTTGGTTTCGTCCAACTTCTGTTTGTACTGGTGTCGCTGTTTCCGTGGATTCTTCGTTTCGAATCTTGCTGAACAATATCCTTTCTCTTCGCCATTTGTTGGCAATACTTCTCCTTATGGCCTGTCTTCTTGCACTTCTTGCAATACCACAGCTTCGCTTTGCATTCCCTGGCAAAGTGAGCTTTCCCACAGTTCCAGCATTCCAGCTCCTTGGGTTCTTCCTTGCTTGTTGCTTCGACAATCTTCGTGCAACCAGCCACAGTCTCACTATCCTTCTTGACACTAAGGAAGTTTTCGCACTCCAGATACAGTTCCTGTAGCGACATCTTTCGTCCAGCTTTGTACTCCTTGTCCAGCACGGCGATGAGTCGCTGCCTGATTTCAGCTTCCTTTTGGCTCTTCAGGCCAAATATCCATAGCAAGCATTTGATTCCATCACTGTTCAGGTCGTGGATCTTCGCCTTTTCGCACAATTCGTTCACTCGGCCGGTGTACATGAGGTAATCTTCGCGTCGCTCTTCTGCAGGCATTGTAAATTCGAAAATCTTCAAGTCGAATAATTGCTTTAATGTTTCGACGGTTTCTTCGAACTCAATAGCTGTCATCTTTCGGTAGCACATGTCTCTGATATTTTTCGAACATTCCTTGTCGAGCTTTTCGCAGAGAAGCCTCCTGGCACTCTCTGGCAGCTGCTTCGCATCTTCGACGAAGACTTCCTTGTAGCGCGCTTACCACTTACTAAAGCATTCGTCCGCTTCTGGGTCGAAGTAGAATTTTCGATCCGGTTGCTCAGCGCGGACATCATGTTCGGAACTTCCGACGACGTACTGAGCTGTCCAGTACCTGCGATGTGCTTCAAAAAGGTCTCCATCATTTCTTGCCTCTCTTCTCTCATCATTCCCTGATGCTATTCTGCTCTTCTCTGATCAGTTCCTTGAACATGATCATCAAGTCTTCTGCGCCTATTTTCGCCATCTCGATTGATCAGTCCAGCTTTCGAATAAGCTTTCTGCGGATTCTTCTTCGACTTGAATCCTGTTGTGCTTCGTCCGATTTCGGCTACTTCTTCGATAGTAGCCGTCGATCCTGATCGCCACTGTTGTGTCACTCGGGACACTTCTATTCTTCGTCCTGTAGGGCACACAAGGAAGCAAATAAGTTTATTAGAGAAATAATAGAGAAGAATAAATATGAGGCGAATGATGAGAATTGAACTGAACTGAATTGTAGAACTGACTAAAGCTATGAGTGAGCGCCTTTTATAGCGCTCATTTCCCGCGCACTCTGAGGCTAAGATCGAATGCGCGAGGGCAGATCATTACGAGGAAAACAGCTGGTCATTCACGAACACTAACACAACAGTCTAAATCAAACCTATAAGGGATTCGTTGCTTCTTTTCATAACTTTTTCCATAGGAAATTTTCGCTAGTTCTTTGGGACCAACATTTCTGAAAAGCGGTTGTTGAAAAGTTGTGGCAAGTTAAGGTTAAATGATTTGTGAAAGTGCTTACTTATGGTCTGCCGGATCATTTGTGTAGAAGAAGTGATAAGTGAGAAATATCAATGCTGAGAGCAGTCCCTGTAACAAAAATTACGTGTTGCAAGCGATTTCGGAAATTCTTCTGATGAAAAAAGATGCCCTATACCTGTAAATAAAAAATTGCAGGCCATCCGAATCGACTTTTGCACAAAAACTCAGAGACTGGCATAGTGAAAATGTTGCACAACTGCAAAAATGATATTTGTGCTACCAAAATCGTGCGCGACTCGCGAAAATATACCTGCACATGACACGACAAAATAGCGATAAATGTACCAGTAGCTTTCAATGTATTGCGCTGCAATACCACTCATAGGAAATGACAGAGCAGTGCCTACACCCTAAAAAAATTTGCTTTGGCATTGGTGAGAAATTCTCCATTTATTCAACAGCTTACTTGTGATACTGGCATAATGTAAATCCATATCTAACCACAAAAGGAATAAACAATGTCGCAGTTGTTGTTAGTAAGCCATTGATTGCTACAGCCGCACTGAAAATGAAAACTGACGGATTTTCTCCATACGAAATCACATGTGTATGGGCGTAGTGCCTGTAGAAATAGAGTTTACCGTAATCTGAGTTTTTGAATGAGCAACGAGTTTGGCACAGTGCCAAGAATGCAACCTATGGCATTAGCCGAGAACAGGGAGTTTTTGTGTTTGTAAGAGTCCAACCAGTGTGGTGTAAAAAGTCATAATTTCACATGTAAAAGAAAAATCAGGTAAAATACTGATTTTTCGAGGTTAAAAAATTGCAGGCATTCAGATATACAGGGTGCGGCAAAAGTCTGGGAGCCTAGTATTTTTTCGTATGTAATGAGAAGGGAAGTACTTAGAAACGAAAAATTTGGCGCACACATAATTTAAACCATTGCAGATACAGCGCAGTTCTTTAATTGCAAATCTGCCTCTTTTGGCTTCAACGCAACCCTACAAAATCTTGGCAAGTCCACCTGTCATGGCACGCAGGTAGTGGTAATGGAATCCGCCCCACGCCTTCACGATAACTGCTTATTTTACCTTGGCAGATGTGCAGCACGATAGAGCAAGTTTTTATCTACAACATGCTTTCAAAAGAATTTTTTGCATTGCCTAGGAATAAAAATATTGATTTTCAATTAAAAGCATGTGTACGTCGCATACAAGAATTTCGGTTACAATTGCGCGAATAAATCAAATTTATCGTTTAAAAAGTATAAAAAGTCCGAATTTCAATAGATTCTAATTTAGATTACGTATGCAAAAAATACAGCCTTGTTCCCAGTGCCTGTTAAGCATTCTATAGCTTTCAAATTTATTCTGAAGACGGATTTCCACTGGCACGTAGGTAACATTCGCAAACTTTTATTTTCCTTCATGCAAGAACAGCTTCTGGCAAAAGCAAAACTAGGATACATTAGCGCAAAGCCTTTTCTATGTTGTGTGCATCGAAGTTTTGTAAAATACTAACAGCATCTTTAGCTACAGCAAAAATTGTAAATACTGAAATTCTGGTTTTTTCGCTTTGCGAAAGTACTAGTTTGGTAATTTTCATTCCAAAAACATACGACAGCCGTTTCCAGCCAAAAAATGTATTCTGTAGAGGGTGACCGCAACATCATGTGGCATAAAATTGAAATCAAAACCATCAGTATCTTTGTAATTGCAGTACTGCAGAGTTAGGATCCGCTTTTGCCGCACCCTGTATGTATTATTTTCGCACAAAACTTCTATCGCAGTTATTTCCAGAAAATTTCGCCCGAAACTTTTTTGGTTTTTTCTTTTTTTCTTTTTGTGGACGGATAAGAACTTGATTACTATTTGTTTCGTGTTTCACTGTAAAGTCTTCTTTATATTTTCTAGTTCATTTTTGAATTTTCTCGTTATTGTAACTCTATGGCAGAGGCCATACTTGACTCATTTGATCTGCTTGATCCGCTTCACTACTGACCAAGTCCGTGAACTGACCAATAGCGAAGTGGATGAAGTATCAAGTGGACTTCGCTTCGCTATTGGTCAGTCCAGTGATTTGACCAATAGTGACGTGGACCAGGTGGATCAAGTATGGCGCATGTCTATGTAAGACTTTCTTTGACACAATTTGACTGCTCTGAGCAAACTGCAACGTTTCTGGGGGAACGGAAGTTAGGTCCCCTGACAGCCAGCTGAGATGTAATTTTGGAGGTCATGAGTTGTCAATAACGATAATTAACACATCTGCAGAGCGCATGCTAGGCCCCGCCTCTATCCAGATACCTCTCGCAACTTAGCAGAGGTCCACCGGGACGCGCCTGATAATGAAACGGGGATTTCAAACGAAATTGAAATGCAAAGTTCAGTAACGAAATTTCGCCATACCAAGTGAATACTTGGATTTGGGGGTTAAAGGAGTACGCTCTTTACAAATATGGAAACCCCGTCTGCCTCAAAGCTCACCACGGACCGCTTACTAAGAATGAAACAGGGAATTTCATACGAATTGCATTTGAAAATTCCGTATTGAAGTTTCACCAAACAAAGTGAAAACTTGGACTTAGGGGTTTTCAAGTACGCTCTTTCCAAATATGTAGAGAATTTTTTCATAAGAACATGTACAAGGTTTGTAAAAAAAATTCAATTTTTTTTGTATCAAATTTCAACCGATTCAAAAAAAACGTATCGTAGATATCAGAGAATTTCATCGTATTCGCTAATGGAATTATTTTGATGCTTCACCGTTCCGAGTATCAAAAATTTTGACAGTGAACTTCCATGAAAACAAAATTACGCTCAGGTAAGTGATAATGAATGGAACAAGGACATAGAGACATCATGATCACTGTTCGTCCAGCCATGGAGACAATAATTTGAGGTGTGAACAGGAATCTAATCTTACTGCCTGTAGCAATGAGCAGTTACCCATGGCAAAACATGGTTAAAAACGTAAAATTAGGCGATTTTATGCCAAAAAAAGGCTGAAAAGGCGGATTCAGGCGACAGTTTTCGCACATAGACTGCAGCATTTGTAAGTTGAAAAAGCTATCATACGACAAGATAAGATTATCTGCACGATAAGTGACTTGATTGTCAAATCCTTCTGCTATTCGAGGAGGATCAACCCTCCATTCGAAGAGCTTCTGGAATGCCTGCGGCATTAATTCTATGGCATTTGGAACTCTCTACAATGAGAGAGAGGTAAGATATTTGACAAAAGATTGTTTCTTGTGTACATTCACTGAATATACGATTTTCTCAGAATGCTAATGCATGCAGAATTCTTCGCAAAAAGGACCGGGAGCGACGCCACAAGATCGATCAGGCGATGGATGAGTTTAAACAATTATATCTTTCCAGTGATTTTTTAGAAACAGAGGTGATAGAAAATTATTGCAGCAAGATGTCAAAATTCGTATCGGAGAAGACCATCTAAGTACATTTGCCGAGCCATATATGAATATATAGATATATAGAGATAAAATAATTATATGAAATATATGAACACAGACTAATCGATGGAAGAAAATTGAAAGAATGAGCTTTTCCGTACTTATAACAAGTAATATTCTCTATCAGTCTATTCTACAGATTAGACTTCACATCCTTTTCAAGTAGTGAATTAAGAAGTGCTGGCAAAATTTCAAACTACCGCGTTTTTCACTTTGAGGTTTCAATCCACGGATCAGCACAAAGCCGAAACATGTCGAGATGAACTCAAACACATATTGTAGAATCCTTGCGGTTTATGCTAGCGGTTCAAGTGAAACTTAGGTGAAAAAATCTTCTTCGGGGTTAGAGTTAATGGGGAGGAACGGTCCTGCTGTCTATGCCTTTGTGGCCTTGTGCCTTACCCGCCTCCTTTCAAAATTCAGAAATCGCTCCTTCTGGTATGAACAGCGAGCTCATATCCTCTTCTTACTACAGCGAAAATTTGGAACTCATCCCACCCTCGGATAATATGGCTCTTTCAAAAGACTCATTCAGATCCAACTCCGCAGTCAAAAGATTTTAGGGGAGAAGGAAGAATCGTTTTTGACAGACTTCGGCCTGACCTCTAACTCTGGCAATAACTGTTTTTTGATGATTTTGTTTATACTTACCTCGCAAGTCGCCTCGCATATGCTTTATCTGATAGCCACACTGAGTTGGTTAAAGCTCTCCTTCTTTTATTGGCAAAGACAAATGGAAGTTTCGTTTTTGGATGAACTCTAGATCGTCTTTGTCGAGGCTTGCTTGTTGTATTGCGCATGTGATGTAATCATTTCTATAAAGACGTATTTTGTGCTCTGTGCCTTCTCGGTCCATGAGCGTGAGACGCGTAATTGCGCAAGATTTCATCTGTGATGATGGAGACCCAAATTTATTCAGTTCCAATATTGTTGTGCCCACTGTTGGCAATTTCAACTCAGTTGCTAGCCGATCCTCGATGAACGAAAGCTCTGACCCGGTGTCTAACAGGACGACAACCTCTCTGGAGTTTCCTTCTGCGCTTCTTATCCTGACTGCGCCGGTGAGTAATATCACTTTATTTTGTTTTTGTTCGTTATTCTTCTCCAGTTGCAGTACCAGTGGGGTCTCGGATGTGTCTTCTTCACCTGGTTCGTCTTCCACAGTGGGATGATTTGGTGTTCTATGTTCCACTGTTCTTTTGACACTGCGTGTTGCTTCGACGAATAACCAAGAAAAGGCTTACCTGCGGCTTTTACTTCATTTTTGAACGGTTTCCTTTCTGGTGGTTTTCTTTCTGTGTATTTTTGTGAACCAGACGGTATTTTGCCATGATGCTCCGGTTCTCCTATTTTGTCCTCTGTACAAATCAAAGTATGATGTTTTTTGTGGCAGTTTCTACAACTGCTACTAGGGCAAGATGCTACTCTGTGGTTGTTCGATCCGCAATTGAGGCATCTGTTGAATTCGAGAAGAAAATTTCTCTTTTGTATTGCTGTGGGCATCTCTGGGCCCACTTCTTCCACAGCGTTCGCATCCCTTGGTGTGTTTTCTTTCACTTTTTGATTCTGTGGTTTTATTCTGCCTTGTTTCCCCGGAAAGTCTGTCGTTTAGTTCTTCTTCTCTTAGTATTACCTGGTCAACGGCGCCTAGCCATTGGACCAGTGTCCATTCTTAACGATCCTCCTCCTTGCCCTTCAAGTGTTTGTCCATGGCTGCTCTTCTTATGCGCACATGGAGCTTTTCTAAGAAGGTATCGATCGTCAGGTCATTGTTCAAATGCTGTCCGTGCTCTTCCAGTTGTGTTGCTATAGTGCTTGCTGGTCCCACAGCTGCCTCTGCTCCAATGTGCTGGGCCCTCTCGCCCAACAGTTTTTTCAAATTTTTCTTCCGATAGCCTCACTATGCCTCTTCTATTTCCGTATCTCCTAGTAAGGTGCTCCACTGCCTTCCCGTAGTTACTGGCCGATACGAAGAAGCGTGAGATTGATTGTTTAGCCTCTCCGCTTAGTTAATTGAGCAGATAGTTAAACTTCTGAAGATCTGTGAGATCTTGATCTGCACACTGGCTTTGAACAATGCCCAGAAATTGTCCCACTCCCATCTCTTTCCTGTGAAAGTTGGGATTGGGATCATAGGAAGTTAGTTGAGTGCAACCAGGCCTGTGCTTTTTGTCTCAACCTTGTCTTCCTGTGTCTCCTTTTAGCTAGGTTCTATACTTGGGTCCGAACCGAATAGAAATTCGATCATTCGAATAAAACATTCGAATATATTCGTATTCAAAACTCGATATTCGGAGTTTTTCCTTTTCCTTTCCCTTCCATTTCCGAATAATATTCGATACTCGAATAATCAAAAAACAGGGTTTCGAATAAAATTCGAAAATTCGAATAATCAAAAAACGAGGTTTCGAAAATTATTCGAAAACTCGAATAATCAAAAAACGAGGTTTCGAATATTATTCGAAAACTCGAATAATCAAAAAACGAGGTTTCGAATATTATTCGAAAACTCGAATAATCAAAAAACGAGGTTTCGAATATTATTCGAAAACTCGAATAATCAAAAAAAGGGGTTTCGAATAGATTTCATTCGAATGTTTTACTCGAATGTTTATTCGAATTCGTATTCGAATGTACTCCATATTCAGATTATTCGACTTTGTTGCAGAGCCAAGTGCTGACAAGGGAAGTCACCAGGGTCAAGCAAGGGGTGTGGCACACGACGCTGGTTACGACCCCCACCCCCCTGATGCTGTCTTAATAAGACCCTCCCCCTAAACTACAATACCGCTCATAATTCGTCAAAAAAGTCGCCGGACTGCGGCGGAGTGCGCTAGAGTGCGTCGGAGTGTGGCGGAGTGTGGCGCAGTGCGCCGGAGTGCGTCGGAGTGTGGCGGACTGCGGCGGAGTGCGCTAGAGTGCGTTGGAGTGTGGCGGAGTGCGCCGCACTCCGGCGACTTTTTTGACGAATTATGAGCGGTATTGTATATGGAGTGAGTGGAAGGAAATATACATATATTAGGTGTATAATAACATCAGAAGTGGGCGGGGCTTACAGTTCACAGCTCAACAGCGATAAAATCGATATTTTGAAGTTAGAGAACTATCAAAACCTCAAAAAACGTCAAAAATCGATAAAGTCGGTGTTCTGGGGGTTGCAAAAATCCCAAAAATTGCCAAAAATCGATAAAATCGATATTCTGGAGGTTGCAAAATTCCCAAAAATTGTCAAAAATCGATAAAATCGACATTGTGGAGGTTGCGAAATTTCGAAAATTGGCGAAAATCGATATTCTGGAGGTTGCAAAATTCCCAAAAATTGTCAAAAATCGATAAAATCGACATTGTGGAGGTTGCGAAATTTCGAAAATTGGCGAAAATCGATATTCTGGAGGTTGCAAAATTCCCAAAAATCGGCTAAAATCGATATTCTGGAGGTTGCAAAATTCCCAAAAATTGTCAAAAATCGATAAAATCGACATTCTGAAGGTTGCGAAATTTCGAAAATTGGCGAAAATCGATATTCTGGAGGTTGCAAAATTCCCAAAAATTGTCAAAAATCGATAAAATCGATATTCTGAAGGTTGCAAAATTCCCAAAAATTGTCAAAAATCGATAAATCCGATGTTTCTCAAACTCCAAAACCTCAAAAATCGTTAAAATCGATATTCTGAAGGTTGCGAAATTCCGAAAATCGATAAAATCAGAGATTTGGAGAATTTGGAGATTTCGCAACCTCAAAAACTTTGATTTTGCCAGTTTTGAAGATTCACACACCCACCTTCAAACCTCAAGGCTCCTCACTTCACTAGACTCCGCCCACTCAACCGCAAGCTCCGCCCCCTTTTCCTCCCAACTCTACAAAATGAGCGAATAACAGCGAAAAATTTGAAGAAGTGCGGAGCAACCTCACTTCCAGTGCTATTATACACCTAAAACTCGTCCAAACAAGCTCCGCCCACTTTATTTCCCACAACAATATCAAAATTAAAGAAAATAAGGAAAAATAAGCGAAAATCGCGTTTTTCTAAGCCTATTTACCCCCTTTCTAGCCGGTTTCAGCCCCTAACCAGGTCCAGATGGCCGGGGAGAAGCTGTACACGAAGCGGTAATAAAGAGAGGGGAAAAAATAAAAGGGGAGAAAGAAAGGGGGGAGAAAGAGGAAAAATCGCGTGTCTAAGTTTTTTTTAAAGTCCGGGAAGGTTCATAGATAGGCTCCCACAGGCGGAGCCCCTACATTTTCTCCGAATTATATGTGGTGTCCCCCTCGAATACAAACTGAAGAATGGCTATCCCAGCCCGTCATCCCTACTCTCCGCGGAGAAAAAACTCAAAATATGCACTATCGCCTTCATATAGCGCCTCCTACAGGGAATCTCTAGGCACAAGCTACCCCTAGAAAAATAGTGCTACCAAAACTACATGTCAATGGCCACCTGAGATTACCCCAGCCCTGCAACTCTTACAGATATAAGGCGCCGAAATCGCCCTTATTGACAGATTTCCCAAGTTCGGCTGTCAATTAGGCACTTTTAATGAAAATTTGTTATCTTACGACCTTCTTTCTAAAAATCATATTTTTAGAGATCTGCCCAATAAAACAAATTCCAGCCTCATATTTGTAATATTCGCAGTTATTAGTCCCCCAACATGCATGCTCAGGCCGTAAAATTGGCTCCCCCAAAGTTGCTCCGTAATTCCCCCAAAAATCACGTTAGACACCTGTCTCATACTTATACATTACATATTTTTTCCGGCTTCTTAGAAGTAATACTCATTGATATAGCGCGATCGCTCCTCACTCTTGGCCTCGGCGCAAAATTTGGTCAAAATATTGAGGTTTTCGGATTGGCCGCAAACTTCACTCATAGTGGTTCTTGGTTCCGATCTTTACGAAGATCCTATTTATTTTGCACTAGAGAGTCTTACAATAAAGCTAAAGTGAGATAGAAGTAGCTGAACCAATCAAGATCGCAACTTCGCCTGCACTTTTCCCCTACCTGTTGCGGAAATTGTCTGCAAATTTTTGTGAGTTGAAAACTTTGTGAACACCTCTATCGGACCATGCTTAGCACAGATCTTTATTTGAATTGTTCGTCAGATTATGATGCTACAAAATCGCCTTCTCATGAATTCTCTTTCAAATTCGAAAGTCGTGTAATTTGGCAGATATTCTATCCTACAATGTGCCACCAGCAGCAAAACAATGTAAGAAATGTTATTAGCACGTCGAGTACAATACCGCTCACAGAATGTGCAAAATTTCCCTGAATGTCGCAAAATTCCGAAAATTCCGCGTAATTCCTGGAATTTCGCGAACTTTCAGGAGTTTCGCGAAATTCCGGAAAGTTCGCGGAATTTTCGGAATTTCGCGACATTCACGGAAATTTTGCAAGTTATGTGAGTGGTATTGTAGAATGCAAGAAGATGCCCAACGATTGTTACAAGAGCGCAACGATACCAGTGTGGAAGAACAAGGGGGATATAACAGACTGCTCTACATACAATACCGCTCATAATTCGTCAAAAAAGTCGCCGGACTGCGGCGGAGTGCGCTAGAGTGCGTTGGAGTGTGGCGGAGTGCGGCGCAGTGCGCCGGAGTGCGGCGGAGTGTGGCGGAGTGTGGCGCAGTGCGCCGGAGTGCGTCGGAGTGTGGCGGACTGCGGCGGAGTGCGCTAGAGTGCGTTGGAGTGTGGCGGAGTGCGGCGCAGTGCGCCGGAGTGCGGCGGAGTGTGGCGGAGTGCGCCGCACTCCGGCGACTTTTTTGACGAATTATGAGCGGTATTGTATATACCTAAGATAGCATTAACAGAGTTGAAAAAGAAACCTTCTTTTCTTTCTTTCACAAGTCTTTCGACCCCCCCCCCCTCCCATGAAAGCCCTCAAACGACCCCTTCTTCCTCCTCTTAACCTCTGGACCTCAAAGTGTGACATTCTGGAGGACACCATCTTTTTCTGGAGAGTTTTCAGATTTCTGAGAGCTGTATGCCCGATTTTCTGTGACTGCGCTTTACAATCACACGTAATTTGACGGCTGATTTTGATCTTAATGGGCATATTGGAAGGGAACGCCCCACTCATAATTTTCTTATGAGTGGGGCGTTCGGCTCCAAATTTCCAATGTAGCAAGAAGAAGCTATGTGCTCAATACTCATACCAGCAATGGAGCGCTTTCTGGATTTTGAAGGCAAGTTAAGGGGGTGCGGCAACCCCCTTAAAAGCTGCGGCAGCCGCAGCTTTTAAGGGGGTGTGCCGCACCCCATTAACTATATCAAAAAACATTTATAGCGGACAGTATTTATATGAATCGATAGCCTAAACCTCGTAGATTCCATAGGAATGTTTTAGGCCTGATTTGTTTTTTTTGTTTTGTTTTAGGCCTGATTCGTCTTCTTAGCTCTGAGTAATATTTGGTGAAAGCACAACCATTAAAAGCGAAAAATGGGAAAAATTAGTTTTTGGTTGGCTTCTAATTCCACGGTTTGGAGGTCTTTTGAAGCGGGATTTCTGAGATGGACAAAGAAGGAGTAGTGCTTTGTCTCGAGTGCAAAAACGGATAGCTAATTCACCTTTGAAAGAAAGTTAACCATGTTGGAATATGACCATTTCACTTAGGTAGCCTGGTATCTTGAATCTTCAGAATCTACTCCTTCGCTCAAACTTTGTCTACAGGAGTTAATTGACATGCTAATTATGGATATGAGACGAATATCATGTTATCACTATTATCAGATTACCCAATTACGACCCCCTCCCCTTTTGACTCCTCAATACGACCCCGCAGGTGTGGCGTGCCGCACCCCACGCTTGACCCTGGAAGTCACTCAACTTAGGTCGGGGTTTTGAAATGAGACACATATATATAGAATCAGCTCGGAACGATGATTCCAAATATGCTATCCTTAGCTGCGAAGCGTTCATCTGATGCGAGTTATGAGCTATTTTAGTATGTGTCATTGACATACAAGTGAATATAGAAAAAAGGTCTTTAAATGAAAATCTGCTCAAAAAGTGGTGGAAAATCAAAGTAACATCAAATTAAGTCATTTGGCTTTGATAGAGTTTAATATGCATTTGAACCTCTACCTAGATGATGATACCGTAGCATGCCTAAGTCGGTCAACACGCAAAATTTGCTCAGGAAAAAGCTCATAACTCGCTTCAGAGGAAAGCTTCGCAGCTAAGGAAAGCAGATTTGAAATCAGCGTTTCAAGCTGATTCCAACCATATGTGTCTCATTTCAAAAGCCCGACCTAGGCCAAGTGACTTCCCTTGTGAGTATCAAGCTCAAATCGTCCGCGTTTTTTTCGCAAAACTCGGTAATGCATCTTTTGCGACCGGCCTTTGAACTGTATGGAGAGTCACATTCTTCCGACTGCTTGCGACAGTAAAAAAATTATATGTGGATTTTAATTGATGTTTTTTCGATCAATGAGATTGTTCGCACTGCTATTGGCACCAAATCAGCAAAGAAGATATCAAATTCAAGCTCATGTTCTGAGTTCATACTGAATTGAAATGGCTGTTCTTCTTTCTTTGCATTGCTCATGCTTGCGGTGCGCAAAGCTCAACGCGATTTGCCAGGCAGATATCTTCAGATGTAATGGCAGCTTACCACAGTTGTTTAGCTGGTACAACATACTAAAAGATAAATGCCCTGCATTCTGTACTTTCAGAAAGGTTTTGGACAATTTGAGTATTGCCATACCACGTCGCCACTGAAATGCCTGCAGTATGCCCGGGGTTATAGGGGCATTCTCAGATAACCGTCGGGGGCAGGCGGCCATGCGAATTTTGAGCAAGCGCGCACCGGAAAAATAGTTCGTTGATTTTTTGCGGCCCGCTTGCAGAAATTTGGAAGAAAGTTGGCAAAATTAAAGACGAATGCGTGAAGAACAATCGCGGTTTCTTTATGGATTAGCTGCGGCGCAGTGGCCGCATTCTCGCGGACTTTCCGCGAGAATATGCAAAAATTTAAAAGGGCCGCACGTTCCTTTGTGGAGGACCGCGCAACCCCCAGGTACTTTCCGCTGAGAGGAAGTACCTCAAACTTGAGTAATTAAACCAACAGTGACACCTCTGCCACACAGAGTCTTACCTGCGCTCGACGTATGCCCGAAAATACCTAAAAAGAGTCCTAGCGCTTGCTGAAAGTTTGGCCAGCGCTCGCTGGAAGATATTATTTGACGAGCGCTCGCAGAAAATTCTGTATTGCTGCCCGCTGGCAGAACGCGGAAGTACCGCCCGCTGAAGGTTTGGCCACGCCCCAAAATTCTGCTGACCGCCTGCAGAAAAGCGCGAGTTTGCGGACCGCCTGCCCCCGGCGATTATCTGAGTTCGTGCTCGCTTCGCGAAGGAAACCACATGCCTTCGTTCACGACTAGCTTATACCACACAAGACGAAAGTCTCCGATGAACAGGCGATATCGTAGCATTTGTGGAATTTAGGTACATATGTGGTCTCTTTCAGACCATAGAAGAAGAATCTTTTGGGCACAGCATAAAATTTTTTAGATCGTCCAATAATGGGTAAAATATGACTTTTTGCTGATGTATAGACTAGTTGCCGACCGACTTTATCGATTTTTGGAAAATCTTGAGCTACGAGGTTGGGAGTTGGTACAAATGGTAAGTGAGGGTGCTGACTAAAACCGAAATCTATTTTATTGATTTCAGCAATTTTTGAAAAATTTTGAGCTGGGAGTTGGTATAGAGGATACTAGGGGGCTGATTATGATTGGATCGGCTTTAGCCAGATATGCCGGCAAGTATGAGATGTGATTGCTTTAGTTATTCGATAAATCATTCGAATATTTATTCGAAATTCGACTTCCAACGTTCGAATATATTCGATATTCATTCATTCGATATTTTTGATTTTCCGAATTTATTCGAAATTCATTCACTCGATAATTTTGATTTTCCGAATTTATTCGAAATTCATTCACTCGATATTTTTGATTTTCCGAATTTATTCGATATTCGTTTATCCGAGATTTTTTGTTTTCGAATTTATTCGATATTCGTTTATTCGAAATTTCTCCTTTTCGAATTTATTCGATATTCATTCATTCGATGAAAAATTATCGAATTACCAAAGTATACTGGGTTCTGTGTTCATTTAGCTTCATTACTGCTGGGTTTTTTCGCTTGTCCAAGTGATCCTCTCCCTCTTCCGTGGTATCCGGGGCTTCATCAAAGGCCTTTGTCAGCTTTACCAGGGACGTTTCTAGGAGTTCGATGTACCTGTCGCAAGTTTTGATATGTCTTGCTCCTTCTTTTGATTGCATATCACCGTGGAGCGCTTGCGTCGACTCCTGGAGCCAGTTTGATGCCGCATCATTTCTCTTAGTCACTAGTCCTTTAAGGCATCTTACTGTGCTGTCCATAATGGGTTAGTTTGTTGTAAAATGCTGTGATACTCTGATACTGTGTCGCTGTGTCACTGTGCCACTGCGAGTACTGTGCAATTATTGTCAGTACGAGCGTTACTCTTGTGCGAACCAATCGTACCTGACTTTTCCGATGCACCACTTGTACGGTTTGTTCAGTAATCGGTGTATGCTGCCACGCGGGACTTCGGTGCTTGGTTTGCGGGCACAGTAGAATTGGGTAATTAAACTTTTGTTGCTAGAAGCGACTAACCACTACAAAGCGACTACGAAGATAGTACACACGAAGATAATACACAAGCGGTTATGACTACCAAATACTATCATGAAATGAAAGTATTCTGTGACCCTGTGATAGATTCTGTGGAACTGTGATAAAGTCTGTGACACTGTGATAAAGTCTGTGGAACTATGAAGCTGTGGAGCAAAAGAGAAAAAGCAAGAAACAAATAATAAATGAAAAGAACATAAAACTAAAGGCAGCAACTAAAGGCAAGCATAATAGCTAACTTGTATCCTCTACTTATATACGCGATAGAACATAAACAAATACCAATGCGCTCAAGAATCTACCGATGAACCTACTGATAAGCATAAACATAACATAAGCTGTGAGAAAACTGCCGATCGGACGCGCAAGGCATCCGTTCTTTGTGCGCGGCGTAGTGGATACGAACGCGAAGAGTTCGTACACTCCGGCCTCAGCGTCGAGAAGAGGGACCAGGAACCTCCTTGCTGTGGATTGATTCTCTGTGATCCATCGTTTGCCCTTCCTCGATTTTCTTTAATTCTCTTTTCCACTCCTCGATCCGTGTTTGGATTTCCTCGTAGTGCAGGCGTAGGCGTTTGACTTCAGGCAGGGTGAAAATAGCAGCATAGTGGTCGTCTGCCGCTCCTTGTTCGCTGTTCTTGCGATAAAAACAGAAAGTTCGTCTGATGCAGCCGTGGAGGTGCCGCTCCAAACAACTTTGGCATCTTTGTTCGCTGTTCAGTAGAGCCACTCGATCCTTCATGGCTGTCACCCTCGGACAAGCGTCTGAATAGTGGCTGCCGTGCTCCTTGCAGAACACACACATGGGTAGTCCAATTACATTTCCCTTGTCGCCCAGTCGTCTGTCGGGGCACGAGAGGGACTGTATTTGTCGCTGTAGTCTCTCCCGTTCCTCTATGTACTCGATGATGAGTTTCTTATAATTCTGTTTGGAATCTGCTCTGGTCGTCGTTTCCGGGATTGACCGTTTTCGCTTCCGTGCTTCCCTCTGGTCCTGAACATCTCTCCGTTCATCAGTGTCTTCCACGCGAGCTTGGTTCTAGAGAGTGCGTGTGGCGCGTTTACGAGTTGCGTTTGGCTGAATACTTCCCTCCGTGCTACTGTCTCGATGTGACTCCTCTGTGGTGATTGGCCTCCCTCTCGTGATCTTGTCTTCCATTCGCTTCAATATGTTGGCGGTTCCCTTGCTCTTATGTTCAGCTTCTTCTTTGATCTGTGATGCTAAGCCGACAACTGCTGTTCCAGGCGCGACACTTCTTGGTGAAAATATTCGCGGTGTGCCTGGATCTCCTCCCTCATGATCTGAGTTCCTTTGTTTCTTTCTTGTGCCACTATCTCCTTCACGTCCTTGTATAAAGTTTCGAACCATCCTCGAATCTGTTCCTGCTGTTGACGCATCTCGAGTCTCAACCGTGCGATCGACTCCTTGACCTCTTTGAAAGAACCATCGTTCCATGCTCTACCACTTCTGTCGGAGTCACGTCGTTGGCTCTTCACTTCATCTCGAAGTTCTGTGATCGATTCTCGGAGCTGTTGGATGTCCCAGCTCGAAGTTTTTCCTTGAGGCCACTCTCGATCGTCCCGTTGCCGTTGCAACTCCGCTTCGAGTGATGCGACGGCGTTGTACATTTCCCGAAGCATCTGGCATTCGCCATTACCTCTTCTTATCTCTTGTTCGACTTCGTGCACTTCCTTTGCTTCATCGTCGAGGAGTGCGTCGTAGCCTGTGCGTATTCTTTGTAGAATCGGTCCAATCGAGTCCTTTTTGTATTTTCGGAAAACTTGCTGTGGCTCTGGGTATCCATAATCCGTGGGTCGTGTAGGTACCATGATCGCAGTTTCTTCCAGCCCATCCAGGAACATAACTCGGTCCATCTCCTCAGCTTCGCCCGCCGCAACCAGGATCTCGTACCATTCATGGCCGAGCAATAATTGGTCTGCCCATGAGATCAACTCTCCCTTTTCCTCTATATGCCGTGCGCGAAGTTCTTTGAACTCCAGCATATAGCGCAAGGATTCTGGCACTGTGTAAGATGTTTCCCACTTCCTTTGCTTGAGAGCAGTGAGATCCAGCTTTGCCTGTGCTAGGCGATCATCAAATTCGTTGCACTTGTCACCACAGAACTTTATTTTTTGCTGAATCTGTGCTTCTTTGTATTTTGCTGGAGACTCCTCATAATGAATGACTTTCTCTCTAATTCCGCCTTCACTCTTCTTTCGAGTTCTGCGATCTTGCTTGGGCTCCAGCCATATTCTTGTGAAGAGAACTGTTTAGATGGATTACAAGAACAGTTCAAGGAGGTTTAGACTGGATCACCCTTGATCTGCTTTCGTCATAATCGAGGGGATACTGCATGCTTGCTGAATCTCGAATCTGTGCAGAAGTACTAATTCAGCCTATCATGGAAGCGTTATTTGCTCGCAATCTATCACCGCTGTGCCCACCGGCCTCGCCATCAGAGTGAGTCTATATCTCTGTGATATGTTTTTCTTTTACGCGATTGCTAGTCTGTGGTTGAGTTATTAGTTGTTTATTACCGGGTTATATCTCCGTAGCCGCGATGCAAGGTGCGCGACGAGATGTAACACGCATGTTTAATGAAACCTGTACCGCCAGAAAATTGCAGTAGGAAGGGAGGACCGAGGCCGGCCGAAAAGATAGGTCTCTTTGTCAGCGAATTCCGTATGACCAGACCTAACATAGGTGGTATACATGTGAATTCGTGACTGCCGGGCCTGCTTTTTGAAACCTACTGTCTAGAGGTAAGACTTTTGACTGCCTGTGTTACTTGGGTAGCCGCCGGTGATTAGAGGATACTGTGTGGGAGTCCAAGGTGGTGACTCATTATCGCCCTGCTGGCGTTTCAGTACCTCGGCGGCACTAGGCAGCTGTTAGCCTCTGCTTCTGTGAACTTTGTCCGCCATTGTTGGTGTAGTAGATCTGCAGGTGATCAAAGCCTTTGCTCCTTTTGCACATTTATAGCATACGGTGCAGTGCGCGTTTTCACTGGTACATACTGCGTCCGATTTCATTGATGTTGTTTTCTTTGATTCTCAATATGAACTCTGCCGTCGGAAGTTGAGGTATTTTCGATACAATTATTCCGTTTATCGCTCGAAATTCGAGATTTGGTCGTAGTATCGGTAGCGTATACTGTGGTGCTCTCATATGTGCTGTGAGATTTACTTCCTTGCAGTCGCACTTCATCCGCACCTCTGCTGGCGTGCATTCACACTCTTCCCTCACTTCACAAGTGAGGTTTGCGGCGTCGTTCTGTGAAACGCACGCGAGTGGTGGTTCGAAATAAGCTGGTGCGATTGCATACCGTGTTCCGTCTGTGAGAAAGGTTGAGTGCAGCATGGGGGTGGGCGGAGTGCTGAACGACGAAAGAGTGATGATGAACGGTGGTATACTCCTTGGCTGGTTAGGCCGTACATAGAAATTGTATTTTCGCTGTGATTTGTCCGCTTCATTGACCGTTAACTGCATATTCACTCTTTGTTTCCATCGGCTGCATCTGAAGAGTTCGTAAACCTTCTCGTCGTTTGGTATCAAATAGATCCTATAGAATAGGCATCCTGAGCTAGGGTAAAAACAATCACATCCTGGGCCTCCACAGCTTTCCACGCAACCTGTGATTCCTGGGACGTGGTTAAAGTGCCAGAGCTACACGGGTTTTGCCCTGTGCAGCTCTGGCACTTTGGAAGTGCGGTTGACTTTTCCGCATTTTTCCCCTGTGCACGATCCAGCATGTGGACATCTTTTGCTGCCTAGCAGTGCATATTTAGTACTTCTGGTGAAGACTGTCGTTTGCCTTTCACATATCAAGTCGAGGCCTTTCCATAGTAACTTTATTTCGAGGACGCTCGTCTCTTTGCTTCGTAATCGTATGCACGCTTCCTGCTTGAATGGATTTATCTTCAAGATCTCTGTGGTGTCGATAGTGCAATATTCTCTGTGCTTCGATTTGTAACAGAATCTGCTGTGATGGGTGAAGCATCTCAGCTTTATTACCCATTTTCCACAGATACCGGTGATTTTTAGGCAATAAAGCAGCGGTGTGCCTTTCAAAACGGGTACATGGAAGATGCAGTAACACACAGCTACTACCGCGTATACTATCACGCCTGTGACCGCGATGGCCGTGCTAGGCCACCATTCCGGATTGGCGATCATCAAGACACAAAACACGCAGTCAATCTGTTCACAAAAGGGAGCTGCTCTGCAGGTTGTTTCTAATAGGTTGTCGGATAATTTCTGTTACACTTTTGTCTAAAATCTCTAAGAAATCCCAGAAGCTTTCTGAAAACCCCAATTTTGCAATACGCTTAGGACATAGCAGGATCTATCTATCAGCATGGTCAAGTGCACCCATGACCTACAAGTTTACGGCAGTTTTGTAAAAGCAGTCAAACTTTTCAGTTTTTGTCTGATCTTTTTCTCTGCACCTACTTGCGCTTCCCCTCTTCCAGAATTTTTTTGCAACGTATTTTGGCATTGTCTTTTACAAGGAGGCATTTCGGTGCTTCTAACGTTTCAAAAACAAGGGATGAAAAAAATATCAAAAAAATTCAAAAACTTTCCTAAATTCTTCTTTATATGTGCATCGTATAGAAATGAACACAGAAAACGTAAAAATGATTTTTTGAAATTTTTTGAAGACGTTTTCTTCGTAAAAATTCTGATGATTGAAGATGGCGCACACAGAGATTTGAATCGCCCAGAAAAAAGTGTGCACACATGTCTGCGTCATCCCTACATATCAGCTAAACGCTACAGACTATGCCCTACCTGATTAATACATTGTCCGGTCTATCGGTCATCACCTGAGAGAACGCCAGCTCATTTACAAAATTGAGAATAAACGGGTTTTCAGCCACAAAGTGGGTGTTTTGCGCACGGATCGCGTATGCGACGGTATAGGCCTTGTATAGGCCTTTTGACCCTGCCCATACGCCGTGAACATGAGATCTTTCCAAAGCTTTTGAGATTTTTAAGAGTTAAAATAAAAAGTGTAAGAAATTATCCGACAACCTAATGCTATATTAACCTCCGTGCCATCGAATGTTTTCCATTTGACGAGATAATCGTGCAGCGTGATCTGTGCTGGAAATTTCACTATCTCCTGGTGTTTTGGTGTCTGGAATTCCACGCAGTGATCTTCAGCGCATATTTCGTATGAGTGTCGGGTGAACTGCGTTAAAAAGACTCCTTTATTGCAGCGTAGTTGATGGTGGCTGCTATTGCTTAATCCCCTCGTTAACTGTATGGAAATGGACAGGCACATCATCGTGAACAAAGAGGAAGCTCCTAGGATGGATGTTTTTTTTTCTTTGGTTCTTCTATTTCTTGCTCCTTATAATTGATCTTCTTCCTTGGTCTGAGATTATATGGGGCTGTGATGTCCATAAGCTGTTGCTCTATTTGTGAATCACGCTTTTCCTGTTGAATTGTGGCCGAGTCGTCTTCGTTGTCGATTTCTAATGGGACTACTCGGTTAATCGGACGTCGGAATCTTCTTTTATTGGGCGTTTCGACGGGGACTTCTCTTATGATTTTCGAAGGTGAGTCATCAATCTGTACTATTCTTGCCGTTTTCCAAACATTCCGTGGTTGTACTGCGTCCCATAGTAAGACGATGTCGCCGACTTTTGGAGTCCTTTTTGTTCCTCGTTTTTCGTCCATTCGAATTTTATGTTGTTCTCGGAGGCCGGTAAGATATTGCTCCCTCCAAATCTTCCAGAATGTTTCTGTCAATTCTATTGACGTCTTTAATGCCGCCTCCGTTTGGCGCTGCGTTGCGAGTTGCTGTGCTTCTTCTGCTGAATGATAAATCCTATCGTCTCCTTCCTCACCCTATCTTAGGGGGTAGTCTAGGATTATATCATGCTACAGAATGTCGATGGGTCGAAGCAGTGGTTATTCTTCCCACTTTTCTTCTAGGTATGTGAGGGGGCGTAAATTCAGCACTGCTTCGATTTGTGTGAGCATTGTCCTGAGCCCATCGAAAGTTATGGTGTGCGCTCCGAGCGTTTTGTGCAGCGAGGACTTGATAGAGCGTACCAACCTCTCATAAAATCCACCCTGCCACGGTGCATAAGGGTTTATGTGGCTCCACTTGATTTCCCGCCGCGCTATTTCGTTTTCAAATTCCGTGCCGTGCACCATATTTTCCGTAGTGTCTCTTAGATTTGCTCATTTAGCAAGAATGTCGGTGCGTTGTCGCATGTGATTGTTTTCGGAACTCCTCTCCGTGCGAAGAATCTTCGTAATGCATTTAGGAATGCTTCCTTGGTCATGTTCCCAACGAGTTCCAGATGGATCAGTCGTGTTATTTGGCAAGTGAGTAAGCAGCCATAGGCTTTATTGGATCCTCCGTGATAATCACTGATCGCTAAAGGTCCGAAATAGTATAATCCGATGTGTTCAAATGGACTTGCTTTCTGCACTCTTGTGGCTGGTAGCGCGTCCATGTCGGGATAAGTGAACGGTAGGTTGTTGATCTTCTGGCACGGTGCACATTCCTTGATAATGTTTTTTACTTGTTGTCGTAGTTTGGTTATCCAGTATGTTTGTCGTACTGATGCGATCGTGTGGGCCACTTCTCTATGGTATTGTCTGTGAATTTCCATAATAATAAGGCGTGCCAAAGTCGTTCTTGGGGCAATGTAAATCGGTGTTTTTGCGTTGACGGGTGTCTGTGCTTTTTTGAGTCGTCCGTAGCATCGTAGTACTCCTTCTTCGTCCTGGCGAATATCCAATTCCTTCTGTGACTTTACTTGATGCTCGTCGACATATTGCTTTTGATGATCCCGTATTAAGCACATCCTGCTTTCCTGCATTTCTGATCCTGTGGTGTTTTGCGTCCTTGATGCGTATTTCAGTGCTGGTATCCGCGTTAACGATTGTCCGGTTAGCGTTGTGATAGTTTTTACTATTGCTGTTATTGTTTCTTTATCCTGTGCTATCAAAGAGAGTTTGGAGTAGTCCGGTCTGTTTACGAAAGATGGTCCATTCCACTAGAGGTGATTTTTCAGTGCCTCTGCTGTTAGTCCTCTTGATCCGCAGTCGGCAGAGTTTTCTGATGTTTTGACGTGTCCAAAAAGGCAAGTTGTGGTATGTTGCTTCAGAATGTTGTTTATTCGTCTTATTTCTGCCAGTCGATTGGTCACTAGCACTCCTGCATTCTGTCGTGTGGGAGTTGTCTTGATCCATCCCAGAACGATGTCGGAGTCTGTGTAATATATAACTTCCTTAATGGGATAGGTTTATTCCAATGCTTCGCAGATAAAGGGAGCAAGACGTATTCCCAGTGTTGTTGCGTTCATTTCGAGTCTAGGTATTGTCATCATGGTCTTTATGGAAGGAAGTTTTGATTTCCCCATGGTGAATTCAGACTCAGTTTCTGTCGTGAGATAGGCGCATGCTGCCATTGTGTATTGACTAACATCTGTGAATATGACTAGTCTCTTAGGTTGAGGTACCCGCAGGATTTTTCTGTGAATTTCTTTGTAGAATGTTGATATTTCACGTGATATTTGTCGCCATTGTTCCTATAGTTGTGGATTGAGGGTAGTGTCCCAGTCCAGTCCTCCCATAGCGATTGTAGGAATATCTTGGCTGGGAGCAACAGAGGTACCGTGAATCCCATCGGGTCGTATACTGATGCGAGTTGTTGAGTGACGGTGCGTTTAGTGATCTTGTATGTTGATGTTGCCATGGATCCTCTGATGATCAACTTGTCGGTTTCTGAATTCCATGGGATGCCCAGGACCTTGGGACAGCTGGACTTCATCCTGTCAGCTTCTTCAATAGCTTCATTAAAGCCCTTGTCGTTGGACCGGTATTCTCTCAAATTCATATTGGGTTCTCGGAGGAGATTCTTTGTATGGGTGTATTTACTGATTGCCTCCTCCGATGACTGTGCGCCAAAGAAGAGGCTATCCACGTAGAGATTTTGCCGTATCTCTGGTGCCATGTCATCGTCCTTTGCTGTGCTCTCCAGATGATATTCTATTGTCGCACTTAGTAAGAACGGGGATGCGTTCAGCCCAGGTAACCCGAGTGAACCTATAGAGCACAAGGTTACCAGGGGTTGGTGGCTGTGCGATGTTTTTCACCCATACGCAACGAGTAGCGTCGCGATTTCTTTCTTGCAATCTCACTTGTAGGAAGGCCTTTTCGATATCCGGCATCACTGCAATACTGTGTAGTCGAAATCGAAGTACGATGCCTACTAAGTCCGGTGGGATAAGAGGTCCTTGGTGAAGAACATCATTCAAACATGGGCTGTCTCCGTAGTGAGCTGACGCGTCGAAGATAATCCTCATTTTTGTTGTTTCCTTCGAGGGCGTGATGACTGCTTCATTTGGTAGGTAGTGTATTATATCCCCTTTGGCCTCTCTGGGGTTACCTCCTCTATGACTCCCTTTTCTAGTTGATCTTTGAATACTTTGTCGTATGCTTGCAGTGTATCAGCGTGAGATATGTTAATCCACATTAATCTCAAAGTCTCTCTATGCAGGGTTGGCCTAACCCTTATCACAGGCTTGCAACTCGTTTGGAAGCTAATCATAGTGAATACTGCTCACAACTCTGAGTCCAAGTAAAGCTAAACAGAAGAAGCTTGAAAGAGTTCAGAGAGTTTTTACTAGAATTGTGATGAGGAGATGTATCCTCGACTGTCCCGCTCTGAGTTCATGACCTCTTGAAGAAGCTGGGACTTAAATCTCTTGTTTTGCAGAAAAGCTAAATTTGACCTCTTGTTTTGCTACAGAGTTCTGAAACGTGAGGTCAAGTTGAATCCCAGCGATTACTGGATCTTTATGCCTGCTTACGATAGACACGGTGGTTGCAACTTGCATTACCCAAAATTTGAGAGGAAACATGCCAACCTGTTATTCAATCATATTTTTTGTCGGGGATGGTTACGGTGCATACTATATGGTTACGGTGTATATCTACTTGATCACATATCAACAACAGCGTACTACCGAGATGTACGACCGAAGTTTTTCCCTGCTGAAACGATTAACTGCAGCGCGATTCAGGACCACTAAATCACTAATTGTGCGAACTGAAGGGCACCACTGACAAGTTGATAATATTCAGCCCAAACTCTCTTACGTTATGATTTCAAAAATTGTAACTTCAATCTGGCTTATGTGAAGACATTGGCCAGTGCTTTCACTTCGGCATGGACGTCATAACTGTACATTTCACGTTTGCGTGGAATCTCTGAATGGACGAGGTAGACATAAAAGTAAAGGAATATCTCTTATAATAATTTTTTGGCAATTAACATAACAGGAGACGGTCGAAAAAATACGATGCCAGCGCCGGCGCTTGACCCGCGTAACCTTCACTTTGAGCGTCATGATAGAACACAACCTTCACCTGGAGAGAAGTACAAAAGTCATTCTGGGCGAAGCCCCGGATATTATGACATAACTAATGACATAACTATATAGGGATGAGTGTGAATGAGGCAAATATAGACATAGTAATGACATCCAAAAGAAGTTCAAAATACCGTTTCTCTAGACAGCGATTGAGCGTTGGAATTTCACGAAAGCAGTTGAGTTCAATAAAAACGAGAAACTGCGCTCAAATCTTGCGCAGAGAGTCGCCACATAAATGCTGATCTATCTCGTTATGGAGTGATTTTCAAGACCCGCGACGTTGTCAGTGCTAGTGGCCGTCTCATGAGGATCACAAGGATACATAATGTTATGAAATATCGTTATGACCCGCGGAGATCAAGACCAGAGCCAAATGCCCCCCCCCCGCCTCTGGTCTGTCGCCGCTGCTTGTCTGCGTCTCCGCGCGTTGCGCTCTACCTCGCTACCTTAAGTGCGGTGCGCGGGGCAGCTCCGGTACCCTTTTGTTCGTTGTTCGGAGCCCAATTTCGACAATCTTTATATCACATCAAAGCTCTTAATCTCTAATTTCACGCTGACAACGTTGCAAGACTCCTTTTTATGATAGAAACGAGAAATCTGTCAAAACGGCGTTTTTGAAAACCTCTTGTTTTTTTTTCAGTTTAACACCTTTCACTCGGTTTTATTGTGTATTTTGATAGGTCTTTTCTGTTCTATGATGTAGACAACGTCGCCGAGCTTACTTCTTTGCTTATGCCGGTTTTTTGTGAAAATTACTAAAAAGTGCGGTTTCTTTACCTTGTTCTCTTTTGATGCTTTTGCAACGAATTTTCTCCAACTTGGACGATACTTGCTCAGAGTGATGAGCGAAAGAATCCAGACAACGTCGCAAGATAGGAAACGCGGGGGTGAAGATTTAGCGGACGCATCAAAAATCAGATTGGCGTCGATGTGCAACATATCTTCTCAGACGTGTTTAACATGTTCAATTCAGTTGTTGACAAGTTTTCCTTCTTTTGGTCTCCCAACTATACCGCCGCAGCTAAACAGCCTTTTTTTAATTGGAAAGGAACTTTGTTCTTGTTGCCACCCAATTTAACCGGCATTCCTGAAGAGGGAACTGTGCGTAGGAAATTACCAAGTTAAGGTTTCAAATTTAAGAGCTAACCTCTGCTTTATATGAATTTTTCAAGTTTCCTGGTTTAATTCATATCTCTAAATTTCCATCTATTTTTCCAAAACAACCTTCACTTTTTAAAGGGGGCAGGAACTCAAACAACTATAACTTTCTAGCCTCTATCTCTTGAGTATCGAAAGTATAATGTAGCGCGTATGCCTTCGGACGCGCCATTGCAAATGATGCGAGATATCGCTTAAAAGAGGGCTTACGCTTCAGAAGAGATTAGTTCTGAGGAACGCTCAGAAGGTAAAAGTGGCCCGAGTGACTTTATCAACGTGGGTGTTCTAAAGCAGTCAAAAATCGACCTCGTATCTAGAGTTGTCATAAATTTGTCCCTCATTACGATTATTGGATTTCCACCATTTTTACTAACTCTGTAGCCCGCTTTCAACCTCATTATCTTCAAAATACGCACGTTGATGGGCAAAACCACCTCCGCTTCAACTCTAAAAGGATTTCCCGCTTAGGAATACATCGTTTGCAGCGGTGAGTGAGGATCACCCACGTAGTTTGGGATCTGCTATGAGAAAGCCATCAAAATTTCAGAATTATCAATTTGGGTGGGCCATGCCTTTAGCGTGCAGGCAGCGACACATCTACCTTATCAAAAGGCAATCTTCGGCTAGACTCGAAGACTTGAGAGTATCACAACGGTAGAGCTTCCAATTCAGCCACTCGTAACGCTGTACTGTATCACACAGAAGTACTAGTCAGTTGCACGTAAGTCTTGAATAACTCAAACGATTGCCTAGGGGTGGCTTCAAAATTGTACGGTTGCTGTGCTTTCCGACTGAAGAGGGTGGACAACTGTGGTTGTGTTCACGCTGATTGCTTCACACAACGGACACTCTAAGCGAAATTTCAACAATATGCCTTTTTCAAAATTTCACAATATTCATAAACTCGTAATTCCGTTAGGGGTCTCCATGATTTAGAGTTTCCGAATAGTATCAGAGCCCCGCTTATTTCAGGCTCCCATCCACGACAATGACCGGGATACGTAATTTGCGTTACTCGGCGACTATGATGCGGTCGGAAGAGTGAAGTAAGCACGCTTTAATGGCACTGGCCCCGAAGACTCTAAACCTAAGTAAGCATATTTTCATAGATAGGCGAAAAATGTAGGCAAAATCACGAGAGGTTCAGCTACAGACCCTATAGTTATATCTTAACATTCTGGTCGAAGCCCCGAATGTTAAGATTATAAGTATACAAGGTGGTCCACGTAAAGTGTGACACAAAGAAAAAGTATTATAACTTTGCATGGACTGAATAAAATCAAAAGCTTTTGTCCTCTCCTGATAAAAAAGAGAATTCTGTATAGGGATTTCTGGTCAACTTTTGAGATACCTGTCCCTGGTTATTTTGAAATCGTTTTTTCTCTTTCAAACTCTTCCAAAATTTCTTCGATTCGCACGTGATGGTTTCTGCTCCCAAACTCTCACTAGGTTTCTCGTCGGCAAATCAAATGACAAGGTTTTGAAGGGCAGACTCTTTTCTTTCAGGCAGGCAAAAAGGAGCGTTTGTATGTTTAAGGATGAGTGAGCTAGAGGGCCAAATGTCATTTTTTCCACTGTTTAAACAGTGGATTTTACTTAACTGCAATTTCTTCTTTTCGCTGTGGATTGGTGTTTAGTCATATTAAAAAATTCCCAAAAGCGCCTATAGTACTTCCCTTGATCCAATAACGTGCCACAGCCCTTCAAAGTTTGCTTTCGATGCTTTTTAGAATCCTGGAAAATTGCTATTTTCGTTGCCACGGCCATTACCTTTGCAAAACCTTCGAGCTTGACCATATTTTACTAAGAACCGAAGTCGGAAACAACACAACGGGACAAAAGAATATGGAGAAGGCGACTTTCACATGGAGTGAAAAAGACTAAAAAATGAATTTTTTGCAGCCAGTCAAACATCATGTGGGCCACATATGAAGAAACTTCAATTCCTTTTGTTGTTCAGCCTTTCCACTCGAACATTCTTGAACCCACAAATTTTCTTCCAAGCCTGTCTGTGAGCAAAACGCCGCTCTTCCGCATCCATTTCAATGGATTTGCTAAAAGGAGATACTGGGACGAAGTTGCGCGTCAAAAATCATTGCACGCATTTTGAAATCTTTTTCGAGCAGAATAAATTCCTTCATCGAAGCCAAAGGTGGATATTCCAAAAGTAATCTACAATATCCTATACGGAAATTTCTTGTCTATCAGATGAAAATAAAAGCTTTCAATTTCATTGAGTTCTAACAAAGTTACGAAAGCATCTGTGCGTCACACTTCATGTGGACCACTTAGTAAAGGTTGCGTTCTCTTGTGTCGCTCAAATTGAAGGTTATCAGAGTACATCCAGTCGAATCATCTCATATGATCATGTGCGCATTGGCACACAGCGTCCATCCTTGGCGTCTTCATCCTGGATTTGCAATCGCAAGAACATAAGAGACTGAGTGATTGTCATTGCTTGCATCACTTTGAGAAAATTAATACCTAAAAAGGAAAGAAAACATAAAGAACACATTGAATACACTCAAATCAAAGCTTGCCCGTTCCAAGAATCCAAGATGGGGACATCAAAGGTGGATAGTGCCTGCAATGACACAAATGATCAATGAAATGATTTTATTGTAGCTCTATCTATTGAAGGTATGCTAGAAAGCAATATACGTTCTATGCTTCAATTCCTTCTTCTCAAACTCAGAAATCAATGCATGCGAGCACAAACTTTTTTTAGTTCTGTGTTCTCGGCTATAAACATTTTTAGAGTAAATTGTACAGCTTAGAAGTTTGAAGATCTGGACTGTGGTCTGCATGTCGTATTGCCTACCTGGATTTGTGTCGGTCTGATCCTCATTTACATTCCCGACGAGTTTCTGTAAGGGCGCAACTCAATACTTTCTGTGGAAAGGAGGGCTATTGTAGGCATCGCTCGGTAGAGCAGCTTCGATAGTTTCCAGAAGCAAGCAGTAGTCGCAGAAAGTCTTTTGATGTGAGACCGTAAAAGGCCGCCAAACCTTGAGTAATCATGCTTATCTGAAAACTACCTACTTTAGTCCTAAAGTAAGAAGCTACCTCGCAAATCAGATGTGATTCTCATAGTCAGCAGGTAGGCTGACCCCTTTAGACAAACTTACTGGGAAAATCGCGCAATTTAAATTTTCCTTTTTCTCCGCTTTTGAGTCGGCAGATTTTGGCTGAAATATTATTGGCCCGTAGTAAAGCTCGATCAGTTGAGGTGAACTCAACTTATCCCATCAGTTCACCTTAGGTGAGGTGAACTGATCACCGTCCACATTCCCATGCTATAAGATGGTCAAGTCAACTGATAGTTGACCATCTGTCCACCTGCCGCAGTCAACTCTTCCACATCAGTTCACGTTCAAGTCACCTCAACGTGAACGGATGTTATAGTGATCCAAATAGTGTGTAGAAGAGGAGACGCAGACAAGAGGTGACTGCATCTAACATAAGTTGCTCCTGAGTAACTTACGATACACACAACTTTGCCAAAAAATGCAGAAAAAATCGGCGCAAAACTGCACAATACCGGCGCCCGAAAAGGGAAGGATCGATGAACAGCTGATTTTGGCGACAAAAGCAAGGATAAAAGTTTTCTTCTTTTTTGCAGCGCAATCTTAGTTTCTTGTAAAAACTACTTTAGAAGAGAATCTACTTATTTATTACGTTTTATTTATGTTCCAAAAATTTCAGTTTTTCATGAATTCTCCGTCAAAATATGTCAGTTTTGTTTTATCTGTCCATTTGCTAAGTGATATCCTTGTTAGCGGTCATCATCGATTTTTTTCGACAGTGGCCGCTATCAAAGATTGTCCGGCGATGCAGCAAAAGTTGTCGCGCTAGCCGGTGTCGAACCACGACCGCGCGCTGTGATTCCAATCGCTTATCCGTTTGACCAGACCAGCTCAAGTGGTTGGTTTTTTGAGGACACATGTGGTTATCATGTCTAGGAAGCGATCCACATCCAAATCAATAGCACACTGGATGCTGAACTGAAGCGCGATGACCTCAACTCCGGTCCGCGTCGAGAGAGATGCCCGGATGGGGGGTTTACTACGGGCCATTATCTTAGTCTGACCTGAAATTTTGCCCAAAGAGGTTTCACGACCCACTGTTTGGAAAATCCTAGCTATTTGCACGACAATGTTTTGCAGAAAAATTGTTCTGAGAAAGATGTAGCTAAACCTCGCAAAATGAGAAGTTTGCCTGCTCTTTGCTCATCTGCTGACAAAATTGCTTGCGCTTTTTTGTAGATTAGAGTCCTTGAGAACAATGCAACTGTTCGCTTTACCCAGGCCCTCATCTGTACTATGCTCAGATTAGAAGCTTATGAATTCACGTTCTCATGATTTTTGTCCCAAATCTAAAGTCGCTTATTTTGGCGAAATCTGTCATAGGTGCGTGACAGGCTGATGACAGATATCACCTTTATTTCGAACGATGAGAATTCGACTGATTTCGCCAAAATAAGCGGCTTTAGATTTGGGACAAAAGTCATGAGGACGCGAAATCGTAAGCTCATAATCAGAGCATGGTACAGACGAGGGCACGGGTAAAACGAATTCTGATTGCATTGTTCTCAGAGATTAATCTACGAAAAAAGCGCAGGCAATTTCGCCAGCAAATGGGCGAAAAGTGGAGACAAACTTGCCATCTTGCGAGTTTGGCTACATCTTTCTCAGAATAACTTTAATAAACACTTCATGTAAAATACTAGGGTTTTCTTAAATAGTAGGTCCTAAAACCTACTCAGACAATCACAAGCCTCAGCCGGCAGCCACAAAGCCACCGCGAAAACCCACCAAAAGCGCGGTGGCTTTGTGGCTGCCGGCTGAAAGCCTGTGATTGTCTGAGTATTTGAGCGAAATAACAGATTAGATTAAGGTACTAATACTTCAGCCAATCTGCCGCAAGCTCACTTTGGGCGACACAAGAGAACACAACCTTCACTAAAAGAAAGAGAGTGTATGATAATAACATCCGGGGTTTGACCCAAATGTCAAGATTATAACTATGTCGGAATCGGAGTGAATGTGATAAGCGGGTTTACTGAGTAATACCTCAAATTTTCCCAGACCAAAAAATTGCATTTTATGGCCTTCTTTGTACTGAAAAGATAGGTTTTTGTGCAAATTTTCGATTGATTTAGAGCAACATTCCTCAACTGGCCTCTTTCTACGATTGGGTTTTGAAAAGCGAGAAAGCGAGAAAAGTGGCAAAAACTGTTTTCGGAAGTCTCTTGCTTTTACTTCAGTTTAGTTGTTTTCAAGCGGTTTTTGCATTCCCTAGATCTTGCTTTCATATTCTGAACAACTTGTTGGGGTTAAATTCTTTGATTGTGGTGAAATATCTGAAAATCTTTAGAAATGCGTTTTTGTTCATAGGCCTTTATTAGAATTCATAAGCAACTTTCTTACTTAGGGACTTTTTGCTCAGGATTATGAGCATAACAAAGCTGACAACGTCGCCCCAAACAAAAACTATGAGAAGGGGGTAAAAGTCTAAAGGACGCATCAAAAAGTAGGTTGTTTTTGACTGTGGACTTAAGAAAAGCAAAACTTCAAGCTTTCTCAACTGTTTTTTCCAGTTTATTCTCCTCCTGATTATCAATACTTCCAAGATATGTTTGTTTTTGAAACAATCGCAGGTAGGAAAATAGTTTTTGCTGGTTTTCCCCCGTGTGTGGATTGTCTGGTCCTAGAGCGAAAACCTGCAGTTTCAAATGCCGCCTAATGGAAAATTTTAAAGTGATTGCAGCGCTTTTATTAGAGTTGTAGAAGTTCCTTCTCTTTTGCCATCTGTTTTGCATCTTTCCACTTCATTGATTTCTATAAACGACCTTCACTTTTCATGAGGGAGGGGGAGATACTCAAACAACCCTCCTTTTTAACGCCCTAACTTTTGACTATCCCAGGTACGATAATGGTTGTTGCGGGAGAAAGTAAAAATTACGAACCCATGTAATTTCAAAGCGAGCAAGTGTTTTTGAAAAATTGAGTGCCAGTGAGCTTCTTGATTCGTTACAAAGTGAAGCCCGCGCGTAAATGATTGAGCACATGCATTCCACCTACACGTGTTCTGCCAGTAGACCTTGCTCTGTTCAAATGTGTACGGTTATGAACTCGGATAATTAATCTAAACATACAAAAAATAGCCACATTCAGCAGGACGAGTGCACTTTTTATCTATACTTGACCATGCCTTGACTACTTATAATGAAAGCGAGTGGTTAGTTCGATAACAACCTTTTGGAAGATGCGGCTTGGTGATTCTCGGAGTGAGTTGTGAATGCTCTCTAAGTCTGCCTAAGTTGCCTAAGGCTATTAAGTGATGTTTGATTCAAGGGACTTCTTTCCAAATTGTTCCCGTAATGATCGTCTCAACAGAATTCGACTGAAGAGAAAAGCGTAATTATGCTTCTACTTACATAAATCGAATGTTCGGATACGGCCATGGGCAACAGCCAATCGTAAGTCGAACTTTAACAGGATCACTTTTCGGTTCTCCTTAAGGCCTAAGGCATACCTCACGCGATTTTAGTCGCCGCGCGATTTGGCACTGCAACGACTCTCCACAGCTGGTCGTAAACGCACTTTGCTTGGGCCAGACTTGCTGTTGTTATGTTACAATTTACGGAATCTACGCACCCATGCTTCTGAGAGCCTCGCATGCTTAATCTCTAGACATCTGGCGAGTCGCCAAGTCGCGAGGATGTGGCGATTTCGCGAAATCGCAAGAGGTATGCCTTAGGCCTAACATGAAAGTGTAGAGCTTCTCAACGATTTGATGTTACGTTTAGAGATATAGCAAAGAACTCGCAAGTGTCTATTCTGTCACATTTAGGGTGCCGCGTCGGCAGCCGCCGCTAGCAGCCCGTAGCAGCCCGCAGCAGTCCCAGCTCTTAGCAACCGCCAGCAGTCCGTAGGCGCCACTGGCCGCTTTTGTTCATGGAAGTGAATTCGTCAGATTTTTACTTTTAGTGCACCCGCCTACTTTCTATCTTCCACGCTTTTTCCTTCTAGCGAAGCAACTTCAAGTCGAGAATCTGCCGAGCCGCTGCCTTTAAGGGCAGTGGCTCGAAAAAATTTTGATTGCGCGATTTCTGTTCATCCTTAACCTTCTGGATGCGTTTAGACCAGAGCTGTGCTTGGGAAGTCAAAAAGTGCTCTTTATGGTGTTCTCCGGCCTTGGAGATTGCTAAGGAGGCTGGAGCGGGGATTCCCGCCAAAAATAGTGACTGGCTGCAGGAGACTGTAAAACACTCATTTTGGCGCCAATTGGCTATGGCTCAGACAGCCAATCACGACCCGACTCGGGAGTCTCCGCTCCAGCCTCCTTACAAGGAAAGGATACTTGGTGACCGTGGCCTTTCGAAATTAAACGTATACCATTGAATGCATCTTGAAGCGCTGATTCCAAATCTGTTTTCGTTATCTGCTGTGCGCTCTTCCGAAAGAAGTTATGAACATTTCTTGTCCCCAAAATTTGCACTGTTTTTGATGCAGGATTCACCAATATCGTTGGAATGTTCGCTTACGCACTACCAAAAAGCGTACAAATAAAGTAAAGCTTCACGTTAAGCTCAGGAAAACTATCACCGATACATAAGAGTCTAAAAAGCTGGGATACTGACGATTTTGACTGCCTCGATCTCGCAAAATCAATATGGAAAAAAGTCCATAACTTCGTTCAGGGAGTCGCACAGCAGGCAATGAACATAGATTTAGAATCAGCGTTCCAAGACGCACCTACTGGTATACATCTCATTGCAAAAGGTCACGGTCACCGAGTATCCTTCCCTCGTTAGCAATCTCCAAGGCCGGAGAACGTCATAAAAAGCACTATTTTAGCTTTCCAAGCACAACTCTGGTCTAAGCGCATCCAGAAGGCTAAAAAGGAACAAAAAGCGTGCATTTGGACTTTTCCCGAGCCACTGCCTTTGAGGCCTTGTGCCAAAAGTGTACCCTCATGTTAAGCATGTTTTTACCTGTCTATGTGTTATTGAGAATTGCTTCCACCACTACATGTATCTGGATTAAGTCTTTATCATCAGCTTCCTCTCAGGACTCCTGGGCTCATCTCAAAAGAAAGCATTAACGTTCAGTTTTCAATAAACGTTGGATTTATATTCAAATGTGCTTTAGACATTGAAGCTACAGACCCAGGCAAAAATTCGATTTCGAGAATTTGTGCTTACCTAGGCCTATTCGCTATGCTGAATCCCAAAATTCAACACTGGGGATTGCGAAAACGGCGAAAAAATACTCTAACGGAGGAGGAAAATTGCAAGTGGGCGGGGCTGTTCACATAGTGGCGTCACTCTCCCAGCTTCAGTAGCGATCTTCTCGATTCCGCTAGTCGCCTTAACATCACCACCAGCCAACTGCGAAATGCATGACATAAAATTTCAACCGAGAAGGTCGCTCCTAAGAGAGTGACGTCACGGTTTGAAGGCCCCGCCACCTGTGATTTCCCTCCTGCGTTGAGGCCTTTTTGGCGTTTTTGCGCTCTCCATTGTGGTCTATCGGATTCAGCATGGAGAATAGGCCCGGGTAAGCACAAAGCTTTTGCTTGTACACTGCCTTTAAGTCCTTTGACTTATTAATACCCGAAGCAAAGGAATTCAATGAGCCTAGTAGTTCATGCACGAAACTAAACAAGGAGCAATCATTATTAATGTTGACGTTGATAATGTGAAGATATTATTTGGGTAAGAGCGCGAATCGTAAAATGCGTTGCTTCACAAGCGATGAATGCCGAGATCTGGTCTATCTCTGAGACATTTTGCGGATGGGGATTACCGTAACTCTTGATTTTTGGAAATGACAATTGCGCGTGAAGGACTATAGCGCCCACGCACACCTACGTGAACAAGCCGCCTTCCTCACCGTCAGCTTTAAACTGTGACATCGATAGAAAAAAAACCATCATGTTTCCAGGTGTTTCCCACTCGTTGTATATGTGCTCTATTTCTGCGATAGCACGTGAAGTACGGCGAGTTTTACGACGGGCGATTGGTAAGAAGACCCGAACAATAACTATCTCAGGAGTGGAGGGTAGGGCTCGCAGCAAATTTTCAAGAGCAAAACAGTTTCGAGCCTACAAATTATGTCAAGAATGGATCGGTTGCGGGCGAAGGCAGTTAGTAGATAAGGCACTTACGAAAGCCTGGAAGTTTGAGTTTCAAAGGGTTCTCCCAACTTCATATTAATAAGTGTTAGCTTACTTTGACAAACTCGCCTTGTTTCGGTCCACAATTTTCTCAGTACTTTTGAACCCCCTGCTTGAAAGCGATATGAAGTGTAATCCAAAGAATAAGCAAAGAATGACATGATTTGTTGTAGGAAATGATATTCGAGTTTTAAGACCAAGCCATGCGTCTTCAACCATATTATCTGAGCCGTACTCAAAACTGGTAGCGATCTCTAGAACTCAAAAAACTTCCTTGAAATTCTCTGTGAGGCGCAGCTCAGCAGCATTTGTGTGAGAAAATTCTTTGATGTTACGTTATTGTACATCAATATTTCCAATGAGGCTGCTAGGTAAGCCATTCAATCTTTCGCTGCTCTGGACAGTATTACAGACAGGTAATAGGGTTAGCGATGGGGCAAAGGTTAGCTCCCGCCGTAGCAATTGTTTTTATTTTTAAAATTGAAGCTCTGTACTTGCTCGGAAACTACTGCTATACTGTCGCTACATAGATAATTGCTGCATTGTTCTCATGTAGACGAAATTGACATCTGCTTCAATCTCTTAAACAGGCACTCTCTTGAATAACATCAAGTTTACACGAGCTTCCAAGGGAAATTGGCTGCCCTTTCTCACTGTACAGGTACTTATCTAATGGCGCATACAAAACAAAATGTTTTCAAAACCTAACAACAAAAATATTGCATCACAGCTCTGCGCATCCTTGGACATCAAAAGTGCAGTAATTGGCAACTTTTCAAAATAGCAGAGCGGTGTCTCTTCCATCATGAACGCGCCATATCTACGGATCTGGCAAAACATCGCGTTTTTCAATGGAAACCTATGGCGGCTAACCACTCTAACAAAGGAACGATCCCAACTTAAGGAGGCCGATTGGAATGAATGGCATGCCATTAGATGCGTCTTGATGAGCTGATTCCAAATCTAAACTCTCAAATCCAATCTGATTCCAAAGTTCTCCAACCTCTACTTTCAGGGTGTAACTTTCTACAAGCGTAGAGTATCCGGCACATACCTACTGAACTTTGGAAATTGTAATAAGGGCAAAAGTTGTAAACCGCCATGCAGTACTTGCAAAATTATGGATCATAACGACTTCATATACTCGAATATTACAAACTCCAAACTCAACACTTACAAGCACATCCATAGTAATTGCTTATCCCAAAACGTAGTTTATTGCCTAACATGTGGAGATTGTGGTCTTCAGTACGTAGGATTGATTGCAGGAGACTCAGAGAAGAAATTAAGGAGCACATTAGAAGTATTATCAAACAAGACGAAAGAAAAATATTGTATGAGCACTGTTCCAACAACGTTTGTAAATTAGAAAATCTAAAAGTTTCCATTTTGCATAATTTATCCGATAACAATAATGAAAAGATACTCAGAAATAAAGAGCTTTCCTGGATAAAATTATTAATGACACCATACCCGTTCGGATTCAATGATAATATCAAAAGCTACGGAAACTTGAGCCTCATAAAAAATCCACTCATACATAGAAGATCCCACCCATTTTTCAGTTTAAAAATAATCAAAGATTGAAACAACAAAGGAAAACATAGACATAAGAAGAAAAACAAAGCAGATAGTAACACAGTAGCGAAAGATATTGAAAATCTATATGAGAAACGAAACGATTTCTGAAATGTAAACCTAATAGTTACATTAGTAGCTTGATATATTCGATCACAAACACACCCGACCATATTCGTATACAAATAATGACAAATTGATTTTGTTTAGTACTCTATGCTATTATCATTTTCCAAAAAACGAAAATAAAAACTAGCACGAAACTAAAAAAGTAGTAAACATCAAATCCTTTCCACAATTCTATTCTCAATAACATCAATTTGAACAAGATATTTAATAATCATAATATAATATAATAAACAATAATAAACAAGAATATAGAAAGGTTAGAATCATCTATACATATGATAGCCCTGTTTCCAAAAAAGGTTTTTAACTACAACAAATTTTTAAGAGAAACTTATACGCAAGACGTAAGTTCAATTCCTTGTATCTGTAACAAGTACCCCAATTCATATGGGCAACATATAACCATGTCGTAACAGGAAACACTAAAATATTTGAAAATTAGCAAATATACAACATGCTAAATAAAGGAACGAAATTCAGACTTCCAAGTAATTTCAACCCTGGACATATCAAACAAATATGGACCGAAGTAATTGAAATTTTTTTGGAAAGGAAAAAAATCTGTATTGGGTCAACTATCAAAGCGCTAATCAGATCAGACATATCGTATATTCCTCATTTCAAAAAATTTTACCAAAATTATTGTATATGAAAGAACTTTGTGCATACAATATTGATAGTAAAGATCTCGATTACTTTCAAACATATTTCGTGTTATCTCCTATAGATAAAGCCAGTTCCAACTACGGTATCATATGCAAAAGACTGCATATGTCAGTCATACTATAAGAAGAATTTGACCAACATTATCACTAAAACAATATATATATATAATAAAGTTTACAATAGCAACCCACAACTCATCATAGACAAACATGTAAAAATTTCAAAAAATATGAAATTTTGTTGTCGTAAAATACCGATTATATTAGGTTGGTGCAAAAGTTTTGTCAGTTTTTTCAATCCATCGGCAAACACGCTTAGATGAAGATAAACAAACACTTCGAAATGTATCCGTCTACTAAACTGTCATTGTGTTTTGTTGAGAGAGTGATGAGATATTTGCTGGAAATTATGACCACTCCTTTTTACCATGTCTAATTTTCGGTAATTTTCAAAATTTCTTTATGAGAATTTTGGAGTAGCCCTAATAACCAGCAGATAGGGCAAATCTTTTGCCAACTGAGGCAATTTTTTGTAGCCCTATGGCTCGTCTTTCAGAATTTCTACAATTTATTTTTTGAAGTGACCAAACTTTACATTTAGCCTATTTTAACCTCGTTGAACATAAAATGTTGAACACTTCAGATACCATTCGATACAACTTTTTCTCCTCTTTCTAACACTTGTCGTTTGTTGGCGAGACAAACGAAATTCGTGAGGAAAATCGCAGTATTTCTCAATTTCAGGAGTGCTCACTGACGTAACCTATGTTTCAAAATCTTCATGTACGAAGCGAAAATCGCCATTTTCTTTGTAATGGCCGCAGTAGTAATAATCGAGTGTTGAAACCTCAGTATTCTGTAGTTTTTGCAGTGTTTGGTGCAATAACAGGTTATGAGATTTTTCCAAAACACAGGACTTTTGGAAAATTATTTAGCAAAATTCCGAAAAAGCAGCCGAAAAAAGAAAAAAATTGCATCACTCGGCAAAAGGTTTGCCCTATCTGCTGGTTATTAGTGCTCCTCCGAAGGTCGCATACAAAATTTTTGAAAATTAGCGAAATTTGGAGATGGTAAAAAGGAGTGGTTATAATTTCAGCAAATATCTCATCACTCTCTCAACAAAACACAATGATAGTTTAGCAGCTGGAAAGAGAAAGAAATTCTGCATCGGATGCATTCTAAAATGTTTGTTTATCTTTATTCTAACGTGTTTGCGAATGGATTGAAAAAACTAACAAAACTTTTGCACCGACCTAATATATTGCCTTCCCAAATTACATAAAAGTGCAATTAAATTCAGATTCATTACTGGAGCTTACAATAGCAGTACTAAACCAATGGCCATAGAATTGCTGAACATTCTTTCCTTTTTCAAAGAACATTTCAAAATTATGCACTCGCTGTAAACAACAAAAAATGTCTACAGACATATTGGTCAATTGATGATATAAATATATCAGGAGACTTAACCAATTTTAGCGAAAAAACGTAAAACTTTTTTCTGCTGACCTCACTAACATGTTCACTAATATACCACATACAGTGGTTTTTGTTAATCTGAGAGATGTTAGAAACTGTGCTTCAAAAATGCAGACAAAAAATACATAGTAATCAATAAATATAATAAGATTACATATTCATTTACCGAAAAAGAAGATCTAGAATCCAGGTGCTATAAAATACAAGCTATACTTTTCCTTTTAGATTTCGTTCTAAACAACAGCTACTGTAAAGTTGGACAGTCACTTTTTTGTCAAAAAACAGGAGTAACACAAGGTGAAAATGGTCCTATTATAGCTGATCTGACTCTATCCTACCTAGAATATAAGTACGCCTGCATAATTAATTATCCCAAATTTACATTTCAAGCTTATAGGTACATGGATGACATTTTGATTATTCACAACAGTGACAATACAAAAATTCTTAACATTCTAAAAGCTGTTTATGATAATTTTCTCAAAATCGAAGTTAACCACAGAACATCTTACGAATGCAACTTCCTTGATCTAACTATACAAATTATAGACGATGTTATAATTTGTAAACAGTTCAACAAAACCGAAGAATTCAACTTCGGTGTTATTAGATTTTGCCATGGAAGCTCATATATAAGCAATAATTTGAAAATAGCTGTGTATATACAGAGGTACTTCGAATATTTAGAACATGTATTAGGTTGGTAAGAAAGTTCTCGGACATTTTCAGAAAAGATCTGCTATTTCTCGAAACGTAACGCATATACATCAGATAGAGGCACCATTCGATAGAGCAAAGCAAGCTCCACAAGACGGTATGCAAAAGTTCGTACCAGCTTCGACCCACCGCAAGTTTGCACCGAAAATCTGAGTCGTACTGAAATTCAAAAAATCGCGAAAAATTCATATCTTTGTTCAGACAAAACTTGCTCACAAAAATTACGGACCACATTAGACACACATATGCACAGTTTCTGCATTTATTGCTCGTCTGGAAATCGAGAAAACGAAATTTTTCACGCTTGTATAAAAACGAAGCTGTGCTGTTTCCACCCATGTAATTGAATAGTACAGGCCCTTAAAAGTATAACCGTAAATTTTCAGCTTTCTACAGGCCCTAGTTCCCGAAAATTACCGAGTTGAGCGCTCCTCACTCGGACGTTTCATGCTAAAATCAACATTTTTCGACAACTAGGGCTTACAAAGCTGAAAATTTACGGTTATACTTTTAAGGGCTTGTACTATTCAATCACATGGGTGGAAACAGCACAGCTTCGTTTCTATACAAGCATGAAAATGTTCGTTTTCTTGATTTCCAGACGAGCAATAAATGCAGGAACGGTGCATATGTGTGTCTAATGTGGTCCGCAATTTTTGTGAGCAAGTTGGAGATCCGTAGGATTTGTTTGAACAAAGATATGAATTTTTCGCGATTTTTTGAATTTCAGTACGACTCAGATTTTAGGCGCAAACTTACGGTGGTTCGACTGGTGCGAACTTTTGCATACCGTTTGTAGAGCTTGCTTTGCTCTATCCAATGGTGCCTCTATCTGATGTATATGCGTTATGTTTCGAGAAATAGCAGATCTTTTCTGAAAATGTCCGAGAACTTTCTTATCAACCTAATAGTTTATTTAAAGACTTCGAACATAAATTGATAAGATGCATTTATTGTTTTATTAAAAGAATATAAAAGAGAGTTAATGAAACATGCAATTTTGAAATGTTTAACATATAATCAGCCATTACCTACAAAAGTAACTATTTAAGTGTACCACTAAAAAATTTGTTAATTATATCATGAAAACCATAGAAAAAGGTTAGATCATCTTTTAGATCATAGCCCTAGTCCTGCCTTGATTTTTGATCTAACCGATCACGCCCCCTATAAATACCCCCATATATACACAACTTGAGTGAAGACTACCACTACTACCACCACTCCTCCCCTACTGATGAGCCTCGGAAGTGGTTAGCCTTCCATGCTTTGTCTAGGGGCAAAAGGCGAAACAGGACTATTTTTTCTAACAGAATTTTTATAAGAGAATGTAGATTTAGAATGAGCCCATCAAGACGCATCTAATGACATGCCATTCATTCCAATCGGCCTCCTTAAGTTGGGATCGTTCCCTTGTTAGAGTGGTTAGCCGCCATAGGTTTCCATTGAAAAACGCGATGTTTTGCCAGATCCGTAGATATGGCGCGTTCATGTTGGATGAGACACCGCTCTGCTGTTTTGAAAAGTTGCCAATTACTGCACTTTTGATGTCCAAGGATGCGCAGAGCTGTGATGCAATATCTTTGTTGTTAGGTTTTGAAAACATTTTGTTTTTTATGCGCCATCAGATACAGTACCGCTCATAATTCGTCAAAAAAGTCGCCGGACTGCGGCGGAGTGCGCTAGAGTGCTTCGGAGTGTGGCGGAGTGCGGCGCAGTGCGCCGGAGTGTGGCGGAGTGTGGCGGAGTGCGCCGCACTCCGGCGACTTTTTTGACGAATTATGATCGGTATTGTATATGGAGTGAGTGGAAGGAAATATGCATATATTAGGTGTATAATAACATCAAAAAGTGGGCGGGGTTTACAGTTCACAGCTAAACAGCGATAAAATCGATATTTTGAGGTTCTAGAACTATCAAAACCTCAAAAATCGATAAAATCGACATTCTGGAGGTTGCGAAATTCCGAAAATTGGCGAAAATCGATATTTTGGAGGTTGCAAAATCCCGAAAATTGTCAAAAATCGATAAATCGATACTCTGGAGGTTGCGAAACCTCAAAAATCGTCAACCGATAAAATCGATATTCTGGAGGTTGCAAAATCTCCAAAAATTGTCAAAAATCGATAAAATCGATATTCTGGAGGTTGCAAAGCCTCAAAAATCGGCAAAATCGATAAAATCGATATTCTGGAGGTTGTGAAATCTCGCAAATTGACAAAATTCGATAAAATCAATATTCTGAAGGTTTTGAATCGAGATCCCAAAAATCGGTAAAATTGTTAAAATCGATATTTTGAAGGTTGCGAAATCCCGAAAATTGACAAAAATCGATAAAATCGATATTCCGGAGATTTCGAGATTTCGGAAATCGGTGAAATTATCGAAAAACTAAGCGAAAAATTCGAAAAACTCCATAATAAGCTCATTTCCAGTGCTTTTATTTATATTTATTTATTTATATATTTACATAAAATACATCTTAGCTTTCGCATTGTATCGCCCTTATATGTTAGTTGATATTTGGCTCTAGCTTTCGCATTCTATCGCCCTTATATGTTAGTTGATAAGATGATGTTGAGACATATGGTATAGAGTGTATGTATACTTTGATAGGTGGTAAGAATTGCTCTCAGTTGCAGAGATTCAACACATTGTCAGGGACTTTGATCTCAGGGTTGAGGAGATATAGTTAATAGATTATACTGCACAAGAGCAACGGAGATATATGAAGTAGTTGATGTGAAAGACCACTTTCGTGTGGTACGTGATGCAGCAATCCATTGGCCAAATCATTGATCCATCCATCCATCGATCCATTGTCCTCGTACATACATACATACATACATACATACATACATACATACATACATACATACATACGGCAATCGGCAAAATCGATAAAATCGATATTCTGGAGGTACATACATACATACATACATACATACATACATACATACATACATACATACATACATACATACATACATACATACATACATACATACATACATACATACATACATACATACATACATACATACATACATACATACATACATACATACATACATACATACATACATACATACATACATACATACATACATACATACATGTGTTAAATTATGCTCCATTTTCTTCTTGTTTGTGCAAACAAACTACCAACTAGATGTAAGATCGAAGTCTCCAACAATGTAGTTAGGTATATACGCAGGACTGAATTAGTGCATGACTGATAACTTGGTTGTATATTTTTCTTGTACAAGTAAGATAGGAGCTCTTTCAAGATCGTTTAGTTTCAGGAATAAAAAGCTCTAACTAAGGCGATACAATTTGAAAGCAGGGAATAGCAACTAGAATTATTTGCATTTCATCTCCAAAACATGGTACAAAGTTATTATCATACAACGTCCTCCATTCCTAATAGTTGTAGAATATCCACTTTTTTCAAAGCATTCTTCAGTTGAGCACTTGAATTTAAAGATAAGAAAGAAGCCGGTAGCTTGTTCAAAATTGAGATTGCTCGATAAAAAAAGTTGTTGCGCTGTGGCGAAATATTGTATCGTCCAAATCTAGAAATAGTCAAATTAAAAGAGGCTCGACGTTCATTGATAGGCCGAAAGACCCAGTATTTGCTGGGTTTCAAACCTACCTCAGCTCGCAATATCTTAAAGGCCATAAATATATCAGCTAAAAATCTTCTATAGAAAAGAGCTTTGAGACCGAGCTTGCGCAATCTGGTTTTATAGTCAGGTAGGGCAAAAGGGTAGTCAGGGCTTGGAAAAGCGCGATAAAACACAATCTTTGTAAAAGCTTTTTGAACTTTCTCAATTTTTTCGATATCTTTTTTCAAAGTTGGGTTCCAGACGTGGCTGCAATATTCTACTACTGGAAGAACAAAGGTTTTATATATTCTGAGCAGAAAATTAGGATCAGATGACTGAATAGTGCGAAGCAACGCATACATTATTCGAGTGGCATGTGAAGTAATTTCGTCTATATGTTTTGAATAATTCAAACCAGATTCGACATAAACGCCCAGATCCTTGACCATAGACTTGCATTCAAGAAAATTATTATTTCTTTCGGATAAATAGGAGTTTTGCCAATAGGAACAATGCAGCTCTTAGAAAGATTTACTTTGATTTTCCACCTGTCTGCCCAAATAAACATCTGAGAGATAGAATTGCGCAGTGCCATGATGGCGTTCTCCTTATCATGCTGGTCATGACGATATAGATCTTTACATCATCAGCATACGCAGCCACTCCAATGCGAGGGTCTGTAACAGAGGTGCGATAGGTGGAGCCGGGCCCCCCAAAAGTGAAGGTGGTTCTAGCTACCACTGGCCGGCCAAAAGTGAAGGTGGTAGTGCTGGACACTCACCTCCCAAAAATGTCGACCGGGGGGGGGGGTAGAGAGGAAGGGGGGTAGAGAGGGGGGGGATGGGAGCATAGGACGGACGAACAGGGCTATTCTCCCAGGTCGTTGCCGGCCGCGAATGCAATGAGTACAACTGCAGAAATATTTTTAATAAAGGTGCTAATGAAATAGTGTATTTGTGAGCGATACTCAGCTAGACTTTGTGTGTTTCATCAAGTACATTTTGTTATGACGTACTGCGAAGAAAGTAGGTCGATCCAGGCAGTAACTGCCGAGAACCAAAATTTCGAATGATAAAATAATGAAAAATCGTGAAAAGTTATTCCACTGTTACAAATCTGCTGGCTGAAGACCTCCGCAGTTGCGACTTCATAGGTTTTGAAGGGTAAGTGTTGTTCTACCAGACAGTGAAGGAATCAGTTTGATTTGAGGAGTGGCCGCCGAGAACGAGAATTTTGAAGAACCTTAGAAATCTTTTCAATTTTAGGTTGCTTAATGACAACTGACATTTAAACTCTTATCAATCCGGACTTTGAAGGTGTGTGATGTTGCGACTTCATAGGTTTTGTAGGGTGAGGTCTGCCCTATTAGAATATGTCTTAGCTGTACCGATCTACTGAAATATCGCCGAGATTCCGGCTCTCAAAAAAGCAGGTAAAAAACCGTTTTTCAGCTCACAACTTCTTCAGAACTGCATGAATCATGTTGGGACTTCATAGGTTGGATTCTCCTCATCAAGAGCTTTCAAATGATGTATAATATGTGGGGGATTCAATGTTTCTTGTGGTTCTGACCCGGGGTGGAGTACTCCTCTTCACTAATTCTCCACCCCGCCCTTTTCAATTATTGGCGAGAGGCCGCCAGTGGAGAATTAGTGAAAAGAGGTACTCCACCCTCGGGCATATGCCGTGGGAGGCGTGAATCCCCCACATATTATATACCATTTGAAAGCTCTTGATGAGGAGAATCCAACCTATGAAGTCGCAACATGAATCATGCAATTATGAAGAAGTTATGAGCTGAAAAACGGTTTTTTACCTGCTTTTTTGAGAGCCGGAATCTCGGCGATATTTCAGTAGATCGGTACAGCTAAGACATATTCTAATAGGGCAGACCTCACCCTACAAAACCTATGAAGTCGCAACATCACACACCTTCAAAGTCCGGATTGATAAGAGTTTAAATGTCAGTTGTCATTAAGCAACCTCAAATTTAGAGGATTTTTGAGGTTATTCAAAATTCTCGTTCTCGGCGGCCACTCCTCAAATCAAACTGATTCCTTCACTGTCTGGTAGAACAACACTTACCCTTCAAAACCTATGAAGTCGCAACTGCGGAGGTCTTCAGCCAGCAGATTTGTAACAGTGGAATAATTTTCCACGATTTTTCAATATTTTATCATTCGAAATTCTGGTTCTCGGCGGTTACTGCCTGGATCGACCTATTACGTAGATATATGCTCTCAATACTTTCTTTTGCGTTCCTTTTGCTTATTTTCCTTGTTTTAAGCTTCAGCAAAAAAGATTTTCAAACCCAAAAGTGAAGGTGGTCACCCTGTACCAGCTCAGAAGTGAAGGTAGGCGAAGAATAAGCTCCGACTATCGCACCTCTGGTCTGTAATAAGAGCAGTTGGAAGGTCAAGCTGTGTACATATTGAACAGAATTGGGGATAAGATGCTGCCTTGTGGAACTCCAGATCTGCAGGATCTTGCCTTCGAAATCCTATCATGTACTCTGACTGAAAATGTTCTATCTTGCAGATAAGATTCGAACCATCGTAACTGTAGACTTCTAATTCCTAAGCTTTTCAGTCTAGATAATAAGAGAGTATGATCTACCGTATCGAATGCTTTACTTAGATCGAAGTACACGACGCTAACAGACTGGTTTCGACTCAACGCTTCTGTCCAGTCAAATTGGCAATCCAGAAGCTGAGTGACAGTAGATCTACCCTGCAAAAATCCATGCTGTTGCTGAGGGAGACATTGTATCTTGTCTAGCCATTTCAATAAGTTCTTCACAACAATTTTTTCAAGTATCTTACAAGGTGTCGGAAGAATACTTATTGGTCAAAAGTCGGAGAGCTTAGGATTGACAGAGATCTTGGGTAGAGGAGTGACGATGGCGGATTTCCACAGACGGGGCACTTCTGCATTCATCAAGCTTATATTGAAAATATGGGTTAATGGGAGTGCCAATTCATCGGCAAACATCTTGTAGAAAATTGCTGAGATGTCATCAGATGTAATTGATAGTGCGGGACTAACTTTCTTCAAAAGTTGTCTAACAGCATAGGGATCTATCTCTGGTGAAGGAAATTCCTTAGAGGATTTGCTCGGCAGTATAGGACTTGAGAGGGGTGGATCGTTGAACACATTCGAAAAGTAATCTGCAAGCCCTTCAGCTTTAGAAATAGAAGTGTAGAAAATATTGCCACTAGAGTCTTGAAGGACCAAAAAACTTGTTTTCCTTTGTATGTTTTTTCAGGTATGCTCAGAGATGGCGTGCGGTAATTTTACTGGCCATTTTCTTTTCTTTTTGCTTTAGATAACGTTTTAAATGGAAAGATAACTTTTTAGAGATGGACTTATACTGTGCATTATTCAAGGGATTATGGCTGTTTAAAAATAGTCTCACTCTGTGGGCACAAAGGTTTCTTATGTGTTTCGGATATCGCAAGGAAGGGGGAATTCTTTGTTTGAAAGGTACATATAGAAAAATCAGATTGCGGACTATCTTGCAGAATCGATCGTAAAGATCATCAGTAGAAGAGTACACGTCAAACACATTGAGCCAATCAGTATTGGATAAGATTGCCTTTATAGAAATGGTATCAGCTTTGGAGTAGTCACGTATAGACGAATGTTCATTGATATCAACTAGACCAGCAGACAAGGCGATATCGAAAGCTACGGTGTTATGATCTGCACTACCTAATGGGGGATAGTTTCGCACGTTGTAAAAGGTATCTCTTTTTGCAAATATCAAATCTAAGATTGAAGCACCTCTGGTAGGATTTGTGACAAGTTGTGAGAGCCCCAAACACTCAAAAAAGGAAGCAAAGCGGGAGGGAGAAATAGAGAAGGTTTTCATTTCAGACCAATCCATACCAGCAAGATTGAAATCACCGAGAAAAATGAGGCTCTTATTATTTGTGGAAGTTGCCAGGTAATATAATATATTAAAATTATAATAATAAATATAAAATTATTATTATAATTTTATACAGCTGAAACTCCTCCAAGCAAGCTCCGTCCACTTTATACCCCACATCACGATCGAAATTGAAGAAAATAAGAAATATCGAAGAAAAATAAGGGAAAATAAGCGAAAATCGCGTTTTCTAGCCCGATTTACCCCCTTTTTAGCCGTTTTCAACCCCCTAACCAGGTCCAGATGGCCGCGGGTAACTATCACAAGCGCTGCAGAAATAAAGAGAGGGGAAAAAATGAGGGGGGAGAAAAGTGAGAAATTGCGAGACCCTGAACTAAAAAAAAACGTCCGGGAAGGTTCATAGATGGGCTCCCACAGGCGGAGCCCCCGCATTTTCTCCGAATTATATGTGGAGTCCCCCTCGAATTCAAACTGAAGAATGGCTATCCCAGCCTGTTATCCCTACTCTCCACGGAAATAAAATTCAAAATATGCATCATCACCTTTATATAGCGCCTCCTACGGTAGAGCTACAGCCATGATCTACCCCTATAAAATGAGCTAACAAAAGTACATATCAATGACCAAATGTGATTACCCCAACCCTAAAACTTGCAGAGATATAAAGGCGCAAACTCGCCTTTATTGACAGATTTCCCAAGTTCAGCTGTCAATTAGGCACTTTTATTGGAAGCTTGTTATTCTACGACTTTCTCTTTAAAAATCATATTTTGAGAGATCTGCCCAATAAAACAAATTCCAGCCTCATATTTGTAATATTCGCAGTTATTAGTCCCCCAACATGCATGCTCAGGCCGTAAAATCGGCTCTCACAAAGTTGCCCCGTAATTCCCCCAAAAATCACGTTAGACACCTTTCTCATACCTACACATCCCATATTTTATCCAGCTTTTTAGAAGCAATACACACTGATGCAACGTGCTCGCTCCTCACTCTTGGCCTCGTGCGCAAGATTTGGTCAAAATATTGAGGTTCTCGGATTGACCGGGAACTTCGCTCATAGTGGTTTTTGGTCCCGATCATTACAAAAATCCTATTTATTTTGCACTAGAGAGTCTTACAGTAAAACCAAAGTGAGATAGAAGTAGCTGAACCAATCAAGATCGCAACTTCGCCTGCACTTTTCCCCTACCTTTATTTGAATTGTTCGTCAGATTATGATGTTACAAAATCGCCTTCTCATGAATTGTCTTTCAAATTCGAAAGTCTTGTAATTTGGCAGATATTCTATCATACAATGTGCCACCAGCAGCAAAACAATGTAAGAAATGTTGTTAGCACGTCGAGTACGATACCGCTCACAGAATGTGCAAAATCCCTGAACATCGCAAAATTCCGAAAATTTCGCGAAATTCCTAATATTTCGCGAAACTTCGCAGACTTTCAGGAGTTTCGCGAAATTCCGGAAAGTTGGCGGAATTTTCGGAATTTTGCGATGTTCACGAAAATTTTGCACATTCTGTGAGCGGTACTGTAGAATGCAAGAAGATGCCCAACGATTGTTACAAGAGCGCAACGATACCAGTGTGGAAGAACAAGGGGGATATAACAGACTGCTCTGCATACAATACCGCTCATAATTCGTCAAAAAAGTCGTCGGACTGCGGCGGAGTGCGCTGGAGTGCGTCGGAGTGTGGCGGAGTGCGGCGCAGTGCGCCGGAGTACGGCGGAGTGTGGCGGAGTGCGCCGCACTCCGGCGACTTTTTTGACGAATTATGATCGGTATTGTAAGTACCTGTACAGTGAGAAAGGGCAGCCAATTTCCCTTGGAAGCTCATGTAAACTTAATGTTATTCTAGAGAGTGCCTGTTTAAGAGATTGAAGCAGATGTCAATTTCGTCTACATGAGAACAATGCAGCAATTATCTATGTAGCGACAGTATAGCAGTAGTTTCCGAGCAAGTACAGAGCTTCAATTTTGGACATAAAGACAATTGCTACGGCGGGAGCTAACCTTTGCCCCATCGCTAACCCTGTTACCTGTCTGTAATACTGTCCAGAGCAGCGAAAGATTGAATGGCTTGCCTAGCAGCCTCATTGGAAATATTGATGTACAATAACGTAACATCAAAGAATTTTCTCACACAAATGCTGCTGAGCTGCGCCTCACAGAGATGTTCAAGGAAGTTTTTTGAGTTCTAGAGATCGCTACCAGTTTTGAGTACGGCTCAGATAATATGGTTAAAGACGCATGGCTTGGTCTTAAAACTCGAATATCATTTCCTACAACAAATCATGTCATTCTTTGCTTATTCTTTGGATTACACTTCATATCCCTTTCAAGCAGGGGGTTCAAACTTACTGAGAAAATTGTGGACCGAAACAAGGCGAGTTTGTCAAAGTAAGCTAACACTTATTAATATGAAGTTGGGAGAACCCTTTGAAACTCAAACTTCCAGGCTTTCGTAAGTGCCTTATCTACTAACTGCCTTCGCCCGCAACCGATCCATTCTTGACATAATTTGTAGGCTCGAAACTGTTTTGCTCTTGAAAATTTGCTGCGAGCCCTACCCTCCACTCCTGAGATAGTTATTGTTCGGGTCTTCTTACCAATCGCCCGTCGTAAAACTCGCCGTACTTCACGTGCTATCGCAGAAATAGAGCACATATACAACGAGTGGGAAACACCTGGAAACATGATGGTTTTTTTTCTATCGATGTCACAGTTTAAAGCTGACGGTGAGGAAGGCGGCTTGTTCACGTAGGTGTGCGTGGGCGCTATAGTCCTTCACGCGCAATTGTCATTTCCAAAAATCAAGAGTTACGGTAATCCCCATCCGCAAAATGTCTCAGAGATAGACCAGATCTCGGCATTCATCGCTTGTGAAGCAACGCATTTTACGATTCGCGCTCTTACCCAAATAATATCTTCACATTATCAACGTCAACATTAATAATGATTGCTCCTTGTTTAGTTTCGTGCATGAACTACTAGGCTCATTGAATTCCTTTGCTTCGGGTATTAATAAGTCAAAGGACTTAAAGGCAGTGTACAAGCAAAAGCTTTGTGCTTACCCGGGCCTATTCTCCATGCTGAATCCGATAGACCACAATGGAGAGCGCAAAAACGCCAAAAAGGCCTCAACGCAGGAGGGAAATCACAGGTGGCGGGGCCTTCAAACCGTGACGTCACTCTCTTAGGAGCGACCTTCTCGGTTGAAATTTTATGTCATGCATTTCGCAGTTGGCTGGTGGTGATGTTAAGGCGACTAGCGGAATCGAGAAGATCGCTACTGAAGCTGGGAGAGTGACGCCACTATGTGAACAGCCCCGCCCACTTGCAATTTTCCTCCTCCGTTAGAGTATTTTTTCGCCGTTTTCGCAATCCCCAGTGTTGAATTTTGGGATTCAGCATAGCGAATAGGCCTAGGTAAGCACAAATTCTCGAAATCGAATTTTTGCCTGGGTCTGTAGCTTCAATGTCTAAAGCACATTTGAATATAAATCCAACGTTTATTGAAAACTGAACGTTAATGCTTTCTTTTGAGATGAGCCCAGGAGTCCTGAGAGGAAGCTGATGATAAAGACTTAATCCAGATACATGTAGTGGTGGAAGCAATTCTTAATAACACATAGACAGGTAAAAACATGCTTAACATGAGGGCACACTTTTGGCACAAGGCCTCAAAGGCAGTGGCTCGGGAAAAGTCCAAATGCACGCTTTTTGTTCCTTTTTAGCCTTCTGGATGCGCTTAGACCAGAGTTGTGCTTGGAAAGCTAAAATAGTGCTTTTTATGACGTTCTCCGGCCTTGGAGATTGCTAAGGAGGCTGGAGCGGAGACTCCCGAGTCGGGTCGTGATTGGCTGTCTGAGCCATAGCCAATTGGCGCCAAAATGAGTGTTTTACAGTCTCCTGCAGCCAGTCACTATTTTTGGCGGGAATCCCCGCTCCAGCCTCCTTAGCAATCTCCAAGGCCGGAGAACACCATAAAGAGCACTTTTTGACTTCCCAAGCACAGCTCTGGTCTAAACGCATCCAGAAGGTTAAGGATGAACAGAAATCGCGCAATCAAAATTTTTTCGAGCCACTGCCCTTAAAGGCAGCGGCTCGGCAGATTCTCGACTTGAAGTTGCTTCGGTAGAAGGAAAAAGCGTGGAAGATAGAAAGTAGGCGGGTGCACTAAAAGTAAAAATCTGACGAATTCACTTCCATGAACAAAAGCGGCCAGTGGCGCCTACGGACTGCTGGCGGTTGCTAAGAGCTGGGACTGCTGCGGGCTGCTACGGGCTGCTAGCGGCGGCTGCCGACGCGGCACCCTAAATGTGACAGAATAGACACTTGCGAGTTCTTTGCTATATCTCTAAACGTAACATCAAATCGTTGAGAAGCTCTACACTTTCATGTTAGGCCTAAGGCATACCTCTTGCGATTTCGCGAAATCGCCACATCCTCGCGACTTGGCGACTCGCCAGATGTCTAGAGATTAAGCATGCGAGGCTCTCAGAAGCATGGGTGCGTAGATTCCGTAAATTGTAACATAACAACAGCAAGTCTGGCCCAAGCAAAGTGCGTTTACGACCAGCTGTGGAGAGTCGTTGCAGTGCCAAATCGCGCGGCGACTAAAATCGCGTGAGGTATGCCTTAGGCCTTAAGGAGAACCGAAAAGTGATCCTGTTAAAGTTCGACTTACGATTGGCTGTTGCCCATGGCCGTATCCGAACATTCGATTTATGTAAGTAGAAGCATAATTACGCTTTTCTCTTCAGTCGAATTCTGTTGAGACGATCATTACGGGAACAATTTGGAAAGAAGTCCCTTGAATCAAACATCACTTAATAGCCTTAGGCAACTTAGGCAGACTTAGAGAGCATTCACAACTCACTCCGAGAATCACCAAGCCGCATCTTCCAAAAGGTTGTTATCGAACTAACCACTCGCTTTCATTATAAGTAGTCAAGGCATGGTCAAGTATAGATAAAAAGTGCACTCGTCCTGCTGAATGTGGCTATTTTTTGTATGTTTAGATTAATTATCCGAGTTCATAACCGTACACATTTGAACAGAGCAAGGTCTACTGGCAGAACACGTGTAGGTGGAATGCATGTGCTCAATCATTTACGCGCGGGCTTCACTTTGTAACGAATCAAGAAGCTCACTGGCACTCAATTTTTCAAAAACACTTGCTCGCTTTGAAATTACATGGGTTCGTAATTTTTACTTTCTCCCGCAACAACCATTATCGTACCTGGGATAGTCAGAAGTTAGGGCGTTAAAAATGAGGGTTGTTTGAGTATCTCCCCCTCCCTCATGAAAAGTGAAGGTCGTTTATAGAAATCAATGAAGTGGAAAGATGCAAAACAGATGGCAAAAGAGAAGGAACTTCTACAACTCTAATAAAAGCGCTGCAATCACTTTAGAATTTTCCATTAGGCGGCATTTGAAACTGCAGGTTTTCGCTCTAGGACCAGACAATCCACACACGGGGAAAACCAGCAAAAACTATTTTCCTACCTGCGATTGTTTCAAAAACAAACATATCTTGGAAGTATTGATAATCAGGAGGAGAATAAACTGGAAAAAACAGTTGAGAAAGCTTGAAGTTTTGCTTTTCTTAAGTCCACAGTCAAAAACAACCTACTTTTTGATGCGTCCTTTAGACTTTTACCCCCTTCTCATAGTTTTTGTTTGGGGCGACGTTGTCAGCTTTGTTATGCTCATAATCCTGAGCAAAAAGTCCCTAAGTAAGAAAGTTGCTTATGAATTCTAATAAAGGCCTATGAACAAAAACGCATTTCTAAAGATTTTCAGATATTTCACCACAATCAAAGAATTTAACCCCAACAAGTTGTTCAGAATATGAAAGCAAGATCTAGGGAATGCAAAAACCGCTTGAAAACAACTAAACTGAAGTAAAAGCAAGAGACTTCCGAAAACAGTTTTTGCCACTTTTCTCGCTTTCTCGCTTTTCAAAACCCAATCGTAGAAAGAGGCCAGTTGAGGAATGTTGCTCTAAATCAATCGAAAATTTGCACAAAAACCTATCTTTTCAGTACAAAGAAGGCTATAAAATGCAATTTTTTGGTCTGGGAAAATTTGAGGTATTACTCAGTAAACCCGCTTATCACATTCACTCCGATTCCGACATAGTTATAATCTTGACATTTGGGTCAAACCCCGGATGTTATTATCATACACTCTCTTTCTTTTAGTGAAGGTTGTGTTCTCTTGTGTCGCCCAAAGTGAGCTTGCGGCAGATTGGCTGAAGTATTAGTACCTTAATCTAATCTGTTATTTCGCTCAAATACTCAGACAATCACAGGCTTTCAGCCGGCAGCCACAAAGCCACCGCGAAAACCCTCCAAAAGCGCGGTGGCTTTGTGGCTGCCGGCTGAGGCTTGTGATTGTCTGAGTAGGTTTTAGGACCTACTATTTAAGAAAACCCTAGTATTTTACATGAAGTGTTTATTAAAGTTATTCTGAGAAAGATGTAGCCAAACTCGCAAGATGGCAAGTTTGTCTCCACTTTTCGCCCATTTGCTGGCGAAATTGCCTGCGCTTTTTTCGTAGATTAATCTCTGAGAACAATGCAATCAGAATTCGTTTTACCCGTGCCCTCGTCTGTACCATGCTCTGATTATGAGCTTACGATTTCGCGTCCTCATGACTTTTGTCCCAAATCTAAAGCCGCTTATTTTGGCGAAATCAGTCGAATTCTCATCGTTCGAAATAAAGGTGATATCTGTCATCAGCCTGTCACGCACCTATGACAGATTTCGCCAAAATAAGCGACTTTAGATTTGGGACAAAAATCATGAGAACGTGAATTCATAAGCTTCTAATCTGAGCATAGTACAGATGAGGGCCTGGGTAAAGCGAACAGTTGCATTGTTCTCAAGGACTCTAATCTACAAAAAAGCGCAAGCAATTTTGTCAGCAGATGAGCAAAGAGCAGGCAAACTTCTCATTTTGCGAGGTTTAGCTACATCTTTCTCAGAACAATTTTTCTGCAAAACATTGTCGTGCAAATAGCTAGGATTTTCCAAACAGTGGGTCGTGAAACCTCTTTGGGCAAAATTTCTGGTCAGACTAAGATACTAATATTTCAGCCAAAATCTGCCGACTCAAAAGCGGAGAAAAAGGAAAAATTAAATTGCGCGATTTTCCCAGTAAGTTTGTCCAAAGGGGTCATCCTACCTGCTGACTATGAGAATCACATCTGATTTGTGAGGTAGCTTCACTTTAGGACTAAAGTAGGTAGTTTTCAGATAAGCATGATTACTCAAGGTTTGGCGGCCTTTTACGGTCTCACATCAAAAGACTTTCTGCGACTACTGCTTGCTTCTGGAAACTATCGAAGCTGCTCTACCGAGCGATGCCTACAATAGCCCTCCTTTCCACAGAAAGTATTGAGTTGCGCCCTTACAGAAACTCGTCGGGAATGTAAATGAGGATCAGACCAACACAAATCCAGGTAGGCAATACGACATGCACACCACAGTCCAGATCTTCAAACTTCTAAGCTGTACAATTTACTCTAAAAATGTTAATAGCCGAGAACACAGAACTAAAAAAAGTTTGTGCTCGCATGCATTGATTTCTGAGTTTGAGAAGAAGGAATTGAAGCATAGAACGTATATTGCTTTCTAGCATACCTTCAATAGATAGAGCTACAATAAAATCATTTCATTGATCATTTGTGTCATTGCAGGCACTATCCACCTTTGATGTCCCCATCTTGGATTCTTGGAACGGGCAAGCTTTGATTTGAGTGTATTCAATGTGTTATTTATGTTTTCTTTCCTTTTTAGGTATTAATTTTCTCAAAGTGATGCAAGCAATGACAATCACTCAGTCTCTTATGTTCTTGCGATTGCAAATCCAGGATGAAGACGCCAAGGATGGACGCTGTGTGCCAATGCGCACATGATCATATGAGATGATTCGACTGGATGTACTCTGATAACCTTCAATTTGAGCGACACAAGAGAACGCAACCTTTACTAAGTGGTCCACATGAAGTGTGACGCACAGATGCTTTCGTAACTTTGTTAGAACTCAATGAAATTGAAAGCTTTTATTTTCATCTGATAGACAAGAAATTTCCGTATAATTGTAGATTACTTTTGGAATATCCACCTTTGGCTTCGATGAAGGAATTTATTCTGCTCGAAAAAGATTTCAAAATGCGTGCAATGATTTTTGACGCGCAACTTCGTCCCAGTATCTCCTTTTAGCAAATCCATTGAAATGGATGCGGAAGAGCGGCGTTTTGCTCACAGACAGGCTTGGAAGAAAATTTGTGGGTTCAAGAATGTTCGAGTGGAAAGGCTGAACAACAAAAGGAATTGAAGTTTCTTCATATGTGGCCCACATGATGTTTGACTGGCTGCAAAAAATTCATTTTTTAGTCTTTTTCACTCCATGTGAAAGTCGCCTTCTCCATATTCTTTTGTCCCGTTGTGTTGTTTCCGACTTCGGTTCTTAGTAAAATATGGTCAAGCTCGAAGGTTTTGCAAAGGCAATGGCCGTGGCAACGAAAATAGCAATTTTCCAGGATTCTAAAAAGCATCGAAAGCAAACTTTGAAGGGCTGTGGCACGTTATTGGATCAAGGGAAGTACTATAGGCGCTTTTGGGAATTTTTTAATATGACTAAACACCAATCCACAGCGAAAAGAAGAAATTGCAGTTAAGTAAAATCCATTGTTTAAACAGTGGAAAAAATGACATTTGGCCCTCTAGCTCACTCATCCTTAAACATACAAACGCTCCTTTTTGCCTGCCTAAAAGAAAAGAGTCTGCCCTTCAAAACCTTGTCATTTGATTCGACGAGAAACCTAGTGAGAGTTTGGGAGCAGAAACCATCACGTGCGAATCGAAGAAATTTTGGAAGAGTTTGAAAGAGAAAAAACGATTTCAAAATAACCAGGGACAGGTATCTCAAAAGTTGACCAGAAATCCCTATACAGAATTCTCTTTTTTATCAGGAGAGGACAAAAGCTTTTGATTTTATTCAGTCCATGCAAAGTTATAATACTTTTTCTTTGTGTCACACTTTACGTGGACCTAATGATTTGCGTTTCATTCCATCGGCCACCTTGATTTAGGATCGTTCCCTGGTAAGTATGCTCGTTTGCCTGATTGTAGACCGCACCGAGAACAGTCTACAAAATTCCACTTCGCGTTCCTTTTGTATGCGACGAGCTCAGCAGAGCACTAAAGAAAAGTTTTCAGCACGCGGGCCTTGAAAGTGACATACGGGCCCGTAGTAAACCCCTCCTGGTTGTCACAACATAGAGGGACTATGTCGCGATAGCTCGGAGTATCTCGCAAGACTATAGCGAGCTATCCGGAGGGCGCCGCAAAACTAACGCACAAACACGTGATCGAACCACCGATAACCCCGACAACAGCGCCCACACTCGCTGCGCTATAAGTACCAATTTCACTATGTTTTACTAGGAGAGGAAGAACGCGCGAAGCAAATAAAGCTATTATAGCAAAATCAGTACGGGCACACGACATGAAGTTTTACTTGCAATATTCCCAATCCGTAATATTAGTATTGTAGAAGTAATTACTGCTCTCGCCATAAGTGTAAAATTGCACATATACAGCATTTGAAGATAACGAGTAGATAGCGCAGTGCCAGTGTCAGAGGGCAGCATGCCCAAGGGGGGAGGGTTCAAATTCTACGCGATACCGCCTTTTGCAATTTGCTAATAGTTGAATTTTCATGCAAATAAACTCATGTTAGGGAATTTCCTGGTAGTAAAGAGGAAATGGCATTCAGAACAGTCAATATTGGTGCATAAGAAAAATAAAAATATCATCAAACATTTACTACCTTAGCAAAATGTTCAAAAATTTGCTATTCCCTAGCTATAGCACCAAATGGTCCCTTCTCTCAAAAACAGAAGGGAAGCGAGAGGTGTACGGCTAACGAACAGCAGTTCAAGCAAAAATATGTGTTTAAAAATGCTAGGATAGAAGAAAAGATAAGAATTTGAGGAATTTTGGCACGAAAAAGAGATTTGGTGCGCGCATGAGGCGCACTGTGAATGTAAAAAACGAAAAATAGCACAAGCACGAATTAGCAAGCAGAAAATATGACCGAATCTACATTTACGTCGAAAACAACTCACCTTTTTCTGAATAACAGGGTGTACAAAGCAGAAATATCTAGCAAATGGAAGCGCCACATTGCTCGGACGGTTAGGCATTATCAGCTGCTGATATTGATTGCAGTTGACGTGCGTTTTAGAGAACTGTGTGCATGTGCGACCTATTGCGAGGTTGGCGTAGTCGAGCTCTAGTCTTGCGCTATGTCTCTGCGTCTCCATGATGGACAAAGTATTTCGTCTTCTTGTACGTCACCACATGTCGCTATATGTCGCGATATGTGGTGACACAAAGCGACAAAGTGCGAGCACCCTGACGCCTTGCATTGATTGCATCCGGCGGCAATGGTAAAGGATAGCCGCTTTGCCTGCCTCGCAGCACATTAGTCAGCACATGTCACAGCAGGCTCCGAGCTATACGTCAGCACATACGGGGGGTTTACTACAGGCCACGATGTACGTTCGTAGCCACTTGTCATAGACATCCCACCCCCTCACATCACAAGCTAACACGCAATCGCTTCTATGATCGCTTATGCTCAAGTCCTAGTTGTTTTTGTCCATTTTAAAGGGAGCGGGATTGCATGGAGTCGCGTAGTCTGTCTTACCACCCAATCATTTGAAGATCAGTGGCGGGAAACCTGTAGACCTTTGTGTGTAAGGGTCACGAGGCACCTAGATAAACTCGAAAAACTGAAAGTATACCCCTCTAGGCGCCCACCACAAGCAACCTCATGGTGATGAGCAATTTAGCGCAGGTATCAGGATTTCATCGATTTAGCTCTACACAGTAGCCCGCAAGACATTAGAAGCTTCAGATTTCGGATTACATCAAAATCCAAAAATCAATTGCGAAAAAGTGTGCACTGCCACTACGAACGAGCTGGTCCCGGTCCCGGTCTCGTATTACTTAGCTCTATGTGGGTTCTGACCTAGGAATCGGGTCAGGTCAACTGCAAAAATGGGGCATTCTGGTATATGCATACCAGTAGGGCGCTGTGGGTGGTCTGCTCTCACTGTCTACCGAAGGCTATCAGTGCAAGCGTTAGCATAGTGTCTCTCCTGTCATCAACCCCGCTACCTTTTGCTGAATTAGGTCTTTGCATTAGATGCGGTGCTTGAGGTGCAGGTTGCAATGGTTTTTGTTTTTTCAGACTCTGAATAAGGCGTTATCGTCGAACATTACCCTACGAGTTCAATAAAGATCGTTACAAGTTTTGATCACAGCTCAAATAATATAGCTAGAGTTAGAGAAATGCCAAGATCCGTCGACAATCGAGTTTTAAGTCACAGGTCACGCATGTTAGAAAGACAAGATTCCGAAACGTAGGAAACACTGATTTGTAGCAGAATGGTTCATAGTGTCCATAGAAGTAACCTGACGTACCGATGGAAAATCACATCTAATCGACATGTCGGAGGCCCTTAGGAAATAGATGTACGGCAAGGTGTCAAATCATCGCAATTTGCCTAGCTTCGTATTGGACTAGTTGATATGTTGTACACAATGTCATTCATTTGATATAACGTTAATTTTAACGCATTACTTCTACATCTCATCCAATCGTAGCATATTCCTTACCTTTTTGAACAAATTCTGAATTTTTGCTTTCAGTCGATAACGGAACGATTGTCGTTCGAAGTTGCAAAAATCAATCCGTATGCATGGACTTTGTAACATAATGCTCTTTGTCTTATCATCCAACATTTCAAGGCTTTAAGCAACACTAAAAAGTCCCATGTGCTTTGAATTTTCACCTACAGTCAGATCAAACAGCTTAATTAGGTAAAATACAATCACTCCACCTGTCAGTGAAAATATTAGATTCTCGCTTTCTCGCTATATAAACACGGTTTAGTATCGCTACTTTGTCCAACTTTGTTCATTCTTCATCAAGTTATAACTTAGCTAACAGAGTGCGTTTTTTTCAGGTAGACTAACTGAAGAGAATGAGACTTTTGCTAGTTCTCTTGGCGGTGATTGTCCTTGCAGAGGGTCGCGTCGCGTATTGGGATTTACCCTTTTGTAAGATGTGCAAAGATGTGGTCGGCCAGTTGAAAGGACATGTTGAAGGAGGAGTTAGCGGTCTTACACAGGTTCTTCTTTGATTACAACACAGTGCATATATTGGGCGTTTTTTCGACGACTGAAGCATCATATGAGCATAATGTTCAAGCAGTCTTATTCTAGTAAACAAGAATAAGCCATCCTTCAGTTTGCAACCAAGTTCTGTGGCAGCGTTCCCCTCATTGGGGGTATGTGCAAGAGCATGATAGCGGACAATATGGAAAAAATTGCGGCAGAATTAAAGGTGAGTCAGCAATTGATATTCATCAATATTTATGTCCCCTGCGACGCGCAAATAGCCAAGTAGTGTACAAATTTATGACTTGTGCTTTTGAATAACTCTCATTTTTTCAGAGCAACGTCGCGACGGAAAAAATTTGCATTCATATGCAAATGTGCTGGTAAATCCATAAGATTTCAATAAAGACTTCACGCTCTGATGTTTTAGCAGACACTAATTCTCAAGTAATTAAAAAATTAACTGAAATGGGATGATGATGTGCAATTATGTGAGCATTCCCACTGTGGATATTCTCAGCTATCACTCGGATACTGCATGAACAACTTGCATATACGGACGAAACGTCTTAGCTTGTTGACAGAACGAAAGACATTCCTTTGGTAACGGTATATCTATTAGGTCGTTCCATAAATTCGTAGCGTTTTTATTTTCGTACTCATATCTTTGAGGAGCGGTTGATTTGCGGCGGAATGCATTTATCGTTTGGAAGGGCTGATTGCTTTTTGAAATACATCTACTGATTTCGGTGGAAAGCTGATTCACTCGGATCTCGCAGCTTCCAAAGATGGAAATTTTGAAAGGCAAAAAGGAGCAATTTCGGCATTTGCGCCTTTTTCGTTATGAAAAGAAGCGTTTTTGCACAGATTTTTGTGTCGATTATGTAACGTGGCGTTTGTTCATCAATATAAGACAAAAAAAGATTGGATTGGTACAAAAGAGCAGGAGCTGAGCAGGATGTCCCTGAACAAGACTTTTCGGGGGACGGGCAGGACGTCCTGCACTGAATATTGCTGGACAAGTAGACGACGGTCAAGCACGCAATAAGCAATCCAAATGCACGGTTTAAACCAGGTCCTACCGCAGAAAAAGCCTAACAGACAAATCCAGTGAGTTTTTCTGCATGAGAAACATGGCCTCATACGGCAAACGTCGTCAAAACTCTCCTGCACGACTCGAGTGGAAGGTACTTCAGTACCCGAAATACTCTCCAAACCTCGCTCTACCAGATTATCATTTGCTCCGCTCTCTAGCAAACCGCATGAATTGTGCATGTCTCGATTTCAGTAAGCAACTTGAGCGCTGGTTAGATGTTTCTTGGGACCCGGCGCGCTGCCGTTTGAAAAATTGAGGAGCTAACAAGAATGTGCCAAAAGGTTGTGCGCTACAACGGAATGTAATTTTGAGTGATTTTTACTGTAAATTGATGATTTTGTTGGTTTATAAAAACGCTACGAACTTATGGAACGACCTAATATATCATATATCATCATAAAAGGTAAAAGGAATTCTATGAGTGCGACAAGTTCTTTGACACTGCCCCGTAAGCAAGTGAGCCCAAATGTTCAACAACATTTTGCCAAAATTAGTTGTGGTATGTTCTGGTATTAATTCAAAATTTGCATAACAAATTTGAATGATCAAAGTATTTGCGAAAATCTGAATACAACATCCAGTGTCTCGTTCGTGTGGGCCACAAAGGTTTCAACTAGACGCATGCTTATTGAAAGCGCTAGCAAGAAAAATTTTACGTCAAAAGACCATCGGCATCAATCGCCGAAAGCTTCTTTTTCTAACATTAGTAACAAATCCAAAATACCCATGCAACGACAATTTTTCGAATTGAGACGAACTAGAGAAGGAAGATTGGCGGATTTTAATGTAAATACAGGAAAGAACATGGATGGGAACTGTCTTTTTTCCTCCCCGCACACTTGTTTCAAAAACTCTAATTGTTTGAAAAATTGACCCACAAAAGCATGGAAATTTTTAAACGGAAAGTCGCAAACGAAACTCCACTCTTCAACAATGGCGCTCCCTTAAAGCTCACTAGTTTGACTCCATGGTGCTTCAAATAATGCCTCGATTAAACGATTGGAAATATGGGAAAATATGCTGTCAATATGCGAGACTGCAGCGGTCACCCGTGCTAAAGAAAATTAGGCGCTCAAGATTTAGCGAAGGACTATGATTAGCTTCCAAACGAGTTGCAAGCCTGTGATAAGGGTTAGGCCAACCGTGCATAAAGAGGCTTTGAGATTGATTTGGATCAGCATATCTCGCTGCTGGTACGATAGTAAGCTGTACAAAAGCCTAGTAGGACGTCGTTTGGAAGTACGGGCAAGCCAAACCCCTAAAATAGCCAGAAGAAACAAAATTTCGAGAGGAATCAAATATGCCATTGCAAGACTAAATTTAGTTAACACCTCAACGCGAAGACAGAACCGTATAGCAAAAATTTTATATTTATTTGTTTATTTATTTATATAATTGCATTACACAATAGTAATGTGCCATACTAAAAAAGAAACGAATAATTGGAAAGGAGAGTGAGGGAGAGTGAGGTGTGCAAAATGTGTACAGCATTGAGGGAATTCTAAGCTCTAGTTTCATACCACTAAGCGTCTGCGTATACTGTTTAGTGCACATATGTATGCATCTTACACATTATAGAGAGCTCCAATCATAAGTACATTGATCTGCATAAGTGGCATTTTTGCTCTCAACAGTAGAGTAAGATGAAGTACTCAAGTTATCGACCATTTCCGAGTGGTAGTAGCCTATTAAATGGTCCATTCATCGATCCATCCATCCATCAGTCCATGGATCCATTATGCACTTCACCTACATACATACCAGTGGCGTACCCAGGATTTCGGCTCGGGGGGGGGGGGGGCGGCAAAAAAAATTTTTCAAATGAAGGTGCGTGGCGTTAGCCATGCACTCCGAAAAAATTTTAGGGGGCTTCTCAACAATTTTGCGGGCCTCCAACCCCTAAAATCTGAAAAAGAGGGGGGGGGTGGCGTCAGCCACGCCCCGAAAAATTTTTTTTATAAGGCTAATTTGAATTTTTAAAAATTTTAAAAATTATTTTAATTGTTTACAAAAATAAACAAGTCATTTGCACAGTTTTATAACTCATGTAAGTTATCTTTCAAAAATTTCGCGACCCGTTCTCGGAGGGAGCGCGCCCACCCCACCACTGATACATACATACATACATTGTTTCTTTCCTTCTGTTGAGAAATTGAAATGCAGATCAATATGAAGACAAGAGCTGTCAAAAATGCGTTTTTGTAGCAGACTACACTGAATGAAGTATTGAGATATGTTTATAGCTTGATGGAGCTCATACATAGATGGAGCAATTAAAGTCTTGGGCAGGAGGCAGGAGGCATGGTATGAAACGAAAGCTCAGAATTCGAAAAAAAGCATTTCAAAAACGACGATCTTCATCAGCTAAAGAAAGGATAACTTCGTAAGATGTAAGCGATCTACTAGCCAAGGATTACATTTGGATATATAATAGATTGTAATGGCAAGTAGAAGAGGTAGACTGACACTGAAGGCGAAAATGAATATCGTCATTGAAATTTGATCGAAAGAGTAGTGCACAGGTACAATCCATGCATCTGTCAGTGACCGAAGTAAGCGCATTCAGTAAGTTTCTAAAATCAAAAAGAAGGTAGAGAACTGAAGGAAAACGAAAAGTAGTGACTTCCTTTGTCATTTGTTGAGAATTTTTTCTTTTTATATTTGATCTGTCATGCGTCAATTACTTTGGGAGTTCTAGTTCATATCTGTAATACTGAATAAGTCATGTCTTTTACACTTTTCTCTAAAAATTTCGCTATTTATTGCAGCTATGGCATCTTTGGGAAGCCGTTGAAACCATCTCGCTGTCCTGTAAAACAAATTATTGAACATCTGTTGATGATTTCTACGTCGAATCCTGGGCTAATGTAAATTGAAAGCCCTCGATCTTTCACTTGTAGGGATAAACGTCCAGTACTTACTCGCTTTTAGCTTGTTCTCTCTTCTTAACACTTGAAAGCAAAAAGTAAGGTCAAATAAAACACGCAGAAGCTGAGTTTTTTCAAATGGGATTTTTGAAGGCGGTCTCGTAACTGAGTGGTGGATTTATCTCGGGCGAAGTACGTTTGAAAAGAAGTCTTGTATATAGTTGTTGCACTTTTTAAAGTTTCTTGATGTGTTTTTTACGGAATGGAGACCATATCTGGGAGCAATATTCCAGATGTGGAAGCACAAAGGCTTTATAGAGTAATAGCAGAATTTCTGAATTAGTGTTAGTACCACGAAAAAGCAAAAACAATGACGCGTACGCCTTTCTGACCACCATGTCAATATGTTCAGTGAAGCTGAGTTTGGAGTCAATCAGAACTCCTAAATCCTCAACGATTTCACAATTTTTTAGCCTGCTACCATTAAGGTGATCATTAGGTGTATTCTCTTTTCCAAAATGGAGAACAAAGCATTTATTCAAATTAAATGTTAGATTCCAAGTTCCAGCCCAAGTGCTCAAATTATCTAGTGATTTCTGTAGATTGGTTTGTACTTCCAGTGCATTATCAATACTGTACCTTCCGTAAATTTTGATATCATCAGCGTACATTTGAACGCTGATTTGTGAAGAAGTTTTCAAAGTATTCGGCAGATCACGGGTGTAGAAAAGGAAAAGCAAAGGAGATAAAACACCTCCTTGCGGTGCAGCGGTGTTTTTCAGAAAACAGATGACCTACTTTGACGGTCATATGGCGATCTCGTAGGTAAGATATCAGCCAAGAAAAGAGATTTCCGTCAACTCCGAGATTACGCATTTTGGCGAGTAATTTACTGTGACAGACTTTATCGAAGGCTTTGGAAAGATCGATATAGAAAACATCAACAGACTCCCCATTATTAATTGCCACACTCCAGTCGAAGACACTGTCAACAAGATTGGTGGTGGTGGAAGCTCTGCTAAGAAAGCCATGCTGTTCATCGGGAATCAAACCTAGCTGAGTCAGCCACTTTTATAACTCATCACGTATAATCTTTTCCATGATTTTGATGGGAGTAGGCAGTAGACAGTAGACTAATTGGGCGAAATTCGTTGATAAAAATGGCGCTATCACTTCTTGGTATGGCTGTGACAATGGCCTCTTTCCATAAACTAGGTTTTTCACCCACCAGCATCGAAATGTTGAAAATATGAGCGAGAGGAGCAGCAAGCTATGAAGCACATTTGAGATAGATGATCTGAGGTATACCATCAAATGTTTCAGTGACAGAGGGCTTGAGTTTTTTTAGATAACGATATAACAGACAACAGACGGATCAAAGTAGACATCATCACAGCGGTGGCGAAGCGGAACAGTACCAACATCATTAAAAGCATTAGAGTGTACATTTTCATCTTTATCAGAGAACACACTAGCGTATTCTCCAAGAACATGAGCTTTATCACTATCGCCAACGTAAGACTTGCCGAAAGAATCTCTGAGAGTTGGAAGATGTGGATTTGATTTCATTTTGCTCTTCAAGTACCAAAAGAGATATTTCACTGAACTTTTAGCAGCAAGCCTTCTTTCACGACAAGCGAAATATTTTTCTACATGATGGTCTATATCAGCACAAACTTTTTTATAGAGGGAATCAGAAAGAGGATTAGGCAGCATGTCAAGGAGGCGCTGCTTCTGAGAAATTGAGGCGCGAATATGAGCGGGGAGATAATTCTTTTTTGTAGTTGGGAATTTTATGGAAACGAATTGGAGAATGCGTCGTAGACTGTTCTGCAAAATCTATAATATACATCACAACAAGAAGAGTGATTATCAAACAGCGAAATCCAATCGATTATAAAAGTAGTTGTCAAGAAGAGCGTAATCTACATCATGAAAATTAGGTAGAGGGATACAAAAAGAGGGGAAATTTTCATAAACCTCAAAGGAGATAATACACTGATCAGATGAACCAAAAGGAGGTAGCATAGTGATATTGGCAATGATCGGATAAGCCGACAATACTAAATCGAGGACGTTACCGGCATAAGTAAGGGAGCTAATGTGCTGCTTTAGTCCGCAGTTAGTTACGAAATCTAAAAAAGGAGTGGAACTAGTATTCAAAGCCTTCATAGTAGAACAGTCAATATGCAAGTTGAAGTCACCAAGAAAGATGGTTTGAATATTTTGACGCTAAACACAAGACCGGGTGTGCTGCGCAGACAAGGAGCTTTTTTCAGCGCCTCGAAATAGAAAAAGTATGATAGAAACACACATTTTATCAAGCGAGATCTGCCTTCACTGGATGTACCTAGTCTGTAGATTTCAGTAGGCTCTGCTTCGATATCCAATTTGTCGAGGACCGATATGACAGATTTCTCCGTATGTGCTTGACGTTCGGAAGCGATACCATTGTCAAGCTCCGGCACTCCACAATAACAATGGAGCGGGATCGTTTTTCATCGTTCAGAAGCTCTAGACTGGCCGACTGTTTGACCAAGTTCAACAAACGATTAAGAAGCAGCAAAGCTTCGGGAGCTTTATCCGCCAGAATCGTATGCAGCTTGGTCAGAAGCATACCTTGTTCGCGTTGTTCTTTGTTTTCTGCTTCAACAGAAGGTGCCTCGGCGGGTCCAGTAACATCCTTTCCCTTCTTAGCTTGCGCAAGTCGACGTTGTGAGACCATAGAAAATATACACGACCGCTTAGAATGAGTTCACGAATGAAAGTTGATATATTAGATCATTCCGAAAGTAATTTCGCTTTTTTCAAACGGGCGCCACATTTGATAGAACAAAGGTTTTTAAGAGATCTTGGATGCATTCGATGCAGAATTTCATTCTCTTTCTAGTTGTTATGAAACTAATGCAAAACAGTCCATGAGCTTCCAGAAAATAACCAAAATCTGCGACCCATGCTTTTTGAGATCGTCAAGTTTCACGATTTTTTGAAACTTTCATATCAATCCTCAGAAGGAGTTCAAGTAACGATTCGATAGAGCAAACCTTATAGAATACTAGCTGGCTTACCCGGCTTCGCCGTATGTTCCGAATAGAAAATTCTATTTCTGAACCGATCGGGACCAAACTTGGCACATATACACTTCGGGCCCCGGCGGGTGTCCCGTGGGGGTGATCAGCATGCTCGATTACACCCCTGTGCCAACTCCCAGCCCCCTAGCTCAAATTTTGCAAAAAATCGGTAAAATCGATATCGATCGATGACGAAAAGTAGCCTATGACACCCGCCGGGGTCCCGATCGGTTCAGAAATGGAATTTTCTATTCGGAACATACGTACACACATACAGACATACAGACAGACATACAGACATACAGACAGACAAACAGACACTCAGCTTTATATATAAGATAGCACTACTTTTGCCTCTTTCTCATATCTCGCCGTAATTTTTTAAAAGATTTTTTAACAAAACCATCGGATTTTGGCAGGCCCACATCGGCCACAATCGCATCAAACATCGCAATTATTCTGAATTTGAGACTACCAAAGGTACTATGATTTAGCATTAATTTTACAAAGCAAGTGAGGGTTTACGGATTCGAAATATCAAATTTCGTGTTTTTCGGGTACAGCCTGGAGCTCGCTAAAAAATGAGTTATGACGATTTCATCCCCGAAAACTAAACGAATCGAAAACGAAAAACACCTGTTAGAAAGAGGAGAAAATGCTGCATCGAATAATGCGCGAGCTGCTCTTCTCTTGATGTTCTACGAGGATTTAGCTGCTTAAGTATGGAAATCGGTAGCATCAGTTAAAATTCTGTTAAAAATGTATGACAAAATATGAAAAGGGAAAAAAGTAGTTCTGTATTCTATAAGGTTTACTCTATCGAATCGTTACTTGAACTCCTTCTGAAGATTGATATGAAAGTTTTAAAAAATCGTGAGACTTGACCATCTCAAAAAGCATGGGTCGCTAATTTTGGTTATTTTCTGAAAGCTCACTGACTGTTCTGCAACAATTTCATAACCATTAGAAAGAGAATGAAATTCTGCATCGAATGCATCCAATATCTCTTAAAAACCTTTGTTCTATCAAATGTGGCGCCCGTTTGAAAAAAGCGAATTTACTGTTGGAATGACCTAATATATTAGGTCGGTGCAAAAAGTTTTTCAATACATCGGCAAAGACGCTAGAATGAACATAATTCCTCATCTTTTTAGCTGCCAAACTCCTATTGTGTCTCGTTGAGGGAGTGCTGAGATAATCGCTGAAAATTGCAACCATTCGTTTTTACCATGTCCAACTTTCACTAATTTTCAAAGTTTTTGTACGAGACTTTTGGGAGAGTCCTAATAAACCAGCAGATAGAGCAAACCTTTTGCTAACACAATCAATTTTTTGTAGCCCTACGGCTTGTCTTCCAGAATTTCTACGATTTATTTTTTGAAGTGACTAAATTTTACATTCAGCCTATTCTGACCTCGTAGAACATGAAATGGTAAACACTTCAAGTACCATTCGATGCAGCTTTTTCTCTTCTCTTTAACAGCTATCTTTTCTTGGCGAGAAATTTGCAGGAAAAGTTGCAGTATTTCTCTATTGTACGAGTACGCACTGTCGTACCCTATGTTTCCAAATCTCCATAAGTCGAAGCGAAAATCGCTCATCTACTTTGTAATGGTATCGGTAGTAATAATCGGGTGTTGCAGCCTCAGTTTTCTGTAGGTTTTGCAGTGTTTGGTGCAATAACAGGTTATGTGATTTTTCCAAAACACAAGACTTTTAGAAAATTATTTAGCAAAAATCTGAAAAAGCAGCTGAAACAAGGAAAAATTGATTCTGTTAGCAAAAGGTTTGCCCTATTTGCTGATAATTAGGGCTCCTCCGAAAGTCTTGTACAAAAACTTTGAAAATAAGTGAAAGTTGGACATGGTAAACACGAATGGTTGCAATTTCCAGCGAATTTCTCAGCATTCTTTCAATTAAACACAGCGGAGTTTAGCAGCTGGAAAGAGGAAGAAATTCTACATCGGGTACATTTTGAATCGTTTGTTTACCTTCATTCTAGCGTGTTTGTCGATGGACTGAAAAAACTGACAGAACTTTTGCACCGACCTAATATATATATCCTTACTATAATATACATTCGATCCTCTCAAGCGCGACGGCAGAGTTTTCTGCGTCCCTCCTATCCTTAACCCCATGCATGAGGAGGGTCCAGCTGCTGAAGGAAGGATTCCAGAAAAAGGAATGGGAAGATATAACGGCGCTCAGTGATGATGGGAGGAGAGGCCAGCAGCCATTATGTCGGCGAGAGATTTGCTCGCACTATGGGTCCCGGGGAGGAGCGGAGATTTTTCAGCTTTGAGCTAAGCGGCTGAGAATTGGCAAAGGGGTGTATGTGAACATGCTGATCACAGATCCAATGAATTTCAGAATTATCGATTACTTATCGGCCACCTTTATCGATTTCGTTGCTGCACTTGCTAAGTGTTGAAATAGTAATGTGTCACGCAATAGGTGGCCTACTCTAGGCGCTATCGCGGGGGCTCGGCGTGGTGTCCAGGGGTTTAAAAAAATCCTTTATCGAGTAGTCGTCCTCCAGGCGATCGGCGTCCGCGTATCTTCTCGGCTTGGCTCCTTGATCGCTTGACCTCACGCTAGGTGACAGGAAGACAAAAGAAAAAAGTGATTTGAGCCGGGCGAAACCGCCTTATATAGCGGCCGAGGAGATACGCATGCCGCCGAGTGCCTGATCCCGCCAACAGGCGGGAATGCGTACAAAACAAGGTAGAACAAAAAATACACAATATCAGATCATAGATAAGCAAAGCAAGATCGCGACACGATTACAGCACCATTCGACTGTTCGGATCATTTGAGCCATCATTTCCTTCACATGCCTCGGCCACGGCGAGAGTCGTCCCGACTCTGAGGTTGTTGACGCGGGATGGGATCACAATTTTCGAGCGGCGGGCGACCAAGTGGGCGACGGCTTCCACTGCGTACACGAATATGGGAGTGAGAGCGGCGTAGCAACGTGGGGCTCACAGCGTGACGGCTAGACTCTGGCTCGACTTGGCGGCGGTATGATGGTCCCTGTTCTGGGCTCGCTCTGTGACTCCTGGTGGGATAGTCGTCTCTACGGCGGGGAGATCTCTCAAGGTGGCGTGGCGGACTACGGCGACGGCTGCCGGATCCTTCACGGCGGCGTGGGGGGCTGGCATGTCGGCCGTTGATAGGTGGGGGATGGAACGTTATGGGCTGTTGATGGCGCTTCTTCTGCGGGGCTGGACACAGCATCGTCCTGTAGCTGTATGGATCGATGGAGCTTCGACACTAGCATTCGTCAAAGTGCGCGAGGTCATTATGGATCCTGCGGCAAAAACCTTAATGGTCCGGTGCACGCCTTCCACTGGTCGCCCTATTTCGCGCAGTTGCAGACCGTGCCAGTCCCGCCGAAGGCATCTGGAAAGTTTTCATCTGTGCCAGGCTATGCCGGCCTCCGATTGCTTCCCAATCCGCGTACGCGTGCATTTCAAAAGCACAATTACCAGAAAGCGTGCCAGTAGGTAGCCGGGGAGATGGTATTATGAATGCGATGTATGGCCGAGCCGAGTTGTCTTGCGCCCTACCCAATCAACAGACGCCGATGGTCACGCAGCTTACCAGCATCCACTTCAGATTCAGAGGTCGTCAACTCGCACTTACTCAAGACCAGCAGGCCGCCATGTCCCTTGGATTCACCCAATATCCGGTACCCGCGATTCAGGCCGCTTCACAGGCAAGACCGCGGTCGGAGCTCTTCTCGCCGCTCACCTGTGCAAAGCTGGCGTAACCGTCATCGTCACGGCTATAACCAACACGGCAGTTGCCCAGTTTGCGGACATCCTTCTTGGTCTCGATGACTTCCAGGGAATCCCGATGGTGCGATACATTTCTGACGCCGCTTCCGCCGACAACACCTTCGCGACGGCGGCTGATCTGAATGTCATTCTGAAGTCCCTTGGTGACACCTATGGCAAGCGCATGACCTCCACCGAGCCCGGCATATGCCGCGAATTCAAAAGGAGCAGAGAGGCACTGGAGAGGTCGCTGAGAGACCCGGAGCGCGCCCTCTTTATGTCTGAAGAAGAAAAGGAGGAATGCTTCATCTTCGATCAATATGTGTCCCGGCATTTGAAGAAAATGGTCGATCTCATGTTTCGATATCACGCGCCATCTTCGCTTCTCTTATCAACATCATCGGCCGCAAAGGCATCTTCAAGAAGCATATGGCACGCTTCACGGTGCTAATCGGAGACGAAGCATCTCAGATCCCTGAGCCGGTGGTGGTGACGTTCGCTATGCTACTTTCCTGGGTGCGTCAGATTTACATCGGCGACGTACACCAGTTGGAATCGCACGTCTCAGGCCCTGCAAACTCCAGCGTAGCGATCTATGGCGCTCGTAGCGCCATAAAAATCCTCACGGACGCTCGAGCCGTCCCTGTTGCTCCCCTCCGCACTCACTACCTTTAGATCCCACCCCGCGCTGATTGAGCTTCCGAATCGGGTAATGTATGAAGGATCGTTGGTGTCGGGAGTAAGAGCCGAAGATCGAGGTATGCTCCTTTCAGTGATGCGCTTCCCATCGCCAAAAGTACCGTTCATGTTCGTTGATGTCCCTGCCTGCTCAACCAAAGCGCAGAACCGGTCTCACTTCAATGAAGTTGAGGCGCAGGTGTGCTGGAACCTGGTCAACCACCTGCTGGAGAAGGGAATCCAACCGGCCGATATCGCGGTCATCGCCTTTTATTGAGAACAATGAAGCCAGATGCACGCGCATGCCCGCTCTCTCGACATCGAAATGGCTACGGTTGACTCGGTGCAGGGAAGGGAGAAGGAGGTGATGGTCGTCCTGACAACTCAAACGGACGCTGAGCCCAACTCTGCGGAATTCCTCGACAACTATCGCCGCATGAATGTGGCTCTTTCTTGTTGTAGGCATGGCCAGTTCATCCTTGGGCGCCCGGATTCTCTGGCTCGCATTCCCTTCTGGAGTCGTGTACTGGAATGGTCGCGCTCCCTCAATGCTGTGGTGCCTCACGTCGATCTTGACCGGTATTTTCAAGACCTCTAAGCCCTAAATGAGTTTTGTCTATATCTGTATAAGTCCGGGTCGGACTTAAATTAAGGCAGGGAGGTGTGAGTGAGTGTGAGTCAGTTTTCTAATTCGTTACTGTAGCTGACTCATGGAGTTACAGGGCGTGTCAGATGAGACGTTTGAGGAGCTGAGAAGAGAGAAGGACCGACAGTGGCCACAGCTGGCGACTCTCGACTCCGGGCCCCGTCGACCGTCTGCCAGCCATCCCTGCAGCCTCGCTTCCCCTCGCACAGAGTTCTTATTGCTCATAGTATTCATATATTGCCTTCTGCTTAATTTCCAATAAACTATGATTATCCTTCAACTGTTTGACCTCGGGACATTTGCTGTCAGACAGACAGACTTACACACACTCACACAAAAACACGTAAAAATCTTTAGCCCGTTATTACTAGTTGGCTTTCTCGGTCCAGCCCGGGTCATTGCTCACCTGCAGTGCAAGCCCCCCCCCCCCCTCTTATATGTTATGGATGGCTTACCCTGCCACATCCGCTTTGAAACTGCATCCTTGTGATCGTGAGGTAAAAATGAGCTTCACCGCCCTTTTTTACATTACTGTGGGAAAATGCTTGATTAAACATGATAAGTCTTCAGTTCCTTAGAAAAACGTAAACAAATCAATAAATCGATAGAAGGACTCAGCGAATTCCAGTGAAAGGTAGCCTAAAACCGTCCCCGGGGTCGAAAACATCTGTGTGCAAACTTTCAGCCCAATCGGTTGAATGGCGCGCGTTTCTATAACTCACATACCCTCCAAACAGACAATTTTTGAGTTTTATATATACAGAGATGGTGATCTTATGCGCTGCGGATATCAATAATCACTAGTGCGACGAGGCATCAACGGTGGGAACTTGAAAGGCGACGTCAGAAAGACGATGTCATTTCTGTTGATATTCCTAGTGACAACATCAAAATGCTGGTCCGTAAGACACTCTACGACAACTACTGCAGAATCCAATCTGTGTGGTTTGTCCATCCGGTAAAGTTGGTGACTGCGGTAAGACTGCTGTCATATATGAGAATGAATGTATCGAGTGCGGCGCCACTTATATCGGAGAGACCGCTTTGGATAAGAATGAAAGAACATCTTGCCAGCAAGAGGCAAGGAAGTCTTACCACCCCGCTTGTAGACACAGGGTTCGATTCATTCTGATAAAGACTTCGAAATTAGATGTACTGTACTAGCACACGCGTACATACTGCTAGTATAGAAGCTTTCGAGACATACTGGATTGTTGAAGAAATCCATGCATGAACAGCCGAAATGAGTGCGCGTCAATCACGAACAACTTCAACTTTTGTTGCTGTTTGAGTTGAAGAATGCCACTGATTAATATTAATATGGTACACTTGCACATTTTCGTTTGTGACATTCGAAGGTAAAATCGAGGCTGGCCAGGGGTGGAAGATGTATGTGGTGGGGTAGAGCATAGTATCTGAATCTCTTACCGCTGCAGGTCTTTGAAGAAGACGAACACGCCGAAATGTCAGGCCGCCATTAACAATAAACATCTACTTACCTCAGAACCTACTAATCTCGGTATCTACTAACCTCGGTCCTACTATCTACTAACTTTACTCACTACAATACTAACAATGCCGAGGTTTACGAAAGAGGAAACTTGGAAGCTACTTACTGGTAACCATGAACGTTTTTTATATGAGTTCGCTTTGACAACTTGCGCTCTTGAGCCTATGCCTGTCCTCTCAACATGCGTGCTTTGATGTGACATCGATAAGGTGCACTACCGCCGTCTACCACCTGGTAATTTCTTTTCAAGCACACCACGCATACGATAGGCCTTGCGTCTGTCAAACGTGCGCTTACGTTTGAGTGATGATAGCATTGACACATCTTAAATCATTACGAGGATAATGACAAGGTACTGACTTCTGTCACTACTAGGAAATGGACAATTGCTCAGTATCATGTGGAAGATGATGCGCACAGGTACAGAGTCTAGGAGAATTCGAACATAACTACGAAATCAGCAAGATGAACAATCAAAAAGAATGTTTACTCGGTAGTTTCTATAAGGGCCTGCAGGATCGCAGAGTCGGACGTGCGTACGGCCATTGCGCAGATGTGCGTCCGAAGATTCAGGTAGGTGCCAGAACTATCCTGTTGAACAGGTTCATTCGGTTCACCACCTTTGCTGTTGGACAATGTAGTGATTTGACCCATGAACCTAACGAACCGGCTGAAGAGGATAAGTCTGGCACTTGCCTTGGTGGCAACGGACGTGCGCGGCGCAATGGCTGTACGCACGTCCGACTTTCGCGATCCTGCAGGCCCCTATACAGGGTGGAGGACATTAGGTCGCCGAATTTGGAAGAGTCCCGCGCGGATTCCCTGCAGGAACGCATGTCCGCGCATGTACAAGGGTGCGTATTTGTCGCAAATGACCGCGGGGACCGCTCTTTTTCGGCGACCTAATGTCCCCCACCCCCTATACATGTGAATTCTTCACATGAAAGTTTCTCATCTGGGGCAGGCGCGGACACGGAGTGCTGTGCACTTCGGACGGAGGTAACTACATATCAATCTCCTTAGAAACTTCGCCTTCGCTGTCCTGTTTAAAGCAATGGTCCACTCCAGCAACTCCTTCTTTGGTGAATGTGTGATTCAAGCGGTCGACGAAGATGGTAACACTGTTTACTATGGAACAATGGCCTACGTTTCGGCGCTGTCGCCTTCGTCAGAGCTTGGAATTCGAAGTCATCAGGCATCTATCTAGCATCAAGATAGATGCGATGACTGCGACTTCCAGGCTCTGACGAAGGCGACAGCGCCGAAACGTAGGCCATTGTATCATAGTAAACAGTGTCACCATCTTGGTCAACCGCTCGAATCACAGGTTCATCAAGTGACAAGCCATACCAAGGTTCAAGGATAGCCGAACATGGACAATACTCCTTTAATATGCAATTCAAGTATGTAACGGCGTCCGTTGGTACACTATGGTAGGAAAATCCGCAGCATCCTGACGTTTGAAGTGACCACCTCCCAGACCATTACGGAAGACGGATAATCCTTCCCTCTTGGAATCCATTTGTTTTTGGCGTCTTGAATATGGTAATCCTGTTGTTGTGGCGAAAAATCCAGCTCCAGGTGAAAAGTTTTCCGTCGATGTAATGAGTGCGTCTTTCTTTCACGATGTTGAAGATGGTTCTGCGGCTGACTGATGGACGGCTTAGAAGCCACCTCACTTCAGAATAATTTCGATAAATGTGCTCCGGTTGGCGTTTCTGACATTGTGAGCAGTGACAGTAGCCGCTTTACCACTCTTAGCACAATCCTGGGTGCTGTTGGTATCTCGGAAACGACGCAGAGTGAACCAGACTCGCTTTTGTGAAATTCCTAGAATCCTCGGCAAAACATTCGTCAGCTTTTCTCTCCTCATACGTCATGAACAGCGCTCGCTCCTTTTGAGAAGGCATATTTCGGGGTGGGAATGAAGCGTCCAATTGGCTTGCATAACAATAGAACAAGAAAAACATATATATTCATTCCATGACTAGGAGACGCGGGACCGCATTGCACACATTGCCTAAACAAGCCTAATCGTGTACTTAGCAGGTTTATACTTGTTATTTATCTCGTCCAGGTTTATTTATTCTTTGGAAACAGGGAAGAGCAAATTCATTTCTTGTAAGGACGATGTTCGCAATGCGGTCTCGCGTCTCCTAGTCATAGAATAGATGATAACAACAGACAAAAATCTGCAGAGCAGCGAAGGATACATTGACAGCAAAATTTGTTTAAGAATATTCCCGCCAACCTGTACGTGCTCTTTAAACGTCGACTGCAAATCTGTTATCATTCATTTCCTTGATTGTCACATATTAAACAACTTGTAGGTTGCCACCCCCTTCTACAATTACAAGGGCCAAGATTGTCAGCTTGCTTTCGAAGAAGATGCCTTGACTTCAACAGTGGTTTGATTTCTGAATATTGATTGTTTAGCTTGTTAAGTTCTCTTATGTTTTCCGCATTTTTAGCCGTATAATGAAGAGTTGATGTTGTTACTACAGTTACAAAGGTGCAAAACACATCCTTTCCTTACAGTGGCGTACCGAGGGGGGGGGGGCGGGGGGGGGGGGGGGGGCGCGCGAAATTTTTGAAAGTTACTTACATGAGTTATAAAAATGTGCAAATGATTTGTTTATTTTTGTAAACAATTAAAATAATTTTTAAAATTTTTTAAAAATTCAAATTAGCCTTATAAAAAAAATTTTTTCGGGGGCGTGGCTGACGTCACGCCCCCTTTTTCCAGATTTTAGGGGTTGGGGGCCCGCAAAATTGTTGAGAAGCCCCCCTAAAATTTTTTCGGAGTGCGTGGCTAACGCCACGCACCTTCATTTGAAAAGTTTTTTTGCCGCGCCCCCCCCCCCCGAGCCGAAATCCTGGGTACGCCACTGTTTCCTTATGGAGTAATGGGTGAGGCCGATGTGCATTTTCTTGTTGTCTGCCTAGAACTTAGCATGCAAATATCTTGCTGAAGCGGTCCTCTCTATTCTTATACACATTGTGAACTTTAAGAGAAGAAAATTTCTAGTTTAAAATAACTGAACATTGGCAAAGTAGTCTTGTTTTTGCATATGGGAAATTTTAATCGTTATGATGTTTGTAAGCCATTGATTTTTTTAATCTTAATAATAAAATCTTTATTATTAATAGCATATTCACCTAAAACTCAAGTGAAAGTGAAAGGTCTTGTTTCATATGGAAAACAATATATTATATCAGCATCAGAACTTCTCCATGAGATCTTCACTTTTCATGTTAGCTTTTTTCTCTGGTAATGCCGCCGCTACCTAAAAAGTATGACGATTATTTTCTGATTTTAAATTTGTATCAAAAGTATAATTTACTTTATGACCCGTCCATTCTGCTGCTTCACCCTTTGCAACGAACACAAATGGAGCGTTGACTGCGATTACGATAGCGCTCAATCCAAGGAACAAACGACTCCACTAAAATTACAATGTATTTTTAAAGGACGTCAAATTCTATCTGAGGTATACCTGTTCGGGAGTGTTATCCGGACATACAAAATTTATAGCTACAGGTATAAAAAGAACATTGAAGGAGGTTAAAAATGAGATCACTGACATCACAAAATGTGAATATTGTCCTGCTACCTGCAAAGAAATAATAAGGTAAAAAATTTTTGATTTTGATCTACTGGGAATTGAGGAAAAAGACCTACCACTTGTGCACATTTAATAATTCCTACTACATTGATACCACTGAATACGATTGCTGCTGTGTAGATACTTTGAGCTATTCGAGCTTCTCTGAGCTGAAATAGAGATATTTGACTTTTAAAAAATTTACTGAAACAAAATTAAATCCTGTTTCTTTTTTACTTCCACGACTCTCAATTTTTTCAGAGGAAATTATCACAAAAATTTCTGTGATTCAGTAAAATATTCTCAGTTTTCGTTCTCTAGGATAAAAAATACTCACATTTGCAAGTGTAACTATACATATGGCCATCATTCCTTGTGATAATGCGGCAAAGAAAATAAATCGCCATTTTCCAGAAATGCATGTGGCTTTGTCAGATACTGGACCTATTACAAATTTTACTATAGCCGAGAGTATATGAGGCAAAGCGGTGGCGAATCCTGTCGAGGCGATGCCTAAGTGAAGAACCTGAAAAATTTGGCAATTGAGAGATTTCCAATTTTTGCTGGGAGATTACTGTAGCATACCTTATTAATATAAGTAGGGCCATACATCAAAAAAATTTGAAATGCAAGATTTCCGCCCATAACCGAAAACCATACGCCGAGTATACATGGATCAGTAAAGATGGCTCTAAAATAAATTATATCGGTTAGGGTACGCTTTTTTTTTGTTGAAATCAAACCTATAAGGGATTCGTTGCTCCTTTTCATAACTTTTTCCATAGGAAATTTTCGCTAGTTCTTTGGGACCAACATTTCTGAAAAGAAGTTGTTGAAAAGTTGTGGCAAGTTATGAATTGTGAAAGTGCTTACTTATGGTCTGCCGGATCATCTGTGTAGAAAAAGTGATAAGTGAGAAATATCAATGCTGAGAGTAGCCCCTGTAACAAAATTATGTTAATCCTTAAATTTTCTGGTAGAAAAAGATGGTTTTTCACACCTGTAGATAAAAAACAGCTGGCCATCCGAATCGACTTTCACACAAAAACCCAGAGACTGGCATAGTAAGAATGTTGCAGAACTGAAAAAAGTACACTTTTGCTGCCAAAACCGTGCGCGAGTCGCGAAAATATACCTGCACATGACATGACAAGATAGCGATGAATGTGCCAGTAGCTTTCAATGTCGACCATTGGGCTGGGGCAATACCAGTCATAGGAAATGATAGAGCAGTGCCTACACCCTAAAAAATTTCCATGAAGGTCGAGTTCCCTTTTTTTCTATGTTTGAACAGCTTACTTGTAATACTCGCATAATAAATACGGCTGTAAATCCATATCTAACCGCAAAAGGAAAAAACAATGTTGCAATTGTTGTTAGTAAACCGTTAATTGCTACAGCCGCACTGAAAACAAATTTGGGTTGATTTTGTTTTCTTGGCGGGACCATGAGGATCTGAATTTAGGAATAGAGCTTACCGTAATCCGAGTTTTTGAATGAGTAACGAGTTTGGCACAGTGCCAAGAATGCAGCCTATTGCAATAGCCGAGAACAGCGAGTTCTTGTGTTTACTAGAGTCCAACCAGTGTACTGTAAAGTCGCAATTTTAAACGCGAGGAATTCAGGTAAAATATTGATTTTTGAAGATTAAAATTCTCAGGCACGCAGATGTAATATGTACTATTTTCGCATAAAGACTCTGTAACACTTACATCTAGAAAATTTCTGTATGAAGAAATTTTATTTTTAGAAAATTTTTGTCCGAACCTTCCTCTTGTTTTTATTTTTTTCATTTTCGTTTTTAAATACTCTTTGTTCTAATTTATATTGCAAACTTTTGTGATTTTTCATATTTTGAGTTTCTATTATATAACTTTTATATCTTTTTTTGTGAAAGGATATCTCGACTACTATTAGTTCCGAATTTTATTCTAATGATTTCGTCGTTTTTTTTCTTTCCTTTTTTTCAAATTTACTACTATCTCTAACTCTATGTAAGGACTTTTGATGCGCACATTTCGATTGCTTTGAGCAAACCCTAATGTTTCTGATGTCTGGCGACCTAATTTTTAATTTTAAAAAAACTCGAACGAATTTCAACTCTGTTTGAGATGTGACATCTGTTTGTTCAGTGGAATACCTCAAATGCTGCTACAAAATTCAATGGAATTCATAATTCATATTGCAAATTTTCTATTCTAAATAGGATCATAAACACACGAATTGGGATGTTTCGAAGCGAAGTTTTGAGAAATGGTGCGCAAGAACTTTTGTGCCAATTTAATTTTCAATAGACTGACCTTCGGTAGTATTGTTGTTCTGACGATAATAGTCCGTCTTGACATCGTCCATACAGATGATCGTAAAATTCAGTGCTAGACTGTTCGAGAAGATCAACGTCAAGCAAGCCAAGCTCAACGCAAGGACTATGTATCGTGTTCGACCGGCGAAATACATCTGCAAGTAGTGGTTCTGTAGACGATTGTTACTAGAAGAAGGCGTTTTGGATGATTCATCTCACTGTACGAGAACTCATCCCGAACATAAGGAATGGCTGACACTATTACTGGAAGAGAGTGATTTTCGTATTACTTGGGTTTTATGAGAAAAGGAAATCCCTCTCAAAGCTAACGTCTAGCGCCTTAGCGAACTTGTTGTGAAGCGATTAATCGTGGGTGGATGTTTATTTCTTATGTTTTCATTAGAGAAGTGGATGCGATCAGTGGTTTCCTGAAAGCATACGTCTAGAAGTCTTTTCTTAGAAATTTGGAAAATCCAGCTATTCGATTATATCTTTTTTCACTAGCTCTTTGATTTGGAAATGCATCTCACTGTTTCATCAGTAACTGTGCATAATTTTTTGAATTTTCCTAACCACCGATTCTGCTTCAATCTTTACTTTTTACAGCGTCAACAATTATTGATTTCTTGATTTTATATTCTATATTATTTTAGAGAGTATGGAAAGACCTGTTAAGATGAAAAACTGTTATTATACAGGGTGTCCCAAAATAATGTGCACACTGTTTGATTTTGGATAACTCTTTTGTATCGATGTTTCTTGCGGATCTCAAGGTACCATATAAAAGGGCTAAGACTAACTTAGATTTTCAGTATATGGCGAATCAGCGATCTCGACTCATTACTGTAGGATTATGGTAGAAATTTCGGAGTGGTTTTTGGGCCTTTGACGGGCAAAAAAGGCGTTGAAAAAATTCTTAGAAAATTGGAATAGGCACATTGAGGTTTCTACGGTAGGTTACGGTAGAGGTTGATGTCGCAATAAGATTCTGCATCCCCGGGAACCTTAATGTGCCTATTCCAATTTCCTAAGAATTTTTACGCTTTTTTTGCCCGTCAAAGGCCCAAAAAACAGCCCAAAATTCCTACCGTAGTCCTACAGTAATGAGTGGAGATCGCTGATTCGTCATATACTTTAAATCTAAGTTAGTTGGGATCCGCAAGAAACACCGATACAAAAGGGTTATTCAAAATCAAACAGTGTGCACATTATTTTGGGACACCCTGTATATGTTACATCAATAATCAAAGGAAATGGCTTGTAAACCTCAAAAATCATAAAATATGTGATAGCAACTAGTTTATTATCTCTTTTTATCTCAGTTATACTGTTTCGTTGAAGGTGTCAATGGCTGACTGATCGAATGATGTAGTATCAAGGGTTTTCTAATGAAAAAGAAGGAACGGTGTAGGAAAGGGGTCAGTGGGAATGACTAATATATTTATTTGAGCCTTTCTCATACAAATTCTAGCTTGAAAAGTCGTATAGCCTCTTAAGGCTCTAAATTCAGACAAGAAATTTAATTTCAAGATTCTATAATTGGACAACAAGATTGAATATTGAGTTCACATAAACAATCAGCAACATTGAGTAGAGTTTTTTGACAAAAGATTTTTAGTTTTTTTTGTTTCACTGATTCAAAAGTTCACTTACTATCAAATTACCGTTATCTTTGTTATGTAAATGGTTCCCAGGAGATCTGAGCGATTAATATTTCCCTGAAAAATCTCCCCAACACCCCTTTGCTTCCCTTGCTCTGTGATACAGCTTCCGCTCAGACATGTTGTGATCGACGATCTCGCGCTCCCTTTCAACAACACCTGCCCTTTGGGTGCTTCTGGGGTACGTCTCGAAATAGCTAAAAGTGCGAAGACTAGTAGTAAATTAGTTCCTTGTTGATGGAAAAGGGGGGCGAAGTCTCTTGGGAAGGGTTTTCTAGGAAATTGCGGCGGATTTATCCAAAAACAAGTAATCTTGTAAAGAAATCTTAGTTCAAAACAGGAAGAAGCATAAAGTCGTTTTTGCTGCGGTGAAAAAAGCTCTATCTGGAAATAACCTCTAATAACAATTTTTACTCCTTATATTCACCTCTGTATATCACTGAGGCTAAATAAACTACAAATTTTGACCTTTGTGTTGCTCGTTGATACATTTCCGATTCATAACAAGTAACCTTATGGTAGGAAAACCTCTGAAAGCTTTTGTGCAAATATGTTTTACTCGAAAGTACTTACATGAAAATGCACAACTTGTAGGGCATCCAGATTATGGATGGCAAAAATGCTTTCTGGTCAACTAAATGTAAAGTGAGAGAGTGATTTGTGAGACGTTGAAGGGTGAAATGAATTTTTAGAAAGCTATGAAATATTTGCTAAAATCCAAAATTACTTTTTTGATGTGGTACTTAGGAAACCACTATTTTTTGATGAGAATAATAAAAGCTGGAAAAAGGCCCTTAGCTTAGTGCAAACGCATTGCTAAGCACTTTTTTGAGGGGAGAGGGGTGAGGGGCAGCTTGGAAATTCGAAATGAAATGGGAAATTTGCTAGGGTAGAAGATGAAAGCATAGAATGGGCAGTGTCTCAACGACAAAGAAAACAAATAAACAGCACTGATATGAGAAGAAAAGCTCAAATGTGTGACATGACTATGTCTGATTTGAGATCAATGATTTTTGGAACTGAAAAAATTAAAAAAATAAAAATGGTAGACAGGTTATAGTCAATAGCATATGTAACTTAAGGGTCAATAGAATCAAGTGTAATAATACCAATCATTAGAAAAGAAGTTGTTATTCTTGCCTTATAGGGAAGTGTAAGCAGTAACACCAGCAGGGTAAAGTTCGGAGGGGGGGGGGGGGAACAGGTATAGTGGTTTGGGAGATTAAAGGATCCAGGGAAGTTTCGGGAAATTTCTAGGAAGCACGATTTATCCCCATTTGCCTTTCAAAAGCCAGCTGCACATTCCTAAGGTTTAGAGCCTTCAAAGGCGGGGGGAGGAGGGGGGGGGGACGAAAAAAATAAATGTGGAATGGCCAGAAATAGATCACCGCATGGTCAGGCATAGCAGTAATTAAGGTCCACTGATCCCCCCCCCCCCCCAGCTGGCTGTGTATCAATTTTTGTCAGCTGAGAGATGCAATAACATCCAGAGTAGTATAAGCAATCGACTGTTATACTGATAGACAATTTTTACGCCATAGTGATAGCGCCAAAGCGCAATTTTTTTAATACCTGAACTGTTAAACCGTTTCGCCCGGGCATATGATTTACTCGGGTATGTGAAATTTGCATCGAAAATCATCTAATCGCCTAAAATTTCAACGACATTCTAAAAGATGATGTTCCTCGTACGAAGATCTTTAGAACAAACATACCTCATGACAGCAAATCTGTTGTTCGAGAAGGTTTCAGTACTTCAGCTTCTGATCAAATATGCGAGAAATGATGCACTTTTGTTGAGACATAAGGTGGAGAGCAAAAAAAACGCAATAACAAAAAGTGCCCTTGGGACAGGAAGCTTCCAGACAAGCGGTAAATATCTCTTAGGCATATAGATTTAAGTAAAGTATGTCTAGAATAATTATTACGCTTTGTTAAACCGAAATTTCATTAGTAAAGACATCTAAATGAAACAAAAAGACAAAGTCCAAACCAGCTAAGAACTTATCATTCAGAGATCATCTTCATCATATAAGTAAGAAAAAATAGGGTAAACAAAAAAATTGTCACATCGAAGATTAGTTCAAAAATCATCTGTCTACTTACGATTAGAAGCACGTCATAGTGGGTCGTGCAGGAGCTGTTTTTGGAGATTGACTTAGCTAAAATAGGTAATGAGCAGAATTTGGTTGAAATGCCTGGAAAGCATAACTCTAGAGAGACAAAATGTAAAATTTTAATTTTGTCTTTTTTGGATAAAATCCGATAATATTTTCATACATATCTTCTAGATTCATGGGCCACCGCTGGGTCTTTAGTTAGCCCTTTCTATTTCAAAATATCTTGCAAAAAAAGCTATTCTTTTATTCTTGTATCTGCCTATCAAAATTCTTAAAATGAAAGATAAAAGTCAAGTTTGCTACTCTACGAAATAAAAAATGACCGCAAACATTTTATCTCCACAAATTTTTTGAAATCTATTCTATATCTTTCTGCATATTTCGAAAAATAGCGAACACATTTTTTGGCGAAATTTGAAATTAGTTGCGGGTACTATTCATTTGGGAGCACTTTTTCTCAAACTTTTTTCGAGGGCATATCTGGAAGACGTGAAATCAAACTTATTTTTTATGACCCTTATCAGATTTAGGATTTAGGATCATTTATTTATAGGATTAGGATTTATCAGATTTATCTGTTTAGGGTCAAAACTTGCAATCGTCGCACTAAATTTTTATAAATTAATAGCTTGTTTCAGATTATTTATATCAGTTGACATTCAAATTTTCTAGCACGCAGAATCAAAAATAGGTGTATAAGTGAGGTATGCAAATTCAGAGCAAATGTTCATTGCTGTTGCAAACCGAGATTAAAAAAACTTCCTGACAACGATCTATGTTCTCGTTATCAATTGTACTCTTGCTATACGAAAATCATACGAGATTTTCTTTTCAACCTCAAATTTGAACTATTTCTATGCTTTGTTTGATTAGTAACTTTTTATGGAGTGATGGCAAAGTGCAAAGCATGGAATGACTATAGCTTTGATTTCCATGAAAATAACAAGATAAATAAAAAATAAAATAAAAAATAGAAGTGGGAAGATTCTTGAAGACATGCAGGACTGCGAAAGAAATGGGACGTTCTTCGACTGAAAAGCATGCAAAGTGCAGCTGTCAGCCCTTTTTCCTCACTGGATAGAGGATGTTGATGTCATTTGCATGCAGAACTCAGTCGATGATGCACGATAAGAGTTTATCGAACATTTTGATGAAATTTGTCATTAGCACATAGAGTATATACGGCTCACAAGATGTGCAGAAATTCCGTAAATGTCGCGTAATTCCGGGAATTCCGCGGAGGTCCTCAACATTCCCGGAATTCCGCGAAATTCACGAAAATTCTGCACTTTCTGTAAGCGGTGTATGTCCGCAATGAAGAAACAAATCGTACGAAATATTAGGTTGTTGAGGTTTCGTTACACTTTGTTTGTCTTCCTCTGAAAAAAACTCTAGAAAATTCATCAAAATCTCACGTCTGGCATAATGTGTGTAAAGGGTGAAGGGCTATTCATCTGCATCATCTTCACTTTCACGGACATAACTCACATTGAATTTGAAGGCAGCTCTATGCACCTCAGTTTTTTTTTTGGTTTTTCAAGTTCTTTTTCGTTTTCTTTGATTTTTTACGGATTTTCGCAAGATTCAATAGTCATGCAAAGGCAGACGGATGTCAAAGTTCTTCAAAAACGCAAGTTGGCAAATCAAAAATGACATGGGAAAATTCTGAAAATGCAAAAATTGTACAAAGCTTAACATGTATTTGGAAAATCCACAACTTTTCACATAGTTTCAAAATAATGTAAAATTTATGTGACAATGTGAAAAAAAGAGATGAATGTTTTTCCATTTTTCTGCTTTGAAAGAATATGTAATAAGGAAATTATTTAGCTACTCGAAAATTTAGATTAATTTTTGTTTATCGATTTACACTTCTAAATCGCAAACTTTATTTCTGTCTCTCATCATCTTCATCTCCCTCCCACTCGAATAACCCCCTTGGACGATTATAGCACTTTCAAACAGTTTCTAGATTTTGTTTCCTGTTTAATTTAGAGATTCTTGGGGATTTTTTTGTGCTGATTCAGAGTGTATTTTTGGCGGTTATCTGTGAAACAGAACACTTCCCAACAAAAACCTCTGTGAATAAAGATAGTTTCTGATGTCTTCCTCGATTAGCTCGAATGAGTTGTTTACCGATTTTCTATCGAGAAATATGAGTAGCAGATGTTTGAGCCTGAGCCTCTTCAGTGAATGACGGAGATGTGAAGGCAATGACATAAATCAAAGTTGTTGACACAAGTTGTATGCATATCTTAGCAAGAAGATACTGAGTTTAGTGATAACCTTCTAAAAATTGCTAATGGAAATAGTAATAGAAATAGAGATTGAGGAAATAGAAATTTTGTATATGAAAAAGTGGTACTATGTCAACAATATGTATTTTAAAATTCAAATTCATGAAAAGTCTATCATAACTCCTTTTGTTGGCTCTCAAATTTGATGAAGTTAGTATGTGACTAATAATTTCATGAAACACTGGAATTTGGGGCTTTTGCTGTAAAGCTGCTAAACCTAAGGTAAGCAAACCGCTGAACTTGGTACTTGAAGTTTCCAGGAAATGAATTTTTTCATCCAAAAGCTTAGTGAACGATAAAAAGCACCATCAGTCATCCCTTACTAGTGAATTATGAAAATATGAGGAATCTGCAATTACAAAATCCCAGCAGGTGGAGAAAAATTCATGGAGGCAGGAAGTTAAGTTTACGTCAAAAAGCGAAGTGACTAACCTCAAACAAGGTCTCAAAGACTACCTACATGGTTAACAAAGTGCAGGTTCAAATGAAAATCAGGGCAAGAGATTTGTCTATGACGGAGTGTCGCGTTTGCAGATTTTCATCAAAATGCAAAATGGTCGAGTTAAAATAAGTGCTCAAACATCACTTTGGCTAAAAATACTCAGGTTCAGTTATAGGTGGTCTTTGAATAAAAGCGGAATGTCTTTTCAGATTTCCTACACAAGTCGACTTGGAAGTATTATTTCTTGACTAAATGCTTATATTCCAATTTCTGAAAGCCAAAGCTTTGTGATAGAAATCTTAACTATTGAGCAGTTTCTATTGATTTTGATGGTCCCAAAACTATTAAACTAACCTATGTGACTTCGCTATGTACCATTCTAATGATGATGCAACCGCATTTGGTTAAGTTAGTAATAAAAATGAGAAATACACTGTTTACCTGCTTTCCCGATGTAGGGCGATCGGATCCGAGCAACGACTCCATTTTCCACCGCTACAGTTCTAGGAGTATACCTGAAATTCCTAACTTTATATTGATAAGTGATAGATTTGCACATAGAATCAATCCTCGCCGAGTACCATCACTTAGGCAGGTGCTAATAGCATGGCGACGATCGATATGCATCAAATACGTGTAAAACCAGCGATTTTTGTCGCCGATATTGGCGATCGCCAGTCGCTACGACGGGCGATCGCCAGTCGCTACGACGGGCGATCGCCAGTCGCTACGACTGGCGATCGCCAATCGCCAAACAAATTACCGTTAAGTGTTGAACGTGAAAATCACTGATCTTGCGGTTCATTCTTTTTAGGGCGACCACACCGGCTGGTGAGTACTTTGAAATGGAAGTGGGAAATGAGTAATGATCGCCAATATCGGCGACTACACTTTTGATACGTATCGATTAGCGACTGGCGATCGCCCGTCGCCATGCTATACTCCTCGAGGAGTATAGCGCCTGCCTTATCCTCACGTCATTTGTAACTTGATATGTGAGTCTGCACACTATGCGCGGTAGTCGACGACACTGTTACAAGTAACGCCTCAGTAGAACCTTTCCTAGCGTAACAAACTGTAGAAAGGTGTACCATTGGATGATACATATTCAATCAAATAAAAGAGACAAGAAAACGAACAGAAATCACTGGAAATGAGCAGGTTCTGACCTTACAAGTCGTCAAGTATTGCGCTTTGTGTGCAATGCGCATATTAAATTACAAATGACTCGACGATAACTAATTCGACGGTAATTTGTTGAAATAAAAATCAGCAAATTCATTACAGACTGTGCCCGATTGACTCTAATTACTCTTTCGCTTTATTAAAATTCCACTATTTGCACAGCTGTCCCAGCAAAGACTACGTCATAAGTTCTGTTATTCATTACCGCTACAGACATTTCCATAGACCACAAACCACATATGAGATCAACTTCACATGGAAATATGATTTTCTAAAATTGTTTTGTGTAAATTTCGTTATTTCTGTCTGGAACCTCTCACAATCAGTAAAGCCGCCAATTTCATGGGTTTAAGTAAAGCCTCCATTTTCGAAGGATACTGTAGACGGAAGCACGATTGGCACAAGTTTCATTAGCCTCGTATTGTTTGCCTTTATCAGAGTGTAATCAAAGAGCAGATGGTCTTGTTACTTGTGCGAGAGAAGAAACAAAAAACTGGACTATTTTCGTCCTAGACTTAAGGGCACAATTTTTGATTATTGATGTAGGTGTAAATATCTACAATGAAATTGAAATCCCGTTAGCATAAACTATACTCCAGAAAACCTCATTTTTGAAATTTTGGCTTAATTTATTACGGAAATTAAACTGAAAACTATGATTTTATAGCTAATAGGTTGAGAATAGCATGAAAAGGAAACCATAAGAAAAGCGGATTTGCCGTAGATTGAAACCCATAAAACATGTGGTGCATTTCTATAATTACATCTTGCTCCAAAACCTCAATAAAAGCAACTCATTTTCCTTCTTTTTTATTCTGGGTCGACCCTCGCTTAGTTTGCAAACTTCAGCCTATTAGAGACAGAATTATAACTGCAGGAGATGAATTGAGTGATTTTTCAAGTAATGAATATAACGAGCTATATTGACTGAGAAATGCACAAATCGCACCCCTAAAAAACTGGAGTCGCAGACTATGAAAATCAATTTCTTGCTCTTTGTAGTTATAGAGTCATTATTGACCTCTACAAACATTACTGAGGTCATGTGCAGCGAAAACCATCAAAAACTGATTTTTTGAGCTCAAAAATAACGAATGCGAATGAATTTGTGCGAATTCATTGCGAAAAAGAAAACGTGAAAAAATGAAGCAGATTGGCCTTTTCAAGTGTTGCGGTTGCCCAAGCTTTTTGGAGAGAATTCCCCAGAGTTAAAAGAATTCACTCGATGTCAGACTGTCAATCGGGTTCGCCTCCAATTTCTGGTGCGGGTTTCACAATTTCTTGAATTCTATAACAAAAGTCAAGTATACAAGAGCCTCAGTTAGTGTTAGTAAACTTTTACTTCAAAAGATGATTATAAAAAAAATCCAAAAAGTTTTGCTATAGTATCTTGCACAAACTTATTCAGAAAATGATTTCCAGCAGCAATAATGTACTGATGAGAAGGAAATGAAACTTTGCTAACTCAAAACTAAAGAAATGTGGTCTGTTTTGATTTTATAGTGCCTGTAACATAAAATAGCCGAATACTAGATCGCAGAAAGTGAGGGGAAAACTGATTCATCTAAATGCAGGTTTGAAAAGCAATAAAAGCGACATAAAATGTTAATTGTATTCAGCGAGATCTAGCGTTCAGTGGAAAGAAAATGTGACCTAACTGAACCATCGGAACATTTCTCTCTTCTTTGAAAAGCAGAGATTTTATGAAAAAAATTTTGAGCTTAAGTTTCTTGACAGAGAAGCACGGATGTATGCATCCAATGAAAAAAAAAACTACGATCAATTCATGGGGTAAACAAAATTGAGCCTGTGACTGCCGCCGGGTGCGAAGCAAGTGCGAAAATGTCCCGAGCTTGTGTATCGAGCTGACATGAAGCTGCTACCCCGCCCAGGAGGGCGCACTTACCCTAACAACCACAAATGAAAGTGTTTAGTGAAAAACAGGCAAACAGGTACTTTTTGCAAGAATAACAAAATGAATAAAACTTTATTATTCTCTCTTTGTGGAATATTACTGGAATTAATAATAATTCTTCAGGAAACGAGCGCAGCAGCGTTATGAGTCGTGTTATGAGACCAGCGATCAAAACTCGGTGTCCACCCCCTCCCTACCTTTGTGTCAACGACGCTATTGCTTTTTCCAGGACAGTAAATTTCTATGGGAGTGTATTATAAAAATTGGGCAATAGTAGTGATTTTTTGAACTCCCCAAACTGCTGTACAAATTCGGTGGCCTTCTTCGCTAACAATAGTGAATGGCGTTTGGCACGTGCCAGAACTATGCTGAAGAAGCCGGATCCCTGCTAATTCTTGTTTTCGCCGTTGATAATATCATTCATTCTATGACTAGGAGACGCGAGACCACATTGCACACACTGTCTAAACAAGCTTAATCGCGTACTTAGCAGGTCTATACTTGTCAATTATCTCGTTTAGGTTTATCCACTCTTTGGAACAGGGAAGAAAAACTCAAACATGTTAAGACAGTGTCCGCAATGCGGTCACGCGTCTCCTGGTCTTATATATAAAGAATCGTTCGCTCAGTTAAAAAATCTTCCAATAGCGGAAAAACCGCAGTGCGGTCCCGAAGCGCGCGCATGCTGCTAGCACCTTCAATTACGGTTCACTGGTCATACAGTCTGCCCCAATCCTAACCAAGCCAAAATTGGCTTGGCGGGATTGCGCGGAGGGTTTCGCGCCACTTCTGCGTCTAGCTAGTCTGCTCTCTCCTCAATCTCTTCGCTCTCTGCGACAGCGCGCGTATGCAGCGCAAACCCCTAGCGCTGCGAGCGCGCAAATTCAGCCGACGGTTCGGCCTGATCCCGATTGGGGCAGACTGTAGAATAGAGATCCTAATTTTCGTCATTGATAATCACGGGTCTCTCGTTTTTACTCTCTTCTTCACGGATAACTACCTTCCACAACTGAGCGTTCATAAGGCGGTGTCCAGAGTCGCCCATGTGCCGGTGATGCCAACGCCGTGCCGGAACTCACGTGCATTCACGCCGTATTGATCGACCAACATTCTGGCACGGCGCCAGAAAGTTCTGGCATGACGCTGGAGCAACTCTATACTCAGCCGAAGTGTACAGCCAGCGTACTTTGGAGCTCCAAAAATCACGCATAGATTAGCAAATTCCTTACAAAAAGAAGGGAATTTCTAGCGATGCTTTGTGGTCGGAAACCCGCTAACCATTTCCACCTTGCTGCACATTCATCGGCAATAGTCGAAGGTTTTCATTTACTATTCAATTCAGTCAGAACAGGAATAAAGAGGAACATTGGATCTGAACTTTGCTTCCTAATCGCTTTGAAAAGGATGCAAGAAATGCAAGTTAGAAATTATATTTTACCTATTCCAGAAAGTGATTACGACCGGGTAACTAGAACAGGCATATTCAGAATGTTTTCTGTGACTCACATCTTCGGCGGAATATTTGAGTGATACTAATTGAAGTCCTGATAGTTAGAATGCCTAATGTCTCAAATTCCTCAAGTCCTCGAAAATCTCGTAATTCTGGTCCGTAAATGAAATCTATCTTTTTTTGAAAGCGTACTGAAAAACAAACAATCACATGTGAAGCAATATCCAATTGTTTTGCTGAGTACTTGAAGCAAATCCAAGCAAAATTTTGATTTGTTCTTTATTCGTTTCTTCTCGCCTGAGTATAATCTCTTCTAACAATATGAATCACTGTACCATCGTTCTGTAATCACCCGCACTTTTTATGGGTCTTACTGCGCAGTGTAAGTGGGTTTAGCGAGCTTCAAGTTAGAAGCGCTGAAGTCTACTTCTGTAAGAATTAAGTATAGGAAATGCCCTTTCTGAGGGGCATCACCAGCCAGCCATAATATAAGCGGGACGAAATTGAAATAAATCTGTCCTGCAGTCACTGTTTTAAACACATTCACGACAAATATGACCCATCGGTGAGTCTTAAGTGTCCCCCCATTTCAGACAATGTGGGTCGTATGCTCGTTTTGCCGGTTTATGATGAAACTTTTGAGCAAATTGAACAAACTCCCGTACACATCTCTTGTAATACTTCCCAAAAGATTATCTTAGACCATAAGACCCATCAGTGCCCAGGAAATATGCTCAGATAGAGCCGTCAGACGTCAGTAATATTGGGTGATTATTGATTTTTCGGTATAAAGTTGTTGTTTATATTCTTTAGCTTTTTCTTCCCAATGTAGTTTACTCGTTTTAGTATTCTTGGAAAGGAGATTATGCGACTTCTCAACATTCCAGCATAGATCTCTAAATTGTAGCGCCTAGGATCATATTTCTGTTTTTCTTTCTCGTGTTCTGAAGTTCTTTAGACCTTTGCGCTTTTGGAACTCTCGCTTGCTCAAGATCCTACCTATGCGCGCATTGTTGTGTTTATGTTTATTCTTACCTTTAGCTCTTCTTTAGCTCAGAACCCCGCAATAGACCGATAAAGCGGCGGTTACAACCCCGCTCTCAAATCAAAAGTGAGTACGTCGTACCGAACGTAGACCCAGTCATAGCGGCCTTACCGATCACGACGATATATTCTTTGGCACGCTACATATCGATGTACGAGCAGGAAAGGAACCTGATAAAAGAAATTTTCTCATAAAGGACAAGAAATATACTTTCATCACGACGTCAGGAGTCCAAAAGGCTTATGTATTTTTTAAGAGGCATGTGCTGAGGCCGGATTTGACCCCCGGCCTCAGCACTCAGGTGATCGATTTGCGCGCCAAAGTTACCCATTTAAGGCGCCGGTGAAGGGGCTATGGACAGCCATCGACATTCAGCTACGACTCGGATCTACCACATTCTACTGTATGCCATCTCTTCACTTTGTCGTATTCTATCACGTTAGTCGCCTCTGTTTAGTTTTTTTTTTGCCTCATTTATTCGATACTCCGGCTCCAGGAGTGAGTTTTGGCATATCCTCTTAATGTTGAAATGTTGCAAATTTCCTGTCTTGGAGCTGTTTTGTTATTTGAATTTTAATGTTGTTCGTTCCGGTTTCTAAGTTAGATCAATCCTAGTGCCCATATGATACGGTTGCTCATTATCGATACTCATACTTATGAAGTTCTACGATCCTCAGGTTATTCACTCAATACTGGAATGTTGTTGGTACTGCCACAAGGATTTGCCCACTATAGACACGCAGTGAGATTTGGCGAAACTACGATGATATACATTTACGAAGAACTACCCAACATCAGCTGTAAGCTGAAGGAGATTCAGGAACCGCAAAATATAATTTTCATTGGTCCGACTAAGAAGGAAATCCCACCAGAAGGCGAATGGATGCGTCTCACCATGGCTTTTACAAACATCGTACTTGGAGGATCAAAAGTAATTGCGATTTCACCGCCTCGTGGCGAAAGCGAATGGGAGGTCACCAGAATGAAGACCATCGAAATGATGAGCACAGTGAGAAGAGTAAGTCAGAACGTATGAACTTCCTAGGCGTAAATCACGGTGTTTTGACGTAATCGCATTTGTTTTCTCTTGGGTTGTTTCAAACTGCCGCACTGACCGCAGCAGACTGCAGCTGACTGCACTGACCGCAGCTGACCGCATTGACCGCGGGGCCGAACAGATCGCTACATCCTTTTGTGAAGGTGAAGAAGATGAATAGTTGTAGCTCAAACAGTCTCTTAACAATACATAGATAACACCCGATAGACAACACGAGCGGGAGTAAAATAGGTGTACTCAATGACAAAAGGAATTTGAACAAATATGAGCATATTAAAGAAGAACAATCGCCAAAATTTGATTAGAAGAGTAAGTTAGAACCTATCAACTTTCTAGACTTGAATCATGGTGTTTTTGATGTATTCGCAACTATTTTCTCTTCTACGAAGGATGCAGCGATTGTGCGGCCGTTGCGGTCAGTACGGTCAGCTGCAGTCTGCTGCAGTCTGCTGCAGTCTGCTGCAGTCTGCTGCAGTCAGTGCGGCAGTATAAAACAACCCCTTGTAAGAAAGGATGCAGCAATCTGTGCGGTCGTTGCGGTCAGTGCGGTCAGCTGCAGTCTGCTGCAGTCTGCTGCGGTCAGTGCAGTCAGCTGCAGTCAGTGCGGCAGTATGAAACAACCATTGAGCCGATAACGAAAGTCGAGAAACCCAGGGAAAACATCAACACGACAATCAGAATGTCAGATGAGTTTCATTTTGGAAGTGGATTCGAACGTGTCCACGAGTCCTTCACATGTGGAAGAGGACCTCGATTCTTTGGACATGGACGCAGACGCAGCTACGGATTCACTCGAGCAAGACCAAGCCATGGACACCACTACGCACCTTACTGAGTATCCAGTGTCGGGACGCCACTTGTTCCAGGGGAGGACGTGTAGCGCCTAGGATCATATTCTTGTTCTTCTTTCTCGTGTTCTGAAGTTCTTTAGACTTTTGCGCGTTTGAAACTCTCGCTTGCTCAAGATCCTACCTATGCGCGCCTTGTTGTGTTTATGTTTATTCTTACCTCTATTTTGTTAATGTTGTGTCGTAGATCATTGTCGCGCACGCCATGCCGTCCTAGTGATCTCACGGTTCGCATACTCCACTGTCGGTTCTCATTTTTTTGTCACTCGCCACGATTTCTTTTAGTTGTTCCTTCTGTTGTTATTGTTGCCGATAAACGGCTGTTTTCTGGCTGTCTTTGGAGGGAATTGCGGTTTCTAACCGCATCATACTTTTTTGGACGTCGTGTGCCACTAAATAGCTCAAGAATTAAGGCTTCTGAATTCATCCAGATAATGCCTTTCTTGGTTTCAATTACTGATTTCTTTCAGAAATCATAGAACAGATCGGATCCAAATGGAACATTTGACATTCTTGAACAGATGGTAGCATTTTAGTTCTTGTGTACGTCTGCACTTGAATGCGATCTCATACTTCAAAAAATAAATTCTAAACATACTTACAGCTCAATTTATTACCTGATTTGCAGGTAAAGAGCTTTTCTGTATGCGTGTAAATAAAAATCACCGAAATGTTTTATTTGGAAAACAGAATAGCACAATCTATTGAAAATGCTTTAACGAATGCAGTGTAAGTATAGATCACATTCAAAAAATCACAGCATATTAAATCATAAGAAGATTTGCCTAGTTCAAATATGAGCGCACTGTTTCTTCAACCATTCCACTTCTTTTGTTTTATTGGCTTTCTGTAGAAAATCACCCGTTGTTGCCAATACTGTGTCATGGTATGCATTGAGCCATTCAATCTGAAATGAGAAGTTCATGGAAAATTTTGGGAATTTGTGGGAAAAAAGAAAATGCTAATAGAATATTTTTTGCATTGACTCACCTCTTTGGCAGTGAGCATCGTCTTATCAATGAGACTAGTTTGTATCGGTACCAGAGTTAATGTTTTGAAACCAAGAAAATCTGCTCCAGATGGCACAGTCGCCTTCACAACCTACAAATTTTGGAACCTGAGGCGGTTACACAAGTGGATTTTGAACAAAAATCAAGAAAATATTGAATGGTAGCCCAAAAAAGAACAGTCTATGACACCCAGTTTCGTTTTACTTCTTTTGAGAGGAAAAACACAATGTCTGTTTCTCACCTCATAACAATTTTCTATTCGTATGCCCCATTTTCCTTCAACATAGTAACCAGGTTCAATAGTTAATACCATTCCTTCCCTGACCCATGATTGACTTCCACCTGCAGCTTGTCGGTAACCGATTGTAGCTTAAAAGTCAGACAAAAACTCACACTGCTATACACTTCAAACACACACAGCCCTATCAAGTATCAAGAGTACTTACCCGGACCTTCATGCACATTCAAAAAATGTCCAACACCATGGCCAGTTCCATGTCCAAAATCGAGTCCCTCTCGCCAAAATGGACTTCGTGCCAAAGTATCCAGACGAACACCTAAAAGAGGAGTTACTGACAGTGTGTGAAAAAATTATTGACAAGCCACTACTCAACCTGAAACTCCCTGTGGAAAAGTGGTGGTAGCCAGATTTATGTGGCCTTTGAGAACAATTGTATTGTCATGGATAAATTCTTTGGGGATGGGTTTGTCTTTACTAATCCACACCGTGCGGGTTACGTCAGTAGTACCGTCCCTAGAAATTTCAAACTCAAAAAACGGAAAATAAAGGTTCATAAAAGGAAATACCTATAGTGGCTATAGCATCAAAGAAAAGAAAAAAAAGTAAGAAAAGAAAGGAGTACATACCTATAATGGGCACCAGAGTCTAGTAAGTAGACCTGATCAGCTGTCACCAGCCGTTTGCCTTCTTCGCCCGCACTGTGGTAGTGAGGTTTGGCTGCATGATCACCGGCTGCAGATATCGTCGAAAAGCTAAAGTTCATGTAAAAATGAATTAGAATTACGGTACATCTGAAAAAAAAATGGGAAAAGAATCGAAAATCCTTCAAAAGAAAACAGAAAAAGAGCGGTGGCTAGCTCAAAGATCGACCGGTATCCTCAACTGCTAAAAAAAGTAAAGTCCTCAGTCATCTCACCTCAAATCCATATACTTATCTAATGTAGACCTCAAATGGTCAACCTTTGCAGCTGCCTCGATTTCGCTCATCGTATGTCCAGCAAGCAGATCTTCTTCTAGTTGCATCAAAAAGCTAACTAGTCCTGCACTATCACGAATCTACAAAAAAAAACTTCCTTAAATTGTTATATTTCAACAAAACAATTGGAACTTACATGGCTGTGTCGCATGCCATTCAGCTCTACTGGATTTTTCACGCCTTTCATCACTTGGACTGGACTGGCGTCAATGACAGAGACGTGATCAAAAATGCTTCCAAAGAGGTAGTTTGTAGAAGTAGGCACGAAAACCTAGACTGGCTCTTACATGTGCTCATGGCTCACTTTTACATCAAGTTAACATCACCTACCCTATGTTTTGCTTTGTTTTTCGCCTTTTGTTCATCATTCCATTTTGAGATAAAAGTATATGCATCATCATATGGATGTAAGGTAACCCGTTTTTCCTTGAGATAAGCTTGCGTCTGCAAAGCAATAATATGTTCAAGGCAGTGTTACTTTTAATCAAATCAAGTTGATACCTTCTCATCAGCTTTGTCCATAAATAGATGGACATCTTCCGGAGTTACAAGTAGGTATGAGTAGGCTAAAGGATTGTGCTTGATATCAAACCCGCGAATGTTGAGCAACCCTAAAAATACATATAGTATTACTATCATACAGATTTAGACCATAATATAAAGTGCTATTCACACATAATATCGTCTAATGCTGCAAGGATTATTGAACTGCACTTCTTTTTTGCAATTCTTTCGCGTAAATCCTTCAGTTTATCTTCGGTTTCACGACCATGCTCTTCAGCAGGCATGATGATTGCCTAAAGTCAAAGAAATTATTAAATCAGAGAACAGATAGTGTGAAGGAGATTGAACACTTACTCCTTTCGATTGAAGAGATGGTCGATTTTGCCAAAAGTCATCTATCAAATTTTGCCTAACAGGTGCGACATGAAGACCCATGCCCTCCAACGTCCTCACTAACCTCTGACCTCCTTCTGCAACAAATTTCTCCATAAATCAACAAACAATGCATCTACATTAATAGCTTTTTACATTTACCAATTGTGTGAAGCGCCGGATCAATTCCGACCCAGTCTCCAGCATCAACATTCTCCGCTACGAAATCTTCTGGTGAAATGGAGTCAGGTAAACCCTGTTTGAGGAGAGTGAAAGGTGGCACCAATTCTTCGTTGGCCTGGAAATGAATCGCAGACAATAAACAGATTCATACATCTATAGTAGATCAATCAAACAGCAAAAAAAATGAAAATAGAGAAGAGAACCATATTCAAAATAAGAAGAAATCAACGCAAGTTTCCAAAAAATGTTTGTACCTGGATAAAATAACGTCCATCAGTCCACAAGACCGCCTTCTCATTCGTGACAGCTACGTAGGCATTAGAACCGGTGAAACCCGTTAGAAACTTCACGCGAAAGTCGTGATCAGCCAAGTATTCACTCTGAAATCGGCGGTTTTGTTACATATGCAGGAGACGAGACTGAAAAAAGCTACACATTATGATAACTATCAAGCTTTGATAGTGATAAGCTTGAAAACCTGATGTGCATCAGTGCTTGGCAGAAGGTAAGCTTTTATTGGTGGTCCTTTTGTTACCGCTTTTACTTGCTTAGAACTAAATTGAGCACGCAATAAATCGACTGTTCGGTCTGTTGTCTTTTTTGGAAGAGACCTGCAAGTTTTTTGCCTCATGATTGGGAATGTGATGATCAGCAGAAGAAAAAAATGGTTTTTTGCCTTCACAAAGTGCATATGCTCACCTCGAACTGACTAACAATATGACAAACACCTTATCGAAGAAGGCCCACATATTTCAAGGGAAAAATCAGTACAAAAGACTTAGAGCAGCAGCTTAGAGCAGCAGTGATGCGAAAGCGTCTATGACATGTCGGTGTTGTTTTTGATGAATAATCGGAAACGTTTCAGCGCTTTTTGTGGCTGTGAGAAAATAGCAAAGTATAAAACAGCAAATTCCGAGACTAATAGCATCATCAGATGTCCCAGAAAGCTCTAAGTGCCCATAAAGTGTCGGAAAAAAAGAAGAGAGAACGATTCCTTAAACAGATATTACGCAATGATGACAAGCGAGTAAAACTACTGGCTCTACTATTTGGAAACCTAAATGTTGTTTATCAGCAAAAAAAAATCACAGAAAAACACTCCAAGCGAATGCCTCATAATCTCTCTATAATCTACTCCAATCTTATAATTATTGAACCATGAAACAAAAGATGTTGGAAAATGAGAGAATTACAGTCGCGTTACGAACGCAGACAAATGCAGAATTTGCGTCTATGCGGCGACGCGGTCCCTAGCCAGCGTACATATCTTCATCAAAAGTTACTATATCACTCTATTATAAACGTGTGTTACATCAACATTACATGAAATTAGATACAACATTCAACAACCACTTTGTCAACAAGGACAGCTAAGAATCACGCCTCTTCACGCCCGCAAAAGTGCAGCATACCTGATGTGCATCGGTGCTTGGAAGCAGATAAGCTTTCAACGTTGGTCCTTTTGTCACAGCCTTTACATGCTCGGAACTGAATCTAGCACGCAATTGATCGGCTGTGCTGGACATGGCCCCCTTGAGAAAAAACCTGGAAAAAAATTTTTTTGCACTGTACCGTAATTATTAGCAGAATTTGAAAGAATACTCGGCATGAGTTGTATGAAAAACAATTCCAAATCTTTGAGATGTTTTTGTTTGACAAGATCAGTTGAATGACAGCAGAATCAGTCAACAAGAAGAAGATCGAAGGCTGCCTTAGCTGATGTATCTGTCACGTTACAAGAGGAACTAGACGGGGAAAACAAAGCAGATGTGAAACCCGACCCGATGGATGAGCACGCAACAACGATGACGATGTGATTAACGAAAAGATCGCCGATCAAAATTTAGGCATAAACAAAAATTTTTGTGGAGTAGATGAGATGTATTTTATCAAAATGAACTGAAGAATGGACGGATCACTGCAAGAGTAGGGCTATCGACTGTCGCGATAACCTAATCTAGAACACTGATAGCGAATTTTTGCGCTCGAATTTTCTACAACAACATCGTAGTCTGAAATGTGCCCTTGTTTTCAAAAACAAAGCTGATTCCTGATACGTCTGCCCACATAGAGCTTTCAGTTATACTCCATGGTACAGTCGATTTCATGTCAAGGCTCCTGGTGTAATTGCACCATTTGTACATCTACACGACACGGAAGCAAAGGGCACATGATCCAGTGATTTTGATAATATAATGGTCTACAGGTTTGTAGTGGGCCCCACATAAAATCTGCCAACCAAATTTCAGCCAAATCTGTGATTTTTGCCTTACCATAAACCCATATAACCACACAAAATGGCGCTTTTATGCGGAAAGAGTGCGAGACATGACCCAGCGTTCCACTGAGAGAATAAAACAGGCTAGATGAGCTATTAAAACTCAAAAGAAAAAGTTTCACATCAAAATCTACATACAATGCACAATAATTTGGACTAAAAGTAACAGAACTAAAGTATTTACCTTAAATGTGAGGGCTGACATATTCTCAAGCAAAATATCGCCATGTCTTTCGTGAGGCTACTCGTTCATTTCATGCGTGGCACAGAACAAAAGGCATCTATAAAAGAGGAAAAGTTGGAAAACTTTGATGGCTTTTCTAATTTAACAAGGATTGAATGCGAATCGAGTATTTACAGCATTGAAGATAAGGTTACTAGTATGCTTGGTGTTTTTAGCATGAACAAAACATCAAACCGATTAGAAGTTTGAACAATGAAAACGAATTTCATCCAACAATACTCCACCCGGCTGGTTGGACTTTATCGCGTCTCCCCCGTGCACCTTCTGCAAGCTGCAAATATTTCACTAGTAGTCTGCGTCTCTATTTTCTCGTCACAATTGGCAATGGCGGCTCCCATCGGGGCATTCAAGCTCCCCGTTGCCGTTTTCTCGTAATGTGTAAACCAAACAACCATCGATCCATATGTAAAGAATCACTGATCAACTATGTACTGCTTGTAGGCCTCACAGTAGTCATATATTTTATTTATGATGTTTTCTCAAACCCGCTTATCGTTATCGCGGATTAGTTGTGCATTTGAGCCTCGAACTTTTCAGCTTTCACGGGTTGCTGGATTGGCATGAATTGAGGGTCCTTGTGCAATAATCTAGTGAGAATGTCTTCTTCAGCTATTTTCATCCTCGATCTCAAAGGAAAGGTACGCAGTTGTCGGTTAAATTTTATCATATGTAGGGTTTTTCATGCTTATTTTTTCTTTTTATGTGTTTATTTATTCCAAAGTGAATGTATGGATATGCAGGCCAAATATATCTTTGACTTTCTTAGGTAGATCCACTTTGAGATTTTTGAACTTTTAAGAAGAGACAAGCAAAATTTGCGCAGCAATAGAAGCCCAGTTTCGTACAGAAATAGTACTTTGGTAAAAAAAAAAACTTCAGCTTTGAAAACATTATGTCAAGTCCCTATGCGAAGCAGCGTCTCAAGTCTAAAGTAGCTCCATAACTTTGGGATGTATATCTCAAGAGGCGCGATTTTTATTGCCAGATGGACACAAATTGATTTTTATTGCTTGTACCGTTCTAGAAGCCTTTCAAAATTCTGAGTAAATATAGAGAATCGTTGCATGAAATGTTCAACCTTACTAACTTGAAACGAATTCAAAACATAAATGTTGAGGTCAAAAACTTGCGAAGATGCAATCTATAGCAATTTAGTTAGCATCTGGGTCGGTTTTTTCAACGAAAGTGAGATTCGAGAAGTGGTACCTTTAGATAGCTGATAGCTATCTAGAAAAGCTAGAAAGCTTTGTCTGGTGCCCTCCAAGAGACTTGCAAAGCTCAGTGGGCTTTTAAATCAGTGACGTTTGAAGAAAGCGCGCCTCTTGACCATCTCCCATAATTTTGAACCGATTTTTCTGCGAGTTGTGGATGATAGTGCTTACATGTCCATGACGCGACCTTTTTTTCCCAATATTAGCTCCGGTTTTTACAGACCATCATCTCTCGTAACTATCGTGGCGATGTGGATATGGGCGTCATCGATCGCTTTCTTCCTCTGTTAATGGACCGCGAAGAGGATGGATTAGCATGCCCAGTGATCTCAAGTCAAGATGCTACTTTTGTCTATATCAAGCACAACAATATATACTGTAAGTAGCTATCTCTAATCACTGCCTTTGGAGCATCGCCAACCCTTTGAATATTTTTATTATTTTTCGATTTACGGAGTTCACTGCGAGCATATAATGTGGTTTGCCTCCTCTGTTTTTGCGCCATGGCGCAAGTTTTTGCTGCGCACATTTTTTTGTGTGGATGCGCACAGAGATCGATCAGATCTCTAGAATATGCCCAAATGAAGGTGGATGGTTTATCGGTTGCAAAGCGTGCGCGAATTGGTTGAGGTTTCTCAGGAGCGTTGATGCAGCAGTCAATGCCAGTGCGCAACGCGCGCCACGCTCGCATGCGTTTCGCTCATATGAGCATCCGCCTTCATTCGGGACTAGACCATATGAGATCTTGATGATTAAGCGAATTAACAAAGTTGTTTTTCTTTTCATATCAAATTGAAACGTCTGAAAGACGTAAGCTAAGATGAAATTCAGTCTTTAAGAAATCAGAATATTTGTGCAAGGTAGCTTTTGCCAACTTTCTGGTCGCATTTCTCCTTTTTTAGCCTTTTTTGATGCACTGGTATAGTGATGCGGGTGGAGATACAGCATCGCGTTTTTGCCTTCTTTATTTTTCTTATTCTGCCAGAAGGTGACCGCGCACTGCCATCACCGCGATCGCTGCATTATCTGCGTTAGGCCTAGGCAGAGTTCACGCAATTTTATCGTTCAAGCGATACCCCATTAGGACAACTGTTACGAGTTCATTGCATGCCGACCTACTTGCATTCCGGCTGTGATAGTTTTCCGACACGACTAATCGTGACCAACTATCACAGCCGAAATGCAAAGTGACTGACAGCAATGGACTCGTAACACTTGTCTTGTTGGAAGAATCGCGAGGCATGAAATCGCATGAACTCTTTGGCCTTAGCCAATCAGCTATTAAACGATTACATTCACTGCAGTGTTCGAGTTCCAACAAAAAGTGTCAAGCTTTGAGCTGAGCTGGTTGTGGTATAGGATTTGTTATGATATGCCTTGCAACAGTTTGATACAGTGTGTACTATCCGCTGCAACCAATGCTTTTTCAGTGGTTTCGACATGTCGATCTAATGTAAACGTGACGTTGGTGCTGTCGTTCCTCTTCAAATGTGTTGAGGTGAGTATCGTTTTTGCGGCTCGTATGTATATATGTTTGCCGTAGTTGTTGAGAATTTGCCCGTAGCAAGAGGAACCATAGATCAAGTTTTACGCATATTTTCTTCAATGTACGTGTGACTTAGAACACTAAATTATCTGAGAGAATCTGCATTATTTTGCAGGTTTTTACTGAATACTTCAAAGATGTTGAAGAAGAATCTGTACGGGATAATTTTGTTGTCATATATGAACTTCTCGACGAAATGATGGATTTTGGTTTCCCTCAAACGACAGAGAGTCGAATTCTGCAAGAGTAAGTAGCACAGCTCGTTCTTGCCATTACACTCTATAATTTATACACTTTTTACCACCTTGGTTGTAGATTCATTACACAAGAGGGGCACAAACTTGAGGTTGCACCGCGGCCGCCAATGGCTGTTACAAATGCTGTCTCTTGGCGATCAGAGGGTATTAAGTACAGAAAGAACGAGGTGTTCCTCGATGTGATCGAGAGCGTCAATATGCTAGTGAGCGTTCTTTGATTTGCACGTATTCTTTTTTTATGTATTTGATACGATTTTCTAGTATAGCTTGTGTTGTATGCGTTGCATTTCGTGTTGTATCACCATGACATTTTTTCTAAATTATTTCAGATTGTGAATATTCTAGGCTAATGCAAATGGCACAGTCTTACAAAGTGAGATAGTTGGCTCAGTTAAAATGAGAGTGTACTTGACTGGAATGCCAGAGCTGCGACTTGGGCTCAATGACAAAGTGCTCTTCGAAGGAAGCGGACGTAAGTCTTGGTGGTTTAATATTTTTTTTCCATTATTCGAATTTCATCTTTATGAAAATTTGTTTTTTTTTTGGATTTTATTCGCAAATTATTACATTATATATATAAGTCAGGCGCCAGCATGTTACAGTGCCATTGTATTAGGTTTTTATGTAAATTCTTTCCAGTTGTTTGTGATCTTACGACTAATTTGTTTTTGAACATCTGCTGTAGAGCTTTCTCTAAGCTTGACCATCTTGACTGGCCATTGTCTGTCGAGTCTCTCAATCTGATCTTTTTGTGCTGCAAGCTTTTTTCAGTCAGTAGTGTCTGATATGAATTCTTATCAAGAGTCTGTTATCTGTAAGATGTAACATTCAATTCTTCATAAACTCAGCCGTGCGTATTCCCCGCTTCTATGCAAAAAGTTCATGTCGCAAATAGAAACGAATAGTTTCAGTACAGTCAGCGCATTGTGGGCAATGTTTATCTAAACGCTTTTCCTCGAATACATACGGATAAAGCACGTTCAGTTGTCATTGATTACTGCATTCTGAACGAAAGTTTACGAGTTTACTCGTTGTTACACCATAGCGACGTGACTCTTCTACTTTACGCATCTCTCCAACGCTCGCAATATTTTTGCATACTGCACATTCGCAGTAACTCTTACTAGTTCGAGTTCTTGCAGTATGTCGCAGGCTGCCTCTCCTCCTCAATTTTGCAATGCTCAGCTCTGCATTTGTATCGAAAAATGCCCTGAATCATGGGAGGCGTGCGAGATTTTCATATTTTGAAGCTGAGCTCGTGTCTTTTTACATATTCTTTCCTCTCCATCTTCATCAAATTTTTGTGCTCTGAGAAGCATACAAAAAATGTTGAGCTTTTGAGAATATTTATGTTTTACTTTGATTACTTACTTTATTCTCATTTTCCACGGATTAACTTTTTCCAACTACCCTTGATCTTCTTAACCACCACATATGCGTAATTTTTTAGGCGGAAAGAGTAAATCGGTCGAGTTGGAAGATGTCAAGTTCCACCAATGCGTGCGACTATCACGTTTTGATAATGATCGTACTATCTCTTTCATTCCTCCAGATGGAGCCTTTGAGTTGATGAGCTACCGTCTCACGACCGTAGTGAAACCGCTGATCTGGATCGAAACAAATGTGGAAAGGCATTCACATTCTCGAGTGGAGTTTATGATAAAGGTGGGATGATAGGACATTGCGCAATTTTTTTCTGCCTCATTTTGTGCTTGGGAATATCTGCGAGGATAGTGTATTGGTCATGTGAGTAAATTTACTGCTGTCGTTTTTCTGGAAAACCCGGGTGGGGAAGGGTAGGGTCATCTGTTCTTTAAAAAAAGCTCGCATGTTTTTTTTGAGTTGCATCATATGTAGCGTCTCACTGGTATACTTGCAGGCAAAATCTCAGTTCAAGCGTAGATCTACTGCAAACAATGTGGAAATAATCATCCCAGTTCCATCAGATGCCGATTCGCCAAAGTTTAAGACCAGCATTGGTGCTGTCCGCTATGCTCCTGAGCAGAGCGCATTCGTTTGGACAATCAAAAGCTTTCCAGGTTAGCTTGTCGTTATCTTCTGTAATTTCATTTTCGTGAAAGTTTTCATTTAGGAGGAAAGGAATACCTGCTGAGTGCACACTTTTCTCTCCCATCCGTCGTTGGTGAAGAAGTAGAAGGAAAACCTCCGATCAAAGTAAAATTTGAAATCCCGTACTTCACTACATCTGGGATACAGGTATGTCGGAGTAGCAGTTTTTGGCTCAGCATCTGTCTTCTTTGCAGTTTCATGTCCGTCTGGCTCTCGAATTTTTGTATCTTTGCTTGCACTTTCATCCTGCGTCATCCGGGATGAAAGTTTGTCACTCATCTTCTGCCTGAGCATACAAGTTCTGCGCCAGTGAAGCGTATGTGAAGGAAATCTTATTATCGGAGTAGCTGTCCCTTCACGCTAGCTCCTAGCAGCCATATAGTCTCATGAAAAAAATTAGAAAATATGAGAAAATCATCAAGTTTTGCATATTCTGATTTTATCATTGAAAAATTATTTGATAGCCGAGCTTCTGAAAAGTATTCAAAGAGCGCTTAAGGCCTTTATGTTATGCCATCCCCTTATTAGCAACCTTTGAGGGAGGGGGGAGGAATTCACCAGCTATCTCAGTCTGCAACGAAAACTCTTACTGTGAGGTTGTACTGTTTCTGTTTCATTGAAAGACTTGGCATGGCCATAATTGGAACCGCAATAATACTTCAAATTGGAATTGAGTGCAAATGAATTTACTACTGTTGTTCATAACCGGTTTACTAGAGTTTCGGAAATATGTTTCATTTAAAATGTGCTCTCTTCTGTATTTGTTGTTTTGCATTTATAAAAGTTTGTGTAGTTCGCTTCTACATGCACTCCTTCCTATCCAAATGTTTGTGGTTTTCTGCAGCTATCTTTTTCATCTCTGTCATCTTTTTCCCGATGAACTGATTCTAATTTCTTTCTAATTTTAGCTGCATGTCTGCACAAGCCGACTAGTGGTTACATCGCTTTATCTCTTATGTAGGTATTTCCAGGTCCGCTATTTGAAAATCATCGAGAAAAGTGGTTATCAAGCTCTTCCATGGGTAAGATATATCACACAGAATGGTGAGTATCAAATGAGAATGAAATAAAGATACGAGCGACCCAAAAATCTTTTTTACCCATTTATTATTTATTTTCTTGATATTCTTTGCATGTTATTTTCGCATTTTCGTTGTTTTCTTTCCTTTTTACTTGTGATTCTCACTCTTGAGATTTATAATCGGTGCAAAATCTGTTGAGTTTGATATTGGCATAATTCTTCTTAGCATAATCAGGATCTGCTTTTGTCATTACTTCTCCCTCATCCTTTTTTGTCGTTATCTGTTTGATTGTTCGTATGTGTTTTAATTCGATACAAGTCATGATTTGAAACAATCAAAATTGTTGAATTGCTTTTATTGATAAGTACATGTTATTATCTTGCGATCTTACTCGATCATTACACGATGGTTGACTTTTTGTAGGGAACTTAATTATTTTCTCTGCTTAGAATATGCAGAGAACGAATTTCGAACTTCTTATCGCAGCTTGTACTCTTTGCTCTTGTTATTCTCTTCATTCTGATGCAATGGTTACGTTTCAAGTGCACATAAAGTTTTTGTTCAGATGAATTTTGGGAACTTTGAGTGTTGATCACTTTTGCAATGTTTCATGTGCAGTCGAACTGAATGAGTTGCTTTTACACACGTTCACCCCAAATTTGTTTTCAGATGCGTCATTACCGGGTAGTCTCGTGCGCGCCTACGCTTTTTCGAAGGTTGTGCTCAGGGAAGTCGACCAGTCCGACTCCGATAATGGTACCCATTTTACCGCTGTCAAATTACCTTACTCTAGCCTTACCAGTAGGCTCCTCTTACTTCTTTCGTTGAAAGCAAGATTCTCAGCGCACCTGCACGCAAAATTGTGCTTGCTAGGTGGCTGCTCGTTGCAGTTCTGTCAGCAGCGCGTACTAATTGTCTCGCAGTAAAAGTGTAGAGCGAGACTTTTTCACGATTCTATCGATCAGAACAATTTCGGAGAGCGAAATTACTTCGCTTTAAACTGGTTTTACACTTTCATACGTGTATTTCCGTTTCAGCTATTTACGCCGAGACGGATTACTGGTTTCACCTTCCAACGTTTCGCGAATTATTCACCTACCGTATCCGATTCACCGTCGTCTTCACAAGATGACATGATACCTGGTGTAAGCATGTTGAAGCGGATTGTCAGTGATCTTGAAGCGACTGGGATAAAGTTTATCTTGCCCACGTCAGATCCTGAGGCGATGCAGAGTTTGGCACAACCATTAAAATCTCTTGGAGCCGTTGGTAGGCCCATCTATGTTGATTTATGGATCGACTGAAATACTCATTGTTCAGGTGTAAAGCCTGAGTTTCTAGTGGATGCTTGCGTAAAAAACCCCAGCTTGCTCCGTAATCTCACCACGAAGGGAGAGGAAGCGTGGCAGGTGCTGATCTTATATCCTTTGTGAGATTGTTATTCGGATAGAAGTTGAAGGTTTTCAGCAGCTGTAGGACTGCAACAAGTGAATTGCAATAATGTATTGAATTACTATCTTGCGCATTTTCGCCAGAACTTATTAGTTTTCGGCTGCAATTTTTTGGTAATCTTTAATTTTTACCTGCTTGTATCTTAGAAATAGCTCGGTTCCCAAATAATAATCAGGGTTTGCGAGAATGTGAAGGTCTCATCTATGCGTTATAGTGTTCATATCGTTATTTTTCTGTCGATGTCGAGTACCTAGAGCTTTTGGATCTGGTATCCTCCCCTTTCCCTGCCATTTCCCACGAAAATTTTCAGTTTAAATTGGGGAGCGTATAGGAGGCTAACTTTCTACTATTAGAATTTTTATGTGAAAGCAAGTCAATTTACCTGTCATTTTGAAATATTGCTTGGGTTATTGGCTTACAGTGAATTCAGGACTAGTATACTAGCTCGCCGTTATTATCCCCTCCCACGTATAATAGGCATAGTAATCCCCCTCCCCTTCCCCATGATGCAGTCTGCAGCGGTTGTTTCATTTCTAGCAGCATATAATGCAAAACGCTTGTAGTGCCCTCCCTCTCCTGGGTAAGCTATCTCATACGGATTTACCGCGGAGTATCATACTGTAGCTTTGGCAGCGATCCAATCGCAATAGCGTAGTGTACTGCGAAATAGTCACAGTCACGGCTTTCATTAACCTAGCAAAAAGATGGAGAGGATTCTATGTTCGGAGCAAACTCAAACCGTGTTCCGATCAACAAGGGTAAGAAGATTTCTGCCATTTAGGCTTCATTCAGGTGCTGTGGTGACACTTTTTGATCTAACAAGGTTGATCAAACATCTAACGATCCCAACTTAAGGTGGCGAACTGGAATGAACCGCATACCATTAGATGCGTCTTGATGAGCTGATTCCAAATCTGTCTTCCATATCTGCGACAACGTTATCTGCAAAAAGTTATGAGCGATTGAAAATGTGAAGTTATCGGGGTTTCAATGCATAATATGCTTTAAAATTCAACTTGGAAGTGCACGACTAGCATGATATTGAGTGTACTGATTCCAGGGAATGCTCAGATTTTAAAGAAACACAGATGAGTGTTTTTGAACAGCTAAAAAGCAACTCAAAGTTCTTTGGTAAGAGCTATGAGCAATGAAAAGTCCAAATTTGGCAAATGTACAGCGCCATACCTTAAACCGAAAATTAGTTGTTCAAAAACACTTATCTGTGTTTCTTTAGAATCTGAGCGTTCCCCGGAATCAGTATACTCAACATCATGCTAGTCGTGCACTTCCAAATTGGATTTTAAAGCATATTATGCATTAAAACCTCGATAACATTTTCAACCGCTCATAACTTTTTGCAGATAACGTTGTCGCAGATATGAAAGACAGATTTGGAATCAGCTCATCAAGACGCATCTAATGGTATGCGGTTCATTCCAATTCGCCACCTTAAGTTGGGATCGTTTCCTTGTAAGACATGCTGAAAGGACTAGTTCATTGTACATTTCTGATTTCATGCAAGTAGTCTTTTACTTTTTGGACCATCGCAGGCGGCTTCTCTTCTGATGTGGGTAAGAGGAAGCCAGGAGCAGAATTGAGGTTATGTTGGACACAATATGTCAATGATGTGTACAGGCGATTCATGGCACGCAAAGACTTCGGAAGTATCGGCGTCTCTCTCATCGAGCGCTCTTTCGTTTCTCTTACCGTCTGCTGTCTCTCCCATGCTCGAACTATTTTTGGTCGGACGCAACGGCCCAGTCTTTACGTATCGTGAATCGTGATAGCTTTTTAGAGCGGCAGAATACGCTTCAGTACGGGGCAGCTACTTAGGGGATCAGAGTACGAGGGAAATTTCTTGTCTGCAAACTTTACTGGTCTACAGGACTAGTTTGAAATGCTTGTTGAGTGCTCCAATTACGCATTCCCGAAGAAAACTATGATCTTAGAAATGTTCAAGTCTGTTATGCAGGTTTCTAGGAGTAGGTTGATGTGATTGCTGTGACAGTGAGAGAATTACGCTATCTCAAGCACATTACTCGATTTATTTGAGAACTTGGTTGTTTCAGATAGTCAACATGCTCGTGGAATCATGTGGGATGACTTATGAAGATGCATTACGAATGTTTGCTGGGTTAGTTTCATTGTTATTTGTCGTTTTTCTATCCACTCTATTTTTCGCATCTGCGGTGACGAATAAAAGAATCATAAAAGTGCTCCGTTGACTGGACAGCATTTTTGAATTCGCTTGATTTTTTCCTTAAATATTCTTCATCTCATAGTATTATGGAGCATTTCTACGCCCACTTTTATGTTCAAGTGCTGTGTCTTGCCATCATTTTGAATTCACATACGTGATCTGCAATCTCTACTAAGCACTTGCATCAGAATTTTTTCGTTTTCGAAGTGGAGAGTGACAGTTTTGTAGACATGGTAAAAATCTTCTAGTATCTCCCAAAATTAATTTTTCGTGCTTTTTGAGGAGAGCCATTGTCTGTGATAGGCGCAAATTTTTACTTATTCTTGTAATCAAGAAGAGAAGGAAAAATGGTTTTTGCCTTTTTAGGAGCATCAAAAATTGTTTTTTATGCTATTCTAGTAGGTAATACTTGCGCATTATCTAGTGATTAACGTGTAGTAAACTAAACCTTTTTCGTTTTGCAGGAATAATGCAAAAAGACAAGGTATTCATGACACGAGATTTTTTCTAACCATCTCGCTCGTACATTTTTTCTTACTACTCTGGTTTAGTCGTGAGCAAAGTATGCACCAAAGCAAATATCACTGATCCACCTTTTCATCGCTTTCCCATCAGGAAGTCTTACCACTACACCCGTCTATGTCGTAATGTCCACTTTGGTAATTCATCATAACAAAACTTCTTCGAACTTCTCTCTTATATGTTTTAGTCACATCGTAATATGATCACATAGCACATAAAGCAGTCTCGTGACGAGTTCCTTTTTGTGAGTAATTATGCTGGTAGTTAATGTGAAATCTTAAAGATTCTGTGTACAAAAATTTCTGCAAAAATGTTTCGGTTTCACTCAACGAGCAGTTCTGGAACGCTACATGATCTGTTTTTTGAGCATTTTTGAAACTACTGTGGTACTCTTCTATCTCATTTTCGTTTTTGGAGTACGGTAGTGAAAACTGGTTTGCAAATATGGAAAGTACAATGTCGAAAGCATCAACGTTGAAGCGAGCTAATTTCTTCATAAATTGGAACCAGATTTCAAGAATCAAAGAAGAATTTGATGGTTTCGCGTAAAGCGCATGGCCAAATTGAAGAGAGGGCCAGTTGACTAGTGCCTTTCCTTCGTGATCCTACCGTATCTCTAGCTTGGACTTTTTGAGATTGAAAATTTTTTTCTTGTGGTTCTAGAAATTCTATCTCGACGAGCAATTTAGGTCCCAAGTTGCATCTCATATTTTTTTAGCCTTTACTTGTTGTAAAATTTTTTTGAGTTGCCAAATTTTCCAACGAAGGACTCGTTTTTCAGTCATTCTTTACCAGAAAATTTTTCTTCAGGTCGTGGATTTTTTCTTCTGTTAAAGCCACTTTGATGGTTGACTAAACCACTTTGGATCACCACTGAGCTATCTTTCCTAGCAGTTTGATAACTCTCATATTCATTGTTCTTATTGTTAGCATCATCTTCCTAGTTTGGCCATCTATAGGAACTTATTTACAATACAAGAATTAGTTTATGAAGATTTCTTCCTTGCCCAGGAAACATTTGATTGTGATTTTTTGATTTTCCTAATCACTTAGAAATCATCAAATTAACTCCAGACAGTCGAAGAAACAGCTTTTTTTGTGAAGGAGTAATTGGATTCACTTTTTCTTATTGCGTTTTACCACGCTTTCAAAGCTGGATAGGATATATTCACAATTTGCCTTACTTTTTCATATTGAATCTGAATCCCACATGGTTTTCGTTGCTTGTCTCATAGCATCTTACGCTATGTGCCGTATTAGAGACGTATCTGGTTTTTTACTGGTGGGATGCCGCTAGGTATAATCGCTTAACTTCTCTTGGGTTGAGATTGCTAAAATGCAGTGTACCGCCAAACTAAGGTACCAGGCTTTGTAATGGAAATCGTTACGGAGGCATTAAAGTATTTCTCAAGCTACAGTTTATTTGATTTACTCTCTGCCGAGCTTACTTGCTCATATCCTTGCTTCTGACCTCTTACCCACAACGTACCTCCTACCGTACTCGAAGATGCTGAATGGCTACTTTGGAATAGCACGGTCTGGGTTGAGTTCATAATTTGAATCTCTCGATCACGAATGCGCACATGAGCTGCAAATTGAGCAATGGCTTAGCTGAGGCCTTAGAATCGGTACCAGTAAGAAATCAAGGCAGCTGTTTGCGTGGACCTTAGAATAGTTGGCTGTTGTCTTACAAGAAAAGGAAGATTAGTTGAAGTGACCTTTTATTATGAGATGGATATTGCCTTGAAGGGTATGAGACGTTGATTCCAAATACCTCCCTTATCTGCTGCGGATTTCTGCATGAGGAGTTACGAAAAATTTTTATGAGCAGTTTGCATGTGTAGCTAGGACAAAATCAGTCGTAACAATTTTTCTACGTCTTGAATAATTTTAGAGTTACTTTTACAACAAACATTCTTAGTTTAAACATATCCACTTGACTCTGCCACTTTGGAATACTAGGAAAAGTCAACGATTGACTTTCCACTCCGATCATGCATTGTTTTTGCCCACTAAAACCTTTAAACTCCTTGCTTAGAAGCCCGCAGCAGGTAAGGGAGGTAGATTTAAAATCAGCGTTCCATACTCTTCAAGTCACTATACATCTCATACGGAAAGGTCACTTAGGCTTACCTTCCTCCCGTTGTTAGACAAAGCTGACTCTATGCTTTTCTTCTTCTTTTTTGCTTTCTTCTTTCTGCAACCAGTGCTGTCAACGTTTTTGCTTGACCTGATCTAAATACACAGAACATATTTAGGTACGGTGACGATCTGCTTGCTTGCTCTTCCCAAGGAGTGCAGTCACGAGCCGATGTGCTCATCACATGTGGAGTAAAAGCTGGTCGAGGTGTTGGACGTGTTGTTCGAAAATGTCCGGCCATATTATTTGCTCGAGATCCTTCAGAGATGAGCAAAGTGGCTGAAGCATTGGGTGGATTTTTCTCGAGAAAGGAGGTAGAATGGTGCGAATCAAACCCCATTGCGTCAGATAATCTGATCTTCAGATGACCGCCATTGTGCAAAATGTTCCTGAAGTTTTACTCAAGAATATCGAAGAGCTTGAAGAGAAATACGAGTACATCTTCTTTCAGGTACTCAAAATTCAAGCACCTTGAGTGTTTTTGTTTTGTGTATGCTTTCAGATGTGCATCGAAGGAGAAGAATTCAAAGAGTGTAAAAACTGGCCTATTATGAATTTGGAAGAGATAATGACACGACATGAATTCTTATTAAAGACGGGAAAGTATATGACACCCGATCCGAAACATCCTCAGAAGAAAATGGTAAGTTGAAGTAGACATTCGGCAGTAGCGGTAAGTAAGCGAAAGCGAAATTCTTTTCGTTAAAGGGGGAGGGGGGGGGGGGGAGAAGCGCAGCTTTTTTTTCGAATAAAGAGTTATGGCGTTGGCCACCTCTTCCATGATATTGGCATGTCTTCCAAAAATAAGGGGTCTAAAATGTTGAAATTTTAAGAGAAGGGAGCCGCGAAATTTCATAAGGCTATATGCATTCTCAAAAATTTCTAAAAACATTGATTCTTCGCAAGCGTTACAAGTCATTTATGCAGTTTTTTGAGCTCATGTACGCTACCTTCAAAAGATCTGCCGCCCTCCCCCCGTCAATCTGCCACTGGCATTCGTTTTTTTTTTGAGTGGGGGGAGGGAGGGAAGTAGGGGCTGTGGAAGTGGTACCTAAAGTTCTCTCTCGTGTTTTTTCTTATGTTTAGGGAAATTTTTTTCTCACACTTTCAATCTTCAGGGAAATCCTCGGTTACATCAGATTCTGGACTCAAACGATGATCATTTTGCGACACAGGTATTGCTTCTTTTTCTCTAGATTCAAATTGCTCGCACTTCTTTTCACACTTTTTTGTTCGCTCGCTAATTTCTTATGCACAGGTTGCCGGTGTGACAAAAGAGGAATGGGCAATTTATCGTGCATTTGCTGAGAAAATTTCCAAGCGTTCGGATAAGGAACGCCCATATGAGAGAGTGAAACCATCGTTGAGAAAAGCCTATGAGCGACGGAGGAAAGAGGCAAAACCCACGGAAGATTATGTTTTTGACGTATCGGCGTCGACGGGTGGCTGAAGAAGGCTTCGTTGTAAAAAATAGTTGTTGTTTTGTTAGAAGTTGAATAGATTGCTGTTTGTATATTTTGTTTACAGTTATACCGTTGACAGTCATTATACGAGGTCTTGGCAGCGCTAAATAGTACTTTTCTATTGCTTGTTGCATTTTTTGGGTTTATTTACCCTACGATTTTGTTCGCACATCTCTTTAGTGATGTCTTTGCACCTTTCAATTCTATAGGTTTTTAGGCTGTTACCTGTAGTTAGGTTTGTAGTGGAAATCGCTGGGAATGTGAAGTGACAAGTACAGGTACGAGTACTCTTAAACACATTTCAATGGCTCTGTTGTTCTACCGTACTCTCTTAAGAGTTTTTGATTTTTAGTTTCGGTCTCACTTCGATGCATCACAACTTATATCCATACAATGAGGCCAATAACAACACTGTCAATGACAATGTCGTAGAGGTTGGTGAACTTAGCAGCTTAATAATCATTTTTAGCCGTTCCTATAATAAAATTGCTGTCATAATGAGAAAAATTGAATAAATTGTAAAAATAACAAAACTCAAGAATATCCAATTCCGTTTCATTCCTGCCACAGATGTAAAAGGATAAGAGTGCGATCTTCCCCGGAGAAATCATCAGTAGTGAGGGAAGATCGTGTGCTATGGGAAAAATAACAAGGGAACTAACCTTAACCTTCGTCCTGTACGATCCTACTTCTGTTCTCAGTATATGTTGAACATATCTCAAACTTGGGTAATCAAACCATAAGTTTGAAATAACAAGAAAAAATAAGCTTAAATGCTGATCAAGAATGGAGGAGGAGGTGGAGAGAAAATATGAAAGGTCATAACTTTATAGTGATTCGAGGACTTGGGCATGGGAAATTTTCTTCGAAATAAAGTTTTCGTAACTGGGTGGAGGACATTAGGTCGCCGAATTTGGAAGAGTCCCGCGCGGATTCCCTGCAGGAACGCATGTCCGCGCATGTACAAGGGTGCGTATTTGTCGCAAATGACCGCGGGGACCGCCCTTTTTCGGCGACCTAATGTCCTCCATCCTTCGTAACTGTTTTCGCTTAACTAGAGGTAGGTAGCTTACGGTATTTGTTTGGCTACCCCTCTCATTCGCTATCAATTAATGTGCTTTGTAATCTATTACTGCTAAAGTGCCTGCAAAGTACGGTAAAGCGTATGTCTTGAGGTGTTGCAAAAACCTTCATAATCAAAGTGCAACTCTTTTAAGTAATAACAAGTACTCATGCAAAATATAATAAATACCCAAACTGCAATTCAGGCTGTGTATAAACAGTGTAAACTAGGAGGCATCTAATGCTGTGAATCATTTACTCCACGAATACCAGTTTGCAGTAACTTGTTTCATGCAGCAAAGATGTATTTTAAGTTGACGATGCGCTTTAGGAGGATTAATCGGTTTGATTCTGTTTCGAACTCCGCAACTAAGAAGCATAGTGAAATTAACAGCTACACCTCTCTAACTGCAGTAGGATCTTAAATCGCAATGGCGAACTGGAATGAAATGCATACCGTTTGGTGCGTCTTGTGGTGCTGACCCTAAATTTACCTTCGTATTTGCTGTGGGATTCTCTGGAAGAAGTTATGAGCAGTTAAAGATGTGAATTCATTGGAGGCAATGTACAGGCAAATCTGGGCGCATGTGCTTCTTGCCTGGAAACTGATGAGGGGGTCCTATTTAAGACGCTGCCCAGCGCAAAATTCGTTCACGTTTGAGAAATCTATCCCCAAAATTTCTCCGCGTCCGCGCCGGGACAGTCTCACTATAGCAATTTGGGAGGGTTTACAGCGCGCGCAGTGTTGAAGTGAACGAAGTCATTGGTGGGTTACGGTCACGGCGCGGGCGCGGAGGAGTTTGGGGATGGATTTCTAGCCGTGAGTAAATCACTTGTGCTTCCGCTTCGGTAGTGCCTTAGATAGGGCCCCTCTCATCAGTTTCCAGGCAAAAAAGCCATAGGTCCAGATGTGCCTGAGGCATTTAACACATTCACGACAGGGTCGATTTTTCGATGACTGCCATTTCGGACCAGAGCATATTTCGCAAAATTGAATTTGCGTAATATTTTCAGGTCACTGATGGACCCTGTGGTCTGAAGTGTTAATCTTTTAGGAAGTACTCGAAGAGATGTATGCAAAAGTTTACTCGGTTCGCCTAAAAAGTTTCACCGTGAACTAACAAAACCAAAAACTTCGGAAAGCATACGACCCACCGGTGGGTCGTATTGTCCGAAATGGCAGAACACGTACGACCCACCGGTGGGTCGTATTGTCGTGTATGTGTTAAAGGCACCGTCCACCCTAAGTTGAGGGTGTTGAGCTTTTGGCAGCATATAATGGTAGGGTCCCCTATCAATCCAATGCCCAAGTCGCGACGCAAAATGCCGCTTCGGAAGTGAGAAAATCGCTTCGGAATAGCGAACATGCACGAGGACCCCCATCCATGCCCGCCCATTTGTGCGCGCCCATCCAATCACCGTTCCGGAAAGCCGGCCTGAGGGTTCTCAGGAACGGGAATTGTCGGGGTTTTCGCACATTCTGACTTCATATTCGGAATCAGGGACATGAGAAGGCCCTGAAGCGACAAAAAGGTGGAAGTCAAAAATCTGGGTGGACGGTGCCTTTAAGTTTGTAATGCATGATGGTGCATTGAAATCCAGCTTGAGAGTGCAGAGTGTCGAGTGTGCTGACTACAAGGAATGCACACACTAACCAGAAAAACAAATAAGTGTCCTTGAACAGCCAGTTGTGGAAGAGGTGCCACTTAGCGTTTGCCATCACTGGACTTTCACACATCCATAACTCCTTCCAAAGAATCCTGCAGCAGATAGGGAAATATTTGGAATCAGCTCATCAAGACGCATCTGATGATATGCATTTCGTTCCAGGTGACCACTACGATTTGGGATTCTTCTTTAGTAAGCTTTTTTCCATCCGCTTTTTTCTCATTTTCTTTATTATAGCTCCAATATCCTGAAAAACTAGATCAAGTTGGATGGCAAAAAAAAGTTGAGAAAAAATTAGAATAAAATGCTACCCGACCAGGGCCCGGCACGAGTCGGTTTCTAGGGTTTCTGAAAACGAAGTCTCCCCTGACTTTCGGAAGTTTTACGAAGTCCCCTTTGACCTACCTGCTTAGGAGAAGATGAAAACAAGAAAGATTTACTGGTTTGAAAGAAAGGACGTAAGATAAGAGTGAAAATCCAAATTGAAGCTGAATATAGTCAGCCCCAATCGGGATCAGGCCGAACCGTCGGCTGAATTTGCGCGCTCGCAGCGCTAGGAGATTGCGCTGCATACGCGCGCTGTCGCAGAGAGTGAAGAGATTGAGAGAGAGCAGACTAGCTAGACACAGAAGTGGCGCGAAACCCTCGCGACGCGCACTCTCGCCAAGCCAATTTTGGCCTGGTTAGGATTGGGGCAGACTGTACTACGTATGCATAAGACTTTGGCATTAGAGCGCGATATTTAACAAAGCGAGAAGAAATGAAGGCAAAAAAACAAAGGAAAGGCAATGATATGAAAACGTCTTCATGCTCAAGGATAGATTTTTGACCGGGGAATCCGTCCATGCTAGAATGATCCGAAACTTATGTGAAGTGACGAAAATATATGCTCCAGACGATCTCAGATCGTCTGGTGGCCGTCTGGAGGCGATCTAATTTTGGGAAAGGTATTACTTCACATAAGTTTCCAAATTTTTTTACATAATACTTTCGCAAATAATTTTCTATACATACAGTTCAAATTTGGTGTCATATGATTCTGTGTGCGCTGTAAACAAACAATTTGTTTATTTTAGCCTTCCTTAGAAATCGCGCGCACTTTTCGCCATGCACGATAGAGCATGTCAATCGTGTTATAACCTGTCCGAAAAGCTTGTGTTCGATTAAATGGCATTCTTGGTGCTCGGTTCCGACTCGTCAAACTCGACTCGTCACGATATTCCCTTTGCTGTTTGCTTCAAAAACGAAGTCCAGTCTGCTTTCAGACGATCTGTGTCGGGCCCTGTACCCGACAGCTGCCGCCACCGACTCCGCTTCCTTGAACAAGGCAATACAATAACTCCTTTTAACGTGGAAAAGTTTCTACTTCTTCACGTGCAGATGTTCGAAATATTCATCGTAGACCCACCGTTTTTTCAAGATAGCGAGCATTTTTTGTACTCAAAAGTGTAATGGATTGAGAGCACAAGACGTAATCGTCATTACTACGTGTTTAGTGGTGGTTTACCTCCCACGAAGTGGACATCAATTCGTGGACTTTCCGCATCCCTTTCAAGCAAGAAGGAGAATATGGTCGTTCTCGTGGGCGGGTTCTCGTTCTTGGGTTATTTAAAGCAAAGTTATCAAGATTTTTTTCACCGTCCATTTATCTCGCAGTATCACCCCCACCGGACAGGCGGACCCCAATGGCAACGTATCTTTCTCCAACCCCTCCAAACCGCCCATACAATCTATCTCTTCAACGCTTTACTGGAAGACTAGACATGCTCGACGAAAGTTGAGTAAAAGGCAGTGAATAGCTGTGGCGAAGCATTGTCGACTTGTCGAACAGCGTAAAATGGTATGGTCAGAGGGCACATGACCCCTGTAGCAGTCAATATTCTCATATAACCTGGTCGATTAGTGTTGACAGGATGGCTTTGGTTTTGACGCCTTGAAAGCTTTCTCATAGTCAGTGCCTGCGATTGAAGTAAGGCGGTACTTCCAGCAGACTTGTAGCACTCCTGAAACCGTCTGGATGTGGATTCTCTATCCAGTATCTTTCATACGCGAGCGAGGAAAATTTCTTTGAGAAGCTTCTACGGCACACTATAAAGTCAGTTATACAGTAGCTCCGAAGAGATTCGAGACTCTTATCATAGAAGAAAGGCAAACTATTAACCTAATAAAAGAATTTCTTGAGATAATATCGTCAAAAGGAAACAATTATTCGCATTCCGGTTTCGGGGCTAAGAACTATACCGGTCGTGCGACTTCCTTGGTGCCCCTCATCAGTAGTTCCCAAGGAATTGTAAAAGGTAAATAAAATAGAATGTATTTTTGAACCCAGTAGATCTTAGTGGCATGGGAAGAAATTGATATGTTCAAGGACTATAACATCAAGTTTTGGCGCCAACAAATGCCGCGTTGTCACCAGTCCGTGTTATCAGTCCATGTTTCTACCTCATGCATAAGTGGAAGATGCACACTAGTAATAAAACCGTATTTACGTAAAATATAAGGGCGATGATACATTGTATTGAGTATGACTTTATATAAAATACTGAGACTCCAACCATTGTACATAGAGGTTCTAGCCAATTCTAAAACTCTACGTCTGAAGTCTATATACTCAGAACTATTTCTGTATATTCTTAAGACCTCTAAAGCGCATTGAATAATATGTAGCGAGGTATATTGGACTTCCAATTTGGATATCTAGTTACTGTTACTCTAAAGTTATAACCATCTGTCTTATTGTATAGACTAAAACTGACGTTTTTGTTATCAATAGTTATTGTAAGATCCAAGAAATTAGTCATGTTTTTCGGCTTGTAGAAGCTTGGCAAAAGGGTAATTTCTTTCTAAGTAGAACACATACTTCGCAAAAAAAAAACGGGCACCGGTACAAATTTGGTGCGAAAGGTTTTTTGCGATAGATTCCGTTTTCTTTTGGGAAGAAGTAATCCCGTCTTTGTTCAGTAGTGCCGCCAGCGGTACGTGATATTCGCAGGGGTTCCTTCGGTACTTCTTGATACTTTGAAGGCAGCGTCTTCGGTAAAACTTCGCTGCTCAGATTTCACCTACGTGGAGCCTTCTAGCCATGAGGAACTCATACCTGAGCTTTCCAGCTCACGAAAATGGGCAAAAATCTTTTTCCGAAGCTTAGAGGTCCGCATTCAGTAACCGGAAGTCTCCTGCGCCCCGCCCTCCTCGTTTCGAACTCCGCCCACTTACACTTGTTTTCTACTGAATGGCGGACGTGGAAAGCTTTTAGTAAAGCTCATTTTCCCAATTTCATGCTCCAAAACGATATGAGTATGGATTTCAGGTATGGGTTCCTTATGGCGAGAAAGCTCCGAAAAGATGAAAAACTGAAAATGAAATTTTGCAGGACACTGCCTCAAACTCAGGCTGCTTCCAGTGTCTTCGCTTTCCTGTACTTTTGAAGATTTCCTTGCAAAGCTGTTTTGCATCGAGCGTTTGCTACCAGCTACTGAGAGAATTGCATTCTGTTCTTGGTAAACGCTCTGCTTCTTACGAGAGTCCCTTGGTTGTCTTCGAGATGCGTTCTAAGTTCTTCTCACGGATGATTTTGACACATTCTTTGCAGGCTAGCAATCTTTTCGAGAGCGCGTCGTAGTCTTACAGTCGCAAATTGTTATACAGGGTGTCCCAAAAGTGAGTACACACTTTTAAATCGCCAATATCTCTCTTCCCAATGGTTTTTTTGCCAGTCAAATACTAATACTATTGTGTAGAAGAGGCTTCAATTTAGATTTACATTACCGATCGAATCACCGATCGGTCTTTGTTACTGTAGGATTACGGTAAGAACATCGAGCATGTGGAACCATTGTGAAGTATGCCATCTGACAAAATTTTTTCAAAAAGCGGAAAAATCGTGCACTAGGGTTTTCGCGCACGCTGATCCCACTATACAACTTCTTACGAGTGTTCTCCGCTTTTTTGACGGTGTAATCACATTTCTGACAAATACTGGGGATTCGGTTATTACTGTTTGCCCGGAATAACTAGGGAAAGGAGCATCACAGTAAAGTGGGAATTTCATATTCAAATGCGGCTTCCATTACCATAGTCTAAGAGTTTTTGGCTTGTTTGGTTTTGTTCCGAGGCAGAATATGGCTTCTAATGGCCTGAAATCTTGTCGAAGTTCCTACAGTGATCCTAAGTAATGAAGAGAGATTGGTCATTCGCTCGATATGTAAATCTAAGTTGAATCCTCCTCTACAGAATGGTACTTAAAGGGCGGAAAAAGACACAATGGGAAGAGAGATATTGACGATTGAAAAGTGTGTACTTACTTTTGGGACACCCTGTATATTCCTCCAGCCTGTGATTGTCATAGGCCTTCGTTATACCTTGAGCGGTTCTTCCAAATCGCCTTCGCCATACGATCTGAGAATTTTTTAGATGTCCGCAAATACACCGCGCGCGTAACACAAATGCATAGGGTTGCTTCATACTGCCGCACTGACCGCAACTGACTGCAGCTGACCGCACTGACTGCAGCAGCCGTCGTATGCTCATGTAAAAAGAAAGCGAAATTTGACTGGAATAAGTGAAGTCAAAACTTTTAATTCTCTAGACGTCATTCAAGATATTTTGTTTGTGATCGAGGTTGTTCTTTCTTTTTATGTGAACAGGCCGCAGCCGCTGCAGTCAGGCAGCAGTCACTGCGGCAGTATGGAACAACCCATAGGCGCCTGGCTTTTGTAAAGTTGTGGATATATCAAATCTTGGTCTACACAAGATCTGACATGACCAATCCCGTCGAACATCTTTCATTGCGGCACTGTGGCAAATCTTCTGTTCCGATCTCAACTGTCGTACCTTCATTCGAACGGTGATCGAAGCCACTACAGAGGGATGGAAACACTGAGACATCGAGCAAAGTCTACAGGGCTCCTAAATTGCAGAGTCGTTTGCACCAGCGGTCGCGCGACCGCTGGTGCAAACGACTCTGCAATTTGGGAGCTCTGTACCTTTTTGGCAAAGATGTGATCGATCTCCGCAGTCGTTGCATTATGCTTCCCTTCTTTCTTTTTCTTCCAAATGAAAATGGGTTTCATAGAAAAGTAGGCGAGGGTAGTCCAACAAGACGGTTGCCGTTTTTGTTCCGGATTCCATCCACAAACGTCCCGATCCTATACTCCTTTTTAGTGGCATCCTGATTTTCGCGTTGAAATCGCACGCAACAAACTTGTAGAATGACTTCTCATTGCACACAAGTTTTTATAGTCTGCGTAGAAAACATTCAGTTTTATCAGATGTTGGTGTTGGTGACTAGCAGATGATGATGCTGATGGTCTTCTGACGCGGAGATCATAGAGGTACCGGCGATTCAAAATACGCAAAGACTGGGCGCTCTTGCGTCCAAGCAAGATAGCTTGTGCATGGCAGAGGCAGCAGATGGCAAGAGAAACGAAAGAGCGCTCGATCACAACGACGCAGATAGGTCCGCAATCTTTGCGTGCTACGAATCGCCTGTAGGATGGTTATTCAAGATGATAGGACCTCATGCGAAACGACGAGATGGACTAGTATGGGTAGGCAACAACGCCTCTAATGTCCTTTGTGGAAATTGTTCACCACAAATGTTGAGGATCTTCACCTCATCTATCGCACGTCCGTACTGTTGTTCATGTTTTGCAGAGGTACGACGTAGTATTCAATGTGCTCTCTCGAGAAAAGTGTGGAGATTGGCGTTTGTGGAAGAGATTGTCCTGCCGTTGTAGGGGCAGAGCTTGAGGCAGTCTCCACAGTGTATCGTGCCAAACAAGTCGTTTGTTCCGATCCAAACGGCGCCATGACCAACTTGACGTCGGCCTTTTTACCCATAAATGGGATCCGATGTGCAGAATTTCTTTTGTTCTAGCTGAATTACATATTCTTCCCTGAGAAGGAGCAGATTTACCACACACGTCCTTGCCTCCCACGGTCGATCGCCGACCTACCTTGGGTAATGGCGCCAGTGATTCTTACCTACATCTAGGCGGCGGAAGATCTAGCTCGCCAGCGCTCGAGATCGCCACACCTTGCTGCTTTAAATTTTTTTACAGTATGAATAAAGTCAAGAGAACTGTTTGAACTGAATTATCTGCAGTCCCACCGTTTGCAATCTTGGAAGGTACCTTTGATATGCAGCTAATACGGTAGTTGGACTGAAACTGTTCTGCAAATGGTCAAATAAATTTATTGTTCCTGAGAATTTTGTTTCGAAGAATGTTATGAGGAATATTTCAGTCTCTCTACTCCACTCTTTCCCCCAACCATCTGCCCCTACAAGAGGGTGTAGCCTCACAAGGCGCCACTATGACTATGGGGAATCCACCACCTCCTGGAGTGATATCACCATTAGAGCGTGCGATGTCTATAGATGAACATCTACAGTCGATGCCGATGCCAGCGGACTGGAACGAACAGTATCGGTCGCAGGAGGTGAGTGTTGATATGATTTTTTGGTATTGCCGGAAAATGTCAGGTGTAGTCGACTGCAGGATCGCTTCTAAAGTTGTGTTATGAGATTGTCAGTTACAAGATCAAAATCTTACAAAAACTGAGTAATCTTATATATAAAGCTGAATGTCTGTTTGTATGTATGTATGTATGTATGTATGTATGTCTGTATGTCTGTCTGTGTGTACGTATGTTCCGAATAGAAAATTCCATTTCTGAACCGATCCGGACCAAACTTGGCACACATACACTTCGGGCCCCGGCGCGTGTCATAGGCTACTTTTCGTCATCGATCGATATCGATTTTATCGATTTTTATCGATTTTTTTGCTGAGTTCACCTACGGGGCTGGGAGTTGGCACAGGGGGGTAATCGAGCATGGGGATTCCGAATACAATATTGGTTTTCAGGATTATCGATTACTTTTATCGATTTTATCGATTTTTTTGCAAAGTTTGAGCTACGGGGCTGGGAGTTGGCACAGGGGGGTAATCGAGCATGGGGATTCCGAATACAATATTGGTTTTCAGGATTATCGATTACTTTTATCGATTTTATCGATTTTTTTGCAAAGTTTGAGCTACGGGGCTGGGAGTTGGCACAGGGGGGTAATCGAGCATGGGGATTCCGAATACAATATTGGTTTTCAGGATTATCGATAACTTTTATCGATTTTATCGATTTTTTTGCAAAGTTTGAGCTACGGGGCTGGGAGTTCGCGCAGGGGGGTAATCGAGCATGGGGATTCCGAATACAATATTGGTTTTCGGGATTATCGATTACTTTTATCGATTTTATCGATTTTTTGCAAAGTTTGAGCTAGGGGGCTGGGAGTTGGCACAGGGGGGTAATCGAGCATGCTGATCATCCCCAAGGGGGTGATCAGCATGCTCGATTACACCCCTGTGCCAAATTCCAGCCCCCTAGCTCAAATTTTGCAAAATCGATAAAATCGATAGAAGTAATGGATAATTCCAAAAACTAATATTGTATTCGTAATCTGCATGCTCGATTACCCCCCTTTGCAAACTCCCAGCCCCGCAGGTCAAACTTTACAAAAAAATTGATAAAATCGATAAAAGTAATGGACGATCCTGAAAACTAATATTGTGTTCGTAATCAGCATGCTCGATTACCCCTCTGTGCAAAATCCCAGCCTCGCATGTCAAAATTTACAAAAAATCGATAAAATCAATAAAAGTAACCGATAATTCTGAAAACTAATATTGTATTCGGAATCCCCATGCTCACTTCCCCCCTGTGCCAACTCCTAGCCCTGTAGGTGAACTCTGCGAAAAAATCGATAAAAATCGGTAAGATCGACATCGATCGATAACGAAAAGTGGACTGTGACACGCGCCGGGGCCCGAAGTGTATGTGTGCCAAGTTTGGTCCGGATACGGCGGAGCCGGGTAAGCCAGCTAGTACAAGATAAAGTGATACTTGTGCGCCTTCAAATGTACGCCCTAGTGCGATTCTTTGAGGAGGTTTTTGCACAAGTCAGTTCGCACTACACTATTGCTTCACTGATGTGTTATAAGTACACAAGTGCTGAAGCATGATTACTTCTGATCTTTCCTCATAGAGTACAACTTGCACAATACAGATTAAAATAGATGCGGTTGCCATGATGACTATCAAATTAAATTCATAAAATGGCACGCTGCACCGTTTGCTGCTTTGGCTATCATCTTGAGTTATGAATTTTGCGTTTCCAACAGTTGTTCTGACAATGTAGAACACTGATTTTTCCATTATTCCTATTCTCGCTCTGGTTTCTTACTTTCAAAACCGCGGATGTTTCGCTGTCCCATATTGCATTTGCTGGATATATTCCCATTCTAATTGTTAGAGAACTGCGTACAAGCAGCAGGCTTATGTTGTCCGAGTATAACTTTCGGATATACTATCAGATGGGAGCATCTGCTCTGTCTGACGACTCATGGAGGATTTTTTTGAAAGCGCGGCTTGAAAAAAAAAGCGCGGCTTGAAAAAATGCCGAATCCCGTGGGTCAGCCTCAACTATCTGGTACTTTCAATTTCACATTGTTCTGGTAGCAATTCGTCGTTTGGAGGTAAAGAGTCTTGCTGTTACTAGGGCGAATGAACTTCCATTGGTCATACGTTCCTCGTACACGACGCTGCTCTTTTTTCTCTTTTCCCACATCACGAGTTGATCATGTGAAAAGATCATAACTACAAGTCGTGGAAGAAATGTGTGGCTTAGGTGTTCCGAGAACGAAGAATGAGGCACATAGATAAGGCACGAAGTAAATTCTGAGAATAAATATGATGTCTTTTTACGCTGATATCTTACTGAGCAGATTGAGACTAAAAGTCTCGTGAATGGCTTGGTTTAATATTGCAAGAATTGAAATACGAAGAAGGGGAATACCTGCAAGTCCACGATCTACGGAATTAGCCGTTACTTTCCCTCGAACGCTGTGAATATATTTAATTGGCAAGCCGGAAGGGTGGGGATTCATTACGCAAACTTATTTGCTGCCATTTGCCTGCTTGGTGGAAATCCCGTCGACCGCCATCGCCTCGGAACAAGCTTTCTTACAAAAGCGGCGCATTTTTTGGCTAATGACTTAATATACAGGCGTTCTCAACTGCAGTGTCAGGTGCACCAGCGGCTTTGATCGCCGCTTCGCCTGGACCCTATGCCGCGTGCGCTTGTCTTCTAGTGATTTTTCCGTGCTTGAGCGTGGGAAAGGGCTTGGACCTGATTTGTCAATCAGGCTGTGAAAATGTTCAGAGAACCTAGCGAACGTGGTACAAGGCAAGACCGCAGCGCGGACCTGAGTTGCTGGTGCGCATGACATTGCAATTGAAATTGTCTGTTCAAACGCCCCAAATTTTTTATAGCGCGCTTACTTCCTTCTTGACGCTCCAATCTAGATCTAGAATACGAGAGGCCAAATTCGCATCAGTTTCGATGGTGACCTGAATCTGCGCTCCAAAATCCCATAAGCAATTTGCGGTCCTCTTCAAGTGTGGTCTTGTTATCCCTCTATTCAATAAGTCACCGCCTGCTGATATCACACTGTCAACAGCTTGCTCAATTCTGGGGTGCTTGTCGAAACTTCTTTTACCGAATATGCCAAGCTTTCTGGTAATACTGGATGAACCACCTAGCTCCGAAGGCAGGTTCGTTCGCAAACAACTTCTCCGTCCGAGGAATATGAAATCGCCCCTACGCCGAACTCTGAAGCGTCCGAAATTCCCTGATAGGGGAATGGTCAGAAGTTGAAGTGGCCAGTCCATACAAGCTGCATACCATTCGATGCAGCATAGAATGCTGATTTCATATCTGTCTTCCGTATCTGCAGAGCGCCTTTTTAGGCGAAGTTATGAGCAGCTTTACTGTGAAAAAATCGTACACAAAAACTGCGAAATTAGACACATCATTGTTCTTTTAGCTCACTTCTAGTTACGAGCCATATGAAGTGAGCAGTTGCATGTTTTGGTCCAACACTGAGCCAAGAATGGCTTTGTACGGCCAAGTTTGCCCTTTACACGCACAATTTCTTAGCAAAATAATGACTTTTAACGGCTTATAACTTCGCCTACAAAGGCGCTCTGCAGATATGGAAGATGTATTAGAAATCAGCATTCTATACTGCGAATGGTATGCAGCTCGCTTGAATTGGCCACTTCAATTTCTGACCATTCCTTTGTGAGCACATTTGAGACTTCTAGAACGAACAAACAAGAGGAGTAACAAATTGAACTAAATGTAAGAATCATTAGAACTTGAAAAGGTAACGATAGAAGTAAAATGATCGCAATGGCTATCCATTGAAGGTCCTGGCGAGGTGACATCGGCTAAATATTCCCTTTTGGGCGCGTGGAAGGTCAGGCTTGTGTTGTAAGGTGCTGAGCTCGGAGATCAATACCGGCCTCAGCACAATATAGTAACCGCTTTCCAAGTTGGATGTACCAACTAGCGAGGGCAGGGTCGCTCGCAAACAAGCTCTCGTCCGAGGATATGAAATCGCCCCTACGCCGAACTCCGAAGCGTCCGAAAATCCTCTGAGCACATTTGAGACTTCCAGAACGAAAAAGCGCATTTGTTGCCTCAAACATCAACAGTCTGTTGATGTTTGCCTCCTTTTGTGAAATAAGAGCCCATCTAAAGCTTAACGCGGTGCCTACCGCCTTTTTCCACTTCTGACAGTACGGCTTTTCAGCGCTTTTCCAGACCTAAGGAGTTACTAAGTAAATTGATGCCTGCGTACCTTGTCATCGCAGTTTTTCCCAGAAGGACATGCCCTTCATCCTCTGCGATCCGCCGGCCAAAATATATCTTTCCCTTTTCGTGTGATGTCATTTATTTCTGCCAAGTCGATCTTGTGGCTTCATCAACCACCTCCTTGATCGTGCAGGAAAATTCTTGTTGGCTGGCATTACGAAGAAGGCAAGAAGCTGGCATTACGTACGATTCTGCAGTCTTCACCGCTTTCTCGCTTTTGCGTGAGCAGACCAGAGGCCATCGTTGAGGTGTATCTTCAAACGCAGGTCTCATTAGTTTAGTGAACACCATGGGGGCAGAGGATAGTCCGAAGGGGAATACCGCAAACTTGTACAATGTGTTCTTCCAAGTAAAACCAAGATACCTGTGAAAGCTAAGCTTAATTCTGACATAGTGGTAACAAAATAAGATCAAATTGCGGTCATAAAACTCACCCTTGGTAACAAACGAACGACATTGGGGACATCTTCAAAAGTGATTCTGTTCTTCTCGATATTGTCTTGTGTGTTGATAAGTTTGAGATAAGCCGTGGATTAAGATGGAGATTTCATCTCCAGATTTCCTAACTATCGCACCAACTCTCAGCAAACTTGTTGTCTCCAAGTCAAGTCCCCTATTGTGAGACTTGCAAAAGTCCCTCTCGATTGCCAACACCTGCTTTGACAAAATAATTGGGGTATATTTATCGCAGATCACACTTCTTGATGTTGAAAACGGGAAAGATTTCATACTCATCTGAAAATGAACGCAGCGATGCCTCCAAATAAAAGATTATTGTCATGCCTTACGTTCCTTTTTGCACTCGTGCTGGCTATGCCCATATTTGCTGCAGCTGTAGCCTCTGTGCGCCTTTGCTGATGGGTAGGACAAGCGGGCATGAAAGTCTTCTTCACTACAGTTGGGCGTCTGGAAAACAAGATGGGCGGGAGCCGAAGCCCCGTACCGAAAGGGCCGGGCTAGAGGAAGCTAGCTTCTGAATAGATCCATAACACTCATACAGCAGTAACTCATCCATATATGACAAGTCACTTTTGTAGAAATCACTCCTTACGTTTGTGGCTACCCCTCCTTTTTCTTCTTGTCTGTGAAGAAGGTAGCCAATATCGGATTGGAGAGAACGAAGCGGCCTTGGAGTGTTGCTCGAAGAATTCGAACACTTCTGGGTCCGAATCCACAGTCAGCAGTTCGCTAGTGGAGCAGGGTAATCTGCTCCGGAGATGTCCTCTGGTTCCCTTGTGACATGTAGTCCATTATTGGAATCACGGCTAGTACACCAGTGTTGAAATTAGGGCAGTCAGAACACACACTGGCGTTGAAATCGAAATTTAGTTGCGAAAGTTGGTTTGGTAGAAAAACTCGGGCGATGCATATCCTCGTTGGGTTGAATACTCTGCAGATACATGGTGAATCGAGCATTTTTCGGTTTTTGAGAGGCCGAATTTCGAGTCGCCAACCTGCGCAACTAAGAGATCAGACTAATCCTCTAGCTGCGCCCACTTCACTGTGGGTTCGTTGCCGGTGGAGACTGATCATTCATAGTTTAGAAAATATCTGAGCTGGATCGCGGGGAATGGTCAAGGGAAAAAGGGGCCCCAGCTCAAAAACGAAGGAATATCCAAAAGAAAGGGAAGCGAAAAGGGGAAGGATTAGTTTGTTTCCCACGCAGGACTGCTTCAACTTGGGTAATTGAGGTGTCTCCCGGGGAAGGGAAAAAGGGGGGTCCCCAGACTCAATAGCAAAGGACCCAAAATTCAAAGAAACGACAAAGCGAAATAGGAAAATCAGCTTGATTCCCACCTTTTGAGCTAGCCGTCCTTGCTTCGTCCAAGTTGGGGCTTCAAAAATTCATCTGCTCTGAACGGTGAATGCCACGCGGGTCGCTGAAGTAGTGGTATAGTAACAGAGAATATCAGAATACACACGAGGTATTTGCGGAGGAACCGCCGGCACACGTCAACACCAAGCTTGGGTAATTAAACCCGGGTAATTAAACTTTTATTCTTAACAAATAGCATAGCAAACGAATTACGAACGAACAAGTGAGTATGTATAAGTGAGTAAACTGGACCTGTATGAAATAAGTCTCTTCAAAGCACCAGATCATGGTTTTCACTACGTTTACTAACAATAACTGGATGAATTACAACGAAAATAACCGGATAAACGGCACATGGTCATCAGAGATATGCGAACAAAATAAAGGAAGATACTTGAGTCGAATCCATTGAGTTTCCGCGAGGTGGTGTCGGCGCAGCTAAAGTAGTCGTTTTTGGCGCGTATTGGAGATCACGGAGACGCTGAGGCCGGAGGTCAAGACCACCTTGACGATAAATGAATAACAGTAGGTGAATAAAGATAAGCAACCGCACCAGTGCGGGGTTCTTTTTAGCAACGTGAATCTAACTATACTACAGTGACAAATATGGCAATGATAACAACATGATGCAAAAAGAACAATAGGAGTAGCAGAATAATCTGAATTTAAGAATTAATAGAGCAAAAGATAATGCCAGATGTGAATTGATCGCAATGGCTATACATCGAATGACCTGGCGAAGTGACGTCGGCTAAATATTCCTTTTGGACTCTTGGAAGGTCAAGGAGGTGCTGAGGTTTGAGATCAAGACCGGCCTCAGTACAATATAGTAAACGCTTTCCAAGCCGGATATTTGGATTAGCAGCCAGGCACGCAACAACAAGCGAGCTAGCACCGCATGCCCGTTTTAGAAAACCGTTGCGAAATGGCAAAACTGCACATTTGTATGCAGCTGAAGGAGCGAAATCTCGCGAATTCCTGACAGGACTTTTGCGTTCACGGATTCCGCTCAGAGCCTAAGAAGTTGTTGAAGCACGCTAAGCTTTGTTTCTGGGGACGCAAAGGGGGTGTTGCAAAACATGCTGTGCAGTACTCAGCCAACACTCACATGAACACGCGTTTCGCACATGACTTACTACATGATCGGCGTTCCCCTTGTAGCGCGCTATTGAAGTCCAAGAACAAGACCAAAATGAGCAAAGGGCTTACAGCGCAGAAACAAGCACATGACATCAAATCTGACTGTGTATAGATGAGGTATAGCTTGTAAAAATACTGGTTTAGGTGGCTTCAAAATGAAAGGCAGACTGCATGAAGCATGAACGAAGCGCAGTGCTTTAGCTCTATATGAATGTACAATGCTGTGCTTTGTAACACTGTTTATGTGTGATTCTCGTGGTTGTCGCGACAACCATTCATGAGTCCGATGGCAAGAATTTGAGAAAATGAATGTTCACATCAACTGCTCTGTATTTGCGGATATTTCAATATGTATGATGATAGCATGCCATCTGAAAGGTTTTGGCTTCTGGGAAATATGAAACACTACCTAGCGATATTCTTCAGCACATTTCGATAATCAGAGTGTAGTTTTTGAACTTTTGATGATTCTATAATATCTCATCAACCTAGAGCTAAATAGTATGGAGCATCTATGACCTATATTTCTATCCACTTTTGTATAAGTATCTAATCACTCAGTCTTGAGCGATCTGAAGCAGCGGGAATCGACCTTTACGGCGGCGTCCCCTTCTAAGCTTGTAGCTCGTCTACAGCGACCCTGTCCTTGGGTAGATTCTGCCTCTTTTACACGTATGAAAGGATTCCCGAGTGTATGTTATGTTCGTCGTGTTGATAAATGTATTCAACACCACTATCATCAACGAGACACTTGGTTCACACACCAAATGGGCAGAGGGCTACATGTCGCCGAAGGTGGGAGGGTCCCGCGCGGACAATGCGGCAAATACTCAGCCTGTGCATCTATTGAAATGTGTATTTGTTGCAGATGTCCGGTGGGATCTCCCACTTTCGGCGACATGTAGTCCCCTACCCACATCAAGTGAACTTACTTTAGTGATTTACTCAAACGCTGTGGCGACATTACGAAAGATAAACTTAACCGCTCATCTTCTCCAGCTTGTATACTCGCAAGCGATACGTCCACCCAGAGCTGCGTTCATAGTTGGCCGTGTTGTCTTCTCCGTACTAGCGCCCTCGGAACGCACATAGACGCACTGCATATTGATTAATCGATCTTGCCTGTAAATCCGGCACAGCGCTGGAACGGCGTTGGCACCGGCAACTCTGATCGCAGCTCAACTTCGGTGCAAGAAAAAAAACAATGATCTGCTTTTCCTAACGAGATTTCAATTAATTAGACCTATACGAATTAAAAGAAGTGCTCGTTGTTTTCGAAGCACGTGAACGCTGTTTAGTGCATAGAATTCTTCACAGTATTCAATACAGTCAATGTGCATCGCCCCTGTCATCTTGTCTGCACACTCTAATCAGATGCCCCACATTGAAGCTGTATGTCAGAAACATCCAACAATGCACGCTGCACGTCATTGATGTCTGCATTCCTCATCGTTTTCGAAACTGCCACGCATGCCTCGGTTCTCTCTATTCGTGACATTCGCTCGTCATAATTTTGCATAGAAAATTCTCTTAGAGTTGATTAACTCTATCCATTTCGCCTGGAAATTTCTGTCAGCGAAAAATTTTCAGTCGATTAAGCTAGATGCTCGTTTTTTGAAAGTTGCGGAAGGAGTTGACTGATCCGATCAGTGTTTAGCTATCTTTGCGTGGATTAGCAAAGTTTCCGTGCGCGCAAATTACGCAAGTGCGCGGACTGATTTGTGTTGACTTTGTATCTACGCACTAAGCTGTGAAGAGTGTGTCGGTCACAGTCTCCGGACCCGTCTTTGGCTTAGTGCGTTTTAAAAAATTTTTTAGCTCGCAATGGGGCTTGCGTCATCAGCCATGGTGGCAATCTCCTGTTTGGATGCGGAAAATTTTCACGAATTTTAGGAAGTGATTTTAAATGAAGTTTTCATAGTTTCATTATTTGAATGAGAGGACGAGTTCGATCGAGATTGGCACGTCGTTGTACGGTCACGTGTCCCATATCAAATTTTATTGTTTTATTGTTTTAGTTATTGAAGCGTAAGCACATTTTCATGGATTTAGGGCTCACTCATTATCTGCTATTCGTCCAGAGCTGGAACGTTACGGTCGACTTTTTGGAATTTTTTGTTTCCAGCTCAGGATTTTGATTTGTTTCATGACATCCTTTCTCATCACTCAAAGATACTTCCCAAGTTAGTGATGTCAGAACACCTTTGGAAGATTTTTGGTCACTATTTTAGGACCAGAAAGACGTTGGAGTCAGAAAAATCGTCATTGATTTTATTTTGCAAAATTTTCAATATATTTAGACAATCGATACCGTAAAAATTATGTGTGTTCTTTCTTGCAGTTCCAAAATTTACTAGAAATTTTAGCCGTGAATTTTCTCGACTCTTTATCGAATTTCCATCACATAATTTGTTATTTCCTTCACGGTTGTTTATATTTCGGAATTTTTCCATCATCGTTCATAAGTGCATGTGAATTCTCTCCCAACTATTCATCGCAGTGCGTAATTTTCTTTTTCTTTTGCTACGACTTCGTTTCCAATCGACTGATTCATACGATCGGTTCGGCGGAAGAACGTGCACGAATGTCAGTAACTCACAGTACTGCCGCTGTTTGCTTTGATCTTTCAATTAGTAACGTTTGAACCTGCGTTAATAAAGTTTTTTATGTTCTTGAGACTTTCACGTTCTTGTAAATACTTTTTTCCAGAGTCCCGGAAATTTGTGGGAAATTTTTTTGAGACAATGGGGCCATTTTTATCTGCTGTTTGGCAGAATTGAAAATTTATATCAATCAATCAAAGTCGCTATTTTTAGGAAGTTGACATGCTTAGCATGGGTTCGGCAAATCGTTCATTACTACATGCATCTGGACTTCCATGTCAGCTACGAAATGTGATCGTTTCGAGGTCAGCACTACTTTTTTCATGAGTGGGGCTATTTTTTTCTTCCTGGAGGGGAATGTATGTCCAGAAAAATCTAAATGCTTGGGTTTCATATCTGAGAATGATTGAGAGTCTTTGACTAAGCCATTGCTCAACCGTCAGCTCATATGACTCATTCGCAGCTGAGAAAGACAACTTACTCTTGCCCAGTACCGTACGCGAGGTTTGGCCAGTGAAGAGATTACGGTATTGCGCGAGAATTAAGAGTTGCTTTTCTCGCCCTTGAATCAATCATATGAGCTGCAGACTGGGGTAATACGTCGGGTATGGGCTCAGCAATCAGTTTCTGCATGAAAGGTCCGGGTACCCATATTTGTCTGCACACTGCCTTGAAGTGGTGGCTCACATATTTCGTGTTCATAGATTTCTAGGGCAAGTTTGGATTTTAAAAAAATTATAATTCTCAGCTATCATATCTCAAAGGCATCGTTAACTCAAACTGAGATTGTAAGATTTTGGTGCTGTATAGTAGCGAGGTTCCTGACTTACTAAGATGCCCGAGTTTCGCTGCAAAATATGTATTCCTAAGCGAGAAAATCGCTCCAGAAGGCAAAGCTGCTTGGGTTGCCACGCCCATTAACGGTGCCTCAAAGCAGTAGTATCTGGAGATCGAAAATCGTCTTTCATTGAAAACACGTTTAGGCATTTAGAAATTCTGATGCCCAGTTTCCGGCTCATTTCTTACAGACCACATGCATTGGTGGGCGTGGCGACCCTAGCAGCATTCACCTATCGGAACGATTTTTTCGCTTAGGAATACATCTTTTGCAGCGGGACTTGGGCAATCAATCAGTTGGGGCCCTCGCTATTGTGCAGCATCAAAACCATATTAGTTTTAAAATTTGGGTGGACGGTGACTCCAAAGTCGTTTTGATTACTAGCCTCTTACTTCGATTCAACTTGACTCAAGATGACCTCTGTAATTTTTTTGAAGCTAATTTTTTTCTCGGTAGTAGATGATGACGCGACAATTTATAGATGTGACGGAAAGATCCCATCATCGAGTGATGCCTCATCATCCTCTTGTTCTCCATCGTCCACGGAGAATATGCATCAGCAGCAGCAGCAGCAGCCTATGAAAGCCGGCGGTAGGTGTGCGAAAGAAGCGAAATCCATTGCTTAATAAGACCCTCTTCTATAGCTTGCTGCGTCATTGGAAATTTTTCGATATACTCTCTCTTCTCTCCTTTTTCTCTCGGCGAACTCGCCATTGCGTTCTCGAATCTAATAGTGTCGTTCTGTCGAAGCATTGACGTCATACTAATTTCCTTTTTTCCATTTCTGAAGAAACGACGATCGATTCGGCCGTAGCATCCATCCTGAATCAGGCGTTGAAGCCAGAGCCGTCAGATGGCGAGTTTCCAACGGATTCCAATGGCTCGTCGGCTCATCGAATGCCCATGCAACCGATGCCGCTTCCCATAGGTAATGGCATTCGGAAATTTCTCCACTCTGCTAGTGTTTTTTCTTTTCTCTGGCATCGATTTTTCGTGCTATTATCTATGGTGGCAAGATAGTCTCTTCAAGCAAATACTTTGGTTTTTGGTGTCCTGCACGTTAGTTTTGAAGCCTTCCGAAGAAAAGAAAAATCGCTTTCAAATTTCATCACAGATTTAAGTTGCTAACCTCCTTCTTAGCTATCTTAGAAAACTATTGATTTTTAAAGATAAGGAATTTACCTGGCTCGCTGTAAATAAAGCCTTTCTTAATAACTGATGCGCTTGAAATTTTTCTTCTTGCGTGCAGATCTTTCCACGCAATCGAGTGATTCGTTTTTATGATTTAGAGAGATGTCAAAACCGATGTCCTAATGAAATTGTATTATTGCACTGGAATATACAGTATTTTTTGTTGTACAAAAAGTAAGAAATAATCAATACCCAAAATATGTTTTACGTATATACATGGTTTGCAAAGCACCGCATAAATCTGGTATCTCAAAATATAGTTACATAAAATAGGTTGCTCCGAAAAGTATCGCTTTGTTTTTGAAAAATTTGCAACTGCTCCCTATGTAAACGTGTTTACTTACAAAAAATATCTCAGATAGAAAGATTCATCTAGTTTCTAGAAGCTTCTTTGCGGTGCTTTGACAACAGGTGACTTCGTAGATAAAAATCAGAAAATGAAAGCCACTAAAGCTTTGTTTTTCGAAAATAAATCGCCAAATCTGAAACACTGCAGAAAAATCTGAGTGCATGTTTATTAGAAGTTTTGTGAGTTACTCTTGCCAAGAAAAACGCAAAAAACGTCATTTTTGCCGTTTTTTGTATTTGTCACAAAATCATAACTTTTCCTAGAAAAGCTTCATCAACAAAAACTTGGCACTGTTAGAAAGAGCAGCTCACAAAACCTATATGAAATATGCTCTCAGATTTTTCTGCAGCGTGTCAGATTTTTTACGATTTATTTTCGGAAAGCGGGACTTTGAGTGTCTTTTCTTTTCTGATTTTTTTCTCTGGATTCATCTGTAAAAGGAGCAGGAAAGATGCTATTAGAAATTAGATGAATTCTATCTGGAAATATTTTTTGTAAATAAGGATATTCACATGTGGAGCAATTACGAATTTTTCAAAATCAAATAGTAAAAAAATATCTCTGATTTCAGCCAGTTCTTCCTGATTTCCTGATGTTTCCTGAGGTGAATCTGAAAAAAATGTCGTCCAAGAAAATTTACCTTTTTATAGCAAAAGGATGGCGATTGCCTAGCATGTGCAAAACACATTCCATAGAAATTCTCATTTCTAATTTTAGCTGTGACGAAATTGCATATCGAATAAGCTGCGCCATTTTATGCGTCGGGAAGATTTCACTTGCAGAATCCCCATAAAAACGCATTTCTGCATATCTTTTCCTTACTAGAAAGAGTCTTCATGTGAAAATTGTGGGAAAAGATTAGTTGCTAAAATGCGCGAGAGCACAAATATTGAGATTTTTACAATAATTGAGTTTTTTTGGCGAAAACTTTGACAATTATTATTTTCATGAATTCATCTCGTTCCTTGTTTTCAGCGTGCAAAGTCTTAGTCAAATACCTGATAATAGCAAATTTTTGTATCTTTTAAGGTGCTAGCTATGGTGGCCGATGTTCGGACAATAGTGGTACGAGTGGAGCGATGAGTAATACATCTGGCTCGAGCACTCCAACCACATCAAGAAGATCACGCTCCAGTCATGATGGAATGCTCAAGTGCCAATTTTGTCCGAAAAAATGGGCTGACCAGAATGCGGTGAGTTCACTGACTATTTTTATTATCTTGTATTTTTTGGTAATTCTATTTTCACTACTTTTTACTGTATTTTCTAAAGTATTATAAATTTAGTTGCACACTCACATGGCAGATTGCCGTTTGGCACGTGGCCATGAATGCTCACAATGTGGAAAGCGATTTAAGGTGATTTTCCAGGATAAGTGGGTAGCCGCACATGAGCTCGAATGGCTTAGATAAGCGTTTATCGCTTGTTAAGGCACGAGGAGGGCTTCAACAACATCTACGAATACATTCGAATGATCGACCCTATGCTTGCCATTTCTGTGCGAAACGATTTACCCAAAAAAGTCATGTGGATCAGCATGAGAGGATTCATACTGGTAGGGTAGTTGAAAATCAGTCATTACACTTGCTTTGACGGTAGCATGCTTACCGGGACTTTTTGTATAGTTACTAGTTGCAAAGCTTCGAATTTTCGAGCTCTCGCCCAGTACCGCACTCTTTTCGTGATTGGATCCTCGGTTACGTTATGGGCGAGGGTTTAGAGCTAGATTTCTCGGCCGGGAATAATTCACATGAACCGCAGATTGGGCAATGACTCCGTAGAGGACTTAGATTGGTATCCAGAACTATTTCCTTATTTTACAGGATCCAAGCCATTTTCATGCCAATTCTGTGGGAGAGCTTTTCGTCAAAGATCACAACAGCTTGGACATGAGGCCACACATTCGAATCTGCTGAACTCTGCTGTTCCACTCGTAGCACCCCAACCTAACGCCCAACTGCAACATCTCCCAAGTAGCAGTTCACAACAGCAACATAGTCAACCACAACAGCAGGATCTGTTGAGAAATGATGTAAGTTATGCATTTAATTATTTGTGCAATTTTCTTTTTGTTCTTACTTGTTTCTTACGACTAGTATACACCTCGTCATTTGTTTTAATTTTTGGCTTGATGAGGATTTTACCTGCCATTGCCAGTCTGTGCATTTGAATGGTCTAGACGCGATTGACGCATCTTTGTCCTCTAGGAAGTTTCCCAACTTCATTCTTTTCCCTTTTATGAGACGACGCGTCGACCTGAATCCGATGAAATCCTGATGCAGTACAATAGGAGATTTCTGACTAATTAACCCAAGTCCCTCTGCAAAAGATGTATCCTTAAGCGAGAAAATTGCTCGAAAGGGTGGATCATGCTAGGGTCCCCACGCCCATCAACGTGGGTGGTCTAGAGCTAACGAGCCCCAAACCGGACCCAATGGTATTTCGGGAATCCATCTGTCATTTTGAGAAACATCTTGAATATTCAGGCATTCTGCAGTACAGTTTCAAGCTCATTACTCTTAGACCACCTACATTGGTGGGCGTGTCGACCCCAGCAGCATAAACCTTCTGAAGCAATTTTCTCGCTTCGGAAAACACTTTCTTCAGCAGGATTTAGGCAATCTGTGTTTTTAGAATTCCGTTTTTTGTTTTTCTTAATCAACCTTTTTTCAGTTACAAACCACAAACGGACTTTTGCACGATCTTCAAACGTCCACACTGCCAACCGGGAACCAGCTGAATCTCCTGGCATTGGGCCAAACTCCCACCCCCAACACCGCCACTCCTTCATGTACAAACAATGCGGTGTCATCGTTATTGGCTCTAAGCCAGAATCAGCCCACGAATCCCGCTTCATCTGCCCCCTCCCAATCGTCTCACTTCCCCACATCTAATCATTTACATCAAGCAGCTGTAGGACTGCTTAACTCGCTACAATAGCTAGCTTACAAGTAGGCAACAATTCAAGTCATACTATTCTCTGCCATCTCAGCTCCCGTCCCGCCCTCTTCCCCTCCCCACTATCCGGTGTTTTCTCCTCAGGACCCACACATTTGTGTGGCGTTGTCATTGACGTAGGTGACCTGTACAGGTACAAAAGAAACAATTACGCTTATTAGTAACAATTTAATCGTTTCATATTTTGGATTCGGCTACTACGGACATTTGTTTCGATTTTTAACTTCTCAAACAAGCAGTTTATTTTCGGAAGCATGCAATCTCGTCCCAGTTCCTCCCAGTAACTATTGTAACGTTTTCTGTACCCTATATTTTTGAGTACAGTCATGTCCAATTACGCGTATTTTGTCCGAGTTTAGCCAATACCCCTGTGTGTAGCTTTGTAGCCCCGGTTATGATTTTTTTTACTATTTTCTATGCAAAATTGTAGGCGCCTGTTTTTTCCCCTACTCTTTCACATTTTGTACGGTCCCCTCTTGTAAGTATTAACTAAATACGTGGAAGTGAGAACAACGTGCAAGTTAATGTTTTTTAGAAAATAATTGTAAACGCCCAAGGCATTTCTTTTTTTGTATTTTATATATGTTTTTCTCTCATCTTCGATCAGTTTTTTGTAGGAGCGATTTATTCTTTCGTTTCGCCCCTGCTGCTAGTGCACACATGTAGCTTTAGCCTGCAAAGTTATTCTCTTGGAACATGGTGCTTTTGTTGGTAGATTGAGAACTCGTACGAATCGAATTTTATGTTGCCCCAATTCTTTCTCTCCAAATTTGTTCATGTGTTCCACGAGAAGTACTGCATTGTATAGTTTAGAGCAATATCGCTGTCAAAACAGTACGATAAAAATGCAAAATATTGTGTTAACGAGTTTAATTCTGCAAGTATCATTCTTACTGAATACTTGCTTTTTGCCAAAAAAAGTTAGCTGACCAATCACAGGAGTTGGCTCCGCCCCCTATATGCGATTGACCAATCACAACTCTAAAGACTTCCGCTGCTAACTAGATATGGAATGGGCATTGCAACATTCTCAGACTTGTTTATTGGAAGTTTGACATTTTTTATGATGGTCCAAAAACAGAAAACAGTGAAAATAAAAGCGAAAATTTATGGCATTCATAACTAAATTATTTTGTATGAGAACCTCTTTCTCAAAGTATCTTTAACCGTCAGTCAGATTGTGCTAGGCACTAATCACATAAATACATGATATTCGCAACGTAAATGCATATTATTAAGTAGATCGAGCAATCAATAACGATCAATAATCACAGAGTGGCTTATAAATACGGAGTTCCATAGTCTCCATCACATCCACCCCATCAAATGGGGTAGTGTCATTAAACGGGGGTCGAGACGGTGCTTGAGGAAGATTCTCAGCATCCCCAATAGGATCCTCGGGCACTGCCGTTCCATCCAACGTCGGTGGTTGTGGTTGCGGTTCCTCGGGTGGACTGCTCGGAACGCTTGAATCCAAGTTACCAGCTTCTGTTTCGGTGAGTTGTTTATTGATTAGATGTAAACGTGCGCGGCCTTCTGGGGAGTCTCCTAAATCGATATATTGATTAGATTGGGTATCAATCAATAAAGGTCGCAAAGGCGGTGTGCAGGCAAATCTAGGGCTTTGGAAACCGATTGTGAGGCCTTAGTCAAGCTAAATGTTTGCAATGTGCCCTTCACCTCCCCAAGCGAACCAATCAGCGTCCTCGGTTACGGTAGAATACGATCTGGTCCAGAGTTTGAATTTGAATATCTCTGTCAGAGATGAACCATATGAGCTGTAGTTTCAGTATTGGCCTGCGTAACGCCTCCCGGATAGTTTTCCACAATAAACCCGTACCAACATTTTCCTGGACACCTTCTTCAAAAATTGCAAAGTCACTCACGTGGGATGCATCGCTTTTTGTCCTCTTCTTCAGAATCAATTTGTCGATCCTTATAGGTGATGTAACCATCAGGAGTTTCTTTAACATGCAGTACGGGGTCGATGAATTCTGATGGGGGTTCGTCTACGATTGGGGCGCTATTAATATTCCTAGCATAGGCTAGGAGGGTAATAATTGCTAGGCAGAAAGTCGTTGTTCGCATCTGAAAATTTTCGTTCGCTACACAAGCTTCAAACGTTTTCATGGGATGTGCGGAAAAGAGCTGGAACAAACAATGAATTATTGCAAGAACATGGCAATATGGATGTAATGAATGGGTGAATGATGTTTTTCAGGGCAGATTATGGAAGAGGACTAGGAAAGTTAGCACTGGAAGGCAAGATTACCTACGGCCTTTTAGAATCATTCCGAAGTAGCAGATTAGATACATTTGTTTAGTAGTTTCTCTTCTCTAATTCCTTTTTTTCTATTGCACGCATCACTTTGATCACATTTGGTTTTAATCTCATCAACACTACTAAATATTTTCATGATAACTTGGTCTCCTTGCTGTTTCCGATCTTGACTGTATAATCTCATTTTCTTAAATGTTATCTCGTTAGGTTTATCAAGCATTTATAGTATGGGCTACTGTTTTCCACCATAATCGTGCTTGTTGTATCCATTATCCAATCAATAAATATGAGAAGCCTCACCACAGGCAGCTTCTTGTTGTAAAAATAACACAAAAAAACGAGTTACTGAGTATATACATCTACAAGTAGAAAAATGTTATTTTTCAATTATGGTGTCCATTTGTGTGTATGAGAATGTTTGTGAATGAGAATCGGATATTGTTGCACATGAAGGAAAAAAAGGTTTTTATGAAAAAAGCAAAGAATTAAATGACAGCATAAAAGTAACCCGTAAAATCACCAAAATCCGGATAAAAATGGAAACAGGATTGTTAAACGATGGAAGAATAGTCTACTAGGTAGATTGCTAGTCTCACGGGAAACTGGCTGTGGTTCGAGTCTTGTCGTCTGATCAATTTTGATACTAAAACACCTATCTAGAGCACATGGAGTACCTAAAGACCATGCATGGCAAGTTGCAGGATGGTCAAGTCGGTAAGGTTATGGGCTTTCATAAGTTCAACGATGGTTCGAGTTCTATCTCGGGTAAATGTTTGTTATTGAAAATTACCGGGAATTTCAAGTTATCACGATGTACGGAGATGAAGGGGCGGAATGATTTGGCTCTGCGGGGTGGAGAGGGATTTTGGCATTTTGCTGTGGGGAGGGGGGGGGGGGTATTGCTATTATTGCGGTGCTGTGCATCCAGGGTCTTGGGTTCTTCTTGCTCCTTCTCTCCTCTTGTTCCTATCCGGCTTGTCCTTCTCCCCTTCTGGCACCTGCTTTTCCCTTGTGCTGATCTGGCTCAGCCCCTGGGCCCGCCTGTTTCGCCCTTACTGTCTCTAACTCACCTCACAATCAGTTCGTTCACTTTCACACCTAACTCCCTATTTCCTTGCTCCGTATCTCACCCTCTTTAGGTTTTCTTATAAAGAACAGGGAAATTACCTCTGGAAATTCATAATTTTACGTGTAATTTGTGGACAAAATTGACGTATACGTGACTCTTACCCGGAAAGACTCGTTCCCTCCACATCTCGCTTTGCTGCCAAACCACTTAGCCGCTCAACCATCCAATACACTCTGGTCTTTTGGAAATCTTGTTCAGCAACGAAATTCAATCTCATTCGATTGATAATTGATAATAAATTTCTAAGTTTTCGGTTCAGTTACCCAAGTTTGAGGTACGTGCCGGGTGAAGGACGAAAATTTTGTGATAACTTGAACGACTTGACGGGGGCCGAACCATTGATGTTTCGCCTGGTAACACACACTTTACCAGTGTGACCACCTGTGCATGTTTTGTAATCCGCGATCGTCGCAAAACTACGTCAAATATTGATTTTTTCATTGCGAACTGGTCCACATGTTAAAAAAAAGACATCTGTTTGATTTGGGTTATAATGATTCGTCCAAACTAGGCTGTCGTTTTGGACTTTATCGTCACTACTACCATACATGGAATTTGACGGCTTATTGATTTTATCGATCTTACAATGCTTCCATCAGCTTTCGAATGCTTGTTGCCATGATAAGCTTACCACTACCTGCTAGATGTAAAAAAATTATGGATTACAATGCTAAGCGCGTTTTTTACAATCCCATCTTAGTTGAACAATTCACGTGATTACCCTACTTTTGTAGTAAAGAATGGAGCAAAGTGGGAAACAACACAAGGTTTTTTTTTAAACGGGGGAAATAACAAAAATTGCTCAAAAAATCTTCATGAACTGGTCAAATTGTTCTGCTGGGGCAATACGCTTTGATTCAAGTGGCTTGGCGGCTGGAAGGCGGGGCTTCTTGACCTAATTAAAGCTAGGTAATGATCAGAAAGCACGCGCGCGGGAGAGACGCAGACTATTTCGCGGCGCGTGCGGCCCTAATTAGGTCACAAAGCCCCGCATTACAGCCGCCAAGCCAGTTGAATTAAAGTTTACAATAGTAGTGCAGTTGCACGAAACAAACTATCGAAATTTGTATGACTTTAGCTTCAACGGCAAAGCTAAATGTAACCTTCAAGCGAAAATTACTGTATCAATTTATTATAATTTATCAAAATAGGCTAAGAAGACAAGACAACCAAAGCAAAAAGCTAGAAGCCAATGGATATGTGAACGGAATGCATTTTCACTCGACCAAGTTGTAAGGTTTTTCGTTCGTCGCATAGCAACAACTTTTTAGTTAATTTTCTTTTCCATAAAGTGTTTTCCAGAGTTCATTTTGTAAGCAATGACTAGGAAAAGATGAAGAGAAAATAGCAATCGACTCCCTCTGCAATTTGAGAAATTCAGCTGTCCCTAAGAATTCCCATCTGAAGTCCTAAAAGCAAAGAAAACAAATCTGCTGAATTACTAACAGGCTGGGTTTTTTTTTCTGATTTTATTCAGATATTCGCATAGTTCAAGATAACAGTTGTTCTTCAAATCGATGTTCCAAGTGAAAAGCATGATTTGTACATAGGCATCGAGGGTATTCTCTGCTCTTAGTGATTTATTAGTGTAGAAAAGTTAAAGCTCCAAAGATCCAAGTTAAGTATGCAAAGGATGGAGAGAGGCTGGGCCATAACATGGCTATATTCACTAAAAATATGTCTGGAATTTCAGAACAAACGACTTTTCACAAAGTTTGAGAAAACTAGAATTTTTGCACATTTCGCAAGTTTTCAGCATGATTGAATGCGATAAACCAGTTCTCTTCAGCAACACTAGGTTGATCGCATCTGCTACTCAACCGTGAAGTACTAGATAAAGGATCAATCGTTGACAAGCAGATAAATCGGCTCAGAAAAATGTGATGCGTTTTTTTTTGAATCTCAAACTGTTCACACGGATGCAAGATAGATTCGTGAAGATTAGTAGCACTACGCTCATAACAAAATTTGACGAAAGGTAAACTGTCTTCAAAGAACAGATGTCAGCGAAATGGTGAGTAGGAGAAAGTACGACAATGAATCGATTTACTCAGAAAAAGTGATGGATTAGGTTGCGGAACTTGTCAACGGAGGCGTCAAGCTTCTCTAGGTGCATGATGAATAATCTCACGAAGTAAAAAAATCAAATCAATAATTTTTGACGGTCAGATTACGAAATTTGTGAATGATTACTATCGCTATTTCGAAATTTTCATAGGGCAAAAATTTTGGTAATTATTTGTTCTATAATAAATATTGCTCCAAAGTTAACAGAAAATTAATTTTTGTTTTAGAAATCGCCATGTTTTTATATCTAAGCACTCTACTTGTGATATTTCCGGCTCATCTGAATTGCATTTGCATTTTCTCGATCAATGAACCAAATACGACCAAATCCACTGTAACTGTAAAGATTTGTGAAAATAAACAGTGGGGGGGGGAAGTGAAAAGAAAGCCGATGATGTCAAAATTATGTCCGCCAACTAGTTTAAAAAATTACGCACGTATTTTTAATTTTGATGACTTGAGGAAAGGTTTCACTTCCTCGTGAAAGGCGAACTTCTCTCATCAACGCAAAGTACTCAATTCTATTTGCATGGTGGATTAATTGCGATATGTGAGAGAAAGAACTGAGACTCTCCCTCTCTTACGTCATAAATAACACTATTATGATAAAACAAACAAATAGGTAGCTGCTTCTCAGGAAGAATTCTAGGTTTTACACTATCTGCAGTTTATGATAGGTTAGTTCTCTCATTCACTTTCTTTAAACTGTGAATTGATAAATTTCGGGGTTTTTGATGGAAAGCACATAAATATTAAGCAATGTACAACGGAGCTTCAACAACTAAAGAATTAAGAGACTACAAAATTTTGCTAGCAATGGAAAATGAATGCGCCGCTGCATTCATGGCAATCTCAACGGTTTAGAAAGAAACCTGAGCCCACCAAGAAAAAACGTGGGAACAAAAGGTTAATATCCGCGGAAAGAGATACAATTTCAGCCGAAAATTCACTAAGCATATAGAAAAGAAGAAGCAGAGCTGGTTTCGTTCCCGTTCCAAAATTTTTCTAGCCATTTTGATTTTTGAGCTTTTATACGAACAAACACTTTTTTGTCATCATGCAAAATCCAAAAAAAGATAGGGAACAATGTTAGAAAAAATGGGATTTTAGAGCTCGATAAATTAGTTGAAGTTTGGAGGGAACAAAACAAACCAAAAAAGGGAAATTATAATCTGTCAAGGCAAAATTTAATAATAATTTTGAATTGAAAAAAAAGCAGTCAGAAGATGAATAGATTATGTTACAAAAGAAAAGATTCAGAACAAAACAATGAAGCAGTAAATTTTGAGGGACCATGCAAGGTTATAAAAGTAATAAAGGCAGAATTCGCCAGTAAATTCGACCAAAGATTTTCACCACAAGTAAGACGACGTCTCAAATCAAACAAAATAATTAAAACAGGTAACCGTGGGATGATTCGATCGATAAACTGAAGGTTGTGTGTAAAAATGGCTGCGGTTGAGAGGGAGGGGGCCTTGGCCACCGCATGCGCTTCGGCAACAACAAGGACACCTCAGTTCGTGACTCATGCGCCGAGATCGAACCATTTAAACTTTTGCTCGGCCACGCCCATCCAGGGGGAAGGGGGGCAATGAGCTGTCGAGGAACTGGTTATTCGAAACAATTATCCCCGTGCACTAGGTATAGGTGACGTCGGCACTGAATCAGCTGACAGGAAGTCTCAAATCAGTGCAAAATGAAGACGGTGCACTACGTTGACAGTCTGGCAAGATAAAATTAACTACTATCTTCTTCCTTTCTTCAAGATCGACGAAAAGATCAAAGATCATTATCAAAAATATATGTACTTAATTGTTACAACTTGCACCCTTACCTACTCAGTGCAAGGGACTCAATAATACATTTATTGCAAATTACTAGAGACTAAACGGGGAAATCTGGAAACAACTCGAAATTCGTAAAAATTCAAGTATAACGCATAAAAACGAGAAAATCAAGGACCGAAAAAAAATGTCGTTTTCTTCACTTTATAAGATCTACATAAACTCACACAGAACAGGTGATCAATTGAAAACGAAAGTTAGAAACATGTTGCCGCAGAAATTTGAAACAATGTAAATATGTCACTAAAAATATATAGTGCCATGTAAAACTTCCACCGCCGTTTAACGGTTGCAATTGAAAAAGCTTTTGGTTGATGCGCTTCTAGTATGAAAATACAGAGTTGCTGACAAATTATTATTATCATTCTTGACGTTATATAAAAAGTTCTCTCAAAGTTCTCTTAAGTTCTCAAAAGATTTCTTCAAGAATGGATACCTTCAGATAGTGCAAATAGAAAAAATCAGCAGAAAGTCTTTGTTTGAGGAAAGGGATACCTTATTTTATGAATCAGAGCAAGGCAAGACGGTGTGCGGTAATTATGTGTGTAAAAGACGGATGTGAGACGAATTTTGCCCTCTATACTTGTGATTTTGATACCTCAGACCAGTGACCCTTAGGTGTTTGAACTTCTCTATATCGTAGAATTTATAATGCCTTGAAGAACAACTATCGCTGATGGCCAAAGCTTGTTTAGGATAGGTGAATGGGCCGTCAAATTTTTGGAAGCTACTTACATGAGTTATATAAATGTGTAAGTGACTTGTTCAAATTTAGGTAATCTTGAAGAATTTTCAATAGGTTCAAATTAACTTTGCACGTTCCCTTTTTCAAGATTTAAGGTATAGAGCATGTAAACAAACAAATTTCGGGATTGCGTGAGCAACAAGCGCCCTCATTCAGAAAAAATCTCACGCTCCCCCCTCCCCCCCCCCCATTCTAATTACATATCAAAACGAGAACTGCACTTATAGTCGAGTTTGGCTGAAAAACACCTCTGCAGTTTTTTTTTCTTATGAAAACTAAGCGTTTTCATCAGGTGAGTGCAATAAGAACTGAACAAGAAAATGACTATTCTGCTCGAGGTCGCGACAACCTTGGAGCTTGACTCATCTAGCTGAACGTCATATGAGATTTACCCTTGCCTTTTATATGAAGGTTACGTAATAAACTCGTTTCCTCACAAAAATTACAGATTTCAAGGAGAAACTCAGCACTCGTAACTGAAGTAGCCAAGTCTGGTGATGTGAGTCATTTATTGCCATTGTGAGAACCAAAAAACAAGGCATCAAAAAACTTCCGCGGTAACTTACGAACACCTAATTCATTTTCTCTCAGCAATAAAGATGAGAAATTGACGAAATTTTTCAATTATGGGAAGTTGTCTCACTTTTGCATACACATTTTCCGTCTAAGTTGTGTGTTAAATGGTGGATCTTATGAATGTTCCATCTTTAGCCGACAACCTTGCATGAATAATTTTTTATTCGTTTAGGCAAAATAAGCTCCATAATTGCCTGCAGATTTTGCTGGAGTGGATCCACAGCTGTTCCTTTATATAAAGCAGGTCCGAAGTGATTGGCGATGCTCGTCTTCCGAAGGTTCGAGAAAGAGATAAATCCTGGTCAGCGATTATCTAAAACAGATCAAGTTTCACATGTATAGGACAATCGAAACAACTGTCAGTGTTTAATGGCTATTTATAATTGATGATTCATATATAAGCCCAGTCATTTACTATTGGACACCATTCTTTGAAAGTAATAAATGTACCACAACTACTGTTGCCCAAGGGGTGAGATGATGGACTTTATTCAGAAGAAAATTCGTATTTTGAAGTCATATTAGCCTCATGCCTTTCATTAAATTATTCAAAGATATATGAGCCCGACTATTTCCAATGCTCCTTTTCGCGCGAAAATTATTAGAGAAAATCATGAATTTCTGTTGGTGCTCAAATCATATTTTCTCCATTTGGTTGTGAAAGATGCTAGAATCTAGAATCATAAAATTCAACTCTACATTTGCTTTTGATATTATAGGAACAAAACCCATATGTTACGGATCGTCATTTTTTAGACATTTTTCAACGATCATTGCAATTTTTGGTGCAAAATCAACAGAATGACATACTATAAGCTCAATTCGTGACAGTCCTGACTCAATATTCAAAATAAAGATTTTTTCGACATTTTCAAAGAAAGCAATTAAAATATCGTAGAAATAAACTTTCCGAAATTCTTTTCCGCTTATTTCAATGCAGTTTTGTATGTCCATCGGGATCAGGTTCAGGGTGCAAAACGTCTTCCGTTGCCGGGAATCGAACCCGGGCCTTACGGGTGAGAGCCGTAAATCCTAACCACTAGACCACAACGGACACGTCTCCTTCCTTTTCACGGCTGCTACATATAACGACTGCGTTTGAAGATTGTTCTGGAGTATTTTGTGATCTTTCTAAATTCTTTCGTTATTCTTTCTGGTTAGCCAGAAGAGCAAGTCATAGAAAGTGAAGTGAAGCAAGTAAAAATGATATCAAAATTGATAATTGTTTGTTGTACATTTAGTCAATTTTGTTCTCGAAAAGCTAATTACTGCAGAAAAAAATTTCAAAAGATATTGGCCAAGTGATCGTTGGGTTTTCTCAAATGAAAAAAAAAGACTTCCCACTAAAAACGTTTCAGCGAGCCACAATATATCACGGAGTTGTCAACAGAATATCACGGAATTATCAAAAGCCTCAAAGATCTCAGTTACACATGAGCGATCAGAAAACAAAGTTGGAATTTTGCGTCTGCTGCTGCCGTATACCAAAAGAAGGAGAAAATATTGCCTATTGACTAAAAAAAACTTACTTTCTTGATGTTCAGGAAGCAATAACCACCTTGATATCGTGGCATGAACGAAAAATTATTCCGGATTTTTTAACGGAACAATCCCAATTATGCTTTTGTTATTGTCGGGCTAACACTGCACATTTTCCACATACTCTTTCGGATGTTCTGAGCAAAGTAGCCAATGGGTACTGCAGTTGTTATGCAACGAGCAAGGTTTGGATTTACATACAGCTAAAAGTGAGTTTAAGTCGATACAAAAAAAAATCAAGGACAAAAAAAATAACGCGCATGGAGAAGAGAAGGTCGAAAATTTTCTCAGATAAAGAACTCAATTTTGAACTGCTACTTTTAGTCTTGGTCAAGAAAAAAGGACCGAAAATTTTCCAAAAACTGGTTCGTTTTCTGGAGTTACCTTTTGATTTTTCTCGTGACAACCCCCGTATGACAGTCACCCTTCTCATCCGACGCAACTCAGGACGAGTTTGCCGTCGACGATCACCTCACGCATAGTGTGTTATCTAAGTCAAACAAAGTGTCCGGAACGTAAAAGACGTTCGGGTCAACATTGCTGACCTGCGGTCATGCCAATACTCTCGATAGAGCCGTGTCCATTAAAGAACTGAGTGCATTGACCGATAGTGACACAATACTACTCTAAGTCCACAGATAATGAATTACTGTAAGTGTATTGTAGGCATTAAAAGTTATATACGAAGTTAGTGGACAGAAAAGCAAGTATGAGGCGAGCAGATACAGTAATAGGCCGAAAAATCTAACCTCTCAACTTTCGCCCAGGTACCGGACTCCGAAGTGCACCAATCAGCCGAATACGGTATTGGGCAAGATTCTAGTATTGAGTTTCTCGGAAACGATCATATTTTATAAGCCAGCAACGGCTTAAAACTGAGGTATAAAATCCATTTTTTATGTAAGAAGGCCCACATAACCACATTTGGCCACACTCCCTTCAACGAAAATGGCTACCGTAATCCTGCTCAATATGTAATTTCTTGCTGCTCCACCTATTCCCTAGACGATTAATCGCTAACCGCATGGACGATTTAAGGTCAGAGAGCACACACAAAACAGAGCCGATTTGATTAGTCCATCAAACAATGGTGACAGTGACGATGCGCATAGCCCCCGTCGACGAGATCACCATTGCATATTTTTTTACGGAGAAGCAACAATGGTCCCATGCAATCAGGTAACTCAGTGTCCATACCGTACACGACAAAGCAACACAATGGTACTGCAGTGCCCATAGCGTACTCCAACAGGTAAATGCATGCCACTAAAGTGGGAATACCGTATCCCAAAATCCACGTATAGCTACTACGGTGCCCATACCGTACACCAGTAAGCACGTGCATGGCACTATATTGTTCATACCGTACCCCAATAAGCACACACAGGTACTACAATGTCCATATCGTACCCCCCCCCCTAAAAAAAATCCAACGCATCTCACGTAATGTGATACCGTACACCACCTGACCGTGGGTCGAGGATTCTCGGGCGGTGCGCGAAAGGCGCAAGCCCGGTGGCACTCGAAAGGCTCTTACAGCTTAATTCGCTTGGGTGCTTGTCATCAGAGCGCAAAAAGATGGATAATACTATCAGAAGGGACACTGACACTCGACGGCACAAGTGGTCCGGGCTAATTTTTATTGAAAGGACGATGCCGCGCTGTTTTGTGTTCGGCACACATTGCGTCTTGGCTACCAAAACATTCCACATTCGTCATCATTTTATGGCGCAAAATTTTCAAACACAACAAAAAGTTTATTTATTCATTTTGGAGGGCAAAAAGTTCAAAAATGCAAAAACAGAATGTAGGGATAGGAAAACAATTTCAAAAATTCGGCACCCCACTGTTCTCGCAAAAAAAGGCAAATCTAGAGTGAGAAAATGGTGAGATCTACTGAAAAATTTTGATTTTCTTCATCAGATAAAAAAAACTTTCCAGATCAAACATCCCAATGAAATAGGCTCACCTATTGTACAAATAACCTAACTAATTATTCAAAAAACCATATTGTGGTAGTCAGAAAGTCAGCATTCGTATCAAAAAGCAAAATTTAAGGAAAATATAATTCAAAAACTGCCTTGTGTGTAGGAAATTGTGGTACGATACTATTTCTAGCAAAAAAAATAAATCATTGGTGCTGTGTCAAATTCTCATTCGCTAGCGATATGTATTCGTCAAAAGCAGACTGACGCCTTCCCCACCCCCCCCCCCCCTCTTTCAAAAAAGTTCGCGAATACTTTAAATGTGATCTGCATCGGTGATGTTTGTTCAAGTTTTTACCCGTAAAAAGTGAAAAAAACCTTTGTGAAGAAAACGGTCACGGTCAGAATTTTTCCCAATCTTTTTGCGCTCTGCGCTCCAAAAACAATTTTCTGAAATTCCCAGAATTACACAGGACTTTTGCTTCGGAGTATTGTCCCGCAACAGATGGTCCCAATAAAATCGCTCAAACTTGTGTACATAGGAGCAAGTTGCTAAGCATTGCGCCACGCTACTTGACCCTCTTTGGTCAATTTATTTCGGAGAGGGGAGAAAGGGAGGGGGGGGGGGGGGGGTCTGGCCAACATCCATTGCCAGACATGGATTTGGAATTTTTTCGAGTATTGTTATTCCTAGGAAAACAACGCAGTAATCCTATATAAAAAATTATAGTGTAACTTTTTGGTTCTTCTTTTCCCCTCCCTCCCCCCTCCATTACAGCACCAAAGCCCTACCGCTGTGATGCAATACTGTAGAGCTATTGCGTGTATTACGCTGTGAGGTGACAAACCGGGGTCAACGGCTTTGTTCACCTCCGCTGACCTCATCCTGGCCGCCATTCATGGGCGGAGCTTAGAGGTCAGCAGCCTGTTGCGCAGGCGCTGCGTACGCCACAGCCTGCTTAACACACCCACACCGGAATTCCACAGTCAACGTGTGTCATCACCGTGCGCTGACCTATTGTCATCAGGTCACATCGCACATTTCTCTTACAATTCTCATTCACTCATTTATTCCCCTCCCCCCCCCCCCCCTAAAAAATCCCAAAAAATGCCTTTTTTTCAGAAAATGGACCTCAACGGCGCGTTGTCGGCGCTGATCCGGCAACAAACCGCCTTGCCAGCCGCATTTCCTCTGGCCTCGTTTCTGCCACATCCGATGCTGACGCAACTACCGTTCCAGTTCGGTAATGCCATGTTGGAACAGCTTTCGCTAGGGATCTCGCCAGCCGAGCCACAAGCGGCTGCCACGCCAAAAAAGGCTCGCCTGGAATCACCATGTAGTCCAATGTCGCAGAGCAGTACCGTATCTTCTACACAGGTAAGCTAGAGAAAGGACCATAAAAATCATAATTTCGCACAAAAATTATTGTATCCACTTTCATTGGAGAATATGTTTTGATTAGCGTAAGTCAAGAAATTTTCATGGTAGAAAACTTAGTGAATTTTTACTTTGTACCAGTGAATGAATAAGTGTTTTTTTGGTACCAGTGAATGAACTACGGTAAGAATACTGTATTTAATTTCATAGGGAAAACATACATTTGCATTCTGAATCCTTTACTTTCGCTATCACGAGCTTCTTCTAAAGCAGATATTAAAACAACACATTAAAACGCTGAGCTTACTTCATTTTTCTAAGTTTCCAGCCCGAACAATGGTAGGATTACGGTAACCTCTTCGGGCAGTTTTGAAAAAACTGTTTTGAAGTGTCACTGGTCTCGATTTGCTCCGATGAAACTGCAAAAAAGAAATTCTAGATAATCTTATATATAAAGCTGAATGTCTGTTTGTCTGTATGTCTGTCTGTCTGTCTGTCTGTCTGTATGTATGTATGTATGTACGTATGTTCCGAATAGAAAATTCCATTTCTGAACCGATCCGGACCAAACTTGGCACACATACACTTCGGGCCCCGGCGGGTGTCATAGGCTACTTTTCGTCATCGATCGATATCGATTTTATCGATTTTTATCGATTTTTTTGCTGAGTTCACCTACGAGGCTGGGAGTTGGCACAGGGGGGTGATCGAGCATGGGGATTCCGAATACAATATTGGCTTTCGGGATTATCGATTACTTTTATCGATTTTATCGATTTTTTGCAAAGTTTGAGCTAGGGGGCTGGGAGTTGGCACAGGGGGGTAATCGAGCATGCTGATCATTCCCAAGGGGGGTGATCAGCATGCTCGATTACACCCCTGTGCCAAATTCCAGCCCCCTAGCTCAAATTTTGCAAAATCGATAAAATCGATAGAAGTAATGGATAATTCCAAAAACTAATATTGTATTCGTAATCTGCATGCTCGATTACCCCCCTGTGCAAACTCCCAGCCCCGCAGGTCAAACTTTACAAAAAAATCGATAAAATCGATAAAAGTAATGGACGATCCTGAAAACTAATATTGTATTCGGAATCCCCATGCTCACTTCCCCTCCTGTGCCAACTCCTAGCCCTGTAGGTGAACTCTGCGAAAAAATCGATAAAAATCGGTAAAATCGACATCGATCGATAACGAAAAGTGGACTGTGACACGCGCCGGGGCCTGAAGTGTATGCGTGCCAAGTTTGGTCCGGATACGGCGGAGCCGGGTAAGCCAGCTAGTGTTTGATAAAAATACAATTATTATTAGATTTTATTAGAATCAGAAAACTGCTTTTTAATATGTAAACTTGCCTCAAAAATACGGACTTTCGACAGAAAATCGCATAAAAATGACTGGAGATAATGTGTTAACTCCCAAATTTGCCAGCTATCTGGATTTTTACTCTTGATCGCTACCATTTAACTTTACCATATCTTCATAAAAAACGGATATCACATATAACTAGTACGCTATTATACGGTAGTATTTGGCCCAAATTTTTTTTTTAATTGAAGACAATATGCTAAAACTTCACAAGCATACTTTGGGTTTTTGCTCTCGCTGCTCGCTAACACCGTAGTCTGACCCCTTATAATATTTAGATATAATTTTTTGGTCCAATAGCTATGTAAAAGAGTACTGGAGACGTTGTGTCCTAAAATCAGAAATCAAAATCAAATTCTTACCCATTCCTGCTAATTGGTCACTAGTAATCGTACCTCTACGACAATCTGGCTTGAAGATATCAGTCTAAATTCACCCAAAGTTTTTGAAATAGAAAATACGTTTTGTTTTTGAAATGTTTGTTTTTCTTAATGTCTCTCCTTTCAGCTCTCCACTCCACAACCATCTCCAACCCGAAAACTTGCCAAACCGATCCCCGACGAGAAAAAGGTAAGTCCGCACCTTTCGCTCATACTCGAAACTATAATCCATTAATCTGTGGGTTCAAAAAGGCAAGGGCATTGTTTCCGTTTCGCTGGCCAACTGTTAGGGGAGCATTCTTATACAACAGCGGCGTAATTACCGTCGGCTATTCTAATCCATCAGAATTACTGCTCACTGCAAGGGTCAACGGAGGGCAGACGCAACCCGGGGACGAGCGAGTCGACGAGAGTGAGTACGCTAATCATCTGGGAAGGGGATCCAATTTTTCTAATTTGCCCCCAAATTTGGGCGCAAATTCAAACAAATCTCTTGCAAATTCAGAACTAATTGGTAAAACATACTACACTGCTACTGGTCTCGAGAAAACTTACGGTAAGCGGGAATCAGAAAAACGAGTCAAAAACAAAAAATTCAACAAGAAATTAAGAAAAAAGGAGTCTCATAAAGTAAATGATCCATTTATGGCGAAATTGGTTCATAAATGACCCGCCGAAAATTTGAAAAATTTCCAACCTTTGAAACATTCAGCCCAGCATATAAAGCACAAAACCACAACAAATGGAGCGAATTGTGAATAAGCTGTTCCATATGAAATGGTACGATAATTCATTAATAAGACTAATAAAAAGTTTGAATTTCTCAATAAGCGGCGTTTTTTTCTGTAACGGTTCAAATAAAAAAAATTCCTGTTTCATGCTAGAAATTGCCATTTTTCTAGAGAATTCTTGCGTCCAGCACAATATCGTTCCGATTACAAGAAAAAATAGATTGTGTAGAATAAAATAGCGCATCAAAAGCAAAATTATTTTAGGAAAACTTGCCCATGAACTGATCCACATAAAACTGATACAGTGTATCATCATTTTTTTTTACTTAGAATGAATGAGGAAAATTAATAAAAATCTCTCCAGCAATTCCTTATGCTTTTTTTAAATAATTCAGCTTCAAAAAATTCTATTGCATACTACAAAATTGCCAAATTTTATGCAGTTTCTGTCTGCCACAAAATTACATAGAAATACACTTTCGATTTTTACCAAAAAACAGCCTGTTACGAGGAAATTAGAAAAGCGAAAAACTGGGAACAAAGTCTTAAAACTTCATGGCAGGCTAGTTTTTTTTTGTTGTAAAACTGAACCGTATAATACGGAAACAATGATTCATTAATTACGCTCAGTAAAAACTGTGCAAAAAATCACTCAACGATTTCTTCGGCATTTTTCGAAACATTCCAGCTCAAAAAATTTCTGCTCCATTCCAAAAATTTCCGTCCAAAAATTCCTGTTTCAACTAGGAAATTTAGTATGTGTTGTGTGCTACGGGAAGTTTGCCGTCATTAGGTACTCGTCAGTCAAATCAGACGTTTTTCCTTCCTCCAGTCTTATCCACTCCCCCCCCCCCTCTCTCCCTTTCTCTCCCCCCCCCCCCCCCCCCCCGCTATCCCCACTCCTTTTGTATGTAATGCATACCTCGACTGACCTCATCAGAGTGACTCTTTGCGGCGAGTGCGCAACTGCTACCTGCGCGTCGATTGCGCTGAGTGAGGTCAGTGCTCGTACAAAAAACCGCAACTGCTCCGGCCAGAACAGACGTTCGCGGATTAATTGCTGCTCTGGCTTTTGGTGCTGTAACCTAAACATAGAAACATAGGGGTTTTGGGAAGGGGGACACTGTAGATTTTGTGGGTTAAAACGAGCAACATGAGTAAGAAAATTTACTTGGAAGGCAGAAAGAACATGAAAGGGAGAAATTAAGACGAAAAGTATGGCTTGATAAGTTTTGCACCAAAAATTAGAAAGAGTTTTGAGAATTCGAAGTAGTTTTTAGAAGGTACAATCTACTACATGTACTACTAGAGAACTTAATTCAAGCAATATCAAAAATTTTGAGAATGTTTCGAAGATCATAACTATACGTCAAGACACGTGATCAGCACTGTTTTTATAAAAAAAAAAGTAAAAAACAGTTTCATCTAGTTCTTTTAGCATTTTTAACCACTTAAATTTTAAAAGGATGTTTTTGACTGTCAATTTTTGTTACTTCCTGAAGTACATAGGATCTGATGATTTTGTTGAGATTAGAGAAATTATGAATTTTCACTGATCTCGGTGCAAACTTTGCGCCATTGGCTATTCATGAAATCAAAAGATTTTAAGAAGGAAACTGTACAAATTTACAATTTTCTGTTCAACTAAAACCTGAAACTCCCAAAGTAAAGCATTTCTACTGGATTCTTGTAAGTATAATAATGAGAAATATTTTTTACAGGATGATGCTTACTATGAGAGAAGACGACGAAATAATGATGCAGCAAAACGATCAAGAGATGCTAGAAGAATGAAAGAAGAAGCAGTGGCTGCAAGAGCTGCTCAACTAGAAAGGGAGAATGGACAGTTACGTGGACAGGTAAGAGTAACAGTTTGCTGAAAAAAAAAGATTATATCGAATTCCATGAACCGAACCTAAGAACAAATAATCAAACGAATGATACAGTTTATTCTTACAACTACAAAAAAGGCCTTCGAAATACTAGATAGCTTCTTTTCAATATAACCCTGCATCTTCAAAAGAAATATGAGATCAAAAATCAAGCCAATTTTGATGGAATTCGCGTTGTAATTTAAGTAACAACATAGATTCACCAAAAGCGCTGTGATTCCATACGATAGAATTACAGATTTCCACACTCCAGAAAACTTTAATAACCTATTTTTTACATCTTCGCCAAAATCCGCCATCAAAATGTTCTATTCTAGGTCGCAATCCTAAAATCAGAAACTGCCCGACTTCAGCTCTTACTATTCTCGAAGCAACAGCTCGCTGTGAACAACTTAAAGGCAGAGATGAATTATGAAATCAAGGAATCTGTCGAGATAATGCAGAATCCTACAATTACCGTAGTCCAGGAGGATTCGGAAATCATGCCTTAATCACCACACTAAGATCTAGACAAAAATAGCCTCAGGAATTAACTTTACTAATCAAATTTCGAAAACTTGAGGTGAAAGGTATACTTACGAGGAAACACCATGCGTTTCATCTGACGCCTACAGATTACGATAGTATAATATTTCCTCAAAGTTGAAACTAAACTCTATTAGCAACAATTTGCCGATTTCCGAAAAAGCTGTGTTTCAAAGTTTTAGTCGAGCCATCAATGTGCAATCACATTCTGAATTATCCAAATGCTCTTGTTGTTATTCTATTTTCTCATGTGCAAATTTGAATATTATCAATCAATCGATTATCGATTACCTCCTCAGCTCAGGTCATTTACGTGCAATCTTCTCGTTACGCCATTCAGTGCTTTCGTGTGTACAGTACCTCTTCATTGTCGTATTTGTTATGTTGTTGGCCGAGTCATTCATAGTCAGTGTACAGACTTTTACTTACATTTCGATCGATTATCGATTAGTTCCGCTAGCCATTTATATAGCTTTAACTACTTTTTGTTGTATTTCTCAGGTATAACTACGTGGTTTCTGCTTTACGACCAAATACTTGCTCTATTATGTGTGTTTATTTAAATTTTTTCACGGGTATGATTTAATAAACTTGTTGATTTGACTTTTGTGCATGTTGTGCAATTACACAATTGTTCTTCAGGGACTCCGAATGTACTAATTCGGTTAGGTTTTGAAAAAATTTCAGATTTTCGATTTTTCCTTCTATGCGCAATGACCTCACAACCCATAATTGACTTTGATGTAGCAAATGCTAATTCCGCAAAGGTGAGCATCTACCGTAATCACAGGCTCTAACAGGTGGCAGACGCGCACAATACTAAGCGGTACAACAAAACAGATTGTCATCAAAGAAGCAGAAGGCAATTATACGGTTTGTGGGAACCACTGATGTGCAAGAAACCATTCTCTTGTGGTGCGCAAAAAAAGGAAAACATGGTAAAAAATGTAAAAATGATTGAAGAATTCGCGACTGAAAGTCGAATCGAATTTTGCAAAAGATTGCATGGATGAACGAATCTCTGGACATCATGAAAAACAGCTTAGAAATTGGAAGATTTTTATTGAAAAATGTTACTCAACTACTTATCCATTGTTATTTTCTTTTTCGTTAAGCTACAAATGCAAAGCATAGAGACGGAAGAAACATAATTCACTGACTTTGAAATCATCACCATTGTGGTAGAAAAAGTGCCTGTAACCCAAAAAATTCCATTCTTAGGGCAAAATCATTATTAAGGCAATATCTTTTTATTAGGTTCTCAGACAAATCACCGGAACTTCCGCAGGACAAGCCAAATTTGCAGAAGTTCCGCAGGATTTTGTTCATTATTGCAAAAATGAAAAAGTTGAATCGGAACTTCCGCGGGATTTTCATGTCAAACTGGATGAAAACCGGAACTTCCGCGAGACTTTTTAAAAAGCGCTGCGGAACTTCCGAAAAATGCCAGAGGTTTCGCAGTACTTTGGCCTGCCAGAACTTCCGCAGGACTTTGGATGCTATAACGCGCTATAACTATTCAAAAGATCCACATTTAATGTGGTAAAGACCTACAGAAGCAGCAAACCTTTCGCAATACAGCGCATACTCATTTATACTCAACACCGTAAATAGGAAGAGAAATACGGACTAAAAGACAAAAAAGGTTTTTCTGCTAGAACCTTGTTTTTGACAATTCGTAACTTCCTTCAAAGTTTGTTTGTATGAATGATAAGTGGCCTATCTTGTAGCCGCAAGCCAGTAGTACAAAAAACAATAAAAAGAATTCAGATAAAAAAGTTTGCGAGAAAGAAAAATAAAAATTTAAAATTTCTCATTTTTTTCAACATTTTTTCAATGTGCTTCAAAGTCCCAAATATAGAACTTGCTTCTCAGTGGTATGCCATATGCATTTCAAAGAAGATATTCTGAAGGAAAAAAGTTGCCCTGAAGAGAAGCTCGGAAAATCGGCCATTATTTTTGCACCAACCTAGTATTTCCTGACAATGAGCATTCTCTAATTATAAGTAAGAAAATGCCAATCAAAGCGCAAAGCAAAACGTCTTCCGTTGCCGGGAATCGAACCCGGGCCTTACGGGTGAGAGCCGTAAATCCTAACCACTAGACCACAACGGACACACTGACGCCGTTCCAGCAGCATATTGATAAAGATTTTCCCGAGAACCTCTAAGAATCCAAGCTTATTGAGTAAATTTTTCATTTTAAATTGCTTCAGATATTCTCAATATTTGATGATCAGAACATGGAAGAAGTTTACCACAACGAACCCCAAACTAATGAGATTGCTGCTGTTAATACTTCTAGCTGCTACTTGCTTGGAACGCTTATCACCGGAATTTTAGGAAAACGTCAGCCAATATTTAGCCGATTATTTCCATAAAAAACGCTCTTACTGAAAGCAATGTAAGAAACAAAAATAATCCACTATACACTCATAACTTAGAAAGCCCTCGATTTCTTTAAAATTATCAAAGATAAGCATTCCTCCTCACTTTTCGGTCGCGTTGCTTGTTTCCAAGAAAAAATAAATACTGTTTGCCCCTTGAAGAAGTTATTTTTTGGAGGGCTTGAGCACAACGAACTATTCGTCTTGTATCGAAAATACATAGAGAAACTGATTAATCAAACAAGGATTTTTGATCTTATCCCTTCCTATGCTTCTTCTTCTCACTGCGGGCGAGCGCGGCAAAACGTCTTCCGTTGCCGGGAATCGAACCCGGGCCTTACGGGTGAGAGCCGTAAATCCTAACCACTAGACCACAACGGACACAATCACCTAGTTCCATAGGCATACTAATAAAACGATTCACGCATTTGAATGTCACATCTTCCATTTCAGAGTATTTATACTTGAACGAAATCTAAATATTCCATAAAGAGTCCTATCATGAGATTATTATCAGAGTTCGAAAAAATATGTTGAAAAATGATGGAGGTGTGTCAAGCGACTCATAAAAGAATTAAACTTTGAACAAGAACTCAAAAACAATGTGAACAAATTCCAAACAAAATGAACAGTGCATCTCGAAACTGAAAACTATAAAAAAAAAACTAAAACTAAATTTAAAATATACAATTCAAAACTAATTACAATTCAATCATAACTATAACTTTCAAAGAGTTAAATCATTCTTAGAAAATACTGATTGTTTTCTGAGCTGCTCCAAATCAAATCTTATCGGAAACGATTGATGGCTGTCATAAACTCACATGATAAGAAAGCGGCTGAAAAGCGGAAAAACCGCAGCAGACACCAGCATTGTCCTTCACGCAATTCTTCACTATGTTTTGTTGCTTTCTTTTCTCTTTGAAGTTTAGCACACTTTCTACAACTTCCCCAGTCTCTAATATGAAGGCTTTTAATTGAAAAAGATTCAATTGATTGTTCAGCGCACATTGAGAACAAAAGTCAAAGTTTGAAATTTCTAATTGACCAGAATGGAAACCAAACAAACACTTTATAGTGCAAAACTTGTGAAATGCTTATACAGTGCATATATTCCATAAATAGATGCACTATGCTATAGAATAGTGTCTATTTATAGGATATTTATTTGAGCATTCACTTACATAAAGCACGGTTATGAAAGTTTCCACTTTTTACTGCACATTTGTGAGAAAAAAATGAAAAGGAGATCAGCATTTTCCCCAAATCATTAAATTCTTTACTTTACTTAATTAATTAATTATTTAATTACTTTACCTTACTTTACTTTTATTTTTAAAATCCACTTTTGAGAATGATCTACTCTAGAACCTACTTAATCTTACTTTACTTTTGAAATTACAAAATCCAAACGTATTGGAATTATAACCAGCAATTCGGCAAATTACATCAAATCAAAGGTATTCTAAGGCGAAAAATTCATCCACTTAAGATCAAAATCGGTATTTTTCAAAAATCCTCGTGTATTTTTACGTACGTGCATCACGGAACTCTCTATATCACGTGCAATTTGTCAGCTGTTTTTGAATGCAGACAGCTCGGGTTCCTGTCTGGTGCAGACTGTCACATGAACTTTGTCGAGTCATCATATAGCGTTTATCCATGTGTTTCTGGAATGAATACAACTAAAATATTGGTTATTTGAAGTTTCTAGGCTACTTTCTAGCCAAAGTAGCTTTGATTTGTTGTTCTCTTGAAGACTACGCAGCTTTCCATCTGCGCTTTTTTTCCTCGCAATTTTCATCGAGAACTTCTCAGAACCTCTTGATCTACTAATCCTCTATGATTTCAGAATTAAACCCCCCATATTAATGCTAGGAGACCGTGTTCTGCTTAGCAATCGCACTCGGCCCATATCGATTGGCTGCAGTTCATCAGGTATGCACTTTCCATTTCTAATTTCTTTATTTGATAATCGAACATTGTTCTGATTTCGTTATGAAATGATATATAATGTTCGAAGTGCTGACGCGCTCTAAATTGAATCGCCACATGCGCTGCCATCATTTTTTCGGCAACATTGGTGATTTCCAATGGTTATCAGCATGCTATTTCAACATTTCATCGTCGTTTGTTCAAACATATTTGCTGATTCTGAATTATTGGGTTTGCATCAGTCAGTTTTCAAGTGCCTTTTGTATGTGCAGAATCGGGATTTTCGTTTATTGTACGAACGAAAACAACACCATTTTTTTACAGTTGTCGTGATTGTCCCATCGTCCTCTATGATTCAGTCTTACACTAAAGGCAGAAGCAGCGGTTTTTACACCAACTCCATCTATCGGCTTTCTTTTAGTATGTTCAAAACTGCAAAGCAAAGGATGTGCTCCCCATTTTCATGTGAAAACGCTCATCTCTTCACAACTTTATACATGTAGTCTAATAGATCCGGGACGATTATATGTGGGCGATGATCTGAGCACTGTCGAGGCACTCTATCAATTGTCAGTTCTACTAGACTATGAGCAGTTGCTAGACAAACAAAGTTTTATAGTTGCAGATAATATACGAGGGACTTAGTGCAATTGCACGATTTGTGATCTTGCTAGACATGCACGTTTTTTCAGGGGAAAAGAAGGAATAAATCAAGATCTCCAAGATCTGTTGAGATTGAAATGTTTTCTCTCAACTTGAGATGAAATTTTTTGCCGACACAAGTATTTTTTTTGTTGGGCATGCATGCTTGCAGCTCCATCAAATTTAAAAATCTGAAATTTACCACAAGTTGTTTAGCACAAAATGCATAGTCTAAAAGCAGATTCGAAGTGTGCGAATTGAGGCGAAAACAAAATTCTTCAGGTCTTTGGGTTTTTTCATCTCCATCACTGTGTCTATTCTTAAAGCAAATCTGATGCAATCACCGCTAAACTCTAAGATTATAAAAAATAGCATGCTGAATCACCAGCTGCAAACGCAGCTTTTTCCTTGTCGTGATCAATTCCATGCAGTACTGCTTCCTTCTGATTGCCTACTATTGTGTAATATTGACTGTGTCACAGTTTAGCGCATCCCTCAGAAGGCTTATGTTCTCCACGAGACCTTCCACATACTCCGCCTGGTGTTGTCACTAAGTTGGATGCATATCAACGTCATAAATCGACGTGGACGTACGTCTTACACATCATTTGAATGTTTTTCCTTTGATTTTCTCGTTTATTGGAGGAAATTACAAGCTCTATTCCATCGGTCGAAGCTGCATAAGGGGTGGTCTAGAGTCTAGACATCTAGACATCGAGGCATCTTTCGTAAATTAGGCGCACACATTGCGAAGTCGCCGCGAAAAGCGTAACGATACCCGTTTGCAAACACTCATCTTATGAACACCACGCTCTTTCATTTTCGATGATGTATCGGGTCATTTTTGCTTTCTCTACTATAATATCGACAGATTTACAGTCTTCCTATTTTTATCTTGCGACATATGCATATTGTCGCCCATGCAAATGTTCTCAACTTCTTTATCTCTGTTTCTATTTACTTTCAGAATGACGGGTGAACGATTAGTTTGTCTATGTTGCACGAAGAAGAATCAGTGTTTCTGCAAGAAATGTACTCTAGAAAAATGTCAGTTGTTTTCTGTGCTCGTTATCACCATAGTGTTATCTCCGTCAAAAGCAAAAACATTCACGTTACAGTGAAGTTCTACTCACGTAAAGAAAATATATCGATGCGAACAAATAGAAAACTCGAATTGGAGAAAGAAGTCGAGGCGCTTCTGGGAGAAATTGTGAGTCATTTACAGTATAATTACTTCACTCTTTGTCTTACTTTATTTCACATAGTTTATACCTTTTTCCTGTCATTATTAGATATTTTCTCCCGATTTCTATTTGTTCATATATCTGTCTTTTTTCTGGTCTTTCACATACTACTACAGTCACGACTGAAGTGACTCCGTACCTTGAAGAGTACGTCACCATCTGCGCTTTTGTTTTGACTTCGATCCGTTTTGATAATGAAAAACGTGCATTTCGAGCATTGTTGACAAATGTTTGGTTTAATGGTGTGATGGTCACGGTCCTCCTAAGCTTTTTTTTACAAATGTTGGATTAAAGTAAGGTGCAGTGCTGATGTGATGTTTATGTAATGAAAAATTCATAATACAGATACTCGACCCCGCCCTGACTCGTTTTTCGTAATCTCGCACTGATATTCATAGATGAATATGAATTTTTTTCTTTATTTTGATGATTTTCTTTTTTGCACTTGTTTTTGCTCTTTCATATTACGAAAGCTTTGTTTCAGTCTAGCCTGAGTGCCAAAATCAATACAACCACTGCCAATATCACTCTACTAAGAAAATGGGTAGAAGATAAGAAGCAAATAAACAAGATGAAATCAGAACAACTAGGTGTTGTCAAACAGCTCATAGTCAGCACGAGTAAGCATGCAAATAAAGTTTTGGTGAGTGCTTCTATTAGTCAGTTGTAGGTATGACCGTTGAAAGAATAGATTTTTTCAGTCCTATTATGATAAGCACGACGCAAATGAAGCTCATATGCATAAACGTAGAGCCTATAAAGAAGGCAAAGTTGACGAGATGAGTCGGAACGTAAGCATTTTTTTTCTTGAAGCTTTTATTTTGAACCTGAAAGTTATTTTCAGCTATCGCTCGTCCGAAAAGCTTTGTGTGGGTCTTTGTATACTATTTTCCCGGTGTCTGAAGTTATTGCGCAAACTGTTCATTCTGATAACGGGTCTAAACGCAGCGCAGTCAATTCAAAAGGGTAAGGATCTGTTTGAATGCGGTTTGGTTCATAGATACATTCGTTATTGTTTAAGAAAATGGATGGTTGTGAGCGGTCATCAAATTGAGGAAGGACCTATGATCAAGGCAAGCCACGTTGCTTCCTTCTCTATTCAGTCCATTGTTTTTGCATTTATTTATTTTCTTTTAGATGTATATAGATTTCCACGTGCTCTCTTCTTTAAACTTGGACATGATGTATCGAATATTGTATAGTGTTGTTCTGCCAACCAGGTTTTGTGGTGGATCACAGTGATGTCCGTCACATTCGTGCGGACTACTGACTCCATGGTGGACTAGAGACCTTCGAAGAAGACGGTATTTGTCCAAACGTAAGGTCAACAAAAAAGATCCACCAAAAACCTGGTTGGCAGAACAACACTATACAATATTCGATGTATATAGAGTGATCGTCTTTCCTGTTTTTCTGCACATTCACCTTTGATTTACTCATGAGATAACGAGAAACGATGTAGAGTAAATCTCTGGTATCTCGCAGAACTTTTACATAAATTCTTCCATTATGTAGCATGATGCAATGCATAGTCTGCCTTCTGCTGCAATATTCCTCATAGACTTGCGCCATACTTGATCCTCTTCATCCACTTCGCTATTGGTCAAAACAACAAACTAACCAGTGGCGCAATGGATCAACCGAATCAAGCGGATCAAGTGAAACAGCCGCTTCCCTATTGCTCAATTCTTTTTTGACTAATAATGAAGTGGATGTGGTGGAGAAGTAGGGCGTCTACGTAAACCGCTACTGCACATTCCATTACACTCTCTTTAGCTCGCCTTTTCTAAAAGTATTCAATCTTTTCTCTTCCAATGACTCAAAGGCAGCGAGTGAACTGCGTCGAAGCGTCTTTTGTGGGGAATAAACTTTGGACACGGACTACAACATCACCACTTCTTCCTTTCTTCGTTATTTCCTTGTTACATGGCTCGATAGCGCCATACAGTGATACCAACACTCACTATTCAGGTACGCGATACCTATCTGTCGGATGCGTCACGAGAACGACTAGGATTAGCGCTATCGGATTCCGTACTCAATCTTTCACTTGATCTACGATCGCCTTTTGCAGCTTTACTACATTCCATTCAACTTGTCAATAATCTCGCATCAATTTTCGATTATCGGTTACCGTACACAGTAAGTGCATTTTCTAAAACTCTTAACAAAAAATCTCCTGTATTTATCAGCAAACAATTGAGCTTAACCCTTTTTCAGATATCTCACCATGAAATCTCATTACGGGAACGTTGGAGTCGAGAGCTTTTAGATAACGATTGGTTTGTTTCTATAGTTTGTTACATCTCCCACCTCTAGCACATAGATTCAGGTTCAAATTCTGCCAATCTGTACTAGCTTTTGGTCTTTATCTTGGCATGCCTCCAGAAAGTCTTCATTTCAACTGCCCGCATTCTAACATAATCGAACAAGCCCGGTTTATCATGGAGGGTGTGACCATACCCAAGGTTAGCAGCAATTACATTTCAAATCCCCAAAATAATTCTTTACTTTTCAGCCTCAACCCATCATAATAGCACCCAACCATCGATTTGAAATCAACGAAACGTCACCACGGGTAAATGTCAACGATCACGAACTGGTACGTTGGTCATAATTCAATGATTCCAAGTTCATTGGTGTATATTTCAGATTTCTGATTGGGATACCTGTGAAGATCTTGACATAATACATGCAAAGGGTCAACTATTGTGATTACTGTACATAGCATAAATTTCCAAATGCGATTTTCTATCACTTGATCTTGCCAAAAAAAGACTAAAACCTCGATGAATGATTTTCACAAGATGCAAATTAGCTGCGATTCTTTACTGCGGATTGTCGATATTCTTAAAACAGCACCTTCTGAAAGTCTCAAAGGCATTGTGCAATCCGAGGGAGGCTGGGAGATTCTTTAACGGTAGGATGGCGGGATCACTGAGTAATGGCCGCAATCCCACGGCAAAAGGCCAAGTTCGAAGCTTTAAAATCGGCTCAAGAAGTTCATGCGGAAGGGGTCGACACGCCCATTAACGTAGCATACTGTATAGAGCCCAAAGGTGGGTTCCAGAGTGTTCAAGTGTCGACATCTAATTACCATGAGCAGAATATTTTCCGCTTCTCTTGTATTCTGGAGCAGTTCTTTGCTCAGTATTCAGACTACCAACGTTGGTGGGCGTGTCGACCTCGGTTACATTCCACCTGAAGCAAATTACCTTTGCAAGCCACGTTTTGCAGTGAGATTTGGGCATGCAATTAGTGATCCCGCTATCGTTACCGTCATCCCGCTAACCGCACCATCACCTGGATTCAGTGGACAATACCTTGAACCAAAGATGAACCGTGGACATCTCGCAATTACGTATGTGTGCCGTTAAATCACAAAGGTTTTGCCAAAATTGTCAAAGAACTGAAGAAGAATCATGTATTCACAAATAAATCAACAGAGACCAGTACTGAGGCTCGACACCGCGACATGAGGTATAAAACGTAATACAAAAATTCGCTACTTACGATACTTTTTTCTGCTTGGCGATCGTGATCTGTCATGTGCTCGCGAACGCTCTTTCTTCCTCTCCGTACTGCTCGACCTTCGCTCTCTGCTTCGTCGTCGTTTGTCTCGGCTATCTGATCGGTCTCTTCTTGGCTTCTCTTTTATCCGTTCCCTACTCCTTGACCGATCTTTCCTCGGCGCTTCTTTGCTCCTCGATCTCCTTCGGCTGGACTTTTCGGGGCTTCTCCTTCGGAACTTCTGCGGTAAATCATCCTCATTTGATCTCGATCTTTCTCGTCTTCTCCTTTCTGGACTTCGTTCTTTTCTGCGTTCAGGGGATCTTCTTTTACGGCGTTCATCATCACCATTCCTTTTGGGCGAAAAATGCTCTCTTTTTGGAGATCGATAGGGCTGAAAGAAATTCTAAACTAAGACATATCTCGTTTGAAGTCACTAATATGGCTCACCTTACGGTCCTCATTTTCAATCTCCTCCCTAATCTCAGCTTTAGTTGCCTCTTTTCCTTCTGAAAGGGTGCAGAACATATTTTGAACCGAAAGAACAACTTTTCGAAAGACTTACCTCTGTACTTTCGATGAAGTTTCGCGACTGACTGCGAGAAATCAACATGAATACGTCTATCATCGATCAATACATTATCCATTTTGAAGAAGGCTTGCTCGCAACTTTTGGGCTGAAAATGGGTGGATTTGAGGAGTAGATATCAAAAAACTGCAATTGTCGACTGTTTTCTTTGCTTAACATGACAGAACAGCGAACAGTTCACACAGAAAACTTACATCATCAAACTCGATAAAAGCATACTGCAGAGACTGATGTGTACGTCGATCTCTTATGACCTAAAAGTAAGGAAATTGTTTTGCTGTTCCCAAGAGTGTTTCAGCTAAAAGACTCACTTCGCACTTGATGATCTTCCCAAAACGACTAAAAATGATTTCTAAGTCTTCATCAGTTGTTACTGGATTCAATTTGCATACGAAAAGAACATTCTCAGGTGGTGCTTCATCGGCGCTTCGCAGATCGCCAACCTGAAATGAAGAGATAAAAGGTTATGGAATTCAACAGATTTGAACTTACCATCTCCAAAATCTGGGCTTGCTCTGCCATCTCTCTTTTCTTTATCTCTTCCGCTAATTCTTCAGCAGTCTTTCCTTGCGTGTCATCAACATCTTCGTCCAATGCAATTTGATTTGTCTTAATTAACAAACTTCAGAAGCAGTAAAATCAGAAAATCTTCAAGTTTCACCTTGACGAGCATTTCAAATGTTGGTGAAGGTGATCTCGATGGATACCTTATCCTCTTGGGATCTTCAAAGGGATCATCGAGTACAATGGTGTGCGCTATTCTGCAAAAAAGTCAGTCGTACTACAACAAAAAGGCTCATTCGACTTACCGGACATCTTTGTATGGCCTGTGGTCTTCATCACATAGCTGTTCGTTCAGTTTTTCCAATGTTTCTATACCTTCTGTTACTTGCCCAAAAATGGTGTGCTTATCATCGAGGTAGTCCAAGCTGAAAGTGCAAAGAGTAATCTGAGCAGGAGAACAGAATGAAAATAGTAAAAGTAATAAGTGATATGTAATGTATAGACTGTCTCTATAAACTCAAAAAACTCACGCCTCTCCCAAAGTGATGAAAAACTGGCTGCCCAACATATTGTTACCATTGTTGACAAATGAAACAACACCTAAAGCAAAAAAGTATTCCACAACAATAGTTTTACTTTGACTTGAGAGTTCGAGAAAAAAAAGTAAGCGATGTCATTACGAACCTAATCGGGTGTGTTTCATCTTTGGAAGATCTTCCTTCTCAAAATATCGGGCTTGCTCTCCATATAGAGTTCTTAATGACAAATAAAAGATGTAAAGAAAAGTTCATCAATGGAAAACGATGGAAAAATATGTAGCCTACACGAAAAGTGCAAATTTTACAACGGGTCGAATTTTTACTTACTGAAATATGGACTCTCCTCCCCGCCCTGTTCCGGTTGGATCACCAGTCTGCGCGACATAGTTCTGCTGAAACTTGCAGCATGTCAACGAGATCCACTACGTATTTGCAAAAACAAAAATAATGTGCAAGCAAGACAAACCTCAATTGTGTGAAACTGGCAGAGATTGTAGTATTTCATTTTACACAGTTTTAGAAAGTTGAGTGAGCCTGCAAATCCCAACTTGAAGTCAGTTCGGAAGACTAAGGTCTACTTACATTTCGGACGTTCCTTTACATATAGATCAATCACAATGTCCCCTAGGGTGGTCTCTACAAGGACCGCCATTTGAGGTAATCTGTAAAAAAAAAGTGAACCACTAGCGGTACTGACGGCCTTAAAGGCAGCGGCTCGGCAGATTTTGCATTTCCATCTTTTTGCATGCTTTGGGCCTTCTCGACCCGTAGATCCTGAATCTGAGCTTTAGAAGGGGTGAAAAGGCCTTTTTCGGAGCGTTTTTTTTCCAATTTCCAAAAGGCAGCTCGGACGAGAATTTTAAAAAGGAAAGTCGGGAGGCCCTGGTACGGAGACCCTGCTGTCTGTAATTTTGGCTTTGTATAGCATGCACAATGCGGGAAGCGGTTGGGGGGTCCCGCGCCGTCTAGCGGAGAATAGAACAAGGTGTTAGGGGACCGAAAGGAGGAAGGGGAGCGGCGCTTGGGCCGCCCCCCTGGCTTGCAGAGTTCATATTTTCGGCGCGGAGTTGCTGTTTTGGTTCACTTGGAGGGCCTCCTATCCATCTGTGTCCAAATCTGAGGTAAGTCTATTCTGCCGAGCCGCTGCCTTTGAACTTGCAGTCCAAGCGCTTACGCATTCCAATTCCCCTCTCTTATGAAATCGACCTTATATACAAGTATTTCTTGTGTAGGCGACACATAAACGAAGTACAGTCGTGCGCAAGTTCAAGCTTTTTATTCAAAATCACAACATAAAACTTCTGTACAGCATCAAATGGAAAGACTAGAACTTGTAAAGTTACGCATCCTATGCAAGAGCATTTATAAACATGCAATTTGAAAAATTCAAAAAAATCCGTTCTCTATAAGAAAATGTTGCACAAATGATATGTTCATGACTGGAATGGCAAAGTCATCAGGAGTGAATTGAAACCTTCACATATACAATGTAAAGCTCCATCATTCATACAGATAATACAAGCTGTACAGCAAGATTTTGGACAAGTGACAATGTGCATGATTAGATATCAAGGAACCGGGCAGATCACAAGAGATCGGCATATCATGGCTAATTGTTGATATCACAATCTTTTCTTACCGCGTTTTTGAACCATTTTCCGCTGTAAAGTCCTGAAAAATATCATTCTAAACTACGAAACCCTAGTTTTACTTGCATCTACTAACCTGCGACCAAACCCGCCACTCCAGCTGCAACGCCAGCTACAGCTGATCCCGCCGCCAACCCTACTGGTCCTCCGACAGCAACACCGCCCACTACAGCTGCCGTGACAGTCGTCTGAAGTCCTCTGTTCACATTATCAGACTTGGGAAATCAAAGTTCTCCACTTACACGATTGGTCTTACTTCTCACAGCCTTTTTCAGTTGTTCGCTACCGTGTTTTACTTCATGTGTGGCTCTTTCAACATTCTCCTAAAACATTACAGCACCGTGAAAGCAAAAATGAGGGAGGAAAGAAAGTTTTGTAGAGAAATAAGTTTGTAAATTTGTATAGAGTAATTCCGTTATCTAAAACTATACAAAAAAGGATCACACATATAATAACTCTATGTTCTTGCTCGCAAATAAGAATCAAGTCGTGCAATTTCACCAAGCACGAAAGAAAGGAGCAGAAAGGACGATCAGTAGCGAAAACTTCATTAAGCAACAATACACGATATGGTCACCTCAATAGAGTCAACAACTTCATGTTGTTCGTGTACTATAGTTGCCAGCTCTGCGAATATCTCCTCTAGGTCTCTCATGTCCTAGAAACACGCGAATCTTCACGCAATTCTGTAGTGATGAGGGGCGTTTTGTTCTCACCTTATTCAATTTGGCTGTCGCATCAGCCATCATTTTCGCCTCTTCTGCTTTTGCTTTCAACTCAAGAGCTCGTGAGTCTGTTTCTTGCATGTATCTGTAAACAGTATCAGATATTGGGACAGCCATAATGCAAAGATAATTTTTACAAAACACACATGGGGATAGAGTAAGTAAGCAAAAGCAAAAAGAGCAACAAAAAAAAACTCGAAATGTAATCCAATGGTGATCGTAAAGGAAGCAAGCAATAGAATGTTCAGTAAGCTACCTTCTTCCCTCCAATTCATATGGATTTGACTCATCTTCACTTGGCTCTTCAAACGGATTCTTGGACTCTAGTGGAGGTAATGATGCCGTTGCTTGTATGGCAGCTTGGATCTGTTTCCTACAAATGTAGACCGTATAAGGAAACCAATTAATTACCTCCTGCTCACCGTATAGAATCAACGCGTGTATCAAACTGTTCCCTTCCGTCAGCATCAAGATTTTCACGTTCACCCAGTAGTTGAGTAAGACTTGATTGTAAATTTTGACCTATTCGGTCAATCTAAATTACTTGATCAATTTACAAGAGCAAAAAGAATCCTGAGAAAAATATAACGAGTTAAAGAAAGCATTCGACAAAGTAAAAAAAGTCACTTGGTCTCTTATAGATGCGGAATCCGTGTTTCGATTCATGGCCATTCGCTGTAGTTTACGCAAATCCCGCAGCTGACCAGTGGCTAGACGTTCATAGCGGTCGACTACTACACTCATACGTTGCCACGACATTCTGAGGCAGAAATCTAAATATTAATCTAAATTTAGCCGACAAATGGAAAAGACCAAACGACAAATACTGAAGAGTGTAAACTTTGCGACCAAGACTACTGACATGAGGTTTAATAATTTATTAGTTATTTTAACGGTGCGTATATATAACAGCTGTATCACTCGGAAGCCTTCTTTTCCTTTGCTTGTAGTTTTTCCAGATATTTTCGCACATCTCTATAGTAACTCCTACAATAACAAATATCAGAGAGACAACAGTGACACATAAAAAGTTGGAAAAAATAGAAATCTTCACAAAACTCAAAAAATAGAAATCATCACACCAAGAACAAAAAAAAATAATCCTACCTTCCCGCTGCCTTCTGTTCATCTACTACTCGTCCTAGACAGCGTATGAGATTACGGAAAGAATCAGGTTTCGCAGTTGCAATCATTTCTTCAGGGATTTCACCAAGAAGAGCACGAACCTAGAGGACACATCATAGTCAATACATGGTCAGAAAATCAAGATAAAATCAGAAACATCAATGTTCGACCACAAAAACAATGATACAAAGTGCACCAACCTTTCTTTCGCATGATGCATCATCGAGTAGACCAGTCTCTAATGCTACAACACATACCCGATTAACGACACCGTCTAATACCAGTTCCAGTCGCGTTGCAGGATTGAGGAACGATGAAAACGATTTTAGCCCTCGGAGCAACTGAAAATATGGAATGACGGATAGTCTAGTACTTCAAAAGGAGAGTAGGTAAGCAATGATCCTAGATTCAGTGCGAAATTGCTCAAGTTACATACAACAAACGCTTAATCAAGTTAGTAAACGAAATGTTTGTTTCCTGAAAATTCTGTTTGCAATTCGCTCATAAATCGTGCAGCAGACTAATTTTGTCATCAGTTCAAAAGCACTTGAACAGAAATCAGAACCATACAGCTAGAACGGTTCTGGGCACGTGTACAGATGCAAGAGAATGAGATAGGGGCTCGTCATACTTCGCCAAACAAAGCCTAAAAAGAGCTTAAAATAGCCCAAAAGCGCCAGAAACAGCCGAAACGATCCTGCAACTTTTAGTAGGCTGACATTATTTTGATGTGCAGACGACAGAAAATGAAACAAAATGACTCAGTTGCGAAAACAACACACATCCGTTAGCGCCAAACTTGCGCCCAAAGGAGGGCGTTTCGGCTCTTTCTGGGTCTCTTGGGCTTTATTTTCGGCGAAGTATGAAGGTCCCATAAGAATTCGAGGCATAAATGCGGAAGTATCAAAAACACTACAGAAGCTCGAACATGGCTCAAATTTCCAGCAAGAGAATGGGACCTGATAAGATAGCAACTCGCAAGATAAGTTTTCTCGGAAACAAACAGCATCATTCAGCAAAAAAATATAATGCGGGAAGTAAATAAAAACACGAAAATAGCATGTAGCCCCCCACCTTAATCGCCGCCCAATACTGCCGATCGAGAAAAGCGGCACACCCAGTCGATGGATTTTTTATAGATCTAAAAACATGGCAGTACAAAAACGAACAAAAGACAAACACAAAACACTCACTGTTTCGAATATATCGGTACGAACAGATCATCATCTATAGCTTGACTGATTTTTGTTTTTACAGCAATTGCCAAAGCTGCAAACGCTTTGCTATCCTCAACATTGAGCTTAGGGTAATCGGACAGTCCACTAAGCACTGCTCCTAACCGTTTCGACTGTTTCAGTGACATAGGTTCCCATTCGAAAGTCACGACATCTGAAACAGGCAACAACAATGTAAAAAAAAATCCAGAACTGGAAGCTCCGCGAAACAGTGGCCTAACTAACCTGTTAGGAAGGGAAGCACTACCTTCTCAATTATTGATGGTATAAGTCCGGTGATGATTTCGTGCTTCGGATCGACATCGGTGTTAGCCTCAGCCGCTTGCACACAGTCTATGTACCACGGCATGGAAGAAAGAAGGAAGTCGTCCCGCTAAAAGCATTCCATTTCGCTTTATCATCATCATCATTTCATTGAAAGCAAAAGTCAAAGCAAAAGTTAGAGGAGAAACAAGGCAAACACAGAAATGAACACTGAAGTAATCAAAACTGTTTCATAAATATGCAAAACGGGACTCTTGCAAAACTCGTAAATTCAATAAAAACATTCGTTTATGAAGAAACGCTTACATTCAGAATATCTGCCGTGATGAGTTGTATTCGCACATACGGTGAAGCCAATTTTGGGATACATAGCTGCACATAAGCATCTTGAAACGTTGTCCCATCAACAGCGAACCAATCAATCATTCTAAAGGAATGATATTGGCTTATACGAAGCATAGCCTAAACCATGATTATTTACCTGTCTAGCACTTTCCTTAAGCGAGCATAATCATCTAGGGCGTCGACAAATACCATACGAAGTGCCGTATCAATCTCAGCTGAATACGTATATTATAAACGATGCACATATTTTTGCCATAGGATCGAACAGAATACATAATCTTCATTATTGTTGATCATCTGATGCAATATTGAACAAAAAAACTGGTTGTAACTCACTTGCTGCTTCCTGGTCAGCAAGTTGCTGGCTAGTTGGTTCGTCATCATCGCTGCTAAGTCCTTCCTCGTGCGAAATGCCAGTAAGAGTACCTTCTCGTTCTCTACGCCTTCTCGCTCTGATACGGAAAGAAACGCTCACAACATATACGAACAACTCTTACAGTACTGAACTAGTAGCTGCTGTACTCTACTAGACTAGCCACAGAGAGGAAAAGTAAGAGAAAACCATTATGAAATGGCAAGAGCTGGGATACAGAGAGTAAATGGAAAAAACAACACAAAAATAAGATAAAAAGAATAATGGAATCTATTACCAACCGCCTCGCATCCCTCTCAGCCACTCGTATCATTACATCCGGGGTTCTCAACAATGAAGGATTCTTGCCCGCTGCAGCGGAAACGCAGTCATTATAAGCATCACGTATATCTCGTCTACGACGTCTGGCCAATCGTTCCATTTTTGCCTTTGCTAGATTTTGGCGTTTGTCGCCGAGTTCGTTTATTTCAGCGACCTAAAATATCCGAATTGATCTGCAATAAACAGATGCCTAAAAAATAGAAACCTTTTCATTGAGGCACTCCAAAAGACTCCTCGAGTAAAGACGTAGTTCCTGGTACATCGTATACTTGTTTGCCAAGGCGGGCATATCATTTTCAATCTTGAAATAATAGTTTTATTCATTGACTTACTAGGAAGCGATGTTGACAGGAAGTAAATCATACCTTTTTCATTGTTTCCTTATTCTCTTCAATAGATTGTTCAATTTTCGTTACTTCATACCTCCTTGCATTCAGCCTTTCTTCGCGATCAACAACACTGTAAATGTAGGTTTTATAACATAGAATACCTCAAACAGACCCCCATTCTAATAAAGACATTTATACTCACTACGACTTCAGCTTCGCTAATATGTCATCCACAGTTACAGTACCACCCGTATTCGTTGGACCTGAAACAGACGATTTGTAAGTTAGGCGAGAAAATTGAGCAAGAAAATTTGTGAAAAAAAACTGACCGATACTTTTTCGATTGAAGCTCTCTACAATACCGTCCATATCGATATCCATGTCAGTAGCTTCAGGAATCTAGAGCACGAAAGGGTCATAGACATGCTTTGGTAATGAGAAAACAACTGAAGGTTAAGAAAGGATACCGCTAGCTCCTGCATCCTCTGGCGATACATTTTCGTAGAATTGTCATAATCAGCTCGTATTTGCCCAATCTAAAAAAAAATTATGAAAATGAAACTCAGTTCGCGCTCGAAGTATAGGACTCTAGAGTTACCGTGTGTCTCCCAACAGCTTTGAGAATTTGCTGCTTCTCCCACTCATCAGCCTCATCATCGACATCTCTTTCATCGCCCTGCTCCTGTTCCAAGAAATGATCCTGCTCTTCTCGACGACGTTCTTCTTCCACTCTTAGCAGATCTTTCGACGAATAGAATCTATAAAAGCAAATAACATCGTGTGAAAACTTAAGTAAAGGGAGACGTGAACATACTTTGGTGCTTCCTCGTCAGAATCATCGTTTTCATCTTCTCGTATTAGCCGTGACCGCACACCTTTCTCGACCAGTTTTTGATCATCATCCAGCGGGATCATACTTCAATTAGATAAGGGTTTTTATAAACAAAAGCATGTGTAAAGAAACTTACCCATCCGCTCCCTCTCTTCTCAAACGCTCACGACGTTTCTTCGCCTCATATACAGCTCGAGAATCAGGGATAGCTGCTAAAATGTTGTAAGTATGCGCGATTTTCTCGAACTCAAAACGTGCAAGACTTACACATTGTTCCTGGAAATTTAGAATGCGCCTCATCAACTTCATCGTCGCTATCAGGAAGGGGTGGTTTGACCTGGAAAGATTGATGTAAATTCCTTAATACAAGCGTCTTTATTGCAGTGTTGGTCGGGACAATAATAAGCTTGTTTCGTTATCGAAAAAGCTTAATTTCTGATTACATGGCTAGATACATAAATAACAAATCATGATGCATTGGTAACGGAAGAAAATCAAGCGTTATCGAGTTACGTTTTACTAAACAATTCAAGTCTATCATGAAAAAGGAAGAAATGACAGTTATCAGCGCACAAAGACTTCTAAAACTCACTTTGCTCGAACAATCACGATACTTGTCCAGGTACCGACTTCTTGAGTCCCTTGTATCCTTCTGTTTATGCTTTTCTTTTTCCTTCTTCCTCTTTTCCCTTTCCTTTCGTTCACGTTCTCTTCGTTCATCCTCTTCGCGTTGTCGCTCGAGTTCCGCCTCTTCTTCCAGCTTCGCCAGCTTCTTGAGTTCTTTCACTTTCTTCTTATTTTTCTTCAAAACAAAGTCCGCATCAGCTCCTAAACAACAATGTTCATTTTTTACAAAATAAGCTTTGTAAGAAGAAAAATTAGTGTTTTATAGAATTTTTAGAGTAAAACTGAATTCCACAAGGTATCTAATGGGCTAATGCTGTATCGCCACCTTCATCGTTGTCAAAACTAAGAAGAGCTGGTGGTTTTGGTACCGGCGAATCTACGGCATCGTCTTCGTTGGACTTCGACGAAGCTGCTTCCTTTCGTGATGCGCTTGGCGACGCTTCCGCTGTTCCAGAGTCTTCCTTATCATCAGTGCTACCTGTCCTCTTGCGAAAAGCAGCCTTTTTTGTAGGTTTCCGAAACATCTGAGAGCACGGATATGATCACAAATTTGAAGTTACTAATCACAAAAGACCAATTTAGATGATAAAATAAAATGAAGTCTAATGAACTGGACAAAAATCGCTACTGGAGAAAAGTTATACCCTCTTCTTACGATTTGTTCTGACTAAAGCACCATGTCAGATTAAAGCTTGCAAGAACTGAGGAAGCTTCCTATGGCCCCGGACAGACTTCACGCGATTTGATCGTCGCGACTCAATCGCCGACATTTCCATTCATTTTCATTTCACATTCAAAAATTTGGGGCTGGAAAAGTATCACAACCGAATGCAAGTTGATCGGCATGGAATGATGCTGTAACAGTTATCTCCTCGCGATTCAGTCGCGACGATCAAATCGCGTGAAGTCTGTCCGGGGCCTATTTTAGCCACGAAAAAACACACTTCGATTGACTAAAGGGATAAGCATGGATAAGCAAGAAGAAGATGGAGCAATATGAACTGATTTTGCAATGACCTTTTCATCGACGAACATGACTAGAAATGTCAAAAAACATTGATTCCATATACCGAACAAAAAAGTATGAAAATGCATGCACGACTTTTGAGCCAATATATAACCAAAAAAGAGTGCGGTTAACATGGTTCCCATAACCTTCGGCGGCTAAGAAAGATAGGAAAAGCTTCAAGATATTATATAGTTCATTCAAGAAGCGCAGAAATGACAAATCCAATCATTTTTGTAGTCAGTGCCTACAACAAATTTGTCTATAGACGATATATTGCAAAAGCAAAAGAGAAACAATGAAAAAGCAATTGATATGCACGCACTTAAGCTAGAAACTTAAAACGTCACGAGTCATTCTCACACGCCATGAAAAATTCATTGAACTTTCGAAACGTTCAAAAAAGCACTTTTTGACGAAGCGCCAAACCACAAATGTTGGCTCCGCATCGTAGTGAACAAGCGTCCACTTGACAGACAAAATGCATTCGAATGGACGCTTCTAACCTCTTTTTTATTCTTTCTTTTCGAAGTTTGCTTTTACATTGTGTTAGTCTAGACCAAAAAAAGAAGGGGCAGATCAATTCACACCAAGTAGTCTTTGTGGTCTCCCGTGTTTTTCTTCGTTGTCGTGCAATCGATTTTTCCTTTTTTTTTGCTCGCTACACTGCTAGTCCTTTCATTCTATTATGTTTTGTATATAGCATTTTTTATGCGTCAGTAAATTGTTTGAAGCACCATTCTTCCACATCATCTTTTCAGAAAAGAAAATCTGGAAGATTTATCTGTTACTTGTTCATTGTTTCTTCAAATTACTTTATAACTTTTACTCTTCAGGATGGGGGAATATATACCACGTTTTGAGCAGCGCGAAGGTGATCAGCGCAGTTATGGTCCACAGCGTCTTCCCACTTTGGGAGCTGTTCCAGTCAAAAATGAAAAAGGACAAGTGGTTATGCAGAAAGTCAAAGTGCAGCGGTATATCGCTGGTAAAATGTGAGACAATCACATTTTTTTTGTTTTTTGTCATGTGAATGACTTTTTTGTCGGTTTTGAAATTACGCTTTTGTTCTTTTATTTCTATTTTACTATCACTTTCTAGGCCTAATTATGCCAAGGAGGGCGGCTCAGAATCAGATGAGGAACGAGATGACAAAAAACGACGTGAGAGCAGGTGATTATCAATTTTCTTCTTTTCGAAAAGCAGAATACGTGCATCCTATACAATCAGCTTTATCCTCACACAGATTCGACAAAGAAGAACGGCCTAAGGATAGACACAGGCGAGAGAGGGAGGATGATCATGAACATGAACAAAGGCACCGCGATCGTCATCGCGATGAAGGAAGCAGTCGCCCTATTGAGGAACCTGAGGTGATTTGATCATTTGATCTATTAGGTTGTCCGGAAATTAATGCCCGTTTTGAATTTCAACCGCAATAAGTCATGCACTTCTCATTTCTAAATAGGCTGCAAAGTACCATTCGATAGAGCAAAGCAAGCTCTACAAGAAGGCCATCTTGCTTTTGCAACAGCTCTCATCCACCTCGAGTTTTGAGCCAAAAACTAAAAAAACTCAGCAGCCCGAAAATCGAAAAAAATCGTAACTCATTTCATAAAAATCCTAGAAAATTCTTATTTGCTCATGTAAACACTATCCAGATAAAGCATCTATATACGCCTTTACCGTATTTTTTCCTCTATTAGGAATCGAGAGAACGGATATTTTCGTGTATTTGCCAAAGTGGCGTTGTGCCGTTACCACATAGATAGTTGTGTACCACAAGCCTGTAGAAGTATAAACGTAAATTCTCAGCCCTCTACAAGCATTAGTTCTCGAGAAATTTGAATTTTAGCTCGGACCACCTAACTAGGGAAAGCTATATTCGGTACTTCTCGAGAATTAAAGCTTGTAGAAAGCTGAAAATTTAAGTCTGTACTTCTACAGGCTTGTGGTATACAACTACCTATGTGGTAACGGCACAACGCCACTTTGGCAAATGCACGAAAATATCCGTTCTCTCCATTCCCAACAGAGAAAAAAAATACGGCGAAGGCGTATATAGATGTTTTATGTGGATAGTGTTTACGTGAGCAGGTAAGAATTTTTTAAGATTTTTATGAAGTAAGTTACGATTTTTTTCGATTTTTCGGGCTGCTGAGTCTTTTTAGTTTTTGGCCCAAAACTCGAGGTAGATGTGAGCTGTTGCAAAAGCAAGATGGCCATCTTGTAGAGCTTGCTTTGCTCTGTCGAATGGTACTTTGCAACCCATTTGGAAGTGAGAAATGTATGACTTATTGTGGTTGAAATTCAAAACGGGCATTAATTTCCGGACAACCTAATACCATAGACTTTTCTGTAAGTTCGGACTTTTTTCTAGATTTTGAAGCAGGAGAAAGAAGAGGAAGATGCAGAAGCTGTTGAGCAGCGTCGTCAAAGAGCGCGTTTGAGAAGGCTCAACCTAGAGCAGCAACAGCAGCAAGAGGTATGCTACTTATTTGTTGCAGTACTTGAGTTTGCTCGTACGATTTGATTTTGTATTTGTCTAATTTATTTTTTTATCTAGGAAGAAGATGATGTTGGCAGTGACGAAGAAGAGTTTGAGCGAAGAAGAAGGATACTTCGAGAAAAAGCCAAACAGAGGGAGCTTGAAGAGATGAGACTGAAGGTAAGTGGATGTTGTGTCTTTTCATCACCTAAAATTGTTTTGTTCAGGAAGAAATTAAGCAAGAAGAAGAGGAATTTGAAGAAGAGGATGAGGAGGAGAGCGAGGAAGAGTCTAGTGAAGAAGAAGAGGATGATACTTTGCCGCGGTTAAAACCAGTAAGTATTCCTCGCATGTCGAACGAAAACCGTCTTTTTTATTGAGTTAGAATTCGCATATGGTTGGTTTCTTTCAGGTTTTCGTTAGAAAGAAGGATCGCATTACATTGATAGAAGCTGAGAAAGAAAAACAACAGCAAGAGCAACAAAGACGCGAAGAGGAACGGAAGAAAGAAGAGAGGAAGAAAGACAGCATTAGAGTTCGTTGTTTTCGTTGCTCAAAGCCTTCTCTTATCATCTGTGATTCCATAGCTGGTGCAACAAGTCTTACGCGAAGAAGATGAAAGAGAGAAACGAAAGAAGGAGGAGAATATTGAACTGGAATCGGTGCAGACCGATGACGAAAGCGAAAATGTAGCGTATGAGATGTGGAAGCTGAGGGAAATGAAGAGACTGAAGAGGAATAGGTACGTCACTTTTCCCTCATTTGTAAGCTTTGCAATTTTCTTTTTCGTTTTCACAGCCTCCTTTCTCATATTTTTGCTGCACATCCCATTTTGAATATAAATACGAAGGTGGCCCAGAAGAAAGATTTTTCAAAAATTTACGGTGCTGGTATTTTTATCTTGAGATTATCAGCGATGTCTTCCATAGCGTCTATGTGCCTCAACTATAATAATTCAATTCAGAGAAGAACGTGAGCAGGCTGCTAAAGAAAAAGCCGAGTATGAACGCGTCCATAATATGAGTGAAGAAGAGCGTATCAAATATTTGCGCGCGAATCCTAAAATCATCACCAACCAGGTAGGAAAACAGTTGTTTTCCATAGGAACACATCTGATACATCTTTCGCCTAGGCAATCAAAGGCAAATACAAGTTCCTGCAAAAGTACTACCATCGTGGTGCTTACTTCTTGGATCAAGAGGACGAAGTTTACAAGCGAAACTTCGCCGAAGCCACTGCAGATGATGTGTTTGACAAAACTGTGCTCCCGAAAGTCATGCAGGTGAGAGGTTTCGGCAGTTTTCTTCCAAGTACTTCAATGTTTTTAGTGCAATTAGTATGCACTCATTTTTTCTAGGTCAAAAACTTCGGAAAAGCTTCACGAACGAAATATACTCATCTTACCAACGAAGATACTACAGATCATCAAGGCGTATGGGCTAGCGCTAATAACCTTAATGTACAGTTCTTCAATAAAAAAGCTGGTGAGTGCTCCTATTCTGTCAAGCTTGAATGTTTTTGGATCTTGTTTCCCAAAAAGGGTCAGTTTCTGATTGCTACAAACTTCAAACACATTATCTTGCTCATGATGAATTTATTTCAGCTGGTGTCCGGCCAGTGTTCGAAAGGCCAGCAGCAAAGAAAAGAAAGATGCAGTGATATTTATTTGTACAGTTCCGTGTTGTTAATGAACTTACGATTATTTTGGCAATTAAAATGATTTATGATTGTTTCTACCTCGGAATAAAAATGCTATTTATGATGTTGTCGAAGTGAATGGTATCTAACCCAGTATATTCTACGTTGGCTGATTTTTTAGATATTTTGTCAGATGTTTTATAGCCATGGTTTTCAGGTCAGAAACCGAAAAAGTATAAGGAAGCACTTACGACCACAAAAACTGGATCTTCCAGGTTGGCCGTTTACTTTCTCCTTTTTTGCTTACTATCTTTTGGTCGTTTTCTCCATTCATGACCTTGTTTAGGTTATGGAAATGGAAGTAGACAGTGCGCATACAGGCAACACTGAACCAAGAGCACCTGAAGCCACAAGGCCAGAAGCACCCGCTGGAGCAGTGCCACCACCGAACACACAGGAAGGAAACATCTCGAAACCAACTGCACAAGTCGCTCCAACCCCAATGCAGCAGCAACCACCAGCTCAACCTGGATTACCAAATTATTCCCTCCTCATGACGCTGAATGGTCATCAGAAATCTGTAGCGTCGCTGAAGTTCTCTCCTTGTGGGATGTACCTCGCTTCTGCATCTGCAGACACGACAGTTCGAGTATGGTTTGTGAAGGATGGGAAGCCAATGCAGACTTTGAATGGGCATAAGATTGGGATCAATGATGTGGCATGGAGTCCGAACTCATTATTTCTTGCATCGGCTTCGGATGACAAGACGGTGCGAATTTGGGAAGTGGAGACTGGAAAATGCATAAAGACGCTGAAAGGACATACGAATTATGTGTTCTGTTGCGCATATAATCCACAGTGTACCATGGTCGCTTCAGGTTCTTTCGACGAGACTGTCAGGTAATTTTATACTTGCTTATGTCAGTCTGAACATCTCTAAAAGGCAACATCTCCTCGAATGAGGATGACGAGAATTTGATACGGTGCAATCGTGGGGTCCCCGTCCAAGTAAAACGCCCAAGTCCTGTTGCAAAAGGTGAATATTAAGCGAGAAAATCGTTCAAGAAAGTAGAAGCGGCGATGTTCGCTTCGCCCATCAACATGGTCTGGAATTGGGACTGAGTGTGGTCAAAATTGTCGAAAATTTCGCCTTCATTATGATTATCAGACTCTCGACAATTATGGACACATTCAAGCGCAATTTTGGACTCATCTTCGAACCACCCACGTCGATGGGTGGAGCGACCACTGACGCTTCTACCTTCTGGAGCGATCTCGCCTGAGAATACCTTTTTTGCAGGACTTGGGCGTTTACCTAGGGCTCCCGCGTTTGCACTACCAGAATCTCATCAACTTCTGTTTGTTTGGATGATGTCTTCAACATTCTCTCTCTTCAGGATTTGGGATTTGCGTACCGGACTCTGCACAAAAGTGCTGCCAGCCCATGCTGATCCCGTATCTGCTGTGTCGTTCAACCGAGATGGTACACTCCTCTGCTCAAGCTCCTATGATGGTCTGGTACGAATCTGGGAAACCGCCAATGGCCAATGTGTCAAAACCCTTGTGGACGACGATAACCCTCCCGTGGCATTTGTGAAATTTTCTCCCAACGGCAAATATATCCTGGCCTCGACGCTAGACAGTACGTTGAAGTTGTGGGATTTTACAAAAGGCAAATGTCTGAAGACGTACACTGGACATGTGAACCAGAAATACTGCATATTCTCAAACTTCTCTGTGACTGGCGGTAAATGGATCGTATCCGGGTCGGAGGATAAGAAAATCTATATTTGGAATTTACAAACGAAGGAAATTGTGCAAACAATTGATTGCCAGCAAGATGTTGTTTTAGCGACTGATTGTCATCCTACCCAGAATATCATTGCTTCATCCGGATTAGAATCCGATTTTTCTATTCACTTGTGGAAGAGTGACTTTTAAGTTTGTTGTTTTCTATCTATTTTGTGCGCATGTTGGCCTCAAATATTGTTAATATATCCGAGTATTGGATCCGATCTCTTCTTCCGTTAACTATCATATATCGCTGATGCTTCAGATTTGTATGCGTTTCACCGGTAGATAAAAATAGGGTGACATGATGGTTTCACAGACCTGAGCATTGCTGCAAACTATCGAAATCTATGACGAAGACAGCTTTGCAAGATTCCTCATTTTCGGTCTAGATCTGCACTCTAGTATTACATAGTATATGTGGAGTGCTTATTTGTGGAATGTCAGTGGCTCTGAAGAAGAGCTTCGAGATAGCCTAGGTCAGTTTAGAGTGTGACAAAAAATGACCTTAAATTCTTGTAAACTTGCCTTCATTAGACTACTACTGGGCACTGCCTCTCAAGATGCTTAATTAGGTATTGTTTTACCTCGAGAGCAACAGTATGGGTGGGTCCGAAAGTTCGGGCTGTTTTTAGACCTATCCGCAAATCATTTAGAATAAAGACAAGCAGACACTTCAAAGTGCTCTATGCAGAATTCCTTCCTCTTTCCAACATTAATGTTTTTGTTCGAAGTCCTTTGATGTTCGCTTGAAAAATCGTCAGAATCTTAGCCCATGGTTTTAGTTACTCTAACTTTTGCTATTTTTTAGATTTTCGTTCTAGTGAAAATGCTTTGATGACAGTGAGATAGAGTAAACAATGCAAACTGATACAACTTTTCGGCATTTTCTAAAATTATGAAAAAATTATATTATAAGCATCTTTACTTCAATAATGCGTTTACTCCAAACCTCTAGAATGTCAGAGTGCAAATAGCTAGGGTGTCATTCGATGCAACTTCTTCTCCTTTTTTTGGCAGACGTTTTTTTCTTTCTGATTTGTACTAAAGGCCTCGAGGAAGGTATTGCCATAATTTTAGTTTTTTTATCCTTCTCAGGCTGCACTGGTTTGATTTTAAAAATATTTCGAGGCGGTGAAAAATCATTTGTTTTTCTTTAAGTAGTGTTTGATCATAATCGGTTTTTGGTGGTTCCAATTTGCGAAGATGTTATAGTGTTTGTAGTGTTTGTATGTTTTACGATTTCGCAAACATGAAGACTTTTCGAAAACTTGTTTTTGTAAGTACTGAGAAGCTAGCTATCAATGCAAAAAAGGGGTTTTGTAGAATTTTGTTTACTCTATCCACTTGTTACTGAAACTTTTTCATAAGTCCTGAACGAAAATTTTATGAAAGTACCTAAACTTGGGGTACGTAAAATGCATGGGTTGGAGATCGTGACGATTATTTGTAAGAACATCGAAGGAACCCAAACAAGAACGTTACTGCTGGAAAGAGAAAGAACTTATGCATAGAATAATGCTTAGAGGGTTCGTCTATCATTATTCTGAATGGTTTGAGGGTAGGTCTAAATAACGTCACAAACTTTTGCATTCGCCTAATAGAACGGATATGCACAAATTTGGACAGTTGTTGGGACCGGCATCGCCTTCTAGCAGAGCATGATAAATAAGGAATATATCAGGTTGAACCGAAAGTTCCGTCGCTTCAGATCTGTCAAATTCGTGACTGCTCTCTATATGAATGTTTTAGGCTGCTGCATAAGCTCTGTCCGATTTGAATTTTTTGAGTTGAAAATGTCATAACTTCACTCAAAGACAACTTTTTGCCGAGATCTTAGTTCTATGTGTTGAGCGGTTCCTTGACTATCAGATACACATTGAGACCTGCGAAAATCCTTGTTGAGGAAGTAGCAAGAACTCAAAAACTCAGCAGCGTTTTTCTTCAAACCTGTCTTTTTTGACATGGCAATGCCCCCTTACGAGAGTTGGCATCTTATCTAATAATGGATAGATCGAGAAATTTTCGTTCCATAGGGTCTGCGTTGCCAAGAGAAAGTTATTTCCTTTGACCGAGCAAAAAAGAAGCCACTTGTTGAACTCGCTTCAGCGCATGTATGCATGCCTGTTTACGAATCATGAAAATTTTACATTTGACGTGAGCGCCGAAAAGGAATTGGTGGATGGGCTCTGCTAGCTCTTGCTTTACCATAGCACCTCCAATTTTGAACTCATCGATTACTTCTACTCGCAGAATGTTATTGCTTGTAAAACGTCTATACAGAAAATTAATGTTCCACAACATATTTTACTAACAAGACGTTTTCTTCATGGATTTGCGCTTGTGCATATACTACACTTTTAGATCCTTATTCTGCAACCAAGAGAAGAACTTGACTTGAAGGGCGCATTGTAAAGATTTCCTTGCAAGAACATATGTTTAGGGTGAGAACGTACCTCGGCCACTTGATTTTAGGGCTTAAATTCTTACAAGGGATTCTTACACCAAGAAATTTATGAAATTTGATATGCGTTAGAAAGAGCAGGAAAGGCACTTTCCAATGATACTAACAATACTGCATTGAGGATGAAATTCTCTTAGAACAGCTGCTTCAAACACAAGGCAAAAAAATCGGACAGAACTTATGCAGCAGCCTAATATACATAGTCATCCTCTTTCTGGTAACATCTTCGGGCTTCCGACGACCAAAGACTCCGGAGATAAAAATTCGAATAGGAGAACCACTCTTGCTCTCGATAATTCAAAATAAATCGTCAGAAATCTGGAACGGTGCAGAAAAAATTGAAAGCATGTTCCTTACAACTATGAAAGCTGTTCTTTCCATGGTGCAGAGTCTTTATGAAGTGAGCTTTTCCATGGAAATCTACGATTTCTAAAAAAATGCAGCAAAATGAGAAAAAAAGTATTTTTGCCAATTTATTTCGAAAATTATGTCTTCGCAGAGAAAAGCTTGGTCAGCACAAATTCTGCAAAATTAATAAGACCGGCTTACGTAGATTGTAAGAAACATGTTCTCAGTCCATTCTGCAGCGTTTCAGATTTCTGACAATTTATTTTAAAATATCGAGGGCTAGAGTGGTTGGAGTCCCTTGTCGTCAAAAGCGGCGAAGATGTCATGAGGAAGTATCTAGATGGTTTTTTCTGGTAAGATTTATTGTAAGCAATCGCGTCCATATGGGGAGCAGTTGCAAATTTTTTGAATTTAAAAGCACAGAACTTATTCAACCTAATACTAAAGAAGTTAGAAGCAGTCTTTTTGAAATTTTAACATTCCAAGTCTTGGAAAGAATAGCTTGTATCAATGCTGTTTGGAACTTATAAGTGAAGACTTCCACTTACTTGAGTTTTCCAGAAGTATTTCCAGAAGTATAACGATCCATGCTTAGTGCTATCAAGTATTATAATATTACCAGGTTCTAAAACCCCTTTACAATAAAAATCTGAGCAAAGTTCTTGTGACCATATCCATCCTTATCATTGACAAGCAGGTTTTTTGCATGTTGCAAAACCTTCAGAAGGTCATCATCGTCTCCACCCAACCCATTTTCGTTAATTGATATGTTTGAACTTTTGTGTCAAAGATTCCCTTTCTCTCCCATTATGTTTCACCTGAAACTTTCTTCTACTCGTCATGACCCGTCCGTGACCCGAGAATGTCGCAACTTTCCTCGCAGTGGGGTTGCGAAAATTTGGACCGGTTTCAAATGCCCTTTATGATAGTGTTGATAGCGGTCTGATGAGTTTAATGTCACATAAAGCTATATTACGCTCACGAGCTTCAGGTAAACGTCGGAAATGACGCTGAACGGGTTCGCTAGAGTCATTAAGTATCGCTTCAGAACACAAAGAATTTTTGGTCACATGCGTCATTGTCAAAATTATCTTCAGATTTCACAATTTTGTGGAATCCCTGTTCCAAGAGTTTAAGTTTGAAAGGATGCAGTACTGAAATGAACTGATTGATATAGCTTACGTGCTGCGCATACAAGTAATTGGGATTATCCATTTCAAAATTCTGCTAAAACCTAAAAATGATACGAACTGGTAAATCCATGAATAAGCCTAGCTAGAAAATCAGAAAAATAAATTATTTTTAGAACAATAAAGAGAATTTTAACTCAATAGTACCATTTGTCGCAGTTTATGAGTTAATTGCAGTAGCAAAATGAATATGAGTAGGGATTTGTTGCACATTTTTTCAAGCTCTCAGTCCAAAACTGATATATAAAGAAAAACTCAAATCACCTTATTCTCATGTAAATTAAAACCTATGATTTTGAAACGTCTGACTCGCGAGCGTTTGGTTCGAGCAACTAAATTTGACTGCATCTGCGCGCGAGGCCTTCGCGCTGCGGATGAATAGCCGCACGCAAGAGGGACATTGCAGTTGAGACAGAGTACATTAAGGCCCTGGCCAGACTTCGCTCAAAAACGCCCAAAAGCGCTCAAACTTCTTTAACCTCTCCTCACCCACTCTCTCATCTCTCCTCACACAAGAAAGTGAAGAGACACCGGAGAAATTTGGGCGCTTTTGGGTGCTTCTGAGCGAAGTTTGGCCATGACCTAAAAGTTGTATAAAATTTCACCTAACCACATAAAAGTTGTTTGAAAAGCAACCATATGGATGTTTTGAAGCAACGTACCTTGTTTGCGATCAGTTGAGACAACACTTTCAGGGAAATGAAGAAATCTCGAAAATTTCCACATTTTGCACTTTATTGCTGAAGACCATATTGATCAGACTAAGGTCATTCTGACGCAGGTGATTAATACGCAAATATGCTGTTTTTTACTTATGCTTTACATACTCTCCTTCAACATCGAAATCGATGAAACGCGAAGACATTGTAGAAAACCACAATGGTTTTCACCTATGAAAATATTTCATTAGGAAAAAAAACTCAGCAACTTAACACACCGGAAAGCTGGCTGGCTGGCAGGCAGTAGAAAAAATAGTGAAATACGTCGAGGATATACGATTGAGGCTATACACGAGCAGTATCTAGTGGCAGTTTCTGATGAAATAGAAAAACTCGAGGAGAAAAATTATGGAAACCAAAAACAAGGACAGAAACAGCTAAAAAGCCACTAAAAACACAGAATTTAAGGAATTCCACCTAGAAAAACATACACAATACACACACAATACAACATGAACGGCCCTGTTTTCGAGATGAAAGCGTGGAAGCAGTGGTGAACACGAGCAGTGATGAGGAGGTCGCGTCTCGGCGAGGAGCGCACAGTAAGCGCGCGAGCTAGTATAAACGCGACCAGAGAGACAAAGGTAACAAGACAAAGTCATGGAGAGGGAAATTGAGTTAGTACTTTATAGCTTTCGGAATCTTCTGCGCATCTTACGCATCTTGAAACGCCGTCGTCGCTTAGCGCCTTTGCCCCATGCTCCTAAAAAAATTTTATTTAATTTTTGAAGAATCAGACTTAACTGAAGCTCTTGAATTGTGGGAATTGCAAAACTGGAAAACATGACTTCAAAATTTTTCTCAAAAATTTTACACAAGTTTAGGCCAATGGGTTTTTTTTTAATACCTACCTATGACAAAGCTCTCAATTTCGCAGTGATTGTCTCCTCGTAGAATTCTAAACAATCCATTTTCGCCCCACTGCTTTCCCCAGGAGTTGGCTGCTAGCCAGTAAGGGATATCTCGCCCAGTTGAGTGATCAACACCCCATCTAAAATAAAATTTATTTAGCCAAAGTAATCACAATCTTTTTCAAAGCAGCAATCTGCACTTTTTATGTGGGAATGATTGAAAAGTCGTAATTAGGCCCTTACACAGGCGGCAATTCTACGATTTATTCAAGGCCAGAAAATCAACTCTAAACTCTCGCCCAGTACCATAGTCCTCGGCCGTCAGCATTCGAATACGGTACCGGGCCAGAGTTTACGGGTATACTTCTCAAAAGCGAATGAATCGTGTAGTCTGTCGCTCAGGCTATCTTTCAGATAAGATCTCCCAAGCAGTCCACGTAGGAAGTCCAGATATCCAAATTTGGTCTGTTAGGAGTTTCCACTTACCCGAGAAGTCGAACTGAATGGTACCCCTCTCCAGTGAATCGATCTCCTTTTTCATCGGCCAATTCTGTATGCCTGTACACTCCTCCAGAATACATGAAGAAATCCTCATGAACTACGAACGTTGCTTGCACAGGTCCATTGGTGATGATTTCCGTCATAATGTCCTCTTCTCTGTAAGCGCAATTTTCGCTTTCGAAATTATTGCTATACCGCAGAAAGCTGCGAATTCTAATCGCGTCAAATGCGGCGATAAACCACAGCAAATTTATGGCTTTGAGACCGGTATTCAAAGATGGTACGCATCAATGTTGAGTCATGTGCAAAAAATTTGTGGAATTTTTTTAAAGTTCTGAAAAAATCAATATGGAAGAGGTAAGCCTAGCAGAATCTAGCAAAAAACATTTTTCAAAATTAATTTCAATGTTCTCACCGAGCACGTCTTTTAAGCTTTAAACTCGCTTTTACCGCACTTTTCAGTTTTGATGTAGAATGAGATAAGAATAAAGGGTAGAAAGAGAAGCGGGAAGAAATGAGATAGAAGGAGGTGAAAAGAAAACTTGATCGGTAGTGGCTCAATTTCTCTCGTCGATGAATCTTTTTTTTTTTCAAAAATTTTCAAAAATAAATCAACAAATTTCCAAACTGGGACAGTTCTACTTCATAAAATCAAAGTGAAGCTTCGGTATCATTTCAGACGAAGAATTTTCATAAATTTCTCCAACAGCAAACTATTTCTTCCCGTCCGTTCCGCAGTATTATTTTTTGAAGAACACAATTAATATTACCTGCTAGCTACACGATATGGTGGTGTCATTTTGTAGGCGGTACTGTCCAAATGTGCACCAGCTGGACAAGTTAGGCCATTTGCACTCTGAAAACGGACCATTATTCTCAAAATCAACAATAAAATTCCTAGGCAATCACTGCTAATCTACAAGCATTTCACATATTTAGCTCGATCTTTGTTACATCAGATAACTCCTGGCGTTTTCTCCTGAAAAACGACCACGAATGCGATCTTAACACTCCCGTCGCATCGCCAATCGCCTGGACAAATCGAGTTTGAACGTTCATCAACACTCGGACATCAACCGTTTAAGTGAATTTTGTTGAATTATTCTCACCTTGTAACTTCGTTTCGGAATTCGACAATCGCCCGGTTCGCGAGTGTGACCCGACTCGTACGGATAACACTGTTCATCAACGACACTGAAATATTCACGTTCGGTTTGAGAAACTGGACTACCGTTGTACTCTGCGCTGTCACGGATAGCGTTCAGCTCCATCAGCGCTATGAATTTATGGCGTTAATGAGTGTCACTTTGTGCGGTTACGACAGAAAAACATAGTTTATTGTGCCGGAGGTGATTTATGGACAATTTCAAGGATAAACGAGTACTCAAACCGAATTTGGGTCGGTTTTGTGTCGTGCAAAATTACAAACATTGACTACATTGACAGACATAGGTTCGATTATGAGAGGCAAGGCTTCAAACGTCAAAATTACGTAGTTCCCGGAAGCTACAAAAAGATTTGCTCTGCATCAGTGCAAAGCTACTGAAGAGCTTTTTGAACTACCTCTTAAATTATGCACGAAGCTCATTGACCAAAATTTTGAAGTAACAAAGGGCAGAGGTGGGGATAAAAATCTAAAAATCATGCAAAAATGGATTTGGCCAGGAAGCCCGCTAGAATAAATGAAAAGTGCTTTTGCAGCAAGGTTTACATATGTTGAGGTTTATGAAGTGTGAAGTTATGATATGGAAATTTTCCACTTACTTTTTAGCGTGAAGGCCAATATCAGTAAAGAAAAGTGTGAAATGACCTTGAATACAAGAACATCGCTGATATCTTTTCGCCAATAATCGCTTTCAATAGATTTTTTTGGTAATTTTTGGATTGAAGCGTGTTTTTTATTCGAAAAAGCAAACACCACTTAGGAAAGTGCAACAAATCTGACAGCTTGAGAAGAAGCAGCGAACTCATATTCAAAATTCAAACTGGAATTGAACAAGCACTACTTTGATGTTATGTAAAAGTTTTATAAGGCGGTACTATAACAATGAATATGCTAAAAACCGTTTGAATGATTAATGACTCATGATATACGGATCTAATGTCGACAACAGTCACCTGTCAACCTTATTGAATTTCATGAAGAATTTTTCTTTTGAAAAACTGAGAAAGAAAATGGTAGTTTAACAAATTTCTTCAAAAGACGATGGAAATGAACCACTGAGAAATAAAATGCGTTTTGTCCGCCTATTATGGCAATCAAAATCCCCAAAAAATTAACTACGAAAAGTACCATGATAAAGCCTTCGAAAAATCAAGCATGGAAAAGACCGTTTAAGCGATTTACTTACCCAAGCTTCCTAATATACCACCAAGCTCTATCCAGATAACCACCTTCACAACCACGCTGACGATGCTGGTTACAGGACAAAAGCTGCTGAGGTGATATAGTAGCATTCACGCGCCCATCGGTGATAATAGCAAGTCTAAATGAGGCAAATTATTGAAAAATAGAGGAAAAATTTGAAAAATTTTTTTACCTGTCCGAAGAAATAGTCGTGGTCGAGACAGCCCAACTGCTACCACAATCACCTTGATCCCTTACTTCATGGATCATTCCAGGCCATCTGAATTCCGGAAATTTTCCGTCATCCAGAACGTGATAGAAAAAAAGAGGACATACTTTTCTCGCGCGTCAAAATATGGCGGCAATTCACGTGGCTTTATCACGATTTCGTTCATATTCTGCACAGATTGCTCAGGGAACAGGGTTCCAAGGCGATATTTGATTCCTTCATCGAGGCTTCGTCCCCAGAAAAAGGAGTAGTTTCGTGCATTCCATCTGAAATTAGCGCCCAACTCTATCAAGAGATTCAGTAAAAGTTAAGAAACTTTATATAGTATAATTATAACGAAAAAGTGTGAAGGGTTATCTTTTGACCTGCTAATTTCTTATTTTTCAGTTCATCACTCCAAATTGGTGTCCCCTCTCTTCTACCCATTTAATGAATGAAATATCATTGGTTGCCGGGTTTTTACGCATTTGTGCCCTTGAACATGCGTGCTTATCATCGAACGGGTTTGCTGGAGTAGCTCGGTAGTCGGTCAGCTGGTTATGAGAGAGGGCCTAATGCGACACTTTTTGGAAAGATTCCTTACAAAGTGGGCCACTGATAGCCGCAACGGGACACACTAATGCAATAAGGAATTTATGGGAAAAAGTCGAGACTGAAACAGAGCAAAAAGTCTCACTCCCTCCAACCACCGTTTTCTCTTCGACAAACCAATGTTACGCAGTTCTTCCGAGACACAAAACTCTCAAGCCTCACAGTCTTGAAGGTAAAGTGTGCTCCAGCTTTGCGACAACCAAGGTAATAATGAAGATAGATGCAAAGCTTTATGTATGCGATTTCAAACTCTATCATCATCGACCATATGCAAAAACTTTGATTTCAGAAAGACGTCCAGATTCTTGCAATTATAAACTTGTAACATAAATCTTGCACCAGTATAGGTTCAGACCGCAGTACTTTACGATTTGATAGGGTAAAGCTAGCTCCAAAAAATAGTCCCTGAAGTTTGATCTACAGAATAGCACCTGAAATGTGATCTACAGAATAGTACCTGAATTTTTGCATCAACTTTGATCCAGCTAAAACTGAAAGAAAAACTCAGCGCATCCAAAAAAGCGAAAAAGCTTAAAAAATTCACAACTTTGTTAAGGAAAAAATTCTACGAAAATCTTCACTGGGTCACGCATATACATTCCTATTAAACACTTATATAAGCCATCCAATATGAGTGTTACAGCTGTATCGGCTCGGGGATTTGACAAAAACGTGAAAATCTTCGCTTTCTCGACTTTCTAATTGAGAAAGAAGTACATCCGTCAGCGATTAATTATTTTCGTAAGATTATTTTGAACGGAGTTGTGACTTCGTGAATTTTTGCTAGATTTTCGGGTGCATGGATTGTTTGGCTGCAAATTTTGCGCGGACCAAAGCTGGCGTAGGCATTTGAACACTATAGAGCTAGCTTTGCTCCATCGAAATATTTATCAGAACATTGCGGTAAAGATATTTTGGTGCAAGACTTATGTCACAAACTAACACAAATTGGCTACCTGCATTGCATGAACCTCCATTTTCAGGATGTGAAAACAAAGAGCCGGCCTCTAGGGAAGGAAATAAAGAAACGTAAACACTCATGCTTCTTTAGATACGACTGTGTACAAACAGCAAGGAAGACAATGGATAAGCGCAGGAAAAACCTGAACTAGACCCCATATCCAACCATATCGTGGAAAATGTGTAAATGCACACAATAGCAAGAAGAGCTGTTTTACCAAACATATTCAATCCAAACATTGTAGTACAACAATATATACGGATGAAGGTTTACTTGATTCACGACTATTTTCAAAAATTATTAACAACTAGCTGGCTTACCCGGCTCCGCCGTATGTTCCGAATAGAAAATTCCATTTCTTAACCTATCCGAATCAAATTTGGCACACATACACTTCGGGCCCCGGCGGGTGTCACAGTCCACTTTTCGTTATCGATTGATGTCGATTTTATCGATTTTTTGCAAAATTTGAGCTACGGGGCTGGAATTTGGCAGAGGGGTGCAATCGAGCATGCTGATCACCCCCACGGGGGTGATCAGCATGCTCGATTACCCCTCTGTGCCAAATCCCAGCCCCGTAGCTCAAACTTTGCAAAAAAATCGATAAAATCGATAAAAGTAATGCACGATTTTAAAAACTAATATTGTATTCGGAATCCCCATGCTCACTTACCCCCCTGTGCCAACTCCCAGCCCCGTAGCTCAAATTTTGCAAAAAATCGATAAAATCGATATCGATCGATGACGAAAAGTAGCCCATGACACCCGCCGGGGCCCGTAGTGTATGTGTGCCAAGTTTGGTCCGGATTGGTTCAGAAATGGAATTTTCTATTCGGAACATACGTACAGACAGACAGACAGACAGACAGACATACAGACAGACAGACAAACAGACATTCAGCTTTATACAGGGTGTCCCAAAAAAATGTATCGAACGTTTGATCGTTAATATCTCTCTTCTAAAAAAGTCTTTTCCCTTGCTTCAGGTACCAATCCGTAGAGCTGGCTTCAACTTAGATTTGTATTATAAAATGAAACACCCATCTCTCTTCATTACTGTAGGATTACGGTAGAAACTTCAAAGAGGGGTTTGAGCAATGAAAGGCCATATTTTGCCTCAGAAAAGAAACAAAACAGCCTGATAACTTTTACAGTAGGCTAATTAGAGTTGCTGATTACAACTGTAAAGTTTCCGACTTATTATGATGCTTCATTGAAGAGTTATGCCAGGTAAGAGGTAGCGGCCATTTTTTCAATGTTCTTAAAAAGTGCGATTGCACCGTTTAGAAAGCCTCATAATCTTGTGAATAGTTGAGTATTGAACTCAGCGTCCATAAAAACCCTATTACACATGTTTTCACATTTTTTTTTTGAAAAATTTTGAAACGGCAGCTTTTTCCACATTGACACCATATGTTTTTTCTACCGTAATCCTGCAGTAATGAAAAGCGATAAATGATTCATTCCATATTGCAAATTTAAGTCGAAGCCAGCTTTACAAAACGGTACCTGAAGCAAGGCAAAAGACTTCTTGGGAAGAGAGATATCAACGATCAAACGTTCGGTACATTTTTTTGGGACACCCTGTATATAAGATTCTATTGGCTTTGGCTACGAGAAATGAGGCTTTTACGGTAAATGCGCAACTTCTCATTCTCCATTTTTATATCTCTGCCCTTTTTTCCCATAATTGTTTTACAAAAAGTCGGACGTTATTTTTCTTGTCTTCCTTTGGGTACAGCATAATTGTCATGTAGAGTTACAAAGAGTTGGAAGAAGTGGAAATTGATTTATAGATTTTGGATTCTTTTGTTTCGAACCAAAATGGGTATTGCTAGAAACTTTGAAACCATTATGGACGCTGCCTATGATTTCCCTAAACTGATAGTACCTAGGCAGCGTCCAGACAAATCTGGACCGGGGATTTTACGTAAAAAACGGAAAAACGGATTTTACGGAAAGTAACTTTGGGGCCCTAACTAAGGCACTCCCCAACCGGCAGCGCAGGTGACTCACTAACGGCTGAGATATACGCCTCCAACAGGATCTCACGATCGTAGCATGGATTCGTGGCGCAACCCATCAATTTCGCGCCAGGACCCACGCGAAACTGATGTGTCGCGCCATGAATCCATGCGAAACACGATCCTGGGGTCCAGTTTCGAGGTGAATATCTCAGCCGTTAGAGCACTACCTGAGCTACCGGTTGGGCAGTTGCTTAGTTAGGGCCCCAAAATTGCTATTTATGCACTTAAGATCCCCATATTTCCAGATTTGCCTGGACGCTGCTTCCAGAAGGGTTGAAAGTGTATCGTCGACTTCACTTTCCGTTGGCGCAGATAATTTGCGAAGACTGCGGGACTGAAGTATCTGTTACGGAACTGATGCGTAGCATGAGCGGGCATCATATGTAAGTACAATGCCCATAAACAACGGTATGTGCAAGGATTTCGCGCAACGGATAGTGTGTAATAGTCATTGCAATATTTGGGGGTCGCCACTCATCAGTTCGTTCATCATAGACGTCTCAATTCGGAGAGACGTGGCGGAATCTCCTCTGTTGCGCACTACTATGATCATAACGTAGCGATATGGGAGATTGCCCTTCGAGCACTGATTGGGATATTAGTGATATCGATTGATCTTTAAAATTAACAATAAAAAACTAACGAATATCGTCCTTGGTTGACCTTTTCCAAAAGATCTTCCTGGATTAGGCAGGTTGATTCATCGCATTTCCACATGCCATCCATGCAAGAGCTAAAAAAGTTTGATGCCAAAATTCCAATGAAGACAGCCAAGTTTGTGATCCTCGCAGAAAATATTTAGTTCTGGTTTTTCGAAGCTTTGAGAGCCATGGCAATCCCAGAATAAGAATGTAAATGCTGTGCATGCTTGGAAAAAAGAGTTTTTTTTATTGATAGAATGCCCAAAAGTTTCTCAATCTATTGAAATGTGAGGAATGCCGTTTTTCACAAAAGAAAATTTAGCAAGAAGGACCCCAAAAATCGGCAAAGTCCACAAAATGGCCAACAAAGTCCGAATGAATCGGAGCTCACGTAAAGCTTAAGGCAAAAAATTTAGGAGCAATTGATCACCCCAAAAAATCGAAATACATATGAATGTCTTAAAAACATTTTTGGACCAAGATCCAATTGTTTTGGTGGCAATGAAATATTAGCTAAAAATATGGAATATGAAAAAATAAGATAATAAATAAAAAATAAAAAATAAATTATGAAATAAATGGGATAATATTTATATGGCTTCTAACCTTACATAAATTACGTTTTACACAGACCCCAGGTACTTCATCTTGTACAGCTTGTTTTGCTCTATCGAGTAGTGCCCTTTATAAACTTTTTTGGGGGTTTGCCTTGTTGTGGTTCCGTGAAAAGCCACATTCTTGTCTTTACAACCTACTTGTACAAAGTCATGTTTTTGGTAGATTCGTTGTGAGAGTAGATTGTAAATCACGCTATATTTTTCTTTTCAGCTAGGTCCTTCTAACTACAACCTTCGAAAAAGTTTCTGTAAACTGCTCACAGTCAGTCCTAACTGAAATCATTATTAGAAAGCACAAGTCAATAAGCTTTGAAATTAGGTCGTATGCAATTGAGCTCCCAACTCAGGTAGAAAGACGGCCTGCGACGTAGTGATCCTGACGAAACGTCGGAACTTCATAATTTGTTCAGAATCATTTTCACGTGGTCTTTTGATACTCGAAAAGAAAACCTTACAGTATTCGCAAAATCATCAAAAAATCAGTTACTTTTATAGAAAGGGTTTTCATCGAATTATCCTGAAACATAGCGAGAGATCGTCACACTCCCAAATGTTCTGCACAAATAGGTTTTTTTTCCATTTTTTCAAGTTTGAGCAATCCTGGCTTATTGTTTTTTCTAAGAATACGACTAAGAATGTAAAATAGTCAAATCTTATCAAATTATGATCACGCGGCGGTTCTTTCCGTCGGCGCTTTAATGAAAAAGTAGTTTCTAAAATTCTTGTGAAATTTCTTCTCCAAACGTCAGAAGACCACGTGAAAATGTTTTTTTAACAATGTTATGGAGTCCCGACGTTCCCACTCGAGTTAGAGGCTCTTTTGTAAGACGATACCTGTAGGAAAATTTTCGCTTCTTACTACTGTATCAGTTCTCCAGAATTTTCTCGGAGATATTCTTTCCTTATTCAAATCAAGGTGGAAGTTTTAGAAGTTGCTTCCATTTACATTTGGTAAATAGATTCAAATACTATTCGAATTTTGTATATAATGAGTGAATTCTTTGGCCTGTCACTCATTTGCATAAGGCAATCAAAAGGCAATAGTAGAAACTATTAGCAATTGATATGTAATTTCCGCAATGCTTACTTATTAGCAAGCAGATAGGGGCTCTATGCAACCGAGATGAAAAAAATGTAGACTCAAATCAAATGGCTTTATAATCTTCCAAAAAGAGAGGAGTCAAATACTCGAAACAAGCAAGATAGAGAAACATCTACAAATTTTCAGCGTAGCAAAGATCTTGCAGGAAAGGATTTTTTTTAGAAATTGTTCCGTAACAAAGAAACTGCTTTTGCAACTGATACTAATTTGATTACTTACCATGTCTGGCAGTTTTGCTCAATCGAATCACCTTCCCGGTAATGTACTCCATCCGATACACATTCTTAAAATCAAGTTTGGCTTATTTGTATTTGCATGATCAAAAGGCTATAGATACCTTGCCCATTCAAGTCTTCATGATGATGATGTGGACGAATGCCTCGACATGTTGCTTCAAAGTCTGGACAACAGTCATTACCTGCAATAAATTCATTTCCAATGGATGTTCAAGCAGCTTTAGTTCATTAAGGAATTCAGAATGGATTATAGATAATCATTTGATGAACAATAATAATGTAATGAGCCACCTCCATCCGGTCCCCGATCGCAGAACATATCGCAATAGCAAAGGTGATCGCCAAGGATAGGCGCTGTGCATTCATCGTCGCGATTCTCACAACATGTCGGTGTTCGAACTGCGCAGTATTGGCCTGAAGAAGAAAAACTTGGTTAGGGCTCAAAAAATTGTTTAGCATCTTGTTTGGATTCTTGAACAACCAAGGTTAGGAAAATGGCTAAGAACTGGCAAAACTGAGGTGTTCATGAAAGCGATTGCCATCATGAAAATCCACAAATTTTTAAGCGATTGACTAAGATATTAATAATTTATATTCAGCAAACCCTTCGTTTTCAGAAGTGCATCCATAAATCTTTCATTACACAGGTAACAGCAAACCTATTCAAAAAAACTTTAATGGAAAGAGCGTATGGAAATGATGTTATTATCAGAGCTCGGTGCAGGTAACTTATAAGCAAGTTGGATATCGTTTTTGTGATAAAAAGCAAAGGGGATATCGTTGCGGCCGAAAAATGCGAAGTTTTTTTAGTCTAAGTTTTGTTTTTCGAAGGTTTTTTCATTATGGCTTAGGTCAAAGAGTACTTTGTAAAATTAAGGGAGAGTCAAAGCGGACTTGGTTTTTGCATTTTCGATAAGCTCTCGTGCCGAGCCCTGGTTATTATAAAAAACCAAAATTTCTAAATGATTAACTAAGATGCTAAACTTCTATTTTCATTCAGGAAAGAACCCTTCGTTTTCAGAAGCGCATCTACAAATTTTAGATTACACAGGTAACGGAAAACCTATTCAAATTCACATCAAAGAAGAGTATCAATTTTTAGTGCTACTCAACCTTGTAGCTGAAGAGCAAACAAAGTTTATTGTTGAAAAAAGTGCGACATCAAAAGTTAGACATTAGATTACATATACTTCTATATGAAAAATGACAAACTGGTTTCTAAACCGTAAAATTCGTGTCTCGAACAACGTTATTTTGTAAAGACGAAAAATAAAATTGTCACTGCTGCTTCATAGAATATGATGAATATGTCTTCTTCAATATCATCTCGAGAAGAAGAGTGTAAACTGTGTAAACTTGTGTAAACAGCAACTCTACCGGATTTAAAAAGTCTCATAACACAAGAAAAAAACAAAACAAATTCTCCTAATTTGATAAATAAGAATAAACACCCTACGAGGTGCGATGCAACGGTTACGACACATTTTTGCAAAGTAAACGCGCTCCTTTTTCATGGAAAAAAGCTGACCTGTTGCAAATTCAAATTATGTAAAGCTCAGGAATGGTAAGTATAATCGGTTAAGTGTAAGGAATGCATAGAAAATCTAACTGTCTATACAAAGATACATGAGTTCATGTATTACACTTTTCGTTGAGAATAATATGCATGGAAGATTTTTCCAGAAATTTCTCTACAACTCAAGCGAAGCATTAGTCAAAACATCACATAGTGAAAGTCAAAAGTCATCCAAAAAATATACTTGATATAACTTCTTCAAATCGTCAGAATTGCTCGTCTTATTCAAGTGGTTTTTTCTACTAGAGGGATGGCACAAAAAATGATAGGAATGAGAAAAACAAAAAAAAACAGAAAAAAGAAGATAGAAGAGGATGGGGCGAATTATGGAGTAAAGACTTGGTTCGTAGCATTTCTCTCAATAGGATTTGAACGAAGATGTTTATTGTTATAATGGCAAAAAAGCAAATTTATTTATTTTTCGAAAGGAGAAATCGATTTTAGACACCAAGGAAAATTCTGTATTTTTCTGCATTAACTTTTACATCTAATAGATAAGATCAATCAAAATGTGTATCATTTATCATGTAGTAATGGGCCAAGTTAATGGACCTTGGTATTTCTGAGTTACTTCTTGCTTAAACAAGCTTCAGGACATTAATCAACATAACGCTTCTTGAACATAGTACTCGATCATTCTGCAAAATAAGCAAATGCTTTCACGAACAGAATTGATCCATCAATTCCACATCATTCCCAAAAATCTCATATGTACTTTGCAGCCGGCACGTGTACAGTGTTGTACACGGACAGACTCCTAACTCTTCTTCTTCTAATTCTTCTGCTTGATCGCCCTTTCCTAGAGAAACCAGTTCAAGAAATGACTCTATGTAACTGTATCTTCTGACTCTAGTAATGGTAAAAACGTTTTGTGATGCCATTGGCACTTGATGACTGTGCGAATACTTTTACAAGAAAACTTGTAGAAGAGAATAGAATATGATATTTACGCGAATGATAATACTACTGTCAAAATGCATAAATATAACTAGGCTTAGTTCTAAAAAAGGACGCAATCTAATAACTGCAGTCAAAGTCAAAGAAACCTGCAGGACCTACGACCATCGCTGCTTAGCCCCAGTATCATCCCATGGCCCTTTCAACTGCAGAAAAAAGGAATGGTTGATCAATCAATCACAACTCAAAATGTTCTATATGCTGCGCTTGACACTCTAGAGACAGAATCGTAGCAATTGCTACATTTGCCATATATGATCATTGATAGAGAGGTGGTACACAAATGTCGCTTAACACAATATTTTCCAAAAGGAAAACACCAAAAAACCTAAAATTATTTCAAAATCAGGTAAAATGTATTTTCCACTATTCGCAAACAATTCATAAATCTTTATCTTGATGATAGCTCCAAGGGTTGCGTAGTCTAGCCTGATGAATGAAAACAAATGGAGAGGAGGAAAAGAAAGAAAGAAAGTTGGGAAGAGAAACGGGATAAAAAGAGTTGAATACGTTTACGCTTGACTAAGTTGATACGTTAGTTCCTGCTGTGGACAACAATGAAGTGATTGCATATTTGACCATCCTAGAGAAAAGCTCAGACTGTGACTTCTACTTTTCAAAGAAAATAACTCTATTCCTAAAGCAAACAGCAAGTCAACCATGAATGTAGCTATTAGAAAATAAGAAAGACCTCAATCTTACAAATAGAAACGATGGCTACAGGAGACAATAAAGAGAAAATATTATTATTCACCCCAATTTTTATCTGCAAACACATGTCCACAACAAATCTTACGCAAACACACCTCATGTCAACAAATCTTACGAGATAAAGGCTCTCATCTCAGATGATCCTAACAATAACAACTGGAAGACAAATCCTTATACCTTATAGCATTCCAGTAATGAAACACTTTGAAGCCAAGTTTTTTCGACAACACTTCTAAAAAATTTAAAGAAAAACGTAGATTATCAAAATTAATTCTAAAACGACGGTTCCAGATGATAATACTTTGATATAGGGTTTTACTAATTTTGAATAAAATTGATCACGATCAAGTATATTGGTCGATCTAGAAGCTTGCAACAATTTTTTCAGTTTCAAAATGAAATTTCGATTCTACAGCATAAACTTGGATTTTCTGATGATTTAATAGCATAATGTCATTGCCTTGACCGTTACTGTATTTTCAAAAATTCATACACCATAGCACATTTCTCAAAATAATATCTCTTCATAGTCGTCCTTGTGGGGTGCCGAATAGATCGATCAAACAATTTTCTCAATTCTTTCTCTCTCAAAATGTGTGAAAATATCCGAATATACACATTTAACGCCCCCCACTATAATGCCTGTTTCTTTTACATATGAATCGATATGTTTAATTCGAGAAAAAAAACGGGTGATACGAATTTTCATTGTAGCGGTAGCTCTTTCTATGACCTATTCAACTAATCTGTTCTGCCTGATTAGATGCTTAATGAGCAGCAAAAAAAGAGACTAAAATCTTGCTACTATCAGTCAAACAGAAACGATTTGCCCATCAAAAGGACAACTACACTAGCAATTAGCAGAGAAGAACTGAAAAATTCACATTTGCAGGTGTTTGCGGCAAAAAATGCTCGAAATGACGATCAAGCAAAAGAATGAAAATAAAATAAAATCAACAAATAGGCATTGTAACAGAATATTCGCACGTATGAGTGGAACCGATTTGCAGGGTGAACATGCAAGCTGCAGGGGAGAAAATGCTAAAAGAGTCGTGCAAAGCTTAATAAGACTCCTGGGATATGTAGCATCTATTTTAGCACTTCTTCATTCCCTTGAAAAATATCAAGAAATATTGAAATGGGCAAAAGACTGCAAATTATGACTTTTAGTAGATAGGTTAATCGAGAAATCTCAGCAAAAAACGAATCCTTCACTATAAGTGCTCTCGTTGACCTCAACGGAAGAACTTCTAAGAATAAGAGGATGGAGTTTGCATTCTATTGCAAAACGTTTCAAGTTTGAAACCCTTTAATCGCATTCCAAAAAGGAAGAAAAATAAAATGCTCCCTACATCGATTCCAAGAACTTATCTCACCATTTACAGTTTAATGGCAAATAAAAAAAGCAGAAAAAAAATCAACTATGGACTTTGATTTTCACCTCAGCGATCAAACACTTTTGATCACGACATCGCATCAAAAAGGCGAAGAAGAGCAAAAAAAGAGGAAACATGACTCAACGGCATTATGTTCATGAGAAATAACTGCTTCAAATTGTCATATGGTTGACAAATAGCACTGGCTCGTGGCAGTGACGTAAAAAAAGGGAATTGTGAAATGTGAACAGTAGCATTTTGTGAGAAATGATGGGAGAGAGGGGAAAGAAGAATGATGGATGGGCTAGAAAGAAAGATTCATAGCAATGAAAGATAAAGATAAGCAAGCAAATTCAAAAATTGCCTTAAATCATTGGGAAGAAGATGTGTGCAATTAGGAACTGTATGTCTCCACAAAACCTTTAGATTTATGATTATTGAGAGCAAAAAAAAAACAGAAAATCAGCAAAAAATCTTCCATTTACCTGGAATTCCATGAAAACCTCGTGCTAGACAATAATCCCATTGTAAAATAGTAAACAATATGGCCAAGTAGAGGCTCATCTCGCCTCGGAGATGCGCACTACTAGCGCCGTCCGACCACGCCCACTTCGGCAAGTTTCTCATGGGTGGGAATGCGGTGTGGAGAAAATCAGAGCATCATGACGACGACATCATACCGCAATTCGATGATGATGGTGACGGAACGATGATAGTGTTCCGATTTCGAAAATAGGGGGCACATAGTTAGTACTGTCGCGGTCAATGTTAATGGGGTTCAAAGGCGGTGGCATGGGTGATAAAGGATTTTGCTAGTGAGCAAAGTAACGCACACAGTGATTTAGTATAAAAAAAGCGCAACGCTATAAGCACAGTGCTGAGGAAGCAGCTCAGAAACTATAAAAATGATAACATTCAAATCAGCGTCATTTCACAGGATTCAGAGAAAGCCGTCCTTTTCTTAAATTTCTCTCTAGGGGTCACTCCGCAAATGAAATAGGAAATTTGTATCCTTATTTATTAGGTTGGCACATAAGTTTTGCAACTTATTTTGTGCCTTTTCTTTTTTGACTGTGACGCATTCACTTTTTAACAGAATGTCGATTAGATGGTAGGCACAAACCCGCGCGAACAATTTGATTTTTGGTTTCGAACTGGAGAAAATTTGCTCATTTTTCGGAAGCTAGTCGAATCCGAAATTTCAAGGGTCGGAAAACCAAAAATAAGCCGTTCTCAGTCTAAATTGAACATATCAAGCCGAAACTATGCCCAGATTATTGACAGAGAAAACTCTAATCATCAACACAGTTTCGGCTTGATCTGTTTGGTTTAGACTGAGAACGGCTATATTTATGGTTTTCCGACCCTTGAAATTTCGGATTTGACCAGTTTCCAAAAAATGAGTAAATTTTCTCCATTTCGCCACCAAAAATTAAAATGTTTACACTGGTTTGTAGCCTACCGTCTAATCGACATTCTGCTCAAAAATGAATGCGTCACAGCCAAAAAGAGAAAAGTTACGAAATAAGTTGCAAAACTTGTGTGCCAATTTATTATTTTTTATTCCTTCTCTTTATGTATAAATAATGCCTGATTGTGATGAAAATTGCAAATTTTCTTTTGGATATCCGAAATAGTTAATCCGGCTATAGTCTATACTCTACAGACAAGAGGAAAAATTATCTTGGCTAGTTGCAGACTTTGAGCAGATTCAACCATACTAAAAAAATTTTTGCACAAATCAAAAAAACTTCGCAAGGAAAAAACCATGCACATAAATAATTATTCAACAAAGTAAAGTGAGGTATAGGCGATTCGTAACCGCAAAAACTACGGACATATCGGCACCGAGCGCTCCTTCGTTTCTCTTACCATCTGTTGTCTCTCCATTGCATGAACTATCTTGGTAGACGCAACAGCGCCCAGTCTTTGCGTGTCATAAATCGCGTATAAACATCCTTTCCGCTATGCTTTGTGCATCTTCTTTAGTGATAGTCATACTGACACTACAGACTTCTTGATGTGAGTGCTACTAATGTCATATAGTCCAGTGTCAATCACCATATTCGATCTGCTTATTCATCCATCGCTCACTTGATCAGTGACCCCATTTTCACCAAATTCATGTTGGTTTTATTACTTGTTGCCACCTGCCATTTTTATACCTTCTTAATCGAAAACTCTTAATTGATTCTTATTTACCCCTTCAAAATTTTCAGCTTTTTCTACTTCATATTCTCTTTAAATTTGCCTGATCAGTCATTCCACGATTTATTTCCACCATCTTCATGTATAAACTTTTCTCAGCTGTACCATTCTTCATTTCTTTTTAGTTGTCCTTTCATTTGTGATTAATTGCAAAATTTCTTCCTCTTCCTCTCTTACCGTTTTTTACTCATTTTTTTCAGGTTGTGTTGTCTGGTTTGCAAGAAGTCATTATCTTTTTTAAGTTGTTGCGCTCGTTGCGAATCACAACATAGATACATAATTTCCCAACGCTTCCGCCCTCATGTGGGTGATTTCTTCAATAAATCTTGATTTGGAAATCTTTTCCTTCATCTGCTAAGATTTCTGACAGGAAGTTAAGGATGTTTTTCGACAGGTTCCCTGAAGATCTAACATATTCGAATGTAGTTTTCCAGGTATACTTATAAGCAGAAACAATGAGGAAAGTTAAGGCTATTTGATTGAATTGATACTGATGGTAAGATGGCTGAGGCATTGCCCAAGCGGCAATTCATAGATTCCTCCATTGCCGAAAAATTCAATTCTAAACTCTAGCCCAGACCGTAATCTACACTACAGCAGACGCTGATTGGTCCACTCGAAAAGACGGCGTCAGAACGAGCATCAGAATTGAATTTCCCGGCAACGATTGAACCATATAAGCTGCCGCTTGGGAAATGGCTTAACTAAGGTCCTAGAACCAGTATTCAAATAAGAAGCCCAGACACCCGATTTGCCTGGACACTACCTTCTTTTAGACCGTTTGTGGCTGCGTGCAAGCAATTTTACCCTTGTCGTCAAGATCTTGTAAAAATCCACTCTAAGTCCTATCTATAACATTGAAGCTATATTCTCATACATATTCATAGATAAACGTCGTCTCAGGAAGCAGTTCTGAGACGTATGGAAATGTGTAAACTCGGCAACAACTGGTTTCATTCGTAATTTTTTTCTCAACGTTTTTCAATGCACATTACAAACCTACACATTGACTGGTAGCTACACTGATCAGAGCTCTTAGAGACAATTCAGGCTTGTTTTTTGTGTTTCTTCAGTAAATTGATAGCTGCACTGTCTTATCGGTGTGAGATGGCAACTGTAATTATTGGGTGACATTTTTGAGAATAAAAATGATAAGGAGATTTGAAATGCAGCGCGTGCGCAATAATTTGCTAGAGCTAACTGATTCCTAATATAAAATGGCATTTTCGTTCAGAATCATAATTTACCATTTGTAGCATATATCATTTTGTCTCAACGCTTTATGGCATTTTCCTATTCTATCCTTATGTTTACTGTATTCTATTATTCTATCAAAGGCCAAAAATAACAAAATTGCAACAAACGCATAGATAGCACCACTGCGTAATAGGCCATTCTCTGGATGAGCGCTGCTGCCACGCAATCATAAATGTACGTTTGTGAATCAGCCTTACGATTATGGATACACCCCAACAGCCATCAAGGGCAATCCCTAAGGCCTGGACAAATGTCCAAAGTTGTGGGCGATGAAATTTATCTAAAATCACGATCTTCACTTCGTTATAGCCAAGTCGGTACGATGCTGGGTAAAGGGCAGATCGGTGGCCCTCAGTGAGATTTCTTTCGAGCAGGGAAAGGGGCGAAACAGGAATATTTTTTGGAGACGAAGTGGCGTGGCGTTAGCCAGACCCTCAAAAAGCTTGGATGATTTTTCAAACATTGCGGGCCTATGCCCCAAGGACTTGACTTTGAAATAAGTGAAAAAAGTTGTTTGCACAAATTTATAACTAACTTTCGAAAATTTTTTGGCCCCTTCTTGGGGTGAGGGGGGGGGAGGAGAGAGGGGCGTCTTGTAGTGACATACTGTACATAGAAAAAAAGAGGGGTACTGACTGATGTCTTCGCCGAAAACCATACGGAATCCCTGGTTTTTATTTTTATGGGAAATAAAAGAAAATCCTGTTATTTTTTCTGCCAGATTTCTTACCCGACTTTTCAGTGCTTTAACGAATTTCTCTTTGGTATGGGCATTTCCTTCGCAATCCTACATCAAAGTCTTGAAAACTATTTCTTTGGTTTCGAAAGATAGAAAGAAAAATGGCAATCAGTTTATCATTGAAGGCAAAGTATAATATGTAGGCAAGGACGTTTTTAGACATTTTTGAGCAAATTTTTTTTCAGTTCAATACAAGACGAAAATCTGCAATTGCAGCCTACTTAATATGTGTACACATCGGAGCAGATGGGACAAGTCTCTGATCCATAGGGGCCGAGTTTGCCATTTTCATTCATTCCGTGTTTTTTTTTGTTTTCCAGCACAAATTCCCACCATTCAGAAGCAATCTTATGTCACATTCTTACAATGAATAAATCGATCACCATGCTCATGGGTGAGGCATTCTTTCAGGGCTTACATCCGCCATTACATCCGTTTACCCAAAAATGTTCTGCATGTCCAAAAAAATACATACCAAAGCAAAAAAAAATTTGAAAGTAACCTGAGAACATTCTTGCTAGCGGAACAGAATGGAATCTTTTGAAAAAATCATTAGCTACCCTTGTTGAAAAATTGCTCCTTTTTGTGCAGAAATGAAATGAAACCCAATCGAAATCTATTACCGATTAAATCGATTTTCAGAACGTCAAAACGTTCGCTCATCCCTTGATCTTCCTTATCAAAATGTTTTTTATTGCACAAAACGTTTTTTCGCTTGCACTACCTCTTATCGACCCTAATTGGGGGTACAAGGTGTTACAATCGAATAAAAATTTTATGAGTCCTGTCATCAACCCGGTGGCCATGCTATTTGACAGGAATGTCACAGCTGCTTTCTAGGAATGGGGAAAATTACAGAATACTTCGAGCATGTGTCATTAAATGTTTTCGAAAAGCCTCCGCGAGACATTGCAAGAAGTGACTTCTAATGAGTCACAGCATCCGATCGCTATGAACGTCAAAAGAAAACGTTCGGCTGGAGAATTTTTGCTTCTCAATAGCTGCGATGCAATGTCCGGGATGATTATTGCGGGTGACCCATGGAAATGATAGATGCCTTGCAAAAACAATTTCTTTTCTGCTACAGCAGATTTGGGAAAGCCGAATGTCAAGTGTGATTAGCTGATTAGCTTTCAAGCAAATTTCAGCTTTCAAAACTAATGTGTTATGCTGACACAAATCAGATGAGAGTGTCTGTATCATAGTGTTTGAGGATATCGAAAGAAGTGAGCATGACAGCATTTTGGTCTGACATATGCTTTTTTGTACACCCGCGACGACGTCCGGGCAAACTTCCAGTTTGTGCCCATATCTCCTGATTGGTGCGCTCTCAAACATCATTTCGAGCCGGATCAAAATGCTGGGAAAGCTTTTTGGAATCCCGCAAAAATCCAGCTTTGACATGTAGATGGGCAGTGGGAACCTTAGAGCTACATATTTCACGCTTCCCTCACATTTTACGACTGCCACTTTAAGGGACAACAGAGCTGTGGCGAGTTTGTTTGACCCTGGAACTTTTCTGGAACAGCTTCCACTTTACGTTTATAATTAGCAGCACGAAATTCGGGAGGTAGTTGAAACTGTGAAAGTAGCGAGCGAGAGCGGTCGGCAGTACTGCCGCAAATGAAATAATTCGCCTTTTCCCCTCCCCCCCCCCCCCCCCTCCCCCTGCTTCGGCGGACAACCCAAGGAGGCTTGTCTACCGAAGCGCTGCTTTATTTTCCTGTTTTTAAGTTCAGAGGTACTGCCAAGATCAATTTGGTATTTGGACTTCTCATTTGTGGAAGCAGCAGCTCATAAAATTCATTTGTGGTAGAAAAAATCAGCTCTAAACTCGTGCCCATACCGTGCTTGAGGACGCCGCTGATTGGTCCGCCCTGAAGAGGAAGACATTGGACGAAATAGAGTTGAATTTCTTAGCTACGAATGAATTTGAGCTGCCCTTAGGCAACGGCTTATTGTTACCCAATCAGTAGGGGTCCAGGTATTCAGATGATCTGCTCTGGTAGCGCTTAGTCGAACTAAACTAAGACCTTGAATTGTACAATCTTTATCTGCGCAGAATACTGAGTCCAACCAAATTCCTAGACCAACGTAAGAAAGCAGATACCCCTTCACCAGTGGCGTACCCAGGATTTCGGCTCGGGGGGGGCGCGGCAAAAAAAATTTTCAAATGAAGGTGCGTGGCGTCAGCCACGCACTCCGAAAATTTTTTAGGGGTGCTTCTCAACAATTTTGCGGGCCCCCAACCCCTAAAATCTGGAAAAAGGGGGCGTGGCTGACGCCACGCCCCCGAAAAAATTTTTTTTATAAGGCTAATTTGAATTTTTAAAAATTTTTAAAAATTATTTTAATTGTTTACAAAAATAAACAAGTCATTTGCACATTTTTATAACTCATGTAAGTAACTTTCAAAAATTTCGCGACCCGTTCTCGGGGGGGGGCGCGCGCCCCCCCCCGCCCCCCCCCCCCTCGGTACGCCACTGCCCTTCACATATGGAAGGACGCCGCAACTAATCTTAATTATGCCAAAGACATGCGTCATTCTATAAAACAGAGAAAATTTCGGTAACTTCGATTGCACAAGTGAGATCAATGAACCGCATTTTAGTGAAGTAAACTGCGCAGTAGCGCAATGAAGGACATTTTTACCGCTGTAAAAAAATGAATTATTAATCATTAGCGGAACCGTCATGGTGATTTTTATTTTGTTTATTACGGAAAATCATAGACCTGACAAGTTCATAAGTTTGCTTCCTGTTCGTTGGCATTTATGAGCTAGTGGAGATTAATGGAACGACATATGCATAAAGCCCATCGTCAAGCACATACTATACCAATTTAAGAACAAATCACCTACTGACACTAGCACAATTCTAATATAAGAGATGCAGTGGCACTGACTTTGCTTACTTCCAAAGAGCAAATCAAAAAACTTAGATCAGGACTGTTCCGGACAAAAATACATATTTAAAAAAAATGACCTAATCCTGAAAAAAAATTGGAAGTGCAGTTTTTATATTGCTGATTTCCTGTTCCAAAAAATAGAATTATGGATTACTTGAAATTTCTGGAAGCTGTATTTGAAAAAATGTCCGACAGTACCTTTGTGCCTAACTAATACACATTTTGCGGTGCCCACTGCCGACATTATGAAGAGAAATAAAGACTTCAGAAAAAAAGGGTGTCTAATGTGAAAATTTCGAGTAAAATAATTCTAGCACTTCGGAAACAGGAAGAACAGAGATGAGTACTTATAAATCAACCAACTAACCCTGATGTACTAGATGATCAGATGGCCTCAGACAATAGGAAGAGATTAACTCAATGAGGAATCAGGCATGCTCCCTGTTCTTTCTTCCTACGGCAAATTCTGCTACCTTTACAAGTTTACTCAACTTATTCTCAACCGCTTCTCACTCGATCCTCAAAACAGATTAGATGAACCCTATATTTTCAACTTGAGTGGAGAACAGAAGAAATGAAAAAAATTGTGCTCCACTCACACTTTGCAACATCGTTCGTACAAGCACTAGTATAATAATATAGCCAGCTGCGATGCTAAAAGCAGAGAATATCATCGAAGGAAAGCTTTGAAAATGGCGTATGTATATTTTCAAAGGATCGAATTTGATTTCCAGCAAAGAATAGCTATTCATGCGCGAGAAAAGGCCGAAAATTTGATTTGATGTTTCACAAAGGAGCTCCGAACTACATCGCAGACTACACCGCACAAAAAACTTCAATTCGTAGAGATAGAGGTAGGTTTTAAAACCTTTTATCAAATATCAATAACTTCAATTCGTAGAGATAAAGGTAGGTTTTAAAACCTTTTATCAAATACAAATATCTCCAATGATTTTTCAAACTATACATCGTGATTCAAAGATTATGAAATCTTGGAAGCGCTTTTCAAATATGATCAGCATTATCTCAAAAATTTAGATCGTAATTTCACTTATATCGTGGTACTGCTGCAAAATTGATATACTTCACCATCAAAGAATGTGACGGTTTTCCGAGGGGCATAAAATATTTGAAAATTTTCAGTTTTAAAAAACCCTATGCTCTGAAAATGGATGAATTTCACGTGAACTTACCTACTTTCACTCTCTCGACTACCGTTCACTAATGCCGCAAATTTTCAATGCAACATTTTTCCGGTTCGCCGCAACCTGGAGCAAATAAAACAATTTTCGCTGGATTTTTGCAAGATCCTAAACCCACACCACAAGATTCCTTATGCAAAACTACTAAACGTGTAGTCCTTAGAGTTCATGTCGTAAATTTGTTGCTGAAACGATCAGACGATGGATATTGCATTATATCCTCAACGCTCACAATCAGTGCAGCCGCAGCCGCGTAAAAATTAGCCGAAAATCTTGTCAGAGCATTGGTAGTAGAGCGGAACATAAAGGGTGCAGAAGTGGTGCTACGACGGGACTAGCTCATTCATCTCGAAAGGCTAGGGAAAGTCAAAAATTACTCGAAAATGGAGCTGAAACTGGAGCTTCCTTCAAAATGGGATATCCACAGCTTTTATTGGGTTGTCCCAAAAGCAAACTCCTTTTCCAAATAATCTAAGCTGTTTTTGTTTTTCCAGTAAACTTAGGGTATCATTTGATAGAGCAGATCAAGCTCTACAAAATAATAGGTTGTTTTGTCGGTTTGTCGGAACCGAAAGTTTGGTCGATTTTTTCAAACCACTGTAAAACCATGCACAATGAAGATTTGAGTGAATTTCAACGTGCATTCGATGCAGCTTTTCCTTCTCTTTCTTAAGGATACACTTTCATACCATAATCTTGTATGCTTTTTTTGATAATTGCCAAAATTCTCCACCTGTCAATTTTACCTGCTCAAAGTTGAGCTAATTTTCAAAAATTTCATTACAAAGTTTCGAAAAAGACTAAGTATGGGTCAAATAGAGCAACTCTCGGGCTACATGTCCACATTTTTAGATTGTTCTAATCTGCTGATTTTAACTTCAAAAAATTTTTTCTCCGGAGGCCTTGGTTTTTAGCCAAGTCATGAAACGCGCAATTGCAGCAAAAGCATGAAAGCTTTTGAGTTTTTGCAAATTCAAACTTGTTTGTTATTTAACATCACTTATGCAACATAACCAAGTTTGATTTGCTTCAAAAATCAGCTTTTTGGAATTTTCGGTAATTTTACGTGATAAAACCTGTTCAAAAAGCCGCGGTTTTTCTCAAATAAATAATTATTACGGACTTTATAAACGTGGCCCACGTAATCTAAAATAGGTCCAATGTAGCCAAAGGTTTGCATACATAACAGTCACCAGCGCTCATCGAAATATCAAGATAAAAATTTTGAAAATTCAGGAAAATTTTGGCGCTACTGCTGAGGTGCTCAAAAAGCCATGGCGATAACATCGTAAAGACGGGGTAGATCAGGGAACAAATATAGCATTAAGAAAGAGGATGAAAATATGAATCAGATGGTCCCTAGATCGTCCGTGGATTAGTGTTCTGTGAGTTTTAATGAACGATGAAGACCGACAAAACTTTCGGGACGACCTAATATCTACCAAGAATCCGCCTAAGTCGCATTCCATGGAAAGTTTAAAGCCAAAATCGGAAAAAAATTTTGTTACAAACTGGATTTCTGCGATAAAGAATCCTACAAACCTCCAACTTGGTCATTATACAGTAGGCACATAGTGGCACTCAAATATGCCTTCACCGAATATTTTCCAAGCATATAAAGCGAGAAACAAAAATTGTCCAAAAATGGCAAACTCCGCCCCCAGCCCCTCCCACATACCCTCAAGTCATTTGTAACAATATGTGAAAGTGCACACTCTGCACGGCAAGCGGCGGCATCCTTAGTAGTAACTTTTCATTAAAATCTTTTCTAGTCTAAAGAACTTTAAATTCGTGTTCTACTAAATGACATATATCCAATAAAAACAAAAACAAACAAATGAACAAGGAGAAATCATTGGAAATAAGCAGGTTCTAATCTTGGAGTTCGTCAGATAGCGCACATGATGTGCAGTACACATATTAAGTTATGAATGACTCGACGATATGTCCTTGAATACTACAACCCTTACTGAGTACAATTACAAAACCTTACCGCAGTATGTGCTCTTATATTTGAAAAATACCAAGTTTTACATTAAAAAAACCGAAAAAAGTGGCATTTTGGCATTTTCGGACCATCTTTTTTTTTCTCAATTTTGAGCCCCGGAAAAAGTCCGCCAAATACATTTTTAGGTATTTCTATGTGTCTACTATATAAAGACCAAGTTGGAAGTCCGTAGGAATTCTCTGGAAGGAGATCCGATTTTTAAGGTAGCTGAAAAATCTTGATTTTTGGCCCCAAACTTTACCTGGACTATGACTTGGGTGGATCTTTGGTGGTTTTTTTGTAGAGCTTGCTTCGCTCTATCGAATGTTACCTTGAGTCTGTTAGGAGAACAAGAACAGCTTAATTTATTTGAAAATGGAGTTTACTTTTAAGACAACCTAATATTTACATGTAGAGGTGACTTCCACTAGTTCAACTCACAACCACAATCTATGATTCGGAGCATTCTCACTATAGCTGCCAAGCTTTTTACCATTAATAAACAAAGCGTCGTGCGAAGCATTCAACAGAAAATTTTGCAACGCTTCACAATTAGTCAAGTGGATTCTACGCATATGAGCTGTAATAGGTACCTCTTAACTTAAGTTAACAAACGAGATTAAGATGATGGGAACAGGATGTAGCTTATGGTTTTCGTAGACAAAAACCTTGGGTAGATCAGCTCATGCGACTTGATGTCTCGTTTACGCATATCGAGGTGTATCTAATAATGACCTCCTTACTAACAAGGAAACGATACTTGGTGTCCGTGGCCTTTTGAGAAGAGATGTATACCATCACATTCGTCTTGGGACGCTGATTCCGAATCTGGCTTCCGTTTCTGCTAATCGTTTCTCTAGAAGAAGTTATGTAGAATTTTTGCGTCAATGGTCGCCTAAAAGAAATACGGTCGCGGATGCCTAACTTTCAAAAGAAGCTTGATTGAGGCAATGCAAAACTTAGAAACACATAAGGACTCGAGACTTAACTTGCATTAACTTGCGAGGCTATCGCACTAGCCACTGCACCACATCTCAGCGGCGGTTTTGACATTTCGACTACATCTCCTTTGGCGCGAAAATCCTCCATAACTTTTGTCCGAGAAACGATTAGCAAAAACCGAAGTCAGAATCGGAATCAGCGCTCCAAGACTGTAATGGACTCCAAGACTCATCTCATCTCAAAAGGCCACGGACACCAAGTATCGTTTCCTGGTAATAACAAACACGATTCAGACAAAGGGGATAGCTGAAGCTCGTGTGAAGCTTGCGCTTTCCGCGGACAAAATGAGCCACATTGTGTCCAGCTTCAAGTTCGGAAAGACTGCAGTATGGTCAAGGTAACCTTATGGACAAAAAGGAAAGATTGTGAGTGCCGAAAAGGCAGTAAGCGTTAGATCCTTTGAAACAGTTTTTCGGAAGACGGACAGCTTACGAGTTATGATGATCATTTGCACGGTATATGCAGAATTAAAAGGGGGAGGTGTAGCAGTTTGATGACCGGAAAAGAGTTCTTTCGATTACCCTCGCTGCTCTTCTCTTTTATTCTTATCTCTAAAGCTTTTCTTTTCTTTTTAACTCCAAACGGCACCACACTTTAGACCGTATAGACTCAAATACATTAATCGCACTCTGCTCATCCATGAAAGTATCCTCAACTCACTGCGATGCTCAACAAGTGAATCACAGACATGCACTATAGAATCAAGGGCGGCAAAAACGGAGAAAATCAGAAACGTTTTCTCCCTTACCAAAATCATTTCATAACCTCAATAAAAACCCAAAGCTAGCACTTCCCGGAAGCAAAAATCGCACAATTTCATCTGCCAAAAACTACTGTTATCAGCTTCTGAATACACACCTTGGATAGGTTCTGGAACAATCTTCCACTTCAGCGTCTCATCTATCTGTTTTCTTCAACATAAGGCAGAATCCATGCAGGAGGAACTTCAAATAAGTTCAAATTCGGTTCAAGTCACATGAGAAGGCATCTTACCAAAAATTAAAGTCTCCACCAGCAAGTGCATCTGCCCTTCGACGAGCTATCGGCTGGCTGACGTGTCCCAATGAGGATCTGGCGCTCCTCAGATTAAAGGTCGCAACCACCGCCCGTTTTCGGGACAAAAATCCAAAACCCATAGAACAGCCGTTTTTTCTTCTTCTTGTGATGCTTGTGTTTGTTCTTTGTTGGTAACGCGTGTTTCTGCATTGTTGCAGTTTGCAAGTATTATAGAATGCGAAAGTATGAGGGGTATATATTTCATTCATGAAGGAGCAAGTCGAGACGAAGGGGAAGGGGATGGGGAAAATCTGTGTTAGCTGAAACTTTTAAGTGTTTGGATAACAAAAGCAAGAGTTTGAATCAAAAGCGTAACATCCGCACAACAACTATCTGGTTGAGATTCCACTATTCATAAGTGCTAGAGAATTTTTCTTCCCTCTCATGTTATGAAAATCATCTTCGTGGTATCATAAGCCAAGCGAATCTGTATCACTGTCACCCTAGAATCTTTTAGTCTACATCATTTTGATGTTTTGTATTCTGTGGCCCATACTTTTTTCGCTTTCAGTCAATTTATGCTTGTGAAATTGTCACGATGAGAGTTGTTACGAGCCAAAGTGAGAATCATTTTGACTTTTTTTGCCGGAGTAGAACAGTATTCATTGGAAAAAAAAAACTCTGCTACTGTCTTTCTGATACTGAAGGATTTTAAATTTTCGGACTTTGCTTTCTCAAGCTAGTAACTTCACGATTGCTTATCTCAGCTTAGCAACCGTGAAGTTCCTCAGCTGCTTATCTCGATGTTTGTTTTGCTTGTGTATTGGTATACTTCAGAAACAAATGTTCGTGACAGATTGACGATCATTCTATAAAAGTATATGTTGGCTTATTTTTTACCTGCAGAATGCTAAAAAAGGCTGTTGTTCCTGTCGTTCGGGCGATCCGCAATTGTCATCACGACAACGCTCCCGCTAAATTCACTGGACAAACTCCAAATGGATTCATTCACGACGGTTGGGCCAATGCTGTAAGTTAATATTCTGACTTTCCATAAAATCAGCAAGACATTATCATGTTAAAGCACTCTGATTTTTATAACCAACTAGCTGGCTTACCCGGCTCCGCCGTATCCGGACCAAACTTGGCACACATACACTTCGGGCCCCGGCAGGTGTCACAGTCCACTTTTCGTTATCGATCGATGTCGATTTTACCGATTTTTATCGATTTTTTTGCAGAGTTCACCTACAGGGCTAGGAGTTGGCACAGGGGGGAAGTGAGCATGGGGATTCCGAATACAATATTAGTTTTCAGAATTATTGATTACTTTTATTGATTTTATCGATTTTTTGTAAATTTTGACATGCGAGGCTGGGATTTTGCACAGGGGGGTAATCGAGCATGCAGATTACGAACACAATATTAGTTTTCAAGATCGTCCATTACTTTTATCGATTTTATCGAGTTTTTGAAATTTTGAGCTAGGGGGCTGGAATTTGGCACAGGGGTGTAATCGAGCATGCTGATAACCCCCCTTGGGGATGATCAGCATGCTCGATTACCCCCCTTGGGGATGATCAGCATGCTCGATTACCCCCCTGTGCGAACTCCCAGCCCCGTAGCTCAAACTTTGCAAAAAAATCGGTAAAATCGATAAAAGTAATCGATAATCCTGAAAACCAATTTTGTATTCGGAATCTCCATGCTCGATTACCCCCCTGTGCCAACTCCCAGCCCCGTAGGTGAACTCAGCAAAAAAATCGATAAAAATCGATAAAATCGATATCGATCGATGACGAAAAGTAGCCTATGACACCCGCCGGGGCCCGAAGTGTATGTGTGCCAAGTTTGGTCCGGATCGGTTCAGAAGTGGAATTTTCTATTCGGAACATACGTACACACAGACATACATACAGACAGACAGACATACATACATACAAACAGACATTCAGCTTTATATATAAGAAGATAGGTACCCACTCTTGACTTTTGTAGGCCAGAGATTCACCTAAAATCCTTTCTGATCACCAAACTCAAGAACGCTAATGGGTCTCCTCGAAAAGAGTTAATGGGCTAGATTTTAGAGCTGGGTTTCTTGGCAATGAATGATCATATGCGCTGCTTCTAAGACAGTGACTTGTTTAAGGTCTCCCAATCACATCTCACATGAAGCTCACTTATAAAGAGCCTGGACATTTCCTTAACAAGGGTTATTCAATTATGGTATATTGAACGACCTTCGAGCAAAATACTTATGTGAATGTGCATTTTCACATTGACCCTGACTATATGGGATGAAATCGAGAGGGAAGGATTATATGTCGCCGTAAGGGAGCGGCCCCGCGGTGACTTGCGACAAATAAGGGACCGGATACCATGTAATTCCTGTGACTCTGCGGGTCCCGCAACAGTGTATATTGCGAAAAAACAATGTATGCTGGAATTCGCAAAGCACTCTAATGCGGCATATCGGAAGTCGGGGAATCACAGCAGTTGCAGGAATCACAGGAATCACTTCCTGGAATAGTACGGTCCCTAAACGCCTACAGTGCGGAGGTGCATTTTTGCAAGAAGTCCGCGCGGAACCCCACATTCGGCGACTATAGTCCTCTACCAATCGCACACATCTCCATTCCATCCACTCGACTATAATACTTTACGATGTAACTTTCCATGTGCGAGTCATTTGCACAATATGTGAGACTGCACGATCCACGCAGTGTCCGAGACGCCTTAGGCCTAAAGGGCCGGACATACTTCACGCGATTCAGTCGCTACGCGATTTGGAAATTCGCCAGAAGCCTTCAGATCCAATACTAGCAAACTATACATGGCTAGTGTATACTTACGTGGATTGGTAAAATGCCCTATCTTCTGCACATTTGAAAGGCGCTTCCAGTGAGTTATGAACAGTTAGAGTATTGCCAAATCGCGCCGCGACTGAAATCGCGTGAAGTATGCCCGGTCCTTAAGGCATACTTCGCGCGATTCCTGTCGCTGCACGATTTGGCACAACAGCGACTCTCTGTAATTCGTCGTTAATGCGTTTTCTTTGGTCAGAACAACCCATTTGCAACAACCTATACAAGCTACCTACCTATGCGTTCGACGCGCACGATAAATTTGTAGAAATCTGGCAAATCGCCAAGTCGCGTGAAAGTGGCGATTTGGCCAAATCGCGTGAAGTATGCTTTAGGCCTTACTAGTAACTCGTCAGCAAAGTCTTTTATAATGTGACATACTGCGGAAATGTGTACTGCTATTTGATACATTTCCAATCAAACCAAAAGAGAGAAGAAAATAGATATATCCCTGGGGAGTAACAGTTTTTAGTTCTATAAATCTAAATCGTGAAGTAGCACGCAAGGCGCGCCACGCGCACATTAAATTACAAATGACCCAGCGATAGGTAGGTTACAAATGTCCTGACGATAAACAGGAAAATTTTCGCAAACTCAACGTTAATCTAAGTATCATCATGCTTTTCAATTTCACATCTTCATTTCAGCGTACACCCTTCAGCGTTGCGAACAGATGGATGTTCTCAATCAAAGCGACGTTGTTCTTGGCTATTGGTTTCTGGGCACCATTTGCGGTTGTCGAATATCAATTGCGGAAGGCGAAACAGTAGATATATCACTATACGATGTAGTTTGTCAAATAATCTTGTAGATAAATGTGGATTTGGGTTTGAGTTTATGAGTGAGCAAATAGTGTGGCATCGGTATATAGTCTTGGTGATACGACACTTTATATCCTCGACTCATTTGTAATATTAGGTGGGCACATAAGTTTTGCAACTTTTCCCGTAACTTTTTTCCTATTCTATGTAGCAATCTCATTTTCTGATATCATGTAGATCGTGATGTAAGCTACAAGTCTGCGCAAACCGTTTGATTTTTGATAACGTAGTACAAAAAATCTAATTGTAAGCATTTTTTGAAAACTGCTGAAAATCGAGGTTTCACGATTTTTTGGCAAACATGAAGCCCTATGAGACCTGATTCAAACATATGAAAAAGCAAGTATAGGCAGCATGTAGCTGGAAGTTGGCACATTGGATTTGGTAAAAAAGAAATGAAATTCAAACACAAATTAAAGTGGGGCGCCTTTGAGAGGTTGAACAAGTCAAATGCGTCAAGTTTTGAAGGCAATTTGTCAATAACTAAGCTGCGAAAAGTCAGAATTCGCTATAACTTTGCACTATAGGGTAATCCTATGCGGTAAACACGAATATCATTTTCATTTGTCGCTAAAATAAAATCCATCTTTTGATCTCACGAACGAGGCCTTTTCATGCGAAACGGATCTCATTTTTGTGATCAGCATGTCAAATAAGCCCTATAGGCCAAGTTTCAGCAAAATCTGATGCATTCTAAAATTTCTCCCATAATACCGTAAACCTACCGTAATCCTCACATAAGATGGTAAAATTCGGCAAAAATGTGTGCATTAGAAGCATACATCATATTCCTTATTTTGCCAAAAAATGAATGCGCTACGTTCAAATAGACAAAAGTTATATAAAAAGTTGCATTACTTATGTGCCAACCTAATATTATGTGAGTCTGCACACGGTACTCGGTAACCGACGACTCCCTTACTAGTAACTCCTCAGTGGAACTCTCTCCTAGCGTAACAGCATGTCGAAATGTGCGCACTAGATTATGAATATTCATCAAACTAAAGGGATAAGAATACAAAAAGAAATCACTAAAGATGGGCAGCTTTCAGTCTTGAAGTCGTCAGGTAGCGCGCATGGTGTGCAATACGCAATTAAGCTGAAAATGACTCAAGTACATATCTTTTCTTGAGATGCAAAAAAACTTTTCTTACGAACGGTTAGAGTAAAATCATGCATCCGATGTGGTGTACACGCAGTCTTAGGGCCGCATGCACTAACATCTCCGCGGGGAGGGGATCGCAGCTTAAAAGAAAGCTTTATATTTCGAAACTCCAGATACTTGGATTTCACGTTGTGTACCTATCCGTAAGTATTCCTACTACCCTTCACTATGAACATGTTGAACAGGAGCGAGAAGCTGTACAAACCGCATTTTTCAGTTTTTGTACGATCCCTGATGATCCCTGGCGCTTTTCTTTAAAGTCATTTTTCTTTCTCCGAAGTTAACGAAAAACCTCCAAAGTTGTGCAGATTGTCTAACCAAACAGTGCTAAGCATGTTGCTGATAAGAACAAATGATGTTTTGAAGTCATGAAATTATCGATGATCCACACGTCGAAATTTGAGGTTTACCGAAAAATTCGACTTTTCAAAAACTCATTTGTTCTCATCAGCAACATGCTTAGCACTGTTTTGTTAGATGTTCAGTACAACTTTGGAAGGTTTTCGTTAACTTCGGAGAAAGAAAAATGACTTTAAGGAAAAGCGCCGGGGATCATCAGGGATCATACAAAAGCTGGAAAATGCGGTTTGTACAGCTTCTCGCTCCTGTTCAACATGTTCATAGTGAAGGGTAGTAGGAATACTTACGGATAGGTACACAACGTGAAATCCAGATATCTGGAGCTTCAGAGTATGAAGCTTTCTTTTAAGTTGCAATCCCCTCCCCAGCGGGGAGGTTAGTGCATGCGGCCCTTAGACGAGTAAGTTTCTTCACTAATATGTGCAATTGCAGATCTTCCAGGATGTTGGCACAGGACGCGGGCCCCGGATAAAAACGCATTACATGCAGTCGCTTAGCTTTTTTGAATCGACGTGGTCGCACACAGCAACAATGAAAAACACAAAAAAGAAAACAGTACCAGGGTTCAATGGGCAGTCACACTACGAAAAATAAGTAGCAGATACATTATTAGGAAACCCATTCAACGCTAGCCAGCACAAGAACGACGACTGTGGAATCAGGATGTGACCATGGTTTATGCAGTTTTGCGCAAGCCGCGGAGGGATCTTTGGTCAATCATGATACAGGTGGCGATGAACGTTACGCATCAATATGCTTTTGTATCTTCAGCCCATCGATTCGTTTTTTGGCGCTGTCTTCACTGCGCATTTCAGCGCGTAAACAAAGGATAGCGTCCCTGTCAACCATGTTTTTCATTTGAGTACTAAAAATGCATGCTCTTTTGCTCAGTTTACATCCTTGTTACGAAGGCAAAAATTTCCGATTAAGGCTTTGACCATATATTACCAGTGTTACCGGTGTTACCAGTGTTACCATCCCGCGTTACTAGTGTCACAATGTTACCGTGTTACTAGTGTTACCGCTTTCATTGCTGTTAAGTGGTGAATTATCGTTATTGATTACTATTGATACATTAATTTCACTACTCAACAATAGAAGCGGTAACACTAGTAACACTGGTAACCCGGGTAAGGTCTCGGGGAGAGTTCACGCGATTCAATCGTCGCGATTTAATCGCGACAAGACAATTGTTACGAGTTCATTGCATGCCGACTTCTTGTATTTCGGTTGTGATAGTTTTCCAACACGACTAGTCGTGACTATCACAACCGAAATACAAGAAGATCGGCATGCAAAGAATTTGTAACAATTGCCATGTCGCGATTGAATCGCGACGATTCAATCCCGTAAACTCTGTCCGAGGCCTAACACTGGCATGGTCAAAACCTAACTCGTCATCAGTCGGTTCTTTCCCTCATCAATGTTTTGCAGTTTCAGTATGTCTGTCAGAGCCATAGCTCCTTTTATTCGTAGCGTACGCAACTGCAGCATCAAATCGCCTGTGAAATCAGATGCGACAAAGTTTGTTGGACAGACTCCAACGAGTTTTATCCACGATGGTTGGGCGAATGCGGTAAGCTTTATTTTTTTTTTTTGAAAGAGCAAAACAAAATATTTTCAACAATGAATAATAATGATAAGACCACATATGATGAGCTTTGGTCAAGCATGGATAAAAATTATATAATGCTGAATACATCGAATAAAAAGCAGCAACAGCTAAAAGAGCTGGATTGAGGTCATGATCGATTATCGACATTGTCGCAAACTGATCTGCAGTATTTAGAGCTCTTAGAAAATTCCATTTTCAGCTTGGATTTTGAATTTGAATTGCTCTAAAAGTTTCAGCTCAAAGATTACTAAAAATGACCGGATGTGGCTGTTGTAGGATTGTTCAGTTCTAACTGTTTATACCAGTTTTTCGATTGTTGAAAAAAAAAACATTTTTGCTAGAGACTATCAGTTCAACTGAAAGGTCTCTCCGTCTTGTTTTTGATATGCCCATCGATTTCATGAATCCATGCTCACTCTGTAGTTTCGTACCTTAAATGGGACAAAAACAAATTGAAATTTTTCCTTTCTGCTTCATTTTCTTGATAGTAGACGAAATTTTATGAGAACTGTAATGTTTGCTAGGAACTCCCACAAGTTATTCTTCATAAAAGTTCTTTCCAAGTTTTGAACTATGCATAAGCATTAAGGTGAGCCATCAATCGTGGGACTTAAATGTCACTCCTTAATTCAAGGAATTACGGAATTTGCTCCGTTCAGCACCTGCCTAAGACAAGATGAGAATCGAAATTTAACTTCTCAGGAGTGAAAATAAACAACGAATGTATTTTTTATCACCATCAAAAAAGCGAATATAGTGGGTCATTTCGAATTTTCTTGTCAAGGAACCCTCTCAAAAAAGCACTGCAAAACCAGCTACTGGCTAACATCAAGAAAGTTTGTGTTTCCTCTTATGTACATTTCAGGAATAGTTATCTTGTCTTAAACTGAAATTCCTGAAGAAAATTATCCGGAATTTTTGACCAAAAAAACTTTCTCGTAGATGCAAAAATGTTTGAGTGACATGGTATTGCCAAGGAGTTGTCATTTGTGTCGTTTTCTAATAGGCAGTTATACTCTTTTCAAAAAATTTATGGTCAAAGTTATACATCAAAGAGATTGATCATAACTAACAGTCAGACTCTTATGTAATCAATAATCGAAAGCTTATACAGTACTAACCATTTTCAGCGAACACCCTTCAGCGTCGCAAACAGATGGTTGTTCAACGTGAAGGCAGTCGCATTTTTGGCTATTCCGTTCTGGGCACCATTCATGGTTGTTGAATATCAATTGAAAAAGGCAAATCAATAGAGCGATCGTTCATACTATGCTGGTGATTGTTCTGTATGATTCTGAGTGTTAGTCTCTGTAAATAAAGCTTAGCTACGTTCATGTACAGCACCGTTACATCGTACATTTTATAGCAATGAAAAATAGCACTCTGTTGAAGTTGTAATTGTGAAATGTTCCAGAACATGACAAGAATCGGGAGCTTTTTTCGTGATTAAGCCTTTTTCTGCTGCTCTGAACAAAGCTTTGTTACGTAATTTAGCGACGGAGGTAAATGGCTCAAAAATACAGTACTATAATTCAAAAAAGTTACTGAACTCCACCAGAATTCGTCGAATACATCGCATCGCCAATCTTGATTCAATGTGAATGTTTTTTGAAAATAACGGCTGCAATTTTTTGAACTATGGAAGTACATACTGGTTAGATGCTGTAGGGGCACGGTAAGCAGCCACATTTCGCGTAAAGGGCCGGGCATACTTCACGCGATTTCAGTCGCGGAGCGATTTGGCAATATTCCAACTGTCCATAACTCACTGTAAGCACATTTTCAATGTACAGAAGATAGGGCATTCTAATCAATTCACGTAAGTTATACACACTATGCATGTGCAGTTTGCCAGTACTGTATCTGAAGACTTCTGGCGGATTGCCAAATCGCGTCGCGACGGAAATCGCGTGAAGTATGCCCGGCCCTTAAGCAAAAATCTGAAATAATTATTTTCCAGATTTTTGCCTACGGTAGGTTACACAGTGTGCTTATTCATTGTACACGAAGTAACCTACCGGCAAAAATAATGAAATTCGTTCGCCTACTGTATCCAAAGCAGCACTTCTATAAATCAGGAAATGCGCCTAGCCGAACTGGAACGGTGCCCTTAAAATTTTCTACTCTGAACCGAGATATAGCGATGCGAGCGGGTTTCGGTGAACTCCGTTGGAAACTTTATTGATGTTCTTCCTTCTTAGTAATCAAAATTAAAACTAATCAATTCAAATTTGCTTTAATAGACTGAGGCAGGCAAAAATAAGGAAATGATTCAAGGAGCGCAGATCGCTTCAAAGCATAGCAACATTTAGCATGATACTCTGTTGCCTTTCCTTACTTATAATTTCGAGATTTTGCTGTCATACTTCTCTGCATCAACCTCTTCATACAGAGAAGTCTTAAGTGACATGCTTCATTTTCTTCTTTACTTTCAGACAAGGACGACTTGTTATCCAGTCTCGTATTTTTTGCAAATTACACATGCACAATTTGAAAGATGGAATAATTGAAAAAAGTTGCTGTCCTCATGTTATGAAGGAAAAAATACTCCGCAAAACAGATAAGCGAAAAAGGATCTTGCTCGTCAATAACAGGAACTTAAAAATCACTATAACAAGAGACGAAGGAAAGTGAGAGATTGCGCAGATTGAATTCATTTAGCGTACTCTATACCCTGATCTGTAGCAATTTCGTGAGAAGAGCATGAAAACAAATCCCGTCGAGCGAAGACGATTTAGATTGCAGCTTGCCAGTGTTAAAAATCAGTAGTAAAAAGAAGTTAGAAAATTGAGTTGAGATCCCTAGCGCTCGGGAAAATTTAAAGCGCATCAAAGCAGTTTCGTTCTATCATAGCTAGTTCCATAAATGACTAAAAAATCGGATTTACCCGTACACATATCATGGTAGTACTCAATCTTCGCAGCGCAAAGCTGTTAATCGTGTAGTGTTACCGTACCAATTTGAAACAGAAAGTCAATCTTTTTAGAAAAGGCAGCCTGCATTCCTTTGCTATAAAACAACTTTCGAACGCACCGACGCAACAGATTCACTATGATTCTAAGCATGCACTCTTTGGGCCACCATGAAGGGACTCTCGTCTAAAAATACTCGTGCACTTCTTCGTTCATTTTTTGCTAGAGTGTACGATCACCTCCACTACACAAATGAACCGGTTCGAGAGCATACAAAACTTCGCAACAGAAATAAGCAGCGACAGCTACTTCGACGGCTGCTGATATCCACGATTATACAATCTTGGGTAATCTTCATGTTTACCTGACCTCCATTGTGTGATGGGTGTTTGCACACCGACAGAGGTCGTGTTGCAACCACCCGGTCTGACCATTGAGCCATCGTTGTTAGCTGGTTGCTACCGTTTTGCGCCAGCCACGCTGACGACAGCCAGCTTTTTGCAAATCCGTTTGTAGAATGAAACGAATTTTGCAAAATCTGTCCTTAGCATAGAAGCTTTGCGAAGAACTACCTATCGTCAGTTCCACACGGAAAACACAATAGTGCAGGCTTCCAGCGATTTTTTTCGTTCTCAAAAAAGTGTGTTCTGCAAACCTTTCGTTTTTTCGCATGTTTGCTTAGATAATCTCCAACTCACGTTGCTTTCACTGTGTTCACCCGAAAGTATTCCTTACTCAGCACGGCCAGAATTTACCTGAACATTGTTTGTCTACCCTTCGGGCGGCTGCTAGCCGGTACCCGTGCTATCTCCCCGTCGTTCTATTTGCCTTCTGAGCCGCCTATATCGATTGCTTTAGTGACTAATACCTTATAGAGTATTGTTTCGTATACTATAGCGTAATTTGCATGTTTTTGAATGTTTTTCATAGATGAAATTCTTTGCAAGTAGTTCGTTCCTAGCATAATCATTTACGGTGAATTTCCTTGCTTCAAAAAGTATTTATGGCACAGTTTTAAGTTCACCATCTTGTAGATCCCTCCCATCAAAATGCCAACATTAATGTTGCCGAATTTCCGGCTACGCCTACACCCCATTGCATGAATAATTTTTTTCCGAACCTGACTCATCGTTGTCCAATCAGCTTTCTTCTCTTCCAAATACTCAGCTGCTCATCTGTTTGTTCCACCTATTAGAGCCCCCTCACTCGAGCAGTGCTAACATTGCACTTCACTTCGAGCATGTTCCTCGTACTACAAGATGTTGTCATGTTTTCTTTTGTAATTTGCAAGCGCATCGGCTTTTGCAAAAATTTTTCATTTATATTTATGCAGCAACCGCGGTTCCCATTGGGTGAGCTACATACTTTACATTAAAATGTACAGCAAAGCAAACAAAAATGATTAACCCTCCTTCTTTCACTCAGTCAAAGCTACTACTTTATAGATTAGACCGGTCGTCTCCACGAAACTCCGGTACTGCAGTTCTGCTCTCTTGATTATTCCTTATAAGTTGATATCTATTCTGAAATTTTTGACTTATCTGAGCGTTCAATTTCAGCTGTAAGGTTATAAACTTCCACTCGTAAACGCAATAGTAAAATGATCAAAAAAGATTTTTATTAAAGATACAATCACAAAACAATGTAAAAGCTCGATCCCAATGGTTCTCATCATCAGAAAAAACTGTGAATGGGATGCATTAATTCAACTAGTATTCCAAGATGTTTATAATTTGCAGCTATGATGTCAAAAAGGATCAGCTCTTACTCTAAAACCGGTTCGTCTTTTGTGCTTTACTTTTTAGATATGCGAAGTGGGTAAAAAGATCAAAGAATTATATGGCGAGCTTGGGTTTGTCCTATGGATCCTATAGATGTTTTTCTTGAATTCTTTCGAGCGAGGAAGTGGCAAAAACTTTATCAGATTCCAATTCCAAACATACAACTAAAAGCAGCCAAGGTTCGCAGGATAGGTAGACAAAATTCTTCAAGAGTTTGCAAATTGGGGGCATCTTGTCATGCAAAAGAGAAGAGCTGAGCACGTTAGCTTGATGCCTTTCATAAGCAAACCATTGCCAGCTTTTCCATTCATGCATGATTTTAGCAAAAATATGGTTAGCACCGCTTCTTTGAATTACGCTTTATTGCAAATTGCATGTTCGATGAAATTACTTCCCCTGAAATCCAGTAAGAAAATTTCGTTTTGGGTCTATGTAGTGAAGCCGACTTTTTCCTAAAGGTTACCGTTGTTTAGAACCGTACGCCAGCTGACCCCGAGCCCAGGTGACAAATCCCATAATTACGTCTGTCAATGTAGATATCAATGAAATAGGCTAAGCGATGCGTATCGATTATACCGGCTCTTCCATTCTCCTGCTGACATAGTATTACAAGTATATCGCAGAAATCCACATTTTTTTTTGTTGCAATTACATTAGCTGCTTTTTCATTGACCTTTCTTGCAGTTACACCAGAGACGATTTATCTTTTTGCATAACGATAAAACGCTACTATAAACTGATATACAAGAATCTGCTGACTCGCTTTCCAGGTCTTCAAAAGTTGAATCGCGCCGATTTAGCCTAATCATTCTTTTAGCAAATGATCATCAATTTTGATGCAGAGATTTGTAGCATATATAAATCCTCCACCAATCATTTTACCTTTTCGTAATGATATTTTCTCTTCTATCTACTAGGGCCCCGAAATGGTTTTTCCGATTCTTAGAGACAAAACACACCCCAGTTGAGCAATACGGTACAGCTGGCGCCTCTAGAGAAAAACCAAAATTCCAGTGTCAAAAGTTTTTAAGAATCACATTGCTACTTCATAACGTGCTACCCGCTGACAGGTAAAGGTAGGACAACCTTTAAGATAGACACTGCTGCTTATAACTGCGAAATATACTGATTCCTAAGCACATGCTGATCTGTGAGGACCAATAGACAGCGGAGGCGGCCCTAATACCAGTATTTAATCTTCTACCTATAGAAAGTAAGAAGATTATGATTACTGAGAAATCACGTGAACTGGAAGAAGCTCATGCGTGGACAATTCCCACCTAACCGGCCGGGCATACTTCACGCGATTTCAGTCGCAAGGCGACTTGGCAATATTTCAACTGTCCATGACTCACTGTAAGCACATTTGAACTGTACAGAAGATAAGGCATTTTGTCAATCCACGTAAGTTATACACACCATGCATGTGCAGTTTACTAGGTTGGATCTGAAGATTTCTGACGAATTGCCAAATCGCGTCGCGATTGAAATCGCGTGAAGTATGCCTGGCCCTTAAGGCCTCGGACAGAGTTCACGCGATTTGATCGTCGCGATCCAATCGCTACAAGACAAGTGTTATGAGTTCATTGCATGCCGATCTTCTTGTATTTCGGTTGTGATAGTAAGTTACGATAAATCGTGTTGGAAAACTATCACAACCGAGTTGCAAGAAGATCGGCATGCAATGACATTGTTACAGCTGTGTTGTCGCGATTCAGTCGCCGCGATTTCCATTCATTTTCATTTTACATTCAAAAATTTCGGGCTGGAAAAGTACCACAACCGAAATGCAAGCTGGTCGGCATGCAATGAACTCGTAACAGTTGTCTTGTCGCGATTGAATCGCGACTATCAAATCGCGTGAACTCTGCCCGGGGCCTAAGGAAGTGGTTATACACGTCCTTCATTAGTGTTTCTCAGGATTTTCACAATCTGTTTTTACTCTTTCTAGCGCTGATACAAGCCGAAAACACGTCATAATAATGCCTGAACGCTGTAAAGCAGGTGATTGTTTATCGTCGTACACAGAAACTTAGTTTTTCTCGCACACTTGAGAGGTACACATATTCATGTCAACACCTTCTTCAAACAAACTTCTCTCTAAGCGAATTTTCATCTCTTTTGTATTCTCCACCGATTGAAAATTGCCACCTACGTGCCGAGCGCTCGCAGCTACAAAGAGTCTCACAAATATGATGCATTAATTGTTAGTAACTTTCTTGCTTCAAGATCTGCCGGGCCTATGCTTATCATTCTAGACTGCTCATCAACTTACATTTACCACGCAGATCATCATTAGTTCCATGTTATCGTGGAATCACGGTAGAACCTTGAGGCTATCACGTCCTTGGGAGCAGTATGCTTCAGAAAGAGTTCCATGCAATTTGAAAGTTCTCAGGCTATTCACAGTCGCTGACTCTACGACATTGCTTTGACGTAATGCTTCTTTTGGACGTCACACCAGTTGCTTTATAGGTATCTTCTTAAATTCCTATAAGAATGGGATTTCACCATTTAAACTTCCCAAACCAGTAGACAGTAAAGTAGCGAGACCAGACCGCATGAAAACTCTGCACATTTTTTGGAAGATTTTCAAAATATTTTTTGAACGCCAACTCACATCCTACAGTGATCCTACAATAATAGAAAGCAGTCATTCATTTTACGTAATCCATCCATCATCCACATCTATTTAATTCATCTAATTTGTAGTCAGCTCTACAGAATGACACCAAAAAGTCGCTAAAAACTCAGAGCAAAAGAGGTGCATATACTGATATGCATAATCTGTATACTTATTCTAATGCGACTGCAAAAGTTCCAATTCTAGAAGGTCCCAAAAGTATACACGTTTGATAGTAAGATATCTCTCTTCCCACAAAAGTTGCTGACATTCTGCTACCATTCTGTAGAGATCGTCTCAAGATAGTTAAATAAACCAGTGCGAATCCGATCATCCTTCTACTTTTGGAACACAGTAGGAATTGGCATGCATGCCATTATGAATTAGCTAATCAGGTTACTATAGTATGTAGCATTATGGTGATCAAACTTCATAGTTAGGGTCAGGAACCGTGATTATCCTAGTATGGGAGTTTTTAGGTTGTTCGGTTTGCTTTTTACAGTAAAAAATGATCCTCAGTGGTACAAAAACTACCCCCTAATTCTAACGAAATCCTACAATACCGCCCACATTTTTTGAAAAAAAAACGCGAATGTAAGCAGACTTACACGACGGTCGCGTAAGTCGCGCGACGGTCGCATGAGTGTGGCGGCTCGGTGTGATCAGCACCTTTCCGCTAGTGCTCGCCGCAGCTACACCTAATTCCCTATTGTCCCCTACGATGTCGCGCGTCCGTTAAGGTTCGCGACGCCTTAACGGCCGCTGCCGAGGACTACCCCCTACAAGTATGAACTGCACAATACATAGCGCGTAACGCTGAGAAAGAAAGGACCGACTAATTCAGGTTGCGTTTATCTACAAATATACACAACAATAAACTAACATTACTAAAACTACAAAAACTACTAAAGCTACTAAACTACCACTCTAAAAGTCAGGAAAAGATAGGCACGGGACGAGCCGCCTTGTCCCGTGCTGCCGATGCTCGGTGATGATCACTCCAACGTGTAGTTCCGGGCTCTCCGCTGGGTCAACCGCAAGCCCCTAGCCCTTCCGGGACGGTGTGACCCCTCTCCACTCCCGCTTGTGCTTCCTACGCAAGACAAACCATGATATTAGCTGCGCGTCTCCAAAAACCAAGACGATGACAAAAGCTCAACCGCTCGAAACCGATGATCATCTGCGGGAGCTGCTGGAGGCGCTGCCAGCACGAACGATCTCATAAAACAATCAATACGAACGAAACTCGAAGAGGCGTAGACCGCGGCCTGCGCGCCCTTATATACCCTGTGACTTGGCAACGCGCCCAGCAGGAGAGGTCTTGGCGCGATCTTGAAAGCGCGCCAAATAACGCGATAGCCAGCGCTCCCGGCCTCCTGTTTCGAGGAGTGGCTTGCATCGCGAGCCGCGACACTCCCCCCCGAAACAGTGGACTTGGACGTTCGGATGGTGGTTACGTGATAGCGCTGGAGTCCACAACGGAGAACACCTAACCAAGTATAGCCAAAAAAGAAACGTCGCCATCGGCTGCACAGTAGGGGCGCGCGACAAAGGAAAATGAACAACTCGGCCCGTGCAAAAATGCAACACCTTCACAAGGGCGCTATCGCGCTCGAATACTTGATACCGTTCTACACCAATGCGCACGACGCGCCATCTAAACTATGGAGATAACATGAAATAAAATACAGCTAAGAAGGATGGTAAAATAGCTGAACGTCCACAGTTAGTGAAGGTGAAACAGACTGATGTATTGATGGGCAGGCAGATGCGGTAGTAGTTGCTGTTGGTGCCATGGAGCTGATAATCGGACATGCGCATTCGAACAACCATCCATAACCAGGTGTGCTCAACCAAATGATACAATTCTGCAACACACATTATTCACGAGGTCAAAATCAGACAAAATCGAACCATACATACCGAATCAACTGCCTCCATAGTGATGCTGACGCACTACCTACCCTGGAAGGTCCCATATTCCTGCACTCACGTCTGAAATGATGTTACCGAGGCGCGCGAGCGCTTCCTCCCATGCGCGATCGGGGGCCTAATACATAAAGATGGCAACGAAAAACGAAATCGCGCAGGCTAAAGATGTTGAAAAATGGACTTCAGTCCAGCCTCCCACGACAACGATGTTAATGCGCGGGTTCCTACGCAAACTGCACAAAGGCACATGGTTAGTAAATGCGCGCAACCAAAAAAGGGTAGCAAGCTCTTCCACTACCTAAAGCGCGTATACGCAACGAAAGGTAAGATATACAAAACACGTAAACACTTACGCTTAACCTCGGTTGTCCCAAAAGAAACTTGCGCGTGCCTTGAAAAATACCGGACGTTGGATACGGTGTAGAGGATATTGAGCCTGGCTGGATGAAGTCGAAGACTGATCCGGGAAAATCCAAATCCGTGGCTCTGGCGCTGAAAATATATAGGCACAGAGAAAGTCATGATCGGGTAAAAAGGTCGTATCAGGGTAATTGACAAGTCCATGTAAGCGATCAAGTGAATCGACAGCTAATTATTGAAAAACAAACACATAACACAAATGTCCACAGATTGAAGCAAAACCGATAGGCGCGTCCTCGCGCATACATCATACTACACACGTACAAAACAAATGAATAACAAAGTAACAATGAACAACAAAACAAATCAACAAATAACAAATATAACAACTAACAGTAACAACATACGTCTATAGAATGATGACCTTCGCTATCGTTTTACTTCCACAGTTCCCGATGGTCTGATCCGTGTCTCCTTATGCTCATGTGCGTTCGTCTAACTATACCCGATGCCTAGCTGATCTCTGACGGCAGTAGGTATATGGATGCACGATTCACTATCCTTCGCTTTCCAATCTTGACTCCGGCTGATCTTACATTGCCATCAAGTGAGGTATGTGACTGCAGAATTAGGCCAAGAAAAAATCTAGATCTTAACAAATCCTGTTCTATCAATAGTATATCTTCGACGCGCAGCGTCCTTCGGTACTAGAGTACTTCTGGGTGCGCTTCGCGTGTCGTTCTGCGAGCGCGGCCAGATCCTGATTGTACCATACATCCCAGAAGTAATCAAGATCGATCTGTAAGAGTCGCACTGCGTCTGAAGAGATTTGTAGTGGTCGCGCGACGATAACCAAAACTGCGGGTTTATCAAGCTTATAGGTCTCATCACCACGTCCGTATTCGACTCAAACGAATTCGTCGGAAATAGAGGTTTATTGTTGAGAACAGCCTGTCGAATATGAGCGTCTCGTAAAGCCATAGTCGAGGAGTTTCGCTGGATTCTCTTTTCCAAACAGCTCTTCGCTGATCCTATTGCACGTTCGTAAGGTCATCTTTCCACAGCGAGTATGACGAGAAAAAGCTCCGTTTGATGTTCTGACTCTCGACGAATCCCTAGGCTAGTCTTCACTAAATTCTTTCAAGTCCTTCGTGACGATCTCCCTTCCTAGCTCAAATGTAGGCGCGTTATCCCTCATAAGTATCAGAAGCTCCTTGCGCGCAATGAATCCTCTGAATGCTAAGAGAAATCAAAAGCTATGTCCCTAAGTACTTCGAAGTGTAGCGCGCGCGTAGACATACAACGTAAAGATAAGCCCAAACTCCATGGAGAATGCCCTGCTATAGGCGGACGAGACAATCGAATCCGATGCTCTAAAAGGGCGACTTCGGACGACGCGTTCGGTGGAAGATCTAGTGAACATGGGTATGAGAAAAGGTGGTCCTGTCACTTGCGCGTCACACATCTAGCAATAACCAATTTCACCGTACGCTTGATTCTGATGCTGAGGCGTTTCACAATGATGTCCACATATGATGATCAACTCAGCAGCTGAAAGGTCACCCGATGTTACAATGGGGCTTATGTCCAAGGAAACCTCGTAGAAGTTGTTCCGTTCCTTGCTCGTCGTCATCAAGTAGAGTCGTAGCCAAACTAGTAGTCTCGATACCACTGGGCAACTAAGGCCTGGTAGAACTGGTCCAAACCGTGTATGCGAAAGGATGAGGCTTGATGGAAGCTTCTCTTTCCTATGCAAATCTATAACGCGTCAGTGGTTGTCAATTCCTGCGAGAACCGCGACTTCGACTCTATCGTCTCATCCAGATAGTTCGCCTTCGGGACCGTTGTTATGGCATCGCGCGTCCAAAACTGAAGTTGGATTGAACGAACAAGCAGGTCCCATAATGTAAGTGCGACTTCTGACGAGTCTTCGGTGAATAATGTCCTGCGAAGGTCAGAGTCGTGACAGTTCTTATATCCTTGAACGTCAGGCCAAGATGGAATGGCAGCGATGTGAATGAAACCGTACTGTGAACCACTACCTCGGGAAAGAGAGTGAGTAGCTCATCTGTATCGGTCTTAAAGGTTGCGAGTTATAGCATAGACCACTATTAGACGAAGCTTGAGTTCCAGAAGCAGCTTGGCACACAGATGTACAGAGTGAAAATGAATGTGGCCCTACGCTAGCTTCGTGTTGATCTAGCAGCTCTACAGGCTCGTCTAACTTGTTGGTCATGCGCGACTGAAGTGCAGATGAAGTTCGCACAGCGGGGAAAGAACTCACAAATCTCAAATGAGTAGCGCGTCTGATGTTGGAACGCGACTGTCGCTTAGATGGAAATGGCGACTTAAATGTGGTTTGGCGCAACGAAGAAGTGCATGGGCTCGCGTACTAACAGCGAGGTAGCGAAGAACGCACTATTTCCTCGAACTGGACGCGCCTGGGTGAAGGAAAGCGCTGATGGAATTGCGCAAGCGGGTACGACGGATAGGGCGCTGATGGTGACGTAGCGCATAAAGCTGGATGATGTAACCTGCCACAATACTTGCACGCTGGAGCTCTGCAAATACTAAAAATGTGACCTTCTTCGAGACATAGCCAACACAGTCTATACTGGTTGACAAGCTGTCTCCTCTGTTGCACGTCTGGTGATATGGTACAACACTCCGAAACATGTCCATAACGACGACAGAAGGCACAGCGAGGCTCCCATGGTGTGGTGTACTGTGGTCTGGCAGAGCTACATAGTTCGCGCCGCGGGTAGTAAGGTGTCAAAGGTCTATGAATGACGTCGGGATATCCAGATGGTGGGCACGAGCTATGCGCGTACTGAGGGATGTTGTGGCTGGTACGGGAGGTACCTCACATACGGCTGGCTCGTGCTAGGACATCTGTGCGGGAAAGCAGAAAGCTGGCGAACCGTAGAATCCCAGTTGTACGCACGGTGACTTGCAAGGTCGGACTCCTCTTCCACTTGTAATCTATCAATAACCGTACCTAGGGTTGTCAACAGCTCGTCCACAGTCCACGAAGTGTCACCTTCGTCTTTCAGTTCGCTGACTCTCTCGCGCGTACACCAGGGAAATTTAAAACGAATCGTCCTTAACGTAGCGATCGAACTGGAATTCTCATTCACTTTCTTCATCTGGTACCAAGTCTCCTGCAGCGCGCGAAGTGTAGCGCGTTGAGAATTTGCAGAATCTAATGCCGGTGGTTGCTGTATCAACTTGTCCCAGAGACGACTTTTCAAGATTTCAGGACGATCGTACGTATCGAGTAAGGTGCGTACTGCAGTGTCGTAATTCTTGGCCGTTGGCTTCAAGCCTGCGATGACTCGGACAGCATCTCCTTCGAGGACCGACTTCAAGTACATAAACTTGACTACTGCCGAGACGGTGTTACTGTTATGCACGGCTGCGGAAAAAATGTCCCAGAATTCGGAGAATGCTTCGATGTCGCCGTTGAAGATTGGGATCCCATAAGAAGGCGGCTTTACGGGTTGCTCCAAGGGAGAAACAGGGTTAGGGAGTGAAAAGGTTGAAGAGGGGGGGTTATGGGGTTATGCAAAAAGGGATTTGGCGAAGATTTTGGAAGCCCCAGTGGGAAATGCAAAAGGTGGGTGAGATTCGAGGGAGGGTTACCCGAAGAAGAGCCAAATCCACCCGAGGGTTGCACGCCATCACGGCTCGCAAGGGAACGCTGGTCAGCGCGCGCTGCAATGGGATCAGCTGGACGATCCTGGGCCTGCGACGGAGAATGAGGGCCGGCTACCTCCTCCGCCTGTTGCGCGGGCTGATAGGGCAAAATAGGATCCTGGGCGGTATGGGGAGGTGAACTGCGCGACGAGGATGGAGCAACAGATGGTACAAAACACTGATGAGGGCCTCCCAAAATAGAAAGGTGTTTGATCGCTGAATCCAAGCGAACGAGAAGAGCATCCACTTCCTCCAGAATACCATCCATCCCACCAGTTTCCCAATGGGCATGGATGTCCGAAAGGAAAGGGAACTCTCCGCGCTCGTCGGGATTCCGCCGAGCAAACTCTTCGGCTTTCTCCAACTGGCCACGTAGGGCAGAGGCAGCACGACTGACAGAAGAAATCGAAACAAAAAGTAAATTCAAACGATTGAAAATCAAATGTGGATCTTCACTCGCCTCCGAAGCAAGGTCCACAAAATCAAGGTTGGCCTGGTCGACTTCCGCGATCTTCCTGCGTAGTGTATTGGCGGCCTTGGTTAGCTGGGCTTTTTGCGCACCGAGTTGCGACATTACCTGGAACATGACAGAGCAGAAACGCAATATCAAATAAACAAGGTGAGCGAATAAAAACTATAACTAGAACCCCCCAAGATAAACATGAAGTGAATAGCATAAACGAATCGGCCCAACCTACATCATATGCTAAACCCTAAAGAAAACAGAGTAGTCCAACGGCGGTAGGGAGAATAATGGGCGCAAGACAAGCAGTTACGACAACGCGTCCGTCTAAGAGCCTAGCGCGGCACCTAAGTGAAACGCGTGTAACAGAACTAGCAGAGCAAGTAACCGACCGGAGGCCAGTGTAGACACTGTAGGAGGCTCCAGCTTGGCGACCTGGAGGGGTTCGCAGAACCCATGGGCGAGTGAACCGCTATCTGCCTACCTAAACCTAAAGACATACCTTACCTAAACTGAAGAAATATGAATGCCTACCTACTTGCCGCGCCTTTATCTACCTAACCTAAATACCTTACCTACCTATGCCCTTTACCTAACGTGAGTACCTTACCTACCTATCCGCGCGGCCTAACCTAGATGCCTTACCTACCTATCCTAGCTTGAACCCCACTAAAATATACCCTTACCTAGCCCACCTAAAAACCAAACTTAGCCCCGTTAACCTAACCCATCCCCCCGATCCTAAACCCCCTCACCTACCTAAAGCGAACCCAGTTACCCTCCTAAACCTAGCTAAAAACCCTACCCCTTAACCTAAGCCTTATCCCTAACCTACCCCCTTACCTAGATTGTGCCCTATACCTAAGCCAAATCCTTGCTAACCTATCCTAGACCCCCTTACCTAGCCCGAATACCCAATTACCTATCCCCGGTTCACTCTCCTGTTAAGGACGGCGCCGTGTGTGCCTCGCCATGATCCGCGCGTCCGAAATCCGTGTGTCCTTGAAACCTGAAAAAGCCTATTCCACTTACCTGCCTTATCCTTTGTTGAAACTCGACACTATTGCAGCTGCTGGTCCTTGGTCGAGCCCGCCAATGACGACCCGGCCCGTCACTCCTACAGCCTCTCTGGCGCGGTGGCTGACCAGGAATCGAGTGAGTCCACGCGCTGAGCTCGGGAATTAGTTGGCAAGCTGCCACCTTACCACTACCCCACGCGCTGCCCACATATTAGCCTGGCTAGCCTCTGTAGACCACTACTGGCTACGAAGACGAAAGGCGCGTCTTCACTGCTTGCCTGGATCTTTCTACTAGGTGCTGAACGTGGTAGACACAGGGTTCGTTACGCACGCATGGAGGATGGGATAACTTAGCGCAGAGAAACCTACCTGAAACCTTACCTAAAACGCCGATGTTACCTACCTAGCCGCAACCAAGGCGCGCGGCTACCCATCTCCATACGCGGGGCGGCAAAACCGCCATCCACCATGCGCTCGGCGTCGATGCACCATGTGGCGGCTCGGTGTGATCAGCACCTTTCCGCTAGTGCTCGCCGCAGCTACACCTAATTCCCTATTGTCCCCTACGATGTCGCGCGTCCGTTAAGGTTCGCGACGCCTTAACGGCCGCTGCCGAGGACTACCCCCTACAAGTATGAACTGCACAATACATAGCGCGTAACGCTGAGAAAGAAAGGACCGACTAATTCAGGTTGCGTTTATCTACAAATATACACAACAATAAACTAACATTACTAAAACTACAAAAACTACTAAAGCTACTAAACTACCACTCTAAAAGTCAGGAAAAGATAGGCACGGGACGAGCCGCCTTGTCCCGTGCTGCCGATGCTCGGTGATGATCACTCCAACGTGTAGTTCCGGGCTCTCCGCTGGGTCAACCGCAAGCCCCTAGCCCTTCCGGGACGGTGTGACCCCTCTCCACTCCCGCTGTGTGCTTCCTACGCAAGACAAACCATGATATTAGCTGCGCGTCTCCAAAAACCAAGACGATGACAAAAGCTCAACCGCTCGAAACCGATGATCATCTGCGGGAGCTGCTGGAGGCGCTGCCAGCACGAACGATCTCATAAAACAATCAATACGAACGAAACTCGAAGAGGCGTAGACCGCGGCCTGCGCGCCCTTATATACCCTGTGACTTGGCAACGCGCCCAGCAGGAGAGGTCTTGGCGCGATCTTGAAAGCGCGCCAAATAACGCGATAGCCAGCGCTCCCGGCCTCCTGTTTCGAGGAGTGGCTTGCATCGCGAGCCGCGACACATGAGTGATTTCTTGCATTCGCGTCTTTTTTCAAAAAATGTGGGCGGTGTTGTACAGTAATGAGGAGGGCTCGGTATTCCATACAAATTCAAATGGAAGGTATTTTGAAGTGGGTCCAAAACTTAGCAAAGGACTCGTGAAGAAAAGTTAACGATCAAACAGTAAGTAACTTCTGGGACACTTTATAGGTTGGGAGAAAAGTGATTTTGGCTAAACAAGCCTTAGATGGTCATTCCATGTGAAGGAGACGTTGAACAAGTTTTCATAGCACAAAATGTAAATATAATGTCAAGCAGATTACTGTTTTTTGTACTACCTTCTGACTAACAAATGCAAAGATTTGTAGAAAGCCCTCTTGAGTTAAAATAAACCTTAATGTTTGTTTGGAGAGGGACAAATGCTGTTGACTAACTCTGCATGAATCACCGTCTATATCGAGTGCCTCATAAACTTCAACTTTACAAAAAATAATTGAATCTACCCAATTGTGTCCTAAAATATCAGAAAAGTGCTGTGTCATCTATTTTCTTTACATAAGCGATTCTCCTTATTCTCGTGCTATTTCCTCATCCACTGCATGTGCAACCATGCAAATAAACCTCCACCTGACTTATTAAAGATTAATGAGCTGATGTTGTGGATTGTTCTATTCATCGCCAGTGCCACAGCAGATCTTTGGACAGAAACAGAACGCATCAGCGACTTGCAGCAAGTGAGATTATGACTTACTTTCTATATTCACAAAATTTCTTATTCAGTGGCGAGCATTGTGTGGACGTTATGCGGTAGCCAGAGCATATATGGAGGATAGCAATGCGAGAATTACGGTATTTTTCACGAAGTTTCATAGAGCTCCAGATCAGTTACTTAATTTCTAGGTTTTTGCACCGGTGGATGACGTATTTACTTACAACCCAGATATTCGAGCACTGGATCAAAAAGAGACTCTTAGCCACATAGGTAAAGAAATAACTATTGATCTATTGTCTAACAATATTTGCTTCAGTTGATACACAAGTGGTAGAAATCTCTCAAGGAAAGCGATGGGAGAAACAAACATTGATTCGATCCACCATAAACAGCGGATATATCTATATAACACAATTTGAGAATAACCCAGGAAACTTTGTATGTCCAAAAAGTTCTCATTTTTCAATAGCTGCTATAGTCTACTGTGTTATAGTCATACTTTGCCAATGGTGGTATGCTTTGTAATCATGCAACGAATCAATGGGGAATGATATCTGGAGAACAGTACCTGTACAAAATTTGCACTCCCATTGGACATCGACCGTATCCCGGTACGGCGTTGTCTTACATTCGCGACACCGAACAGATACTGTTCGAAGATCGACAGTATGACAATAGCGAACTCACGTAGGTATTTTGATTTCCTCACCTGAAATTTTCACAGTTAACAAATCTCACCCCAGTCATATGTGCTTGCAGTCCAATTGAAAAGTGCCACCTCTTACACACAGGCGTATCTCAACTTCCGGTCTTTATGTGATAGAAATTTTTTGTACGTACCTTTATGCAAAATGAAAACATGAAAAATGGAGAAAATATGTAAAGGATGCAAAAATTTCACGGAAGCACCCCTTTCTAGCTGCTGTAACATGTCCATCACTAAATTTGTTCTTGTCGTACAGGAAACCCAATGGGAACATTAAAAACTGCATATGCTTCTATGGTACAAGCGTTCTCAAAAACTATAAACTACAAGTTGTATTTTTAGACAGTGGTGTACCAAGGAGGGGGGGGGGGTCGCGAAATTTTTGAAATTTACTTACGGGGGTTATAAAATTGTGCAACTGACTTATTTATACTTGTAATTGATTAAATTATTTTTCAATTTTTTTTTAATTTCAATCTAGCCGCTTGAAAAAAATTTTAATAATTTTTTCTAGGTGAGACCTTCATCAGAAAAATCTTTGTCGCCTCCTCCTTCCCCCCTCCCCTCCCCCCCCCCCCCCCGAAACGAAAATCCTGGGTACGCCACTGGCTTTAGATGCCACATTCAAACAAAACTGTTCCAAATCTTGTCTGCATTCTGATGACTGATCTTATTTTCAAAAATTTTGGCTGGATCACACAAAAGAGCAGATCTTCTTTTAAGATAGACTGTGTGTAATACTATTTCAATCTTTTCTACTGCTTTACTAGTTTTCGTGGTACAGGTGGAGAATACGGAAATATACACTTGGCAATGACTCCGGTTGGCCCCAATTCTAGTCTGGGTGAAAAAAGATCTCTGCCTGTCATCCAACAAAAACGAAAATGATTACACTCAAATATGCAAGGTCTCAGAGCAAATCAAAATTTACAGAGAATTACGAGATATTCTCAATCGAGTGCCTGATATCGCTCTCGTAATCTATGGCAGCTCTGCATGGAATGGCTTCCACACATTTTTCCTTCCCAACGATAAAGCCTTTGCTAAGGTGGGTGTCATAGATTCACAGTAAAAATCTTTGCTAATATATAAATATTTTAGGTCATCGATAGACAACGCATTGATCGTGAAGTGCTTCTAGCACATGTCACTGGTATGAACAGAGTGTTGTTCACTTATCCATGGATGTATGACTTTGGCATCCATTATTATCCATCAATCAGGTAAAACACACTTTTAAAACTGTTAACTATCCACAATGAAGCTTTAGCGAGCATTCTATGGATATATCATGTTTGAGTATCACCTATTCGGTGACTAATTGTAAGAGACTCGAGTAGGCTTTGCACACATTGTCTAACCAAGCTTGAACTTGTTTTTTCCTAGTTCCAAGGAGTAAACATAGATGAGATAGATTACAGATATACTTCACTACATGATCGAGCTTGTTTAGACAATTTGAGCAAAACGTGCTCAAGTTCCCTAGTCTCATAATGAATGATATATGAATTTCTAAAGGTGTAATACAAACTGATAATTTTCATCTATCTAAGTTTAATTTCGATTGAAACAAAATTCCAGATTCTCCTCAAACATCATCGAAGACAATTTCAAATTGAAGCTTTCGATGCGAAACATTACGGACAGACGAACAGGAAGATGGGACTGTTAGTTCTAGCTTCTCAATGAGAACTTAAGGCAGTCCCAAAATAAATAAATATCCTTTTCAGTATTTGCCGTTTCGGAAGTTTACGAACGCTACTCACAATTTCGAAGAGGAGCAGTTTGGGCAAAAATTCTTGTTCCAAATATTCCAGTACAAAATGGTGTTGTTCATATAATCGATAATGTTTTGGGTATTGTTTCAAACACAATCGATCAGGTATGTTCTCAACAAGTCAATGTATAGATTTGATGCCTACTTTCTGTGGTCTACATTTCAGCTAGTCATGGAAAACTATCGCTGCACTACCTTGATGCGATATATCAACACCATAGGTCAAATTGTTAGAAACTACTTCTCAGCCACTGGTGGATTAGTCACGTTCTTTGCACCATACAATGAAGCTTTTGAAAGAATTCCGGAACAAATCGAACGGCGACTGCTTAGGGACCGAGTTTGGCTTGAGCAGGTACTCTGATGCTACCTCTCGTCTATATTCCAAAATTTGCTTTTCTAGGTACTCAAACTGCACATAGTACCTGCTAAAGAGCTCACTTCGGACGAGATCACCAACGAGACAATTGTTTCAACCGTAGATAATATTCGACAGCTATACTTTATCAAAGGAGAATGGCCAAAGAACAATATCAGTGAGACCCTATCTTTACGGTATTGTGACAACTGACAAGTGACAGAAACAAATGACATTTCAGCCTATTATGTGATCGGTGGTGGTATCAAGACTGCAATTATCCAAGATAATGTCGCTGCCACGAACGGTATCGTACATTATATCGAGCGAGTACTTGGTGTACCTTATCAGTCACTGTGGGAAATTCTTAGAAACGAGACACGACTACAGTAAGTGTCACCCCATCTTAGTATGTGAAGCAGAGTCCAGACAAATCTCGATCCTGGGGCTCTTATGTGGAAACTGTACCGGAGGCCTTCCAAGCCATTGCCCAAACGACTGCTCATACGCATTCGTCGCTGAAAAATTCAGCTTTGGATTTCCGACCTACCGTATTTTTTACTTACTGTACTAGAGGCCTTGATTGGACGGTTAGAAAAGATTAATCGGAGCTGGGTTTAAAGTGTATTTTTCGGCCACGACTGGAACATACATGCTGCCGCATGAGCAATAGGTTGACTGAGGCTCCCGATTTTCCACATTTCGGGGATTAGGATTTCTGAACACGGCTTCTAACAACATTCAATTATTTTGTAGGAGATCGTATGAAATGCTGACAAACCTGCAGCTGCGATATGCGTTAGATCCATGGCAAGTGTTGACCCCTGAGCAGAACTTTACCTTTTTCGTACCCACCAATGAGGCTTGGGACACAAAGGTACCAGCTCAAAGATCCTACGTGTGCATACTTACATAGATTCTACTTCACAGGTTGCCCCTTCGTTAAAAGCTCGTATGAATGATGGAAATCATTGGCTAGCGCTACAGTACGTCTTCAAACGGCATATTATTCAAGGGCAGGTATGTAAAAAATTTCAAAGACCTGGTTTCATCCACAGAAATAATCTCTGTTCAGGCTTTGATGTATACAGATCTTCGAGAGAGAACCTATGTAATGATGAATGACGAAAAAGTAGTGATTCGAAGGAGAGGACGATGTAAGGTTTTCGTAGAGAATTTGAAACTGTAGGGCTCCCTTCTAGAAAAGCAAGTATTGGAAATATAGTATTCTAAAGCGTTGTACCGGTTAACCACTTTTATCAAAGTTAGAAACAAAAATAATGAGCAGTCAAAAAGATAAATAGGTATGAGGCTGGTAACAATGCCCGTAAACTGAGGAAAAGAAAAACTCTGCTGTCACTGGATCGCCGGAATCCGGATCACTCGACATAAGGGTCGGGCATACTTCACGCGATTTTAGTCGCGACACGATTTGGCAATTCGCCAGAAGTCTTCAGATCCATCACTAGCAAACTGCACATGCACAGTGTGTATAATTTACGTGGATTGATAAAATGATCTACTGTACATTTAAAATGCACTTACAGTGAGTTATGGACTGTTGGAATATTGCCAAATCGCGTCGCGACTGAAATCGCGTGAAGTATGCCCAGCCCTATACGCTTCAGAGCGACTAAGTAGTACAAGGGTACCATTGAATCCAGTCGACGAGCTCTATCCTTTTATATGTGGATGCCTGTCCAAGTACGGTAGCTATACTGTATTTGCAGTCAGCTGCAGCTAAAGTCTGTACGTGGTAGCCAGCACAGCGAGTAATTTATGGCAAGCAAAGACTAGGTTTGTAAAACGTACATGAAACTGCTTCCCTACCGTGCCTACCGTATCCAAAAAACAGTTTCATAAATCAAAAATATTCCCCGTCAAGTTGAGTTGAATAGTAGATTTATAAATTGGTCCGTTCCGAAGCGATATATGGTGATGCACGGCGGATTCGGCGAAATGGCAGCCGCCGTTCTTCTTTTTTTTTATTATGAGCAGTATTTTATGACGTGCTTATTCCAAACAAAGCTCATCAAAATGTAATTGTTCCAGATTTTGAACCGGAATGAATACGGATTGGCGCAAAGTAAATATCATATCTAATACCCAATGCTTTCATTACTGAAAAACGGTGCTCATAAATATTTCCAAAAGAGGATTGCATTACTGCACAAATTTGCAATGCTTTAGCTCCATTTCAGTGTACAAATCCAAAAACCACTCGCGAGAGAACTTAAAAACTTTATAATAAATTGTGAAGATCATATGTCCACCTTTATCGCTCAAGCACAAATTGATATGCAATAGCTCTAGCGGGACACACTTTATAGCCGTGTGAAGCAGTTTTTGCCAATAGTAAAGCCTACAGCCTTTTATGAAAAGTCCAAGCAGCAAACGTAATTGCTTGTGTAACTTGAGAGTTGACAACTTGATGTTCGTTTGACATCGTAGGTACAAACCTTTTTGCTTTATACTTCACTGCAAGCAATTACATGCAAAAAAGCTATGACAAAATGTATCGAGGAGAAAGCTTTGGAAACGGAAAACATCGCACATATGATTTATTGCCAATTTTGATGTCGGGCTTCTTCTTGTCGAAATTCGAACCCGTCAAAATGAATGAAGGGTGGATTAAACGAATGTCCAGTCTTCATCCGAAAAAGGAGTTTGTTCGCTATCGCATGAAATTCTATTTCCAAAAAAAATGTGTTTCTGCTTTCTGCTCACCAAGCGCAAAAAAACAAACAAAAAATAGCAAGTATTATATTACCACTTTTCAGATTTCGAACTCTACTGGCCCCGCGGTGGTCGAGTGGCACGAGTGATTGAAGGCGGTGAAATTGCTGGTATTAATGGATTTATGCATATGATCGAGGACGTATTAATTTATGAGCCAGATTTACGAGCACATGGCGGTTTTGTAGAAGTTCTCAGTTGGCAACTTGCCATGGTCTTGACATTCATGTTTTGGAGACCTGCTATAGTGTGATTAAGCTGTCTGCGGTGTTTTTGAGCACCAAAATTTAGAGGAAAAGCATTTTGTTGACTTCATTGCAGAAGGAATAGGTTCTTGCTTTTTCACTGTTGATAGTCAAGCTGAGCATTTTTGAAAGTGACGATACATCAAGCGATTTGGTCGCCTCGCAATTCTCCCGACAAGACAACTGTTACGAGTCCATTTATGCGGATCATCTTGCATTTCAGTTGTGATAGTTTTCCGAAGCAACTATGTGCAACTAACTAACCGAAATAAGATAATCGCTATGCATAAAACTCGTGACAGCTGCTTTGTCAGGAAAATTGCGGGCGAAGAAAAATCGCGTGACGTATGCTCTGCCCTTTAATTCTTCAATAATCTCACTTCAGTAAATCGGGTATATTACTATTTTGTCTTGAATGAATGTTACAAATTGTGTTTGTATTTCAGCCAACACTTTTCAAACTCCACAACCTTCATTTGCAGCTTGCCTCCCCCCCCCCCCCCCCTCCACCCGCCACTGCTCCACCCCGCGTTATCCACTTATGCTTGCCCCGCCCAGTCGCTATTGTTTCTTCCGTCCAAAGCGCGCGCCTACCAGAACAGCCACATCAGAGTACTCATCCATATAATCCTCCTCCAAATCCGAACCGTTTGCCCTGCTTCTGATCTACCGCCCAAACCATAATGCCCGTAACGTCATGATCCATTTTCTTCTATATTGGCTGGCACCGAGTACAGCGCTGACAGTGATTTTTCAAAGAAGCACAGATTCGCTTGCCTGTCGACGATACTCCATTTCAAATCGCCCATGTCAGGATTGTTCGTCACAAGATCTTTCTGCACTTCCGCAACTTTTTCCGGATGTTATTTCGCTGAATCTAGCCAATAATTCATTCACAACTATTGATCGATTTCCAAAGTCCTACAGCAATCTACATACATTACGATTGGACAAATGTAGTATTAGAAAAATGTCCGTGCAGGTGAGACAAATTTGTTCTGCTTTTTCTCTCTACCGATCAAATGGCTTCATTTGCCTTTGAAGGCTCCATTTGGTTAATGGTTCCGCAGCGAAAACAAAAAGCTAAGAAAAACTGAGTTTACTGAGGTTGTACTAGACGATGCAGACAGCTAGATAATTTGCATCTCAATGTTTTTATGACTGGGACAATTATGGTGTCTTGAATTGCACTGCCCAAAAATTTTCGGTGGTATTTTGAGACCTTGGTATCTATGGTGGATAAGGAAAGGTTGTGAAACGCATATTGAACAAGAACATATGCTGCAATTTCTAAAGGCCAATCAATACATAAAAATAAAATGCCCCTTTGAAAGCTTAGCATACCTTCAAATAAAGGTAGAAAACTACTTCGCATTTTTCATATAGTCATCTGCAAGACTTTTTTTCTGCAAACGGCTCGTTGTAAAGTTCCAGTGAATTAATCCCTTTCGTCCTTAGTGCATTCGATCTCTTTTTGCAAAAGTCCAAAGCTTCATTAGTCACATTTCAGTCACATCATCTTCCACACTTCCAGAAAATTCCATTATGTTGCTAGATGTTTTCCTTTTTTGCACGCAACGTCTGGCTTTCCCATTCGATTAACATTTCCTTTGCTCGCAATGCACATTTTCTTTTTCAAGCCCATGGGAGAACCCAGCTGATTGGGCTTTTCCTCCAAAATTAGTTTCTTCTCTAAATTCTTCCAATAACATGGAGTCCCAAAATAAAAGGACGCAAAAAAATGAGTGCAAAGAAATTCATGAAGCGATGTGATTTACTTAGCAACATTTCTAATTATGAATGGATTTGTGATTTACTTAGCAAAATGGATTTATCGGGCGTTTCCATAAAGCCTGCTCCATTGCTGTCTGTAGGCCCATCTGTGCACCCTCCCACGTCTCAAGGACCCCCTCATGAATGTTTCAAAGGCGTTTACTCGCTCTTGCTCCTCTTGAGCGCAAGAGAACGTAGTCTAGGTGGTAAAGACTGAAGTTCAATATAGCTTGGGTCTTCAATTTTAAAACGCTTGCTTACGTCTTAACAAATACAAAAAAAGAAAAAAATTTCATTAAAAGTTTTCCTTGATCTTTTGAAATTATGTTGGTCAGTACAAAACTATAGATTAAAAATGAGCAATTCTATGAAAAAGACTGCAAAAGCACCCCGGACTCCGATGAGTTGTTCAGAAGCACGACTTCTGGAGATTTTTGACAGCTAAGAGGCTGTAACTGACATGCTAGCTGCTTTCCTCTACGCACTCGTAAATAGGAAAAAGGCAGAAGCTTCCTCTTGGTTTGTTGGTTTGGCGCTGGTACATCTTAGTGGATGCTTTGAAAATCAACGAAAAAACTAAAACTTAGAGCCGAATTACCGCAGTCTTCGTTCGGAGTCGCCAGTGCTACCAAGGCATTCACCCTGAGAAGGAAATTTTTTTTAATCTCGAAAAAGGAAAATTCTATAGTCTTTCCTTTCCAGGCTCAAAACTTTTGACAATCCTTTGTGAAAAATAACTTTCTGTTGAAATTCTTGAATTCCAATTTTTGAATGAAAAATTCATAATCTATAAATTCGATGGTCTTTACAAAGCCAACTTCAATTTTTTGAAACGCAGCACGAGTTCAAGATCATTCTAGAGCGCATCTATTATATCTCCCTAGCATATTCCAAAATTCTCAAATTGAGCAGATCAACAGCTTCCATAACGACTATAGCCTTCCTGTTATTCGTTTTGCAGCTAAACGGAAAAGGACCGCTTCTAAGAGCGCTCATGACAATGATTTAGGCTTTATTGCGAACATTTGACTTTAGTGGCTCAGTTAGAGTGTTTACATGGATAAAATTGAAAAAGATCTGGGCATGGGAAATGTTAAATTGATTTTTCACTCAAGAAATTCTTTCTTAGAAAATTGAGTACACTATAATACAATATTTTGCCTCAATATGTACATTCAAAAGAAATTTTAGCAGAATAACAATAAGATTACTTCTTGTCGAGATGCTACGAAATTATTTCTTAGCCAGTCCATTACTTTTCACAAAATACACTCATACTGGCAAATTTATGTTCCATATTATGTAGCCCAAAAACAAAAGAAGGGGCAGTCGAGTGAACGCCAATGGGGTCTCATGATAAACCACTGGCTCCGGACCGCTCCCATTCATACCTTTGCGAAATCCTATACGTAGCGAGCGACAGGTGTGTTTCGTATAAACCGCATGTCCAATTTCTCTATACCGCGCTGAAAATGACGCATGTTGAGAAAGGTTACTTATAAATGGCAGAATACAAAAGTCGCAACAATGCGTCGAAATTGACTTTGTTTAAAACAATAAGAACAAATTCGTTAAGAACAATCAAGATATTTTTTCTGCATGGAGTGCATTATTAACAAGCACGCTTATTACTATAACAAAAAACTGAAAAAGTAAAAAAAATTGTAGAAGTGTTAAAAACAGATAAAAATTTTTTAAAGATGATAAACGAATGCATAATGAATTGCACAATTTCAGGCATTGAATTCCTTGACTAACATCCGCGTTCTGGATTTGTCCCACAATCAGCTAACTAGTTTAGCATTTGCCCATGGAAATCATGCACTTACGACTCTCAACCTTGCTCATAATTCTCTCAGGTTTGCAATTTCACTTGCATTTTTTTAACATATGCTGTTTTTTCTGCCAATTTCTTTTTGATTCTGGTAAAACATTCAAGCATATCCTGATTTTTGGCCTATTTAATTCAGCGACTACTAAGTTATCTCTAGATCTGTGAAATAATGACAGTTATTGACAATTGTTATTTTGTCCATTGAACGCCCACTCCTGCAAATCCGTATGTTAATTGCAACTTGCAAATTTTCCCAACTATTTCCCATTGTTTGTTTTTCAAACTACTCAGAGCAGTTCGTTTTGAAAGCAATAAAAGTTTCGAAAATCACCTAACTGAGCAAAAGCAGCAAAAATGAACAACTTACTAGGGCCTGTTTATTAGGTTTGTAGAGTTTGTTTTCTTGTGCTTTTCGCTTGCGATTAAGTTAATCTAATGGCCCCAATTGTTTATGCAGAAGCTTTTTTTTTATTGTGACTCATTTGCGGCATGTGAGAGTTTTGGTATAAGAGAGTAAAGAGCAATTCAGTAGAGGAAATTCGAAATTTCAGTCAGTTTATAAATATACTGGATTTATTTATTTATTTATTTATTTATTTGTTCATTTATTTATTCATTTATCTGTTTATCTACTTATTTATTTATTTATCTATTTATTTATTAATGGAGTAAATTCGAGTACCCATACTTAATACCAAAATTTCAGGTATCTTCCCGATCTCAGTGGCCTTCGCTCTCTACGTATCGTTGATTTATCCTACAATCATATCCTTTCCGTTAACCCTGCCTATCTACCACCAAATGTAGAATCTCTACGATTAACCGGAAACAACATCACCCACCTCACTAAATGGCCATTTCTTAGCAAACTGCAGGTACTCGCTTCGCTTTCACTCATTTTGCAGCCTTGACTGTGATGGAATAGTTCGGAACAAAAACTTTTCGAAGGCTTGTGCATGGCACAGCCAAAGAATTGCCGACGTTTTTACCCATTACCATTTTGTTGGGTTCTGAAATGGATAGTTGTCAGAGCAAACTATCAATCAAGCCTTTGTAATCTTATATATAAAGCTGAATGTCTGTTTGTCTGTCTGTCTGTCTGTCTGTATGTCTGTCTGTCTGTATGTCTGTACGTATGTTCCGAATAGAAAATTCCATTTCTGAACCGATCCGGACCAAACTTGGCACACATACACTACGGGCCCCGGCGGGTGTCATAGGCTACTTTTCGTCATCGATCGATATCGATTTTATCGATTTTTATCGATTTTTTTGCTGAGTTCACCTACGGGGCTGGGAGTTGGCACAGGGGGGTAATCGAGCATGGGGATTCCGAATACAATATTGGTTTTCAGGATTATCGATTACTTTTATCGATTTTATCGATTTTTTTGCAAAGTTTGAGCTACGGGGCTGGGAGTTGGCACAGGGGGGTAATCGAGCATGGGGATTCCGAATACAATATTGGTTTTCAGGATTATCGATTACTTTTATCGATTTTATCGATTTTTTCGCAAAGTTTGAGCTACGGGGCTGGGAGTTCGCACCGGGGGGTAATCGAGCATGGGGATTCCGAATACAATATTGGTTTTCGGGATTATCGATTACTTTTATCGATTTTATCGATTTTTTTGCAAAGTTTGAGCTAGGGGGCTGGGAGTTGGCGGAGGGGGGTAATCGAGCATGCTGATCACCCCCAAGGGGGGTGATCAGCATGTTCGATTACACCCCTGTGCCAAATTCCAGCCCCCTAGCTCAAATTTTCAAAAAATCGATAAAATCGATAAAAGTAATGGACGATCTTGAAAACTAATATTGTGTTCGTAATCTGCATGCTCGATTACCCCCCTGTGCAAACTCCCAGCCCCGCAGGTCAAACTTTACAAAAAAAATCGATAAAATCGATAAAAGTAATGGACGATCCTGAAAACTAATATTGTGTTCGTAATCCCCATGCTCACTTCCCCCCTGTGCCAACTCCTAGCCCTGTAGGTGAACTCTGCAAAAAAAATCGATAAAAATCGGTAAAATCGACATCGATCGATAACGAAAAGTGGACTGTGACACCCGCCGGGGCCCGAAGTGTATGTGTGCCAAGTTTGGTCCGGATACGGCGGAGCCGGGTAAGCCAGCTAGTAGCTTTATAAAGAAAGGAAACATATGGCAGTACAACAAAATATCTCGGTTACCTTGGAAATAACTTTTAGCATTTCTTTGCATTTTCTCAGCCCATGCTAATTATACTAGTCAATGGCAATTACTGTGTCAAGAAGAAATTATCTAAGAGAAAATTTACTCAACTTCTCATGATTTTATGACTCATCCTTTCAACTGAAGTCTATTCTTTGGCGATACTGAAGCATATGGAGACAAACAGTTAGTAGTTTAGTCACTCTCACATGCCTCAATATTCGTTCCTAAATCTTAATTATAACTGTTCTAATACAATCATTCCGTAGAATCTGTTACTCAAATCCTACTTTGCATGCAGGATAGAGCCAAAACAAATGGCAGATGGAACTTTTGCAGCAAGCTTGTGATTTCTCACTTTCATCATGCTTAGAACTATTGAAAGGTCAAAGCAATGTCTCCTCTTCTTATTTGTCTTCTTTTTACCTGTGGAGTATTTTGAATGATTTCTTAAAAAAGACGAAAAGATGAAAATGGAAGGTGAAGTTTGTGACATTTTCACAATATGACCCTGCTACTTCTATTTCGATATAAATTTTCCACAATATTTTTTGTCATGCACCACCCACGTAACTGTGTTTCTTAGCTCCATTTTACTACTTCGACAATTACTCAAGCTAATCCCCATCGATTCTTGTTGTTTTGTCGCCGGAACTGGCTGAGATGAGCATTTGTTGCTGAATCGTCACTAAATGCCAGCCTAGTCTCTAGCCATTTCCTGGCTGGATTGGCCAAGAATTTGAGAAGTGGACCGACTAGTAGTGACCTAGCACTGCACAGCGCCATGGACCTCAGCTGCTGCATACATAATTTAACAAGGGTTCGTGTACTTGCATTGTAACTCGACCCTACTGAGACAATAGCGTCATTGTTCGGGAGTCAACTAGGATTTAATTGCGTTAAAGGAGCACACGAACTTAGAAATGACATTTGAGCACTTTTGGAAGTATAGTACAGCTCTGTCTTTGCAGCCATTGCCGGCCATGAAGGCTTGAAAAATTAATCCCCATTTTGAGCGTATTATCAAAGGAAAAGATCTAGGTTTTTCTGTGCAAGTTGTATTGCACTTTCGCTTCTACTTTTGAACGCGAAGAATTAAATGAAGTGTGCAATGTATATGTCGCGGATAAAAAATATTCTTAGCTGTCGGAGACACTAAGAATTTTCGACAACAAGAAGAAAAATGGACGAGAATGTTGAAAATTGCACTTTTGGTCCTACTACTTGATTGGTTTGAAATTCTGTCCTCACATCAGAAAGCAGATTTCCACGTCATGCCATGCTCAATGCGTTCAAGCAGTTTTTCAGAAGATTTGAAATCCTAATCAATTTAATGTACCTAAGCATTTATATGAAGCTAGCATTCATCTAAGCAAATAGGAAATATATTTTGCAGTGGAAGCCCAGCTTTTTTTTCAAAGGGGAACGATCCCAACTTAAGGTGGCGAATTAGAATGAACCGCATACCATTAGATGCGTCTTGATGAGCTGATTCCAAATCTCTCTTTCATATCTGCGACACCGTTATCTGCAAAAAGTTATGAGCGGTTGAAAATGTGAAGTTATCGGGGTTTCAATGCATAATATGCTTTAAAATCCAACTTGGAAGTGCACGACTAGCATGATAATGAGTATACTGATTCCAGGGAATGCTCAGTTTCTAAAGAAACACAGATAAATGTTTTTGAACTGCTAAAAAGTAACTAAAGTTTTTTGGTAAAAGCTATGAGCAATGAAAAGTCCAAATTTGGCAAATGTACAGCGCCATACCTCGAAAATTAGTTGTTCAAAAACACTTATCTGTGTTTCTCTAGAATCTGAGCATTCCCAGGAATCAGTACACTCAATATCATGCTAGTCGTGCACTTCCAAGTTTGATTTTAAAGCATATTATGCATTAAAACCCCGGTAACTTCACATATTGAACCGCTCATAACTTTTTGCAGATAACGGTGGCGCAGATATGGAAGACAGATTTGGAATCAGCTCATCAAGACGCATCTAATGGTATGCGGTTCATTCTAATTCGCCACCTTAAGTTGGGATCGTTTCTTGTAAGCCATAAGGTACAACCACCTCAAAGCTGTCATAGCGACAAAGACTGCAGAATCCGGAATAAAAACATACATTTCGAACAAAATGTGATTTCCTGTCAAATGACGATTATAGCTGCAAATCGCTCGAAAATGCAGAAAAACTGGGATTTTACATATGTAATCCACCGCTACTTTTGAAAATGGTTAATAGCTGTCTGAGATGGATTTAGATTCAGTAAATTCAAGATAAAGATAAAATAAGTGAGTAGATAAAGAAAATAATGAGATGGATACGCAAACACAACGCATTGGTAGAAAAAGCAATCGATAAATGGTTAGCATAGACGCAGAAGAATTCTCAAAAAACTGAACATGTGACTACAGGTTGACGCGTCTGATCATGATCTCGATCGATAAGCTGATCTGCATACTGTACCTAACTTTGATTTTTCTTTATTTAATGGATTGTGGGCTAAAATTTAATCACTCGTTTTACACGTTTTAAAACAAATTCGAGGTATTCTATGACTGTGTGGAAAAATTTGAGATAGTTCTTTACAATTTTTTCTGTCTCAGCAGCATGGCTAACAAATCGATTAGCGTGGTGCACGTAATCGCGAACTTGGTGTTATGTACAGTGTAGCACATTTTACGGTTAATGTAGTGCTCTTGCGATGACAACAACATTTGCGCGAAAACAGACGTCCTGCTCTTGGACGCTAGTTTGCTTATAATTTGCGCGCAAAAAAACGGCCATAAAAGGCGCACTGTCATTGTTGACGCGCAAATGTTGTCGACATCGTAAGAACACACATTAACCGTCAAATCTACTGACCCTAGCTCGAATTCATCAAATCCTAGAGCTTCCTGCATTCCACCGAACCATTCACCCCTTTTGCACTCAAGTGCCAATCTGGGCTCCACTTGAGTTGGAATGTTGCCAATAACATGACGCAATCTGGCTGCGGGGCCATATAGCTGTGAAAAGGCCCTGGTAAAATGATCCCTTCGCTTCAAACAGCCCTAGCTATCATGACCGAAACGGCGCCAGACCCCATCAAATCCATGTAATCTCGTGCCGCAATCGTCATCATAATGCTTCTCATAATGAGATATGTCATGACAAAGGTCAAACCCATCAGGATCTGCCGGAAGAGGCGAGTTTTGTCCGGCCGAACAATCGAAACGGGGAACCAGCAACTGATCCGCATAATTAGCAGCTGTTTAGTCGGTAAAAGAGCAGCATGATCTAATTGGGCCTTCGATATCGTTCGAGGACTTTCAATAACTGCCGCGAGATCAGCAAGTGAATGCTAATGTGCAGCAGATGTCGGGTGCAGTTGAGTGCGGGGTCGGGGACGAGAGACCGGGTGTGCACTGTCATTCTTTTTGAAAAACGCTATCCGGATGTCTCGATGATGTCGGAAGGTCTTGGAAGGAAGGGGATATGCAAATGAGACTGGCAGATGTCTGCTGGACATTTCTGGCAGAATCATATTAGAGGACCAAAAGTTGATCCATATAAAATGTTTCAGCTAATACTTACTATCTCGCTCTGATTTTATTAGAGACTAGCTGGCTTACCCGGCTCCGCCGTATCCGGACCAAACTTGGCACACATACACTTCGGGCCCCGGCGGGTGTCACAGTCCACTTTTCGTTATCGATCGATGTCGATTTTACCGATTTTTATCGATTTTTTGGCAGAGTTCACCTACAGGGCTAGGAGTTGGCACAGGGGGGAAGTGAGCATGGGGATTCCGAATACAATATTAGTTTTCAGAATTATCGATTGCTTTTATTGATTTTATCGATTTTTTGGCAGAGTTCACCTACAGGGCTAGGAGTTGGCACAGGGGGAAAGTGAGCATGGGGATTCCGAATACAATATTAGTTTTCAGGATCGTCCATTACTTTTATCGATTTTATCGATTTTTTTGCAAAGTTTGACCTGCGGGGCTGGGAGTTTGCACAGAGGGTAATCGAGCATGCAGATTACGAATACAATATTAATTTTCAAGATCGTCCATTACTTTTATCGATTTTATCGATTTTTTGAAAATTTGAGCTAGGGGGCTGGAAATTACCCCCCTGTGCCAACTCCCAGCCCCGTAGCTCAAACTTTGCAAAAAATCGATAAAATCGATAAAAGTAATCGATAATCCTGAAAACCAATATTGTATTCGGAATCCCCATGCTCGATTATCCCCCTGTGCCAACTCCCAGCCCCGTAGCTCAAACTTTGCAAAAAAATCGATAAAATCGATAAAAGTAATCGATAATCCTGAAAACCAATATTGTATTCGGAATCCCCATGCTCGATTACCCCCCTGTGCCAACTCCCAGCCCCGTAGGTGAACTCAGCAAAAAAATCGATAAAAATCGATAAAATCGATATCGATCGATGACGAAAAGTAGCCTATGACACCCGCCGGGGCCCGTAGTGTATGTGTGCCAAGTTTGGTCCGGATCGGTTCAGAAAATTTTCTATTCGGAACATACGTACAGACATACATACAGACAGACAGACAGACAGACAGACAGACATACATACAAACAGACATTCAGCTTTATATATAAGAAGAAAGTGCAGAAAGCTTCGTTTTCTCCAATCAGCATCTTTTTTTTGTTTGGGGTATCTGCCTTTATTTCAAACAACAATAAGCGTGGTCACTTCACGCCGAACATAGTTCATGCGCCAATCTCCCGCCATTTTTGCACGGAAATTTCGCCAAGTAGTGTGAATATATTACTCTTGTTAGAAGCGCATAGGTGGATAAAATAGAAACCGGTTGATAAATGAATCTACTAAAACTTTTCGGAGATGCGTAATTGTCTTCAATTTCAGCAAAATCGTTCACGAAATTCCTCGCTGACATATAGATACAACCCGATTCAGAGAAACACACAATGATTTTTTGATTTTCGTTCGTTAAAATTGTTGGCTATCTAATACAATCTAAATTCAATTTCTTTTTGGTTTTAGATTTGAGACCTGCTCTCTTACCAAAAAAAAACTTGAGCTAATCGGTTGTCTCTACGTATGGTTACGATTCTAAATTTTTATTGTAATTTCAGTTTTGATTCGAATAAAGTCTTTGAACCACATAATAGAAAAATCTCTTGAATGTTTAAAAATATACATTTGTAAATGTTATAAAAGTGTATATTAAGACTTAGAAAGCTTTTTGAACACATTTAAAATGATTTTTCATATTTGGTGACATATGCACCAAACAGTGGCGGTCCAAGGATTTCGTTGTGAGGGGGGGGGGCAACGCGAAAAACTTTTTGGGGTGCTTCCCAGAATTGCGGGCCCGTGATCTCAAATTCTAGAAAAAGGGGACGTGCGGCAGCCACACCCCCGAAGAAATTCCTAAAAAAATTTTTACTTACAGGGCTAATATGAAGTTTTAAAAAATTTGAAATTTGTTTCAGTTATTTACAAGTAATAAGTCACTTGCACTTTTATGATCCATGTAAGTATTAAAAATACCGCGACCCAAAATACCTCGGGGGTGGAAAACCCAACCCTGCCAATCAAATGCTGTACCTACATTCTCATTTATCCAGAAAAGTGACTGTGTTCCTTGGTTCTGAAAACTTCGGCAGCAACCGAGATTACTGGTCAAAAAGCATTCAGTATAAGAGATGGCGTGGTAAAGAGTGCACATCTGAACAAAAACCACAATTTTCCCTCTAAAAATAGAATCTAAAGAAATTAAGATGTCAAACGAGAGACAGACATTAGCTTTTCGGTACTTCCTAAAATTTCAGCACTTTCACTGAATAAAATCAACGTTTTCCAGGAGCTCGACGTCTCCTTCAATCCACTCGAATGTGCCTGTCCATTATGGGAATTTGTGAATTGGGCTGAGAGCTTGGCGCTGTTCCAAGAGGAGTCGCTACCGTGCCAACGACCGAAGAGTCTGCGGAGGAGCCGCGCGGGCAGCGCAGAGGTCGGTTTGCCAAGCTGCCAATAAAATTGGTCCGATCCGCTAATAAATGTGTCCATCGGGCGATCTCGGACATGTTTGCCAGCTCATTTATCATCTCGTTGAGGATAAATCGCTGATGTGTTTCGATTCATTAACGCACCATTAGGCAAATGAATGAGAGCCGTTGGTCTGGGGACCACACAACATTACGCGGCTCGTTACGAAAACAATGGATATTCGAACGATGGAGTAAAGATCTAGATGTTTACAGATTTTTTTAGATGATCTGTGGACCGGAAGTGGTCGCCTCGCAACATGTCGACCAAACCTACCTTTCACTTGGTGAACCTCATCGAATGTGTTGTTTGGTATCTTCTTACCCTCAACCTACAATTTGGTGGCACCATGAAGGACGAAATTTTGATTGGGTAAGTGCTATCACGGCAAAATCACAATTTGTGACCCCAGGTCACAGAAAGATATAGGCTAGAGTTTCATAAGGTTTCATGGGAATTTCGGATAGTGGCCCCGTTGATTGCGGAAGCGCTAGAATTTCATGTTTGCGCACATTTCAAAGAGCAACCCTCCGAGAATCGGTAGTGATTCTCGATAGGAGGGAGACTTTTCAAAGAAACGAAATTCCAAGCTTGTTGTAGCTTGTGGTAGAGAAGGAAAAATGGGATAGATGTATGTGAAATTCGCTGGGAAGTGGGAGTTTACGGGGACCTTTCACTACCTAAAAATCGCGTTGCTTAGAGCCTGATCCGATAAACCCCAGCTTCTGAAAATTTCTGGAGAGACACAATCACTTTTCAAAAATTTATGTGCAGTTTTAGAACAAGAAAAATCAGAGCTTGTATTCGCTTGCAGTAAATATGAGAAGCTTCAATAATATTATTTTTTTGTTTTTAGCCCAATGATCTATTATTTCTACCACGACAAATTTGTATTGACCGGATGTCATTATAATTTGTAAATTTTCAAGTTTCCTTGCCTCTTCTAAATCTATACAAAAACCGTGATACTGGTACAAAATATATCGATGAAGAGATTATAAGATTATATTCTCAGAAAAAGGTTTTCAAAAATCGTGACATGAATTTTTCGGATTTTGGTTGCAAGACTCATGGACCAACCTAATACAAAAACATGTCTGATTGAATTTGAACTGAGTATTTTAGCATCATTGTATAAATTTGAACATTGTCGAAGTATTCGATGCATTGATAAAATGAAAAATTGAGAGAAAAATTGAAATGAAAAATTTCTTCCACTCTTCCATTCTTCTTTCGCAAATCCACACTCAGAATTTTGGGGGCAAATTTGAAAACAAGAAGAAACTTGTTTCAGTTTAGAATTTTGTTTCACAATCCTTATTTTAGTTTCTTGATCAGAACTATTTTAGGGCACAGCACAAAGACATCTCCCAGATACCGGACAAATCGAAACCTGTGTGGAGATTGCAGCTGTATCGGTAGATGATCTCGGCATCTATAGATGTTTCGCTCAGTTAGAAGGTAATTTCTGAATAATGCAATCATCAAATTATTGGTCATTCTAGTTTAGGTACAACAAGGCTTAAGTGTATTTGAAAAATGTTTTTCCAATGAAATTTTCTTTGTCAATTCTTCCAAACATTACTCAATATGGTTCAGTTTTTATTATTTTTATGTTTTCAAACTGTCATATTATAGATTTGGTAGTGTCCAAAGAGTTTCAAGTGCAACGAACCAGGGAGCCGCTGGTTTTGAGTTCACCTCCTAACATCATATTCTACTGCCAATTTAGCATTGGATTATTTATTTTTGTAAGTTCTTTGGAATTTCTAGCAACCCGATCGTACTGGGGTCTCGCAAAGTTTACAACAGCTGCAAATCTAAACTATCTTCAGGCCTTTTGCTGTGCAACTTGCTGCATTCTTCGACGGGGACGACCGAGCAAAACGGGTCCGCAAAAGGACCATCAATTGCAGACCAAGGTGTGTTCGCTCTCCACCCCTTTTATCGTTTCACCAAAAAAAACTTGAGTAGTTTAGGTTGTTCACGTTCTCCCTCCCAAAGAAGACTCATCCGACAGTGTTACCCCGTCCTACGGTAGCCAAGACCAATACCATCATCCCGGATGTTGCGCTGAAAATCACCAATACTTAATAACACAAGAAGATTGCTATGCTCCCGACTATCCCTTCATGGAAGAGCGACGGTATCTAACATCCAAGCATCTGGATGACTCAGCTCAACGGCGAATTTCTCAATGGCGACATCGTATCGCCGCCATGAGGGCGCCACTGGCACAATTTGACAAGGAGACCAATATTATGGGGATTGTACATACTTCTGTATAACAGTTTTACATGAATTCTTTCACATATCTCTCTGCGCCCAAATGGCATGCGAAGCGGCATTTTGGCAAAAGAATTTCGGGAATATTAGGTCGTTCCGAAAGTTCTTTCCGTTTTTTCAACATATCATAAAAACACGTGGAACGAAGAAAGGGAAACGCTTCAGGCACCATCCAACGCAGCTTTTCTTCCTCTTTTCAACTATCATATTCTTGTGCCGCTCGCTCTTGTGATCAGTGAGATAATGGCCGAAATTTCAGACCCATGGTTTTTACCATGTCAAATTTTGGCAATTTTTCACTATCTTCTTTTTTGACTTTTGGAAAAGCTTTTCGGCGTCTATAGCTAGCCTCAAAACATTTTTAGAATTATTTTTCTGATGCTATCAATTTCCACTTTTGGGGATGCCAGAAGCCATAGAACATAAAACGGCGCACAATTAAGGTGTCATTCGATGCAGCTTTTTCTCGCCTTTCTGATGAGTGCTTTTTCTTCTTAGTTTGTGGGGTCTTTGGCGATAAAATTTCCATAAATCTTGATTTTGAACCCGCTTCATGATGTGCCCGTAAAATGCGAAATCTTATATTTCGAAGCGGTAAACGCTCAGTTACTTTGTAAAAATAGTGTACAATCATAAACGACTTTTGAAAGTTTCGAAAACCGAAGATTTGTTGATGTTCAGAGCGTTTGTGTGTTTTGTGACTCTGAAAAAGTGAAGACTTCTGAAAAAGTTATGTCAAAAAATAATGAGAAGCCAGCTGAAATTGCCGAAAAATTGCATTTCATTGCACTTTGTTTACTCTATCCGATTGCTATCAAAGCTTTTCCAAAAGTCAAAAAAGAAGATAGTGAAAAATTGCCAAAGTTGGACATGGTAAAAACTGTAGGTCCGAAATTTCGGCCATTATCTCACTGATCACAAGAGCGAGCGGCACAAGAATATGATAGTTGATAAGAGGAAGAAAAGCTGCGTCGGACATTGCCTGAAGCACTTCTTTTTCTTCGTTCCACGTGTTTTTATGATATGATGAAAAAACGGAAAGAACTTTCGGAACGACCTAATATTTTAAATTAGGACAAATAAGAACGTAGTCGAACCCCATTCCATGCAAAAGACGTCAATACAAACACACGTAACGGTAATTTTATTACATTATTCGGCTCCATTCCCTGCACAATAAATACTAGAAAAATTGCGACATACAGATAAAAAATCTATATACATCATTGACTAGTGATCATAATTCTATAGCTGCACTCTTTAACGTATCACAATGAGGAGAGTTTTGACGAGAGAGAAAGCATAAAGAACCCATTTGTTACAGCTAACAATCAAGTCATATAGCGAAATCACAACTTCTCAAAACAAGATCAATTATACACAAAACTGAAAGAGAAAAAAAAACGATTATAGATAGAACAAGGCAACCAAACCCACACTTGGGTGGATACATATGGATATAATGAGAAGACCCCATAATGGCACAGACTGAAATTTCAAATTCACCCATCAACCGTCTCCAGAAGCTCCAGGTGAGCTGGCATCCCTAGAAGATGTGGGTGGCGAAGAGGTTGAAGCTCGCAAGATCATACGAGCAAGCTCCGCATGTCCACAATTTGACAATAATTCCACTATCTCTGGCCATTCCTTTCTGCTAGCTTGAGCGTACATGTATGGAGTCTAAAGAAATTGAATTCATACCAATAAAAAAACCACTTGATATATGGATATACATAACGGTCCTGCAGAAATTCGAGAACAAAAAAGAACCTAATTCTCAAAAAATTCAGATTTTTGAGCACTAAACCATTCATCAATACTGATGACAACTCACTTTTTCGTCAAATGAGAGGTAAGTGATCCATTTGCTGAGCACATCCTCAGAATCTTCCAAACCCATCTAAAAAGACAAATATAGCTTCATGTTGATATACTTACGATCTGACCATACTTTAGCATAGACAATACTTTTATCCCATTGACGTTGCGACTGCAAATATTTGCAAGCATCAGCACCAGCTTTGACTAAGAACAACAATTCCACTCCATCTGAAAGTATAAATCCACTGGAGGAGCGGGAAAGAATTACAAGGAGTCTCATAAGAATGATATAAAAGCGTGATCAAAATTTACCTTCAATCATGTCAGAAGCAATGAGATTTGTTGCAATCAGTTTGATTAGCGATCGAGCTTGTTCGCTTTCCTGCAGAAAATTATACAGACTCCTACTTTTTGAATTAAATTTTTGAAAAAAGGCAACAAAAGTTGACTTTTGAGATGCAAAAATAAAAAGTGCTGACTTGACTCGACACCAGCAACGCAGCTTTCATGCTAGCATGCCGCAAATCATTCGACCCAATAAGGCGATCAACAGCTCGCTCCTAAAAAAATTCAAAAGGAACATGTTGTAGTCAGTAAGTAATCCACAAAAACAACTTGAAACTTATGAACAAGATACAAACACAACAAGATAAAACGGTAGTAAACTAGAAATGTAAAGCTCAGACTAACTTTTGCTTTCCCGCCAGCCACAACAGCTCTTTCAACCAGCCGACTTTCCTCAATATTTCCAGCGCTACATGCTGCACAAGTAACTCGCAACTCTCTCTCCTGTATAACAAACTTTATTTGGAGGAGATAGGGAAAGTGTATAGAAGCTCACCCGAAAAGTTTTGTTGGGCCAATAAAGTTGGAGATTAGGAGGCAACTGATTCCCTTCTTCAGAAAGGACTGAGCAGATTATTTCTAATAGATTGCAAACCGATACATCACCAAGAAATCTGCTCAGAAGCAATTTATTCTTGAGAGCGGATATGTCGACTGAGTCAGGAGCTGGAGCTTGATGGACCTAGTATGGATTTTAAATGGACCGATCAGATTATAACATCTAATCACTCTACCTTCCGTTGTGCAATTTTCCAGATTGCAGGTTCTTCGCTAGATGAAGAGTCAAAATCAGATTTTAACTGAGTTATTCGTTTAGGATTAAGTAGAAGTGGAATGTCTAAAATCTCATTTAGCCTCATTACACCATATTCAAAAAATTATTGAGTACTTACCTTTCTCAAGCATTGGAGTATTTTTGATAGGTGATGGCGCATAACGCAATACATTGTCATTTGTTAGAAGAATGGGAGAAACACCACATAAGTCCATATCCAGAGCTGATCGCGTAGTGTCCAGAGTGATTTGGTACTGACGAGTCAAAGCCTCAGTATCCCATAAAGACAACTCACTAAAGTTTTGGTCTCAGGATAGATTTCAAAAGGCAGAAAAAATTAGAGAAATACCAACCGCGGATGCAACACTGCGAGTGTATGGTCACCAGCAAGACGCGAGAATGTCATTCGCACAACGGGAAACCTCGAAGCGCGAACATGCCGTGACTGGCGACGACCAAGATCCCAAATCTTCAAGTTGTTCGAATTTAATAAGAAGATTTACATGGATAGGAATAATGACAAAAAAGTAACAAAAAAAAAGGATTCTATGAAAGTAACTTCACTGACAGATATCTTATCAAAGTCAACTCACTATGATCCTTCCTTCTGCGTCACCCATTGCCAACATTTCATCTTTCCAAGCCATATTTCTGATTGACCAACCTCCACTTTTCCACTGAAATCATTTGGAAAATAATGTAGGGAAGCAAACCTAAGACGAACTCAATCCCGTCCCTCAACTCAAACCTTTCCCATGCAAGAGGTATTCATCACAATAATGGCCAAATTTCCAGTTGTAATGGACAAATAAAAAAAATTATCCCTTTTTCGGAAAACATGACAGAGGGTGAAACATACCAGCGCATTTCCTAAATGACCCAAGCTGCCTTGGGTCTCATCATGATCAAAATACTAAAAATTTGTTAGGCTGCAGGACATATGTTAGTGAAATTTCAGAAAGAAAAAGATTATGATATAGAACTCACCTGAGTATTCACTTCTTTTCCATCTTTAACGTGGAGACCCTTGACCACAACGTGATACAAGCGAGTCTCTGAAAATTCGATTTAAAAAAAGTTCAAGCATAAATTTTATTACCTGAGTCGAGAACTACGAGATTCTCGCGATAGACGCTTATCCCTCCATCCTCTGTTGTATTCATCGCACGGTGTTTAGAAGACCATGCCTGGAAGGTCGTCTCGTATATGTTAGCCTAACACTTTCTCAAAGATTAGCGCATCACATCTCCAGTAAAAAAACTTAGAAACATCACGGAGTATCAGTTGAGGAAAAATGTTACCATGTCGACAATGAGAGGACAGGTCTTGCTCATTCGCCGTAAAAGACGCAGGCCTTTCAAGTCCCAAATTTCGAGTGGCTCACGTTGGAAAGCAAGGGCCAAATAGCATCTTAATGATAAAGGGAAATGGATGCAAATCTAGAAGCATAAAACAGACATTGACTTACTGATAATATGATACTCGAAGAAGAGTGACAGGCGACTCATCAGCTTCAGGTCTGATCCGTCGTTTTACCCCTTAAAATTTTGAGAGTATTCGATTGAACCGAATCAGATATCTGCTCACCTGTCCTTATGTCAATAGCGTATATGTCATTTTTAACCACATGAGCAGTACTGAGAGAATGGTTATATCCAGCGGTAAGGACTGTGTAGTTGCCGCCCCATTCCAGGCATCTAAAATGGAAGATTTGCTCTCAAGTTCATGTGATTTGTACATTTCTGTGTAAAAGCAAAGATCTAAAGACACAACCAAATGCCTAGACTCACTTAATGGGAGAGCTTTGTATAGCAAATTCTTTGACAATATCACATGTAAACACGTCAACAAGGTGAAGAACACCAGCATGTGAGCCAACAGCCAAGATATGGGCTGATTTGAAAGAAGCGAGGTCTGTAAGTGTAACTTTCGAGATCAGACTTTGCCTGGAGAACACTCAGAGCAAGTAGAAATGATAAGTGAAGATAAATAAGCGAGATCTACCTAAAGACTCGTCGGTTTCCTTGCCGAGACCATCTATCGGTCGCATTCGAAGACAAGATACTCCGGAAGACAATGCATCAAGAAAACCAGTTTGCTGGATGCTGAACATGAAAAACTCTATTGATACTTAATCGATATACCTCATTTCATGAGTGGAAGTAAGATTATTATCTCCTCAGCACTAATCCTTCACCATTCCAACATTGAAAAAGAGTTCTAAGTACTACTGACCTCAGTTCTCCTATAGGGTTGGTCTCCAAATCGCTTCCAAACGCCAGATAATCCTCGATGAAAGATTGACGATAGTCAAGGACAGCAGACTTATCAGATATCTGTACGTTGAATTATTTCCAACAAAAGCGAAGTCAAAAGGATGATGTCATCGAATAATTCTACACAAAATAAATACACAATGTAAATAGACTCAAGGCGTACCAGCTGCCACAAAACTATTCTTCCACTGTTGAAGAGCACTGCTACAGAGCTCTGAGTGACTGGACAAAGACATGCACCCACGGCTCGTTGTTGGTTTCCCTGACGCTGGATTTCACCGAATGCCACCTAATAAGAAGCAGCAATATAGAAATTAGCACAACACCCTCATGAGCTACTAACCCTCTCTAGCGCAAACTGTGCATCTGCTCGTTCATCATTAGATGAATATTTTCCAACTCTTAGCGACACAGCCCCACCAGCTTGTACGGAAAATATTGCATCGCGTGAAGAACAGCAGAGCCACGCAATGATATTTGGTTCGTGAGTCATGGAAAACAACACCGCAAAAAGTTCGGTATGAAAGCAATGCACCTAAAAAGCGATAATCATGGTTTGAAACTTATTTCAAAATAAAAAAAAACGGCATCAAGGAGGCATCAAAAGTAAATAATGATTAAAGAACAGTCAATATGAGGGAAAAAAACTCTGAGAACATTTTGGGTTGAGTAACGAGAACTCACCTGTGATTGAGTAACAACGAAGAGGGTATTGCGATAAGCATTATGATATACGAGGTTTTGTATGCTTGTGGCAGATTTGATCTGATCCTCGCATATCACAACAGTTCGGCAAGTACTAGACGGAGTATTATTGAAGCTGATATCAGAGCATAACGCAATATTGCATCCTAATGAGGAAACTGAAAATATCATCGAACGTTCGGAATGATATTGAGACCAACGAAGAAAAAAGAAAAGCATCAACAACAGGATGAACCCGAATGATATGAACTCACATGAGGCATGGCACGGGTCGAAAGGATCGATTGCTAGATCAAAAAGTGGGACGTTATATGAGACAGACCAGATTTTCTCTCCATTATCTGTGTTCCAAAGAATAAGAGTATCTCCAGAATGGAGTGACAAAAGAAAATCGCGGCTCATGTCCTTCCATACAAACCACTTCATACCTAGATTGAAAGACTGCCAAGTACGAGTATTTTACGAAAATAGTGAAACTCACTGAGCACATTGGTGGACGCGTGAGAAAATTGGCATCTCTTCGATGCTGAAATTGGCTCAGAAATTATAATTTGTCCACCAATATCCGATGACGCGATCCGATAATCCTCTATGCGAGACTGTTCGATGATCGAGAACGGAGGTGACCAACAGACCTGGAAATCTCGAATTTTTATGACAATGAAACAGCAAGGTGATCTCAAAAAAGAAGAAACAGAATAAAGAAAGAAAAGTGAGCGAGGAACTTACATGATCAATAGCTGTGCTATGTAAATCTATGGTTTGCACACGTTTACAAGTGAAAGCATCAATGATGAAAAGGAGGTTGTGAGAGCCATAAACAATCGCACCTTTTGTGTTCCTAGAAATTTGACAAGTATACCTGACATATTGTAGGCAGAAAACTGAAAAAAAAGGAAAACCAAAGTTGCAAAGAAAGCAAACTTACCAGTCTATTGTATTTCGATTGCTTGGGTGGAGACCACCAGGTAATGTGTTCGGCATTTCACAGCGGTGTGATGGTGGTGTCTCAGGACATGGGTTCTCCTGAGAATTCATAATCCGTAGGTAGGAACACCAGAATGAAATGAAACGCGATCAGTTCGACAAAGGCCGACTATGATCTGACTCATGGATATAAAAATCAATGCGATCTATGGAGCAAAGCGGCTGTGGAAAAATTACTAATCGCTGACCCCACTAAACAAACAATTTCTATTTCTTATTTCTTTGTTAGCTCATCTGACACTGAAGTGATAATTCCATATCCTGAGGTGAAAATCAGTTGATGAATTGAAAACATAAATGTTTTGAAACCCAGCGAACTGATTATGAGAAAACCTTGGTGCCGGCTACAGCAACAACAGCATTTATAAGAAAACCTATTCAGAACTTCGGGCGGAAAGATGGTCTTTGATGCATTTTGTCGAATAAACCAAATTCGGCAAAAATACCTCAAGAAGTGGCAGTTCCCCCCGAACTTAGCAAGCCAAGTTACGCTTCACTAAACTTAGTCAGACTACAAATTATGTCTTGAGAACTAATAGCACTTGGTAGAGAGTTCACAAGACAAGTGCTTTCCCTATCCACATTGTGCTGCTAATAAAAAAAGGAACGGTAAGAACTTTCGGAGCTGAAATCATGTAGAAAACATAGAAAGGAATGTAGGGGGTTGATTCCGTCAAAAGAAATTCAACAACTTCACAAAACCGGACAAAAGAAGCCCTTGGATATCCAAGATCAGCAGACTCAGCCATTTTTTGAATGCTTGGCAGATGCTGGAAGCCTTCGCAAAAAATATGGGCTGATAAAAATAGCTACAGCCAGCTGCAGTGGCTAGTTTCTTTCACCAAAACGACAAAAAGAACAGGTTCTGCACCCACTATAGAAAACAAAAAATAGAATGCTCAGTCATTCGGCAGGAAATTACTGCGAAGATCGAAATATGGAAGCTTAGTGCTGCTACGCATTGAAACACGATGCATTGTCGTTTTGTGTCGTATCGCTTTGTTTGTTCAAGGCTTCGCAGAGAATTTGGAGACGCAGGTGACAATGCTGCCTTTTTTAGTGTCGGCGAAGCTGGTTTTGACACTTTTTTGGAGTCAAAGACTAGTTTTGCTAGTTTTGGCATACTTATAAGCATGAGCACAATTTGAAGCCGTGCTACGCCACGATAAAACAGGTCGTACCCTGCTGAGGTCTCATTATGGCAAAAGCATGCAATGGTGCATTTGCGGACAGAAAAGTAAATGCCGCTCTGCTTAGAATGGCAGCTGAATGTGAACAACATATGATCCGTTGGTTACTATCATTCCACAAATGCTGCTGCCCCTCGCATGCTATCTACAACGTGCAAGAACATGTTGGCAGCGCCAACATGTTGTAGCATGTTGCCAACACACCAGCCACGCGTGTCACGGGCAATGACGCAGAGCAAGAGTAGCAGCTTTGTGGGAGGGGGGGGGGGGGAGGATACAATATGAGCGTCACCATTATACACGAACTTCCGTCGACAAGAGAAATCTTCAATAGCGATGGCGGAGTCGACAGAATGACGTTGATACAGCTACTCCATCCTCCCCCCCCCCCGAAAATCCATATCGGGATCCCTTCGAAGGGGTCCGAAAAGGCACTCGACCTCAGTAGGTGATGGTGTCATTGGACCATAGCAACGGGCATGGGAGATGGAAGGATTCCCTCAGAAGCAGCCTGGGAGCCTTCGAGCCTTGGAGAGAACCACCGACCAACTGACGGACCCGAAGCTTCGAGCCCACTTGTTCGACTCAACCGTTCTCCCGACGCTCTGTTACGCAGCTGAGACTTCGGTCGACATTGTAGTCACATCGAAAGCTCTGCTTTGCACCCACGGAGCGCTTGAGCGCAGCCTTCTGAAGATGACCCGACACAAACAACACTTTGTCGGACTTCGCAGTGCGGATTTTAGAAGAATGTCTTGTCTTCTTGACCCAGCAGAATACGTTGTGAAAGCGAAACATGGGCGGCCAATCACATCATGAGAAGAACAAAGACAGATGGACTTTAAAGGCAGACCGGGCAAGATAGGAGCTTTGGAATTTCAGTGCCATGCGAGAGAGGCCCCCTTCAGACAAAACATCGCGCAAGTGCGACGTATAACGCTCGACCTAAAAGAATAAAAACGAACGAAAAGTGAGGAACTTACGCCTTGGGGCGGGGTCCACTGAGCTGTCCGAATTCCTGCTATAGTAGTTACCAGAGTAAGCGAATATTTTGTTCAGGTTGGAGTCTCGCGCAGAACGTCACTTGGATTGACGCCAGCATGGTGAGAGATGTCAATTCTGCGCGGAACCCCAACCTGAACAAAATATTCGCTTACTCTGGCACCTACCTGAGGCTGCGCTCTTACTGAGCTGAAAATTCGGGAACAGTTCCAGCACAACGCTCGGACTGGGCGCTGTGCTGGAACTGTTCCCAAACTTCGGGATCAGTATGAATGCAGCCTGAGAAACGTCAATTCTGCGCGGGACCCCAACCTGCACAAATACGCACGCCACCACTAAAATGTAGGGTCCCGCAGTGACTCTGCGTCTCTGCCTTGGTGGGCCGTCAAATTTCAAATCGCGCGCTTTGGAAAACGTATGTTCTCGCCGTTTTCGCGCTTTCTAATGTGGATTTTCGGATTCAGCGTTGCGGATACCCCCGGTAAGTGAATTTTCCAGAAATCGAGTTCTTGCCCGGACGCTGCCTTTGAAGGCAGTGGCTCGTCAAAATCGAACACCTCGAAATTTTTATATGGAAAGTTGCTTGCACCCCAAACACGGAAATGGAGCATGTCCGAGCGACAGCATGCAACCCCTACCTAGAAAATTGCCCCTAAACTCATGCGCGCAAGCCATTCTTACGCGCGCTCGGACGCGCGATATCCCTCAGCCGTCAGGGGCGGCATGCCGTAATGCTATAAACATGAGGGTCCCAACGACTCCGCGTCTCTAATCATGGCGAGGAGCGTTCCACTCGTCCAAATTCAAAATGAGGGAGCTTGGGAAATGCTGGTTTTCACCATTTTCGCGCTATAAAAAGAGGATTTCCGGAATCAGAGCGTCGAAACCCCAGGTAAGCGAAAAAACCAAAGGTCGAGGATTTGCCCAGCCACTGCCTTCAAGAAAATCGGAGGGGATTCCTTGCGAGGCGAAACGTCCCCGGGGAAGACCTTGCGAGATGGGCAGACGTGTTCATGTAACGGATGGACCAGCTGAGAAATCAGTTGGATACGACATTTTGCCCATGGAACTCGTGGACGCAGCCACCAATGACAACCAAGAAGAGATGTCCGAAGCGAGGGACAGAGATCACTGGAAACTTCTGCGCTGGGACCCGCACGTCACGTAAGGACGTCTTGTCCATTTGTTTGACGCAACCGTTCTCCAAACGCTCTCTAACGACGATAAGACTTAGGCTGATACTGCAGCCTCGAAGGCTTCGCGGATCGCTTACAGAGCGCTTGCGTGCAGTTCTCCGATGGTTACCCGACATGGGCAACATCTCGCTGAATTGTCGCAGTGCAGATATGAGAAGAATATCCCGCCGTCGTGACCCATAGAATAAGTTACGAAGGCAAAGCGCCTGTGGGTCGGACATATCACTCAAAGAACGAGCTATAGGAACACTAAGAGACTCTAGCGGCTCCGCAAAGCAAAACGCCCCCGAAGAAAACAAAGAGATAACAAATCCGTTCCACAAATATGTCTGTAAAATCAGCTGGGTGCGATTTTCTACCTAAAACTCTTGGACTCAGCCACCGATGGCTATCAAGAAGACCGTGGATGTCAGAAGCGAGGGAAAGAGACAACTGACAACTCCTGTTTTGGGCCTGCTCACAGGTCATTGATGTAAGTTGCTTGAATGTGGATCTCTGACGCTTTTCGATTTCTGCATCAATTAAGATTCAAAACATTGTAGATATTCAATGTAGACACAAATTCAGTCACACCTAAATTTGATCAATTTCTCAAACACTTATGAACATCTGGTAAAATCTGATTTTTCATTTTTAGGCCATTCCCTCGCTAATTTCTAGCTTAAAAACAGTAAAGTCTCTAAAATTACTTCTTCTGACCAAAGACATTGTCAGAAATAGAAGACTTGCCCTTCAACCAATCCACAGATATTTATTGGAGAAAATCTCTACCATATAAGAATGGGAACATATCACTAGAATTTTACAACCCATGCAAACCTCCAAACATTCCCAAAGGCGAGAAAGGGGGAGGGAGACATGTACATCTCCACAACTGCCAGTGGAATCCATACGCACGCATGACTTTTCGACTGTTTTTCTCAAAGTAGTCGTTTGGTAGCTCTAACGTAAGATACACAATTTTAATTTTCCCTTTTCATTATATGATTTTATTGTGTGATCGACACATAAGCACGTACGTATACTTAATTGCAAACATAGAGCTGTTTTCTCCTTGCCGTAAATGCCACAACCGCACTGCGGACATGCGCCGATGTCATGAGACTACGTTAGCAGTAAGCAACTGTAACAAAAGTGCTTAAAACGCGAATAAAAAGCACTGACACAGCATCGCTAACCTGCCCGCAGTTATGGCTTTTGGAGGCAGGACAATGGAAAGTAACAATGCATATAAGAGGTAGATGAAAGCAAAGGACACAATTGACTAAATTTATAGTGAAAGTGAGCACGCAGAAGACATAAGGAGTCAGAAATTCTTACATCAGTCATCTTGCACATAGAAACAAAGCAATGAGAATTCTATGGCAGTCCATCAGGTTTGTATATTTAGGTGGTGACTCGCTATTGATTTGCCCATATATTCAACCGGTGAATGACTAGTGGCAAGTGCAAATATATTTCAAATCTGCATGGATGAAGAGCTAGCATATGATATGTCATGTTTTGAAAGTTAGATAAATTCATAGAAAGCATAATAACGCTATGTAAAGGATGAATGGGCTACCATCGGTGCACCCATGCTGCGCAATACTCGGTCAATCCATTGCAATGGTCCATTCAGATGAGCCTCGATCCAGCATGGAGTTGCGTCAATCTGAACAACAATGGAGATTGAATCCTAAAATCTTAAAACATAGATGGCCATTACTGAACACTCACCGTTTGCCTCCTATAATCAGCTCCCCAGCCTTTTACGAAGGAGATACGGATTGTACAGAGTCTAGTAAGAGCAAATACAGCTTCGTAACCTTTCTCGACAGATTCAGCGAGTTGTGCCGCGAATTCGGCATTGTTGAATATTTTCAAGTTGCAGTTGGGAGGAATCTATAATTGCGTTGGTAGAAAACATCATGCACTTGAAGGATAACACACATGGAAAGATGTGAGTAGCATTCAGCAACAAAATTCCAAAGATAACACGTAAAACAGAAAGCGAAATTTGAAGGAGTAAATTACGCAGGTTATTGCGAACCAACCTTGCATACAGTGGTAGGATGCCAGCCATGGCGTTGATTGCAATTAGGAGATTGGACGAAAACAGCTGCATCAGACAAACACTCGCAGTATACCTAGATTACCATCATTACATATTAGCTTTAAATTGCTAGGAATCCACAAAGATTTCTTTGCAAAAAACGTCTTAAAACAGAGTTATCAAACATTAAGCGCGTATATCAAGTGATCATAAGACCATATCACAAACATGATGCGACTTTTAAACGAACACATAGCTTGTTATACGCAATACAAGGCGAAAAATCATTCCATGATTGAAAGAAAATGCGCAAAAATAAAGCGATTTCTTACCTCTCCTCCAATATAGTAAAACCTTGCCCCTCTGCCAACCTGCCGTCGTGCATCTATAACTGTTAGCGGTCGATTTTCGACATCAAAATATCCAAGGCAAAAACTAAAAGACCCTAGATCATCCCCGCAAATGAGTGTAGTATAAGTAAATGGAAATACCGACCGCTCCTCTGAACTCGGTGAAGGATAGCCATCAACTAGTAGATAATGAGACCTAACATTAAATGGATCGCCGATTCTCTTGCCCTCTTCGTAGTATGTGATGGACATCCAACTTTCCGGCTCACAGTATTCGATCAGCTCTTGTACCACTAAAAAGGATTCGGAGTAGATGTGTCTTGCCAAAAAAAATACACCCTACTTCACACTCAAATAAACTGTACTGACTCATGACATTTTAAAAGGATATGGATCGACCTATACTGATAGATAGCTTATTGAGCGTTTCCGCAAATACCGTAGTAATATCGCTTGGTGTTACCGTACGAAACTTTTACTATTAAGACGGAAAAATGTGGGTGCAACATTACTCTTAGCTAAAAAAAACATTCGGAACATAAGCAGGCGACAGCACTGACGTCAGAATGCAAAAGTGTAAGCATGTGGTGGTGCAATGATGGTACGCAAATGGACAGTTGCTGATATGTGCGCGAAATGTTATGATGCACTAGCGTTGGTTTGATGTCGCCGACGCGCAACCAAATGTCAAGTGCGCGTAACTTAGTGTGCCACGATTGTTTCAGATCACACACATCTTGAGTCGCTTCAATATTTAAGCGACAGCCGCAACTCAATGGCATTCCCCTAATTTTTGAAGATAAAAAGCAAAAGAAGGCATATTCACTAGAGCTAGGTAATAATTTGAAAAACTCACTGTCCGCTCCTGTTGGCCTCAAATAGCTGGCAGTCAATGAGTGATTATGGTCATCACTCGTATCCATCAACTCATGTTCATCATCGCGATCTTCGCTCAGATACGAATTTGGACTGATCGGTGACGATGCTGCGGTCGAACTACGACAAGAATCATAAAATTTTACCGTGAAGGTTCAAATACATACCCAATGGGTGGAGGAGATGTTGAGTTTTGAGTGCTAAATCTCTCATTTCGTGAAGCAATTTTCGCAGCTGATGGGATAGCTGACGACGATGTGCCCGGAAATCCGAGTGCAGGGGATGTAGAGGTTGGGGATCCCATGTAACTGCTGGTAGGGGAGCTCTCTTCCGAAAGATAGTGTCCACGCATTTCATCCACGCTGATGGTTGCATTCGGTGCTCGCTGGAGAAAAGTAGATTGAAGAAAAAAAGCAAAAATGAGGCTGAGGAAAGGAAGGCTATATGGTTAAACTTACATCCTCCAGATGTTGAGCAGCAAGACCATGATTTGTCAGAGCAGCAATGGCGCCAGGAGTGACCTGATAGTACCCAGCAACTTTGTTGACCACTACTGGTGGAAGAGCTGGAAAAACCGCAAACTGTAGCATTATTTTTTGTGCGATTTTGAAAACAGAAATGCTCGAACACGGTAATATCGTCATATCGCCAACAACACGTGGCAAAAACTGATTGAAAAGCACAATGTTAATGGACGACATTTCAGGAGATTCAAAGATCAACAAAAAAACCTGTTTTTTCAATTGAAAATAGAAAACTAATAACCTACGCGGAGCTTTGGCATGAATTGGCTCATAATGGAACGGATTAATGCAGATAAGCTCTGCTTTCTTTGCAAATGGATAACGACAATTGTCCACGGCTTTCAGCTCATGGTGAGATCTAAAATATAGTGCTAAATAATGGAGAAAACGCCACATGTCTTGAGCTGTAAACAGCAGAAAAACACAACAAGTCGGAAAATGATGGCTTCTAAAGTCAAAATTAATGGCCTAGCTTCGACAGCAAACACATGACTGGAAACAGCATGCATACGAAATAGCACGTAAAGAGTGTTCAAGATATTCAAGACCTCAGTTAAATAAGTTATCATAGAGAAGCTTTTGTTTTAAGGGCCGCATGCACTAACCTCCCCGCTGGGGAGGGGATCGCAGCTTGAAAGAAAGCTTTATATTATGGAACTCCAGATACCTGGATTTCACGTTGTGTACCTATCTGTAAGTATTCCTACTATCCTTCACTATGAACATGTTGAGCAGGAGCGAGAAGCTGTAGGAACCACATTTTCCCGCTTTTGTATGATCCCTGATGATCCCCGGCGCTTTTCTTTAAAGTCATTTTTCTTTCTCCGAAGTTTACGAAAACTTTGCAAAGCTGTACTGAACATCTAACACAACAGTGCTAAGCATGTTGCTAATGAGAACAAATGAGTTTCTGAAAAGTCGATTTTTTCGGTAAGCCTCAAATTTCGACCTGCGGATCATCGAAAATTCCATCACTTCAAAATATCATTTGTTCTTATCACGAACATGCTTAGCACTGTCGGGTTGGATAATCTGCACAACTTTGGAGGTTTTTCGTTAACTTCGGAGAAAGAAAAATGACTTTAAATAAAAGCGCCGGGGATCATCAGGGATCATAAAAAAGCTGGAAAATGCGGTTCGTACAGCTTCTCGCTCCTCTTCAACATGTTCATAGTGAAGGGTAGTACGAATACTTACGGACAGGTACACAACGTGAAATCCAGGTATCTGGAGTTCCATAATATAAAGCTTTCTTTCAAGCTGCGATCCCCTCCCCAGCGGGGAGGTTAGTGCATGCGGCCCTAAGTCTCACAAACAACGAAACTGATAAATTTCAAGTAAAAAGTTTAAAAAAACTTACTTTAGCCATGGAAATCGCCACATCTTTATGTAAAGAATATGAGGTCGAGCTTTCTTATGAGTTTTCTTTTTATCTTGCTCTCTAGAAAGAAAAGATATTAGTCCACATTTAGAAGGGGATTCGTGAGAAGAAAAAACAACTTACGCAGGAATTGCAACACAGTCCGTGAACTTATCCTCATTGACGATTGCTTTGGCCAATTCTTCAAGGCATTTTGACTTTTTTAGTCGTTTTGCTAATGTCTTTATGACATTTTCAGCCCAAGCTGGATCATCCTGAAAACATACTTGCAAACTATGCAAGAAAGAGATATCACTAGAATCAAGAAAAAACTACTTGCAAGTGGAAATAGCATTTGAAAATATCGGATACAAAGTCTTACTAACATTTCCTTCGTGCGAGATTGTTTCCGTCTTGACAAGTCCACATAACTGTGCTATAGTTTTATTAGTAGATGAGCTTGATTCAAATAGTGATCGCATTATGGGGCAAATTCAGCAGAGATTATCGAACAATACATACAAACACAACCTGAAACATCGAGTCATCCGAACCAGAGAAAAAAAAATATGAAAATAAATGACTCGGCAATAGTATGTAGATCTATTTATAGGATCTTCTAAGACATCAGAAATGAAAACAAAAATGAGATGCAAAAACGTATCAATGGCCATTTTGCGCGATCGTCACTAAAAGAATTGATGTTTATAGCCGAAATGTGCGCGCACCATGACAGCATGCGGAAACAGGATTGTTTTATAGGTTTGTTTTCTGATCAAGCATATCAAATGCGTGGGAATCGCATATGGAGAAAATCAGAAATTACATTCACGTAGGAGGACCTTCGAATTACGATAAAAGAAAATAGCAGGTGTTGACTAACAAATAGACTGTAATAACCTATATGAGTTCTCTGTTATTTTGAGCTTCGAATGCTGCTTCCAAATCTATTTTTCTCAACTGCCGAGCGCTTCTGACTTGAGTTATTGCGTTTTTGGAACAAAAAATGCCTGCCAAACCTAGGAGAAGTCGTTACGGTTCTTCCTCAAATAAAGCAGTTCGAATACAAGTTTACTAGACAAAGGGTGTCTATTGCCTAATGCCTTTATATTCGACATTGGGCCATTTACGCAGAATATGGACAATTTTGCCTCATTGTCGTTGCTTCTTCAACCAAAACATGCCCATCACTCGGTCCCCAGGCGTTCCGCAGGTTAAAATGTAAATCAGATCTAGAAGCGGCATACAAAGCTCAAAATGTCGTAAAATTTATTTGGAATACCAGTTTCAGATGAAACCTTTTCTTGTAGAATTATCAACGCTATATATAGACTCAAAATGATGCAAAGCGGATTAGTGGAAGTCGTAAGACTTTGACTGTACACCACAAGTGTTGCCCGCGTTACCGGTTTTACTCGTGTTATCAGTGTTACCCGTTTACTACTCGGACAGAGTACACGCGATTTTATCGTCTCGCGATTCTCCACAAGACAACTGCTACGAGACCAGTGCATGCTTGCATTTCACTTGTGGTAGTCTTCCGACACGACCAATCGTGCCTAACTATGAAATGCAACATGATCGGCATACAGTGGACTCGTAACAGTTGTCTAATGGGAGAATCGCAAGGCGATGAAATCGCATGAACTCTGTCCTAGGCCTAACACGAGTAACAAGCACGGGTAAAAAGGGTAACTAACACCGGTAACACGAGTAACACTAGTAATGTATGGTCAAAGCCTAAAATACATCATTGCAAGTTTCACGCATTTTTTCGCATTCGATGTTCAGTTTAGTCACAGATTTTTAGTCACAAAATATAGTCACACCTTGCTTGTAGCGGAGAACTAGCACTGAAATAGAGCAGAAACCGAAGAAATTCAACATCGAAGGCTCGGCAGAACAACAATGACAAGAGCCTCTAGGAAGAAGTTTATCGTAAAAAAAGTGTGTGAATGTGTTTTGCGACTCGACGTGTGTGCTATGATTGGGAGAGGGGAACGAGAGCGAGAATCCACGTACACATCAAAACAACAACAGAAAGAGCGAGCAGGCGGTCGATAAGTGCGAGAGAGAGCTGTGCGTTCGTCGTATTTGCAGGGTTCGCCTCTCGCCTCTGATAAACTCCCACTGATTGCACAATGTTCGGCAACTGTAAGGCCATTTTTTCAAATGATCTGACACCCACTTACTAAGCCAGTTTGATCAATATCAATGACTCATTTTCGTCATTGGCGAGCCCATAATGGTTATGAAACCATTGATTTCATCTAGGTATTTTGCGAATAAGACAAAGACATAGTTCAGGGGACTTTGAGTTACAAAAACTTCAATCATCACCTATTTCGGCAAATGTGCTCATAATTACTAGGGAATCAAAAGGCTAAAAAAAAAACAACGTGACGTAACATTTGCTGAAATAACAAAAACTACAAATTGAACCGAAGTATGACTAAGCATGGGGCTTTGCTATAAACAAACTTTGCGATTTCTCTTTTGAGCAAACCTTACTTGGAAACAGACAGCCCAAATAAAATTGTTAATTTTGAGATAAAACAAGTGCAAATGCATTCCCTTACAAACCGCACACATGAGCTGTGTAAACGGCTTGCCCATTATATGCAAATTCTAGAATCAAAAAGTGAATAACAATTCCGAGAAACAACAAAATTTGGGGAAGTAGCATTTTCTAGAAAACATAGAATAAGCAATGATTGGCATGTGCTTGTGCTGTGCAGCTTGCAAGCTATAAATAAACTCTGCATGCTTGAAAGAACGAAGCAATAACAAAGTTTGAGAAAAGGCTAGAAACAGAATCACCTGACAGTCAAACAAGCGAAAATGTTACACACAAACTATCACAGCACAACGCCCCGCTAATCAGATGATTATATTAATGTTTGAACAAGGAAGAAATAGGAATTTAACTATGCAAAAAGGCATTAGCTTATCAATTGATTTGAGTATTTGTTGCTTTTTATAGTAAGAAATTTGGAAGCTAAAAGCATCAGCCGCCTTCGATTGATATGTTTGAGCTGTTAAGCAATTAGAGTCAAGATCAATTCTATGCAGGTAATAATCCTAGACTGGATTAAGTAGACCGTAAACTAAAAATCAAGGAGAAGTTCACAACAAGAAATCTCCAACTAATGAAGGAAAAATTCAAGTCACACTGACCATTTGAATCAGAGTACAATGAGCGAGTGGCACAGGCTAATAAATACTCAGATGAACTCTGACGCGAACAAAGATTCTAGAACATCTAAAAAAGCGCAGTCACATGAAAATGCTGTGAAAATCGACAACGGTATATACATGAACTTCACTATTCTTTGATTACCCGACGTAAGACCAGGAAGTTCCCGAATTATAAATATGTCAGTCACATAGATTTATTGAAAAGTTTCAGAAGTTAAACATGTGCTGAAGTGGCATAACAGCCGAAAGAGGATAATAGTCGGATTGCAAGGAAGTGATATCATGGATGCGATAAAATGAGATGAAGTAAGAAAGTAGAAAAAAATCTATCTAAAAACAATTTTTTTTCTCAAACTGACGACATAAATTCAATAAAAAATAATCTACTTCTGAACGAATACCTGCCATAATTCAGGATTGGATAGTAATGTGAAACAATGAAAGCTAAAGACTTTTTTTAGCATTTTCCGACCTCATCTCGAATCCACATCAGAAGAGGGATATTGTACTGAGACTACCAAACCAAAAGTAAGAAAAAAAATGGCTTGCGACCAATGAATACCATTCAAATCCAAAATAGATATTTATAAAGGAATTTTTTAAATTAGAAAGAGCCCCAAGTTTCATCAAGGAGAAACGTGCAAGGCTGCGCGACAAAGCCGCCGAGCACCTTGTTCTGATTAGAGCAAACCTTTACCTATTACAACGTTATAAAAGCGGAAAAGTATGGAAAACTCTTGAAGGAATTTCCAAATCTTTCATCATGCAACTACAAGCTCCGTCCTAGCAATCTGATAATGAAGATAATCCCATTTTTGCAAGCAAAACAGATGTGAAGCAAAAAGCAAAGATGGTGCGCCAGCGCAAAACACAACGTTTTGTGCAAATGCACCACCGATTGTTGATTGTGAAAACAGAAAAACTAATGTTGTCAAAGCGCTCGAGGAAGTGGCATTTACAACCAGGAAGTAGATAGCGTCCGATATGTGTGATTCTACAAAAGAAAACATATCACACGTCATCCACACGGAAATTTTCGCAGGTTCACAGATATGCAGTTTTTGCAGCTTTTTGTGAATCGTAGAGAGCGAATTTCTGAACAAAGAAAGATCTATTATACCCTTGGCGCTATTTCCATTTTTATCTCAAGGATCAAATTCCTACTTTTTTAAATTTGCTAGAATGTGAACGGGGCGCGCATGTTTGAAACTTGCACAAATGAGAAGTGATTCAAATCAGACAAAACATTACAAAAGTTGAAAGTTTTCATGAATATTCTGGGGTAATGCTAAAGTTAATTGAGATGTGAAGTCCATCATGTACCAAAGATTGAATTTTCGCACTCTGGTTTCGGGGCTTGAACTAGACCAGAAGTGTGGCCAACCGGCGCCCCTCATCAGTAATTCACAGGAAGGCTTCCAAGAGTCTTGGTTACCCGATCTCTCTTTGCCTTTGCCTCTCTCCAATTTGACTTTCGTCTTGAGCTGGAATCTTGGCGTCTAGGAGAATGTTCTACTTATGTTTTCAACTTTCTAGGCTCTGACGAAGGCGATCCCGCCAAAACAGCGGGATCGCCTTCGTCAGAGCCTAGAAAGTGGCCGTGAATAAAGTGTGGCTGATATCTTGGTCGACGCTCAGCAAGCTTAAACGCTTCCAAAAGTGATATGAAATAATAAGAAGAATGAAGAGTCTTATGAAATAATGAAGAAGTAAAAGAATGTGAGGATGAAAGTGGAATGGAAGAGGAAGCAGTATAAGACAATCAGATAAGCATAAATGAGTGCTGACCCGTAAAGTCCCCTGGTTATTCCCGCCTGTGTACTGCCCGCTCCCCTGCACAAACCAAAGGTAAGTGATATGGTTTTGACCACCTTCTAGACCAACCCCTCTATCATGTTCTTGCGAAATGCATGATTTAAGTTCCGTGCAATTATAGTGCAGTGCCAAAGGCTGCAAGATGCACATATTCATTCCCTTGTGCAGAATACTTGTGCACCGTCAGATTTCGAACAAAATCTTAACTAGCTTTCAGCGTTGGAACATTTGACAACATTTTTTCTAGAAATATGGGAAGCGCTAATGACGTCCAATGCACTCAAAAAAATTCATAGCAAGCATTCATTCAGAAGGGGTAAGATTTCTGGTGAGAACAACAGCGATGACGTAAGAAGTAGAAGCTGTTTTTAGTACACACTTTTAAGCGTTAATCCAAACGGCAACAAGATTTGCATACAGTCGAGTAGATTTTCCGCTTAATATAGTGTGCTTGCACAGAAGGAGAAATGCGGTAAAATTTGCTCGTGAGGAAATAGCTTCGACTGTGACGCCGGCCAATTGCACGCGCAAAATGCCGGCAGTGGTGGCGCAGTCCTGTTCTCGCGCAAATTTACCACATTTCATAAACTGTGCAAGCACACTATATTAAGCGGAAAATCTACTCGACTGTACCTACATGCAAAGCTCGTTGACAGAACAGATTTCGCAGTCGTTGCACCGTTTGCTACAGTACCCCCACCGCGCCCAACAGGGTGTTCGTGGCGAGACCAGCGTACCTGCGAACTTCAAAATAAACCTAATGCAAAGCAGTTCTTGTCCGAGGTGGGCGTACAAGAACAACAAGGACGTCAGGAGATGAGCAGTTTTTTCGCACCTAATACAGGTTGATGTATCATACAGATTCTGAGTCTATTGGTTTCAAAACCGTTGTCTAAATTGGTATATTCGTAGTTACTTTGTTTTTTCTCTTACTTTCAGCCCTGGATCATCGTTCTTTCTCTCTTTCAAGGTTTCTACTAGGATAGCGAGCATATCAATGTTTCAATGAAGGCTCCCCAAGACTTATATTCCGGTCACTCCATTCTTCTAGTCTGAGTTTTCGCCATCTAAACGAATGCTGTTTTTTTTTTGTTTCAGTCCCTTCAGTTGTGATAAATGAGTGACTAATGAAACGTAAATATGATTATCCATATTTCTCACCTTCATTCACTTCAGTTCCTCAGAGAAACAGAAATCCTATCATAAGCTCTGACACTGACGATGCCAGCTAGTCAGTGTACTACCTACCGGCTACTACTCAGTGAGTGTAACTTGAATCGATGTGTTATATCTACGATCCAGAGGATCAGCAACACATCATATCAACTCCAAGTCCACTTTATGCGATTAGTAAGATTAAAGAAAGTAAAAGAGGACACCAACACCTTTTGTAGTCGCAATACGTTTATACTGTAAGTGCTGCAGACAGCATCGCAGGTTCTTTTTGAAGTTCGTGAGTGCCGATGGTCCTGCCAGCAAATAGCGGCCTTCGCTTTGCTACGAACGCATACACTTTCTAAAGCTGTTGCGTTAGGCTTTACTTTGGCATGAGCTCAGCGTCAATGGATGGGAAGACCTCAGCAATAGTTGAATTGTCTCACTATCTTGAGTTCTCAAAGTTATACATGGTGTAAAATCCAAATTCATGTCGTCACTCTTCCATGAACAAGACAATAGGTAAACTATACTAGGTTATATGGTAAAATGTAGCTTTCAACACCTATCAAGGTGATGTTATGCAGCTCAACAACTCATCAAGAAGGGCAAAACTCCGAACATCCTTAGTGCGACATTCATTCTTGGCTTTTACCAGCACCAGTTTCCGCAAGATGCTTCAAATAGAATATAAACAGAATAACAGCTTCTTTTGATTTCCGAGAAGTATCACCCACCTAAATAGGTTCTCAGTTTCTATGTATGATATATCGAAACCCTTGACTGATCTAATCCACACTTGATGGGAAAAGACAGTAATTTCCAGTAATCAGTTGAGCTTAGGGCAATTACGGTGAAATGCAAAGTGGGTTTGAAATGCGTATTTTCCCTTCTTCAAAATACTTGAAGTATCGATCCTAGTCTTTGTCGAGTAAACCACAGGTTCAAATCCTTGGCAATAAGTACGCAAATGCAGTTTAAAATAAAGGACGATGTGACTAACTCGGCTTCGAAGCCAGTGAGTTTAGTTTCCGGTCCCGCCACGAACAACCTGTTGGGCGCGGTAGGGGTAGTGTAGCAAACGGTGCAACGACTGCGAAATCTGTTCTGTAGCTCGTTGTGACTTGAGAAAGAAACGTACAAAGTATAGCTTATCGACATTGAGCTAAAGTCTCCAACAACACACTGCGAGCAAAGGATTGAGAGCGTTGAGTCGGGGGGGGGGGTGGAAGAGCAGCGAACTTTTTCCATACGTATTTTGGCAAGCGGTGTGCTTTTACCCACAACATGCTCGGAATCATGAAAAGAAAAACAAATTTGACGGGAAAGGTCTAGCGATGGTTACCACCCATACTACTCGCGACAACCGCTGGCCTAAGCTAGTGTTTGAGGCACTTGGACATTTCAAAGTAGCTTGCATAGGATTTGGAAGAGCGGAAAAACAGACAGACATTGGCGTAGTGCGCGCGCAATGGCCGCAGCCGGTACGACTGTCACGTTCTGGCAAGCGTGCAAAGCAGCACGCTCTTGAAATTGAAGTGTAGCAGACTTGGAAAAAGTACGGAGAAGACTGCTTACTGTTTTTTTCCGCACTTTTAAGTCTGCTATTCACTTCAATTGCTACGTTTGCTACGACCCCGGCTGTTCGGATGCTTGACTTGTGAAGTTGTGCGCAAACAGTACATTGACCAATTCAGCTTTAGAGCCATCGGTTTAGGAGACCAAAAAATAGAGTGAAGGAAAATTACTTGGCTTTCGCTAATGAGCGCAGCGGAATGAAACGAAAACGTCGCGACCTTGCCGCGCGGCGAGGCAACGTTGCCGCGGACGTCGCTACGGCAGCCGCGCCGCCGTTGGTGACGCCGGATTTGAAGCGTGCGACCTCTCGCTGATGGAGCGACCTCTTGGGATAAATCGAGCAAATCCTTTTGAAATCCGCTTCATTTCTCCCATTTCGGCTAAGTTTCACTATTTTTATTTGATAATGCCATGAAACCCACTTGATTTTGCTGTATTTTTATCTTTTTCATCAGTTTGGTTTTTCTGTCAAGATCTTATCTCTTTTTGGTCAACTGCGTCGATGTTTCAAATTTTCTTCGAGCGTTGGCTTGCAGAAGTTCGAATTTGTAAATATGTTATTGTTTTGAATTGCTGCATGAGCGTGCAATTCTTGCTTTCTAATTGTTTCGATCTTGAAATCACCGAAACACCAGCGGTTTTTGTTTGAAACTTGTTAGTTCAGATCTTACATCTTTTTCTTTACATTTTTTGGCACAAATCGTATAACTTATTCGAGAGTACCATCTACTCATTCACAATATACAGCTCTATACTTTTGTTTCCATACAAACTGCTGAGACCTCTGTTTGTTTCTGAGAACGGTGTCCCATTTTGAACAAGAAAGGTTCTTTCCTTATTGTCGGATTTCACAGCAAGATTAGAACTTGAGTGCTTGACTGTTTCAATTATAATATTTAGTATTCTCCTAATTAATCATATGCATATCATGCAACAAAAAAAATCCGTAAGTGGTTGAACTAGAGCACGTCTGAAACTTTTATGAGACTACATTCCTTCAATTATATTCAGCTTTACTTTCACTGTAAATCTATATCATTCTGTACTTATGTTTCATATGCAGCCTCCCAGCTTCTCATCACAAATAACACGATTTTCAGCTAGCTTGCTCATTTTTTTGCCATAACCTTTTTTCCTCTCCAAATGTTCTTTTCTAGAAAAGTGCCTAACCAAGTATGATCTAAGCTCTCTATCCGAGCCTTCCATTCAATCGCCTGCACTTTCTTTCACGTGGACGACGTCACCATGGCGTCATTCATGAAAATGTTCAAAAACAAAAAGGGATCCAATAAGGAAAACTTGCCCAATTTGGTAAGGTATACCCCAACTATAGCGTTAATTTTTCTATTTTTTCCTACATTTTTACTTTTGGCATTCACTTAAACTTCAAAAATTCATTTCAGAATCGTAGTAGCACTTTGGATAGCTCCTCAGCCCCAACAGATGACTTTGTTAGACGAAGAAATGATGCCGGTGTTTATACTGGAGAATCGCGAAGGTCTAAAGAAATGCATATCCCTAATCCTTACTCAGTTGTTACTGCACCTAAAACTACCAGAGGTATGTCTCATTCACCATTCTTCCTTTTGCACCTCACATCCGTATCACTGTTGGCATAACAAAGTAATTTTTAGGACCACGTTCTTGTCCCGGAGCTCCCATGGATGACCGAAGTTACCGTAATAGCATGAGCCAACGCGGGAAACCTTTCAATGACAGATACTCGACTATGAACAGCTCTTTACGTTATGAAAATGTAGGCAGGAAAAGAAATGAGTAAGCCACTTTGCGATATGTCATTATATATCTTATCTGTTTTCCATTTGCCTTCTAGAATGTATCACCACGAGACCATTCTTGAATACGGAAGTGAAAGCGCAAACTCTAGTCGAGAGAGCCCTCCAGATCGTCAAAGTAGAAAAGAAATGGTAACTTACCTTTTCTGGATCTCTGGATCAGTTACTTTCATCTTTCGTTCATCTTTCGAAGAGCAGTTTTTCTCAAACATTTCAAACTTTTCCATTTCGTTTATCATTCATTTATTACTTTCTGCTCAAATATATCCTTCAGGCAAGACGACAAAACCATCGCTATTATAGCTCAGCTCTTACCGACTCAACGGACGATGATGATGGAGCTAATATGCAGATCGTGCGTAGATACATAATATCTTTGTTCATGCTTTTGTTTTACTCTTTGTTGTCTTACCCTTTATTTTCTGTATTCTAGCTACAACTGGAAGCAAAACTTAAAAGAGCGAAAGAGCTCATACGGTCAACAAGGAGAGATATGACGGAGCGAATTGAGGAATTGCAGGATGAAATTGATCGTAAAAGGTGAGCAGTTGCAATCGGTGCATTTGTTTTGTTCTTTCCCTTCAAATGTTCAAAAACAGTTTTTTTTTTAATATTTGTTGGGAATGTGTATAGCAAATATCTTGACTTCTTGGTTAGAATGTAAAAATCGTTCTTGTAGTCGAGACTACGACACTCTCAAGTGGCACTATAAACAGGCTCGAAAAGCTATAGAAGATGAGCGCAAAATCAATGCTAGACAAAGTAAAAAACTTCAACAAGCACTGGAAGAAGTGGTTGGTATTTTTTTCTTTGAACATGCTCTTTCGTTTCTTTTCACGGCTCTTATGTACTGTTTAGTCACGATTGAAAGCTATGCTTACGGAACACTCGGACGATAATTCGTTCCTGATTCCTTATTGTGGTGGTTTGCCACCAATGGGCTATGATAGCGGTGCTGGTGAAGCGTTATGTTCTCTGGCTGAAGCACAAGGTGAAGGTGTTGGTGATCGCTTATGCTCCCTTGGCGATGTGAATGGTGACAATGTGAGCGAGGGACTATCGTCGCAAACCGAGCACACTACAACACGTGAAAGTACAGCTGAACCCAATAACAAAATGGATAATCCGGATGATATGCAAGACGAGGTTAGCGTTTTGCAGATATCGTTTGCTTTTTTATCATCAGTTGGGGAATATGTTTCACTTTTGCGCCTGCTTTCCATTCATTGAACTAATTTTGGATTTTCTTCGAAAGTGTGTTGCTTTGAGTGGTTCAACATCTCCCACCTGCTTTTTGGTCAAGGGTTTTTTTCATACGTATCCATGTTGCCCTTTTATGAAAGCGAAACTCACTAGAAGTCCCGTTGGTGCTTCATCGCACCATTTGTCGATAAAGTGCTTTTCATTCGAAATGCATATGCTCGACTTTTTCCATTTCACTTCCTACTGTTCTTTTACTACGAATAAGCTACTGGCTACTTGTTTGACATTTTGTGGAGATTTTATTACGCTAACGCATTTGTCCCTTGTCACTTGAGTGGCTAATTTCTTGTTTAGGTTCGAGTGTTTCGTACGGCTGAGTGCGACACACCGCCTCCAGAAAGACCAAGAGCCGCCGGTAGTCCGGTTGAGCCGCTATCTTCTTACATCCCACTGCCTGAGTTTACCCTGAGCAATGGCGTCATTCCTCAACGGTATGAACTTTGTTTACCCAGTCTGCTATTAATCCGTTCTCAATTACTTACTTGTAGATCCCTTTCTGACACCGATATTCGTGCTCTAGTCCTTCAAGAAGAACAAAAAGAAGAAGTGAGAAAAGAGCAGCAACATTTGGTTGAGAATCTGAAATCGCGTTCAAGCAGCATCCGCAAAGATTACGATTATTACGTTAAGGTAAGTGATTATCAGGAACAGTTTCCGTGGAGCTTTGGAATTCTTCACCTTTTCTGTATAGTATATATTTTTTCTTGATTTTTCCTTGCTTCATTATTTACGTTTTCGTAAGCATTACTTTCTCTTATACATCAATTCCTGAACTTCATTTTTCGCTTTTTTGAGATGACTTGGTCTGAAAGTTATGCTTAGGGCTATAATGAGAAGATGGACGAAGAAGGCTCAGTAAGTTCATCTGATGATGAGACTTACCGCATTATTGAAAGACAACTGAAGAAGCGAGGTGAAGTAGTACGATTTCAACCACCAAGAGTGACCGTACAGCCGAGGCACTACAAAAGGTTAATTTATCCATTGGAGGTTGAGCGTACATAAAGTAACTTTTTTATTCAGATTCGGAAAAATGGAGCGTTGCGCTTTAGCAGAGTTCGACTATCTCCAGGATATATCCACCGACGTCAGTGCACTCCAGTCCAGCCCAGAGGCTCATCATAGTATAGCCATTTGAGTGATTTTTTTACCGTTTTTCTATTTTATTTTTAGCAATAATTGTTGTCATTTTGGTATTTTCTAAACTATTGTGTTAATACTTTATGCTATAACAATTGTTGTCATTTTGCAATTCTGCTGCACCAACAATTGTTTGATTGCAGTTTTATTTTTCGTTCCGCATTTACTTGCATTTGATAGCTGTTGAAACAGGGTTATATGTCAAATAACATCATCGCAAATGATCGTCACTTACTCGCAACGTATGACGTCGCAAATGTGCACCGCCTATCTATCAATCGCGTGCTCAATTACGTGCTCTGTATGCTAATGTTTTACCATCTCTCAATGACCCTTGCCTTACTTCGTACCTTGGCCACACACCACTTATCTTTGTAATTTGTCCGCTCTTTAACTGAATAAACATTGTCAGTACCTTGCAAGAAGTGAAACAATAGTTTAAGCTCTCGCTACCTTTCCATAGTCGGGTTTTTAATGTCAAAGAAAGTTATTAGTGCTAGGCATTTTTCCAAATTTACTAAATCGTTCCAACCAGCTGCTCTGCAGTGCACGGATGGAAGTGGATAGAACGCTAATGAATGGTCATGCTAGCACAAGTGCTCCAGTAAAAGATGAGCGCATGGATGATGGAGAATGGAATGGCGACGAAGGTCTAAGCGAATTCTATCGAAATCATCCATGCGCACGCAATGAGCGTAGGTTTCTTCCCACATTCCTTGATGTAGTCAACGTATATCTAGTTTTATGATTATTATGCTTTCTCTGTTTATTTTTTGTGACCTTTTTATGGCTTGGGTGTTTTATCAAGTATCTATTTATCTCACTACATTTTGTTTCAAGTGTTCCGATAATTTAGCTTATCCATCCACTAGTCAAGAAGAATTCATCAGAGAAGAAGATTGTTTCAATCCCGATGACTACGTTGAAGTCAAAATATCGGTAAGATCTCAACTCTCTTTCCTTCCTGTTGCTTCTTCTCGACGTATTTACTTTTCATCCTTGTTGTTCCATTACCCCTGTTGCTTACAGAAAGGTCCCAAAACACCTTTCATACCACCTTCGAAAAGGGACGATGCTCCGCTTGCTTCTATACTGAATCCACAGTTGGATAATATAGATCCAAGGTATTTTCATCCTTCCACTTGAGTCAACTCTATCTACTCTCTCATGCCATTTAAGTTTTCATGCACCTGCTTTAGGCGGTTTTTTACCGACTACGAGCACAATGCGGTAGTTCGGTTCTCCCGCATTTTTGCTGCAAATATCAAATCAACTTCCAAAGCAGAAATATGGTGGCCCTCGAAAACTTTTCATAAAAAGGTCAACGCTGAGGTCTGTTCATATGTCCCATCATGCCTTTTAGATGGTGGGAAAGTCGGAGTGAAGATTTTTTTTGATAAAATATGTCATTCTTGTTCCAGAAGCCGCCTGTCAAAACGGAAAGGAAGAAGTTAGCACTCACTTTTGCTCCGGATCCTCCTGTTGAGATGCTGGCACCAGACGAGGAGGTGCGTTGGAAGCTACGGTTGAGCGGTCGCTATAATGCAACCTCTAGGCTTTGATGCTTTCTTCCAAATCAAAGGTTTCTTCTCAAGCAAGCACATCGCATGCTAATGACAAGCAAGCTGAGGACGCAATGGCTCCATGGAGGGCAGGACCAGCAAAAATATGGTGCGCATATATTTACTAAATTATCATTGTGGAGTGTCTTTTCTTCGTTCTTGTTGCTTCTTTTTACTTGATCTCTTAAAACATTGGTGAGCAATTTTGATAGTGTTTTTGACAGTTCGTATACTCATAGTTCGATCGTATCAACATTCCAACTCCCATACTTCTTTGTCTGTTGCTGTTCATACTCTCCTTACTCATTTTCTTGAATCTAGGTATGATCGTGCTGGGGTACCTTCAACGGCGTCTACCTATGACTACGGTCTGGTCAAAAGGAGAAGGGTGAGTGACTCTCTCATTCGCATTCATGACTATCATCTCATATTTTTTAGGAAGATGCAAGCACTCGAGAGCAAGCGCAAAAACTGCTGCCTGCTGAACTCATCGAGTGGGAAGATGAGATTATGATTGAGAGCGACGATTTTCGGGAGGAAGTGAGCTAACATCTTAGAGATACTGTTTGTTGATCACTGTTAGTTCCTTCTGTAGGTTTTGGACGAGCTGAAGTATGGAGTCGAGCCAGCTTGTGGCTGGGTACCAACTCAGTATACGAGAACCTATGAGCAGTACATGTTGGCAGGTTGGCTCAGTTTGTTCACGATGTTTTTGATGATATAAGCCAATACTGTATTACGCTTCAGTGAAAAATGACGCGTTTGATCTGATGTTTCAACCCGTCCAGAAGGGAATAACGCCGTCACCCATCACGTTAGCACCGCATCCTGGTAGGTTCAAGTCATTTTCCATCAGTTATTATCTATGTTCTTATCGCTTTTTGACTAAAATTCTTTTCTTTTTCGAAGATATTGTCACCGAACCGAGTGCATCGCACTCACTGTTTCCTCACGATTTCGTTAGCCAGCTCGATTATCGGTGGGAGGACGATGTGATTTTGGACCCGAAGCATGTGGATAGGATCACAGGTTTGCTTCGATTTTTCTTTTTTCTACTTTCACTGTAACTGCATGCCATGAATCTCTCCGCCAAACTATGACTTTTGCATGGTATTGAGGTTTTCGGATGACTTGCTTTTTTTCAGTTTTATTTTTCGATTTTGTAGTGTTTACGTCTATCGTTTGGCACCTTTTACTAAGCGCGAGGTATGGAATTTATACGAATGAGGTGCAAATTTCAGAACCAAAGGTACTCTCTTTGGACTACCTGGATGATCCGTTGATTTATGGAATGCCGGATGACCGACGATCAGACGATCCTATGGACGCTCCGACGAATAAGCCGTTTGACCGCAAGGAGCATCAGTTCACGAAGAAGTCGAAGATGATTCTTGGGCAGGTGCAACAACGGCAGAAGCAGGAGGAAGAGGAGCAGGTCAGCCATCAGAAAATGAGTTTTATACTCGATCTTATCTTCATTCCTTATTTTAGATGGAAACTTCTGTTGCGCAAATGACTGACAAAGATCCATTCAACCTCAGTAATGACGATTACTATCTGCCAAAGACTATCAATAAGTATGTTGAGACGTTCATGTATCTGATTACCTTTACATCTTCTCGTCATTCAAGGTCTGGTCCCGCCGGTAACAGTATGCTGATACAGCATTCGATTCCTGCTCAGAACATTCATAGAACGTTCTTCCCTACATTCTTGTTACCGTCGAAGTTGCGGCACTTCCACAGGTACTGACATCTTCCATTTACATGTCCTTTCACAAACCTTGCACTATTTCAGGCAACCTCTCTCTAAGCGTGTTATTCGGCAGTTCAACGGAAGGTGGGTGGAGATCAAGAAGCTGACCAAGTACATAAAAATGAAAGAGGAGGTGAGCTAAGATATTCTTCTTTTTCTATGGCGTTTGTTTTCCATATTTTCTCTCTTACTTTTTCCCTAAACTGCCTATTTTTTTACATTTGAATGACCCACATCATAATAACAGACTTTTAGTTAGATTTTGCTATAGATTTTTGTATTATAGAACTTCACACACCCTAGTTTAAACAACCAGTTTAATCATTTCAACTGCCTCTTGTCTATAATTTTGCTGTTGAAAAATGATCTTTGCAAATTCAAACCAGTACACACATGTACTTTCTAAATTTGCAGCAACGAGAGAAACAACGATGTGCTGAAGGCGGTGGCGATATCTTCTTCATGCGTGATGTAGCAGATCTTAGTGGACGAGATGGTGATCTTGCGTTGTTGGAATACTCCGAGGAACATCCTCCGTTGTTGTGTCAGCCAGGAATGGCATCAAAAATCAAGAACTTTTACAAAAAGGTTGGTTTGTATCTTAGGTGCGTTGCTACTGCTTGGTAATTGTTTCGTTTACAGAAGCCTGGAAAAGATGTCGATCCTGATTTTGAGTATGGTGACATGGCCTACTTGCATACCATTCCCTTTCTTGGACAATTGCAACCGGGTCAAGCAATGCAATCAGTTGAGAACAATCTGTATCGGTAAGATAGACTTTTCAATGGATGAGTTTTACTGCAGCTGTATCATTCTAGTGCTCCCATATATCGACATTCACCTCAACACAACGATTATTTGCTTATTCGAAACCGCAGCGGGTAAGTTATAGCGGATAATTCCTTGTTGTAATGGCTTAGCAGTTCTTTGGCTTCTAGGTGGTTCATTCGGCCTTGCCCTCCTTTGTTTCTTGTGGGCCAGGAATGTCCTCTCTATGAAGTGCCGAGTCCGAATTCCAAGCGAGCTACGATCTTCGTCAGAGATTTTCTTTTGGTAAGCATCAGAGAAATATTTCTATTGTTCGAACTCTTTTGCATGTTTTTAGTATTTTATCTATCAAATGCTTATAATAATTTAACTATGATATCGTAAATCTTGTCGCTTTAGGCGTTCATCTATCGCCTCTTCTGGGCTAGTGAGCATAGACCTCGTCGTTTGAAAATGGATGATATCAAAGCAGCCTTTCCTCACTATGCTGAAAGTAGCGTGCGAAAGCGATTGAAACAATGTTCGGACTTCAAACGATTGGGCACAGGACCGGATCAAAATTACTGGGTATGCTACAACCCTGATTTCCAGAATCATTTCGTTTTGGTTTGCTAGAAATCCATTGCTTCAGGTGTTGCGGCCGGAGTTTCGGCTTCCTAGTAAAGAGGAGGTGTTGGCGATGGTTACCCCTGAAATGTGCTGTGCACAATATAGCATGCTTGCGGCCGAGCAGAGGTTGAAGGTCAGTATATTTTACATTTTATGCCCCATTTTACATATTTTTCTGTATTTATTGTCACATTTTTATTATTTTTTCTTCTATTCTTCACTTTGCCTGTTGGTCCTCCAAGTTAACTTTTGTCTCTTGCAAAAACTCCAATTTGAAAGCACAAAAAAGCAGTTACATATAAACTTTATAAAAGTCAGAGCCATATCAAAACGAGACCATTCTGACCCGATACTCATCACTTTACCCAACATCGTAACCTTTCACCAAGCGTTTCAGGATGCGGGTTATGGTGAAAAATACTTCTTCACTCCTGAAAATGAGGATGATTCTGATGACCAAGTTACCATCGAGGACGAGGTGCGTTTTTGCCGTGGGGATATGTATTTTTTTTTACAAATAGGCAGTTTTAGATAAAATGTGCTCCTTGGAATACTACTCGTGCTTTTCTGTCATCAATGCGGGGAAAATGTCTTTTGGATCAAACGGGCATTGCCGATCCTACTGGTTGTGGCCAAGGTTTCAGTTACGTTCGTGTGTCACAGAAACCGCAAAAGGTCAGTTTTGATTTTTCCCAGATTATTTGGGTCATTGTTTCTTAACATGTCTTTTTTGAAGGACGACACACCAGCAATGCCAAAACGTTTGGTTACGGGTACAAATGCCGATCTCAGGAAATTGCCGCTTAAAGAAGCCAAGGAGATTTGTAGGGATTACGGTGTGCGAGAAGAGGAAGTGAGCTCATCTTATTATTGCTAGTCTTTCCTTTCTTTATTATTTTCTTCATGTAGATAAATGCATTGTCTCGATGGGAGATTATCGATGTTATTCGAACATTATCCACGCAAGCAGCAAAAGCAAAAGCTGACTCTTCTGGGGACCGTAAGTTTATCACTTGAATTTCCTATTTTTTTCACGCATTTTTGATGTACTTAAAAATGTCTTTAGATACGAATGTTTCTGGGATGGCACGATTTGCCAGGGGTAATATCCGTTTCAACTTCGCTGATATGCAGGAAAAGTACAAGAAGCATTGCCAACATATATTCGACTTGCAAAATCAGTATGTAGCAAGGTTACAATTACCAGCATAATACATTTGAATATTATCTTTCCAGAACCCTAGCCAATCCTGAAGCACTCTCAACTGACGAAGGTAGCTCGGGTGAAGATTCTGACAATGAGGAGTTGGCTACAAGGCTGGAAACGATGCTCCAGGCTAACAAAGGTAAACTTTGATACCTAGCAATTCCACTAATGAGGTTCCATCAGAGCTCTTACAGGGAAGAAGCATATTTCTATGTCCGAAAGAGCCAGGATGGAATTCGAAAGCGAAGAGAAAGAGCGACAAGATCTGAAAAGAATGGTTCACGGCGACGCGCCTATCAAGACTGAAAAGGACAAAAAGGAGGCTACTGCTGAAGAGAAGAAGAGTATGTTACTCATAGTTTGCACTGTATTTTTACGAGTATAGACACCGAACGTTTTTGGTTGATTTACATGATGGTTTCTTTCAGAACTTTCCTAGTTGAGAGTTGTTGTTGAGGAAATGTGCCCTTAGCGTTTCTTTTTTGTTCTCTTTGCATTACGTACCGATCATAGTTTGCATTTACATCTCCCAAGTTAATCAGAGAACCAGATCATAATAACTTTTTTCAGATGTTTCAAAAATTGGTGAGGATTTGGCTGCATCTGCATCGAAGATATCTGGTATCACTGCCAACCAGAAGCTAAAAATCTACCGAACAATGAAGAATCCAGATGGAACCGAATCCGTAAGAAAAATCGTCGATTTTAGAAAGTTTTTCTCTTTGACCAAAATGCCGTCTTTCAGACACGTGTTGAAGTAGTGACAAGACCACAGCTCATTGAAGCATACACTAGGATAAGAATGACAAAAGATGAGAACTTCATTGAGGTGTACGCACAGATGGATGAGCAGTTCAAAGAGGTATGGACTTATAAGATAGCTTTGGAAAGGCAACTAGAGCGACGTATTCAGGAGCGAAGGAAGCAGAAGCGACGGCTACAAGATCAGTTGCGGAGAATACGAAGAAACGAAGAGAAAGGAAAGACTGGGCATCAGCAACAGGTATGATTTTGGTCAAGAAACAGTTTTTTTCTTTGAAAAACTCAAGCGATTTGAAAATTTTGGATTTTTTTGTTCATTCAAATATCTTATTTAACCTTATGATCGATATAAGTGGCGGATTTTGTGATTTTTTCCTATAGACCTTTATGTGACGATGTCAAAAGGTGATGGTAATGCCTTTCTCTATTATCATATACAGTGAACCAAATTACTACTACCGCTCTTCGACTTTTATATAGCTTGCGTTTCATTTTCTTATCTGAAAACTGTGAAATTCAGTTGTATTTCCATATGTGAAAGTGTTTCACATCAACTTGTTGGCCTCTAGTGGAAGAAATTTTGTTGCAGCGCGTCGTCGAGAAAAAGCCTGTTCCTATCAAGCCAAACCTGCAAAAAATGCGTTGCTCTGCTTGTCATGGCACTGGTCACATGAAAACTAACAAGAATTGCCCACTCTATGGCAAGGATCCAGCCAAGACACCGCTAAAGGATGCTGGGGTAAGATGACCTGTTTTTTTTTGGAGTTTTCTATATGCACGGTTGATCAATTTAGTCTGGTACGTCGGAAGGTGAAGAAGAGTCCACTTCTCTCACTGGTGAGCTGGTGGCAGTGGAAGGCACAAAAGTGAAGATTAGTCGAAAGGTTATCAACAGTCATGAGGGCAAAAAGAAGAAGCTTAAGTACGTTTTTGAGATTTTTAGTTTTATTCTTTGTTCCTTCATTTTCTTATGGTTCACGCGCTGTTTGTCCAGGAGCTCACTTCCTCGACATTTGGCCGACGAGGCTCGAAAGCGAGGTGACGAATCCATAGGCTCATCTGACGCTGGAGGCGCTTCGCCACCTATGTTGATAAAACAAGAGAAGGAAGGCGAATTTGATAGCGATTACGAACAAAATGTGACACCCGGTTAGTGTAGAGAATACTTTGCAACAATCATAGAAATGCTAAGCTTCTGATTCTTGTAGTTCGGCCGAGACTCAATGCTGGCGCTGGAATCTCATCTTCGAAACGACGTATATCTAGTCTACCAGAAGAGGATTATCTTCAAGGCCCACATAAGAGTGTGCAACGAATTCGCGCTGATCCGAAGGTGAGGTCGCATAAAAACAAAAAACTTCATCAAAGTCACGATATATTGTTTGCTATAGGTCACTATGGGCACATTGCTGACCGAGATTGTGAACGAGTTGAAGACTATCCCCGGATCAGAACATCTCATGTTTGCTGTAAATGCCAAGAAGGTAAGTTGCAGGATTTTCTGGAAAATTTTGAAGCTAAAGCTTTGCCTGTAACTTCTTGAACAAACAAGTGCTCAGTTTTATTATTTTTATTTGTTTTCCTTTTTCCGTTCTATAGTGTAGCCTTTTTGCCTTACAGGTCAAGGATTACTACGACATCATCAAAAATCCAATGGATCTGCAAAAAATCAAGTGTAAAATTGCCGACAACAAATACGAACTTCGTCAGGAGTTTTTATTGGTATCTTAGAATTTCTACAAACTATCGCAGATAACTCACTACTCTTTACAGGATGTGAAACGTATGCTTGATAATTCTCGGCTTTATAACGGTGATAACCATGTGATCACAGATGCTGCAAAAAAGGTACTGTTATAAAAGTTCTTTTCTTTCCTCAGTTACTTTAATTTTCAATTTTCCCAGATGTTTGAACTTGCATCAAAGCGACTTGTGGAGAAAGAACAACAGCTAATGAAACTTGAGAAAGCTATCAACCCTCTTTTGGATGATAATGATCGGGTAAGCTTTGGTTATATGGGAAAGGATTTTAATCTCCATTTGAAAGAAAAACCAATATTTTAGGTTGGATTTGGCTTCGTTCTTGAGAAGATAGTCCAGGCTTGCAAGAATATTCCAAAGTCTGTGCCATTCCATACAAGAGTAGATGCGAAAAAGGTAATTTGTCGTGATTTTTCAACCGTAATTATCGGTTTAGTCAGTTTTTATTGACTTATTTCTTATTTATCGTAAAAATCCTAGAAGAAGAGACATTTTTCTTGAATTTTTGCACTATGAAAAGCCATAAATTTTTTCGAACGTTTTAGGTGCCATTTTACTACCAAAAAATCAGCAGACCCATGGATCTGGGGACAATCGAACAGAACGTCAAAGCCCATCATTATGTCACCGTCGAAGAGTTCAGAAATGATATTCATCAGGTGAGAAAAGCTAGGGTTTTAGTAGGGTCTGAGTTTATCAACGCCTTTGCAGATCATGATCAATTCGGAACAGTACAATGGTCCCGCTGAAAAGTCATCGTATACTGCAAAAGCGACAGAAATTGTTGCACTTGCTGATAAGATGTTGGCTGAGAATTCTGTTCAGGTATTCTAATTTCTCGTATCCTGGCAGTTAGATGCGGTATAAGCCAAGAAGTCAAAAAAGTGCACAAATTATTCTCTGTTTCTAGCTATCCGAGCTAGAAGCTAATATCAATGGATTTGATCTCAATATTGGTGAAGTTGAACCAGAAATCGAGGACGCGATGGCAAATGATGGTGAGATTCTATTAGTTGGTATACATTGCTCAAGAATTCCCATTCAACCAAGGGTTTTTGGTGACAATCCCGAAAATATCGCTGTACTTTCGCTTTCTTTCGCTCTCCAAAATTTTCTCTTTCTTATTTAGCATAGCGATTTTCGCCTAGATTCCAAAAATTAAATTTGACAGCTGTAGAGGTTATCACATGCTGTAGTCATTCAAAATTTTTTTCTTTTGTAATTTAGCGTTCATGAATGTCGAGTATGTTGCAGAAGAGATGTCAGACGCCGAAGAGGGCGGCGTTTTGGTTGATGATCTTGCACTCAGTGGAAACGAGATGGAGGATGAGGAAATGGGTTAGTTAACCTCTTTTCGTGCATCTCTTTCAAGATCTCATGTGTTGAAAATCAGTAAACAGCAGACTACGTTCACAATTGTTGCCTCAAATTTACAACTCTCATCAACATAACAACAACTGGTCACTTACGAACGCTTTCTGGCAAATCTGGATATCGCAGCTTTTTGGATACTATTTTGGGAAAACTTAGTTAAGCCCCGTGGGGGTGTTCAGCATGCTCGATTACACCCCTCTGCCAAATTTCAGCCCCCTAGCTCAAATTTTGCAAAAAATCGATAAAATCGACATCGATCGGTAACGAAAAGTGGACTGTGACACCCGCCGGGGCCCGAAGTGTATGTGTGCCAAGTTTGGTCCGGATCGGTTAAGAAATGGAATTTTCTATTCGGAACATACGGCGGAGCCGGATAAGCCAGCTAGTTCTACATATGAAACCCAATTTTAAGCATTTAACACTGCTTGAGGGAAAAGATAAGGTTTATGAGTTTCTGTGTTTATCAACTTCTACAACTTCCTTACAACGGGCTCACTTTAATGTGGACATTTTGGGTCAGCACATATTACTTTTTTAGACGAATCCGCTTGGACAAGTGAATTGCTGCAATCTCGTATGCATTCATCTGGTCAACTCAATAACGATCTAGCTCTGTCCGATTCGGACGACGAAGAACGAGTCGAAGCGATCAAGAGAGGTGACACTAGCGACAACCTCTTGGATTCCTTCTAATCCCAATGCCTCACCCTCATGTTCTACTGCCAAAGACGTGCAATCATAGATTGCTCTCACATCCCTCTATCCAGCAATCTTTCATTTTCTACCTCAGCCTTAGATTTGCTCATAATAAGAACCTCGTGTAAGAGGGCAAGAAGTTACTGTATATGATCTTTCTGATTGTCTTTTGATTTCTATAATTCCTCAAAATACCTAATTTAGAACTCAAATTTCTAAAGGGTTGTGCATGATGGACTTATTATCCAAATTTTCCCTATACATATATCAATTAGACGCACATATTGTGAATAAGCAGGGCCCTATTTATAGATTGTAGAATGGGGCGTTTGAGGAGCAACTTTATCCCGGTGGGTTCTCCTCAAAATTACTAGTCTCAAATATCCTCTCTTAGGTTTAGTGTGTATTTAAGGTAGTACGTGTGCGTTTTGCTGTTTTCTCTTTTTCTGTCTTTTTTCTCATCTGATCTGCTGAGCATGGTTTTCTTGATGATCATCTCCAAAAATGTATACTTGTTTAAGGGTTCTTATGATGTCGATATCTATGATTTCTGTATTCTTTCTTCTTTGTTTGGCTCTTTCATTTGTATAATTTTTGTTGTTTCCTTGTCGCATTACGGACACACATATACAGAAGACTGAGAGAGTTATAAATTATGATTCTGTTAGATGTTTGCTGCATTTGCAAGGAGAAAAGTGTGAGGAACGAGAGGTTCTGAGAAAATCAGAATTTTTACAAAAATCTGATTGAGAAGAATGCTCATTTCCATGATGTTAAGGGAAAAATCAATCGGTCTGCAGAATGATGTTCTAAATAGATTTCATCAAAAACTTGAAATTGTTGTAAAATTTGAGGAAGCAGACCATCGCCGGGGAAGAGAAGCACCCGAAAAAAGCAGGAGAATTTCGGAAACAGGGAAGGTTTGCGGACAATGAGAAGACAAAAGTTTGTTGAAAAATGAAGAATGGGAAATCACAAAGATCTGCCAAGTCCAAGATTTGGTCAGTGCAGAAAGGTGCCAGGTTCAGTCTCGAACAAGACATCCACTTTACGAGTTCAAGTTTTATCTATACAACTTTACCTGTGATGGCTGGTACCTCAACTTTGAGTAACTAAATCAAAAATTTGATTTTGATCTTATTTTTATCATTATTCAGTGGAATTTGAGATGTTGATTACAAACTAAGGACGAAATCAGGATGAGATTTGGTTGGCTGAATGGTAAATCAGTTGTTTGAGAAGTTAGACATAAAAGGATCGAGTCCAGTATTGTGCAAAGTGTTCAGCAAAATTAGCTTCGCACTGCTAGTGCATTTTTGCCAAAATTTATCAAAACTGTAAAGGAATTTCCCACGCTTTACACGAAAAAGCAAATTGGCTGAAATACGAGAAAGGAAATGTGACGCGCGTTGAAAAAGATAGTGAGGTTGTCCGAGCGGTAGCCCAGGGGTGCAGAAGAAGTAGGGCGGTCAGCGGCAACCGAAGGGGGCAAGGTAGGAAAGCTCCCGGAGCAAGCGGGAGCCATCGGAGAGAGAAGCAGAGCAAGGGGAGGGGGAAAGAGGAGGAAAGAAGAGTAAGCAAACCACAACCACATGGCCATCACAGTGCAACCCCAGAAAACAGTAGAACACCCTGCCCCCGCTCCCCGAGGCCAAAGTAAGTCCCAGCATGCCCTCTCCTTCACCATGAGGTTCTCCTACCTACCCCACGGTATTTCGCCGAAAGAAACTTTATTTTGACGGGAGTACTAACTTGCTCTAGATGGGATCCGAGCCACAACACGTGCCACAACAGCCAATCGCACTATCCCCTCGACCATATGATCACCCATTATTTCCCATTCCATCGCTGGGATATTGGTAGAAAAGCGCTTGCCAAGTCAAAATTTTGCACCTAATTGGGTTCGAACTTTTGACGCATTCGTCAAGGACCGAATCGCTATCATGTGAACCATCCAGCACCACTTTTTAGGCACAATATTAAGCACTATCGATATTGAACACGACTATTAAGAACTGCTTTCACCACCCAGATGATCCTAAATGATTTAGCTTATTATTTATTGATTATGATTTTTTATTTATTTTTTTGATTATTTATTAGTTAGCTTGACATTCTAATTTTTTGTTCATTCTACCAACTATAGCAAAACGGACCTTTTGCAGCATTACTGTAGTAAACAATACTATATTTTAGCACAGTTCACTGCGATTGATGGAGTTCATCAGAGAAACTCCATCAAGTGCTATAATATCCCGCAGAGTCCAACTAGTCTTTTCTGATAATGTTCATTTCCGCATCGCAACTCGCAACTGTTACGGTTTATACCGCAGCGGTGCAAAAAGGTCCACACCAGAATTTTCAATAACACATTCTTTGTCTTAGAAGGCGTTCCAACTAACAATTGTGACAACTTTATTCAAGGAAAAATTATTCAAAAATCGTCTTAATAAAGAATTCTAAACATCGAAGTGTATATACTAAAAATGAGAGGAATGTTAATAAAGTCACTTCCAACTATTTTGTCCGCATCACCTTGTTCTCCGTGCAAGTAAAAGCCGATGCCTTTGAGTTGTTGGCTCTTAGACTAACGCCTATGAGTCGTAGGCTTCGAGCACCTTTGACTGATTCTTTTGATTCTTACAACAAACCGTAGTAATAGATTGAAAAGTCTTGATCTTACTGAAGAAACGCTGAAAAAAAAAGAAAACAAAACAAAAGCCCCTAGTAACGAGCCTATCAATAACTGCAATTTAGAATCTTCAACACCAAAGAAGAAAATTTACAGAAAATAATGAGTCCCTGAAAAGAATTTTTATTCGTGCCAAAGTAAACAAAGAGTTTTACATCTTCTTCCACATCAACAACTGCAACGAACGATACTTTCGTTCCTGTTATATGATAAAGAACGCTAAGATCAGAAAATCGAATAGCGATGCGATTTGGACGTTCGAACTCTAGTAAGGATGATTTTTTGCCTGCGATCAAGAAAAGATAGCGACGCCGTACTTCGTTTATCTTCGAAAACCTGTTCCGCTAAAAAATGAGCCAAGAAAATAAAATATGATCCAGGTATAAATCGCTGAATTTAATTTATATCCGTAAAGATTTTAGAATATGTCTCTAACATGGTAAACAACGGAAAATGATGAATTGAGAACAGAGTGAGACAGAAAAAGTTCTTACAATGATAAATCGTGAAACTATTAGGTTGTAAAGAAAGTTCCCGGGCACTTGCGAAATTTATTTTCAAATCGCTGTAACTTCAAGCAGATTGATTCTTTTCTAAAGCTCCAAACTTCATTGCAATGACAATTTTGTCCACAACATATATTTGTCTTGCTGGCTTCTCAGCACCTCACTGCGGTCCACCAGCATGCGCAGAAGGGAAAAAGGTCGTCGCGAAAAGTGGCCTATTTGCGCAGGATTATCTCATGCAAGATGAGAGCTGGAAAGCTCAGATGTTGTAATTATATAGAGTTCTGCCGAGGCTGTTATGGGGACCATTTATGTTTTTGAAAGACTCCCTGCAAAAAAATTTTCCCCAGAAAGTTTGAAAAATCGACCATTTTTTGCCCCAAAAATGTACCATTTTTCGAGTAAGTTGCTTTGAAGTCTTCTCGTTCTGCACAGGGCTAACCAAAAACTTTGATCACTGCGAATCTTGTTGGGGTAATGCCTTACACTTCTTTTGGACCCATCACCCAGGCGTGGCGATCTCCGCAGAAGCGACGCCAGCTGCGAAAAGAAATGCAGTCAGTTGCAAGTTCGACGGCTTGTAACTTCTGAGCACAGATCGCCAAACTCGAGTGCAGCTGCGGGTCAGTAGTCAACAGTCTTCTCAATCAGATCACCCATGATTTGGACGAAATTCTGTGAACTGCGCAAAAAAATGGCCGCAGAAAGAAAAATTGTGAAATTTTTATGGTCGGAAAGGTTTACTTTTTTGGTGTGCAGATCAGACACGTTTTGGCATCGATAAAAATCAAAAGCGGTTTTGAGAAGTTTAGGCTTCCCTCTACTGAACGGTGTAAAAAACTAGTCGTTGAAGTCCGACCGAGCGCCGAAAAAATGCGTTTGAAAATGAAATTTCCAAAAGTGCCCGGGAACTTTCTTTACAACCTAATATTTTATTGTCCTGTAGAAAGGAGAAGGTTTTGTGAAAAATGGGATAACATTTGTTTTTTCTGATGGTTCTGTCATAATATTCTGATTCTTTAGGTTTACAGGGGTCCATGTTAGTGACCCAATGCTTCAAAGATCTTTATTGTTTGTCAAAAAAGCTTGTGGAATCTAGAAATATCATGAGAAAGAGGTTCATTCTGAAATCTTTGAACAATGAAACCTAAACCTGTGTTTTGCTTGCATCGAAGCAAGAAAAGTTGCAAATTGCTCTCCGGTCTGGATGCACTCTTAATTTCATCGCTTAATTTCAACTCGTTTTCTGTTACTGATGAGGAAAATCTATTACAATTTTGCGATTAAAACCTCGATTTAAAGATGAATCAATTGATCAACTAAATTGTTTGATTATGAAAAACATCTAAATGCAGAAAGTTTACATGACATATCAATGGAAATTTGGTTATAAATTTCGAGGCATTCTCGCATAATTTTTTTTGTCATAAACGCTTTGTTCAAGCAGACGTCACATCTCCTTTCCCTTTTACCTGCGTGATTTTTGAATAGACATTTTCTCATATTCCCTGTTCTAGTTATATTCCCGAATGGTGGAGCAAAATTTTTTTTGTGAGGATAGTCACTCGGATTTATATGGATTAGATAGTCGAAACTCAAGAATGACAAACTGCTACATCGCCTATGTAAAAAATGCAAAACAGTTCAGGAATTCAGCTCCCTTATTTTGCAATTATTAATTACAGGATTTTTCTTGCTCATTTGCACTACTTGCCGCGGACCACACAACAACATAAAAGACTAACCAGGGTCAAGCAAGGGGTGTGGCACACGATCGCTGGTTACGACCCCCTCCCCTGATTGCTGTCTTAATAAGACCCCCCCCCCTGAACTATATACCTAAGATAACATTACCAGAGTTGAGAAAGAGGTCAGGCACAAGTCTTTCGAAAACAACCCCCCCCCCCCACCCATGAAAGCCCTCAAACGACCCCTTCTTCCTCCTCTTAACCTCTGGACCTCAAAGTGTGACATTCTGGAGTACACCAGCTTTTCCTAGAGAGTTTTCAGACTTCTGAGAGCTGTACGCCCGATTTTCTATGACTGCACTTTACAATCACACGTGATTCGACGGCTGATTTTGATCTGAATGGGCATATTGAAAGGGCCATAATTTTCTTATGGGTGGGGCGTTCGGCTCCAAATTTCCAGTGTAGAAAGAAGATATGTGCTCAATACTCATACCAGCAATGAAGGGCTTTCTGGATTTTGAAGGCAAGTTAAGGGGGTGCGGCACACCCCCAGAAGCTGCGGCAGCCGCAGCTTTTGAGGGGGTGTGCCGCACCCCATTAACTATATCAAAAAAACATTTCTAGCGGACAGTATTTATATGAATCGATAGCCTAAACCTTGTAGATTCCAAAGAACTGTTTGAAGCCTGATTCGTCTTCTTAGCTCTGAGTAATATTTGGTGAAAGCACAGCGATCAAAAGCGAAAAGTGGGAAAAACGAGATTTTGGTTGGCTTCTGATTCCACACTTTGCAGGTCTTCTGAAGCGGGATTCCTGAGTTAGACAAAGAAAGAGTAGTGCTTTGTCTTGAGTGCAAAAACGGATAACTAATTCACCTTTGAAACAAAGTTAACCATGTTGGAATTTGACCATTTCATTTAGGTAGCCTAGTATCTTGAATCTTCAGAATTCGCTCACGCTTTGTCTACAGGGGATTAATTGACATGCTAATTATGGATATGATACAAATATCATGTTATCACTATTATCAGATTACCCAACTACGACCCCCTCCCCTTTTGACTCCTCAATACGACCCCCCAGGTGTGGCGTGCCGCACCCCACGCTTGACCCTGAGACTAACCCTTAGCCAAAATATTTCAAGTATGTCAAAAATATTTTCACACCACTGATTCGACTGATTCTGTGGCCTGGAGATACCGTAATGTTTTGTGCTCTGCAGTATCCAAGAATCAAAATTGACCAAAAGTAAATTTTTCTATCCAAAAAATTCTGACTCAACCCATTTGACAGAATTGGGAAAAAGAGAGTTAGTGAAGTGCTGCGTTCAAAGGCAGTGTCCAGGCTAAATCTAACCCCATGACCGTAATTAGGACCACGAAAAGGCCCCAAAATGGCAAAAACATAGGAGGCGAATTTTCGGCAGAACTCTTAGAGAAATGATGGAAACTCTAACAAATGCCATTAAATTTCATTACTTAAATAACGCAGTGTACACTTAATGTCAACATTTTCCTTCAGTGTTCCCATTATACTCCCCGTATGCAGTTCCCACCATTACTTGTAAGATTCCACAGCTCCATTATCACACTTCATTGAGCAAACACCCCGTCCCCGAGAAGAACCCGTCTGCAAGTGTGATGCGTGCGATTTAGCCGTGTGGTTTGCGGTTGAGACTGTGGCTGCACGTCATCTTCAACCAATGACGTCTATGGGTTAAGATACACTGGTGTTGAGCGAAGAACATATCTATTATTAAATGATAGCAACCGCTTGAAAAAAAACTCATTTCCGTCAGCAGGCAGGGACGGGGGGGGGGATGGTCGGGCGATAAGCGGGGAGGGGACCGGTTTCTGTTGGTCGCGGGGGCGGAGGCGATGACCCCCGGGGTCGTGGCGCCATGTCAAACTGCTGTGTTCTTCACGAGGTTGGGACGATCGTGCGGGTTTTCGTGACTTTTGATGAGCGGTGGAGTTTTTTTGAGTGGGCGGAGCGCGAGAAAGGGGCGGGGAGGGAGACGAGTGAAACTATTTCAACATTTCCTATTTCTTACCTTCTCCTTCCACATCTCAAACCTCCATCCCTTTTGCTCTTAAAAATCCCCGATTTTTCCCCAATCCTCCCCCCCCCCCGCGGCCGCCGCCTCAGCGTGAAATCGACCATATATCATAGCGACTACCTGCAAATCATCTCGATCATTTCTGCCCCCCCCCCCACCCCCCCGCCTCGCCTCCCGCGCAGCGCAACGCACAGAACGAGATGCACTCTTCTTTAAGACCGCCGAACGACTAGCCCGATTATGGTCGTCTCTAAAGAAATCGCATTAGCCTACCTTTCGTTCGCTAAATAAATATTGATTTGTGATACCCGCTAACCTACTAACCAATCGAATCCTAAACGTCATTTTGATGTTTTGGACGCGCTACGGTAATTATCCGTTTATTTTTTGTTGAACAAACACATTCGATCTCATTTTGGTCGTTCAACTCTGTCACAAACTGCAATTAGTGCACACTCCAAATTTATGGGTGTTTTCAGATTTTTTTTGACTATTCTCGTTTGTTACCGGTATCTGGCGATTGTTAATTTCACTTTAGAGGTTAGATGAAGTGAATTTGAAGATGAACTTTTAGTTGTAATCTTTTCGCACCTCGTTTCAAATTTATATTGCTGCTAAAGGCTTTCTTCTTAATAAGTTGTGAGTTGAAGAAAATAGTTGAGCAAATAAATATCATGAGTAGAACAATAAACCATCACCAATTTGTTTTTCATGCCTTCTGAGGTGTGATGTAAGCAGGGAGGAGGAGAAGGAGGAAGGGGGAGGAGGAGGCGGGACGGTAGCAAAATTTGATTTCAACTTTTTCTCCCTGTTTGGATGCTGCTTATATTTTCCTAGCTTCTGCAGCAGACAGAATCTGTTTCATATCGACATTATTTCTGATACATTTCCTTAGAAAATCTTCACAAAATATTTAAAAAATTTGTGAATTTCTTTTTTATAGTAGTCACAATAAGCATTTTTTGAGCATCAAAACATGAAACAAGAGAACATAGTCTAGGAAAAGCGAAAAGATTATTATCTATAGCAAAATTTACTGTGAGGGATCAGAATGCTTCTCAAGTTTATTGTTGAAAAGTTATTTTATGTAATCAACAACATCAATCTCCTAATTATTCTGATTTCTCAACGTTTCATACTCATTGAATATTCTATCGTTACGCTCTGTGGTTTCACAGATTCTATTCGTCCTAACATAATCATCCTAAAAGTTATTCACATTCGTTCGTTTCATTACTTACTAGGAGAGGATACTTAGTCGAAAGCACCACTTCAGATGAAACATATATCTTAAAGCGCTTGAAACGCTAATTCCAAATCTGTAGTTTATAGCTCGGAACGATTTTGTAAAAGTATTTATGAGTGGTTTTCCCTCGGAGGTTGAGGAGCCCTTCAGATGTTGGCTCTTGTCTACGAGCACTATAGAAACACAAAGTGGTGTGGACTGGCATAGTGATAAGTAATTTGAATCAAGATTACCATAAGGATTATAATACTCAAATAACTTTAGTTACACTTCTAACTTCGATTGGCATCAATATCATTAGAAATTTCAGGCTTTAGAGCTCCAGAGCCATTTAGAAGCTCAATTTTTGCGAACACTGCGATAAAGAAGGGAAGACTTTTGAAGGGCACCTCAACTGCAGAGGGGAACACCCCTTATAACTCCTTCTACAAAATCGCTCCGCAGCTAGACACTATAGATTTGGAATCAGCGTTTCAAGCGCTTTAAGATGATATATGTCTCAACTGGATTGGTGCTTTCGATGGGTATCTTTTCCCTGTTAGGCCTCGGGTATACCTCACGCGATTTTAGTCGCCACGCGATTTGGCAATACTCCAAATGTTCATAACTCATCGTACGAGGTTTCTGAGTGTACGGAAGGTGGGGCATTTTATCGACCTACGAAAGCTATACATGCTGTCATTTGGGGTCTACCAGTTTTGTATTTGAAGACATCTGGCAAATTGCCAGATCGCATGGCGACTGAAATCGCATGAGGTATGTCCCTTGCCTTAGTCATTCATTCATAGCTTTGTTCATTCGTCCGCTTTTTCCCATTCATTTCTGTATTCTTTCAAACATTCATTGGTTCCATTCATTTATTAATCGGTTCATTCACCCATTTCCTCTCCATCCATTCTTTCAATGTAGTCATTGACTCCTGCATAAATTCGTCTACAACCTTTATTCGTTCGTTATTCGTTTTGGGCCATTCTTTTATTTTTTAGTATTCGTTCACCCATTTACTTACGTATTTCGTCAATTTAATCATCAATCATTTATCCAGTCATTCACTAATTCGATTATTAGTAGATTTTCGTTCATACATTCTTTTTTCATCCATTTTACAAACATTTATTTACCCATACTTCCTTTGCTTGGTGACCACTATAATCGTTCATCCCGTTCTCTTGACAAATTGCATTGAAAAAGGATTTTAGCAGAAAAGAAAAAAAAGACAGCGAAAGATCATGGTCTTCTTGCGTCGTTCATTATCACAAGTAAACAAATGACAGAAAAAATTATTTTTATGGTTCCTAACTGCGGCGCAGAAGTTTTTCTCATTGAACCCTAGTTCAAGGTCCGGTTACCGCGATTGCACAGAATTTGCAGATTTTTCGACCTTTCATGCAAATCAAATTCTATCTGTTTAGATCATCCATGGTTTTTTGACGTATTTTTTGAGCCCCATGCCCTTTGCCCCTTCACGAAGTCCATATTTTTGTGCAATGAGTGCTCTCTGTTTTCGGGAGTTTTTCTTGACTCGATATGAAATCGGTCAGAATTTCGCGTTCGTTCCGCTTTATCGATCTAATTGATGTATGAGAAGTTAGAATGATCGAGTGACTTACGATATACGGAACAAACCATCCATCAATTGATTTTCAAAGCATTTCTGCCAGTATTCTCTCATACATATTGGGTCCAATGCAGGTGACTTTCACGAGACCCAAGTTTTTGTCATTTGCTATGAATTTTTGCGTTTTTTTTCTGTCAGTTGAGATGAGGAGTTTTCTAATAGAAACAACAGTTTAATGTTCTCTTCCCGGCTTGAATTGCTCTTTAGTCAGTACTTGTGTGCAGTTTGCAAAAATTGCTACTCATAAAATAGAGTATGCAAAACACAAAACAGTCTGTTGGTTTCAGAGAAACCTATAAGTAGAGAAGATTTTTCAAGAAAACATCTCCTTACCCCAGAGTAAGAATTTCGCAGGCCTTCCCGAATACTGTACGGGAACGCGCTAGGTATCTATGAGATTTTCGAAAAATCTAGAAAAATTACAAATAACTTTTACCCTATGTTCATACAGAACATGACTGCGTTTTTTTAATGTGCATAAATAATGGCCGAAAAGAATTTCTAATTTAAAACGGAATTACTCATTTCAATAGACATAATATCAAGTGATACGCCAGTATTCTCAAGCTCTCTTATTTTTCAGAAGTTAAGACACTCAGCTTGAAATCAGCATAGCTTTTTTGGATTCAGGAACGTCCAAAAAATTAAGCAATAATCGCAAAACAAAATCATTCTTAGCAAATTTCATACTCAGGAACTGACATTCTTATTAAAAAAAACATTAGCAGCTATAGCTATAGGGCATTCGAAAAATCGTGACGATGGTGCGACCGCACGCGACACGCACGCACATTCCGTCAATCGCATTTTCTTGGTTTTGATCTCTGTTACCGGTATTTCTGCTTGAGTATGATATTACTAGGACACTAGAAGTTACTGAGCTGAGCGTCGAGGTGATGCCTTTTTGTATGAGGGTGTTATGCTTTGTGAGCGCGAAGAACGCAGTCAATCCGTCGTCACGATTTTATAAATGAATCTTACTTTGATCCAAAAAAATTTGAAATTCGAATACTAGCATTTACAGCTGTTCTTTCTATTTAAAAACTTGAGTCAACAAAAATATCAACAAAAAACTTCTCAACTAGATTGTCTTTTTCTATTTTTACAACCATAACCAAGGAAACTTTCATAAGGAGTCAAATGGCTGTAAGGTCACTCAGATACACTAGTATTCAACAAAGTAAGAGAAGCCATAAGACAAAGGAGTTTTTATTTATTTTTTATGGTATTACTGTATTCATTTTTTTTCGGATTTGACATCTTTGGACAACTACGAAATATTACAATTAATTGACTGGAATCGATACGGCACCTTTTCGCACATTTTCTCACGAAAAAATTGGCAAATGACCATGAAATACGAAGTTATTTCAAGCACATCACAAATAATCGCAATGACATGTTACACTTTTTTCTGTGCGATTCTCTTCCAAAAGAATCATCGAAGTTATCGATAACAATGTCATCACTTATCTTAGTTTGAAAAATATCTCCAGGGTATGATTTATCATCCTCCTGCTTGTGAAAAAAAAGAAAAATTTCCGGATTTGCTTGTGATATCGTTTCTATTTTGAGAAAAGTGCATGTCCAAGCTGGAGCTGATCCTAACATAGAAATGTCAATTCTAATTTCGTAATTGAAACGGCTGGTTGGATGAAAAGTCGAGTTTTGTTGTCACGTGCTCGTCCTTCTATCACTAAAGATGACAAAAATCGCCGTTTCAAAGGCATTTTGAAAATCTTCGCTGCTGCCTCGCAACTGATTTGATTCATTCAACTCAAAAGGGTCTGCTATTTGAACTCTAGGTACGTAGTAGTCGTTGCGGGATCACATGACGTCATTGTGTATGTGTGTGTGCAACTAAATGATGTTGTTCGTAGAGCGGCAAAACATCAGGTATTAGAGGGCGATTATCCGTCAACGAGCGGAACTACCGGGATCGGCAGGCTCAAAAATTTCGCGAATGCAGTAATTTTTTCCCGTTTCATGTTCTTAATTAGATTTGACGGTACATCTACTCGTTTTGCCTGAACGCTTAAAAAACTGTCAATTCTGCCCCACCCTCAAAAATTTCCACAAGACATAACAACAGCGATCCACCCCCCCCCGCTCCCAAAAAAATCGATCCTTGAGCCCAAGTCCAGTTTTCTCACTGTAGTTGGTAGTTTATAATGATAAGATTAATGATTGTTTCTTGCTGAAGAACCTGAATGGGAGAGTCCATGGGGGAGAAACGTCGGCCACATGATACCTTCACTCCCCATTGTTTTTCTAAAGAAATCACTTGTCACAACTTTTCTTAGTTTATTATTAGTTCATACTCTGACCTTTTTTGGCGAACATTCTGATACATGAATGTAGTCTATGCAGTTTCTACGTTTTAGTTTCTACCTTAAAATCAAGATTGTAACTTCATGTGCATAGAAAAAAAGAAAACTCAGAAATGTGGAAGAACCTTTGATGCGCTTGTCTTGCTTAAAACCTAGTTTAATTTTTGAAATATTTGACGTCGTTTTTGTTCACCTCCTCCCATTTTGATCCTGTATCTGTTATAGAATACCGTATGTTTTAATATTCTCTTTGAAAATGGTTAGAAAAAAATATAATGAACCAACAACAAGAGCTACAGTATCCTTGCTTTTTTCGATGTTCTCACGCAAAATGATGATGATAACCGCAATATAATTCAAATATAAGGTTTAAAACGGCAATCACAGATGCTGCTGCTCTTAAAATTCACTTTCGTAGCAGGTTTGTAGTTTGCAGAAACTTTTTTGTACTTAAATGCTTGAAACTTTTGTTATAATAAAAGAAAAACAACAGTAATTTTCTAGACGCATCATGAAATTTCCGCCAATTACTGCAGATATTTGCTAATTTCTATATACCTCAAATATTATATGAGATGTTACCGTTTTTTGAAAAAAAGAGAAATTCATTTTTCCACAATTTTCCTTTGTCAAAAATCAATCTCAAAATACCTTATCATTTCCTAACCGAGGCGCGCCCCATAAAGTGCTGCGAAATTTTTGTTGGTCTCCATGAGTCATGAGATATCGGTGACTTATTTCTTTTCGCGAATGATCAGAACCATAATTTTCAGTGAAATTTGATTAGCTCATAGGAGAAACCATTTGTGAATGGCTCAACAATGCCTCCAAACATAATTTTAAGATTAACTTGCAAAAAATTTGTGAGATACTGCACAATTTCATAGGGAAATGGATGCTTTTTGAAGATATTTGTTTTTTTTTTAGTCGATTCCCATTCACTTTGAACATTCTTATTTTCTACACTCTACAAACAAATTTTAGAACGTACGCTTACAAAATTCAGGAACATATTCTAACATCGCCCTCGCGGACTACTGTTCATCACGAATTATGTAACGGCGTATGCAAAAGGATCAGTTGTCCGCAAAGACAAGTTTGTTCAGCGAATTTGTGACTGCCCGCAACGGGTTACGAAAAATCAGTGGTAACCTAAAAGATGCTGAAGCTTGCATAATCTCTCAACCGCATACCGTACGCCTCCACCTCTAATCAATTATCGATTTTTGCGCATCTCTTCATGGCTAAAACTACTTCGTTCTCTACAAAAACTAAAGCGCCGAGAAGGACTTTTTTCAAACATCATATTAGGAATTTTCCTTCTCATTTCTCCATCTCTACGACTATGTTTCCATCTCAGAGTTTTTCCTTGTCCACCACACAAACGTCTGCAACCTGTTTCTATTCGTACAACTTGTTCTACCGTTGTCGACGACGTTTGTCGTCGACGGATTGTACACTCATACGCCCTGCCGTGCCTAACTCACGTCATTTTCTAATGAAAACAGCTTGTGTCAAAGGCGGAAAATTTCCAATAAATCATCGATGTTTGTTTCGACAAACAGAGACGAAAATTTTTTGATTAAATGTGCGCCCGAATAATCTCGAAACTAGAGATCAGGTAGAAACTGAAGGCATTTGCAGATATGGAAGCAACTGTCATATAATTTGCAAGCACATACCATACTACTTCCTTTATTGAAAACAGCTTCACTAAAACTCTGCGCATGGGGGAGGGGGATTAACATATCAAGTATAACGTTCATTTCACATTGTAGTGCTTTCGGTGAGGTTACGGTAGACATACAGTAAGGGAGAACAGACATCAGGACTCGGGACCCGGCTCCTATAAGGTCTTCGACTAAAAACTTCAAAACTTGCTGACTCAGTTTTTATTTACCGCTTTTCATTTATTTATTTATTTTATTACATTCCAATTTTGGTTTTGGTATTATTTTCATTTTCTAAATCTTATGATGAATATATTTTTCGAATTCTTGTCGGTGACCAAAAAATCATTCTTTTTTTTCAAGTCATGATTGCAATGTTATGAAGCGAGTTAGTCTGAAGTGTGGTCAAAAATTATAGTGAACAAGACCGTGTATGCGACTCCCTTCTCCTCCCCCCCCCTCCCTCCTCCAATTTTTGAATTGACCCATTAAACCGTGCGTAAACTTGTTTTCATTGATGCAGTTACAATAATCATATGATTTCATAATAAACCTAGTCGCTTTACAAAATTTTTTTTATAAAATGATGAACTCCCAGGCAGATGGTGAGACAAAATTGGCTAAATTTGGTCCATAATGTCTATCATTAGAAGTTCAAAATATCCTTCAATAGAGATGCTAATTTGTCAACTTTTTATCTTTACCAATATGACTAAGCAACTTCGTCCTCGCGCTGATTCTCACGTCATTATTGACCGTCAATCTATCTATAAGCGAGAAGATAACTGGACTCAAAATCATGCAATGATCATCAAGCGAAGAAGGAAGTAGATGGGCTTTCGGAATAGAACAGAAGGGATCAATCAATTGACAACGTAATCCAAAAATGAGATTGCATTTCTATGGATAACTCATCCGTTACGATCGGAATCAGTGGAATTCGCAAAGTACATTGGTGCGTTAATGCGGACGAGTTGTCGCGCTAAAAGCTGCTTTCCATCGGAAAAGTGTATCCTGAGGGTTTTTACATCTGAAGACAGCTTTAGGGGCTTAGATACCGTCCCGGCGCTACCGGTCAGTATGATGTACAGCGCAGCAATCACCATGATATGAGTCTCAGCGCGAACGCTCTGCAACGGCTCGCGTAGCGCGGTCCATTGGCGTGTGGAAGTATAACTGATATAGCAATCAATGCCCATAAAGTGCAGGAAAGACTTTATAAATCTATACTACCTCTCTAAACGTTATGTGGAAGTAAGCGCAACAATCATGATGATGTGGATCCTAGCACGAAGTCCCGCAACGGTTCGCGCAGAGCGGCCTCTTGGAGCGTAGAAATTTTCACGATGTGATATTTGACTCATGAAGTGGTTAAAAATGACTTCAGTGGTTTCTAGTGCCCTAAATATTAGCATGAAACCATCACAACAACCACGGTAATATGAGGTCCTAGCACGAACGCTACGCGCTCGTAGCGCGGTATCTCGCAGCCTGGATATAGATGAAATGGCTCCTAATCTTCATGAAGAGGTTGAAAATGACTTTGAAGATTTGGTGCCCTTTGCTCGTTATGACGTACAGCGCAGCAACACATTAACGTGAGAGTCCTGGCGCGAACGCCTGCAAAGCAGAGCGGTTCCATGGCAAGTGGAAGGTTACTTTGAAATGGCATATAATCTCTCTAAAGTAGTCGAAAATAATTCAGTGGATTCATCTGCCCTTCCAAACGTCATTTCATCTGCACGTATAGCGCGGCAATCTTGATACGTGGGTCCTGGCGCGAACGCTACGCAAGTGCCCGCGTAGCGCGCTTCTTTGGCGCGTGGAAGTTTAGATTATTGGCGTGTAAATTCCATAAAGTGGTCAGAAATCAATATTTTTTCTGAGAGTTTTGGTAATTAGTGTTTGTGGTTTCTCTTCTGATTAGACGCAACCAAAACATTTGCGCACCCCGCGTCCATCAATTTCAGGTCGCATAACAGTCCCATAACCATGCAAATACCTCTCCACTGCTGAACATGATGTTGATGAGTTTTGTAAAAGACAGTGGCGGGTGCGTGGGGTTTACAGCGTGCGCAGCTCGTTGTTACCGTCTCAGCGCCAGCATCGGTCGTTGTGTTAAACACAACACACAACAGAATCAGCCGAGAGCGATTCTTCTGCGTGTGTTTCTCGCTTGCGCGCACATCGATAGGTTTTCGAATGTCAATCTCATTCTTCTTATCACTTCTTAAAGATTCCAACAATCAATCATCCGCTCTGAGTTATTTCTTGCTTTCATCGTCTTAAACCGATCATCTATAAGTATTGAGCTCAAAATATAGTTTATCAATGCTCCGATTGCTCAAAAATATATGCTCGAGTCATTTGTAGCTTAATATGCGTATTGCACATCATACGCCCTATTTGACGAACTTATAAGATTGGAACCTGCTCGTTTCAGCGATTTCACTTTGTTTGTTTGCTTCTTTTAGTTCAATAGGATATTGGTTGGTTAGTAGTACACAATTTTACAGTTTGTTACGTTAGAAAAGATTTGATCGAGAAGTTAATGTTAAGGGTGCCGTACGTTGAAAGGCTTTGTGTGCAGTCTCACATATTAAGTTACGAATGACTCGACGATAAAATAACTCTGGTTTCTTTCATAGTTATAGCAAAGATACAGTCAGTTTGTTCAGGTGAAGGCAAGGATTTTCTTGTAAATAATCGAATTGACCTTGCACATGCTCCGTAATCTGAAATATTTGTCGGATATAATAACTTTACAATTTTAAAGTTCACTGAGATCTAAGCCTTTTCATAACGCTGATCTGACAAGGAAACGATACTCGGTGTCCGTGACCTTTTGAGATGTTATGTATACCATTACAGTCGTGTTGGAACACTGATTCCGAATCTGACTTCTGTTTCTGCTAATCGCTTCAAAAATGTTATAATGGATCGCGCCGATTGTGGCTGCCCAGTGAAATATGGTCGGAGCGCCAACGCTACCGGTGCATTGTGGCCTAGTGGTTAGTGAGATAGCCCATGAGTTGATGCAGCTGCAGGTTCGAAGCCTTTTGTGTTTTTCAGTTTTGCATTGCCTCAATCAACCTTCTTTCGCATCATCAAGCTAGGTGAACGCCCTTACTCTTCAGAGAATGTGGAAATTTGAAAAAAATGAATACTATTTGCGCTAAAATATATCCAATGGTCATAGCTCAAGTAAATTTTCTCGAACAAGCTTAAATGAGGTAATGCAAAAGTAAAAACACAAAAGGGTTTGAACCTACACCTGCATCAACTTATAAGGCTATTGCACTAACCACTAGACCAGAAAATGGCCGCGGTACCGGCCGTTCCAATGGCCATATTTCCCCTGAACAGCCAAACTTGGCTCGAAATTCCCCCATAACTCCTTTCAGGGAAACGATTAGCAGAAAAGGAAGGCAGATTCGGAATCAGCGTTCGAAGACGAGTGTAATGGTATGAATCATGCTTCGAAAGGCCACGGACATTGAGTATCGTTCCCTTGTGAGATTGAAATATTCAAATGGGCCAATACTAGTTACCTAAATCTTATAATGCATGTAGATACATGCTCGCTACCCGAGGCACACTAGACTTTTTATAAGCTGATTTTTAGGCGAGTTAGGACCCAATATTTGAAGTGAATAATTTTTGCCGTTCATCTTTGAATGAACTATTAGGTTTTCCCATAAGTCTTTTCATATCTGGCTTTTCACCACCATAAATCTGCTCGTTTTAGATTTCTAATGGGATGCGGGGAACCATTCGAAAGATCATAGAAAGCTCTACAATACGGCTTTCAAAAATTCGTACCAGGCTTGATCCGCATCAAGCTTCAACACAAAATGGAAGAAAATCCAAAATCCCAAAAAAAAACGAAAATATTGCTATCTCAGTTCAAAAACATTTTGCAAAGTTCCTGCTTGCTCATGCATATAATCTCCCCATCAAATATATTTATATATACACTTGCTGCATTTTTCCGATGGCCAAAAATCGAGAAAAATATAATGCGCTCAATTTTTAAACTTTGCCTGTAATGGTCTATGCTCTTCGCAAGTAATTATATAGCTTAGTCACTCAAGATTACTCCTACAAATTTGCACTTTGTAGATGCCTTTGTTTTTGAGATTTATCAATTTGAATGTACAAATATGAAAAGACTTATGGGACAACCTAATATGAATAACGAAATTTCTTCTTTTCTCTCAATTCTCAAGTAACTTGATTGAGCTTATCTCATATCTCGATTATCTCAAATTTATTTTTCATCAGATCTCTCCTTTCCAAATTTCTGATCACAAATTTGGAGAACATTCAAATGGTGATTACGGTGACTAAAAGAAATCGTTAACAGTACATGTGAAGTCAAAGTCACCTTACAGGAATCGGTGTGTCGCGCAGTTTTATCACTTCGTTCCAATCTGGAGGTTTGCATTTGCTACAGAAATCCGATTCGAACTCTTTTAATAATAGTGAGATTGTGAACGATATCGCATTCACTGATCTTCTTTATAGGCAAGTTGAAACAGGAAATTTCGCATAAATTCGAAATTCTTTCCAGAGGGTTTGCAGCTACGTAGGTCAAAAGGAGCAAGAGTTAGAATTACAATGAGTATTTGACTAGGTGCACTAGCTGAAAAAAAATCAGGGAGGACCCAACAATTTTTTTTACATTTGCAGAAATAATAGCAAGCAGTCTGTGCCACCTCAATGCCTATTTTGTATATTTCCTCCCCCATTTTCTAAGCAAAAATTTCTCAAAATCTTACTCATCACAGTTCGATTCTCACTGTAAAGTCATTGATACCAAAATTTTCACCTAACAGGTTCTGACTCAGACAAGTCAAAAAAATAGCGGTCAACTCGCATTTGTGAAAATATGGAAGATTTCTATATTTGGAAAGAGAGATGATCAGTTCAAAATCTTGATACTCCGAAAATCTGGCTTTGCAAATTTTTTTTTCAAAGTTTGATATTTAGCTAAAATTTCCTGTTTCTTTGAGTCTATATATGACGAGAGAATGGGTACTGGTTTTCGGAGCGCATGATGAAATGTGTAGCTTTCTTGTCCTTTCCTACTCGGACAACTGACCGGAACTTCCGCAGAATGTTTGGAAAAGTTCCGCCGTGTCACCTACGGAAGTTCCGTAAACGTGCTGGGAAGTCCCAAATAAGGTGTTGCGGAAGTTCGGAATGCGAACCCTTGGCTTTGTAAAAAGTCCTGCAAAAGTTCCCGTTTTTAACCGGTCTGACGTGCAAATCCTGCGGAAGTTCTATTTTCAACGTTTTTACTTTTGCAATAGTAAAGAAAATCCTGCGGAACCGCTGCAAATTTGGCTTCTCCTGCGGAAGTTCCGGTGAGCTGTCTGAGTAGTGGAAAACATTTCAAGCCGTCCCTTTTTGGCATTAGACGTATTTTTTGCCGATTTTTTGCACTTTTAGCAGCAAAAAATAACAGATAAATGATTTCTTATTATCTATGAGGCTCAAATTTGAGTAGAATGTAATAAAATCAATGGACAAGGTTGAACCGAACCGTTCCGTTGTGTAGAAGTTCCAGAAGTCGCACAGTATCAGGTGCACTTGCACTCATTATCATCAACGCCAAAGAATGTTCACGGATTGAAACTTCTCTTTTTTTGTGAAGAGTGTGAAAAATTATCCTTTGCGCTAGTTGATTCAATACACGTCACAATTTAATCAATGGTTAACAGTGTGAATTCGTACCGACAACGAGAGAAATACTGTTATGGGGGGGGGACGGAACTTTTTCGAAGTAGCGGCCTTAGCCACGAACTCGAAAAAATTTTCACGATGCTTCCAAACTTTCTGATGAGCCTATGAGCCACGCCCACCAAAAACTTGGCTTACAGATCTAATTCGATTTTTTAAGACTTTAAAAAATACTCCACGCAGGGCCATGCACAATTTTTTTAGCTCATGTAAGGGGGTGGGGGAAGAGGAATTTTTCGCCGATGGTCGTGCAAAAAAATATATTCCAGATAGCAGGGTTATGTTACGCTGTTATGCGTTTATGCTCTTTGAAATTTTTCTCGACAATCTCTCGAATCTCCTAAATTCATCTCATCCTGGAACTCCTAGAAAGCTTTTTTCATAAAGCCAATCCAGGCTAATAAGAACATAATCTGCACAAGCTTTTCCCAAAGCATCCTTATCCAACTTAAAATCAAATTTGGATTACTTCAAGAAGTTTCGCTGGGGAAAAACATTCTCAAACTAATTAATTGGTTTCAAATTGGCTGTGGTGTCGCGCAGTTCCAAATGCTGTAAACCATATTGTCTACTTATCGCAGCGATTCACTGGGCCTTCTATCGATTTATTGATTTGTTTACTCAAATCCAGAAAAATGAAAACTTTTTTATGCTCCAACTGATCATTTTTCCATAACATGTATGCAGGGGCGGTGAAGTCCATTTCAAACTCAAAATCGAGAGTATGCGGCAATCAGGGCCCGGCACGAGGTGGGCAAACGGGGTTTTCCAAAACGAATTCCCCTTTGATCCCGATAAATTTTACGAATACCCCCTTGAGCCCAAAAATGACGTTTTGTGCTTGTGCGACGAGATTACCGGCCACACTTCGCCTAAAAGCGCTCAAAAGCGCCCAAATTGCTCAAATTCCTCAAATTACTCCTCAGCTGTATCAAGATAGAAAACAGGAAGAAAAATAAGCAAGAAAAATGATTAAGGAATGAGAAAATATCAAAGAAACGCAGTCATAGGAATGAGAGACGCCGTTCCCGCGCGTATTGATTGACTGGGGCGCGCTTTCCATCTTAGAAAGCTAGGCTGCTGATGCGATTTTGGGCTCTGACAAAGACAAGAGGAGGAGTTTCGGAACGAAAATCTCACCATGTAGTAAACTTTAGGTATACAACAGATTTATGTAAAAATTTTGAAAAAATTATGTGAATTGAGAGTTTTGCCGACCTCAGGTGGGAATTAGGTCGGCAAATGCCGACCTAATTTGGAAATTAGTTAAGCACGCTCTTCATTCACATAGGTTTTTCATAACAGTAGATTAAATGCTCTCTTATCTTCAAACCTGGGCATCTTGTAAAGTGTTAGTAATGTGCCTTGTTATGCCAAACCAGGTTTGTTGGTGGATCTCTTTATTAGACCTGACGGTTTCGACTGTCTCGTCTTCTTCAGAGGTCTTGAGTCCACCGCATTCCAGTAAGTCCGCACATTCCAGTAAGTCGAAACCGTCAGGTATAATAAAGAGATCCACCAACAAACCTGGTTTGGCATAACACGGCACATTACTAACATTTTTCATAACATTTCATACTTTATTACTTAGTCCTATTGCGCATATACACGCCGAAACCCGCGCGATTTCGTTACCTCTGCGTTGCAAACGAGCCATTTTTCCATTTCTTTGGTTGCGCAAAATTTTCAGAAAAAAGTTTGCCACAACCTTCAGTCACATAATTTTTCAATGAAACTCCTTAGTTAAGCCCTGCAAGCCCGTGCGCATGTACTTACCAAGTTTCATACCATATCGTTCATCTGCGCATTCCAAACGAGCCGTTTGAATTCACATCTTCATTTACCAGTTTTGCGAAATTCTCGGAAAAAATGCTAATTACTCGTCCCGTTCACATAAATTTTTCATAATTTTTCATAATATGTTTCCACTAGCTTCTCTCCGTTCGCATACAAAATTTGGTGCCATATCGTTACACATACACTGAGAACTAGTCATGTATGCAGTTACAAATAGCATCGCTTGGGCGACGGCGCGGTTTGACGCCCGCGAACTCCAGTGTTCGCCTGTTGAGGCACATAACATGTCAAGATAAGTAGCGAGAAAAAATGCAAAAACGATTTCCCCTTTGCTTTTTGGCCCCAAAACGATTTCCAGCTTGTCATTTGCCGACCTCGTGCCGGGCCCTGGCGGCAATTCGTCTCAAAGCTCTTTTGGCGCATGTTTGAAAAAGTTTAAAAGCGTAAGCTAACAAGTTCTATCAGCTTAACTAATTTGGAGCCTCGGGTGAGACCGGGACTACCAGCCAGTTGTCTATAAAAAAGAAGTGAATGTTAAGCTAAGCACCCTTCTTGACGGCACTCATATAATTTTTGAAAAATATTTCCCAACTCACTACTCTCTTTTCTTCACAAGAACTATGTCAAACTACATTTAGTCCAATTTGGACCATTGCACACAAAATGAGCGTGATATTTTACAAAATATCGCTAACTGCTTATTCTGATGCTTTCGCGGCTGGAAAGTCATGGATTTCACGCGCAATGTGCACTTCTGCATTCGCACATATCATATTTCTCGAAAAAAGGAAACTATAAATAATGCGAAATAATTTGAAAAAGTTATTTTTCCAATTTCCATTACGAAAAAGAAAGCTTCTACTGCATTTTCCTTGGACAACGTTGTTATAGCATAAATTCTTCACAATTTTTAATTTCACCAAGCTTTCGACCACTCGCATGTTTATGTTTGTTTATGTTTTTGTTTCTTTATGTTTGTCCCTCATTCCGTCATAGTTTTCAAAATCTCGTACAGTCAGCAGTTTTCATACCTACTATAGTTTTATTTGCAGCCGTCGCTGATTCACTGAAAGTCTACTCATCAGAGTAAAAGACAAAGACAGGGCATCTACCAGAGCATTGCCGTTGTTCTCGCGGCTCACTGTTCTTTGAGGATGACACTGAGTAAGTTTAGATTTTTTTAGGGAAGGGTGCAGGGGGGGGGGGGAAGGGAGGAAGGAGGTTGAGTAGCATTACTGAGCTTTCCGGAAAAACAGTCTCAATTTCTAGCTGCTTTTGCCCCATTTTCAAAAATCCAGAATTCGTTTGCTTAGGGATTTGAGACCCTATGAAAATCAAAAGAACTTATGGTTACACCTTTCAATGACCAATTTTGAGATTTCCTTTAAATAATTTCCCCAATCTGAAATCCCCTATTTGAAACTCATTTTACCAGCAGACTTGAAGAGCACAGATGTTTTAGAAGGACATTGCAAAGGTGATTGTCGAGTGAAACACTGCAAAGGTAAGCGTTGACCTTTTTCTGACAGTACGTTAACCTACTGCTCTCATTTCAGCCCTTGCAATAGATCCGGAAGTCGGTTTTTGTGGCAGATGGAGGCGAAAGCGTAAAATAGGACCGGTAGAGGCTGATGTTGCCGAAGCTAGACAGGTAGGTGAAAGTAAAACCAAGTCCAGGAACTATCTTCTATGCTGGGGATTCAAACTTTTGAATAAAAATATCCATAAAGTTATTACTCTTGAAAATGCAAAAATCTTAATTCTAGCAAAAAAGAGCATGACGTCATTCAACCTGTCGTAAAATTTTTGTACCTTAATTTTCTCGCCAACTTGATGACTAAAAAATTATGCCAAACTTGGAATATCGCTCATTTTTGTGAACTCAAAGCTTTATCGGCATAAGTTGTAATATTGCTAGTTTTCTAACTAATTTATAATCTATTTTGAAATTTTTGGCTCACCGCTCAGGCTTCAATCTCCCAAATTTATTTTTCGAAAATTAGCTAATCTGTGAAATTATCTTGGATTTTTCTGGAAGCCAGAATTTGTAAGACTGCTTGGGACAAAACTTATTCTTTTTTGATGAGCCAGAAATTTTATTTTGATGATTAATTTTTTTCGGTGGGACTTTTTTGTTTAGCTACATACTAAACAAATTACCAGGTAATTACTAGATACTTAGAAATTGCATAGCGAGGAAGCAAGGTAAGATGAAAGTGAATTTTTTCTATTCAGAGTTTATTTTAATCTACATATTTTCCCTCAGCCATTTTGTCTTGGTTAAATAAGTGATACCAAGTAATTTAAAGAGTTTGAAAAATCTGTGATGCATTATAATGGTAAACCGTGTTTTAGGCAGTTGGAACATCTTTTGTGGAGCATCATTTGACGATAGAGCAACTCAAAGATCTTTATCCGGACTCATTTATTCATGACGAATTTCCCGAACGGAGTGATGGATTGCATAGCGAGGAAGCAAGGTAAGATTTGTTCAAATCGACTTTTGAATTTTATCGCAAAAATCATGATGGTGCAGTAATTTTGTTTCATTTTTCTTATTTATACTTAGAGTGTCAAGTGCACTTTTTCTTTGACTATTCTAACACACATTTTTTTATGGGTATTGGACCTTTTGCACCAAATACCATATCTACCGTCCTGCCTTCGTCAGGGCCAAAACTAGTGTCGGGCGACGTCGCATCGCGGCACATTCGCATCGCACTTCGTAGAGCTTACTGTAGATGTGCAAAAGTGCCGCCAATAAAAACTATTCTACTTCAATTTCAGGAAGCGCCTGAAAGATGGAGGCGGTAATGTGCTACCTCCACGTAAGGAAGACGGTCTTTTTCATGTATTCATAAGACAATTTCACTTCAAATTTTGGCTATTGTTGACGGGTAAATTTCTAATAAAAAATTAGCAGTCCCCCAGAAACCCAAAAGAACCATTTTAGGTGCTGCATTTCTTTCTATAGCAGCCTATTTCGTACATTATGCCCATGGGTTCAATGAGCCGCTTAATCTATATTGTGCTTGCATATTATTGCTTGTTGTACTCTTTATGGGTTTGTTATCCCTATGGCAAGAAAAGAAAGCAAGAAAAGTGAGTTTTTCTAACCGTAAAGGAAAGAGAAGTGAAACCCAAGGAATTTTCTAGGTTGTAAAAGATTTCACCAAACTTCTACCATCAAAAGCGATTGTCATCAGAGATTGTGAAGAAAAGGAGATAAACATTGAAGAAATTGTTGTTGGAGATCTGGTCATCATCAGGTAGGATTTCACGGATTCAGAATTTATTCGTTCCATAAAAGATCATCAGAAGCGAAGCTTACATTCTTTGCGACATCGATAAATCCTTTCTTCCCATATGAAAATTCAAAAAAAGTTCTAGTAGTTCTAATTTTTTCGGAAGGAAATTTTCCGAAAACATGACGATTTCAAACTCTCTTGCTACGTAACTCATGTCAATCTAACACAGCATGAAAAAAAAAGAATTTCTAGACAATTCCACTCATTTTTATTCCTATTTAGTTCCGGTTCCCGCATACCTGCTGACATACGAATTCTTCAAACTAACTGCCTTACCATCGAAGTTTCAGAAGTGACAGGTAACCTACTTCTTATTCGACAAAATTTTCGCACGATTATGAAACGAAAATTGTTTTAGGGCAAACTTCACCAGTCGAATGTACCGCTGAAGCAGCCGCTCCACATGTATCAGTGTTTGACTCAAGAAATGTTGCCTTCAAGGGATCATACTGCACAGAAGGTGATGGACTGGGAATAGTTATTAGGACTGGGAAATTTACGGTAAGTTCCGCTAATGTGTAACCTATGTTTATCCCAGTCATGACAGTATCTAGCGCAAAAAAAAACAGTGATCTTCCCCGTTTATTTTGTTTAAATCGATTTTTTTATTGAAGCAGGCAATAGTAGGAAGGTGCACTTCATCACTATTGATGTTTGGGAGTTCGAAACATTTTTGTGCGGATGGGCAGTGGATCTTTCTTGAATGAAAACGCCCTCCTAAAAAATATTCGAAATTCCACACCCTCAAAAATGTTCTCACATTTTACTTACAAAAGCAAATCATTTGCACGTACCAGAGATCATACAAATCCACTTCTCAGGACGGGGGGGGGGGGGAGGGGGGAATTGATTACAAGATTTTGGCCTTTTGAAGTGCCAGCGTCCTTTGGAAAGCGAGTTGCGCACTCCTATGATGAACTTTCTGATTGAAAGCCAGGGCTCAGCACGAAGTGGCTTTTTCATTCTTCCGAAAATGAAGTTCCCACTGACTTCGCAGCTAACATACGACATCCCCTATGACCATTAATGATTAAAACAAGCAAAACGAGTAAAGAAGAATACAAGTGGAAAACGAAAGAACACGAAAATGACGGTTAGAACAAGTAATCATTTTCGTAGCATCGAATTGGCGGCATTTGTCCATCGCGCACCATCGCGCGCCTAGAGCAGCATTGCCGCCGCTACACAAAATTTGTTGAGGACTGTAACTAGGCGGGGAGTAGGGCGTTTGAGGAGCTTTAAAAACTGGTTTGTAGATATCTTAAAAATTTATTTGGAGTGAAATTTATGACTTTTTCTTTTTACAGCCACCTCAGGTGGCTGTCCAGGTGGCTGTAAAGCCACCTAATTCCTAAAAAAGTTTGCCACGACTTTAGTTCATGTAAGTTTTTCATAATTTTTTACACCTAGTTCCACCTCCCCATTGCCCATCTACACACCAATTTTGGTGTCATATCATCTCCTCTCTGCTGTAAACATGGCTTTTTTCTACCTCGGGGCGTATTTTTGAATTCCCGCATTTCCACGGATAATACACTGGAGCGGGAAATTGTTGGTTTTGCAAAGAATGGAGTTCTACAGGCAGTGCTGAGCACTTGTGACGTCTCCGGAAGATGGGTAGGCGGATTAGAAGGGGGAGGGGGGGGGGCAATTGTGTGCTCGCCAAGGACCCCGCAAAAACGATATCCCCTTTGCTTCCTACTTCAAAACGATATCCAGCCTGCCCAGTAAGCCACCTGTGCCGAGCCCTGTTGAAAGCACGATTGAGCAAACAAAAAAGGCCAATGACGAAAAAATTACTACAAATTCAAAAAAGTTGAAGGTTGATCAAGAAAAAATTTAGTGTCTAATGTACTGAGAATCTTGAAATTTTTCATACAATGTTCTACATATTGTTTTTTGATAATCGTTTTTCAAATGGCAACAAGGAAAATTAAAGCCATACTCTCCACTCAATAACCTTAGCTTCGTATCAGCAAGCTTATTTGATTTTTACCAGAACTTCCCGTTTCAGGTACTAGGTGGAATCGCCAATCTTCACACCCATTTGCCATCGCTAAAAAGCAAACTCCAGACAGAACTTCGCTCATTTGCTAATTTTATCACAGTGCTGGCTATTTGCATGGCTGTGGCCATGTTTTTGATCGGATGCATAGTAGCAAAGTAAGCTGACTTTGATTTTTCTGTACCGCAAATATCTCAAAAAATATTTCTCAGATTCGAAAACGTTTTGGACCACTTTGTGATCGGATTTTTGGTAGTAATCGTGGCTAATGTGCCTCAAGGATTGCCAGCTACAGTAATGTCGCAGTTACGGATTATAGCTCGTAGAATGGCTCAGAAGAATATTTATATCAAGAAGCTTGACCTGATTGGTAAGTTTGAGCACCTTAAAGAAGTCGACACTTCAAGTATTTATTTTTTCATTTTAGATGAACTAGGAGCAGCTTCAGTAATCTGTGCAGATAAATCAGGAACCCTAACAATGAATCAAATGGTTGTAACAGATTTATGGTATAACGGCAAGATGATCGGAGGTAAAATTCCGAGCCATATCAAGTTCTATATGTACAGAATGATTTCCAGGGGCAGGTGTGAATTTTAAACACCCACATATTCGAACGATGAAATCAGCCGTCAAAAATATCAAAAGTGGTGATCGTTTGGAAGAACCGCTTCCTGATATTCTTACAGGTAATTTACGATAATTTTTGGTCAATTTACAAATGGGTGGCAAAAAATTTTCCTACTATTATTCAGGAAAAAATTGTGGAATGTGATGTTGGTCTTGATCAAAGAGAATTTCTGGGTTAAACTGCAAAATTACTATAATTTAATGCAAAAAGACGCTTTTAATCATTGGGATTACGTGCACTTACTGTAAGGGTCTTAAAATTGGCTGTAGAGTTACCGTAGGGTTACTGTAAGCGCGAAAAAAAAGAGAACCTCTTGGGTAAGCAAGGTTATCTCATGCATGTTTCAGTGATGTCCGTTTGTAATCGAGCACAATTCGAACATGTTCGACGTTCAATGCGACGCGTGTCGACGATGCGTGCGCTGCAGAAGTCCGCCTCCGAAGCAATGCTAAGCGGTCCTGTCAAGAAAAGATTCACTATAGTGTAAGTAAATTTTGACATGCAATTGAAAAATACGAGTCATACAAGCGAAAAACTAATTTTTGAAGGTTTCGTAAGATTACGAAAAAGAGGTGTTTGACTCCAATGAAGATTTAGAATTCTGTGGCTGTTTCTTAAGAGCAAAAAGTCCAGGACCGGTTTTTGGAACAGAATAATCAAATATAGATCTCCTGAAACGGAAAGAACTTCAAATCTATTTATCGTCGTAATTTTCTGAACTATTGTTTTCATTTTCATTTATTTTTCACAGGTGGATGGTAAGTTTGATAATTTTTTTTCTACAGCGACACCCGTACTGGCCAAGTATCCGAAAGGCGACCCACACCACCAAGTTTGGAAGATCTTCCTTCACTAGAGCATGGTCTTCCCCCACTTCCCGACCGTCGTAAACACAGCAGTGAGGGAAGCAATTCGTCAAAATCACACCGTAAGCGTAAGCAAGACATTTCTTTCAAAAATTTAGGTCCCTAGATTACAAGAAGACAGCGAGAGGTGGGCAAAAATATACGAAAAAAATAAAGCATAAAAACATAATGTTTAACTATGCAATTGCAATCTTGAGTTGATTTTGATTCAATTTTGAATATAGAAAGTCTTTCAAAAATTACCGCAGTTGTTGCCATAAAAGTTTAAAGTTGCTTTTTTGTTTACCAATTTTCTGGAATTTTAATAAACAAATGATTTTCTTGAATTTGAAACCAAACAAAACTGTTTCAGATCATTCAACACCTTGTCGTCATCGTTCCAAAAAGACCAAAAACGACGTTTTTGGAATACCGAGTGATGTCGCTCTTGTAAAATATGTGGAGCAAAATGCTAGTGTAGAAGCTATTCGACAAAGATATCACGTGAGTGGTATTTTTATACGGAGTAAGGTCCTGAACGGATTGAGGCAGATGGAGGTGATTACTGGGGAAAGTTTCTAATTGAATACCCGTTTCAGTCTGTACACGAAATCCCGTTCAACTCAATTCGACGCTGGCAACTTGTCGTCTGTAGATGTTTAGCTGATATTCAGCCAGTAGAAAATCTTCCCGAACCGGAACCGGTAAAAAATACCCAACATTTAAAAAATTCTAATAAATTCCCCTCATTTTCAGACGGAAGCACGCTACGTAGTAATGATGAAAGGTGCACCCGAAGTAATTCTGGGCATGTGTAAAAGAGCCAGAATTCAAAAAGAAATTATTGAGATTGATGAAAAATTCCGACAAGATTGCCAGGTGAACAAGTTTTTATATAAGACTTCAATTTCTTCAAAAATCCCCGTTTCAGGCAGCATGGGAAGCTCTAGGAAATGCCGGAAGAAGAGTTATTGCTTTTGCACATGCTCATTTCAACGCTTCGATGAAAGCGAAATTTGGTCCGAAAGAGGATCGATGGCCTGATGATTTAATTTTCTTAGGGATGGCTGCTATTATGGATCCGCCAAGGTCAGTTTTTAGCTACTGACATTTTCTTACTTCTTGTCGCAAGTTTTTAAAAAGGGAATTCGTACAGGCTAACTAGAATTTTCTTCACAAATCATTTTTCGCCTCTAATTGCTTTCTGTAAGTATCTTTCCTCTGAAATTTGAAAAACACAATTTTTGGAGAGTGGCTATTAGAAGTGAGGCATGATCGCCAAACTCGATTTTTGCAATCGTTATTTCAACAGTTGCTTACCTAATACATGCGAAAATTTACTTTCGCACATTTTACATCTTTTCCAAAATTTTCTACCTGTACTTATGCCATGACACTCCTACCGTATATCTACCGTATAACTTCCAACTTTTTCCATAATTTGTACTTGTGTGTCGTGCTACTTTTACCAAACTACCGTAACTGATCTCTGAAATTTTCCACTTTCCAACTTTCTGAACGAAATTTTTTCTACTACTTGTATGTCATAAAACTTTTATTGTATATGTGCCATGATTGATTTCCTAATTTTTTCATATTTTTTATGAACAAATTATTTTTGGACTAGTGTGCTGTGCTACTTTTACCAAATTACTGTAATTGATCTCTAAAATTTTTTGCACTTTCCAACTTTCTCAAGTAATTTTTCCTAGTACATATATGTCATAAAACTTTTACCGTATATCTACCGTAACAATGGAATTTTCAATAGATTCCCAAATTTTTACGCTCTATACATAAAATTATTTTCAGGCCTGAAACAGCAGCTGCCATTCAACAATGCAAAAGCGCTGGGATTAAGGCAAAATTGTTATTCTTTTTGGTTTTTCAATTTTTTTTGAATTTTGCGCCAAAATTTCTTATATCTCACAATTCATTTTTAGGTATTCATGATCACAGGAGATCATCCTACAACGGCAAAAGCTGTAGCGACACAAATTGGATTGATTGGGGATTCGAACGGTAAGGTGAGTATAGAAAAATTCACTTCTTTTTTGATTCTTTCATTTTCACCACCTCTTTTACTTTTTTCTTGGACTTTTTCAATTGCACTTTTTACTGGAACTTGAGTTCTGCGATCATATTTATCAAACTTCACGATCGATTCATTCATTCTATTTCTTCTTGGAATTAGAGCTCATTATCTTCAGTTGGCTCCAGAGTAGTGCCATAGATTGAATTGAAGTATTCAGGTCTATCAACCATCTGTACAGCCCAAAATCAAAACAAATTCAAAAAAAGCTCTTTTTACCTACCGTATAGCTGCCAAGGCTTTCTTCAACTCTGACTTTGCAAAAAGCATAGTCATAGAAGAACGATTCCAACAAAAAGGCCACGATCATCACATAGCAGATAAGCTAAAACGCGCTCTGATGCAAAAAATCTGGCCTAATAGCAAAAAAAAGCGCCAACCTCCGAACAAAACCAAGAAGACGGATAGTCAGGCTCGAATGTTCCTCCGCTCACGTTGCTCCAATCATTTTCCCATTCGTGACGAATCAAGAACAGCGCAAAGGAGCAGACACCAAACAAAGCAATTTGGCAAATGCTTTCGATAAGTACCCGGCACTAAAAAAGCACTGAATTAGAAATCAGTGAAATTTGTTAATGTAAAACTGCAAATACTGAGAGTTGACCCTTTTGCACCGCTACAGTAGTATGCTACAGTACGCCGCGCCAGGACGTGGTCAACACGCTCTTTTGCTGTGAATTCTGGGAGAAAGAAACATTATTATCACAATCTAAGTTGAAATGCAGCGATGCCAATGCCCAATCTCCCTTGAGACCATGCGAGATTACGGTAGCGGTCTCATTGGTGCAAAAGAGTCCGCACCCACAAAAAAGAAACCTACTCTTGGAGGTGGAGCAAGATTTATGTAATGGTGTAGGACGCTGAGGGCTATGCCAAATATGCTGACCACAAGGCAAACGATACAGACTCGATAAGCGTTCGTCTGCGATAGACCAATGCTGCCAAAACCGAAAAGATCGGGGCTCGAGATCTAAAAAAAATTAGATCGAATTGTCTTGGAATTATACGATATTTTATACAAAATATGCAGAATTTTTGATCAGTTTTGCATTTCGCGAAGATGAAAAATAATTAAGAGTGATGTACGTTTTTTCTAATACAATTCGCGCAAAATCTTTGCAATTGCCCACCTACCGTAATTCATCGTATTACGAAAGGAATACGGTAAGTGGGCATTTCCGAAAAAAAGCGCAGAAAAACCCGGTTCACCGACAATCGTGGATTCCACATTGACCACTTTACACTTTTTCTCTTACTCTTTCCTATACATATACTCTACTCTCTCATATACTCGATACTCATTCCGGTAGATCAAGAGGAGTAAAAAATGAATTGGCCTAGCAAAAAAATCTGCCTCATTATTTTTTTGTAAGACGCTATACATAAAAAAGCGGGAACTCGTGGGTCAACTTCTTCTTTTTATTTGCACAAAATTTTGAGCTTGTGAATGTTCTTATTTTTTGAGATAGTTTATTCTTACCTGTAAGCAATTCACGATATTATTTTCAAGTCTGAGAGCTCTTTTCTCGTACTCAGGCTTGACTTTCTTAGTTGTCTTGGTGCTTGAGCTCTTCGAGGTCACTTTATTCGTGTCTTCTTGAGACTTCGCCTTTACACTAGACTCTTTCTCCTTTACTTCCTTCTTAAGCTCCTCCTGCTTGTGCTCTTTCACATTCGTCTCCTCCTTTACTTCTTTGAGATCTCTTTTAGCTGGTGCATGCTCCTTTTGGGCTTTCCCAGTTGTCTTTAGTACGGTAGCTTGTTCATGAGACTTTTCTGCTGGGAATGACTCAGCCTTGTTCCACATTACTGGTAGTGCTTGGGGACTAAGAGCAGGCTGTTTAGAGTGTGAGGCTGACTTCGATTCTGCTGCAGGTTTCGGTGTACTGACAAGGTCGGGCTGCTCCATCACATTCAGTTGGCCTTTGCGGCGTCTGAGATTCTCTTCATGTGCTTCTTCTAGACTCTGATCCTTCTTTGTCAATACCTGAGAACGCGCATTTACGTCAATTGCAAACTGTTCAAAGTGTAAAGAAAAAGCTGGAAGGCTCATCAGGCAAATCTGGGTATATTTTATCACGTGGTGAAGACTGGGAGGCTTCTCTATGCTACTGCTCGAGCAGTAGCTCACATGATTCGTTCGTGGTCGAGAAGCATAACTCTACTCTCACCCAGACCGTATCTTGTACGTTCCAAGTACAATGACTGATGGCTAAGGAAAAACACGGTCTGGGCTGGAAATTAGTGCTAATTTTCTCGGATCAAAATATGGGTTGCCGCTTGTGCAACGACGGAGGGAGTCTTCCTATCAGTATCTAAATAACTTCAGGTATTCAAATTTGGCTTCTAAACTAAGAACAGTCCATGTTTTCTTATCACAGTCTAAGTACAATAATTTGATGTTTTTTTAAGTTCTTCTACAATTTCCAAGTGAAAGTCAAGCAAATTTCCGAACAAAATACAGAGAAATAGACAGGTATGAGAGGGGTCAAAACTAAACAAACATGATCGAAATCATTGGGTTCCAAAAGTAACATAACCACCACTAATCAAAACACACTTGCATCTCATCTTTGGTTTTCCTCCGACGAATAATATGATCTGTGCATGTCACATTACCTCTCATTTATGACAATAATGTAACATAAAAAAATCGATGAAAGTTCAAAGTTCAAAAGTAGGCGTGATTCCTCCGACGAATAATATGATCTGTGCATGTCACATTACCTCTCATTTATGACAATAATGTAACATAAAAAAATCGATGAAAGTTCAAAGTTCAAAAGTAGGCGTGATCTTTGGAGGTACCCCGCCCCTCCATATCCTCATTCTTTCACCTCTTTAATTCAAAATTTCTCTTGAATGAACCATCGCATTGCTCATCCAATATCAACGACATTCAAACACTCACCGGACTCATTCTTGGGTGTCGATTTGGCTCAGCGGTCTTCACACTTTTTTCAGCGTCACGTAAACTCAGGTCCTAGAACAGTAAGTTTCTCATTCTTACAAATTTGAGAGGATACTACATAAAAATAGGCAACGCAAAGAAGACACAACTTAGTCTCTTTTACTCATTGTGAGAGGAAAGTATTGAAAAAGTACTATTTCAAAGCCTTTGTAAAGTGCTTCAGCATAAATTACCGTATTCAAAGGTGGTATTGCAAGCTTCATAGTACCTAGACATTCGCTACGAGACTGAAAGAGATTAATTTGAAAGCAGTTAAGTAAGGAATCACCAAGGTTCTTACGGTAACTTGACGATTTTCACAGAATTTGCCAACATTTATGAGACGGAATAGCACCACGACAGCCACGATGATTTGTAGAGCTTTAATGATGTAGATTACGCGCATCTGAAAAAGTTTCATGCACAACGTTTCCGAGGGGAAGATTTTTGTAGAAGATCCCTCAGCTTACTACTAAAAGCGTTAGCAGACCAGTTGCTATGCGTGGTGGGTAGAAACTGAACTGAAAAAAGGATAGGATGGACTTTGCGTTGGTATAAACCCCTCAGATGACAAGAATGCTGATAATGATTACGAAGTGATTACAGTTATCCATTAAGTTCAGAGAGGATGAGGGGCGTGGCAGCTGAAACCCGGCGCTGAAACTTGGTACAATTATGGGCGGGGCCGTACCGTATCACTTCCGCAATATTGCCGGTTCCAATAGATAATTCCTAAGAAATAAATCTCACCTCGTACTTTGATCCCTCCTGATTTTTGTCCAGTCACACTTCTTTTATGATAGCCGAGCTTGATCCCAATTCCAACAAAACCGTTTGGAAAAAAATCCAAATGGTCAGACTCCGTCCGTGACCACGCCTCCTCTTAGTTTTATTTTCTTCTTTCTGGGAAAATTGTACATAACCCACTGTGAATGAATTTACGCATTTTAGGGTTCTGCTACATCTGTCAGCCAATCACAACCGAAAGCCAACCCTAATCGTGATTGGTGTATGGTCACTGGAGAACAGCTACAAAACTATGATCAAAATGAATGGGATGTACTTCTGAAGCACAAATACATTGTATTCGCGAGGTAAGCTCACACACTTCGACCCAATTTTTTTTACATGAAATCCAGTTGGGAGGACTGAACTATGGCACTGCCCATACAGCACCTCATTTCATTCAATCGTGGCCAAATTATTCACCTCGAAACTCCAGCCCATACCTTTCCACCGTAATCAAGGATGGTGATTGGTCAGTTCGCTAAGAGTACGGTCTGGGCTGAAGTTTACAGTCGATTTTCTTGGCCAGAATAAATCATATGAGTTTCCACTTGGGACAAGACCTTGGTTAACGGCTCTCAACCAATGCCCATATGGGAAGTTCAGTTACCCATATTTCAATGTACGATGCCTTAACATGTTCTATTCAGGACTAACCCCGAGCAAAAATTGCTGATCGTGCAAGAAGTTCAACGACGTGGCGAAACCGTGGCGGTTACCGGAGGAGGCGTTAATGATGCTCCAGCGCTTGCACATGCAAATATTGGCATCGCTATGGGATTGTGCGGTAAGGGGGGACTAGCTTTGCTGTTTTGGAAATTGGAAACTCTGCGGAAATCGAATTTATTGAAGGAAGCGATATTGCAAGGCAGACAGCAGATATCGTGCTGCTGGACGACAATTTCGCTTCGATTGTGATGGGAATCGAAGAGGGTCGACTGCTCTTTGATAACTTGAGGTCAGTTACACTATGTCTGAGAAACAAAGAAAGGTCCGGCGAAGAGCAGGGCCAAAAATTTGGTGCCTCTACCATCTCTTTTTCACTGGATCATGGACACACAAAAGTACGTATTTTTATTAAATTTTTCTTCCATCAAGAAACCAGTGATGAACATTTTGTCCTATTTTCCTTATGCGATTCCATCATCTAGTGAAACAAACACAGAAAAGGGCTCCATCCTTCGCCACGTCCCTTTTTTGTCGTTTGCACTGTTGACCATCCAGTTCTCCTAGAGATCACTCTACTACTATAAAACATCTTTTGTTATTTAGACTATCCCTGGCCTATACCTTCGCTCATCTTTGGCCCGAAATTTTCCCTATTATGCTAACCTTCATCTTAGGACTACCATTGGGTCTATCCCCAATGCAGGTGAGTCCACTCCCACACACCCTATTTCTGCTCATTACCGATGGTACACATTTCTCAGATTTTGTCTATCGACCTGGCCTCCGAAATGCCGCCAGCGGTTTCATTGGCCTATGAACAACCGGAACAAGACATTATGCTGACACGACCAAGAAGTCGTAAAACTCGTCTGCTTTCCAAAAACTTACTTGTTTATGCTTATCTATTTGCTGGAACTGGTATAACTATTGGTTGTATAGCAGCGTATTTGAGCGTATACTGGTGAGCATAGCATTTTATAGGCGTCCAGGCAGATTTGGATATTTGGACTCCTTTATGGACACTAATTTAGAGGGCTTAACTAAGCAATTATTCAAGAGTCAGCTCACATACTTCATTCCTAATTGGAAAATTCAACTCTAAACTTCAGCCCAGACCGTAATTTACAGGACCAATCAGCGCTCTGATTACGGTCTGGGCCGAGGTTCAAAGCAGCATTTCTCGGCCGTAAGTAAACCATACAAGCTGTCGCTTGAGCCATGGCTTGGCTAAGGCCTCTCAATCACTATCACATAAAAAGTCCAGATATATCCAAGTTAGCTGGGCACTGCTCTCCACAATAAAGGGAAAACTCAACAGTTCCTGTTTTAGGTACCACAATATCACCTTCCAAGACCTGCTTTTTACCGCTGAACACCATTGGAAAGTCGGAGCGGCTAATTTCACAACCAGTGACGGCGTAGTTTATGATGAGAATCAACAATTATTTATCAAAGGCCAAGCAGCAGCTGCTTGGCAAATAGTGCTAGTCATGTCACAGGTAGGAACCCGCCACTCTAAAGGAAGAAAGATGAATACACATCATTTAGGTATTCCATCTTTATAATTGCTCAACTCGACGTATTTCTGTGTTTCGACATGGGATTACCAATGTGATGTCTATATTTGCTGTGATTGTAGAGGTATGTTTGAGAAGGGCGGCCGTTTCGTACAACGGTATCCACCAACCACCCTGAGTGACCTGCTCAAAAAAAACCGTCCACACAATTGAGAACGGTGGAATTTTGATGCGGCACGATAGCAAGGCCATCTAGCTAAATAGCTGCCCAAGTCTCAATGTAAAAGATATACTCCGAAGTGGGAGATTCGCTCCAAAAGGTGGATGCTGCTGAGGTCGCCACGCCCACCAGGTAGTGTGAAAGGGAGGTGGTGCAGGAGGAACCAAAGCCCTTGCCGACTGTATCCAAGGGGAATAGTGGAAGGCAGAGGAGGCTCCGCCCATCGCTCCGCCCACTGGATGCTCCCATTGTGTGTTGAGCAAGAATGGTGGATGGACTACCAGATAATGATCAAATTTGATGGATTAAGAGGTTAAACCATGAATTTGGAATTCGGAAAATGGACAGTAAAGATTCTCAAACAGGTTTTCAGGTACCAGGATGATAATAAAAGTAGTACCATGTCATAAACCGAATAAAAATCGATTCAAAGCGGGAGAACATAAGCCGAAAACGAAGTTATAAAGTAATTTTAACAATGTTTTCAACATAGAGCCTAATACTACATCCTGGATACTCAGATCCAAAAAGGACGTAAAATGCAAATGCAAACTAAAGCTTCACAGCTCAGATTTGTAGTGTGAACCAAACCTGGACAACTTTAACCTGCTGGCAGTTGTCGAGGCATAGGATCGGAGAAGTGGGACAATATCTAATATAAATGGGGGAAAACCAATGAAAACTAATCTAACTGTTATAACAGAAAAGTTTTGGTGACTTTGCCTGCTTTTGCAGCTTTTTGCCCGAGTCTGATTCAACTCGAAAGCTTTCGGTAATTAATTTGACATCTACTTTCGCAAGTTCACCTAATTAAAAAACGACTTTTCAACGTTTTTCTCGCAAGTTTTTCTCACCCTCTCCCCCCCCCCCCCCTTCTCTCTCCCCCTTCCCCCTCCTCCCCCCCCCCCCTCCTCCCGAGTAAAATATTTATTGGAGTTAACAACGAATAAAGTTTTCACTTCAATTATGACTTTCTTGCTCGTCAGACGACTGGCTTGATCCTGCAAAGGTCAAGTAATCGGCTATCGATTAGCACAAATGCAACTAACGCAGTGACTATCGTAAAAGATTGAGGAAATTATCTCAGGAAAATAAAATGCAATTTAGAGTAAGTTCTCCGCGAAGCAATTTAAGAGTTCATGAAATATTTGAAATCGAGCCGAAGCTTTTACTTCTCTAAAAATTGTTCATCAATTACAATCTTCAAAAGGGCGAATACAAAAATGTTTTGCGAGCTGAAAGGCGGATCCTGACATTACTAGGTAATACTGAGTCTGGTTTCGGGCTCATTACCAACCATCCACGTCGTTGGGCGTGGAGACCCCAGCCGCATCCACCTTCTGAAGCGATTTTCTCGCTTAAGAAAACATTTTTTGCAGCGGAACTTGGGCAATCATTTAGATAGCTCGCTATTATGCTGTATCAAAGTCATACCAACCTGAGATTTGTGTGGACGGTGTCTCTCAAGCGTCGCGCGCGCGCAAAGTTCTCTCCCTTCCATTTGTTGGGGCAAAAGCCCGCGGCCAATAACGCGACTGCAGTTTTGCATGGAAATGCTTTATACGATTGTATTAAATTTTATTTTACGTCCTCCATAACCTGTTTTCCAGATTCTACTACTGGTGATGTTCGTCTACACGCCGGTTAGCCAGTATTTCATGGACATACATGCCCCGCCTCCACATGTTTGGGCGATAGCTCCTCTTGTTGGACTATATTTATTAGCGTACAATGAAGCTCGCAAATACCTCGTTAGGAATTATACGAAAAATAAGCTTATTAGACTATTGAAATGGTAGTTGTTGTTTATGACGTTTGCCAAAACGCCAACATAAGGTATGCTCTACGTTTACGGGTTCGAAGCTTTTTATGCGAGTTCAGCTTCAAGTCCATTTGTAGAGTTATACATTATTTTGGCTTTATTCACCATTTTTTCCAAAATTTGAAAACTGAAAGCTGACAGCAGCATGATTTCAACAAGATGCGCAAAGTCTTTCCAGCTGACGCAAACCAATTGCAAATTAATCCAATGGTGATATGTGCAACTGCACAGAACGCGCGGTTGCCGCAATACTCCAGTTTCTTTGGCGCAGCCCTACTTGATCCACTTCACCTGTTTCATCCATTTCGCGACTGGTCAATTCAGTGAACTGACCAATGGCGAAGTGGATCAAGTGGATCAAGCGGAACAAGTGGCGTGTGCTGCTGGCTGAAATTTCAAACTTGAGATATGCTCTTCTGACTTCTTTCTTTTTCTATCTTTGGGTATCAAGACATTCAAAAAATTTTACAAGCAAACGCGTGTTGTGTGCAATTGCGTCTGTATCGGATCGTGACTGCGAAAAAACCACGCTAGCTTAGTGGTCGCAAAGTTCCGTCCAGAGTTGCCGGTGTGCCGGCGCAGTGCCAGCGCCGTGTCAGCATCGTACCGGGACCCACACGTTGCGTCTCGTGCTGAGTCAACGTTCTAGCAGGACGCCAGTATGGCACCGGCACGGGCAGCTCCAAATGCCAAGAGCCCATATATTGCAGAAGAATGTGTCAGCTGGAAATAAACCTCTATTTACAGTCCCTTTCATACTCCATTCAATAAAAAACCATTCCACATCATGATGGCGCAAAAAATCAATATTTGGTTTGTCATGTTTGTGTCATGTCCGTCATCGCCTAGAGATTTTTTTTTATCATAATAAAACATGACCAAATCACCGGTCTCTCATCCCCCAAAATCGACTATTGAAATGGATGGAAGAAATAGCCGTAGGTGCTCTTGTACATATTTGATTAATGCACCATTTGACGTCGATTACAGTAGATTAGGTGGCTTTTCCATTCACAAGTTAATCGATTTTGTAATGTGCTCATCCCGTTATTCCCCTCATGTACAAATTTCTACTGCATTTCAAATGTGCCTTTATTTTCCAAATTTTCTCCATAGTCTTTTCCTCGGGCCACCCTGAATATGGGTGGGCATCGTTAATTTTTGATGATTTGCTAGTCTATTGCATTTACATGTGCGTGATTGATAAATTTTATTTGATGATGTAGAAATATTTTACATTGATAGTGTATTGGGCAGAAGTCTACCAAAGATAATAAAAGTGCACAAGAAAATACTGAAAACTGGCAACAAGCCAAAAATGGTGTAATTGCACATAGTGTAATTGCACATTTCGATACGATACAAGAAAGTCAGCATGATCACGTTCAAATTTTACTCTCTTCTCGAGAGAGGACGGTCACACTGATGGCAATGGACCTAATGAACCCTACAGGGAGGAAGAGTGGTTAGAAGGGGAGGGGGAGGGGAGAAGTGTTTGTAGACGCCTTCGGAATAAAATTTGGATCATTCCGCCAAATGACGGTAAAATATCTTTCAAAGCCTAAAAATCAAGAAAAATCTTTTTTTCCACTTGAATTTTATGCACTAATTTATATCTTAACTCATTCGTACAGCCACTCTGTCCCCCTCCGATAACCAATCTTGATATCGATAAAGAAGGTAGCATTATATCCAGACTTCCAAAGGGTACAAGTGTAAATCACAAGCTCAATGATAAAAGACAACGGTACGTATATTATGCTACAATGAGGTCGTCAGCCCTTCAAATCTGGCATTACCGGCTCGAAAAATCACAATAATAAATAGACAAGTCTCAAAAAAGAGTTACGATAAATTAAGAAAAAGAATTGTAATACATGCAAAACAAGCACATAACAGAGAGCCAGAACGCCTTACCTCGACTATGAAGCTTCGCTACAATGCAACCTAGTCAAGATACTAACTGCAACTTTTGTGTTCCTAAATCAACTTTCTGTCATTGATTCCAAGCGCCTTGAGACGTTCCACTTCTTCACGAAGCGCCTTCAAGTTGGCCTCGGGTAGATCTGCAAGAAACCATGAAAGAACAGAAGCAAAGGTTGAAAGCGAAACAAACTCACGGCAACCTTCAGTCACAGGTAGTGGAGTTTTCGGAGGTGATGGAAGCGGTGTTCGAGCGGTAAGCAAGTGTGCTAAGAAACGATCAAACTCCTCAAATGGAACGCAGTCATGGAGAGTCTCAAGCGATCGTAAAGGCGGCCAGAATCGTTTGATCTCTGGAACGCAAGAGAAATAACTTTTTTGAGGAAAGCTTGCAAAAACTGTAAAAATAATTGTATTCAATGTAATATAAACAACCCACCTCCAACCGAGATATCATCTTCCGCTTTGAAAGTTTGTAGGCGTGGCGCGCTAGAAGATCTGGCAATGACGGCCGTGGACATGACAGCTGGTCCGGGGAGGTCTGAAACTAAAAAATAACACACAATAAAGAGCCCTAAAACCAGCGCTCAAAAGAGTCCGAGGGAATTTCATACAAATTTTACAAACTCTAAATAGACAAACAATTCTATATCGTCTCTATCGGAAGAAGCAAATCACTATCAAAGGTTAAAATATGTAAAGATGGAAACACACGTTGGGAAAGCAACATAATGTACTGAAAGTTGGCCTTACATGTCTGCCGACGATTCTTGTCTGCATGTTCACCTCCGCATTTTCCCATAAGCACATTCGTGCTGATCAGACGATTCTGGATTTCCGCTGATGCGCCTGGAGTAGCAAGGGAAGATAATCTCGTGATTTGAGGGTTGAAGGATAAAGAAACAGAGAGATAGAGAGAAAGGGAAATAGAGAATGATGTGCGAGATAGAATTCGCCGAAAGGAGAAAAAGAAAATAAAGGAAGCTTCATTAGTGTGCATATACGCGGAAATTCAACTCTTTGGCGCTATTCCATATTTGAGTTCCCGAAAAAATTTTCAGTTCATCCAAAACTTCGAGATGTGGAAAAAAATGGTACCACATATTGTCTCGGTGACAGTGTCACCGTCCTGTGCGGCTCAATTTTGGAGCGCCCGCCTCGCTTGAAACTGCGCCGCGTCTGCAGCGTTTTTGGGCATTTTCACGTGCCTGAGCGGCTGGAAGGCGTCAGAAAATGCCCGAAGGACACGTCCTCAGACGCGGCGCAAAGTCCAAGCGAACGGCTACATGGGACCCGAGCCGCATCACCTGGCGACACTGTCATTGAGACAGAATAGCGCAACAACTTTTATCAGCCATAGAACCCTACTGAGTGGAGCTTCAACAAAATAAAATGATCAAATTTAAAAAAAAGACATGGAATAGCACCAACAATCAAGGCAAGATTTTGATGGACAAATCGATTAAAATCTAACCTGTTAGTAGATTCACTGTATGATGTTTGAATCTATACGGGAATCTTGAACGACGAGCTAGAACAAACATGATTAATTACAAAAAATTTTCTACTGATTAATAACTACTGTTCGGTAACACCAAGCACAAACACCTCTCCAATTCTTTAAGCGTTCTACTCAACAAACAAGAGGATCCTATACACATATAAGGATTTTCTTCCAGCCTTTAACATTGGCCAAAAGGCATGTAGGTCCCAAGTTTTTTCTTCACACAATTCTACTTGTATGAACAAATCTAGCTGCCTGAACAGAATGATACGAAGAGTAGCTCCCAGCGCCCATCAGTGAGCGAATAAAGAGCTTTGCTATAATTCGTCACTGAATTTAGCAGTTAGTAGAGAGTGTTGCTTTTGGGCAAAATGTCACACCACAACTCGTCCACGTACATTTATCCTCGACCAGAATATCCTTGTATGGCATTGCTGAAAATAGTGCATGCTTACAAAGGGTGTACAAAAATCTACAAACGCTAAAAAATTAATTTGGGAAAAGTTAGGACATAACATAACACCACCCCCTATTCCCTTCCTCTGTTTCACTGGAGTCGGCGGCTGGAGGGCGGGGCTTCGGTCGATTAGAAAGCACGTAAGCATGGAAGATGCATATGTGCATCTCCCTCGCGACGTGCTCTCTAATCGACTGAAGCCCCGCCCTCCAGTCGCCAACTCCATTGAAACAGAGAGTAGTTCAACGACATAAACAATGCATGAGACCAGCCAGTTGGCATACACGCATTAACTCAAATACCATATTATCTGTGAGCCGTTTTCGAAATGATGCGATCTGTAGCGGGACCGGCGCTCCAAACGAAACGCATTTGGCATTTGGTGTCGCGTACGCGTCCTCTCCTATATCAGCTGCCAGTGCGCACTATTCAGTACGCTAGTTCCGCTACAATTCTGAAACGGCTCACAGCTTACATATGGCGCAGCTTTGACAGCGTGAAACTAGCATTTTTGTGTGCTGTCTGCATAAGAAAAATACATAGGCTAGTTCGAGACAAAGGTGGCTTCCCATGTAGTGAGGCGTGCGCGGGCATACGAGCTCAAACTGTCAAAGATTCTCGAGGCCGCCTATGCACTGGCTTCACAAAATGATTTAGATCATTTATAAAATCGTGACAATGGATATTGCTGCGGACTTTGCACCCACAGGAGCATAAAACACTCATACAAGAAGGCGTCGCCTCGACGTTCAGCTCAGTCACTTCCAATATCCAAATATTATCACAAGTATGCAAAAAAACCATTTGACTACAGACGAAAACTGAGGAAATGCGATTTCCCGAGGTGGAGTGCGTGTCGCGCGGTTCGCGCCATCGTCACGATTTTTCAAATGCCCTATACAACCGCTTTCGTCAGGGATCAGCCTTTACTCATGCCATTTGCCCGTTGTTGGTCTGAATGGAGCTTATCAAAAGCATAATAACGTAGCGAAAAACGCATTCTAGCAAAAGGTATAGGCAATTCATCGCACGCAGAGACATGCCTTCACTGCGGACGCTGTCATCGTCTCTCACATCAAGCGCCAGCTTTCATTTCTCTAACCGTCTGCTGTCTCTACCAAACAAGAATCACCTGACCGTACGCAGTATCGTCCAGTCTCTGCATGCGATCCTACAGAAAATAACCAAAAAGGGTGATTTCAAACGAAGTGAAACTGTCGCAGGTGTCCATATAAGGCAGTGGTCACTTCGAAGACGTGAGCTTCTTATGCGGGAAGTGATGGAAGTCTTTACTGAGTGACTGTACATCCCAATCACTTCACTAGAGACTGCCCAGATCTTGCAATCTGTCGAGTCATTGCTTCCCAAGACAGCATTCGAAGCAAGCTCAGCCCAACCATTTTTTAAGGCAACAGCGATGATAGCATGAGCGGGAAAAAGGGAAAAGCTTTGGAAAAAAGTCAGTCTAGGTCACGCCAAAATAAAAGATATCAGCAATAGGTTATTTAATCATGTGGTTTAGATAAACCTAAAAAAAAGGCAAAACGTCTCCCAAAACTCCCAACATTGGAAAGACACATACATAGGAGTTTCACAAACATGCAAGCCACTCGTCTTTCATTCGTCACTTTTGTCCATTAATCCATGTCCGTGAACCAAGCCTTCATTATTTGCGTAATGTTGTCGTTAGCAAACTTACATCCGCTTTCCCTACGTTCTAGCTGCTTTTCCTCGGCTTCATTGATGCTATTCATAGCTTTTCTAGTCTCATCGAGTATTTCCTTAGCCCACTTTCCTCTTCCAAGACCCACCGTGACTTGGCAATCATCATCGCCAATCGAAACCTAGAGTGTGTGTAAACTGGAAGGAAAGACGCAAGTCTTGGAAAGGGATAAACACTTATAACTTGAACTCTTGTCACATACAAGGTAGATTGAAAAGAAACAACAAAAAATATAAGAGAAAAAGTTCGACAAGAAATTTTTTTTTAAATTCAGTAATCGCGTCATGAATAAGTTCTAGCTAACCCACCTCACTGGGACTCTTCAGCACACCATTTCCTACTGGAGGTATCCGCCAATCTTCTATATCCTCACGAGGTCGATCTCCTTCTTCACTGGCCTTTTCGCCTCCTGTAGCATGTCTTTGCCTTTTAGGTCCTTTTTCATCACCTGTTAATATGTTTGCGGTGAGACAGGAACTTGGACCACGGCTATGTTAGAATGCAAACATCACGAGAAGCAGCGAAAACACACGATTTCACTCCATGCCATGCAATGTCACATATGCAAAAAGATGAAAGAGAAAGGACAGAGAAGAGAAGTAGTAAATAGAGGGGGAAAAGCTTAACGAATAAAACCTGACTGAGTTGTTTGGAGCTGACTTCATCCAAAGCCACAAGATTGACTGAGTGGTCATTTAGATCGTCTTCAGAATCATGCTGCTGGGATTTTGAAGATGAGCTCACCAGCCTAAGACGGTAAGGTAATGCGTAATAACACAGTATACGTCATTTTATTATACAAAAAATTACGGTGTCACATATGGTAGGCGATCTAATGCAAGCAAAAAGTTGATGTCATTTACCCAGATGCTTCGGCGGCCATCTGGTCCTCATTTGTACTGGCCACAGAGACAAGATCATCAGCAATATTAGTAGGCACTGTCATGAAGATTGGTGGCGAATCAGTGTTTCTGTCCTAAACTCAAGAAGTTAACTTGAAGACTTTAAAGAATTCAAGTAGAAATTTCCAGCTAGTAAAATCTAACAAAAACAAAAGAGAAGTCACTTGTTGTTACATGACGAACATCGAAGAAAAGAAACCAAAGAATTCCAACATTTATTACCTCTCCCGAGTTTGGTGATACGGAGCCATTGAAGTTCCCTTCACGCGAATGACTCTTCGTCATTCCGTTTGATTTACTGCAAATGCCAATAAAAAACGGAAATTCTAAAGAGTAATAGAACACTTACTTCAATCGACTCTCATATATTCGCTCTTTCTCCGTCAAAAAGCAAGGATATAGCCCGGGAGAGAACAACAGCTCGATGTGGAATCGTTCCATACCAGTTGCAGTGTTGTCAGCTCGACTGTCTTCGTAAACCATCAAGACAACCTTAGCCATCTCTTGTTCTCCAAATATGATAAAAAAAGAGGTCTTAAAAAATTTTTTACCTGCGTCATATAATTGAATTCAGTCACGCCCGACAAAAAGTTCATAGCCCGTTGCCATTTCTTGTCATCAACCTAGAAAGAAAAGTAATCCAAAAACTTGGAATGCAGATGACTTTTGATAATTTTGAAGTTGAGATAAAGTTACCAAGAAGTTATTCATAAACTCACAGAACAAAGTCCACCATAGCGGATAAGGTTCATCAACGTATGGATGTGACTTTCGCTGGTGAAATAAAGCCTGGTCCGTACATGACGAAGCGGTGTTGCAATTCCTTGCGAAGCTCTGCAAATAAGGACGCAAATAACGAAAAAAACCGAGGATTTGCAGAGCCAAAAGGAATTCGATGCGACATCAAAACATCCAAACAAGCATTGCAAACCTCGGATCAAGTCTTGTTTGACTTTCGTCCTCTTCTGAGCTTTCAATACATCGATGCAGATCGTTTCTGATTTTCTTAAGTAGTGGCGTGCAAACCCGCTGCGCAACACAAATCTTGTTCTCCTTACGGATTCCATACTCCTACAACGGCAGATGGCATATAAGAAGAAATATAGAAGAATAATTAAGCTATAGAAAGGAACGGACTGTAAGAAATTACGCTAACCTGCGGCACAACTATATCAGCCATGTTCTTCACACAAAGGTACATTCGTTCAAATTCGCCTTCGTTGTTGATGCAGAGATCAGGATTATGCTCCATATCATACTAAAAAGGATAATCGATGGATAGCGTAGATGCGTGATGATTATGAGAAGCGACTCACCTTTATGTTATCATAAATGTCAGGAATCTTCGATATGTCATACTCTACATCACCTCCTTTGTTTTCACGTCGGAACTCGCGTAACTCTTTGCTCCATCTTCGTTCGGCAAGATCCCAAGTTTCATTTAGGTACAAGGTACGGTCTAAAACAAAATCGTGTAATCTCTAGCAATTGCAACTTAGTAAAACGAAGAGGCGATGGCTCCAGACTCACTTGGCCTGCTATATCTGTTGTTGTTGATGATATCGCACATTCGCTGCACATAGCCAGCAATCTCATGGCACATCTTTTTGGGATTTTTGATGAATTCCATAGCATTGTTGATTGACTTCAGACCATCGGGGTTCAATGCTTTGTAGTCTTCTGGAGTCCATTCACGATCCACCTAAAAGTATAGTCCTTTACATCAAGGAGTGAGTATAAAGACAAACAAACTTGGTAATGCAAAGAAGAATAGCAAAAAATCAAATTGCTTTTTGCAAAAAGGTCATACCTGCAACGCTTGATGGAGATATCCTTTGAGTTCGGTTTGGAAATCCCGTGCATGACAATCATCGTCCAGAAGACCATCCGTATTAGCAGATTTCACCATTTGCATCAAAATCGGAGTCAGTTCACCTTCCAACGCTAGCATACCCTGCATATCAACGGAGTTTCATCCAGAAATCATAAGAAAAACAACAAAAGAAACACAGATGAATGGGAACAAGTAATGCATGTACAGAATTGTTGCATATGTACCTTTGCAAAAGCAGCTGCTGTCATCTGCACCCGTCCCTCATCTGAAGCATATATTTTGAGATCATGACGATATGTAGAATGAAGACGCAAGAAACCGAGACCCTGCAAGTTGTTCTTCAGGGAAGTTCCACAATTAGTAATGATGACAAGCAAAGTGAACACATATTTTGTCAACAATTGCGTTTGAGCACTCCGACTAACAATAATGCTTCAAGAGGAAAACTTCTCGTTTTTCTAATTGGCAAACAATCTGCACAAACTAGCAGGAATCAGCTGCTCCAAAATCAATAATTTGAGAGCGGGATTAAAAAAGGAACCGAACCTGCGTGTCTTCTGGTGAACTCTTTCCATCAGCTCTTCGTATACCGGGATAAAGCGTACGAAACAGTTTACCCAATGCCTCCGCTTGTAGATTACCTGGTAAAGTCAAATAGAATGAAGGAAACTAACAAAACGTTGATTGGTTGATGAGACTATTTTGTTTCGAAAACCTCTATCAGTGCACAATTTTAAGAATGCCAGGCTTTCGACTTTAAGCAAATTAAACATAAAAGATAGTTCATCAATCTGAAATTTTCATTTTTGGATGTTTTGAGGTCGAGATTATCCACGCCAGAAGTGTTCAAGCAAACAGTTCTGTTCTCAAACAAGAGATGTAGGAAAACCCTGGTATTGACTCAAAATAATTTTACCGATGACTTTTCAGCCATAAAGTGCTATCATGAAAATATTTTCGTCAAAACCCTCAGCGTATGAATCCGAAGTAACGCTACGATTTGCGCTCTGTGAAAGTGGTGTCAAAGTTGGCGTGCGATCCGGATCCATTACGGAACGAAAGTGGATTAAAGCGCTTTAGAGCCCCTCAGTATTCTATCGGTGCTGTTCCAAGCATCTTGCATGAACAAGCAAGACTGTCAGTGCAAAACTGCGCTCAACTAACATATTCTGTTCATTTGATATTAGCAGTGAATTTTTGGTAGTGTGTGGTGCGAAACTCATCAAACCAAAGTTCTGCTGACAGCTTTAACGCTCACCAGCTGTTGTCAATTCTCCGCCCCATTTCAGTATGAGTAGCAATGCTGGTCCTTGTTGTGTTGTCTCTTCACTATCACCGGTACGGAATTCACGAGCCTGAGACATTCAATTCGTTCAAGGAATTTTCAGTTTTTTTTGTATTTGTTACGCACCTTCAAATATTTCAGTTGAACTTTGCGGTTTATACCGGAGAAGTGGCCATACCTGCAAGTATGCACCCCTCAGTCATTTTAGCATTCGGCCACGACAATACATATATGAAATATAGTTTTTGACACTGATTCAGAACTGTGTGCAACTGCAGAAAGTCTGGAAAGACTGCGAATTTGTTAAATTTGACGTAATTTGTTCAAGTTATTGTTGAGTTACAGACAGAGCTAAACCAACGGCAAGTACTATATTTTGGAACTCGCTCACTGTCTCGGCAACGATTAGGCCGCCTAAAGCAAGCAAGATGATAAATAGCTTTTTTTTCCTCAAAAACCTATTAATCTTCTTTTGGATCTAATTTTTAAAAAAAGTGTTAATCCTTGTAGGCCATTAGCCGACCTAATCCAAGCCTCCTCTCTTGCTCAAGCCACATTCTCCCACTTTCTTTTTCCAAATGACACAGAAACCACCACATCAATGTGGCTTAATCGCAGTAGCAACGCAACAAATCCTTTATTTTACAACAAATGGGCAATATTTTATTACAAATAATAAGAAATGATCACATTCCAGAGGCACAACGGTAAGACCAACTAATGAGGCTGGTATAGGACTAGAAAAAATAAAATATTACCAGTATTTCACAAGTCTAATTCTGGAAAAAACATCATCACAAGAAAACGATCACAATCGTGATTCACAACAACAGCATTATTGGTCAATAATAATTATTTACAGTTTAGTCGTTTAGCGATCAACATAGTGCTCCTGCGGTGATGACAACATTTGCGCGGGAAAAATGCCACGCTTGAGCATGTCGACAACTTGCTAGCGACTTGCGCCCAAAAAGTGCTTTTGGAGCGCCTACTGCCATATTTTACGCGCTAATGTTGTCGGCAACGCAAGAACACCATAATAAGCGAGCGAAACCACTGGGCTCTGCATATTTCTGGTATAGCCAATGCTTGTTCAAGCGGTTTGTATTGCTATTGGGGAACATCTTTCAAATGATCCCCACAACGACGAGTCACCACTGCTTCCTTCTTCGGAAGAAACACCTTCATCGCTTGAGTGCGATTCTTCGCCGGCTGAATCTAGCCGACATTCCATCACTACTCTATGCGCAGGAGAAAACTCTTTAGGGTCTAGCTCATCACTTGCACTCTCCTCACACTCCATACTCTCTCTATGATGCATATCGTACATTTCCAGCACAGCTCGCATCTGATCCCAGCGTTTGATGCCTTCTTCAACTTGTTCGAGTTCATGCTCTAGTCGTGAACTTTCACCACCAGAGTCTTCAAAATCCTCCATTGATGTTAGCAGCTCATTTCGGAGGGTCTAAAAAATTCAAAGTTAAGAATTGGTCGAAAAAGAGAAAATAGTTCATCCTTGCTCAAATCTGAGGTTGGCGAGAATGCAAAGCACGGCTAGAGCATTATCAAGTGGCCAAGCCCCATCGCAAAAGGCATGGTCCAATTCTTGAAATTAGCCTCAGAAGGTGGCTGTTGCTGGGGTCGCCACGCCCATCAGCATGAATGCCCTAGAGATAATGAGACCGAAACCAGACTCGATAACGTGTCCTGAACCCGTTTTCCAATGTGAAAAACAGATTTTTACATTATCAGGTGCTCTGAAATCCAGTTTCAGACTCATTACTTCAGACCACCCACGTTGATGGGCGTGGCGACCCCAGCATCATCCACTTTGGAAGGATTTTCTCTTCTCTTCGAAATGCACCTTTTTGCAGCGGACTCGTGCAATTACTTTGCTAGAGACTTCGCTAATGCAGTGCATTAACATCTCGTCAACATCAGATTCGATTGAACGGTGCTATAATTCGCTTAGTAGGACTTACAATATGCTCTGCCAAAATCTGTCGGGCCAACTCGAGCACTTCCATCAGCTGATTCGGTCGTTTCATCTTGATTTCATTCTTCTTGAAGCCGTCATATTTTTTGAACAGTGCGAAGAACCGTTCATCATGTACCACCACCTAAAAATCAATTTTTGAAAGATATACGACACACCTTGCAAGAAACAAACCTTCATTTTCTGTTTGGGAGTACGATCACCATGTCTAATTACAGCTAGTACACATCGAAGCTCCATGAGTTTCCCAGATGGAGTTGATACAAATGGAGGGTCTTCTCCCAAACCGAGATCCAAAAGCGGCGGTGCTTCCTGTTCGCCGCCGAGCGGCAGTTGGTAAGGTATCCTAACACTCATGGTTGTTGCTAACCTCCGCATTATGGTATTTCCGAGAATTTTTGCGGTGTCCTGAAATAGTGTGTATTTAGGGCGTTTGAAAAGAAAAGAAAAAAGCGGTTTTACCTCATAATATTTGGTGGATGTTTTAACGAAGGAGAACCCGTTGACATCGCATACATAGGATTTCCCATTGGCACGAAGTAAATCGAAACCGCATACAGTTTGCTGAAGCAGATTTAATCAACGAAGCACCTAGCCCTCAAGAAAATAAAACAAAAAAATCAAGACATATTTTGAAGTACCAGAAATTTTGGTTGAATGAAACATATTTCACAATTACTCACCCCAAAAGCCAGCACTACCCGTCTAGCAATCATTTTTTCCTTGTGGCTTAAGATAACCGGATATCGGACTTCTTTACCATCTGCATCTCGTTCAACCTTTCCATCAAGGCCAGGTGCTTTTCGCGCTTCCGCATGAGCATAATATGGTCCAACGGCATAAACCTGCAAACGAAGAACATAAATTAAATCATAAATTTCACCAAGAGAAAATTGCAAGAGCAAAAAGGGTGCTGCAAAATGGTAGAAATGAAGTGTAAAAGAATTTACCTTCACATCTGTGCCGTCTGCTGGGATAAAATCCTCATAGATGTAAGAACCATCTTTACGAACTTCACTAACTGGCGAATACCAACTGCTTCGATTGTTAATCTGGAATGAGAAACTTCTTTGAGATGGAACAACATTTTAAGAAACACAGAGACATGAAAATCATTTTCAGAGAATTTTCCAGTGATCATTTGATGGTGATTTACAAATTGCTCTATAGCGTAGCCTTCTTTTTGAGTTTTTTACTTCATAAATTAGGAGCTAATGATCATTCCCTAACCTAAGCAGGTAATCTCCATCAATCATTATGACTTTCACGAATAACTTCAAGACAAGTGCACTTCATTGCAAATTTCATCGATATGCCCTAGTCGCCCACACATTTCTTCATTCAAAGGCATCCCCCATACATTCCAGCATATTACATCGCTTAGACACTTCCGCACCGCATCAAAACAAAATAATAGGTGCAATCAAGAAAGTGCAAGAGGCTACCCTGCGATCAGGTGAATTGAAAAATCTTTTGCAGCACCGCCATGTCCTTTTTGTTTATAATCATGAAGATCATATGGACAGCACAATTGCGCATTGTTCAATTAGAAATTAGTGTTTGAACATTTGAAGAACTTTGCTACTGTTAGGTGTAAAGTAAAACTATGTTGTTTTGCTAAACTACCAAGTTGCAAGATCAAAAACCTTTGTTTTGAGTTTTGTTAGGTCACACAAAACACTGCAAGCATTGCTAGTATAGGGGAAAGAGATCAGACATCGACAGCTCTAACTACTAAGAACATCAGATCAGGGGGATCAAACTCGTGGCTATTAGCTGCGTGTAAGCATAAAATTCCTAAAATCGTCTACTCACATGCGCCGATTTTACAGATCTTCCATTAACCGTTATGGTTCCCTAAAACATCACTTTGGTAGCTATATTACAGCTATTACAAATGGAAGAAATTAGAGCCAAACGCTACAGCAAAAAACAATATTGCTATTGATTATCTACTATAAGGGTAAAAAATTTGTTAGACATGAAAAATCAGGAAAACGAATATGAACCAGAAAAAAAAAGAGGAAAAACAAACAAACTCAAGACAAGACTAACCTTCCTAAATAGCCTTTGTGACCCTCCACCAACCGAGCTCGGATAATAGATATAGATATTGTGATCTTCAGCTGACACCGGTTTCTCGACGAAGGGCTTATTGAAAACCATACCATTTACTTCTATATGGTCATTGTGTTCTACTAAAACGCCATCTGCAAGAAAATAATTTTTCGTAATTCTACTTTTGAACATTTTATAGCTCACCTTCCTCATTTGAGTCACTTCTCATCAATACACCATGTCTAGGATGTTCAATGCCCTCTTTGGCAAGGGTACGAAACACCTTCCGCCGGTCCAGCTAGAATGGGAAAATAAGATAGTCACACTTTTTCTTTTCCAAAAGAAGTTTTTCTCCTTACCAAATCATACTGCCGCTTCAGATCATTTATTACATAAGGTTTACGCAGCTTTACATAGTCAATAGCCTAAAAAACGACGATCAGAAAAGCTGCGCAAACTGGGGAAAAAAATTCACCAACTTTATGCAAGGGAAAATCCGTAGAATGGAATGAGATCAAGCAATCACATAGGGGCCATCGATCAACCGGTTCATGAAGGATAACAGATTCAGGGAAAACAAAGTATTCCAGCCAGTCCTGTAATTATATTATACGATTTATGAAAAAAGTAAGGAGATGAATTTTTCATAAATGCCAATCATAGCTTTGTGGGAAAATCAAAAAAAAAAATCCCATTACTCTACAACAATCTCTTAAATCTACATGAGACGAAATCATATGATTTGCTTTTATATATTTGATAATCAAAATGATCCTACGAAATATATAGAAACTTCAGTTTTGAAATTTTTTCGTATGTTTGTAGCTCAACCTACGCTTCCTTTTCTTTTATCAAAATTTCAAAATCTGAAGCCTAAGATCAAAACTTTCTTGGAAGATTTTCACCTCTGCACCTCCTAGAATTTTTGCGCGCAGCCATTGTTTGTTCCTAATTTCTGCCCCCTCTCTGTCCAGAGCGAATCACTTTCTCGCAGTTCATCGGTCATTGCAACCAGGAGCATTGTTGCTTACGTTAAAAAAGATCAATCAGCTGATTAATTTACTGTGTTGAACCATGTGTTCTCCAGGTGGTATTGCAGACATACACAACAAGTGTCTGCGGCCTTGTGACAAACTCTAAGGGCACTTCTTCAGAACTTTGAGCTTTCAGCATTTTGCTTGTCAGAAAAAAAACCTTTCATTACTTAGGGTTACTTCTTCAAAACAATGTATTCATAGATTCTTAACTGCACCCGACATTTGCTTGTTACATTGAGTCCACTTAAGCTTACATCATAGTTCTCAATTGTTGTTATTTGCTGATGCTTTCCTGGCTATACCATGAGCATGACAAATACATAAACAAATAATCAAATAAACCAGAATCAAAAATTTCCAAATTTAGAGAGCGTAGACTATGCTAACTGTGCAAATTAAGCGGTCAATGTTCTTTTTGAGATATAACAGTCCAAATGACTACCTTTTTGTTTTTTATGACGCCTTTCCTGGCTAGATTTAATTTCACAAAACAAGTAAAAATATTCTCTGAAATATCATCGCATAAAATTCTTGTCATACCATTGATAAGTGCAGTTGAGGAATTTTATCTGCGCTTCATTTTTCACTTCTTTTACGATGTTTATTTGGTTCAAGTATAATACGAGCTTCATGTAACAAGCAAATGTTAGGTGCAATGCACTGCAGTTAAGGGGTTTAACTTCAGATTGGGTTGCACTCAATTTCGCGTTATTTATTGTGTATGCATTTCTTCTGGAAACAATAAATTAGCCCGTAATGTTCCAATCAGAAAGTTCTAGTACCCGAACAAATGTCGGATTAAAACGCCGTTTTTATACTCATCACCTTTGACAAGAAACTACAGCTGTCATTATAGTAAAGACCCGATGACTAAAGAGATTTCTCGCGAAAGCCACCCGTGACCTGTCGCATCCTACGCAACAGACGGACGTTGTTGAGCATAGTTGCTATGGGTGCATGTAAATAATTGGCAGCTGTTTTCAGCGAACATCTGCGAATGGAATTTGAAGAAAAAATTCAAGGATTACATAGCTTTCAGTATCGAAACCCGTGATAAAAATGATGATCTTACAATAAAAATAGGTAATCATTTAATTTCGCTTTTCTGACGGGATTAGCCAATTTTTCAGAAACAAAATTTTTCTGCCAGCAATTCCACCAATCGCGAACATTTGGATAGAAAAAACGCTCACAATGTAGATATTTCATAAACACATCTCTACCCTCACATCATCGCAGGTTCAGAGATCCAAAAACTATTTGTCACCTAACGAACAGACATCAGTTAAGGTGCAAAGCACTCACTGTCCTAGTACCTGACTGCTATCGGCCGTTCACAAAGACTCCAAAACTGTCGCAAATAAGAATTTTGTTTTCCACTCTAAGCTTAGTGATCATATCAGTCTAGGTTCGCGCAGCACAACACCTCCTGTTATTAATGAAGTACTGAAACCAATCGTCCATCTGCTTCAAGGTGCAAGAATGTTGGTCCAAAAATCAAAAGCCAAAAATTGGCGAGTTCTTTGGCAAGACATCTGATGAATCTTATGAGCACGCAGGAGCGATAATTCATGTATACGGTAAGCGTGGACGAGATTCCAAAGATTCTTAGGTTTCCTCGGAGCTACCATGAAGACTAAAATCAAAACAAACGAATCTGATTCTACTAGCGAACTTCGAAATGATCCACAATAAAAAGTAAGTTGCAGAAATATTGCAGCATTCTGCAGTATTTTTATCATAATCAGTCATTGTGAATAAGGCAAGATCGCATCCTCTACCTCAAAAATCTAAGCCTCTCTCACATTTATGTTTGGTAATTTGCATTCTTGTTTCATTTTGGCCCTTCTCCACTCTGCTTTCGAAAGTTCTATGATTCAAAAGCAGTTGCTTAAAAGTCCTCACCTCAAATCAGACCAAAAACTTGCGCGCTTCCTAAAAAAAATGATGCATCTCTTATCACCAGACCCAAAAACCACTCAGAAATTTCTAGACAACTTCACATAAACAATAGCACATTCTCAAGGCCATATCGTCGTTTTGATTTCTCACATTAAGATAAACTTCCGGTCGCTTTGATCACTTGCTGAACGTCACGTGATAGACGATGACAATACGTCATTCTACGATCTTTCCGTAGCACATTACGACATTCATACGCTCGCTCAACTGGCATTTCGCTCCCATTCGTAATCATACACACGTTTGTGGGTGCAAATCTTTAGCACCGTGGCGATAAGACTAACAAGGAAGAAAAGAATATATTTTGACAGAATCCAAATAAACAATCGCATCCGCATATTCTTTGTTCTCTACGGAAAGGCAAACAGTGAAAGGCCATTGTACCGTGTACCACACCTACTATCACTAGCCTTGATAACCCGTATCATCGAAACCAGGAAGGATTACTAATAAGGCCTTGAAAGTGGCGTCAACCATTTCGCAGTAAACTTTGACTTGCTCGATTTCCAAAGAAATGATGTCAATCTACTAAATTCACATAACTTTCATCACACTAACCTTATAGTAATCAACAATTTTCGACATAATCGCTCTCATAGGCTTGCTCGTAGCTTTCCTATTCATTGCACATATTCCTATGCGGATCTGGAACATAAATCTACAATGGATCATCAAAACAGAAAATAAAGTTCCGATCCAACCTTCTTTCCTTGCGATCCGCTTTGATCACCCGTCTCCTCACCAGGTGGTGGAGGACAAGGAATGCTCATTTTTCAAAGTAAATTGGAACAATAATCTGGAACAGATGCCATGAAAATTTTGCAAACAAAATGAATAATGCGAAGGTAAGCGCCTCGAACCACTGAATTCCCAGCGTAATAGCACAAAAAGTAGAGAATAAGCAGATTAGACATCCTGAGTGAAAAGGACTTGACAATATCAATAATTACTGGCTTCAAAAGTCGAAAAAAAAAGTTTTGCGTTAATGACAGGGACGAAAAACTCGTGAGCGTAATCCCCCTAGGCTTGTTACTTCCTAGAAAAACTTTCAGGAAGTTAGTTGAGGCAATTTGTCGATTCATCATAAAAGGAATAACAATTCTGCAAAATGCACAGGGCAAAAGCAAAGCATGGGATGAGAAAATCAAGAAATCAACGAGGGTGGCTTTGTATGGATGAAAGCAAATCTAGCAGAAATAAACGACAATTTAGGGGGAAAATGGAGCTTAGGAAAATAATCCCTAGCTAGTCCAATAATGCCTACCGCTTTGTCTAGGAAAAAAGTGCACAAAGCCCATAAACATAGCAGAAATCCATTAGAAATACACAAGAATACTAAAGCTTGCTTAGATATAGAAAAGCGAAGCTTGCTTGGACATAGAAAAACGCTTTGAGTCCTCCTCAGCAAAAAAAAATTCAGCAGCATACCCATGTGAAGTCAATACTCGTAATCTCCCATACCAGCTAAGGATCTCCTAAATCGCTTAGACTACAATTCTGTGCTAGCAAAAATTGTAATCTAAGCGGTTTCAGAGACCAAAGCTGGATACCGGAAATTCACGAGCAAGATCATAGACCGAGTGAAGCAACCTGGATAGGTTGCTAGAATATCGCCCGACAAGGATTCGAACACACCAAGTTTCGATCCTCGCACTCGATTCACAGCCACACACACACGGGGGGGGGGCACTTGATCAATAAGCTTGGATGTGCGCGTGTAGTGTAGAGAGGGGGGAGGGGTTGTGTGTACTCCTCGTCTCTCTAGGCTTCTCACAGCTAATCAAGCTTGCGAGCACATGTGAGCGAGGACGATAGGTAAATGAACGCGTGAGAAACAGCACAGAAATCTCTGGCCGCACTTCACGCGGGGTTGGGCTTAGATCTTTGTGAAGATATCACGAGGTTTGCTAGCAAACATTGCGTCAGTAGACTCGTGGACTACAACAAGTTTGCACGGAAACTTTTGTCAACCAGTATAAATAGATTCGCTCCGTGAAAAGCGATAATAAAAACTCTTGCGTTTACAAACCAGTCAGATTGTTGAACTCTGGTGGTGCAAAAAAGATTCCACGAAGTGCCAAGTACTGTAGAATCTAGTACATATTCCGCTTTTTCCAAAGTTTCTTAAGTTCAAATTAGTGCAGTTTCAACAAAATCGTCGAAACAAGCAGTTCTTTTATGTCATTTGATTATATTTGAAAACTCACTAATAGTGTGTATATGTACATATTATTAACCAAATTTCTTTTTATACGATTTTTGCTCAATTTACAATTCGATTTCCGGCGCAAAAGCCAAAATTTTGGCAAATATCAGTGAACGGAACCCGCACAATTTTGAAAATTCAAACTATGTTCAAACCAAAAGAAAGCTTAGGAAAAAGGTTTAGAGCTTCTGATAAGATCCTCTCAAGTCAAATTGAAAGACATCATCATTCTTCGCCTAGCCGACTTGACGAGCTTGAACATCCTTAGGAAATAAAATTTACTGCAGTCCCCGCGCTAATCAGAAGCAGAGATAGGACGTTTTATTGTGCAAAGACTGACATAAAAAATATGATATGCAACGAACTCTAAAGAACTTCCATAAATTCAAATTCTAGGCAATAAGAGCTTTCAAGACAAACAAAACCTTTATGCATTTTTATGACATACCCCTTATTCAATGAGATCACTACCATTATTCGAAGGTTGTCCCATCAAACAATAGCCATGCCATGAGGATTACGTATAGAATTTTCAACATCGTATAAATCACGCGGAAACACCGATATTTTTCAACTCCCTATCATAATTCATCATTTCCTTCCTGCATTTCACCCAGAGAAAAAATGCAGTCCGCAATAAATTAGCAAAAATTACCACCTGTCAACACTACACGATGCTTGCGTCACAAAGTTTCCGTTCTAAAACTAAATGGATTTCAGTGCAGCAATAAATATCTAGTCCAGCTATTATTATAACCACGAGTAGGCGTACCTACGCGGCTATTTTTGAAACTGAAAAATGCTAGCGATGGTTGTAATTTGAAAACAAAAGCATGAAGACGTTCAAGATTGCGTGATTCATAATGGGATCCCACAAGGGCAAGAATCTTGATGGCTGTAATGAGTTCTCCGTAAGAGCTATTATACAGAGTCTAACATAAGTTTTGTTAAACTTTCTTCGTCTATTCCCGAAAAAACTCTAGAAGCTTCGCCGAAATCAAGGGATGCATTGGAATAATTTCACTCTACCAATTTCGGATACAAAACAGCAAAGCAACGATGTGACGGCCTTTCAATCATTTTGCTTTTAAAAACTCCTTCATTAAGAGCACCAAGGACAAGGCCAAGGCAGTTTGGGAGTTTAAACTTTCCTACGGCGCGTGACTTACCAAGAAAAATTCGGAAAATTTTCAAATTACCAAATCTCGCGTGTATGACATGTATGCATAGAAAAGCTACGGCCTCCCACGTGATTTGAGCGTGATGGAAATTTTTAAAAGAAAATTTAAAAAATTCAATCTTTCAAGTGCAACAAAACTTATGCTACGTCAAATGACTGTTTAAGCATTGAAAACGAAGCCTTGCACATGCAAATCATCCAATCTACCGTGAAAGCACACACTTCCGGCAATTATCCTTCGCACACCTACGCAGAACATTCAACGCATTAAACTGAGTATTTTCATTCGGTCCAGTTAAAAGCGCTTCTAGCCAAACGAACTAACGTAAAAGCCGCGTCCTCGTCCAAGCACAAAAAGCAGAAAACAACTCGGCACACACAGCCTCACAACAACGGAGCACAGCGAAGAAGGAAGCGAAGCGAAGAACGAATGGGTGGGGCTGTGGGGCATGAGAACTGATGAGGTGTGCGACTCACGCCACTTCCCAGCCCCCAGACAACGCTCTGCCACAAACTATACTGAACATATGGTAAACATGTACGATAGAACAGGTATCGCACACAACGTTTACTCCGACAGCGAAGAGATCAGCAAAGTGAATGAACGCAAACTGCTCCGCTAATACCGCCGTCTCAGCGTAAAATGATAAGAAGATTAGACCTACAATTAAACTTGGTTGTTAGCTAGATTTTTCTGGGGTGCACATACGAAAAAGTGACTAGTACGGCATGGTACATTCCGATGTAGAATACCACTCGTAATTTGTAAAAAAAACATTGCCTTTCGCCGCAGTTCACCGAACTTCGCGTCGCAACGCCATATCTTGCTTCAAAGTGGACGAATTCTGAATCCAAAAGCACTCCCGAACTCAGCTCACAAGATGCATCTTCTGATATTAAATAGTGCCTGTTTGGGCATAGCGGTCAAAATCCAAGGATCTTTTCATAGTTTTGCTCAGGGTACGTTCAGAGTGCTTATTCATTGCACAACTATCCTACAGGCAAAGATCTGGAAAGATTCGTGGTATTTGACGTCTACCGTCCCAAGCATGCATTTCTATTCTCAGAAGACGTATCTCACTGAGATGAGTTAGATGGAGCTTTTGGATTCACAAATCGTCTACCCTGAAGCAAAATATGGTGTTGCGACGCGATCATTAGCGGACTAAGGCGGGGTACAGTGATTCGTTTTTAATTACCTACTTATTATAGTTGAACCCCTATTGGATAGCGCTTCACATGAGAAAAGCGACTCGCTGACTGTTTGATTGTAATAATGTTTGACTGCAATTCTTTGCAGTCAGGATGCCGCTTTTCTCATGTACAAACTAATCACCAAACTGTCAATTATTGTCAGTATGTACCATGCAGTACTAGTAATTATTTCGCACGCGCTTTCATAAAAAACCCTACGTCAACATTCAAAAGATACAATACTGCAAGCTAAAGTCATAATAGCTTCGAGTAATTACGAAAAAAACACCATTAGCCTTCTTACTAAAATTTATAGTACTGTTTACACTCACGTGTTGATAGTAAGAGCCAAAGTTTAGCTCCAATACGACTCTTACACTGCGATCGTACGAGAAAGGGAAAGGATGTAAACATTAGATTTTTGGCCGACTCGAGATAAAATAAATGGGGGGGGGGTTAATTGACAGAGCTTGATTTCAACGACACTGACAAAGGTTAATTGATTTCAAGGGGGAGAAAACGAAATTTTTCAGACAGTAAGTGAACGGTTCCCAGGTTTTGAGAAAAATTTTGTAAAGTAATCAACTATAGTATATGGCTTTTCCCAACGTTTCCCGCTTCTTGCATCAAACGTCAAAAATCCAGGGTATTAAACAATAAATTCCTAAAGATGACAGCCCAAAGAATTTGCTGTTTTTTGATTCATCAAAAAATATTAGTACGAGCTATTTTTCGTTTCAGTAATGCAAATTCTGCCAACTTTACGACACCATTCCGTCCGTTGTCTCTACTTATAGCACAATCACTTAACAACGGATGAAACTAATGCGAACCCTCTCGCCATGGAGACATATGTCAAAATGAAAAGCCGATTGTCCAGGGTCACTTAAATAGCACGCTAGCAGCTGACTCATACTTTCCAGAAAAAACGTAAATGCCCTCGACAGCTAATTTCATGTAGACGCATTTTACGGTTATATTTCCACCGCGTCTGTGCAATAATTCCGTCATCAAACCATGTTATGTTGCGAATGCAGAATTTCACATAGATGATTCATTTCATGTTTTTTTTTCATCTAGCTACGCAATTCGCTGACGCCATCTGCTTACGATAAGTTCAAGGTTAGCAAGAACAAATACTGGCTTTCTACAAACCATCTAATTTCTTGTGAATTACCAAGACAAATTTTACTCCGTGAGAAACGCTAGATCGAATTGTTACGGGTCAATTTCCTGGAGGAAAAACACACCGAAGATGAAAATGCAAAACATCTTCCGTTGCCGGGAATCGAACCCGGGCCTTACGGGTGAGAGCCGTAAATCCTAACCACTAGACCACAACGGACACATTTGCTTCTGCGCGCCAATACGTCTACGTTGTAATCGTAACACGCAGCGTTTGTCAATCAAATTTTTGAACATAGATTTGCAAAATAGCATTCATATTTTTTATAACGTTATATAACTATTATAGCAGTGATTAATGCGCAAAAAATACAATCAAGTCATAAGCTAACCTTGGCACTCCTTAAAATGTCAGCAAAACGCCAGTGGATGGAAGGCAAAACATCTTCCGTTGCCGGGAATCGAACCCGGGCCTTACGGGTGAGAGCCGTAAATCCTAACCACTAGACCACAACGGACACACTGCGTCGTGTCGACATACGCTCGGTTATCAACGGACCTCCAAGACGATAGCACATTTCAACGAAACCTGACCTCTTCAGTTTGAGATAAGGGGAGCAGGGAGTAGAAGGGGGGAAGGGGTTGATTTGTCATAACTAGAATTCATGTAGAGAACATGCTAGTTACAACTCTTGCAATTTTTCATAGTGGAGAGCGCAATAAATTACAACCTACAGTAATCCGAGCAATTATATAGTCATTGTATACCACCAAAGAATGCGACACTAAGCCCGTTAATAAAACGAACAATCCTCGTCAACACTGCAGACTTTGCCTGTGCAAACACTGCAGCTGTACTCGCAATATATCAATCTCGCAAATATATCGTGAGAATGCATTTCGAAGAGATTGAGGATGAAATCGAGACCTTTCGAGGAGCACATAAAAGATTGCAATCCGAGAGATGTGCAAAAAACGCGCCGAGCGCAGCACAAGTTCAGAAAATCAGAGCTTGAATAATGCAATTTTAGACACAACGGCGCTAGCACATCCTGCCCTTTCTTTTTTCTTTCTTTGCAACGGACGACCAGTTAACAAAAGGGAGCGCTTGTCAAAAAAGTTTTGACATACGTCAATGCAATTCAAAATTTGTGTTCCTCAAACTAACGTCATTTGTGCATTTCATCCGCGGCCAAATTTAGTACAGCGGAAAAACTGGGCACGGGATCTCAGCCAATTTTGAGGAGAAAAATGCTTTAACTGAACACCAACAGATGTGTACCGCCTATCAAAACGTTTATAACAGGTAGTAACAGACAACCCGATGCTTCCTGTAAACATGAGTAGTTGTAATAGTGGTAAACAGTCGTACCGCATAGGGCACCTGCCACCGTTTGACAAAATTAGGTAAGGGTACGTTGTATCGAACAGTCTAATCCGGAAAAGTGAGAATGGCCATTAACAGAATTGACTACAGAACTGAGTAAAAAAAGTAATCTTAAACAGCTCATTTTGGACGAATTTCGATGCCAAAGCAGTGAGAAAAACTATAGCGAATTAGCGCTGAGGATTTGTGTATGTACTTCCTCCAGAATACGGTAATTTAAACACCGAAATGGTGATAAAAGATTCGCACATGTGGTCTCGCTAATACAAAGGCACGCGCAGCTTTATGTGTTGTTTACAACTGCTGCACATCTAGCAATAAATTCCACAAGTTTTAGCAAAGAGAAAGCGCTAATGCAGCCCATATGGGGAATCGTAAGAAAATATTAGGTCGTTTCATAAGTTCGTAGACTTTTTATTTTTGTCGCCGTTTTTCGATGAAGCGGTTCGTTTACGGCAAAGTACCTATACCATTGAAAAGAGAAAATCTTGCTCTACAAGAACTGTTGTTCGTTTTTGGAGCAAACTTGAATCCCCTTCTTTTACGACTTATCAAAGCAAAATTTTTTGAGAGGCAAAAATTGGCGATTGCGGCAACTGCACTTTCCGCATTTGGTCCGTATTCCGCAAGATGTTTCTGTCATAGGTAGGCGGGATGGATAGTAGCAAGCAAGACTGAAACACTGACAAATTTGCAGCATGCCAATATGCATAGAACCGTTTGAACAAGGTCCCAATGGTTTTGTTGTCTTTGACTGCTGCCGCTTGAGTTTGGCGCGTTGTTCAGCGACACAATGTGTCGGTCCTCCTATCGGAACTTGAGGAATGGATGCGTTCTTCTAAGTGGTGTAGATGTATGAGTACAAGCTCTGACCAACATTTTACGCTTTCTCAAAAAAAATTTTTGACGTGGGAACTTTTTAAAATTGTGCCAAACGCAAAACATCTACACACATGGTAAACGTGCGCTTAATCTTTCTTTATAGCCTCTCTTTGGATATGGAGAATACTTTTATATGCACCGTAGTACCACAAACAGTTGTTTCTCATCACTCATAACAACTTCAGACGAAAAATTCCCACTTGTGGCTCCGTATACGGATCGAAAGTTGCAGTTGCCGCAATCGCCAATTTTTGCCTCTCAAAAAATTTTGCTTTGATAAGTCGTAAAAGAAGGGGATTCAAGTTTGCTCCAAAAACGAACAACAGTTCTTGTAGAGCAAGATTTTCTCTTTTCAATGGTATAGGTACTTTGCCGTAAACGAACCGCTTCATCGAAAAACGGCGACAAAAATAAAAAGTCTACGAACTTATGAAACGACCTAATAATTGAGAGCCATTTTGCACAATTCTAAACAGAAACAGAGGACACGCCCTGTTTATCACCGCCAAATAATAGGATTAGAAATACTCTCTGAGAAACACTGCTAAGATCGTTTACAAGACTGAGAAACAAACTGTAGTCGGCAAAGTGCCAGGTGGGGCCATTTATGATAATGTGATTATGACAGATTATTACATCTATATTAACACTTCTAAGTTCCCAGCCCATTCATTAATACTCTGAACGAACTAATCCATCTTGGAATACGGTATAGACGGTCCGCTTGGAAAGGGTACGGTCTAGCTGATGTTTCGAGTGAATTTTTTTGGCCAAGAATGAATCACCTGAGCTGCCGCATCAAGACTCTTAGAAACGGTCTCAAAAATATTACCAGAACAAGTCCAGGTCCAGATTTACCTGGACGCTGCCAAAACCGCACCCAAAAGCAAAGCACCCACCAGATAAGCATTAAAAGAAATTACAGAGGCCTTACCTACATCTGAACGCTCGAAATGGTCATTTAACAGAACTTAAGTACCAATGAGCACTTTTGCCTTATCACTGAAACGAAAGAGAGCGGCATTTCTTGTCTCAAAGACACACTGTCCATGACAAGAAGTAGCGGGCACGGAGACCAGTCGTAGAAAGGACTACTCAGCAAAGATACGGGGATTAGTCTGATAATTCAAAACCAAGGGGAGCAACCAGGAAAATTCGTTACCCCATCAGATGAAGTTGAATTTATAGGGTAGAGCTAGAATTGCAATTTTTTGTTTTCAGAGCTAATTACTGCAATAGAAATGATGTCTACTTCCGCGCTACTCAGATTCCTTTTTTTTAACTATACGTTTTCTATCGAGATACGAAACATACTTAGAGCTTCATTATAATTACCGTAATGATGTGACTGGAAATATAAGAAGCAATTTGATTCTAAGGTAATTTGAGAAGCTTGAACGTTTTTTACAATTATGCAAGCAATATTATGATGGACACTTACTCTTTTGGACTTTTGATGCTAAATTCTCCCATCAGTGGAATTTCCCGCTTCAATGATTCAAAAGATATTCATGAATGCAAGATCTAAGCGATTCGCGATGAATGTTCATTCTTTTGAGCCTTTGAAACTGGAGTTATACATAAGTTAACCGCGTGATTGATTCAAAGATTCTGAAAATAATATATTTTAATGATGGTGAGCAAAAAGGAGAACCCTCTGGAAAGTAAATCATGCTAATAATGCTTCTGAACAAGCTCAGTGAAGAGGTATGAGTAATCTAGCCGGATTTTTCAAAACACCTTCCAAGCTCTGTTTTCCCGCATTTTCTCGCAAAAACTTGGTAAAAGAACTTCGCGAAAAACACTCTATATCCAAAAAGCGCATAAGGCAAACAAAATGCCAGAAATTCCAGTCAAACTTTGTAAACACTTAGGTCGGGTCGCAAATGTGACTATTTACAAAGCAGATCATCAGTGAAAAGGCTGAATGAAAGCATGAGGGAAGAAAAGAGGTTAGATCAGCAGTGTGGAAACTGAATACACAACGCTCTGGATTATGGCAACAAAAAAGTTTGTGACACAAGGAAGTAGAACCGAAAACGCGAACACCAAAAAGCTGACATAACTTCCAGATCGAATCAAAAAAACTGCAATAGAGATGCGAACACAGCTGGATACTCAAAAAAGATCCGATGTCTAAAGATTGGAATGGAGACCGAATATTTGAATCTTGCTATGATGTGCTGAATGCTGGCAAGATATGGAAAGGCATACAAGACTTTTTTATTAGGAAACGTAATAGACTCATAAATAAATTTCAATCCCAGCCGCACAGCAGCTGCGCAAAAAGTATACATACCAGATTTACGCAAATAGGCGTGAAAAACATTTACAATTTATTTCCTTGAGCCCAATGCACCAGTTCAGAAAAGAACTCAAAAGACTTCCCAAGAAAAAAGCGATTACTGGCACATTTTCCTCGATTTTCGTGGGAACCTCGTCAAAAATGCACTGACGTGAGAAAGATGACACTCACACTCAAAACCATAATGTAGGAAAAACTGGAGATATTCGGCATGAGATATGATGAAACAATCGCATACCAGCGAACCGCTGAGATAGATTGCATTCGGATATCATACCAATTACATGGAAAAAATTGTGAAGAAATTGAAGTGACGATCATAACGAACTGCATATCCATGTGACAAACGGTGAGCTTTGCTAACGCGTTTAAAGGCAGCGTCCAAGCAAATCTAGGCCTATGGGGATCTCACTTGGAGGGTAATCTTGGAGCCCTAACTAAAACAATACCCTAGCGGCAGCTCAAATGGTGAGCTCACAGTTGAGATATTCGCCTCCAAACTGGATCCGGGATCGTATTCGCATGGTTTCATGGCGCGACCACCAGTTTCGCGCAGGACCCACGCGTGTCGCGCCATAAATCCATGCGAATACGATCCCGGGGTCCACTTCGAAGGCGAATACCTCAACTGTGAGTTCATCATTTGAGCTGCCGCTTAGGCAATGTCTTAGTTAGGGCCCTAAAATTACTTTCCACATTTGAACCCCGTATGTGCAGATTTGCCTGGACGCTGCCTTTAAAAATCAAAAACTCCAAATACCTCTGAAATCACTTTCTGCAATTGTAACCTTCGCGCAACTTAAGATATGTAAAAACCTTCAATGTTTCTATTATCCATTTTCGTCTTGGTAGCAAAAACACAAATTTCGAAGTAGCCCTAGTCTTGGGCAAACGAAAACCGATAGCAGCCACTGGATCATCTCAAATAAAAGAATCGTGATACTGTGATGTGTAATGGTCCAATTCATACTGCGAAATCCAAAGATGTGACCATGCTGCTAAATTTTACTCATTTTTCCGAAGCATTCTTGAAAAACATGTTCTTTGTCCGATACTAAAATCGAGATTCTCAGTTGCTCTAGGGAAGTTCAGGCGCATTCTGATAAGTAAGCAAAAAAATCATGTTACTTAAATTGCTAAGAATAGATCCGTTTCCAGAAAATGATGTAATTTTAGCTTGTGAACTATTGACATGAACGCAATCAACAGACACATCTTTGACGCACGCGAAGTGTAACCATGGAAAAAAGTTAACGTGAGCACATTCTTCTGTCGCAAAAAAATGAATTCTTCGAAAGCTCTGGGCATCAAAAAATGCACTTCGTATGTGCGAAAATTTTCCACAATAAAATACGGCTGGTGATGGCTGGTGCATGCCCACATTAGTATCACAAAATCAAATTTGAATCTGGCGCTAAGATCTCCAATGTTTCGAGAAAATTCCAGTCATTTCTGTATCTATATCATACCAGCTAGGACAAGCATCACTATTTTATTTCTAAACAAGTATGCACTTTCTTTTCATCAACACTAATCCTTTTGTTTCGCTGTGGAATTCGGACTTCTCAAAGCAAAAGGACAAATGTACTAATGCTAGTTGGGAGAATCACGTGTAAACAGTGGATGAACTCCAAAATGAGGGATGGGTTCTAGAGTGCAAGTGAACCAAATTAGGGACTTGTTTACTACGTTATTGTGGCAAAAGCTTATGATCAGGGATTCAAAGGGAACAAACGATAATGGGGAAGGGGGGGGGGATAACAAGCGCTTGACAGGGATTATATTGAACTGTAATTTTAGAAATGTGGCTGATTTTTGGTTTTGATGGATTCAGCAGATGGGAAGTGCACGAACTATGGGGAAAATGCTATGTAGCGTATAGAAGGAAAAGCAGTTCATGCACACTCTCGAATATAATAGGTCGTTCCGAAAATAATGTCGCTTTTTTCAAATGAACGCCACATTTCGTGGAATCAAGATTTTCAAGAGCTCTTGGGATCAGTCGATGCAGAATTTCATCCTCTTTCTAATGGTTGTAATCCCATTGCATAATATGCAATGAGCAGCTCGGCACGAGGTGGCTAGATGGAAATGGAAAAAACGAAGTCCCCCTTGACTTTTGGGAATTTTTACGAAGTCCCCTTTGACCCTCAACCAAATTTCCTCTAACTGAAAAATTCCCCAAAATCCCCCAAAAAACGGAGCTCTCAAAAAATTACTAAAACCTGCGACTTATGCTTTTTGTCATGGTCAAGTTCGGCTATTTTTCTATATTTTCGTACTGATTCCCCGAAGATGTGCAAGTCACAAATAAATAGAGCAAACCCTATAGGACACAAAACAATTTTTTTCCTCTTCCTTAGTTTGCTTCTTGGAGTTTGCAGAACCAATTTTTCAGTGCTATCAAATTCCATATTTGGTCAACTCAGACCTCACAGAACAACAACCGGCAAGCAACTCGAGTGTCATAGATGCAGCTTTTTCTCCTCTTTCTACCAGTTGTTTTCGGTTTCCGATTCACCAAGTTTTCCGGGATGAAATCACCAAAGTTCAGGTTTTCCAAGGCGCCCCAGGCTGTACCCAAAATTTCCGAAAGTTGCTAATCTGAAGCGGTAAATGCTCATATGCTTTGAAAAATTAGTGTTAAACCATAATCCACCTCTGTAAGTTTCAGAATCCGAAAGTTTATTGGTGTTTGATGCATATGTGTTTGAGATAAGCCTGCAAAAATTCGGTGACTTTATTGAAAAATCTCTACCAAAATTGTGACGAGATACGGAGAGCAGCAAAAAATAGCACCGTTTCCTATAGGGTTTGCTCTATCCAACCATTACTTGGACTCCTTCCGGGAGTTATTACAAAAAATTAGAAAAATTGTGAAACTTGACCTTCCCAAAAAGCATGGGTTGGAGATTTTAGTAATTTTTCAAAAGCTCATCGAGTTTCTGCAGTGGAATTATAGCCATTGGAAAGAGGATGAAATGCTGCATCGAATGCTACCAAAATCTCCTAGAAAACTTGCTTCCACGAAATGTAGCGTTCATTTGAAAAAGGCGACATTACTTTCGGAACGACCTAATATTTCAACAATGCAGAAAGAGACCAGATCCTCAAGTAAATGCGAAAAAGTGGAGAAGAAAAATTAGGTAGACGTAGTTGTTGCTAAAAAAAATTTGCCTAGGATAAGAAAAAAGCGAAAAGTATAGGTCACGCAAATCCTAAGTCTCGAATGGTAAGGAACAGATTTTTCTTCAGCAAAACAAGTAACAGCTAAGCAAGAGAAGAAAGATTCAAGAATCGGCACAGATGGAAGAAAGCTGTTGCAGAATGAATTTAATTGATGATTCATGTTCTGCATCAAGCCGGAAGATTTCGAAAGTAAGAAAATCGCAAATGCAAACAATTAACTAAGCAAATGGTCTTTGTGCTAGCAGAGCCGAAATTATCATGATTTGTTGGTGTGCGATGACTAACGCAGAAAAAAAGGAGGACGAAAATGGAAAACCGAAAACAAACACAGAAAAGTACGTTCAGGCAGAGCCTCATCAAAATATTAAACTGCACCAATTTGGACAAGAAAGACAGATTGGACAGACACTCAGGAAAAAGAAAAAGAATTTCAGAACGGAATTCATATTATGTGCAATGCGCATATGGCAAAACAAGGCACTGATAAGTACTGCCAATAGCAGAATACTAAATAAGTAGATGCGAAATGTGGATTCGCTTTGAAAACTGCAGCCATACAATCTAATTAATGCATGGTTTATGCAGCAACTAGACGGAATGCGAAACAAAACCAGCTGACTCCACTTTAGAATAAAAACCATGAATTACATGCTCATTTGCAAAATGTGCAAGTGGTAACTTAGGAAGAGGATGCAAAAAGATAGGAGAACAAACATGCACCGGTAGAGAATCAAATAGTGGGAATTAAAAACGCAAAATGAGAGCAGTAAAGTAAAGTGCAGATGATGTTATCAAGAAAGAAAAAAGTACTCGCTAATAGAAAAAGAAACACTAGAGGGAAGAATGTGTCAGCAGCCACTGTTGATATTTATAATATAATCGGATAAAATCAAAGAAAAGGTGTCTAGAATATTCTAGGAAACAGCACTGAACCAATATGAGTCAACAATAACGCAAGAAAGATTCGAGCGCCACTAAAATTAGTCAACTCCTGCTTTGAAAAAAAATTGCTTATTAGCGCAAGGGAGGGGGGGGAGAGAACTAGAATGTTCTAAATTTCACAATGCAATGCCATCTTTGAACTCATCAGAACAAGGTCTTTGACCGATGATCGGCTTATCCATCCACTCATCGAAATTGTGCAAAATTGGCCAAATCGGTCATGGGAATTGGCTTCGTGTGAAAAGCGACGAAGATAGGGATTGACAAATGTGCAACTAGAACTGATCCGCTGCAATAATCTGTAAAAACTCATTCCGCAGAACATGACTAGTTTATCGTTACAAAAACTAGAACAATGCGTCCAATTGATACGCTCAAAAATGCCACTACCCTCATCAGCGTGACTGGATCAGGGAAAAAACAATTACAAAAGAAGAGAACGGGAAGCAATAGAGTGAATAAAATTCGTGCTCCCTTTTGTTTGAGTAACGGATGTAGATTTCAGAAGAAAAGAAGACAAGTTGTATCAATCGTTAAGATAGTGTTGCACTTTGCATAGAACAGAAAACTACCGCTGACCCTATGAAGAGATAAGCAGATATGGAGATTAACGAATGACATCACTGTATATACATGAAATTCACTGGAGAATGTGAAATCAAATGATAAATGCAAGAAAAAAATCATGCAATCATCAGAAAACCAACAAATGAGGACATACAGTGCTTGAAAAAGTGTCATAAGCCATGATATGATAGCGAAGTGACAATATTTATGGAGCAAGAATGAGATGAGCGAGCAGCGCCAATCAATGCAGCATAACATGATGGATTGCCGTAGTTACGCAGGAGAACATAAAGGTGTCTGTGAACAAAGAGAAGCAGGCTTCTTAAATATTAATCCTCACGGCAAAAAAACGCTGAGAGGCAAATTGTTTCACTTCGGGTTGTGCGAGAGCTACAAGCCGTAAACGACAGACATATAGAGAAATGTGGGAAAGCTCATAAACAGCAATATAACGTTAATGAGAACCGAACAATGGGAAAGACCAATGTGAATTACCTGCAAACCGGTGATATGTGAATTACCTGCAAACCGGTGATCTTTGCCAGAAATGGCTGTGATTCGGCGACAGATGCGACAGTTAGAACTGGTTTTGCAAAATTATGGTTTCACGCAGAGACTAAATTCCGCGATTTGTCCCATGTTGCACAACACTTACTACGCCTAGAACTAATGTTCTACAAAAATAACCAGACAGAGTGGCCTCGTGGCAGATGGGGCAGGGGAAGGCAGCACATCAAAAATCGAAAAATAATACTATTATGAGAAGAAATAAGAAGTATGTTAAGCTGTACGAAAGCAAAAAAGTGCTATAACTAAGATGATAACTGACAAGTGATAAAAAGTGTTGAAAAAGAAAGTAAATGAGCGATATAGCTGCGTCAATGCCATGCATGTTTAAACACAACAGCTGCAACAAACACAGAATTACTTATTTGCTTGCCTAATGTGATATTTCACAGCCAGCACATCCCTTATAGATAGTTGTGATGGTCACAAAACCTTGACTACAGAAGTTCAAAAATTTTCAATTACGCAGATGCATGGCCTTTCACTCAAGTTTATAAGAAAGAAACGAGGGGAAACCGGATACGAACCAATAAGGCGGCCGAACATGAAAAACAGCGAGCCAGGCTTTACCTTATATATAAAGCTGAATGTCTGTTTGTATGTATGTATGTATGACTGTATGTATGTCTGTATGTATGTCTGTACGTATGTTCCGAATAGAAAATTCCATTTCTGAACCGATCCGGACCAAACTTGGCACACATACACTACGGGCCCCGGCGGGTGTCATAGGCTACTTTTCGTCATCGATCGATATCGATTTTATCGACTTTTATCGATTTTTTTGCTGAGTTCACCTACGGGGCTGGGAGTTGGCACAGGGGGGTAATCGAGCATGGGGATTCCGAATACAATATTGGTTTTCAGGATTATCGATTACTTTTATCGATTTTATCGATTTTTTTGCAAAGTTTGAGCTACGGGGCTGGGAGTTGGCACAGGGGGGTAATCGAGCATGGGGATTCCGAATACAATATTGGTTTTCAGGATTATCGATTACTTTTATCGATTTTATCGATTTTTTTGCAAAGTTTGAGCTACGGGGCTGGGAGTTCGCACAGGGGGGTAATCGAGCATGGGGATTCCGAATACAATATTGGTTTTCGGGATTATCGATTACTTTTATCGATTTTATCGATTTTTTGCAAAGTTGGAGCTAGGGGGCTGGGAGTTGGCACAGGGGGTATTCGATCTCGATTACACCCCTGTGCCAAATTCCAGCCCCCTAGCTCAAATTTTCAAAAAATCGATAAAATCGATAAAAGTAATGGACGATCCTGAAAACTAATATTGTGTTCGTAATCAGCATGCTCGATTACCCCCCTGTGCAAAATCTCAGCCTCGCATGTCAAAATTTACAAAAAATCGAGAAAATCAATAAAAGTAACCGATAATTCTGAAAACTAATATTGTATTCAGAATTCCCATGCTCACTTCCCCCCCTGTGCCAACTCCTAGCCCTGTAGGTGAACTCTGCGAAAAAATCGATAAAAATCGGTAAAATCGACATCGATCGATAACGAAAAGTGGACTGTGACACCCGCCGGGGCCCGAAGTGTATGTGTGCCAAGTTTGGCCCGGATACGGCGGAGCCGGGTAAGCCAGCTAGTTACGTAATATTGCAAAACCAATGCAGATCTTTTTCCGCGCAAGAGTGCGAATGCGAAAGCAAATGTTAACGTACACGAATCACAGATAAAAGATTGTTTTGTTGAGTCCATCAAAACTACGGATAAAAGAGAAAGAGCATGATGATGAACACAGAATCTGGTGACAAGCCTGGATTGAGTAACGAGCCTAACAGGAAGTTTCAAGACTTTTTGTCTCTTCTGACCAGCGGTAGTGTTGTGCAAGGATCCCTTCGAAAGATAATAAAGCGCTTTAACGTGAGACAAGCCTACCGATTCGAGAATCCTATCTGGACGGGTTCAAGATCATCATGCAAAACATTTACAGCACTTTTTTGGCTCCCAAGTCCAAGAACATGCAAGTCAACATTTTTCAAGTCATTCAAATCACCCTTCAACTACTAAAGCAACTAAAGCTGTTCTACATGAGATACCAAAAGCAAGCTAAGGTAGGTGCCAGAGTAAGCGAATATTTTGTTCAAGTTGGGTCTCGTGCAGAATTGACGTCACTTGGATTGACGCCAGCATGGTGAGAGACGTCAATTCACGGGACCCCAACCTGAACAAAATATTCGCTTACTCTGGCACCTACCTAAGAGATACGAGCAAACAACAGAAAAACGCAATAAATGGAATGTACCAAATGCCGTGGTAATGACCACTAAACCAATTGAAAAAAAACGTAACTAATTGTTTATGACTCTATAAAACTATCAAACTCAGAGAACATCAAACAAGCAATTTTCTTAACGCTAGTAGGATATGACATTCACGTGCAAGACATATCAATAGTTTCATAATGAGGTGCATAAGGCTTTCAAACCTGAGGGAAAACTGAGCGATTGAGCGATTCATCACAATATAATGAGCTTCGATAGGTTAGAAAAAACAATAGTGGAAAAAGTAGAGTCATAATCATCACCTATCACACATGTCACCACCTACAAGTCATCATAGTAGTAAAAAAGAGGCAAACTTAGGCAGATTAACACGAATAAAAGGGCAATGATGTGATAAATGTATAGATGATACGATGTATGAATGGTATAAGTATTAAAATAAGTAAACGAGTTATCCAAAAGGCTATAGAACGAAGTAAATGTTAGAAAGTTACATATGAAGACCTCCCGTCACCTCGACAGTGGCTCCAGTCATGTAACTCGAAAGATCCGACGATAGAAACAGTACAGCGTCAGCAATGTCGTCCGGTTCACCCATTCGTCCCATCGGTATCTGAGCACAAATGCTGGCCAAAACCTTTTCTGGCATAGCGGCAGTCATCGGAGTTCGAATAAATCCGGGCATGATTGTGTTCACTCTCACCCCTTTCGCAGACAATTCTTTAGCAGCAGACTTTCCGAACGCAACTACGGCAGCTTTCGTTGCAGAATAATTGCATTGTCCGAAATTTCCTACTTTTCCAACGATGGAAGACACATTCACAACAGAAAGGGGGACTTTCTGTGTGACAGCCGCTTTCGCAAATGCTTGAGTCACCAAATAAACTCCTTTTAGGTTGACAGCGACCACATCATCGAAGTTTTTCTCGGACATTTTGAGCAAAGTTGAATCTCTCGTGATTCCAGCACAATTCACCACAATACTCGGCGGCGAAGGATTTTGTCCCAAAGTGAATTCGAAAAGTTTCGCAACTTCATCCGACTTACTGACATCACAGGCGAAAGCAACGTGATCGTTGCTTGCTCCAAGAATATTTACTGTGTCCATAGCTGCACTCTTATTCATATCTGCTACTATGACCTTGGCTCCATGATTCGACAGTCGTTGACATACTGCTCGTCCGATTCCTGATCCACCACCAGTAACTACAGCTAATTTTCCAGTCAGCATTGCTGCCAAGATCGAGGAGGAGGTCTAGATAGAAAGAACAACGTTGCTGGGAAAATTCCAACAAACGAACAAAGTGCGAAGAGAAGGGAGCGAGAGTAGAAAACAGATAGGAAATGCACGATATTTTCCAATTTATTGTTTATAAACGGTCCAAATAGCCTGCAGCTACCAACTATACACCTAAGGAGATGCAGAAAAGAGGAATAAGAACATATGAAATGACCATCAGTAATGAAATCTGCAGAAATGAGAAAATTCTATTATCACCAATAGAGAAGCTACTATTTGTACGTCTGCCATCAATTTTTCAGATAACCAAGTTGACTACACTTACAAACGCTGCCTTGACAGAGATATAAAAAAGAGTGGCTGAAAAGCCACGAAAGGGAAAAATTCGATGCTCTCAAACCAACTCGGAAGTTTCATATTCAATGTAACAATAGCAAATGAAGATGTCATGTAATAGTTTATGTTCTGTGATCTCATACATTTACCTAGTCGACAGAAGGAAAAAAGAAGACAAAAAAGCAAGAATGAAGTTCAAATCTGCAATCAGCTTGCGGTGCAATTTCGCGCTCACACCATGGGTGCTACAGTAATCTAAAACTGGCAGCGGGGCAAAAGCTAAAAAAGTTGAAACTAGAATTTGATTGTGTTGTCTGCATTTTGTTGTAAATACATATGATGAAAAAAGGGGAATGCTGACCTAGTGACATATTTCTCTCTGTGGACATTCATCTAAGTGACATCTAATCAAAGAAAGAAAAATGTTTGTAGAGAAGAAGACAACACTAGGGTGCAAACGATCTTATGAAATAATTTATTTGCATTGAATAGAGCTCAACATTGTCTTAAAACGTTGTCTTTGGTGATCTTCATCATGTCCGCGTCATATTTTCGATTTTAGCACTGAAACTAAGAAGAAAAAATCCGAATTCGATATTTCTCGAAAACTACGCTCGGAATGGGCTGAAAACCTACAGTTATGCTTACCTAGGCTTGTAGTGTAGAACTAGTGTAGAACTATATATGCAATAACGGCTCAGCATTGCTTTGGGAAAATCAGGGAACTTTTCGTTTTCTCAGTTTCTAGTCAAGGAAAAAATACAGCAATCGCACATATGGATATCCGATATCGAAAGTATTGCAGTGAGCGAGTGGGAGGACCATAGAAATTATTTGGACGAAGATCTGATTTTTTTCGATTTTTTGGGCATTTGGAAATCTTTAGATTTTCGAACTCTCCGTGGATCGAGCTTGGCGCAAAATCATGGATGCCATCTTGTAGAGCTTGCTTTGCTCTATCAACAATACCCCTTATCCTTTGTAGGGTTGAGTCTGGTTGCTTTGTCAAAACAAGCAAATAAAAATCGACATTATATTCTTGGCAACCTAATAATTCGAGCAACCATAAAAGATCTCGGAATAAAATCATCACAGCCAATAAGAGGAAGCTTTTTTGCATCGAATATTGATGAATCATTTGCCCATTAGCACTCTGAACGGTTTGAGATATCTCTGAAAAACGACATGCGCTTTCGGACCGACCTAATATATAGTTTTCGCTAACGATGGTAAGCTCAACGTCTTCTACTAAATCCTAGCCGCCTTTGATCAGATTCTGCAGGCATTCCATGACAGTTCTTCGCTTCCTCTCTTCCTCCACTCTCAAATTCCTATAGACGTCTCACTTCACTTGTCAATGCAGCTGCATAACTCATCGGCAGCGCGGATAGGCACGCGCCATAAATCCACTTGATCCACTTTACTATTGGTCATGTCAGTGAACTGACCAATAGCGGTGTGGATCAAGTGGATCAAGTGGACATCCGTTTCATTTGGTCAGATCACCGATGACCAGTAGCGAAGTGGATCAAGCGATCAAGCGGATCAAGTGGATTAAGTATGGCGCATGCCATATTGCCATACCAGCTTTGTCTATGCCTTAGCCACCAAAGAAATAGCTTCTGTATTTGAAGAGAGAATTGTCTTCACGCCTACAAACAGCAGTTCCCTCGAGAAAACAGCAAGTCTCGTGGGAAACATGACTCCTACATTCGCTCATCAAGTAATTCCAATTCTTTGTTAAAAAATTTAAAAATGTTGGGCAAGGAGCGATAAGCTAAAGCATCAACATCACATTTGCTGAAACAAATAACCCCTCTCTCTCTGTTTCTGAAATCGTAGCTTCCGCTTATCTTGATGGATAAAGGCATTAATTTTATTTGAAAATCAAAATCATGATAGTAATAAAAAATGTTTATATTTGTGTTAGTTATACAGGGTGTCCCAGAAAAATGTGAACACTGTTTGATTGTTAATAACTCCCTTGCTTTCATGTCTTTCGCCGAGCTTGAATGACCATTCTATAGAGCGAGGTTCAACTTAGATTTACAGCATGGATTGAATTACCTATCCCTTTTCGTTACTGTAGGATTACGGTAGAAATTTCGACAAGGATTTTGGACCATTGGAGGCCATATTCTGCCTCGGAACAAAACCAAACAAGCCAAAAACTTCTATACTATGGTAATGGAGGACGCTGATTTCGTATATGAAATTCCCACTTTACTGTGATGGTTCTTTTCAAGGTTATCCTAGGTAAACCGTAATAACTGAATTTCCAGCATCTGTCAGAAATGTGATACACCGTCAGAAAAGCTAAAAACACTCATAGAAAGTTGTCTAATGGAATTAGCGTGCACGAAAACCCTAGTACACGATATTTTTCAGATTTTTTGAAAAAACTTTTGCCAAATGGCATATTTCACAATAGATCCACATGCTAGAAGTTCATACCATAATCCCACAGTAACGAACAGTGATCGGTGATTCGCTCCATACTACAAATCTAAGTTGAACCTCACTCTACACAATGATGCCTCAAGCTCGACGAAAGACCTGAAAGCAACGGAGTTATTAACGATCAAACAGTGTTCACATTTTTTTGGACACCCTGTATTTCGAAACCGCTTCGTTCTTACAGGGTGGGGCAAAAGTCTGGGAGCCTACTTTGCAGTGCTGTCAATCAAGCAACTACTGATGATTTTGGCTCCAAACTTGAGCCACTTATTGCTACGATCATTCTCTACAAATCACACTTTGGATGGCTGAAAATGCTTGCCATATGTTTTGGTAGGAATTGGATTTATCAAACAAATGCTTTTGCAAAGCGAAAAAATCGAATTTGGTCTTCACAACTTATTTGATAGCTAAAGATACAGTGGATATTCTAGAGCACCACATGCACACAATGTAGAGAAGACCTTGCGCTATCAGTTCGTAGTCGTTGCGTTTGTCAGATATCATTCTTTCGAAAACGCAAAATAAAAATTTGCGAATAAAACCTGCGTGCCAGTGGCCATTTTTCTTTGAAAATAAATTTGAAAGCTATAGGAGCACAGCAGGCACTGAATTCTAGGCTGTATTCTTTCCATGAGTCTTCTATGCAAGTATGTACTTGAGTTCGATCAATTAAGCAATTTCAATACTTTTCAGATTACGATTCTTCGCTCCCGTTCGCGCAATCGCATCCACATTTCCAGTATGCAAGTACACTGGCCTTCAATAAAAATTCCAAAATTTTTCCCTAAACACTGTCAAAAAAAATTTCTTCGCAGTACGTTGTAGCCAAAAGCTTGCTCTATCACATCGCATGCTTGCCTGGTGAAAGAAACAGTTATCGTAAAGGCGTAGGACGAATTTTATCACGACTGCCTGCGTGCCACGACAGGCGGAGTTACCAAGATTTCGAAGGGCTGCTTTGAAGCCAGAAGAGGCAATCTCAAAATTCGAAAGCAGTGCTGTACTTGTACAGGTTCGATTTATGTGACACCGAACTTTTTATTCCTAGGCACTTTCCTTCTGATCTTATCTGAAAAAGTATTAGGCTCCCAGACTTTTGCCCCACCCTGTATATTGTGCTTGAACGGGGTGTTGCGTTGTTTCCATGCCACTCCTGTTTCCAGTGAGGAAGGATGCTGTAGTCAAAGTCGATTTTTTATATTTCAAATAAAACCCCCCTTTGTAATTCTAAAACTCAAATATTCAATTTCAAATAATATTTTTAGTTCACTTTTTACAAAGGCAGTTAAAAGTTCTTAGTGTAAGAAATGTTCATTGTCTTTGCCCTTCCGAATGGCACACTATTGCCAATAAGCTTCTGTGCGGAGCTAGAAATAAGAGAAGACCATTTAAACATTAAAGAATCGACAATTCGCCGAAAATTCTGAAAGGCTCGTAACAATATGGAACAGTCAGAAGCTCGTGAGGTTGCACCGGAAACTTTGGGAGAAAAATCGCTGACTCGCAAAATTATCTTTCGAACACCATAGGAACAGAAGAAGAGAGAGAGAAAAAAAGAAGAGCACTGAAAGAAGCAGTAACAATCATCAAACAGGGTAAGTGACATGTGTATTACTTGCTTAGTAAATTAAATCTTGCAGTTTTAGTGAGATGAATCTTTGTCCTCTTTGATCTAAGCACTAGTTCCTGAACGAAATCACTGGTAGTGAAAAACGGGACAAAAAAATTTTTGGCGTACAATTTCATAATTTGACGGTTATTTGGACTAAGATTTCTCATGTGAGCAAAAGTGGGAGTGTGCTTTGTACTATGTGCAAAAAGAGATACCTAACACATCTTAAGAGCGAATTTAATTATTCGAAAATGGCCATTTCAATTGTGTGGCCCATATCTGGAAACCTCGGATTCTGCTGGAACTTAGGCCATAGGGTTATCTGACATGCTAGTCACGAATGTGCCACTCATGGTGCCTCTGCCTACGGTAAATAAAAGATTAGGAGGTGGGTACATGCAAGGAGAACCCATGGGAGGGGGAAAGGAGGAGGGGTGGGGGAGATCGTGTCCGGAGAATGCCACAGATCTTGTTCAACCCTGCTTATAAACTAGTCATCAAAGAGTAGATGACTTTCAAATTTTAACGAAATTATCAGGGTGTTCATAATTTTTTCCCAATTTTACAAAATTACAGTCTTCCTGTTTCTATCCTTCATCGAGTTACCATACGATATAGCAAAGCAAGCTCTACAAGATGGTCACCAAGCATCCGCCTTATTCGTATTTCACTCAAAACGGAATTAAGCTTCAACGTATCTTTTCGATACATCCTACAGACCCTCAATCCACCCAAACAGATACTTGATACATCAAATGTTTCACCATACAATTCCCGTATTTCCTTTTATGGAAATGAAAAAAATATTGTGTGAAATGTCAAACTCCACCACAAACGTCCTAGGTTCCTTCCACGCACGTGATTAGTTACTCTAAGCATTGAAAGTATAAGAATGAATTTGTAAAGTTGTAGCTGTTCTCGCTGTCAATGTATATCGATTCTAATGTTCAAATTGGAACAAAAATATGGTACAGAATGATGGAAAGCAGAATCATCAAGATAGAAATAACGAATTTTCAAGATCGGCTGTGAGGGCACGCCAATGAAAGTGAAGTTCGATTCAAAAAGGCAGCAATAAGAGTAACTCTTAGTCTGAACATCTTACATTTCTATCTCTTTAACAACCGACCAAAAAATAAACGTCTGCCAGAAATATAAAAAAGGAAATCTAACTTGTCTTAATCTGCTGCAGAGTGACTTCAATCGACAAATGCCTCTTCTGAATCAAACCCAATCATTGCCTTTAAACAGTTGTACTGCTAGGTCTTTGTACTTAGAAATTCGTCCAGAGTCTTCCCTTCATCTACAGTCAGTTTTTTCCGGGGTCAAGTCAGCTAGCTTCCACCCACCCCACAGGCTAGTTGACAACCGAAAAAAGGGGTCTATCAATCTAAATGAAGAAAGCTGCTGACAAGGAAAGGAAGGTTAGTCGAAGTGGCCTTTTGAAATGAGATGTATACTGCCTTGTAGAACTTGGAACGCTGATTCCAAATCTACCTTTGCTGTCTGCTGTGAGCTTCTGGGCGAGGAGTTATGAAGGTTTTTGTGAGTAAAAATCTGAATGCAAAAGTAGTGAAAGTTATTCGTAACCTTTCCCCAATGTTCAAATGAGGCAGCAGCGAATTGGTATACTTGAATTAAGAATATTTGTTGCACCGAGTGACCCGACTACCAATTAATCCCTATGAAAAATGTTACGACTGATTTTAGCCTACTCTTGCATTCAGATTTTTACTCACAAAAATCTTCATAACTCCTCGCCCGGAAGCCCGCAGCAGATAGCAAAGGTAGATTTGGAATCACCGTTCCAAGCTCTACAAGACAGTATACATCCCATTTCAAAAGGCCACTTCGACCAACCTTCTTCCCTTGTGAGTCTGTGATTCAGTCGTCTTCATCGAGTATTCCATATCTGCTGATTGTTGGCAGACTTTACGGGGACTGTGTCTTCTAGTTCATTCATACGTGCGCGTTCAACTTCGGTTGCGTTTGAGACTAGCTGGCATTTACTTTGCTGTTCCTTCTTCTTTTGCGTTACCATTTGAGTTATAAGTAAAGTGAAGTAAAATAAAGGTAATCGCAGTCAACGCCTTTAGGCTTTGATTTGTTAAAGGTTTTGGTGATCGCTTGTACAAGATGCCTTCACGGACTCAAATCAGAGGTACATCAAAGCCATTTCGTGTGTGCTTGATCGCATAATCGCAAAACAAATAAAAGTCCAAATATTCTGATCAAAATAAAATAAGATATTTTGCCTTAAAAGTTCACACTTGATTTTCTTGCATTCTAGAAGTTTCACTAGACGGCCCCCAAATATTCGCATGGAGGTCTGGCTGGTTGCCCTTGTTCCTTCATGCTGAAACCAATCACTCACCGAAACAAACGACACCGTAACGGATTGATCCAGCTGCTTCTAGGCGAGATTACGGGCAACATAAAAAAAAGAGCTCGGTCTCTGCTTGAATCTTGCGTCTCAGCTTTGCGAATCCATTTGTATGGATATTAGGCTGCTTCACCCGTATCAGTGAGTTTTTTCTTTGGCAGCTCAGGTGACACCTTAGCTGACATCTCACCTGGCACCTAAGCTGGTGACTAGTGTTAATGCTTGTCTCGGAACTAGCCGAACACGCTTCCAGGAAGGACATTACCATATAAATAAGGCGCCTGTTGCCTCATTCAACTCGATTATGCGTGTTCTTGTCTGATTGCCCCTACCGCACACCACACGCGCCCCTGAAGTCCATTTAATTTCGGCGGCGACACAAGTCTGTCTGGCAAGGTCGGTCACCGCATTGTGATTAGCTATCAGAAGGAGTATTTGGAAGTTCTTCAAGTGGCAGAAAGACGACATTTCGACCAGGAAGTGTTCCAGCCACTCTTTCACAGAGTTTTGGAAGGCTTTGCGTGCTGAAAAACTAGATTAAAGAAAGAAAACTGACAAAATCCGTTTCATGCGCAAGTAACTTCGTAATATGCAATCACGCCCGAGAATTATAGTTTCTACATCTCACTGTCACTTATAAGGCTGGGTCTCGTAGCAGTTCTCGAAGAATAAAAGATGCGTCAATTTTGTAGAAATATTAGGTTGAACCGAAATTTCGTTCGCACCATTTTCAAAAAATCATAACTTCTTTCCTTCACGACAATTTTGCGCAATTTAAGCTTAATTGGAAAGCGTAAAGCATGTAGTTTCCAATAGTCCCTTGGCTACTTTCCAGCATGTTCAGATTGCAGAGATAAAAATGAAAGAACGAAAACATCCGAAATTCGGAATTTTTGAGAAACAATTCCAAAAATCAAGAAACTGCGCGGTAAAATCCAGAAAAGCCATTATCCCAATTTCTCTTATATTTGACTACTGACTGAGTTAAGTTTGTGCTGATCAAGCTCTTCTTTCAAAAGTTATGATTTATTGAAAAAAAAATGCCGAAAAATCACTTTCCTAAGGATTCCTAAGAAATTGATTTTTCGGCATTTTTTTCAAAAAATCATAACTTTTGAAAGAAGAGCTCGATCAGCACAAACTTAACTCAGTCAGTAATCAAATATAAGAAAAATTAGGATAATGGCTTTTCTGGATTTTATCGCGCAGTTTCTCGATTTTTGGAATTGTTTCTCAAAAATTCCGAATTTCAGATGTTTTCGTTCTTTCATTTTTATCTCTGCAATCTGAACATGCTCGAAAGTCGCCAAAGGACAGTTGGAAACTACATGCTTTACGCTTTCCAATAAAATTTAAGTTGCGCAAAATCGTCGTGAAGGAAAGAAGTTATGACTTTTTGAAAATGGTGCGAACGAACTTTCGGTTCAACCTAATACATAATAACTCAAATATCCAGCTTATATTTTCACAATATTGAAGTTACAACTTACAATTCGAAGGACATAAAAAATCAAAGTAAAGTACAAATGTTGCCTTCCTTCTCGAAAAAACAGTAAAATTTTGTTTTATGATTTTTTGAAAATTTCAAAAGGGGTTGCAGTATGAAAGAATCAATTATATGGTATCAGCCAAGATTATTGTTCATCACTTTTCAATAATTACAAATTAGAAAAAACAGCAATAAATTCAAAAAAAGCATCTCATCTCGTGTCACTGTCCTAGAATAAGGATGCTTTGGAGATGCAAAACATTACAGTAGTACGACTCCTAAGTATTGAGCAACTTACAATTACCAAATACTAGAGAACCAGTAATCAAAGGTGCTAGATTGCATCATCGCGTTTCGGGGCCGCACCGCGGTTTCCCGCTATTTGCACATTTTTGAATTGCGTTAACGATTTTTTATATATTAGATTAGATTAGATAGATCAGATAGTTCGAAAGCAACAAAGCTGTGCCAGTGTGAACATGAGGACAACCCCGCCCACCCACTCGCAGGATTACGGTATGGGTTCGCCTTGGTCCTGGAACGATGCATTTGCACACTCCTCTTTCTCACTTTTCCTGCGAGCAGGTCGCCTTAGGAGCTTGCTTATTCCGTAATTGTTCAAAATATTGTGCTTCATTCTCGAAGAAATCGGTAATAATAGAGGTTGTAATTTTGATAGTCCACTGCGATTATTATTTTTACATGCAAGACCTCCTGCGGCAAGGGGATTTTTCTCAAAAATTCAAAGCATCCCAAACCTCACAAAATCTGCAGATTCACAAATGCAACAGATTCTTCCGTGATGGTATGCTTGGATAAAGATGTGGCCGAGCGTGCAAAGCATCCGCATGAAAACGTTGGATGTTGGACGTAGTCGATATGTACTACACATTTTTGCTTGTTACTATATCATGCAATCTGGAAAATTACTGTAATTTTTACAGAGGAATTATAATTTTTGATTTGTCTAACAGAGTTGCAGACAAAGTGAGACCGTACCTGCGTGAAAATTTTGCTACATTGCTCTGCGTTGGATTTATTGCAAAAAAAAAACAATACCCATCTAAAAACTCCTGCAACTTTTGACTTCAGAATTTTCTTTCCAAAACCTTTGCACCTTTTCAGGCATATGGGGGCGACACAGCCGTGTTCTGTGCTACCTATTAGCCCCGCATTCACAGCCGCTCTAACGTCGTCCGCGCAGAAGATTCAATTTCTTATTCTGGACAGCTTTTTTCTCACAAAAGTTTCACTGATTGTCGACGGGAGGAAAGGGGTGGCTGCTGTGGAAAGAATTTTTGTTTATGGCTGCACATCTCAGTTCCAGCTCCAACATCAATGCAATTATCCGCTGCTGATTCCTTGACCATAGCCCCAGGCGGATGCGCAGATTTGAATGTGCTCGTTCAAAAGTAGTGTGTTTGGTGTGCCAGTGCCACATTCGGGGCTTGGCTCTTCGGGGGGTTTTTTTCTCTCTCCTTTGAGGCTAAATATTTGTCGCCAATTCTTCACCCGGAGATGGTGTCTCATCGCGTTTGCTCGGCGTTTTATTGTCTCCTTGCGTATTATAGGCGCTCGAGCGCTTTGATACTATGGATGACTGATAAATGCACTCTGTATCGTAAATGTCCTCTTTTCAAAAAATATCTTTTTCCTCGTTTCTTTCACTACAGAAAAAATACAATTTCTCCATGAGTTTTTTTCAATATCAGCAGGAATAAATATAATTGAGGGGTTGACGTGCTAAACATCTTGATATCTTTTCATAATTCAAAGGATTTCTGGAAAAATTGTTATTCTGTCAAAATTTGGAAAATTGTAAAGAGAATTATTATTCTGTCATAATTTGCGAAAAATTTCTGAAAAAATTTCGTTATTCTGTTATAATTCAGAAAATCCCTGTAGAATTCCATTATTCCGTCATAATTTGGAAAAGTTCCGAAGAACTGGAATTTCTCTGTCACTTCGTAGCTTTGGAAGTTGAAAAATTTCATTATTCCATATTTTCGAAAATTTCTCAACAAAAATTTTGTCGTAATCCACCAATTTTCTGAACAAATTTTTTCGCTATGGCAGTGAATTTTTACTTCATAAAATAACTTTTTTTTCATTTTTACAACCCATTAGCAGTCCTCAATCTCCACAATTCACCACAATAATTCAGAAACTTTTATTTAGAATCAGTCAAATTTCAAACGAAAACATCTTTAAAAAAACCAAACAATGAAAATTTATGTATGCGTTTTCGAAGAACTTCCACCAAATTCCACTTTGAATAGCTAGCTGCTCGAGCAAGAATTATTCCTCCCCGAGGAATAAGCTTAGATGACTTTTGCATTTTCACTATTAAGCTCAATGAAATGAATTTTATAAGAATAAAAATAGCTTTCAATTGATTCTTAACTCCTCAATCAGACTTATAACCGCTAAAATGTGAAAATTGACCAAACGGAGAAGAATAACTTTTGTTACGCCCTATAGCATTGACATATACATGAATGAGAGCCTGACGTCAGAAATTCCTCCCCTATGAGAAAAAGAGAAGTGAAATATGCGCAGGTTCTTCTTTTGCCACTATGGATGTTTTTCTTTTCTTTATAGAAAGTTTCTCAGTAGTCAGTGTTGCTAATAAGGCTGACTCTCATTGAAAAACAGCAGGAAGATTTTCTTGGAGTTTCCAATTAGTTGTCGCCACATTCACAGATTTCCATGAAGAAAATACGAATGTTTTTCTGGCATTTGGTTTCTTGTCTGCAGTTTGGGCTCAAAGAGGAAGCAACACTTTTTTCTTGTGATGTAAGAAAAAACGAAGCTGAACCCATACTCTTTTCATCAGTAGCTTGCATCATAATTTACGAGGTTTAGAAAAATTCCTCTTCTTAATATGGAAATTTGTCAGTCGTAATCCTGCTAGAACTTCCATTCTAATCGCCTTTACCTTGGTAGCTCTGCTTTTCCAAGAGAACAATTTTAATAATTATACATAAATACTCGATAATGATTGTAGCGACTCAGCTGCAAGTTGAAATGTGTTTGAAAAACATGTACTGGATTATAAATTGCTTTTTTTTGATAAATTCCATGTGTATTACAAAATTGCGGATGCTTGCTTTTGTTGGTAAATTTCCAATTTTGAAAAATTTGAATTTGAATTTCAAACAAAAACTTTTGTGAAATTTCTTGCTATTCTAGGTCAATGAGTCTTAGCTCGGAAATTTGAAAGGCTTCGCAAATTCTCCAGTGACTCAACACCACTTCTTTTTATTCGAATTATCGCTCTCCCCCCCCCCCCCCCTCTCGGGAAATATTCCTCAAATGACCACTGATACTTAGCCATGTTTCTTTATCAAAGTTCTTTATGTCTCCAGGGATGAAAGTACTCGTGGAAGTATCAAATGCAAAATTTCTTTAAAAAAAGAGTATAATAAAACGCCTCGTAAAATTCATCTATTTTCTTTGAGAATAATTCTATTGAAGTCAAAAACCATAGAAATGTTGCTCAAAACAGCAGCTCGATTAACCCCCCCCCCTGAAAAAACTCTCTCGCTCCTCCCCTCATTATACTTCCATTTCGGTGGGTAGGAGGAGGGCGTGGCCCGGTGGCGAGTAGAGAACTGACCTCAAGCGAGAGAGACGAGTTCTCATGTGTTTCCCAATCTCTTATTCTCCCACGCTTTCCTCCATTTTCCCGCACAAACATTCATATAAATGTCGTTCAAGGATTTGTAGCCGTGTGTGTAGTTTTCAGGAGCACATCGGGCCCATATTCGCTTGGGCACACAGCCATACTTGGGCACGGAATAAATCTTTGAAAGCTGGTCATTTTCCTCTAGCACTATTTTACGCACTTCTTCCCCTTTTTGGGACGTACGTTGCCTAGTACTCTATTCTATACACATCCAAACTGCCAACTGCTATAGTGAAGAAATGGTCTGACATCGAAGAATATGCGTTTTTTCGTTGTTCTCCTAATTCTCAACTTTATATTCCCAACTGCTAACACCATATTCGACGTCGTCCCAAACGGTAAGTCAGAACATTACTATGAAAGCACTTATTCGACTTCGACTTCTGCTTCTGTCTCAGCCCGATTGCAACGTATTGAATAGAATTCCAAAGCGGTTTTTTTCTCTTCTGTATCGCTCTGAGAGACGATATGACTCCCCTCCTAACGCCTTACGCACAGCCCCATTCAATTGTGACAAAGAATTCATACGTAAGCAGATGAGAATTCATGAGTGCTGGAGTACTAGACACTACAACTCATTGTTTTTTTTCCCTTTTCTATGAAATGCACTCTCAAAGCAATAACGAACAGAAGTAATGATTTCCTCTTATCTCTTGGAAATTGTAGAAAAAGCGTAATTAACACCTAAGCAGTTACTGATATGTTGTGTTTCGGAAGTAGTATCACGTACAGTTTATTTTTCTTCTGGCATAATGTCACAATTTGATTGCTTCACGACACGAAGTTTGATAGCTTTATCTCGAGGTTTACTTCATTTTGCTTCAAATTAAATATTTTATATACGCGAAACCTAGATCTTAAGGGGGATATTGGCATGAGCTCTCTAATCCTTTTGCCTTCCTTCTCAATTTTTTCTTATTAACCTCGAAAAAAAAATCATTATGCAAATTAGAGAACTACTTGGTTCTAGAACTTGCACAAAATTTTGAATTCAAGGAGTTCGTTTGATTGATATAGATCAGTGACAACAGAACAAAAGATCTAAGAGCTTCAAGCTTTTTTTTGTTCAAAAAAAATTTGGACCAATTTCTAGTGAAAGACTTTAGGACCAAATAAATACATTGGCTTTATAAAAGTTTTCTAGGAGGTACAAGTATTATCGCTATTTCTAGCAGCTTGATCAACTACTATTAACCTTATCCGAGTTTTTCCGATTTGATCATCACAAAGTTCCTTACAAGCTCTTTTCAATTTTTTTGATATTAAATATCAAATCCTATGCCTTCAAATTTAGAAATTTCAAGAAATTTCCCGCTACCTTTTTTTCATATTTTTCATATTTCATATTTCATATTGTCATAGCACTCACGTTACTTCGATTGCTGAACATATATATATATATATATAAAATCATTTACTTAATGGTGTAACAGTCCTGAAAAGGATTTGAAGTAACAAAATCAAAGTTAGAAAGCTCTACACAATCACCGAAATGAAGGGAGAATCCATTTTGTCAGGTTCTGTTACGCTTATTTGGTAAAGTTTATGCTTTGACTTTATCTGCAGGTAATTATAGACAAGTCAATTTCATATCTAGCGGATGAAGGAAAGGGTTTCTTTTTCACTTATAGTCACATGTAGTATTTGATTTTGAAAAAATCGCTCTAATTTTATTTTATTTAAACTCAACTCCTTATATTTTGACAGCACATATTCCATTAGTACTACTTTGATATTGGTTGGAACAGTATGTATAGACTATTTTTTGAATCGATGCTGTCTGAAAAATAGAGATTTGCTATCCTCGCTTGCCAACTATTTTTTGTCTTCTCCCAAATCAGTTTATTTTCCAAGCAACGCGAACTTTGTCAAGCTAAATTCATTTCATTCAAAGTTCACACCCATTTGCTTTTCTTTCTCCATCTTTCGAATTTCCTCTTGCCCATGTAAACATGCTCCAATCCTTTCCACTTGATTGGAACCGACACCTACCGCTCACACCTCTCGCGCGGACACATTGCCAAATTAGAACCATTAGCAATTGTTTCTGTGTGACTCTGGGACCAGGCCGGCTGTGCACTTCCTGCGCCGCGCTTGTTGACAAGCGCGTGAACGCCGGAACGAGAGCCGGGACGAGCTTTGTTGCCAAAGGGGCCAGCACTTCCAGGAGTCGCGCTAGGCTATGCAAATCGGGCCTAGCACCTTAGTTGCGATGCAAATTTTGCGCTAAATTCCATAATTTCCAGCCTTGCAGCAGTAGCAGCGGTTGCCCGAGCAGCCAGCTGCTCAGGCTAGCGACTACTCTCTCGGGGCGCAGGTAGCTCTTGTTGGTTGACAAATGCGCAAATTATACCTGTCGTACAGAGAATATATGCTTTGGATGGATCCTTATTAGGTCATATATTGCGAGGCGTTGCTCTTAATAATAAGCGCCACTTAAGCCAGAGCGCTAGCTACGGGTAGCTCTAGAGACAGGTGGTAGAGAAATTTTCTTTGAGTCGCTTGAAATTTTCCAATGCCAGCTGAGAACGCACAATCGAGGGAAAACATGAATCGGGTGAATTTGCGAAGAACATTTAGGGGCCTTAGGGCAGCCATTTATCAGCGCTATCCTGTGGGCCATTGTCGTTGTGTGTGATGCCACTTACTCTTGAGTACATCGTTTAGACGCTATTCATCCAAAAAGTGGGTCCACGGGGTCCATAGGGAAAAAATAGAAATTTTCAAGCATTTTTCACTCCAACTTAGAGACTTTGTTGCAACAAAAAAAATAGGAGATAATACCTTCTGGTTGATTTCTTTAGCAGCGTCCGAGAAAGTAGCTCTGAAGTTAATACCTCTGTGATTTCAAGTTGTCTAGAATCAAATTAATGGATTTGTTTAAATAAATTTCTTTACTCGCTCTACATTGGAGTTCTTCTCAAACACATCTTGCGAGTCCTAAAACTAAGGGGAGTCAAATAAGGTAAATCATCAAGATCTGGCCTTTTTTTTCTCGAGGATTTGTGAAAAGATTTTGGTTTTTACTCCTCCTAAAAATAAGTTGGTAAATAAATAAATAAATAAATAAATAAATAAATTGACCATGGATCGACCGAGAAGAATCTGCAGAAATGAGGTAAGAAAACGCCTAAGCTGCTCTCATACTTCTCTGAAACTCTATGGAGAAAAGAAAAGTGATAAAGGAGAGAAAATATGGAGTGTATTTTACATGTTATTTAATTGTTACTTTTACAGAACTTCGAGTTCCTGATCGGCCCGAAAATGTGAGGGTGCGGACAACTGCTACGACAGCGACTCTTTGGTGGGATGCACCTTCAGACAAGAGCGTTCTGGTAACATTTATAGTATTTTTTCTATTGAAAAATTTTCTGAAGAAATTGACTTGAGAGTTTGAGGCTTAGTGAAATATTTATATCAAGTACTCTAGCATGCGATATGCACGCAGTTTAAAGTGCTCCTTTTTGTTTTATACAAATAAAGTTCCTTGTGCAAACGCAGCGCAACGAAGTTGTTTTTTACAAGTAAAACATCGTAAATTTAATCTTCTTTTACAAATAAAGAGTTAGTCGAATAGTTCCTTATGTTTTTCCAATGTTGAAAGTTTTAGAAAAGCGCAAACTTTCGGATAAAGGCTCAAATAATCTTACAATCCAAATTTTCGTTTAGGTCCGTGGTTACACTATCTCTTACGGTGTCGCTTCTCCCTCCCGACGTATCGTCATCGAAGGGGCCAACACAAATTCGTTCACTCTGAATCGACTCGGTGAGGTCTTGCAATGAATTTGTGGATTTGCTGGAAACGTGCCCGACTCAATGTGCTCTGATCGCCATTCATTCAAATCAACGTGGCATACAAAGGAAAAACCGTTGCAGCAAATGTCATGTGGCATTACCTTCGGAAGTTTAAGCGGGGTAGTGCAAGAAAGCACAAAAATAGCTGGGTAAGAAAGGACGAAAGCAGAGCAGCTGGAAGAAAGAAAGTTGCTCAAAAGAGGTTCTGAGGCTAGGCTTAGAAAAATATTATCGCTTATGTCTCGCAAACAAAAAAAAATCCAAGCACTTGGCCGCAACCAAACTCTTTACGTGCGGATCTGTCATCATCCCCGTGTACAGTAAAGGGTACGGTCTGGGCGAGACTTCAAAGTTGATTTTCTCCATTACAAATAGTTTATATATACTGCCGCTTTGGCAGAGGCTCAATTAAGGTCTATCCTTCCAATTTGTACTCCACAACTGTCAAAAGATTGTCTCCGGGTAGCTAGGTTTACCAAGATGAACCCGGGCAATGCTTCTATTCTGAAGCATGTAGGGCTTATAAGAACTTGCAGGGTTTTAGTTACGACTGACTACGGTAGAGCTCGAGATAAATTTTTTTTGCAGAACCCGATACAGACTACGTTTTCGCCGTTGGCGCTTACAATGAAGCAGATGGTGAAGATGGTGAACCAGTTCTGCTCTCGGCTCGAACTCTCCCCAGTGACGGTAAGGTTGTCCCTCTTTTACCCCCCTCTATCCAGTCAGACACACTTGCTCAGGAACGCAAGCATTTTCCCTCTGGCCACCGATAGCCGTTCGTGCAAATTCTCCGAAGCCAGGGGAAGTTGTGGTTACGTGGGAAGACCCGAACCCTGAGCTGGACATTGAAAATGAGATTGATGGAACTCAGAGACATTACCTCATACAGTAAGTTCCACACAAAATGAATATTAGAGAAGGTCATCAAATTTCAAGGTATGGCCTCTACCAATCCGAGCAGCTGTCAAAGATGCGTTCAAACTCTCGAAGTGTCAAACTCACCGGTCTTTTGCCTAACAAGGAGTATGAGATTGCAGTGAAGGTGGTAGGAGAAGATGGAAGGGAGAGTCCATGGAGCATCAGAGACATAGTACTTACTCCACCAGGTAGTACTACTGAAGTAGAAGGTACTTGGTTGCTTCACTTGTAGAGTAGTCTTCTTAACAGCTTTTACAGCTTTCATATCTGTTCCAAGGATTGCAATGCTGATCTTTCAGATCCAAACCAAGAAATCTCGAGATACGACTGGGAATGCGATTTTGAGAAGGATCTATGTGGAATGCGTAATGGAGATGGAATAGACTGGGTCAGAGCTGGCGGGACCCCACCAGCGGAGCATGGTAAACTTTTAGATTCTATCAAATATAAAGAGAAGTACTCTATAGTTCCCGTTCCCATAGATCCTCTAAACTATCAATTTTGGCATCACAAAGTGTACCAAATTGAAGACGTGTGGAGTAAATAGGATCTTGCTTTCACGTATTTTACCGAGTTTGAGGTACCATTCTGTAGAGCGGGGTTCAACATAGATTTACTGTATGGAGCGAATCATCAATCACTTTTCATCACTGTAGGTTTACGGTATGAACTTTCAGCATACAGCTCCTGTGTGGAATAGACTTTTAGGAAAAAATTCCAAAAAAAATCTGGAAACTTGTGTAGCAAGGGTTTCAGGCGTGCCGATTTCACTGTATAACTTTTTACCAGTATTTCGAGCTTTTTTAGTGGTGTAAACACATTTCTACGAACATTGGAAAAACAGTTGCTACCGTAAACCTGAAATAACTCACGAAAGAAGCATTAAACGTAAAGTACAAACTCCAAATTCAAAATCATCGACTTTGACCAGCCCAGTACAAGAATTTCTGGCGAGGCAAAATAACACTTTCAATGGCCTAAAATTCTTCGCGAAGTTCCTAGTGTAATCCCCACAGTAACTAAGGCCCATATGCACGCTCATATTGTATTTTACTGTGGATATACTACATACGGCATTGCTAAAGATGTTTATAATAAAAATAAGTGAAATCTCAGGATATCGAAATCTTCGGTATTCCCTAACTCGCGAGCCAAAATCATCAAATAATTCACAATCTTCAGATTCCATTTCTCCTATAGAAAACATGCTTAGCAGTGCCGTAGCATGTCCTCAGTATAATTTTGCAGCGTTTTCATTGCCTTCTCAGGAAAGATAAATCATTTTGAAAATGAGGGGTGATCCCATAGGGATCCCCTCGGGATCTGGAGATCACAAATGGCAAAAACCGATGTAACCTGGCATCCATTATGCGCAGGTATAAGTGTATGAAAAACTCCTTGCAAGATTGAGATAGAAGAAGAAAAATACCTATCCCCTCCCATCCCCAGCGGGGATGGGAGGGGATAGCTATTTTTCTACGGGCCCTAGAGAGTTCAAAGATTTTTTCCATGTTGCAAATCTAAACTAAACCTCGCTCTACAGAATGGCACCTCGTACTCGGCCGGAGACATGAAAGCAAGAGAGTCATTGACGATCGAGCAGTGTGCACATCTTTTCGGGACCCTGTATTGCCAAGAATCATTTTAACGCTTTTGTCACTTTTATTCAACATGTTGGACGAGAACAAAATTGATTGAATTCATTCCATTGATGCATATTGATTGCGTAAAATTTGCTGCTCACGGAAACGCCATTCCGAAGTGTATCAAAAGCATATTTTACTAAGTGGCGGAAAAACCCAGTAATAATAAAATAGTGGATCTTGCTCTAACGATTCCTTTTGAAAAGCTCCTTGAAAAATTTTGCGTTAACAGTGCCATGAAGTATCTCATGAAAACATTTGTTTATTGGAAAAAATATCTTTGCGACCTCTTCCCCGCCCAATCAAAAAAATCTCTATGATCCTCAATGAGTTTTAAACTATAAAGCAAAAGTTTTGTTTGGAAAAAAGTAAGCTAGAAAAAAGTATTCTTAGAACAGAAGTTTGGTATCGTTAAGCATTACAACGTAACTCCGGAAAAATCGTGATATCTTGATAACAAAAGTGAGAAAGCGCATTCCATCCAGGGTGCCCCAAAATTCTTGCGGTCCAATGTTCTTTCCTGTACTCTCTAAAACTCAACAAAATCTAGTTAATTTACATACCTACGTCCTTTACATGATCTTATCAGCAATTCCTGAAATTTTCCATAGACAAGTACTCACAAAATAACAGAAGAAAATCTGTACACGATCAGCTTTGTGTTTTTGAAGAGTCCAGCTGACGACTGATTTTATGGACATCCGCAAGTATATGAAAAGAGTGTGCCAATTAGGAACTCCAGAATTCAAAATAATGACGCTCGATGACATAAAACCCTATCCCTTTTTTGTGAACGGATAACCATGCTTTACAAAAAGGAGCAATGTATGTCGGCACATCGATCTTGAACTGTTGTTATTCGGTTTCCTCTTACCGCCAGAATATAGCTGGTCCCTCAAGCGTAAACATAATCGGATTTTCTGATACCATAAAAGAAAATGCAGCGATTATTTCCTGATCATTATGAGTCATTCTTTTTCAGGAAATCAGTACATCACATTGGACGCAGATTCGGAAAAGTATCATTTCTCATCGCTCTACTCTCCAATGTTCAACATGAAGAACAGCGCTGCGCTATGTCTACAGTTCCACTACTACCTCAAACCTGCAAATGATGGTAAGATTTTACCAAAATGGTTGCTATACCCGAAAACTAGCTTTATATAAGGTCAAAAAATGCCATTATGCTGTCCCATAATAGCCATACCCAACAAACGGCCCACAGCTTTCGTTTAGCTTTATCTCCAAGCTTCGCGATAAATCTAACCAAAATCTCTTTTTCTAAAGTTACAAATGATTTGCAAATTTCAAAAGTGCAAGCCGAGGACAATCACTGCCCTACGGCTAATGACCACCGTGCAGGTTTTTTTACCGCTCACGAAAATGTCATTACCAAATCTGCGCAGCCGGTATCGTTGATGACCAGAATAAGAATTCTGCGCGAAAATCATATTCTGGAGTTTAGATGGCACGGTAATGGAGCAAGTCGTTTTTCAATCAGTGGAGACTATCGGTGAAAGTGCATGGTGACAAGCAAAAAAGAAAATTCGTATGTTTAGGAGATAAATCAGATTCGTCCTTTTGCACTCTTTGAAAACAGAATAAAATTCTGCATTCTGCATTTTTTTCTAAGCATACGAAATTTTTTGTTTAGAAGAATGATAGGAAATCTACCAACCTACGAATTGAAACCTTAGCTTAAACATGTGTACAGCTTTTCTGAAGATACCTAATCAAATTTACCAGCGGGATTTTCTTAAAAATGTAATGAGATCAGGAAAGAGTAAGTAACTTTTATTAGGGCAGAATTTTTCATGTACACTTTCTCTAACGAATGCAGTTCTGTTATTGAAACAATAGCTTAATATAGCTTTGCAAAATAATTGGATCTGAAAATGGCGTGAAAATAATATATGATGCTTCATGCTTCGATGTCATTGCACGGTAAAACAACATAGCTAAACTTCAACGAAATCATAACATAACTTTTAATCGGTTTTGGCCGAACCTAGATTGCGTCACATAATTTGTCTCAAATGATCAAACCCACTACTTCTTCATGCATTTTTCTAGCCTAAAAGAAGGGGAAAAGAGATTTCATGGAAAACGTGGCCGGAATCTTGGGCTAATGAAGAGTTATGACGAGCTCAACTGGCTTCAAATGGTTAAAGAACCACTGAACTAGCAAGTTACTCAAAACTATTATCACAACTTGTACTTCGTCAAAAGTCTCACGAAATGTTTAAAATATGGACGACCTTGTTTTTCACTTTTGAGAACAATTATTCTAATCACTAACTATGATTGCCTACGCTTTTTGATTCACAGTCAGGACCCGGCACAGCTGGCACCGGGCCAAGCTGGATATCGTCTTTGAGACATAAAGCAGAGAACAATTTTTTTTTGAGGCTTAAAAGACACAAAAAGTGCGACGTTTCGTTTTTTGAGGATTTTTACGTTTAGGGTTTATTATTAAAGGGGACTTTTACAAAATTTTCAAGATCAAAGGGGACTTCGTTTTGAAATTTCCCTGGTGCCACCTTGTGCCGAGCCCTGTTCACAATCACATAGTTTGTAGTTTGCAGTTATCACGAAAACTGAAGCATTACAAATTGAAAATTGGTGAAATTGGTGAAATTATATAACAATAAGTCAAAAGCAGTGTAATAGTCAGTCCAATACTGCAGCCTATTTGAGGCCCTTAGCGAGACTTAAGAATATCAGAAAAATCGAAAAAATTGTGCTAGCCGATAAAAATGTAACTTTTTTGTTGGGCAAACAGCACAAAAGATGTTTATGGTGCGCTGTTGTCTTTCAAATCATGCATCATGAAAACTGGAGAGAGAGGTGAAAGAACTTAATTGCAGAAATCAAAATTGCACTTTTTTTCCAAATATTTTCGGATATAAATGAATTTAAAGTGCACTCATATAGCACTTCAGGGCCTGCTCTCAAACTCTTGTTTGGTATGGCTTGCATGCTTGAAGTATTTGTTTTCGACTGCTAGTTGTCATGATGTAATCAATCATCGTAGAACAAACTTTGGTTTGGATAGACATAACCCGGAATTGCTGTGTTGAATGAGGGAGGAGTGGGTTGCCATAACTGATAAGTTAAATTAGAGGAAGACTTTGGATTCTGTACATTTGGGTACGTGTAGGCTTCGCTATACAGCGGAAATTTCGAATATTCTGTTTTTTGCAAAGAGATTTAGTAAAGATAAAACGCTGAGAAAAAAAATCTAAATATAGTAGCATCAACCAGCTCCAACGAATTCTTCGATTTGATTTTCTCACGGAAAGGAAATTTAGGACTTGAGACACATTCCACTTTGGTATATCATGGCGATGCATGCCAATGAGGATCGATATTGCAAAGTTTTCAAATTGCGTCGCAAAAATGCTAAAAAGTCAACAATTGCCATCATCAGCTATGTAGATTTCAATCTAAAAAACCACTTTTGTAGTCTATATCAGTCTAATGAAAACTTTTTGACCGTTGCATGACTTTTACTACTTTATAACTTTCTCCAGAGAGATTGCTCAACCCAGTAAGTTGATGCTAAGCAAGATGATATGTTTTCAAGAGTATTTTTCCTTTTGAGCCACAATTTTTGCAAGCACAAACTTTAGCGTTTTTAGAAACAAGCAAAATTTTTGTACTACAGCCATTTCAATTCTGAGATTTTTCACGGAGTTTGATTTTTGGTTTCTCGCATTCACAGAAAAGCTAATAAACTTGACCAAAGTCTGAACCTCTGCTGCTGGCATCTAAAAAAATGTTATAGCGACGAGCAGAATGAAAAGTTGGTAATGACGAAAATTTGTGACGATTTTCATGATTTGCCAAGCATCGTCGCAGTCTATTGTAGCATTTGTTAGATACACAAAATGCTTCAAAAATTGTAATGAATATTCAGTTCTCAACTTCAGGCTCACGGTAGAAACTTGTAGCACAATGTCATCAATGCAAAAGCTGCCATTGCAGTACTTCTCCAAAACGTCTGACAATTTTTGCAGTGGGATTTTGGAGCTGAAATTCTAGCCTATACTCGTGCCTGCAGTGGAACAGTTTAGATGGCATAATTAGATTCTTGATAGTTGTTCGGATAAACACCTGTAATAATATATGTCATAGCTTTTGAAAAAGATTACAGTGAATTAGCAAGCTGATTAAGACCGTGATAAATATTTTAGACTGTCAAAGGCTCAAGACCCTCTTACGATTAACACCGCAGTTTTACATTAGGAAGTGAAGGGATTCGTTGTACTGATAGAGCGGACCTACAACATGCTACAAAAGTCGGTGAAAGCCGAGTTGTAGAGATATCGTTGAAGATCTCTCTGAATTTTTTGGAACCCCTCCCCCGTATTTGAAGGGAGCTCGAATAAATCCACTCAAAAATCAATAATCTCCTAAGTATTATCGTATTCTCATACGTATGTCACACGGTGACATCTCATCTCGATGATAGTCGCACCTGTGCGTAATAATACTATAGCGGTCAGTAGGATGACATCACAGAATGGTTTTATTGTCACGGCGGCGTCATTTGAACGGTTCCGCTCGCATGGAAAAAATTCGAATTACAGAATTATTGCGTCGAAGTGTCATGGTTATTTCCAGGTCATTTGTATATCGAGATGAGAGACGAGAAGAAAACAGCGAAGTTACAATTGTTGAAAATTTCTTTGATGAAGTTGCCTGTGCAGAAATGGAAAGAGATCACGATTCCATTAAAGGCGCATAAACACCCTTTCAAGGTGGGTAATTATGACTGTTGTTGTTGACTTACACACTCAGCAAAAAAGTTTGGTCTGGCGATTACCGTACACCGAAATTCTTTTGTCCGAAGATTAAGTCTCACCCTTCAACGTCGTGTTGATTCTGAGTACTTTCAAAATTGAATAAAATTTCATCAATTTAGGATAACGCCGTAAATTTTGTGTTCGTCAAAATTTCGAGCTTTACTTACTTTCACTGAATCTTACTTGGGAATCAAGCCAATTTTTTGGGGATAAATTATCTTCAGCCGGCTTTTCCAGATATTCTTTGAAGTAACATGGAAGACAAACAAGCCATGGATAGCTCTGGATAGAGTAAAGCTCTCAAGCGGAGTCTGTCCATCTCATCCTCACTCTATCAGATTGGCTCAACTTGAAGGTGAGTTGTTGATTTACAGTATTCTAACATTAGTCACATCAGCTATTTTGGTCCAAATTGGAAAAGAAAATGTCTTTAGGGATAGCGTGCATTGTGAAAAAAATATTTTTTTGTTAAAGTCACAAGACCCAAAGAATTTGTTCTTACCATAATCCGCTTACCACAGATTTTTTGAATATTTTAAGCTTTTAGTTCTTCAAAGCTAGATATTCACATGCGGATCGTGCAAATTTTTGGGAAGACTTGGTTCATTATGTGGGTTTGTATAACCATAAATGATTAGGATCTCTCTTCGTACATTCCAAAGCTTCGAATAGCGCGTGTTGTCTCCAAATACAAACGAATCACATCGTAAGCACACAAGGGAATTAGTCATATCTTAAATCTTTGCATGTACGAGCCCAATGAGCTTTTGAAAAATTGGGCCTACTTCCACATGAAAGTGGAGATATGGTAGCAGACAGCTCACATGGAATACGTCAGAAAACTAAGTAATAGTGGGTCAGTGACTGACTGTGAAGTACAAATATCATTACCCATATCGTGTCCGTAAAGAAGATAGTCTGAGATCAGAGAAAAAAAATTAAGCAGCGGTAGATTACATCATTCTAGTTACAGTTTAGCTCTTAGGATAAAAAAACCGCAGCTTGTCGATTCATCGTATTCGTTAAGGGTGATTTAGAAGTGGTCATACTACAGCGGATGTCAGTTTTTTTATTCATGGGCCATATTTGATAGAAAATTGAGTCGCCGTCAATCTTATCTAGTCCAGTGCACAATACCAAATTGTTGTGTGCGCATGAGCAATTTTGAATTTTTTTTTTTGAAGATATTTCTCCTACCTGATTTTTTTTCCAGGAAGGTATAAGATATTTGCGAATAATAAGAGTTCACGTAAGTACATAGCTCAGTGTGCAGAAATTACTCAGACTTGAGAAATGTGTTGTGCCGAATATCATGGTTTCAAAGAGTTTTGTGTAATTGCAACAAGAGTAGTGAGTAGATTTGGAAACGTATCTTCCCAAGTATTGCTTCTTTGATACCAACTTCCCAGAAGTGGTTTATAATATTAGAAAAAATGCATGCAGTACCAAGAATAATAAGCTTTTTCTTTTCCTTATTTTAAAAATTATTTGGATTGCTTCCCAAAATTCTGGAGAAATTATAACTCACATTCTGAGAAAAGAAGGCGTAAATACAGTAACACTACCAAAATCTTTTACAAACCTAGAAAAATCTAAAGTTTGCGCTCAGTTTACAAGAACATGTATAAATTTCATAACTCACGTACCAAAAAGCCTACCAAAAATGGAAATTATTTCTGATAACGGAAATTAAAAGAAATTCCCATTATCAGAAATGCGAACCGTTTTGGTAGGGTTGGTAGCAGCTGGTGAAGAGCTATTTCGATTAAGAGAAGTACGTGGGACATAAATCACTTAGCTCTAATTTTCAGTTCAGCATTAAAGTGCCACAAAGAAAAATGATGTGGGGTAAAGTTCGCGGATATCATAGTCAAGATTCTGCACTGCGGGTCAATTTAGAGAACTATAACTCTCTCTCCCTCCCCTACTCCTTCTTACCCTTGCTCCTTCGATCTTGCGATATTCTATTCCAACGCTCAGCTCATTCAAGGCATTTTGCGTGGACACAACGCCTTTGAGACGTTCCGTGTTAATCACCGTAGCGTGATGCGTAACGACATCCGGTAATAACAATGTGCCATTCTAAGTGCATTCTAATCGTAGAACTATGAAGTAGAAGGAGATGCTCTCTTCCACAAGTGCTTCCCGAAGATTCAAATTTGCAAGAACAATAGCGCATTGCGTGGTAGATTCCAGTAAAAGTGGCTCATTGCCGGGATTTGCAATGAATTTAGTCATTCGCCAAGCAACTTGTTGAGTGCAGCCCCTTAGCCCTTTGAGTACAGGAGGCGGCTTATGGATCCTAGGCAACCCCCTCTTAATTGCCGCATACTATTTTCCGATTTGCGTCGGATTTCACCCTGGTCACACGGTAATTGATGGGCTCTTTTCAGTCACGACACAACGCCGTCAATCTTCACTGAATTGGATGATTGTCAGGTTGTTGAGACGGCGCTAGTTCTTCTGACTGAATATCTCAGATTATATCTCACCATCAGAATTATATCTACTGACAACTCAAGCGTGATTTTAGGGATTACAAGCATTCATACTGCCCTTGTAACGTTGCCAAAAACTCTAGAAGAGTCCATAAAGTCCTTTAATGTTTACCCAAACTAGGATGGTCCATTCAAATTGAGGAGTTGAGGTTTTGAAGCAGTATCATAGACGGGTCCCTAACTGAGACTGTGCAAGTCCCGCTGCACAAGACAAATTCCGAAGCAAGGAATTCGCTTCAGAAGTTAGAAGTGGCCGAGGTAGCCCCGCCCCTCGATGCGGGTGGTCTGGAGATAATAAGTCCAAAATTAGGTTCCAGGGTAGACAGAGATGTCAAAATCTTTTGATCCAGATGAAGGGCGGATTTCTGACATTTCTATATACATGGAAACTCAATTTTTTGACTTATCATCTTCAGACCACCCACCTTGATGGGCGGAGCAACCTCGACGAATTCTACTATCTGGAGCAATTTTCTCGCTTTGAAAATCGTCGAATTGAAACTCGAGCAATGACTTGGTTAAGGGCCGCACTGTTATCCGGCGTAAAAATCTCATCACCCTCTATTCGGGTAGATGGCCTTCAAATGACTCGCACAAATTTTATGAAATTTGAACAACTTGCATTTTTTTGTTTCAGGGCAATTTGGGTACGGTTTTTTAAGTGAAAACTTGTTGAGGCCTTAGTCAAGCCACTACCCTATAAGCTCTCGCCCAGTACCGTAGTCCATTCCAAGCGAGCTCTGGGGTACGGTAGTAAGCTAAAGCTAAAATGTCTTCCCACAATTTTTGCACGTCTTCTTTAACAATAAAAAGTGGTGTAATAAAAATCTGAGGTAACGTGGTAAACTTTTTTGAGACAATATTATTTTTTATTATTTTACGCGCTCTTTTCGTAAACAATAGTTTGGACGCTAGAACTGCAATTAAAGTTCAACTTCAACGAAAATGCTATAGCAATAAAGTGCACTTTTGCAATGATAAACGACTAGACAGTCTTGGAATAGCACATTGTTGGAAGCAATACTGGAGCAACTAAATACTCCCGTGAGAGCTTTTGCAGCTTTTCCTAACATTTTGTGTATGGGAGAATGTCTGCTACGGTTGTGGAACAAGATATAATAGAAAAAATGAGGATAAACGCTTTTTATACGTAGTTTCTGTTAAATAATGTCATTCTGACACATCTATCTACTATATCTAATCTATCTAATATATAAAGAATGGTTAACTCAATTCAAAAATCTGCAAATAGCGGGAAACCGCGCGGCGGTCCCGAAGCGAACGTTCTTCCAAATACCTTTAGATTACTGGTTCACTAGTATCTATCTAATATATAGAGAATCGTAAGCGCAATTCAGAAATGTGCAAATAGCGGGAAACCGCGAGCGGGTCCCGAAGCGAACGCTTCCAAGTAGCACCTTTAAATTACTGGTTCACTGGTAAGGAATCGTAACGTTAATCCAGAAAACATCAAATAGCGGGAAATTGCGGTGCGGTCCCGATGCGCGCGGATGCAGTCGAGCACCTTTAATTACTGGTTCACTAGTTATTCTAGATCCCTTTGAGGCTCACTACGTAGGTTTTTTAGATATTCTCTCTGACTCATGGGCTTGGCCCCCAGCCAACATTTAGGCGCTTTGGAAAAGAGAGAGACCATTTTGTGAGTAGATCTAATCTTTTCTGTTGTCTTAAAAGTGCTCGTATCATCGGCCAGTAGTGCTCGAATTTTTCATTGCATTGCCTCGTTCACCCTTCGTTCTTTTACGCTTTTTTTGCCGCCTAACAATTCGCAAAAAATCGGATGTGCTTGCCGTTCTACGATCCATCTTATGACTGCTGAACTCGGATGTTACACAATGCACTTTTGTGCACAAGCACTTAGTTGAATTTCTCTTTGCTTGGAAGAATCAAAGGAAAGCCGCGACGTCTCATTGGACTTGCCCAATGGTAGAAAATATTGAAGGCATCTTTCACCCAAATTGAGGACGATGAGACCATAAAATAGCGGGTCCCCTAACCAAGCATTCGCCCAAGTTTCGCTGCAAGAGATAACTTCCGACGGTAGAAAATCGCTCCAGAAGGTAGAAGCGGTCACGCTGGCTCCGCCCATCAATGTGGGTGGTCTGAAGATACAAATCCGAAATTGGGCTTCAAAATAAACAGACAGGTCGCGCATTTGATGAATATTACAAAGAACGCCTACGTAATTCTGAATACATAGAAACACAAGTTTCTACTTTTTATTTTTAGATTTTTAGACCACCTACGTTGATGGGCGGAGCCAGCGTAGCCGCTCCTACCTTCTGGAACGGTTTTCTCGCTTTAAAATTCATATTCTGCAGCGGGATTCGAGCGAATGCCTAGTTAGGGGCCTAGCTATCATAAAACATCAAAATTTCTCCCTTTCGGTTTGGATGGACGGTGCCTTCAAAAAGTTTGCTGGTCAATGTAAAACATTTAAATCGAAGGTAGTCATAAGCATGGACCATCTTAGACTAACGAGTTTGAAGATACTAACGGAAATTCTACAGGCCATCTATCATTTCCCCGCTTTTCTAGCTATCCTTGAGAATTAATAGGTAGTGCCGTAAAGCATATAGGCAATTCCTTTAATACGTCGCTCACCTTTGCAGACGGCTAGACGTCGACTATGTACCTTCCGGTATCTTCTCAACCGCCAACTAGTTATCCAGAAGCATGTGGCTCGACAACTTTTACAACGATGAAGCCTCGGTAGAATTACGGTCCATCAGAAGGTTATACTAAACATAATTAGAATGTGGATAGTAGCTCTAAACTGGTTGTCGAAATTGAACTGATACTTGAGTCGCGAAAGAGAGGAGCTTTCGAAAACAGCAACTTGACTTTTAACATTTTGTTAGAAATGCACTACCCTTTGAAATCCTTAAACTAATTTTTTTAACCAAAAACTAGGTTCGCCTCCGTCAAAAGAATTTTCGAAACTTTTGGTTCTCAATAACTTGCCTCTTCAAACCGAGACAGTATCTTTTGAAATCTCTCGAAACTGGCCTCAACCGTTATCCCGTTATCTTCTTCAGAAAACTAATGTCGTATACTTATGCAAACTACTCTATCACAAAACTTGCTTTGACTTTATGCTTAACAGTGAAAAAAGCTTAGATTACAACTGTATTGAGGCGATGTTCTTTCGGTGACATAATCGATTCTATGACAGTTTTATTGCATGTATAGTTTATACAATGGAGATGTTTTGCTCAATTGTATGAATCAAAAAGCAAGAACTTAAGAGTGGCTGTAATGTATTTCAACCAAAATACAGTTTCTGTTAGGCGTGTGCCATAGTTGATTCATTCCATTCCACTTCCACTTCGCCATTGGTCAAAACGGTCAGCTGACCAATAGCAATACGGATGTCCACTTGGTCCATTCATCCACTTCGCTATTGGTCAGTTCACTGATTTGACCATTGAAGAGGATGATGTGGATCAAGCGGATCAAGTGGATTAAGCATGGGGTGTGCCCTAGAAAACCGTAATATATTGTGCAAATTTTGCAATCATTTGGTCCAAAGTCGTATAGCATGTAACTGACATCTCATCAATAGTCTAGAAATGTGCTCATACCGATAAAGATAAGAAAAAATCTGCTTTGAACTTGCTGCACCCTAATTTCGACAAATTTCCTTCGAAAAACTGCGTCAAAAGCGTTTCTTACCGACTCTATCCATCGAGCCGTAGATTTTTATGAAAGTAGGATAATAAAAAAAATTATTCAAAAGATAGAATGTGATTGATTGGACAGAATTTAGCCCTCATTAAGCCATTTTTAATGAGAGTGAACAGTTTCTAGAACGAAATTATAGTAATATCAACCCCAAAATTTCGCTCAGTGATTGATTTCGCATGCGCAAAGAAGACGAATTGTGATGCTGCTTCTTTCTTCTGCCTTCAATAATACCTTCATAAATCTTCTTCCTCCTGCAATCCTCCGACCATAATCCTCCCCTCACCCCATCATCTGCCCCTTCCCTCATTATTTACATGTTTATTTATTTACTCCCCCGTGGTGTGCCCTTCGACATTCGGCGAAGGACCGTTGCGTCTTCGTTGGGCGAGGCCATAAAGCCCCGCCTCCAACTTCGTGACACTCAGCATCCTCTTCGACGTACATCTATGTGGCGGCGGTAATCTCTTCGACACTATCTGACTTCATCTAGCTGATTCTGGCAACATTCCAAGTTCCACTAGTGATCGATAATCGATCAATATGGGATTTCGTAGTATTTCACTACTTTTATTTCATTCTATAGTATCTGCACAACATTTTGACTCGAATAGTCTTCCTGGAGGTGAGCAATCATTTTTCTGTTCCGCAAACCGTAAATTTTCATTTTGTTGAGTATTTTTACATTTCTGTTGATGTTTTCGAAAATTTCCTATTCTCCTTTCCCTCACTAAGATCTTTGATTGCACTTGTTCGGTTTCGCACCTCTATGCTTTCCCCCCGAATAATTCACCAAAGCTTTTTCATTGCGCTTGGCAACGTACCAAGGACAATAGCATTCGAGAAATTCTTATCTTCGAGGACACTGCCGACTCAATAAGTTCACTAAAAAAATATTGAATAGTTAGAATAGGATGCGAATAGCATCATCATAACATACTAAAGCTGTTTCCCCTGATTTCTATGGGCATATTTGCGGCCAAAACTTGGTATTATGGCACCTTGGGCTTTTGAAATTTACCAGGAGTGTACCCTTATCTTACTTATTTTTGCCCCTTTTGACGGGAGAAGGTTTTTTTTATATCGGTCCAACATACCCGCTGTACTACTCCCTTTGTGTGTTTTCTATGCCTAAAAACAGCCAATGAATCAAAAATGGACGTCTCTGTACTGATACAGAGCCGATTATATAGATTGCCCCATGCACTAGGAAATTTTTTACAATGAGAAACATTTCTTTTTTTTTTGCGATAAGATAAAAAATCGATAAAATATGCCTATACTATGTGGAAAAGTACAACTGCTGCAGAAACTTCCACACGATTTTCAATTCTGTTACTCCAAAAAATAGTTCAAGCCCAATTTTCAATGCATCTTTATTCACTCTCGTAACTTGCCGAATAAACGCTTGCTAAACTTCTACAAATAAAACTCCTTATTGACTTTCAAAGTAAAGCGAAAATGTGATTTCTCCTTTTGCAAGAATTTTTGCATCAAAATCACCAAGTATACTAAATTTGCAAAGGAAGAAAAACACACACGAACATAAATCTTAGCCTCGCACCTTCCTCAATCTTCCCCGAATCTAAAAAAAAACATTTCTGCCATTTCACTGTAGGCGGCCATCGTTAGGAATAGGAAAAAAACAGCATTTTCTAAATTTCTAAGTGGCCGAGAAAAGCGACGCATACAAAATCTATCATTTGGAATTTTGGTTTAATAGAAAATCGAAGTCAATTTTGAGAATTCAGGCGATTTGTGGAATTCTTACTATTTCCACGAAAAACTGGAAAAGGATCGGGCAGATTAATTTTTTGGCATTCAAACCAAATGGAAAACTGGTTTTAGAGAAAGGCTATGAGTGAATAAGAAATTCTTGGAACACTACAAAACGCTAATTTTATTCGTTCTCGTGTATGCCAAATTTTTTAAGTTCATTTCACTACTGAAGACAATAATATGGAAATCCGGACTGCCTCTGAAAAATGCATCATCTGAAATATCTTTACATCGGGATAGATTCAATAAGAAGCCAAGATGACTAGTCAGGAATCATAAGCATACCAGTCTAGCCTGAGATGGACTTGGGAGCAGGGCATAACGGAGCATATTGATATTTTCAGCCCAGATAATAAGTTGATTTACAGAATCAAAAAAGGGAGCCTATAGGGTCGGGCATACTTCACGCGATTTGGCAATATTCCACCTTTCCATAACTCATAAGCGCATTTCAAATGGACAGAAGATAGGGCATTTTATCAATCCACATAAGTTACACACTATGCATGTGCAGTTTGCTAGTGTTGAATCTGAAGACTTCTGGCAGATTGCCAAACCTCGTCGCGACTGAAATCTCGTGAAGTATGCCCGGCCCTTATGTGCTCGTGTATGGTGCGAACTGAATTTTCATTCTAATTTTGCGACGTTTCTACCTATAGATTAACAAGCTCATGACATCTTCAACAATTTGGTGCAGAATTCATTTCTCTTTCTTCTGATATCAAACTCATAAACTGCATTATTTTTTAAGAGATCCTACGGCAATCTTTTGAGTAGTTTCTAACAATGATCTTGGCTCATAATGAAAAGTGTTCAAATGCAATTTTCCCTACTAGTAGGCAAAAGGTTCTCAAATTTTCTTCGCTTCGCGCTTCATTCATTGTTGCTTAATTTGTCAAATTATGCCCACTTATGAATTATGCTAATTGTCTTGATCCATTGGAAATTTGAGTTAGACCTTAGCTTCACTAAATAGCTTTAGCAGAAATTGTGTTCCCTCACCTTGGCGCAAGCCAACCCTGTAAACAATCAATTTCTGAAGCCACAGTATGAAAAATCTGTTTTTATTGGTTCATTATAGTTTTTGATGCGTATGCTTCCCATTCAATTTTTTTCGATAGCAATGGTTCATCAAACAAGTCATTTTGGGCTACAAGGATTGGTGTCGTTTTCCTACACCCCCTCCCTCTCCCGTTCCTCATTGAGTCCGAAAATTTGAGAAGAATCAAACTTGTGCAGATGCAGATGTGCAGATGTTCTCTCGTATGCACCATGCTTTGCGCGCTTTTCATACTTTCGCGGCATTTTTGACAAGCATGAAAGCAAAGCATGACCGGCACTTTCAACACATGCATTCGAGCCGTTTGTAACTCAGCAAGTGTTTTGCACATGATGCGCGTCATCCTACGACATGTATGTTCTCACGTGTTGTCAATCTCTAGAGCTTTCTTTCTCGGTGCTTTCTTTTCTAGTCTTGTAGCTCAAACATAAGCAGAGAAACTTCCTGGCAACTTGCTTCATTGCAAACCTTTAATTAATTATTTATTACATAAACAAAAGATTGTGGGGTTGTGCGCGCAGCGTGCAAATTCGCATATAAAGTCACAAATGACTCGACTATATTTGTTAGTAAAGTTTAAGGCCGGCCATACTTCACGCGATTTGACTCGCGCGCGATTTGGCAATTCGCCAGAAGTCTTCAAATCCAACACTAGCAAACCGCACATTGCATAGTGTGTATAACTTGCGTTCATTGATAAGACGCCCCATCTTTCGTATATTTGAAATGTGCCTGCAGTGAGTTATGGACAGCTGGAATATTGCCAAATCGCGTCGCGACAAATCGCCTGAAGTATGTCCACCCATTAGGCATGCTAGAATTGCTAGGAGAAAGTCATAATTTTAGCTTTCCGGTTTATCAAAACACTTCAACCACTCTGCCTAGCTCTGGAATCATTAGTGAATGCCAGCTAAGTTTGGATGTTTTCCGAATCAGTCGAACAATTCTTCCAAAAACCCCAGCATAATAGCGCATGTCTTGCACTTTGAAAGCGCCGAGAAGATAATTCGCTTTTATTATGCGAATTTAATGAGGTTCATGATGGATGACAGTGATTTTCGTAGAGTATAGCGTAAAAGGCAAATTGCCAAAAGAGAGCAGGACGAATAACACTAGGAAATTGCATGGGCTTCTATTCCATTCAAGATTCAGAACTTTGGAAAAATTTTGTAAGCTTAAAGTCAAGGTTGTAAATGCTTATTTTGATTAGTCGTAGCTTTCGCTAAAGGTAAATGGGGTAAACTAATTTTTTTCAATTCAGCTTACCAATTTAATAAAAACAATTGAATCTAGGTCCTCTTTCCTTAGTGGAGGGTTTTTTCTTAGCAGAGAATTAAATATATCTTTCTGAGGGAAGGGACGAGACGGGGATAGGAATGCTTCCATTTCTTATCCATCTCTTCTTCATGTCAAATGCTAATATTTATTGCCGCGCTCGCACAGTCCATTTCTAGTCAAACGTTTCCTTCTTCAAATTTAAAATGTTTGAGAGGCCGCAACTCAAATTGGGGCGGGATTTATGCGTTGAAACTTCTTGTAAACTATATTGAAGTGGTTTTTTTGCATAATCAGACTAAATTTCGTATTTTTGCATGCATTTTTGAATTCACTTACTCTTTCATATTTTTGCTGCCTTTTTCCGGACTCTAAAAGCATCGGAATAATTAAAAATGTTTTAACTTCCATGTTTTGAAAATCAGATTGAGTTGAAGTGGTATAATAAATTGATTAAATAACTTCTAGGAAAAGTTTAAAAAATTTTCATAAATACTTTTACATCTTGAGATATGTGTGATGAAAGGAAAATAGGCATATTTGTGAGAGTAGCTCAGTTTTTTTACTCAAACTCAGCACAGGTGGCTTGGTAAGCAAACCGGATATCGTTTTTGACAAAAAGCAAAGGGGGTTTCGTTTTTGTGGCCGAAAAGGCACAAAATTTGCGACGACGACGTTTTTTTAGTCGACATTTCGTTTTCTGGAGATTTTTAGGATTATGGTTTAGAGTCAAAGGGGATAAAAATGGGTCGTAAAAATTCGCGAGTCAAGGGAGACTTCGTTTTTTGCATTTCTTGAAAGCCACCCCGTTCCGAGCCCTCTTTATACCAGAAGTAAATTCAACCATTTATTATCTACTTTACAGGCTCGATTTGGCGCAACACTATAATGAATACAAACTGAAAATGATAATTATGAAACATCGAGAAAATACAACGAAGTGACATTTGAAAGTTCATTCTAGAAAATTAGAAATATAAAATTAAATTTTTATTAGATTGCTGACGGCATAAAGGGCTCGGCACATTGGGCACCGGGTCAAGGGGTATGTCAATTCTGGCATAAAAGGCGAAGTGGATATCGCGCTGAAAAGAGACAAAAATTATGACATGTCATTAGCGACCTTTCGTTTTTAAGGGTTTTTACGTTTAGGGTTTAGGGTCGAGGGGGACTTCGTACGAAATTTTCAAGATCAAAAGAACTTCGTTTTGAAATTTTTCTGGTGACAGCTCGTGCCGAGCTCTGTCCACAGATTCACCTTTGTTTCAACTTCATAGCTTTGATCTAGCCTTTCTAAATAATTGTTTTTCCAAAATTCCTGCCTCCAATATTAACTTTTCGGTGCTAGCCCTACAGACACTCCTGTTCTGACCCATTTACCCTGCGGTTCAGATTCTCCCGCGCCTCATCTAATATCCATGAGATGTAATTCGCATTGTTTATAGTCTCTCCCCATAAGAATATCCTTGGGTAATGGTCCTTCTCCCTTATCCAGGATTTTACAATCGATGAGCTCGTTAAATGATGAGAGCGTGCGAGCGGGGAAGACTAAGCGACTGCTGTCGCCTGGTCCGTCGCGCAGCGCTTAAGAACTTACTAGGGTATTAGTGGGGTTGAGGCGGGGGATTACCCGTTGTGTGACGGGTATAGAATCCATGCACATGAATCATAGAAGAATAGGCGAAGCGAATACGAAAGCAGATTCGCTGCGAAGCGCGCTCGCGGCTGTGTTCGTAGTTGTTGATGACCACCGGATGGCGATTTATCACCCCGGGTAAAGGTGTCAAGTTGCGCCCAGGTGTGAGCAGCAGTTGTACGCTATTCTTGCCAGGATGTACTATGATAAATGGTCCGAAACGGAAGCTAAATGACTAGGATTAGGAGGAAAAAACCAAAATTGATAGGAATCAAGTTTAGCAATAATTTTGTAAGTGTACTACGCAACTTTAAAAATCAAGCAACCAGAGAAGTGAAAGTTTATAGGTGCGATTCGAACATTTTCAATTAGTAAGTATACTACTTTTCGCAAAAGCTGTACTCTCCAATTGATCCATTCAAAAAACTAGGAGGTGACGTTTTTTAGGTACTTCGATAAATTTGATTTTTTGAGCAATTATTTTCTTGAAATTTTTCAATAAATCATCAAGCAGAATGGCAAATTTCACAGTCTCCTCAAATCAATCATATTAGGTTGGCACGAAAGTTCTTGCGTAATTCAAACAAAATTCAATAACTTCTCAAAGACTAAACCTAAATTCACAATCTTGTGTGCTAAAAATATTAGAAACCTTACGCTTTATGATGGTTGCTTGAGCATAAGATTCTGTGAGCTGGACATCAAGAACGAAGCTCTCGAATATGGGGCTTAAAATTTTGCGATTTTGAGTTTGGTGCCAGAGAATCGCAGATTGCCGCTAGTTAGCCGAAAAAAATCTGTAGAATTTATTTACACAACAAAAGTCCATATGTTACTTTGGAAGGCTTTGATCTCGCATGGTGAAGCAAAAACAAAAAATTCGTGAAATATGTCATTTTGCGGAAAAAATCCCCTTACGTCCGCAGTTTTCCAGCGAAAACACTTTTTTACAATCGAGAAAACGTGGCAAGGCTCTAAATAGGCAATATGTCTAATTTCCGGTCGCAAACTGTGTTTCTGTGGAAAAATTAGAGCGATAAGGGGATTTGCCCTGTGAAATAAGAAATTTCACAAATTTTTTGTTTAGCATTTCCATGCGAGATCGAAGCCTGCTGAAATAACGCATAGACATTTGCTGTGTAAGTAAACTCTACAGATTTTTTTTCGGCTAGCTAGCGGCCCTCTGCGATTTTCTGCCACCAAACTCAAAATCGCAAAATTTGAAGCCCCATATTCGAGAGCTTCGTTCTTGATGTTCAGATGGAATCTTATGCTTAAACATCCATCATGAAGCGTAAGGCTTTTGATATTTTTAGCACACAAGATTGTGAATTTAGGTTTAGTCATTGAATAGTTATTGAATTTTGTTTGAATTACGCAAGAACTTTCGTGCCAACCTAATATTTTAACACGCAATTTATTGCACCATGATTAAAGTTTTTAGAAAGTCCATAGAAGCTTCCTTTTCATGGAATGTTATAACTTGACAGGCTGTTCAAATTTACTGCAATAATTCAAATTTTTTGACTTAATTTTCGAAAAGGAAGCTCAAGTATTTTTTTCTGGTGTTTCTGTCTCTCATATTTCAAAGAATCTGCTCAAATGTTGCTATTAGGCGGATGAAAATCCTCCTTGAAAAAAGTTTGAAACGCCTAGATTGTGGGGAGTGCTTGTGGGGAGCTATGTGTTTCTGAAGATTTGAAACACTTCATAACTTTTTCCAATTTTATTTCTTTTAAATCTTTGTAAAATTACTGATGACTGTGTTTCTCGAGCTCTCATTATGTGTTTCCCCAATTTCTAACTCGGCAGAGCATTCGAATAGGGAAACGGAACCTTTTTTCACGCCAACATAACACTTCCCGTTAAGGTTTCCGTAAATGGAAAGTGAAATTTTCTGCTTACGAACACTTTGACAAAAAACATTCTAACGATGCTGATAGTTAGCGAAAAGGTATGAGAAAACTCATATGAGGTTTTTTTTTATTACGACGCCGTTATTCGGAGACTCTCTGTGAATGACACTTAAGCTCTGAACATGGATGTTCACAAAGGACAATGTTATGCTGCTAATATCGACGTTTCAAATGTGAAAGCTTGAGGGAAAAGTTCCTCGAAATGAAAACTACTTAAGTTAGTCAAGGAACGTAGTACTGTCACTATAAAGCTCTTTTACTTTTCAAAATGCCTTCACTGCCTTTGAGATTTTCTGGACCTAGTTTCTGAAACTTAACCTATGTTTGTTCTTTGATATTCTTTTCAAACCTATAATCTACAAATTAAAATCATGAAAATAATCTTCACCTCGCGAATGAAATCAAGCAATGCTGCGAAAATTCACTATAATACATTAGTTGTGATTTTCTGTGCTTTAGGGAGAACCATATTTTTTGTACCGAATTTCCCCTGTTGGGAGCATATTCCATAGCGAGTTGGTGACATGGAAAAGTCAGTTTTCTAAAAGTTCCATGGACTGAAGTTTTGTATATAAATAAGATATGTATGCACAGTGGCGTACCCAGGATTTCCGTTTCGGGGAGGGGGGGGGGGGAGGACAAAATTTTCTGATGAAGGTGCGCGTCAGCTACGCCCCCAAAAATTTTTTTGTAAGGCTAAATTGAATTTTGAAAATTTTTATAAATCATTTTAATGTCACAAGTATGAATAAGTCGTGCACTTTTCTATAATTCATGTAAGTACTCCCCCCCCCCCCTCCAGTACGCCACTGGTATGCATGAAGATTCAGATTTTTGGAGCTCATATCGCAGGCAGCAAAAATGTTGAAGATTTTTCTAGTCTGGGGATGGTCTCTTGAATATTTGCTTAATTTGTCTAGATAATTTTGCTTTGATCAGCCCACCCCATCACTTTCTCACTAAATGATGATCATAATAATTTTCTTCAGCCTCACTTACTATTATAGAATTCTTCGGTCCTTCTCTTGAGTGGTGATAAGAGTCATCCCAGGAATCCATAGAAAGGAACGAGTGCCTTGCAAATTTAAGTTGCTGCTTCTACTGAGAGGAATTATTCACATCTATGTATTTGGATTTTAGAGCTATGTTTGAGTTAATTAGTTAGTTCTTCCCTTCCTATCCCCCCCCCCCTCTTCCTAGTTGGCTTTGACCATTGGCCACTCAGAATGTTGTTGTTCCCATCATCCCGCGCGACCCCGGAAACACAAGTGTTGTCCGATTTTGAAGAATTACTGGCAGTTCGGGCAACTTCATTGCTAGGGCGCATTGTTTCCAGTGCTTCCATGGAAGAGCCGTTGGCAGCGCCGAGCACGGCTCTATCCATCATTCGCTCCGCTTATGCTGCTCACACAGCCGATAAGCGGACCCCGGGGAGTCGTGGCGAAAAACACTGCCAAAATCTGACATCAAGATTCGTTCGTTTTCACCAACACAATGTTTCTTCAGTTCGAGCATGGACAAAGCACAGAGGTTGCGAAGTGTCAGAAATGATGGATAACACAACATCCGCAACCTTATTTGGATAAGTGCAGCGATTTTTAGCAGATAGGGATAGGAAGGGGAGGATAGGAGGATGGAAAGTCGGGGAGCCCCAACTATTTTCGAAATCTAACCGGTGATTTACCACTTCAAAAATATTATCATTACTACTTAAAAACCAATCATTTTTTTTTGATTTTTGATAAAACATTTTTTCAACTCTATGACCAGTGCTTTGGTCCACAAAATCCTTCGAAGGGGATGGGGCAATTAGGAAAATTTGGAAAGCTTCTCAGATTTTCCGCAAATCTCTAAGTCTGAAACTCACAGAGAGGGACCAATTTTAACTTTCAGAAAAATCTCTGATTATTCGCATGTTGTGGATGCGCATAATTTTGGAAGCCCTTTTGGAGATTAGAAAATAACAAGAATCCAAAAAAGTTTGAAAAATATCTCCTGGAATTTTATTCAGAATTCAATTCAATTTTTTCAATCAAACTCAAATTTTGCAGGAGTTTTTGAGGCGGAACTTTCTTCTTAAAAAGACATTAAAATCATAATCTACTTATGATGTAGTTTCGATTTTTACGTATAAAACTGGCCAAACCTGGCCTCTACTGAGTAACTTCCTATGTTGCTAAAAGAAAACTGAGTTTGACAAGGTGCTAGAAAGGAGAAAAGATACTCATAATTTATTCGGACACTGCATGCAACTTGTGTTTCTGAGTAGAAAAATGTTGCTCACACAACTTCCAAGGAAGTTCGAAGTTCTATTTCGCCAGCAAAGGGTAAAACTGCTGTTGTGACAACTTATTGCGTAACTTTTCCAACAATCAAGTTTCCAATTTTTCATAGATTATTGCCAACTAACTCAAAATAAAACATTTAAAACTATAAACCATTGTTTGAAACTTGAGATTGATGAATTTATATCAAACTCATTGAAATTCTGGTCTTGACCAAACTTGTTCTTGCCTTTCTCTTCCATCACTCATAAAAAGGTCATATTTATTTCATTTATTTTGTAACAACACTTGAACAACGTACTTCTTGATAAATACATAGTCGGCATCGTAAAATCGGATTATAATGAGAACTTTAGGTCCCTTCAAACCTCTATCTCAGCGGATATTAATTATTGTAAGCTTTCGATCCTTCTAAGGCTAATTTCGGGCAAAGATATTTGATGAGCGCTTAGGAGTTACGCAAATGGGGTTAATGGGATCATAAAGCCTAATTCAAACCTCAAGCACCTTTGCTCCCACTAAATTCATTCCTTTTATGATCTTTTTCGGTTATAGACCCTCCAAACTTTTCACCGACTGTTTAATGAGCATACTGATGATTAGACCATAGTAGTTTTGACGGTTGAAACTGTAGCGTTCCTGCGTTTCGCCGGCAACATTTACGCGCAAATAATAGCAGTTTGCGCTTTATGGTCATTGTCCACGCGCGCAAGTCGCAGGCGAATTCTCGGCATAACCATGGCGACTGTTTTCGCGCAAGTGTTGTCATTACCGTAGGCGCACTGTAATAAACCCAAAAATCTAGCAGGCTGTAGATTTAGTGCAATAGAGGCAAAGACTGATGATGATTACGAGATGTGATGATGATGAGACAATCGCCGTGGGAATTGACGGCTTTTTCCCTGCAACGGTCGTAAACCTTAGCACAGTCGACGTCCGTTCTCAAGGTCTTCTGAATTCATGCCGATCGCGCCGCTTCTTGCGGGAACTGTGGTCTGTGATTTGACGTAAAATGGCGTAGAATGGCTGAATGTGTATTGAAATGTCGTACGTCTCGACTAGTATTTGAGGGTTTTGGGGCTTGTCAGATGTTGATCTCGATAAGGGACGCGCACGACCCGATGGACATACAAATGTTCTGCAAAAGTGACACTTGCGGGAGATTCTTGGAAACTTCGTAATAGCAAAGGCCACTTTCTATTGTTGGTAAGAAAGTTCTCGGACATTGCATTTATACAAAGATAATGTTTCGATGCAAGCACCAAATAGGGCATGCTGTACATCATTGGATAGAGAAAAGCAAACACTTCAAGACCATACTAGTCACAACCATGACTAATAAATCCTGTGAAAATAGAGGCGAAAATACGAAGACATAGGATTTCGACAGAGCTCAGAACTCCACCTGCCGTAAACACTGTAACACTCACAAGTATTTCAATATGTAGTAGACATGAACTCACATGCATTTAGCAAGGTCTGTATGGAATTTGAGCTTAATTAGCATGAAAAATGAGAAAATCGAAAAGTGACAAACTCCGCCCCTATTGACCCTAAGCTCCTCCCACCTGCATAGGTATAAGCCGTGAGAGTGCAACTACAAATTTTCGCATTCATAAATGCATTACAACCCGAGAAATAGCAATTTCCGGGTGAAAATGTCCGAAAACTTTCTTACCAACCTAATACAACACTTGTAATACTTAGAAATCCCACTTTGGAAATACATTTATTTTTTCTATGTATAAAGTGAATTGCAGGAAACGTTAGCTGACTTATGGTTGTCAAAACCGCGCTAGTTTTCTTCCTTGCGATTGTTTTGACTATGTTTTTGATATTGAATTATTCAAGACTACATATTAAGTTATTTGGAAAGTTATAACATGCAAGGGATATGTGTAAGTGGTTACAAATTACCCTATATTTTCCTTTGTCTTAATGATCAACAGTAGTCGCAAGAATCTAGTTAGTGGCATCGAAAGGAACAATTTATTATCTTTATGACTAAGGCATTCGCATCATAACCTGCTGTTGTAGTCGAAAAGTCGAATAGAACAAGATGCAAATACTTCTGCTTCATCTTTTTATCTTAATTATATTGGAACATGATTCTCCGTCAACTTCTATTTGTCTTTTACATGTAAGCATCTTGCTCGTAAGCCTCAGAATGTAGCCTAAGAAACTCTGATATCGATAGAGCCAGTCGCGCTTAACAGAGATAATTCGGGGGGGGGGGGGGGGGAGGGGGAAGGAGACAAAATTCTTCTGCAAGATGGAGTGTGGCTAGCTTCTCGATTACTTCGGCAAGCTTATAACTCAAAATAAGTGGAAGGTAGCGGTATCGATTCTCTATTTTTTTACGAATGTACCATTATAAGATATCTACAAATGATTTAGCACGCGCGTAAATTCATAATCTAGGTGAACCACTTTTGAAAATCTTGGCAGCAAATTTATTCGGTCACTTACTGCTGGATTCTCTGTTCAATTCTCAGCGACAATACAACAGAGAAGGTGATATAATCGAGATTCTAACGATTGTAAGAAGGAATTGTTTGTTCTTCTCAAATGATAAGCGTTCTATAAATTTTTATCTTCGCATAGGTATGTAATGTAAACTCGATTCCCACTTTTTTGATACATCAAGTTAGATCCCTCATGATAAGACAGCAAACATAATATCATCATAAGTACTCTAGGCAGGCTTCACCAACTCTAAATCACTTTCCGTTTGAGCTTGGAAAATTTGTTAATTATACATCTATAAGTTGTATGAAAAAAGCATTATACGACAATTTTGCTGCAATCCGTATCTACTATTTCAAAAAAATGCCTACCTTATCTTAGAGCTTCTGTGTGTAGCTTTTTGATGCCCCATCACAAATTGGAATAATTATGCTGTGTGTCCACAAACTATGATGACAACTCAAATCTGCACGTTTCTTATTAGATCAAAAAGAATATAAGCAGGGCTCGGCACAGGTGGCTTGTAAGCAAGAGCTGGATATCGTTTTTGGGTCAAAAAGCAAAGGGGTTTCGTTTTTAAGACCGGAAAGAGACAAGAGTTGCGACGTTTTTTTTGTCGACGTTTCGTTTTTTGGAGATTTTTCAGGGATTATGGTAGAGGGTCAAAGGGACATCGTAAAAATACGCAAAAATAAAGGGGATTTCGTTTTTTTTGCATTTTCAACTAGTCACCTCTTGCCAAGCCCTGATATTAAGAAGGTTACTGAGAGAATTTGGTCACGTTTGAAAAGTCTTTCCTTCCTCCTTCATTCCGCATACAACGTTCTGCTCATCTATCGAAAATTAATTCCAAAATGGCCACTTTGAGAGGAGATATCGTCCGAGTTCGACGAAAAGAAAAGAGAAATACGACATTGCTTTTAATTCGACATCTGGCTGCTCGTCTCCGAAGCAGCTATATGTTTGAAATAGAGAACAGACGGTTTCAATAACAACCTACCCATTGTCCTAGCTGGACACCTAAGGAAGCTATGGAATTTTTTCTGAAAACTTGTGAACCTCCAGAAATCGTCTGCATCTCCCCCCGGAACCAGGACAAACCATATATTTTCTGAGAAATGAGAATGTACCGATTCCGAAGACGATCTTTTCTTTGTCTCCTAGCGGCTCATTTACCAAAATCAAGATTTTTCATTTGGATTGATAATTTGTGGACACATGGTATTACCAGTATATTTGTGTACGCATACTCGTTTAGTACGATGGCTTTGATTCAAAGTTAAAATGATTGCAGTTGTCCAAAGCATGGCCTCATCACATGCCTTTGTCAAGTATTAGTCCATTTTTGTTTTGCGATACTCATGAGTAATGATGAGAAATTACGTCATCCAAAATTCTAGCATGTTTCCTTTCATTATTTTTCTAAAGTTATGCGATTCTGCAAGTCTTTTTTACGTTCGGGAAGAAAAGTTCTAATTTTTTAATATTGCGGTTTTCTGATAGTGCATTCAAATACTGCGGATAAGCATATAAATTGTCGAAGAACATCGTTTAATGTGTTTTCTTCCATCCATTTTAGTCGAATTAGAAACAATAAATCCAATCACATTTTGCATAAAAAGATTGCTTTACAAAATTTTCCCAAAAATTATTCTGCACTAAACAAGAAGCAGAGCATTCTTTAAAGTGACAACTTTAGCTGGTAAGCAGAGAAGATTACGGTAGTAATGCCAGGTACGCGATGTACGGTGACATCCTTCTCACGCTTTCAATTTCAATAACCTTATTCCCTTTGATTAAGCATTGTACCACACACACAGCGCCGTTGCTTATTGTCGTGAAGGAAATGTCGCCATGAATCACTCGCAAAACTTAGAATGGACGCGCAAGTAGATGGAAATTCTCGTCTTAGACGGATTAGTCTCTTGGGATTCTCTAGCCGTAAAACTTTGAGTATCAAGTAGTGGAAGCTCTTTTTAGGGTATATACAAACGCTCGTAAAAAAAGTTTTTCTTGAAATGTCGCGAGAAAAAGTTTCTTGTTTCTTAGGCTTACGATAATAGATTTGGTGAAACGTTCCCCAACAGCACAGCAAGCGATGCAATTTGCAATCGGATATTTTTCAAACTTTTTCCCATCCATGAAATCTCTCATTTTCACCAAGATCGCATCGAGAATCTGCGCTTTTTTCCTGGCGTTTGCGCGAAAACGTGGCAGCTGATGGATTATTGCTTGAAGCGAAATAGTGCTGCGTGAAGCATCACCTTTTCAATGGCTTTTGCGGACTCCAAGAGAGGGATTGGGGAAAGAATGAAATGTTTCCGGAGTTTTACTGCAAAGGCATCTTTCACCGAAAAGGTGTGGAAAAATATGCTGCTTATTCAATACAAATTAGATACATTAGACAGAAAGTGTGTCCAAGTGGATTTTATTCGAACCTTAAATCTATCCCAAACAAAGGCTGTAGTATCACTAAAATTTGATAAAAATGATTCAAATCGATTCTTCAGGGCAAATTTCGAAGGAATCATATAAAGCGCCTTTGAATGCGATGCGTACTGTAAGCATCTTTACTTGGTGGAATGTACCGCAGACCGTCGCTTCTGCACCTGTGTTATCAGTGGGCGGAGTGAGCCAATAGGGCGGAGAGATCAATTTCGAAGGACGTTTTGGTTTTGCTCTTCGGATGTTTGCGCTAGCTTTGGGACCCGTCATACTTCGCCGAAAAAAGCTCAAAAAAGCCCGAAAAAGCCAAAAATTCCCAAAAAAGCCCGAAGGCACCAGAAAGAGCCGGAACACTTCTCGCATGTTTTGGCGTTATGGCATCTGTGTTGATCTCGCAGCCGAGTCTTTTTGGTTCATTTTCTGTCGTCTGCACAACAGAATAATGCCAGAATTCTATCAAAAGTTCGTTTCTTCATTCCGGCTCTTTCTGGCGCTTTAGGGCTTTTTCGGAAACCTAACATCGCATCTTATCAGGGTAACAGAACCCACAATTTTGCTCTCGCAAACTATATCTAATGCGTGAAGTTTACACGTCCAGCTAACCGTTCTGAATAGTGAAAGCGTACTTAGAAAGCATATGGTAAATCAAAGGGCTAAAGAGAAATCTGATTTTTGTAATCACTACGATAATGACAGGGCTCGGCACAGGTGGCTTATGAGCAAGCCGGATGTCATTTTTGTGACAAAAAGCAAAGGAGGTTTGTTCTTTTTGGCCGAAAAGACACAAAATTTGCAACGTTTTTTAGTCGACGTTTCGTTTTTTGGAGATTTTCTAGGGATTATGGGCTAGGTTCAAAGGGGACTTTGTAAAAATTGCAAAAGTCAAGGAGGACTTCGTTTTTTGCTCTTCAGTTTTCCCCATACTGATGTCTCCGAAGAGTAGAGGATAGGTTGGCTCAGGTCCAAAATTCGCATCTTGCTCCACCAGCGGTAGCAGCTCCTCATAACTGCGCCACACTTCCACATTTTTTTTATTGGAAACCAGTTGATAATCAGTGATAGATAAAGGAAGTGCAGGTGAGGGAGAATCACACCTTTCTTTTCCCAAGAAATCTTAAGCTCAGAACACAAACTTCCTTGAAAACCAGTTTATATAGGCTATCCGCGCAGGGCGCGGAGAGTGCGCAAGGTGTTATTGTGCGTTACTCCTCTTTCCTCGTGCACTCTCGCCGCCTGTTTTTCTCTGCGCTTCTTCCAGTCGTGAACTGCCTTCAATGTACGCAACAGCGTTGCTCTCCGTGCGCAGCGCGGACGGCATATAGCTGCTGGAGTATATGCATGTTCTTAGTCGCTCGCGAAAAGATACCAATCAAAATGCCGACTATTCCAGTCCATTTATTCCAGAACCTTATGCACATATCTCACGCTCAGAACTAAGTTTTAAGAAATTTTTTTCAGATGGAGAAACTGAGGTTGATCTGCTCGTTCCCGTCGAGAGTGCTCTCAACAGTGATCCGAGAGTATTTCGGGCGAAAGGCATTGATAGCTTACCCGCTATCGGTATTCAGGTAATCACAAAAAACTCTAGAGAAAAGGCAGTTCTTCGTTTTATTTTTGTTTTGTTTCATTTTTTTCTGCTCGGTATTTGTAAATAAAATTCAATCATTTGATTATCCAAGAAAGGGTTGTCAAATGTTATTTTCAGCGAGGTGTTGAGATCGCCGTTCCATATCGGTTATACTTACCGCGGCGATTTTTCCCGCAATTTTCGGTGCTTGCATCGGTAAAGCCGATGGATCGACGTGGCGGGTATCTGTTCGCCGTTGTCAACCCGTACGATACGATGGTTGATGTTGGCGTTCTTCTAGAGCCAGCTGGTAATATGCCTTTCCCAAATATGGCTGATTCAAAAACTCTGAAAAGCTTATTCCAGGATCTGGCCAAACAAACATCTCGTTGATCTATTCATCTCGACGTGATACGACGTCAAAAGCAATCGCATCATTCATCGTCCCAGAGTTCGTTCAACAATGGACACAGATTGCTTTTGAAGTCAATAAGGATTCGGTCACTTTCTATTTCAAATGTGTACGATTCGCAGAGCGGGAGGTGAGTATCACAACTTGTAGAAAGGCTTTGACCATACATTACCAGCGTTACCCGTGTTACCAGTGTTACCATTTTACCCGTGTTTCTGGTGTAATCGCGTTACCGGTGTTACTAGTGTCACAGTGTTACCAGTGTTACCCGCGTTACTAGTGTCACTCGTGTTACTATGTAGTGTTTCATTTCATTTTCTTCATTCACTGTTCAACATCAATAAAAGCAGTAACACTAGTACACTGGCCACGCAATTAACACTCGTACACGGGTAACACTGGTAACAGCAGTAACACGGGTAACAATGGTATGGTATGGTCAAAGCCAAAGAGAAGAATTATGTCTATCCCAAGTCCGCTATCATTCTGATCTTCTTCAAAAGAACGTTCAAGATGTCAGAACCGCCAATAACCTTGAGAGGAGAGCACACCCTGCATGCTACAAAAATATATGCTACAAAAGAGCTCACATTGATGTTTTTGAGGAGAGCAAAGAATTTGTCTGTATTGGCCTCCCACAAAAATGTAAGACGGAAAAACTACATGTCGGATCACTGTATTGCATGGTCGGATCACTGTACTGCATGGCAATGTTGTAATTTACAATTAGGGCCGCCTGCAAAAAATCCCCAGCCGGGGAGGGGATCGCAGTTACAAAGAAAGCTTCATATCCTAAAGCTCTGAATATGTGGATTTCTCATCGTCTGCCTATCCGTAATATTCCCACCGTCCTTCACTATAAACATATCAAGCGAGAGCAAAAACCTGTACAACCTTTTTCCAGCTTTTTGTATGATCTCCTGATGATTCCCGCATCCGAAGAATTTTCTTCAAAGTTATTTTCTTGTCAAAGTTAACCAAAAACCATCCTGTACTGATTGATTAACCCGACAATTCTTTGCATGTTGCTGATAAGAACAAATGAGTTTTTGGAATATAGATTTTTCGATAGACCCCAACTTTCGACTTGTGGTTCATCGCAAATTTCATGACTTCGAAACATCACTTATTTTTACCACAAACATGATTAGCACTATTGAGTTAGATAAACAACGGTGCTAATCATGTTTTTGGTAAGAACAGATGTTTCAAAGTCGTGAACATTGCGATGAATCGCCACCTTTGGAATGCTTTTATTGATTTTGAAAAAAGAAAATGACTTTAAAGGACGGCAGCCAGGAATGATTATGGGATCAAACAAATAGCTGAAAAATGCGGCTTGTGCAGCTTCTCGCTCCTATTCAATATGTTCATAGTGAAGTATGGTGCGAATACCGATAGGTAGATAGCGTGAGATCCACATATCTGGAGCTTCAGGATATGAAGCTTTCTTTTGAACTGCGATCGCCCTCCCCCTTCCCCCCCCCCCCCATGTGAATGTTATGCATGCGGCCCTAAGTTGGGCTAGCAATTTAAACGAAAATAAATGTCATGCTCCTTTTTTCCCCTCCTTAGACGATAAATTTCGTATCTGGGCCCTTTGATGAATCCATGAATGGAGAGAATGGGTTTAGAATGACGAATATTTTGGGAAATTGCTCTCTCTCCTTACTTTCTTAAGGGTCAGGCATACTTCACGCGATTCCAGTCGCGACGCGATTTGGCAATATTTCAAATGTCTATAAACTCATTGTAAGCACATTTTAAATGTATAGAAGATAGGGCATTTTATCCATTCACGTAAATTATACACACTATGCATGTACAGTTTGCTAGTGCTAGATCTGAAGACTTCTGGCGAATTGCCAAACGCGTCGCGACTGAGAGCGTGAAGTATGCGCGGCCCTTTAATTCTCATCTTTCTGTTGAAGATTTTTCTGAATTGTTTGAAGAATAAACTAATTCTTTGACCAATGCAGATAAATTGAAATAGATCTCCATTTCGGCGCTTAGATTGAATTGTTGACAGTTGTGCGCTTTTAATTTCTAAAAGAAATTGTACTTCCGACCCCCTCGAACTTCTTATACTTTCGACCCCCTCAAACTTCAATCAGGTCCAGTTCTAATGATAGTGTGGCTATCTTCTGAACGAAAACATTCAAGCTCATTCACGCCCACAAAAGAAGAAAATGGATTAGCATTGACTGCACTCGGCTTGAGTAGCACACTTCATCAATATTGGCAATCACTAAATGTTAGTAAAACCAACAAGAAGATGTATGCTCAGTAATCTTATCGCAACAGAAGCAAGGGCGAGTGCAGAATCGGCGAAATTTATCTCTGCTGATCAAGACTGATTAGTTGCTTTGACCATTTGATAAAAAAGAATTTACGATTCGTCTGGTTCAGGCAACAGTTGAAGGAATGAGTTCTTCGAACAGATTTGCAGATATGTTTGCTTTTTTCTAAAATAATCAATTAGTGTCACTGAGTTTTCTCACTCAAATTTTATCCAAAGTTCTTTTTAAGTTCTTTTTGGCTTCCCATCTTTCGTATCGTCGAAAAGCTCCGAAACAACGCGCATGATAGATTACAAATGCAAAAGTGCTCTCGTTTTCAATTTTATCTAGATTCTCGATCAGGACCCCAAATCAACAAAGTGTAAATTTAACGGCACCATGGGCCAATTTAAACAAAAGCTTAAGATCTGATGATGACAGATAACCACGTAGACTGACTAGGCCGAGTTCGCTCTCTGTCATGACATATAAGCAAATTCAATGTAAACCAAAGTTATTTCAAGGCCTGTAGAATGAAATCTGGCCGTGGCTTTTGATGGGATCTCTATGGTCTTAACCGTAGAAAATTTTCGGAAAGCATTTTGTTCAGTACCAACAGAGATTGGCTTCTAGTCAAAAGTAGCGGGAAAGGATAACCTTTTGAAAATTTTGAAGAGGGTCTAAGTAACGTAGCAATTTTATTCTATTATAATACCCATGATATTCCAAAGTCTGGCCGTTTAACGCCAATTTTTTACGGGATGTTGTAAAAGCTCAAGGCTAGATCATCCCGCCTACCCTTCCTAAGTAGCCTACCCTAGTAAGAGAGAACCGTAGCGTACAAGCAAAGGGAGTCTCCATAACACCTCCGAAAACATTATCATGATTTTCATCAGTCACCTTGCTAATGGAACAAAATACAAATCGCAGTAGAACTTCTGAAGAAATTATTTGCAGTTTCCCTCCAATGAAGCTTAAGAGGAAACCAGATATTTAGAACTCGCGAACCTTGCACAGCGTTCAAAATATTTGATCATATCATGAATATGATCGATAAATATCAAGACTATCTCGGTGTTTCATCAAAACGATTTTTTAGAGTGACCTCGGTACCTACAATCTGTCTTAGAGTATAACTGTGTTATAATGAACCTCCAGTGCTTTTCCTATAGCTTTTGCGATTTCACAAAATCATTAATCATGATTTTTTCCGTACTTTTCTGAAATCGATACGTCGTCTATGAACAAATCAAAGAAAAAAATGACTGGTTATTTCTCCCCATTCCCTCTTTACTTCTTTCTTATACGCGATTATCTCTGGAGGCTTAGACGGTAGAACATCTGAACAAAGAGTATATACCACCAGAGTTTATTTTATTTATTTACTAGCTGGCTTACCCGGCTCCGCCGTATCCGGACCAAACTTGGCACACATACACTTCGGGCCCCGGCGCGTGTCACAGTCCACTTTTCGTTATCGATCGATGTCGATCTTACCGATTTTTATCGATTTTTTCGCAGAGTTCACCTACAGGGCTAGGAGTTGGCACAGGGGGGAAGTGAGCATGGGGATTCCGAATACAATATTAGTTTTCAGAATTATCGGTTACTTTTATTGATTTTATCGATTTTTTGTAAATTTTGACATGCGAGGCTGGGATTTTGCACAGGGGGGTAATCGAACATGCTGATTACGAACACAATATTAGTTTTCAGGATCGTCCATTACTTTTATCGATTTTATCAATTTTTTTGTAAAGTTTGACCTGCGGGGCTGGGAGTTTGCACAGGGGGGTAATCGAGCATGCAGATTACGAATACAATAATAGTTTTTGGAATTATCCATTACTTCTATCGATTTTATCGATTTTGCAAAATTTGAGCTAGGGGGCTGGAATTTGGCACAGGGGTGTAATCGAGCATGCTGATCACCCCCTTGGGGATGATCAGCATGCTCGATTACCCCCCTGTGCCAACTCCCAGCCCCCTAGCTCAAACTTTGCAAAAAATCGATAAAATCGATAAAAGTAATCGATAATCCCGAAAACCAATATTGTATTCGGAATCCCCATGCTCGATTACCCCCCTGCGCGAACTCCCAACCCCGTAGCTCAAACTTTGCAAAAAAATCGATAAAATCGATAAAAGTAATCGATAATCCTGAAAACCAACATCGTATTCGGAATCCCCATGCTCGATTACCCCCTGTGCGAACTCCCAGCCCCGTAGCTCAAACTTTGCAAAAAAATCGATAAAATCGATAAAAGTAATCGATAATCCTGAAAACCAATATTGTATTCGGAATCCCCATGCTCGATTACCCCCCTGTGCCAACTCCCAGCCCCGTAGGTGAACTCAGCAAAAAAATCGATAAAAATCGATAAAATCGATATCGATCGATGACGAAAAGTAGCCTATGACACCCGCCGGGGCCCGTAGTGTATGTGTGCCAAGTTTGGTCCGGATCGGTTCAGAAATGGAATTTTCTATTCGGAACATACGTACATACATACATACATACATACAGACAGACATACAGACAGACATACAGACAGACATACAAACAGACATTCAGCTTTATATATAAGATTTATTTATGTCTCTCGATTTTGGCTATCTCGTTACTTTGTAAATAAGACTAGGGTGCCGCCTTAACTGAAGCACATGTTGGTTGCAAGCTTCAGTCTTAAATAAGCTATAATTGAACCGATAGCAATTTTTCTTCTATTGTACTTATTTGGACAGAAGACCAGAGAGAAGAAGACGCTAATGTTTACATTTTTGTTGCTTTTAAAAAATATGCGTGCGTACTGCATATCACTCTTGGCCATTACAATTTCAGATAAATGACTTACCGCAATTAACTATGGAAGACGCCCACAAACTCTACATTGGAAGCGCTGGCCCAGTCTTAGGATCCGGATTTGAGGTTTCATTTCTATCCTTTTTTCAGATGGTTTGAAGGACGGGATTGTGGCCTCATCACGATGGAGAATTCGTAAGCAGAATGACCCTGAAAAATTTAGTTAAGGCCACCCAAGTAGTTTGTTTGCCCATAGAAAACCAAGAAAGAATCCAGAAAGAAATAAAAAGCCGAGGCTGTCTCAGTATGATCGATGCCTCCAGACTGCGAAGTAATTTTTCTGGGAAGTTTTCTAAGCCATTGCCAATCTTCACAGCGTTTCTGTGTTCAAGCTAGCTTTTTACGATATTCGTTGGGTATTCTGCACTTCACTCATTGCGCCGAATATACATATGGGCTTCCGATTTACTTTTTGTTTGAGTAGCTACATCTCATATAATAATGACTACACTATTCTTTTCTTGGCTGCTTTCCTTCAATCTTTGAGCCATATACTTCACATTTTCTCTATTTTTCCCAAAATTCTGCAAGAAAGAACGAAAACCTGGACCTATAGTCGTTCTCATAGTATCACATAAGTACATTCTCTTCTGATTTGACAAAAACCCAGCCGAAGCACCATTTTCCCACATAAGAAGAGATGGCAAAGCAAATCAACCATCCATAACACTGTTATAGAACAGTACAATCTTTCCACACTCTTTCACTTTGCAAGTTATCCCTATTTGTACACTTTCTTCGTTCCGATGTTGCATCTTGATCTTATTTCTAGTGATTCAGCCAATTATCTACTGTTTATTAGCTATATCTAGAACATTCTGACAGTTGCAATGCAGTCGAACGTACTACTTTATGTTCATCTTCATGATCTTCTAGTTTTTCTCTGACAAAAGAGCCAATAAGGAAACAAACATGTTTTTTTTTAGTTTGATGCAAGGCAATTTTGTGGGAGATGGTCTCAGTTGCTCCAGCAATGCACAGAAAGAATAATTTAACCTAATTTAGTCACTTACCCAATGAACACTAGTCACATCGATTCTAGGAGATAATTTATGAAACCGGCTCAAATTATATTATTAAAACTTACCAAATTACCAAATGTCCCAAACTCTTTTTGAGTCACTATATAGCACCACCAAACATAACGTTTCAAATTCAGATAGCCATATTATCTTTGCTTGGAATATGCATATGATAGCACAGAAACAAAAATAGCTCTAGCTGTACGTTTGTAGCTTTTATTTTGAATATTCTCCACTACGCGACAAAAGTGCAAAACTTTAGCGCTTTGCTATACAAACTAAAATTATCAGCGCACGAATATTAAATTTAAAGCAGAGTCATAGGCTCCGTTTCAATTGACGCGCAAAATCTCACATAAAAATTGGCCAACAATAAAGTTCAGATGAAAATTGGTGCAACGGTTAAAGAGAACATATAGCTGCTAAAAACCTCAAACATCTACATTGGGGCAATATTCGAGTATAGGACATTTATAAAATCGTGACAAAGGTTCGGTTGCGGTCTTTGCGCCCACCGAGCATAAAAGACTCACACAGAAAGGCATCCCTCAGCCCTCAGGTCAGTCACTTCCAGTGTCGAGATACTGTTATGCGTAAGCAGAAATACCATGCGAGTAGATATGAAAAAGAAAATGCGGTTGCCAGAAGTGGCGCGCGAGTCGCTCGCGGTCACGCCATCGTCACGATTTTTCGAATGCCCTATAGCTTGCTTTTATGACCCATCTTCATGTGTAAAATTACTATTGCCTGTTCGATTACAGTACCTCTCTATTTTGCCAAAATCACAGCGGGGTAAATTTATTTTTGATCTTTACTTGACCTTTAAGTTACTAGTGATGTTTTTGCCGTTACTGTATGACCTTACTGCTTGCGAGTACACTTCCTCAGCAATCAACATTTTGCTCTCGCTTAATTTGTCCATGAATTTGCTTGTATCTAATCACGGCCTATCGCAAAAACCGTCGAATCGTTCTAATAGCACACTTAGGTGCAGCAAAAACGTGAGCCTTATTTACTCAAAGTCAGTTTCCGGGCGACGATTCTAACTGTTGATAGAACGCTATAAAGAGAACGTTTATGTGCAAGTTCAAATAAATTTTGTTGTAGTTATTAAGATGGCTCATTGAACGTTTCAATAAAACCTGGAAGCGTTGTAAATGTAGTCTCTGATTTCTAAAGCGCAAACAACTAGATACTTCTACAAACTCTGAGCAAAGAAGGGTAAATGAATCTGGGAAACTGTTTTTCTTATATGGAAACTATGCAGGGTGTCCCAAAAATGTACCTACTGTTTGTTTGTTGACCGTTATCCTGTCATGAGGTCTTTCGAGAAGCTTTGTGTATCATTTTATAAGTATGAAGCAAAGCACTGATCGTTCATTCCTACTGTAAGATTACGGTAGGAACTTCGGTATTTTCGTCCTTGTCTAACTCATTGTGGGTTAAAACTCGCATGAAATGCACGAGAATTCCGTTTTTTCTATATAGCGCCACTGTGAAATTGGCGTTCGAAAAAAAAATTCCAAAATAATCTAAAAATTGTCTTAACGTGTTACGCATACCGGTTTCATTGCACAACTTTTTACTAGCTTTGAGAGCTTTTAAGTGGTGCAGTCAAATTTTTGAGAAGCATGAAAAAATCGATCATTGCGGTATATTTTCGAATTTGTAAAAAAACCATTACGATGAAGTGTCAAATTTTTTAATCAGCGCCTCTTATTAGGCCAGAGGGCTTTCCGTGCAGTCGATTTTTTTACGGTGAAATATGGCCATCAACGACTAAAACCTTCTTCAAAGTCCCTACCGTAATCCTACAGTAATGAGCGATCGGTGATTGCTCAAAGTCTAAGTTGAAGCCAGCTCTACAAAATGGTACCTAGACCTTCTCGAAACACTTCATGACAACGAAGTTATTTATAATCAAACAGTGAAAACATTTTTTGGGCTGTACAAACCTTGAATAGCCATTACAGAGCAAATGGTTCATTCGCTGACAAGAAATTTGAACTTAGAACTCCAATTCAACCGTATCTTTTACCATACCCAAGGATACCCAGATTTGCCCGGACGCTTTCTTTGATCAAACGCGCAAATTTCCTTGGTTGGTGTAACCATTTGAACTTCGAAATCTGATAGATCAACGAGCAAACTATAGAAATCCGCTACCATCTGCTTGCTTTCTTAGAACTCATCCTTCAATCGGACGAAGTGATCAAGTGCACGTATTACTTAACAGTCATGCTATAGTGTTGGTGCTAATTAACTATACATACCTTCACACCAGGTGTTGATGAGCTAAGATGTTGATTGATAGCTTCAGACCAGATAGCTTTCATGAGCACGTTCTGAGTCATATGTTTGTCTACTCAATAAAATCGCATGAAATGTGAGCTTGATGTGCACATTTCGTCAAAATGATATCTACATCCCACTGCTATGCCTCTGAACATATATCTCATACGCAAAAGCAAAGTTATAAAGCCTATAAGTGCACACGACAAGAATAATGAGTTATGGGAAGATGCAAGGAACGCTAAAGGCGTTATTACTTGAATGGGATGTGATAGTACGAAATGTTTCTGCTACTTAAGCAAGCACTTCGATAGATATCATAGAATAGTTTTGAAAGATCCTCGATTCAAAGCAATTAGTTGAACTGAAGTTCTTTATTTCTTAGAAAGGTTTTGAGACATCAAATTGAAGGTTCTCCAGCTTAGATGTGCAGTGTGGAACAAACGAAAGATTTCTTTTCATTTCTGTAGGACTATGACAAAAAGTTGCGAGAGGGTTTTGTGTCACTAAAAAATGAACTTCAGTGCAACTAAACTCTAACATAAGTTGTCACATACAGCCGTCATTTATTTGAAAACTGCACTTTACAGCAACCTTATTTCAAAGTTAAGGCAATGTGCATAATCTGGTAAGAATAAGTTTATAAGTTTTAATTACTACTAATTGGCTCAAAATTAGTTTGACATATCTGTTTGACAAACCTTATGTGAAAATAAATGAATAAACAGCCAATCTTTCGATCTTTGTCAAGGAATTTTTAGCACTTTTAACTTAGCTGCACAAAGATTCGACATGAGTCTAACTTTTTCTCACTTTTTTTTGAAGGACAGCTATGTATTTTTCGTTTGTAATTTTTTTAAATTCTAATTTGTAACTGGCGATAGGTATAAGTCCTCAATGTAAATCCACAGTAGTGAAGAGCGACTAGTGATTTGTTTCTTACTGTAAATCTGAATTAATGCCAGAACTTCAACGTGGTGTCTAGAGTCCGTGATAGCCGTTGATACAAGAGAGCTAGTGATGATCAAACACTATTTACGATTCTTGAGGCAACCTCTTTCAAAGCATCTTCTCTCGTTTACAATTATTTAAGCTGTATAAAAAGGCGAAATTCCAAATTAGCAGAGGCCAACACGAGCTGGCTTATAAGCGAGCTGGATATCGTTTTTAGGACAAAAAGCAAAAGTGATATCGTTTTTGTGAGTCCAAAATTAGTTTTCTTAGTCGACGTTTCGTTTTCTAATTCGATTCGGATAATTCGAATATGGGTTGGAGGGAACTTCGTAGATTCTTGCGAAAGTCAGGGGAATATCGTATTTTGCATTTTCGGAAAGCCACCTTGTGCCGAGCCTTGCAAAGTAAAAAGGAAGGCTAGAACAAATTCTACGTTTAGTAGTTTGAAGGTTACATATATGTATGGTTCCTAAAAATTCTGTGGAATGTGGAATTTAGCGACCACCTTGAGTCCCACAAAGCTTTTGGGTAAATTTTTTTAGATATTATGCTCAACAATTCCAAAACCCAGACTAATTTGTCCACAACCGAATTGGCAGTTGTAATTCGAGCAAAAATTTCTGCCAAGTTTTTCGTATTCGTGGAGACAAAACACTAAAGTGCGATGGAGGAAACATAAAAGAACAATAAAACAAATGCAGGATGCCTTTAAAAGTGTCCTTTCGACGTAGGCTGCTACAAATCAAAGCTGTTGCGAGAAAGCTCACATAAAAACTCGCTGAATCAATCTGTCAGATCAATGACACTCATCAATAGGTGCGATCAACTAAAGTCTGAAATAGATCTAACATTTGACGTCACTAGCAGCACTGGACAGTACGGGAGTGATTTTGGAAGGAGTACGGGAAGATTTGGTCAATATGGTGGTGCCTGTACAGTTGAAGACAATTTTTTTCAAAAACGTCCGTCTAAATTTACTGCATCACCACACTGCATGAAGAATTTGTTTTTGGTGATAACTGTTTTGAAAATAATAGATTTTTCCATACCTGTAGGGTTAAAAGCTTCATGTTCACCTGGCGATATTGAATTAGTACCCTTCGATTCACGTGATTGGCGGCTGGGAAGCGAATGCTCGCACCCGCTACGCAATCTGCGTCTCTTACGTGAGCGTGCTCTCTAATCATTCTCTAGCCTTGACTAGGCCTCGAAGCCCTGCCTTCCAGCCGTCAATCTCGTTGAATCATAGGATAAGCCAAGTAAAATTTTGTCATATAAAAAATAAAGGTTGGGAGTGTAGCTTCTTACAGTTTCAAAGCTATTACTTTCATTAATTCAAATTCTTTCCATTAAATTCAGGCTGCCAGTGTTTTGGGCGGCAGAAATTTTTTGGAGATTGACAACAATTAATTACAGCAAATGATTACAGATTGGCCAATTTATACACCTCAGGTCCGCTTTTTAAGAAAGCAAAAAATCCAGAATTTAGCTATGCGAGATTGTCTAAAAGCCGTAGTTTCCGCAAATACTCTAACCTGGTGCATTCCTTGCAAAAAAGTATCCTCCGATTTCAAAGTACCAAGGTAAACACGTAGATAATCTTTTAATGAACTTCTGATTGTTATGAAGACTTTTTTGAAGTCTCCAAATATTTCTTAAGAAACGAAAAAATTACAATAAGCTCTGAAACCTGCATCATTTTCCTACAGCAAAGAGCACATGCGTTTCACCTATAAAATTTTCTACGTGCCCCTTCTCTCTCAGCCCCTCTTCATTCACATTACTGCACGCTCTACTATGGTTTTTTTTCGTTCCTTGACAAAACATCGTTCACACACTACCAGCTGTAGGTTTTTATCATAGCTCGGAGTTTCAGTAAGCTCTAGCTCTTCTGCTATCATCCTCACTATTCCTTGGGCCATTTGTCAATACGTTGTCGCGAAAAACAACCACTGTTTACTCTAAAAAATAAACATTGTACCCTTATGCTCGAAATAATTTCGGAATTGTTATCTGCCTCATTTATAATAATTGCAAGTTTAGTGGTTTTGGCTTCTAATTTTTTGAGAAAGCAATTTTTAACGTGTTGTTTTTAGACTATTTCACTAGTTTGCGGTGGCTAAATCTTGCACTAAAATTTTCTGGAAAATTGTCAGTATTTGTCGTTCTAACGAAATTATTTATATCACGTTTTGAGAAAAAATCATGAGCTTTTCAACAGCGTCTGCGAAAATTCTTTTTGGCATATCAGACATAAGCTGTTTGAGAATTCAAATCGTAATTTTTGAGCAATGGTTTTTGAAAATGCTGGAAGTTCCAAGAAAATCTAATCCTATTTTTGCTCATGGAATTACGACCTACTCTTTTTAACTGAACAGAATATGTATTGATTGAATTTTACTATAAAATTATGGTCTTTTTCTGACTGAAGCCAGTTGCTTCAAATAAAATCTCTAATATACATGAAAAAAGAGCACCTGCTGTCTGTTCAAATTAATTATGTAATTCGTAAAATATTACGAGAACTTTCAAAATTTTTGGTACAAGACTTGAGAACCAAATTAATATGATGTCTACTCGATGAGAACTAGCTTATTACCAATCCGACTGTCCCTTCCACTGCTCAATGCGCTTCCGTTTTAACTGCTTCTTCATCTATAAAAAATCCTGCGCATAGCTTAGCACCATTCCACAAAAAAAAACTCCAGATGATCTTTTTCTAGCGATTGTCTTTTGTAGCGTCGTCGGATCACGACGAGCACACCACAGCTGCGGGGAGGGTCCAAGGCGTTTTCGATGCCACCACGCCCTGCCGTCGTTGTCTGCTCCTGATCATACGTTCATTCTTGATGACCACAAGTCTTTTGTGGTCATCTTCTGTTTGTCTTTTGTTCTTCTGTCTACCTTCAATGAATTTTTTCTGTACTGCAAAAATCTCACTTTTCTTCGAAGTTTGCAGTGTACAACTTGAGCTTTTTGCTTAGTCAGGAGGGATCATTACCTGCTTCGGTAAAGAACAATAAAGATGAAACCTCACAAGTCATCATATCACATCCATCATTTACATCTCCGAAATTTGGTAAATAAACTTCTCGCTTGGTTCTCATTAGAACTCATCTCAATAAAACGTCGTAGTCATTGCTATTGATGATCTCTCTCTTTTCCTCTCTCTCTTTCGCATCTCAAATTCTCTAGAAACACTTTTTGTAGATTACAATCCATATAGTCGTAAATTTTGCAAAACCACCTCGCTTGTGGTCAATATTATTGAATGCACCAAAAGACCCTGTATCGGCTGGAAGTGCAAGCATTGAGATTATAACAATACAAGCGGTAGATGTAGATTAAGCTCATCAAGTGCATAAAGAGAAAAACCAATTCCTGTGCAGCCGGACCATCATTGTGGATATTATATATACTGCATGGATAATTTTTTGTGACTGCAATAATCATAAGGAGTTAGGCATGAGGCAGCAAAGGCTAGCTGCCTTCGCTTCTGGAAGTGCCTTGGAAGCTCAAGACTTCCTCGGGCCTCTCATCACTCCTCGCACCTTTGATTAACAAGCAAGATAATCAAACGAAAATCTTCTTGAAGAGTATATTACTTTGGAAATCTGGCGATTTCTTTCAGTCTCAGCTATACACGGTTTCAGGTCAATGAAATGTAGAGTTCAGGGCAGTTTTGTTCGAATTTCGTGAAGCAGAAAGAATTGACTCTGCCACAAAGTTGAGGACATGTGCTATTGCTCTCTTGTCCTTGCCTTCGGTCGGAGTGACTGAGATGAGAACGATTTAAAAGAGTATGTCACAAATCCTGCTTGAAGACTCAATACCCAAGTTATACTTGCAAATCAACTCAAAAATTGATTTTTATACCGCTTTTGATATTGAATGAAGCTAATCTTTGAGTCTTATTCATACTTATTTTGCTATGATTTAAATATAGACCATATTTCCCGCAAGCTACCACGCTTGAAAAGTTTACCAACAACATAGGTCATATGAAGTAGATAGAGGTTCGAAGAAGTTATTAGAGGCGCGAGGAGGTCCGTAGCTCTCAGGTACTTCCACAAGAACGACAAGTCCTTGCTGCCTCACGCCCGACCGCCTAATCAAACACAATCACAATTCAAGAAAAGTGTCTATAAGAGGTTTAAGTCTAGTATAAATTTAGCGTAAGAATAGTCTACTTTGCTATCGATCACAAAAGGGTATCAGTTGCTAAAATGTGTAGCTAGACCTCTGTACAATTCTGTACCCTCCAACAAAAAATCTTTTTTGATATGTACAACATCTTTAATAAAAGCTGGAGGTTGTCACACCTCGGACTTTGATGTAAAATATTTTTAAATTTTGGATAAATCTTCTCAAAAAATACGTTTAACTTCCTTGTATGCATGTACGAGTCAGTATACGAATTTTGCAAAGAAGATTTTGCAAGTCACCACACAGACACACAAAATCTCTCATCATTTCTCGTTTTTGTGCATTCGTCATATGCCACTCAAAAGCTCTGCTCCTGTAAAACATTGACTCATTTACGCTTGTTATGCAGTCGTACAATGCTATCTTTCTGGATTTTACAAAGTATAAAATTTTGATAACAAAATTGCTAGATCTTGCAGACGACACAGATTTTACTTGGTGAATTTAGTCCTGTAAAAGACGAGTCGGAAACTAAGGCTCCCGCCAGAGTGCCGAAGTTATGCCAGCGCTACGCCAGCATTTCGATCGATACACGTGTATTTCGTTGGGGCGGGGCTAGCTCAGCAGGTAGATGTCCCCAACGAAATACACGTGTATCGATCGAAATGCTGGCGTAGCGCTGGCATAACTTCGGCACTCTGGCGGGAGCCTAAAGATCAAAAAGAATGAAGGCTAGTTGTAGGCCAAACTTGCCTCTAGCAAATGATTATTTTGACAAACTGATCTATAAAATTCATTTCGCTGAAAAATCTTTTTTTTGGTTGAACTACCCATGTTATACGCCCATTTGCTCATGAAAGACCATAGACGATTTTGTTGACAGCAGCTGTCATTTGAAATGTTTATACTATGGCAAAGGTCGCGATACAAATTGATGCCGCTTGTTCTCGTAAGAGGAATGGTGGCAGAAAAATCACAACAAAGAGGGCAACAAGGGTAAAAAAAAAACTCAAGAAGTGTAGTTTATAACACGAGTTTGTAGCATAGCAAGCACATCTTTCACGATCCTCTTCAATGAACATTGTATACAAGGTAGTATGTCACTCGATATGTGGGAGTAATTGACAAGCGCAGTTGTTTCGGTTATTTAGTGTTTCGGGGGGAAGATCTTGCTACTTTCTTAAAAAAAAGTTTTGCAAGCTTGTGGGTCAAGTTTTAAGCAAGAGGAAAATGATTTTCATGCCCTTGCCTTGAATCGCTGCAGGGGCTGCTACTCCAAAAAAATGCAGATAATTTAACAGCAAAAACTGAAGCTTTATATGAACTTCAATAAACATTAACCAACCTCCCAAACACTTGCAATTTATTTAGCAACCAGCCTGTTGAAGAACTCTTTTTCAATCAATAGCTTTCGAATTTTCCTTTTTTTCACGGTCGACTATAGGGAGATTCTGAATCAGGTTTTTGCAAAAAAAAACTCTTTGATTGAAAATCATATTTCACTTCCTGACTGCTAAGCTTATCCAACTAGAATATTTCTAAAAAAATTTTCTTTATTTTCTGCAATTATTCAAGACACAACTTGCAGATCGCGTTATCTTCTGTGATAGCCGATCTCAACAGACCATTTCCAATTGGAAGTGTTATGAAAAAGTAATGAAGATTGATCTGTGACATATCACCAGCTGCGAAGAGAAATAAAAATAAAGAATCGAAAAAATTCTTGGATGCATACGTTCAGGTAACTAGGAAGTGAAGCAATTCTGGTAGACTTTCTTTAACATAGTTCAGCCGTTTTTATGGCCATTTCACAAACCTAACCTACGAGGTTTTTTTCCTCTCAAGGGCAATTTATGAATCTTTTTTACTTAATTTTTTACAAAAAAAGCTTATTTGTAGCAAACCTTGCAGCAGAACTATGATCAGTCTGATCCCTCTTCTCTTCCCATTTCTTTTCGACACTTTCAAACTGCATATGTTTCTGTGCTTAAACGCATGGTTCTCCTACATGCGAATGCGATGGTTGTTAGGCAGTAGCTCAAGATGTGATCAAATGAGCGATTGGCTATAAATTTGCATGCATCGGCTATTTGGAAGCGCTATTAACTTGAGACTTTCTTAACTTTTTAGTAAAGATTCGCTAAAGCAAAAGACAGTATAAAAGCTTCCACCTGTTTCACATCTGACTTTCTCTTCCAATTCTCATTTTGCTTGAGCATGGAGTGCAGTATCTTTCACTCTAAAAGTTTCATATTTCTCGAATTCATGTTTTACAAGGATTCTGATACATTACTGTCTACTAAAATTTGAATAGCTATAGCTCTATCCAAAGTGACTCTACTATGAAAAATAAAATAACTTTGAAATTTAGCATTCTAGAATTCTCACTACTGTTGAACATCAAATTGTGAGAGCAGTAATTATCCAGTCTTGATGGTAACTTACTTCCAGCGAATTCCAACTTTTTTGACACTCAGTACCTACATTTTTTAGCCTTAAAAACTGTAGATGAATTGTATAGAAAACAAAGAATTATAAACTTGGGCTATATATCGATTAGAAAAGCGACTTTAGTTTACAAAATTATATCTACTATCTTTGATTATTAGCCGTAATGAATAACAACCTTTTTTTTGCAATCCCGTACCAATAATTCCCTACATTTTGCTAGAAATATCCAGAGCCATAGTTCTTCAAAAGCATAGTCATAGAATACTCCTTCTTCGAACAATTTACATTTCTAAAAATTTTGTTTGAATTGGACTTACTCTCTTCATCTTCTCGCAGTGTTTTGGCTTCCTAGAGTCGCATCCTGGATCGGCTCTTAATTAAGCTGTAGGCAAATTTCCTCAGTACCTATGCTAACTCAAATGTGTTCCTCTCACTTAGTTGCTTCCTTTATTGAAAAAGCCAGAGCATCCTCTACCGAACAGTTGTTCGTTATTGATACCAACTTTTTCCTATTATTTTGCCTTTTTTATAGTACTGAACATGCCTCATCTTGCGCTGCTTCTACTTCTATTCGCTGCCCCACTTGCGCCCCAATCCGTGAACGAAATTCTCATGGATGATGAGTTAATCATACCAATAAGTCCAAATGAGACCAGCACTTCTGTGCCAAACACTACGCCAAAAGCTGTGGACGACGATCCGTTGACTAAAGGATCGCTGAGCAAATCCCATAAAAGCTCAACACGTCCGAAATTTGTCGAGCTAGCTATGAGACCGAAGCGGCAGCTAGATGAGGACCACGGCGTTCTTCTCGGCCAAGATCAGGGAGAATTCGTACAAGCAGACTATGAGCAGGGAGAATTCCAAGAGGGAGGCGGACATTTTGTCTCGTACACAATATCGCACGATACAACAGTTGATCGAAAAGAACGATCTAGTGAGGAAGTGGCCACAATCCCACCCTTCGAACCAATCGAAGTCATCGAATACGAAGTTAGTTATCAATTCTTTCATTTTAGGGTGCGATTCAAGAGTTGAAAATTATTGACGATCCATCTGAAGCCGCAAAACAATGTGATGAACTCTGGGTAGGATAAATATGCTCTATCTTGTCCTTAAAAAATTTGCATAAAACTGAAGAAGCAAGGAAAACTTGCGTCGAGTTAAGGAAAAGTATTTTTACCAGAAACGCCTTGAGAAGAACATTGTTCAACGAAAAAAGAAAACAGTTTTTTTCTCTTACAAGCACAGAAATTGTACTTGCTGCAACCTATCGGTATTTTTGAGAAAAAGGCTTATTGAAGTTTTGCTTCATATTAAAGCAGACGTTTTTGTTGATAACCACAAGTGCAAATTACGTTTTGGCTAAGATTTTGAGTGTAAAGATCAAATTAGAGGTTGACTGTAATTTTTTCTCACCTAAATGATCCCCAATCAATTATGAAAAACAATTGCATCTGAACAGTTGCTTTCTGGAAGTCTTGGAAAAACTATGGCGAGAAGGACTAACGCTTTGCATTTAATCGAAATTTTGTAGAAAATTTTGAATTTGAAAAAAAAAGAAAATCAAGCAAAAATGGTGTATCTACTATTTAGCATCATTCAAGTACTATTCCATAATTTTTGGGTAACATTAGCACTGACAACTCCTCATTTTACGATATTCAGTGAAATTGAAGTTGATTAGAATTTTCTATCTTAGTGGCGAAAGCGGAAAATTCTAAAGGCTCGTCACAAAATGCAGGTAAGTGTTGCCATCAGCCTATAGACCAGATGATGTGCTTTCCGCTATTGTGTCGTACCCATGGCCAATCCTTTACACTAAATTTTCTATACTGAAACAAAACAAAAACCATTTTCAGACGGATGACGAAGGGTCTGGCCTTGACCAGTTCAAAGATCAAGCGGGTAAATTTGGATTAAAACTCTCGTACCTTACTACCATAAAAACGATGAGTTTGCAGACAAAGCTGGCAAATCGCGAGAAATGGAGCTTCCACCCGCACCAACTCCTCCGCCTCCTCTTCCGATGGACCTGGAAAGGAAGCCTGTGCACGGTAAGGAATTTTCCCTTTAAATTCAAAGCACTCAATAGGTCACCACAATTTGGATACGGTCATCGCAATAGAACATTACAAATCCCCCTGTTTTACAAATTACGGGTGCTTCGAAATATTTTTCACGTTTGATCGGTGATAACTCTGCTGCCTGAACGGACTTTGCGTATTCTTATACAGCGTATCATAGGGCTTCAATTTCGAATTACTATACAAAACGAAAACCTACATCGCTCTGTATAAATGTAGGATAGATAGGTTTGGCACAGCGCCGACATGCAAATCAGGTGCCAGTTCAGAAAAATCCCAAAACTTCTGACTTTGACTGCTGGATTTTTGGACCGCAAAGTAAGGCAAATAAAATTTTGCATGCGCTATCACAGAAACCTTGTCGCAACTTTCAAGCTAGAGATTAAGCGAAAGCTATTATACGGACTCAGCAATGCTAAGCCTGGTAACAAAGTTTTCAACACTTTCAGACAATTGGGGCCATATATGCTATTGACTATGTGAAGGCATATCGAAAGTACTTACCGTAATTTTTCACTAACAAGGGAACGATACTTGGTATCCGTGGGCTTTTGAGACGAAACGCTGATTCTGAATCTGAATGCCTTTTCTGCTAATCTTTTCTTTAAAAGGAGTATGAAGGATTTTGCGTCAATGATCGCCCAAGAGAAATATACGGCCGAGGATGCCTAACAATCAAAAAGAAGCTTTATTGAGACAATGCAAAACTGAAAAATATAGAAGGACTCGATCCTAAACTTCCATTAACTTGTGAGACTATCGGACTAGCCACTACACCACATTGTAGCTGCGGCTTCGGCATTCCGACCATGTCTCCTTTGGCGCAAAAGTCCTTCATAACCTTTTTCGGAGAAACAACTGGCAAACTGGAAGTCAGAATCGGAATCAGCCCTCCAAGACGAGTGGCATACATTTCATCTCACAAGGCCACGGACATCGAGTATCGTTTCCTTGTAAGAGGCACCTTGATTCGTCTTTTATCGTAAATTTAAGGCGAAGCCAGCTCTATAGGACCAGAAGATCAGCAAAAGCTATTCAGTTGAAAATTAGTTATTAACGATCAAGTGTTCCATACATTTTTTATATTTTGGTACACCCTGCATAATTTGCATTTCTTCTTGGAAACACGACCAAAAATCGTTTGCGGAATTTTATAAGCTCATCTGATCCTTTTCAAGCTCCATTGTAGCGATTATGAAGAAGTCCCACAATTCTGTGAATTAGAGAACAAACCCGACTTCAACTGTCGTATACCCAATTTCCAGTAGTTCAGCCCAATCTTAACCCAAGAACACACTCAAAACTCCTTGTTCACAATCCCCAATGATCACAATCCCACAATCACTTCTGTGCGTGTCTCCATTTCCAGTCTCCATTTAAAAACTCAATCTCACAGGTGCTCGTCGATTTCAGATCGTGACGAACGTGATCTGTTATATGCATTCGGCGATAGTCTTCTTCTACCTTTTCACCGACACGGCCCATCACCACCCATAGGTCACTTTGGCATGAACCACCGCACCAAGCACTTTAGTCGAAAATCCACATGTGTTGTGTGCATGCGACAATTCTAGGTTATTATCATCGATTCAGATGTTATTCAAGCTATAACCACTAAGCTTGTCTCCAACATGGAAAAGCCTAGATGTCTCGAGTTACATGAATTGGGTGCCGAGTGATATAGAGGACTCTTAGAGTCCACAAATCTTTCGATAACAGAAAATCAATCATTTTCATTTTAGAGACAATTCAGCAAGGGCCAAAAGGAGAACGTGGAGAGCCGGGACCACCAGGAGTGGTAGGTGGCAATGTATAAACTACCAATAACGATAGTTCAATATTTAGTGCGTGCAACAATGCCGGGATGGTCCGCCAGGGCCGAGTGGTCCCATTGGACCGCAAGGACCTCAGGGTATTGAAGGTAATCAGGGTCCACAATCCCTTGTCTGCTCAAACAGCTTTTAACTCAGTGAAAAAAAAAATGATTCAGGCCCACCTGGACCTCCTGGACCACCAGGGGAACCTGGCTATGTTCAAACGTCACAATTTGGGGAAATGCAGCCTATGCCTGGCCCACCAGGACCACAAGGTCCACCTGGGCCTCCAGGGCCGCAGGGCATTCAAGGTAGCCGTCTATTTTACATCTCCTAAACTTCGGATGTGTATTTTTAGGTCCGCGAGGTGAAACCGGTTATCCCGGACGAGATGGTCGTGATTTTCAGGGTTTGTCTGACAGAGACATTGAGCTAATTGTCAGGCATCCTCTACTCAAGGTAGAATCTGTGAATTCATGGTAGCATTCTTAACAGGAAGTTTATTCCAGGGAGAGAAAGGAGAGTGCGTCCACACAACCACTACCGTCTTTCAACCAGCTCCTATAGAGAATGTGTTACCGCAATATGAACGTGAGCCGTCACGCCAAGGGCCTCGGGGAGAGAAAGGAGAAAGAGTAGGCTAATATCCAGTGATCTTAAGTCCGACTAGCTCTTGGATCTGCCAATGTTTATTTGAAGGGAGACCGCGGAATGCCAGGACCGCAAGGACCAGCTGGACCACCTGGGCCACCTGGACCGGCGGGACCAGGAGCGGGGCATCAGGTGCCGTACGCAGGAGGGGACTGTAAGTGCGAATCTTTTTTGATAAAGTTACCTTTGAGAAAAATGTGCGACAAAACGAAAAAAAATTAATTCTACTTTTTGTAGTCTTGCTAAAATTTGAGAATTTTTTGAGACGTATAGTGGTCAATGAAGCGAATGTCATTAGATATCTTAAGCAATACTTTTCTTTTTGTATTTTTTTACCTACCTGTCATTTACAAACAAATAATAACGATGTAAAGACGTTCCATCGAAGATTTAATTGACCAATATATAGCAAAATTCCCCCATATCACTCATGAATTTTTTTCAATTACCTCTCCTAGCAGTTTTAGCAGTCACAGTTCAAGCTCAATTATTTAGCATCCCTTTTTTACAAAGCAGTTTGAAAATTCTTCAAAAATAGCATACATATTATGCTGTTTTCAGCAATTGTGCGGGTCTATCCGAGCACACATGAATTGTTTTCCTCTCGAGTACACATTGGAACTCTTGCATTTGCTACCGCTACGCAACAACTTTATATCAAAGTGAATAATGGCTGGAAGGAAGTTATGGTAAGAGTGAATGAGATTACTCGTTTTTATTAAAAAAAAATATCATTTCCAGCTCGGCGCATTCCATCCAATAGTGGAGCAACGTCAGTCTGTGGTGAGCTTGATAAGTGATAAATTAATTCATCTATAATTATTATGACAATTAGATGTAAAGCTTAGGCAAATTGGCCCGAAAAAACGTCGGCATTGAAAACTTCGATCATTTGTTCCATTCGTTTTCCAATTACAATGAATCTCATAATTTCTGCAAAAAAAAACTCGACATCACCTGAGTTAAGTGACATCACCGTAGCGCCATATCTCCCTTGATTGTGGACGTAATCTGAACCCTAGGACATCGTCATTCGAATTAGCTTGACGAGGCACATCTTTAGATGCATTAAAGCACCTGTTTTGGATACGGTGTCTGCACGGTAGGCAGCCAGATTTCACAAACGTATGCAACTTTCGTACGGTAGATTAGCTAGGGTGCCGTGAACCAGCATCCTGGGTAACCTCACACAAGCAAAAACCGAAAGATGCGAATTTGGGTGCCAACTGTGCGCCGACAGTGATGACCAAACGGGCCCTATACGATGGTCCTCGTCGAGCTGAATTGAATGGTGCCATTAAATTCCAATTCCGTCCGCTTTGAAGCGCTAGGTGATGTCATTAACTCAGGACCGTTGCGCCTTTTCTATAGAAAATGAAAAATGAGCGGGTACTCCAAATTTCTTATCATGCAACGCTAATCTGCAACGGCACCTTGAATAAAATAGGTAACAACTGTTTTTCACATCACCATTTCTTCGTATGACTAACCCTAAAGCTACATTTCTATTGCACGTATGCTTGTACGTACAACTTTTATGCTTGACTGAATAGAAGGAAGTTCTTTCAACCTAATGATGCGGCAGACAATTATCTCCTACTGGTGATCAAAGACACTAAAAACTGCAAAGAAAACTCTGCGGTCTTAAAAGTAAGAATAATGTCAAAACAATGTCATTTTTGTTCCATTTAGCCGATAATAGTTGAGCCTGACTTGCAATCGAATCATTTGGAATACTGGGTAAGTAATGTTGTGCAGTAGTGCGTCATTCCAAAATTCATAAAATGCAAATGCGATGCTACACTACACGTCACAAAAATCAACACTTGCCTCATTGGAGATTTCGCGTGCGCTCGTATCACTCAAAGAAAAATTTGCGAAATTTTTTTTGTTCATCTGGTGCACCCGAATTCTCCGGCCATATTGTCGCTTAGTGACCATGTTGTGATCTTGCCCCCTATATTAGTTACGTGATCAATATTCACACTGAGTTTGTCAATCGATATATTGATTGCTTGTTTGAAAGAAGTTGATCTTATCTTAGCGGGACCAAGAGACGATGTCTCGGCACCGGCCATGCGTACGGCGCTCAGTTACGGTAATTGCGAGCTCTTCTTATCATACCAGGCATACCGTATACATACAGAATTATACAGTTTGAATAACAAAAATTATTAGGTGTACGGTATGTAAAGGTGGCACCGTTTTTTTCGTTGGCTTTTCGCCAGCCAGCACTTATTGCACACTGTTTTCACGTTAGTTAGTTGTTATATGAGGGCATGAACGTATAAGGGACAGAAAATTGTATGGTGCCATTGATAGAATAGGGCAGTCACGTAGCGTGACTGTCTGGTATTCATACATTCTAGTCTTTAGCGTCCCTTAGTTTGCCTCAAACCGCTCGTGATGTCGCCGTCTTGTCATCTTCTCCTAATTTCCTACGTTGTGATAAGCTATCTGTGAAACTACTGGCTTCAAATCACATAATTCCTTGAGAAAAAATTACATTTAGGAAACCGCTCGACCAGTCTCCAGACCGCCACCGTTAGCACCACAGCCAGTGTCACGACCTCCTCCATCGGGTCCTCGTCGAGAACTTATTGGACCAGCTCCTCCTCCGGCATACCCCGCGCCACCTCCGTATCCTGCCCCTCCGCCGCGGTACCCAGCTCCATATGCAGGACATCCTCCTCCTGCGCAACCAATGCCTTCCATATATCCACGAGATGAAGCCGCTCCGCCCGTTCTAGCTTATCAAAGGGAGAAACCGGCACCTCCCCCTCAAAGGGAGAGACCAGCACCTCCCCCTCAAAGGGAGAAACCAGCACCTCCGCCGCCACCACGATTCCACCCAAGACCACCTCCAAGTGAGGTTGGTATGCATAGAGACCGTTCGGTGAGCTCGTACTTCACATGAAGTAGAGAGGCCAAGTTTTAATCTCAATGACAATTTCTTCAGATCCATCTGATCGCTTTGAATAATCCTTACGATGGAAACATGCGTGGAATGCGCGGCGCGGATCTCCAATGCTATCGCGAGGCAAGAATGGCTGGTTTTACAACTACCTTCCGTGCAATGCTTTCTAACAATGTGCAGGTAAGCATCAAGCATAACTCAGTGCAGGTAACTGAAAGTTTTTTTTGAGGATTTGCTCCGAATTGTCCACACAGCCGATTGGGACACACCTGTAGTAAACATTCGTGGTGAGCATTTATTCGCAAGTTGGAGAGCAGTGCTCAATGATGGGCAACGCACAACTCGTCCACTGTACTCATTTGACAAGCGTGACGTCATTGTTGATGACCACTGGTGAGTGGTTTCTAAATATTTGGGCTGAAGACACAGGAAAAGTTTTCTGGTAGGCCAGACAAGCGCATATGGCATGGGACGAAAAGCGGTGGAATACGCGCTGGTGACTACTGTGATGATTGGCGATCTAACTACGGTAACGATTGATGAAAGGATTGAGGTTACTGTAGCACAAATTTACCTCCAGGTTCTCTGTCTGCTATGGCTGGAGATTTGCGAATCCCAGGTGGTTTGATTGTGGAAGCTCGGCCAACCAGCTGCGACCACAGACTTATCGTTCTCTGTGTGGAGGTAAAGAGATTACATTATCCACGACGCAGATTAGTTTTTTGCGATATAATCCAATCTGCAGACTGCGTTTTTCCACCTACTTTTGCACCTGTTATTTTCTTGCAGAATATGTCAAGATACAACACTGACCGAATTCTCAAGAAGAAACGATTGCTTGATTTCGTCTTCTAAGTCACTACTCCACGCCATGAGCTACACCAGCCGCTGCGTATTGAGGAACGATACTGTACTGTAGGCGTCAAATCGTAATTTGCATATTTTCCCTATCACCCTGAAACACATCTCAATAAGGAGTCTGCCGTCACGTCCGGTGTTGTTCTTGCCATTCCCTCCGTTGTAATAATTTCACTTGTATTTTGTATATTTATCGCCCGTATAAGGTGATATGTCATTAAGATCACACCGGATATAACTTATTTATTTTTTTTATTTTTTCTAGATAATTTTCATGCAATAATGCACAAATGCCACCGAAATCTTTCACTAAGTTTTGTTTTAGGTCGCTTCTATATGTGCAATGTTTGTATAGATCTGTTCAAGATACTGAAAACTTTAAGTAATAATATTTCTTATAAAGCAGAATCTCGTCTTGAAGCTTTGCTCTGTAGAAAGTCATGCATATGTCTTTTGAAGCCCTGCCATCAGAAATTTTTTGGCGTTTATATTACTGTGTTATTATAGAGCAGATATTGGTCGTCGCAACATTTGTTTAGTCTTGCGTTTTTCAAACATTGTGATAAAAAATGTTCAGTTGGAATTGATTTCATTGTTCAATTGGTATGCAGATATAGAGTTTCTAGTTTTAGCGATAGAATTATACCGCGATTTTGATTTCCGGGTTGGAGCTACGGAGGACCCTGCGGAAAAAATGGAATTCGAAGACAACTCAAGATTTGGCACCCTCACAAATTTGAACTAGTCGCCGTGTGCAAAGCAGTTTGGGAAGCGGGCAGGGAAGCGTTAATCACTAAGGAGTCGAAGTCTCAGAATTCGCCAAAACTTTGCATGGTGGGGTTATTTGCCCTGCCGAATAGGAATATCATATTCATTCATCAAATTAACGCCTTTTTCCTTGTTTAGCGTGAGTTTCCATACCGTAAGCATAACTTTATAAAAAAGCCCTTACCATGCGAAACCAATATCGTTTTTGTGTCAGCATGTGAGATAACCTTATCAAACAAGCAGCGGTTTTCCTCAAGGAACCTCCTTAGGACCACTTCTATTTCTACTTTATATAACTGATTTACCTGTATGTCTACCCAGTAATATCTTCTGCTCCATCTATGCCGATGAATACAAAACTCTTCTGCTATAATGCAGATGCAAAGAGCTTCAGATGCGGTGGAGGATTGGTCAGTCAAATGGGAGCTTGATATCTCGGTAGAAAAAACATGTATCATGTTTGTTGGAGGCAAACATCCCCAATTTCACAATTTTCACTCAAAAAATCAAAAAGTTCAAATGACAAATCTCATCAAAGATCTCGGTGTCACTTATTCTGAGACCTCAACTTTGAGTAATACATAGAAGAGCGTGCTAGGATAGCTCACGCTAGATGTAATTACATACTGCACGCCTTTCGAACTACAAAAGTTGAAAATAGCTTCCAAGTCCCGTTTTCATGAAACCTGGGCATGTGTCGTAAGTTCAAATTTCTTTTGTGCCGTACAGGTTTGAGAAGTGGTCTTTATTTCTTCCAATCACGGCCTTACGTTTCGACGCCTTTCGTCTTCCTCAGAGGCCGGAAGACCACTGCAACTCGAGTAGTCTGCACCGGATATAGGCAGTCGCGGCAGACGAGTCGAGTTGCAGTGGTCTTCCGGCCTCTGAGGAAGACGAAAGGCGTCGAAACGTAAGGCCGTGATTGGAAGAAATAAAGACCACTTCTCAAACCTGTACGGCACAAAAGAGATTTGAAAGTTGAAAATCTTTTCTCGCCTCTTCTCCACTCATGTTCGACCATTACTAGAATACTGCACTCCTGTGTGGTCTCCTTCTACAAAGAAAATGATCAATACCCTGGAAAGAGTACAGAAGTCATATACTGCACGAATATTTGCGAGAGCAGGGCTGTTTCGGTTACCTTACAAATCGCGACTTTCCATGCTTGCTGCTTCCTCACCCTCACTAAGAAGAGAAATTTGCGACCAAAACCCTGTCTACAAAATTATAACCAAGAAAATCAACCTTGCAATGCAAGATTTCTTCATATTTTCTAATTTCAACAATATTACCGGAGGGTACGATTTCAGACTCACAGTGAGAAAAGTACGTATACAACGGTTTCACGACTCTTTCTTGGTACGTATCATCAGAACATGGAAAGCACTCACTGAGAAGGTTATCAAAACTACATCCATATTCGTATTCAACAGAGAAGTACTAAAGGGTTTGAAATCCAAAGGATACTTCTGATAACATTGTTTACAGAATACTGACTATGCCCTATTCGGTCAATTTAATCAATGTTACAATTGAAGACGATGTCTGCTGCTGCCAAAAAATCTGCATCCATTTTCATTTCTATCTTTCTTCTTTTCAAGTGTTTCCAAATCATGCTTATGACCAAATATTAGGTCATTCCGAAAGTAATTTCGCTTTTTTCAAAGGGGCTTCACATCTGAAGGAACGAAGTTTTCTGAGAGATCTTGGAAGTATTCGATGCAGAATTTCATCCTCTTTCTAATGGTTATAAAACCGTTGCAGCATAGTCAATGAGCTCTTGGAAAACTACCAAAATCTGCGACCCATGCTTTTTGAGATGCTCATGTTTTACAATTTTTCTGGAATTTTATATCAACCCTTTGAAAGAGACCAAGTAAAGGTTTGATAGAGCAAACCTCAGAGGATACGCCGCAACTTTTTTCTCGTTCCCATGTCTCGCCAGAATTTTTTAAAAGATTTTTCATTAAAATCATCGGATTTTGGAAGGCCTACGTCAGCCACATTCGCATCAAACACCAATAAATCTTCGGAATCTGAACCATCCAAGACAGTGCTACAATTTAGCACTAATTTTACAAAACGAATGAGGGTTTACGGAATCGAAATATCTAATTTCGAACTTTCCGGGTACACCCCGGTACGCGTTCGAAAATGTGAATTATGATGATTTTGTCCCCGAAAACTCCATGAAGCGGAAATAGAAAACACATATTAGAAAGAGGGGGAAAAGCTGCATCGAATGATACCCGAGCTGCTCACCGTTTGCTGTTCTACGAAGTTTGAGTTGACCATGCATGGAAACTGGTAGCATCAATTAAAATTCTATTCAAAAAATACGAGTTATGGAAAGGAGAAAAAACTTGTTTTTATTCTGTAGGGTTTGCGTTATCCCCGATGCTTGAGCGTCATCGGAGGATTGATATAAAATTTTGAAAAATAGCTAAACTTGACCATGGCAAAAAGCATTTTTTTATCCTTGCATTCTTCCCGTTATTCGGGGTCTGCTGCTCTTGTGAGTTTTCTCCATTCTTTTCGGTCCAAGGCTTGCTGTTCAGTTATTTCAAGCTCTCTCATATCTGCTTTGACTCTGTCTAGCCATCGCATCTTAGGTCTTCCTCTTGGCCTCTTTCCTGGTACGCTTTCTGTCATGGCCAGTCTAGTTATGTGATCATCGTCTCGCCGGCTTACATGCCCACACCATCGTAGGCGTCGTTCTTGCATCTTTTTGACGACAGGGGCGACCTTCATCATGCTTCGTATTGTGTCGTTCGTGACGTGGTCCAGCATGGTAACTCCTACAGTCCACCTCAGCATCCGCGTCTCCATTACGCCGATCTTTCTCTCTTTGTTGCAAGTACACGGCCAGCATTCGCTTCCATAAAGCGCCGTCGGTCGAATGACTGTTCGGTATATCAACGACTTGAGGTTTCGTGGCATCCGTCTATCACACAGGACTCCCGTCATGCTTCTCCATTTCATCCAAGCTGCATTCGCTCTGCTCGGTACTTCGTTGTGAAGACTGCCATTTGCGGAGATACGGCTTCCCAGGTACTTGAAGGAGGTGGTCTTCTTGATTTGCGTGTCTCCGTTCTGGATGCTCCCGCTCCTATCTCCATATACTCTGTCTTCGTTGCATTCAGCTTCAATCCGTGCAGCTCTAGCTGATCTTTCCACTTCTGCACTTCCATCTGTAATTCTTGCCTGCTTCTCGCTAGTAGTACTACATCGTCCGCGTACATAAGTGCCCACGGTGGTTGCCGTATGAAGTCTTTGACGATCGCATCCATCACGGTGATGAACAGCAGCGGTGAGAGTACCGAACCTTGATGTACGCCAGCGTGTATCGTGAATTCTTCTGATGTTCCTGCAGCTGTCTGGACATGGCTTCTGGCGTCTTTGTATATCATTTGTATCCACTGTACACAGTCTTCTGGTACCATGTGCTTACGCAGTGCCCACCATACTATTTCGTGCGGAACTTTGTCGAATGCCTTCTCGAGATCTATGAACGCGGCGTGTAGTTGACATTGCTTCTCCCTGCTTCGTTCGATCATTATTCTGGCTGTATGGATGGCGTCTGTCGTACTACATCCCTTCACGAATCCACATTAATTGGGGGCTAGCTCTATGATGCTTCGAAGTCTTGCTTCCAGTATTTTTTCGAATATCTTCAATGTATGGCTCATGAGACGTATCGGTAGGTATGTAGAGCAGTCTGCTATATCCCCCTTGTTCTTCCACACTGGTATCGTTGCACTCTTATACCAATCGTCGGGCATCTTCTTGCATTCTACTACTCGGTTTAGAAGTCGTGTTAACCATTCAACTCCAGCTTGGCCGCACTCTTTCTCAGAATTCGTTGGGAATGTCATCTCGGCCTTTGCTTCGCTGTTTTTCGTCTTCGTTATAGCATTGCGGACTTCCTCCTCTGTGATCTTCGTTACCGGTCCTTGTACAGGTTCAGCTACTATGGTAGATGGCTTTTCGTAGCTTGTAGATGACATTGCTTCGAAGTGTGTTCGCCATCGTGCGCCTATCTCTTCTGGGCTTCTCAGGATTCTTCCGCAGACATCCTTGATATTATAGTAGTGGTCCGTATCTTGCAAGGCTTTTGTTCTTCTTTTGGCTATCCGGTATATATCTCGCTCGCCTTCACGAGTGTGCAGCTTTCTGTAGACCTCTGCCATATAAGCATCCTTCGCCTCTCTGACATTCTTCTTTGCTGCACGCTTTGCACTCAGATATTCTTGACGCGCATCTTCTCCTCCTGATTTCTGCCATACCCTATACGCCATCTTCTTGTTCTTGATCACTTCTTGTACGGTACCATTCCACCACCATGTTTCCTTTTCGAGCTTCAGCCTTCCCGGTTTCGTGCGTCCTAGTAGATTACTCGCAATCTGATGGACGTTGTTCTTCAGATGCATCCATGAGCGGTCTGGTTCTTCTTCCATTTCTGGTAGAGCTGACTCCATTGCTGCTTTCGCTTGAAGGTTGTTCTTGAGCTTCCACCATTTGATGTGCTCTCTACCGTCCGTCCTTGCTCTTCTTCTTCTACTGATGGGGATATTCAGGTCTAGAAGCAGTGGCCTGTGTTGAGGTACGCAGCCTTCGCCGGGAATGACTTTGCTGTCCTTCACGTACTTGAGTTCACTCTGTCACACCATCCAGAAGTATATCTGCGATTTGCGGTCTCCGCTGGCATATGTGACTAGATGATTTGTCTTTTTGATGAAGTACGTATTCGCTATTGCCAAGTTATGAGACATTGCGAACTCCAGAATGCGCTCCCCTTCGTCGTTACGTGTGCCGTATCCGTGGTTTCCGTGACACTTCTGAAGGCCACTCCGTTACTCTCCTACGTGTCCGTTGAGATCTTCGCCAATCAGTAGTATCTCTTCTTGAGGTATCGTCGTGCTGATGTAGTCGTCGAACTTTTGCCAGAACTCTTCTTTCCCAGCTTCTTTGCAGCCTGCTTATGGTGCATATGCTATTACTACACGAAGCCTCTTCCTTCCGATATCTACTCCTATGCTCATCAGACGGTCGCTTATCCGATCTACGTCAGTTATTCTATCTCTCAGTGCTTCGGATACCACTATCCCGACACCATTTCTGCTACTGGTTGTCCCCTTGTACAGAAGCTTGAAGCCGTCGCCGATGTCTCTTGCCTTTCTCCTTCCCATCTGGTTTCTTGAAAACAGGCGATGTCTACTTTTCGTCTTCTTAGGAAATCTGCTACTTCCCGATGTCGAGCTGTGAGAGATCCAACGTTAAGCGTAACTAGACGTAGCTTATCTGAGAACACAGGTGCGATAGTGTGAGAATTTTCTCACCCCCCCCCCCCCCTTCACCCCTGAGCCGGGACCAAGGTGACTTCCTTCACCAAAAACCGAGAAAAAAAATAAACAGTGATAAGGTTAAGCAAAGGAGATATTTGTACGTGAATTGTTTATGTATAGGAAAGGAGGAGTCTATTGAAAAGTGCTTGGTGAAGGGTGTGAGTAGTGATTTCTGGACATTTTCGAGTTTTTAACATAAAAAAATTCACAACTTTTGTAGATGAACATCTTTTACGGCGAGTTGGTCACCGTTAAAACCGCCTCGTCCTCCATTTTCAACTGATGTACAGTGTGTCTCAGATCCATTCAAAAACTGTCTGGGTGAAGGTGTGCTCTGTGATTTCTGGAGATTTTCGAGTTTAACTTTTGTAGATGAACATCTTTTATGGCGAGACGGTCACCGTAAAAACCGCCTCGTCCTCCGCTTTCAGAATGTATATAGAATGTCTGAGATCCGTTTAAGAAAGTGCGGTGAAGGGTTTGCCTAGTGATTTTTAGGAATTTTCGAGTTTTTAACGCTAGAAAAATTCATAACTACTGGAAATGAACATGTTGTACGCCGCCGCGATGGTCACCATTGGAACCGTCGCGTCCTCCGCTCCCAAAAAATATATACTTTGACTGGGGTCCGTTGAAAAAAGTGTCAGCTGAAGAGTAGGTGAGGCTTTTATAATGGGAGTGCTCAAATACAGGCTTTTTCACCATTGTTAAAAGACGTCTAGTTGAGCACTCCCATTATAAAAGTCTCACCCACCCTTCACCCAGGCACTTTTTCTAATGGACCCCAGGCAAAGTACATATTTTCTGAAAGCGGAGGACGAGACGGTTCCAACGGTGACCATCACGGCGTACAAAATGTTCACCTACAGAAGTTACGGATTCTTCTATCCTAAAAGTAAATATCCAGAAATCACTACCCACACCTTTCACCAAGTACTTCTTCAACAGACTCCAGGCAAACTATATATTCTCTAAAAGTGGAGGACAGGACGGTTTAAAAAACATTTCCCTTGCTGACGTGGCTGTTCATCTACAGAAATTACGAATTTCTTCTTTTAAAAAATTCGTAAATGCTTGAAAATTGTCTCTTTCCGAAACAAATGTTCTCGCATGCACATCTCCTATGGTAATTTCAAAAGCAGGCAGGGTGATGTAGAAAAGGGAAAAGGAAATGGAAAAAAACAAGCTGATCGGAATTATAATTGTGCGCTAATCCGACAGCACATCGGTTCACATTTCAGAAAAAAGACAACCGGTGATGGCAAGGAATTGAAAATTATAATTTTTGACTGGGAAAAATGATGAGAGAACACCATGGCTCCCCCTCTCCCCCCCCCCCCGGTAGACATTTAATTTCTCTGCGAAGTAAAACACCCTTCACCCTGGAGGGGCTGCGACTACTGTGACCCCCTTCACCCTGGAGGAGTCATTCTCACCTTATCGCACCTGTGTCTGAGAACTTGTATTCGTGCCTATGGTGAACTAGCTTCTTTAGCCGTCCCCGCTCACCCTGTTGAAACGGTAGCCTTAGCATACTGGTCACACTCGTCGGGCCCAAGTGCGCGTCGCCTCCGGGGAACGCCCTAGCTTTTACTCGAAGACTTTGATGAAACATAAAAGAGCATGTGATGCGACTTGGTTTCTTCTTCAGCCGGCTTGTCGCGTGCTTCCTCTTGGTTGAGCAGCCTGACGCTGGATTCGTGGGGCAAGAGCTTTGCCAAAGAAACTAGGCCCACTGCGGAATCGAACCCGCTACCTTCCTGGCCGTAGGCAAGGGCACTAACCTCTCGGCCACTCTGCCCCCAGGGCAGAGTGGCAAAAAGCATGGGTCGCAGATTTTGGTAATTTTTCAAGAGCTCATTGACTATGCTGCAACGGTTTCATAACCATTAGAAAGAGGATGAAATTCTGCATCGAATGCTACCAAGATCTCTCAGAAAACTTCGTTACCTCAGATGTGAAGCGCCTATGAAAAAAGCGAAGTTACTTTCGGAATGACCTAATATTATCATTTTCTATTTATTCATCATCTTTTTCCAAATATCTATTATCTTTTTCCAAAAATATCTATACATTCAGAGTTTTATTCCCATGTATTAGCATAAATGGCGAGTCATTTTTCCTAATCTTGGTGTTCTAGTGAAAATCATACTTTACCGGGTCACGTCAGCTAGCCTTTACCCACAGGCTCGCTGGCACTCTAGAAAATGGGATATCATATTATGCATTTCCAAAATCCAAGATTCCAAAGTCGATCATTCTTGTTAACACGTGTCTATCTGTATCTTTATGGTATCGACTGTATCTAAATAAATAAATAAATAAATAAATAAATAAATAAATAAATAAATAAATAAACCCACCTACACAAAGTTGCAGTCAAATTTGTCACAATCTACGACTATATATGTTATCCCGTTGTACCTTATACTTATCGTAACCCTCACTGCGAATCAGAATTTTGCAGAACTGTGGCTGTGCATGTAGCTCATACCCTCGATACATAGAGCCAAGTACTCTGGCAACCTTCAGTTCGAGGGCTATGAGGGAACAGGGGCTTCGCCCCGGATGTTATTATCCTGACTACATCGGAACGAACGTTAATGAAGCAAATATAGGGAATAATATCTTCAGCTTATCTCAGCAAACGAGAATTTGCGTTTTCATAGCCTTTTTTACCTTAAAAAGAAGGTTTCTGTGGAATTTTCGCCAGAATTCAGGACAAAATTTATCAGTTATCCCCTTGTTTGAAAAAATCGAGTTTCAGAAGTTTAGGAAACCTATATCAGTTAAATAAAAACGAGAAACTGCGCTTAAATCTTGCGCAGAGAGTCGCACACGAAAACGATCCTATTTCGTTAATGAGTGATTTTCAAAGCTTGGGACGTTGTCAGTTCTTCTCGCCGTGTCATGACGATCAGAATGATATATAATGTTGCAGGGTTTCGTTGAGAACCCGCGGAGATCTACGACCAGAGCCAAATGCCCCGTCGGCTCTGGTCTGTCTCCGCTGCTCGTCTGCGTTTCCGCGCGCTGCGCGCTACCTCGCTACCTCAAACGCGGGGCGCGGGGCATTTGGCTCTGGTACCCTTTTCTTCGCTATTTCGATCCCAAATTTTGCAAGCTATATATCATCTTGAAGCTCTTGATCTCTATTTTTACGATGACAGGTCCCAGAACCACATTCTTTGATTTGATCGAGAAATCTGGCAAACCTTGTTTTTGAAAATCTCTCGTTTTTCTCCTAGTTTTACTATTTTCACGCGGTTTTTTCGTGCATTCTATAGATCTTGCTTCTGTTCACAATGCAGACAACCACCCAGCTCTTACCTCTTCAATTATGGTGGAATTTTTTGCGAAAAACCGTAAAAAGTCCGTTTTTCTTTACCGTGTTCTGTTTCAGTGCTTTCGCATCGATTTTTTCCAGCTTGGGCGATTGTTGCTCAGAACAATAAGCGCAACAATCCAAACAACGTCCCAGGAAACAGGAACGTTAATGCGGGGTTAAAAATTCAAAGAAAGCATCAAAAATCAAAACCCCGTGTTGCGAAATGCTGGTCCTGGAGCGAAAACTCGCAGTTTGAAAAGCCGCCAAATGAAAGATTTCAGACCTCTTTGCAGCGTTTTTATCCGGTTTTCAGCTGTTTCTTTTGCTTTTTATGTCTGTTTTACGCCATTTTCTCTTCTCTCTCCCCTGTAAACAACCTTCACTTTTTATGAGGTCAGATGTTCAAACAACCTTCACTTTTGACGCCCTGTCTCTAGACTATTGAATGTGTGATGTAGCTTACGTCACAACCTACATGATGGGAGAATTTGAGTGCGTCATATGCAAAGAGAGAGAGGTTATAGAATTAGTTGCAAAACTTATTACAACCTAATATGTAGGCGATACTTTTCCTCGGGAAGCCCCTCATAAAGACAGTTCTTTCGCAGCATTATAGGTGATCGCTGGATAGGCAGTGTGCATAGAATCAGCCCATATAGGTTTGAACCTATGGTTCAAAGCTAGTGCGGTCGTGTTACATACGTAATTCTATCGCACGTCCAAAGTTTTTTACGAAGTAAAAATAGGCGGAAGTTGATTAATACTTTAATAGTCTGAGCACAACGTTTCCAACAAAATTCTGAAAAAATCGAGGAAGCAGATGGCAAATTGCTACTTGGTAGTGTTGCCTATTACACAGCCATTAAGAGAAAAAACTTGCAGCTTCAAACGAATAATCTACAGATGAAAAATGCCACTAGCAGACCGAAAGTATCATATGTTGTTTGGATAACTTGTAGAGCTGAATCAGGCTTATAACAAATGTAATTTCTGAATCTATAAGAGAGAAAAACGATATAGCAAGAAAGAGAATGGTCATCATTCTGGGGTACTGAGTTGTTGGAACAAAAAAGTTATTCTCTGAGGATTTACTTTTAAGACTTTTATTTTGCCCCCCCCCCCCCCAAATTCAAGCTAAAGTTTTTACGGCGGATATCAGCTCCTGTTTTTGCTGACGTACCTTGTTGTCTCTTGTTTTGACTTTTTGCTCCACTTTGGTTTTACCTAAAGAAAGCCCCAGGGTTTACTATCTACAAGGGAACGTGAAACATCACGTAAAAGTGTGACAAATTTTGATACTTTGCTGCACATAAGGTTTTTGATCGAGCTCAAAGGCAGCGGCTCGGCAGATTCTCGACTTGAAGTTTTTTTGCTTGCCTGAGGTACTTCGAGGCGCTGATTCCGAAAATCCACCTTGAAGAGCGCGAAAATGGCAAAAACCACCATTTCCCAAGGCCTCCCACTTTGACTGGACGAGTGGGGCACATCTCGTCATGGTTAGAGAGGCAGAATCGTTGCGGGACCCTTGCAGTTATAACATTGCGGCATGCTTTCTCTAACGGGTCAGGGAGAATCGCAAGCGCTCGCGCGTATTAGAATGAATTGCGCGTAACGGGCTTGGGGGCAGTTTTCTAAGCAAGGGCAGCATGCGGTGCGCTCGGACCTGCTTTGCTCTCATGTTTGGGGTGCAAGCAACCTTCCATTTCAAAATTTCGGGATGTTCGGTTTTGGCGAGCTACCGCTTTTAATTAAATTCAACTGATTCAACTTTAGATATTCTAACCATTTTGAAAGTAATTCAAGAGCAAATAATTTGTGCTGTTATAAGCTTTGTGCAGACAATAGGTTCGCCGATCTTGTATCATATACAAACAAATGCAAAAATTGCTGTGGCTTACAGCTCCATTACCATGGCAAGTCACATAATGATCTTATCAACAATATGAAATCTGTGCGCATAAAGAAAAAACCCCATTATTCTGTGCACGCGAGTATGACGAATTAGGTATCGAAAGTGTAATCAGTGCAGCTTTGTTTTCTAGCTATAATTAGTCTTTTCACATGCAGCCACTATCTTTCTCTGAAAATCGAGTCTGCAGTTACTACTTTAGTACCAAACATGCAATAACGCAGCAGTGTGAGAACTTCTCCTCCATGCAAACTGTAAGCTCCTCTCATTTTATCTTTTGACAAGATATTGTCTCTTCCACAGTCGATGCTAAAAGCTAATCCAAGACAAAGGCGGCCTTCCAAACATGAGGCGTGCGCGGGCGTACGGACTCCAATGATAAGAGATGCTCGAACACGCGGGTCGCAGCCGCGCGCACATTGAACTGACCGCCTTCGTCATGGAAGAGTCTTACCCTTGGTCTACGTCTCTGACTTGCGAAAAGCGTGGCTAACATGTTGGCAAAATGCAGCAACATGTCGAATCAAGGCCAGAAGCCAGAAAGTGGGTGTATGTCGAAAGGCGCGCGTTTCGGCGGTGATCATTCTCAGAAGAGAATTGTACTCTAAAAAGCGAGGTTTTCAGACTCCAAAATTTTTGTCATTATATCAGAAAGCGTAACGGAGGATTACTATATGGAACTTAGAAGTAGCAAACTAATTTTGACCTTTCTTCTTGCTTTTTCCAGTTAGTGACTATCGATCAATGCGCGTCATTCGACCGTCTCCCCCAGAAAGTCCTGCCAACATGTTTTTACATGTTGCAAACTTGCTGTTTCATGTTGCCACAGGTCAGATAATGCATGCCGCAGGTAAGAGACGCAGATCAAGGGTAGAATCAACTGTGGAAGGGACGATATATCATCTTTTACATTTTCTAGAAATCTGTATCTGTACTAAAATTCCTTCTCGTTTTGTGACCTGGCACTGCAAGCTGCTCCTCATGCATTTCATCTAATTTCGGTGCCAGTGCACCCATAATTTCGTCGGAACAATTTCGAAATTTGTTTCAATCTTGACATTTTGCACTGACTGCGTCTCCAGGAAATGTTCTGCATTCACTAAACACGCAACAGCTTAATCAATCAAGTACAATCTCATACTCTTCCATGCTGCTGGGGGGGGGGGGGAGAGAGAGAGAAGAAGAAGAAGGAGACGCTTCGAAATTCATCAATCACTTTTGTTCCATTACTTCGTCAAGTCTTTGCCTAGAATAGCCAAATTAAAATCGGCATGAAGAATGCTGATTCACTTACCAAATGCTGATTTTTACCAAAATCTGTACCTAAGTTTAAACCGCCTGGAATAGCCATATGACCCATAGCTTACTAACCAATTATAAATAAAATCTCTCGATCGTGCACTGCTGAAATCGATTCACACAATTTCTTTGCACATGCTGGCTTCAGCTTCCTAAAATTCTCAAATTGTGAATCATATCATATTATTATTTCTATTTATAATAGTGTTATTATAATATTAGGTTGTCCCGAAAGTTTTGTCCGTTTATTTCATCGCTCACTAAAATTCACAGAACACCAATCCATGGGTGCCTTAGGCATCTTTTGATTTAGATTTTTATTCTCTTTCTTATAGCTATATTTCCTCTCTGATCTAACATGTATTTGCGAGGTTATCGACATGGCTTTTCGAGCAGCTCAGCAGTAACGCCAAATCTTTCCTGAATTTCAAAAAATGTTATTCTAATGTTTTCAAGGAGCGCTGGTAACTGTTATGTAGAGCAAACCTTTGGCTACATTTTTTTTATTTCAGATTACATGAGGCCTTTTATCAAGTTCGTAATAATTATTTATTTAAGAAAATCTCAGCCTTTTGATTACATTTACCACCTAAAAATATCGAAAATTCCAGAAAGCTGCTTTCTCAAAGCAAATCAAACTTGGTTATGTTTCATAAATAATGTTTAATAAAAATCATGTTTCAATTTACAGGAATTTTAGAAGCTTCGTGTATTTGCTGCGTGTTTCATGACTTGGGCAAAAATCGAGACCTCCGAAAAAAATTATTTTTTGAAGCTAAAACCAGCAGAGTAGGAGAATACAAAAATATCATCTTGTAGCCCAAAATTGCTCTATTTGATGCATACTTAACTTTCCCCGAAACTTTAAAATGAAATTTTTGAAAATTAGCCGAACTTTGAGCAATAAAATTAACGGGTGAAGAATTTTGGCATTTATCAAAAAAGCATACAAGATTATGGTTCGCGTATGTATCCGTAAGAAAGAGAAAGAAAAACTGCATCGAATGCATGTTGAAACTAATTCAGGTCTTTATTGTGCGTGGTTTTATAGCGGTTTGAAAAAACGGACAAAACTTTTGGGACAACCTAATATGTGCCTTAAAGGCAGCGGCTCGGCAGATTTTGCACTTCCATCTTTTTGCATGCTTTGGGCCTTCTCGACCCGTAGATCCCGAATCTGAGCTTTAAAAGGGGTGAAAAGCCTTTTTCGGGGCGTTTTTTTCAATTTCCAAAAGGCAGCTCGGACGAGAATTTTTCAAAGGAGAGTCGGGAGGACCTGGCACGAAGACCCTGCTGCCTGTAATTTTGGCTTTGTATAGCATGCACAATGCGGGAAAGCGGTTGGGGGGTCCCGCGCCGTCTAGCGGAGAATACTCGTCCGAACAAGGTGTTAGGGGAGCGAAAGGAGGAAGGGGAGCGACGCTTGGGCCGCTCCCTGGCTTGCAGAATTCATATTTTCGGCCCGGAGTTGCTCTTTTGGTTCACTTGGATTGCCTCCTATCCATCTGTGTCAAAATCTAAGGTAGGTCTATTCTGCCGAGCCGCTGCCTTTAAAGGTGGTATTCCACTATTTTTAGAAAGTAACAGTGGGGAAATACTTAATAGTGTTAGGTCTGGGGGATACTCAATAGTTAGGTCATACCTTTTTCCATTACTTGAAGCATTTAACGTTTTGACATCAATATCAAAGTTAACCCCAAAACATAGAAGTTATTCGATGTACTGCGTTTCCAATAGTCAAACTAATCATTTGATAGTTACTCTGGTGACCTAGCTCTAGAAAACGTTGACTCAAACTCTAATCTCTAAAAGATTAATCCCTGCAGGTATAAATACACCTGCTGAAGGCATTTACGAGAAAACTATGCCATCATTCAACATTTATTAAAGGTTAATCTTTTGTTTGAGCGTTTGTTGAAGTATACACCTGTAACCTTTTCCTCATAATTATGAAATTTTCATTATCATTAACTGCGGCTTGAACTGTTTCAAACAAGTACTGATCAAAATGTATGTCTACTGGAACTGTACTGTCTACTGTCTACTCAAATTGGAAATGAACTAAACATTTATATTTCAGATAGTAAATCAGTACTTGTCAGCATTTCAAAAAAGTATCGAAAAACCTCATCATTAGTTCAGGCGGCCATTTCGTTAATTGTTGAGCGAACATTTGCTGAATCAGCTTCAACACTGGTTGGTAAAAGAGTGCTCCTATGTATTTGTAGTTATAAAATACTAGGCAATAATTATTTACACTTCATGTTTGTTCAGTTGACACAAAAATTAAGTGGGCAACACGCCAAAGTATCTTTGTCACTCATACCGCTAGATAATATTTGACCATTGTTAATCGCACTTCCTGCTTGCTCGATTGGATAATCTGGATTATTCGCACAAGACACTCAGAACCAAGATTCAGATGAGTAACGAATGCGTTGAGGCTGCGGAGTTTGCAGCATATATTCCGCAACAGATCGTTATGATTGCTCAACTTTTATTCTGCATATACGCCATTGTGATAAATGTACAATTTATCCTACGCTGGAGAAATAATTTGTTTTTCCACGTCAATTTTCAGGTAAGTATCTCACAATTGTGATATTTATGTACGTGTGGGGCAAAAGTCTGGAAGCCGACATTGCAGTGTTGTGAATCACGAAATTACTACTGATGATTTTGATTCCAAATTTGTGTCACATGATGCTGCCCTACAAATCATACTTTACCTAGCTAAAAAACTTGTCATATGTTTTTGTAAGACCTGGATTTATCGAACAAGTGTTTCTGCCCAGCGAGAAAGTCAACCCTTTTAGTATTCATATACTTCGTAGCTGAAGATACTGTGAATATTCCATCGCTCCCACCCCGGTGTACATTGGGCGGAGCATTTGCAGACATTTGAACACGTTGGTAAACTTGTTCAAACCTCTACTGCAAAGCATGGTTTATTGTACTTTCTAAACTGCCACGTATATATGCTGTTGTCACACGTGGCACTTCTGATAGCTAGAGATTACAAAAAACTGTCTTGCATTCGAGGGATTAACAAGCTCACCAACGTGTTCAGATGTCTGCAAATGCTCCGCTTAACGTATACTGAGGAGACGACGATACAACATCTTGATGGACACAATGAAGATGCTTTAGGCCCCGGTCAGACTTCACGCGACTTAGTCGTCGCGATCTAATCGCCAAGATTTCTATTAATTTTCATTTCACGTTCAAAAATTTCGGTCTGGAAAAGTATCACAACCGAATGCAAGTTGATCGGCATGGAATGATGTTGTAACAGTTGTCTCGTCGCGAATCAGTCGCGACGATCAAATCGCGTGAAGTCTGCCCGGGGCCTTACGCTATCACATCACAGTAGTGAGTTTGCCAAAACCGTTCAAAATCGAAAAATAAACGTGTGCGCATATTACCTGTGTGAGTGTGGCCATTTGTTTAAACTAGCTGGCTTAACCGGCTCCGCCCGGCTTTATCAGAAACGATAAAGGTTCCATTCCTATTCTTGTACAACCTTTCCTTGTGCCCACTTCTACATTCCCTATTTGCAATTCCCTATTTGTTAGTAATCGCTTCCTTGTGCCCACTTCTACAGTCACTGCAATTCCCTATTTGTTAGCAATCAGATGCTTACCTACCTCCCTCACCAATCCCCAGCCCCGTAGCTCAAACTTCGCAATAAAAAAATTAAAGATAATTTCAAAAACTGATGGTGTTATTCGGCTATCTGGGCCCCGAAATGTTTTTGTGATGGATCTTGCTCCAACTCGGCATATGGGGGTTATTCGAGCCGCTGATGACGAATGTCGTAGTCATTTCGCGCGATATAGCTAAATGACATGCTGATTACGAATATCATACTCCTTCGGCATTTTGAGGCGATTTCACTGAGTTGTGGTAGGTATACTGCAGACGGGCGAAATCTTAGTTTTGGCTGAAACTTGGTTTAGAGAGATTCGACCTTCTGACCACGTTTAAAACACTCTCCTTGCGTTTTGAGAATTGCAGAGTTACGGTAGGTACATGAGAGAGGCAGGGAAATACAGTCGAGTAGATTTCCTGCTTAATATGGTGTCCCTGCAGACGCGACAACGCTGGGACGTCAATAAATGCGTTGCGAGTTCCCGAGCTAGTGTTTTCTTTGCTTATTTCAGGCTTTTTAGTTGATTCGCTGCTGATAAAGAGGAAAAGGGTAAGTTAAAGAGTAGTTTCTGTTTTCTGAGAAGTTCTATCATCGCATATTCACAGATATCCACGTGAAGGCATTTCGCGTCAGCTTCTTGTCTATTTCTTTTTTGTCATCTCCTTTTCTTCTGTCACTTCTTCTTTCAAACCTCCTTCTTGTGAGGCGTTTCTTTGAACGCTAGTTGGCTTGTCTTGCAGCAACTTCGGCTTTCATCCATAAGAAATAGCATTTTAACCAAGTACTTCATGTGATAAGGACAATAAGTCAATCGTAAAAACCTACTAGCGTTCAAAGGAATACCTCACAAGAAGAAAGAGACCTGAAGTGACAAAAAATAGACAAGAAGCTGACGCGAACTGCTTCCACGTGGATATCTGTGAATATGCGATGATAGAACTTCTCAGAAAACAGGAACTACTATCTAACTTACCCATTTCTTCTTTATCAGCAACGAATCACCTAAAAAGCATGAAATAAGCAAAGAAAACACTGGAAAACACTAGCTCGGGAACTCGCAAGGCATTTATTGACGCCCTAGCGTTGTCGCGTCTGCAGGGACACTATATTAAGCAGGAAATCTACTCGACTGTACCTAAAGTGCTGTTCAAGAATATCGTACTCAATCCCCACGATAAAGGCAATTCGTGTGATATAGGTTTCCTCACCCGTAATGCTTTCCTAATAGGATCACTGCCGCGCTCGATACACCCTTGGGCGGCTTTTGCCTAAGTAAAGAACAAGGGGGGGGGGGGGATTTGCCGCGTGCCTTACGCGTTGGGACAGGTTATCAAGGTGGCGCTGGAGACCGCCATGCAAAACGACCGTTTCTCCATTTCGTGAATATCTGGGACCAAAATTGGCCCGAAAACAAAAAATGTCCATTCAATCCCTGCATTTCACCATAACTTCACAATAATGATTTATGACAGCGAGCAAGCATCATATTCATTAGCAACATGCTTGTAAACCGTTACAGGTAAGGTTTTGAGCAAATCTGGAACTTCGACCCATCTACTGTACACCCATTGTAACCCAAAAAATGGCGCTATCCTGCGAAATCAGCATGATATTCATGTTCAGCGCGCCAAATGACCACCCTAGACGAAGTTTAGTGCAAATTTATGCTTTCGATCCCATACCGTATAACACCATAACTCTATGAAAAGGTCCCAGTATGCAGAGAGAGTATGATATTCGTAATCAGCATGTCGAGTAAGCCCTCTGGACCAAACTCCAGCCAAATTCATGATTTTGACTTCCTACCGTACACCTATCGTAACAACACGGGGAGACGTTCTGCGGAGAAAGTCTAATATCTGTAATCAGCTAAGATAACCCTTATAGACGAAGTTTGAGCAAGCTCTAGGAAAAACATTTTTTGGAGCCCTGATAGCGGAATAGCACCAAACTAATAATATTGCCCCTGTGCCAACTCCCAGCCCCGTAGCTCAAACTTTGCAAAAAAAAATCGATAAAATCGATAAAAGCGATGGGCGATTTAAGAAACTAATATTGTATTCGTAATCAGCATGCTCGATTACCCCCCTGTGCAAACTCCCAGCCCCGCAGGTCAAACTTTACAAAAAGAAATCGATAAATATCGATAAAATCGATATCGATCGATGACGAAAAGTAGCCTATGACACTCGCCCCCGCCCCGAAGTGTATGTGTGCCAAGTTTGGTCCGGATTAAGAAATGAAATTTTCTATTCGGAACATACGTACAGACAGACAGACAGACAAACATATTAGGTTGTTGCATAAGTCTTGTTACACTTCAAATTCTTACGGCGGTAACTCATGCACCTCTTACTCTTTACAAAGCTCCAGAATACCATTCGATAGAGCAAAGCAAGCTCTACAAGACATTATGCGAAAGTTTGCACCAACTTCGACTCACTGTAACTTTGCATCCAAAATCTGAGTCGTAGTGAATTCTCAAAAATTGCGAAAAATCCATATCTTTGTTCAGAAAAATCCTACGAATCTCCAACTGGCTCATAAAAATTGCCCACTATATCTAACACTCACATGTACCGTCGCTGTATTTTTTCCTCATCTAGAAATCCAGAAAAGGAAAATTGTTTGATTTTTACAGAAACGAAGCTATGTTGTTTTTATTCATGTAGCTGTATACTACAAGCCCTTAGAAGTAAAACCGTAAATTTTTGGCTTCAGGCCCTAGTTTTCGAAAATTACTTAATTTGGCATTGAACACCAGAGTGAGAGAAACTAATTTCAGTATTTCTCGAAAACTAGGGGGGCTTGTGGAAAGCTAAAAATTTCGGTTATACTTCTAAGGGCTTGTAGTATACAGCTACATGAATGGAAACAACATAGCTTCGTTTTTGTAAAAATCAAAAAATTTTCCTTTTCTCGATTTCTAGATGAGGAAAAAGTACAGCAAGGTACGGTATGGGTTTTTGATATAGTGAGCAATCTGCATGAATGAGTTGGAGATGCAGAGGGTTTTTTGAACAAAAATGTGAATTTTTCGCGACTTTTTGAGCCTTCAGTGCGACTCATATACCGGATGTAAACTTACGGTGGGTCGGAGCTGGTGCGAACTTTTGCATACCATCCTGTAGAGCTTGCTTTGCTCTCTCGAATGGTACCTTGGAGCCCTGTAAGGAATATGAGGTGCATATACCGCCGTAAGAATTTGAAGTGTAACAAGACTTAAGTAACAACCTAATACATACAGACAAACAGACATTCAGCTTTATATATAAGATTTGAAAGCTTTAGGAGCGCAGCAAGTACAGAATTACAGGCTACATTCATTTCGCAAGTCTTCTACAGAAGCATCTATTTGAATTCGATCGATGGAGCGAATTCAATACATTTTAGGTTATGGTTTTTCGCTCCCGTTCGAGCCATCGCATCCGAATTTCCAGTATGCAAACACACTTCCTTTCACTTAGATCTAAATTTTCCTACATTTTGCGAGAGAAGCTTTCGTATTTCGTTGTAGCCAAAAGCTTGCTCTATCATACTGCACAATTGCCTAGTGAAAGAAGCGGTTATCGTGAAGTTGTGGGACGTTCCACGTTGGGTTATTCCATCACGACTGCCTGCGTGTGACGAAGGCGGAATGCCAAGATCTCAAAGTGCTGCTTTGAAGCTAAAAGAGGCAATCTCAAGTTTGAGAGTTGCGCTGTATTCGTAAGGGTTCGATTTATGTGTGCACCAAGCTTCTGTTTCTAGGTACCCTAATTCCACGCGTACAAGGCGCGCGGGATTTGTTCGAACGATTAGCCCAAACACGCTAAGGGATTTCGCAACCAAGGGCAATCGCGCGGCATAAGCGTCGCTTTTCAAAATACAGCGAAGCGGCTGAGCGGCTCGCTTGAATTATTGAAAAAGGTGCGCCTTGTACGCGTGAAATTGGGGTAATTCTGATTTTATTCGAAAAAGTATTAGAATCCTAAATTTTGCCTCACCCTATATATCTGCGGTTCAATACAGACCTTTTTTGAATAATGTTGTGTCCTCCGCGTCGGACACGTCGACTCTTCGTCCTGAGGTAGCACGCGAGGAACACAGAAGATTTATTAGAAAATAATAGAACAGTTAAATATAAGAGAGGCAGATGAGTGAACAGACGAACTCTAGAACTGTAGAACTGAACTGAACTGTCCAAGACTATGAGTGAGCGCCTTTTATAGCGCTCATTTCCCGCGCACTCTGAGGCTAAGATCGAATGCGCGAGGGCAGATCACTATGAGGAAAACAGCTGATCATATACGAACACTAACACAACACCTCCCCCAGTAGGGTAGTTACACAAAACTAGCCTACGAAAAAAAAGCATGAACTACAAATATGAACAGCTAAAAATCGATTTAAGCAACTACAAAACTAATAAAACAAACATACGATAACATACTATGGACTAGGTTGGAACCGTTGTACCGGTCTTCTCGTTCTGCTCGATCTGCGAAGCGTTGTGGGTGGCATGGAGGGCTCGTGGCTTGATGTCGACGTCGATGTCGTTGAATCCATGGGTGCTGGCACATCGCTCGCGATGGCTTGCTCGGAATTCTCGTCGGCTGCACTGCTATTCCTCCGTAGAGTGTCGTCTTCTGTCAAAACATCTAGGAGTATCTTCAAGGCTTCGGACTGTTGATGAAGTTGTTGTCGCACGACGAGCTGTTCGCTATCGCTTCGATGCCGTAGCTGATTTGCATGCTTCTTGCACATCTCGTTGCCAACCATGACTTCATAATTGACACGTCCAATACGCTTCATCACGGTTCCTTTCACCCAGTGGAAGTGGGGTGGCTTCCACTGCTTAGCGTATACCAGGTCACCAACTTCGAAATCTTTTCGAACGACTCCATGCTTCTGGTCGAAATGATCCTTCATGCGCTCTCGTCTTCTTCGTGCGAGTGGGTCTTCTGCATCTTCTGTCATCGGTAATAACAGACTTAATTTTGTGCGCAAGTTTCTGCTGAGAAACAATTCTGCTGGCGTCTTGTCGTTCAAGTTCGTGTTTGGTGTTGTCCTGTACGCTTGTAACACCACATTTAGAGTCTCTTCTGTTGGCCTCTCCTCCCCCTCTAGTTTCTTGATTCCGCGTTTCAGCGTATCAACGAAACGCTCTGCCTGCCCATTCGATTGAGGGTGGTACGGAGCAGTCCTTATATGCGTGATTCCACCTTCGTCACACATCTTCTTAAACAAATCCGACGTGAACTGTGTACCGTTGTCGCTCACTATTGTTTGCGGCAATCCATATCTCGCAAACAAGTTCTTCAAAGCCTTTACCGTTTTCGCAGCCGAGATATTGCTCATCTCAATCATTTCTGGCCATTTGCTGAACGCATCTACCACGACCAAGTAGAAAACTCCTTGCATAGGTCCAGCGAAGTCGATGTGTATTCGCTGCCACACTCGAGTCGCGGATGGCCATGCTTCCAATGGTACTTTCGTCGGATTTTTGGCTAATTCCTGACATTTCGTACATCTTCGTACCAACTCTTCGCAATCCTTGTCTATATTCGGCCAGTAGACGTAACTTCGAGCTAGTTTCTTCATCCTTACAATCCCAGGATGACCACTATGCAGTTCTTTTAGAACATTTCCTCGAAGCTCCTTGGGTATCACAACCCTTTCGGCTGACATCAGACATTGCTCTACGACTGACAATGTCTCTCTTCGATTCCGAAAATGTGCCACTTCTCCATTTACTTCTGGCCACTTTCCTTTCTGCACGTAAGTGAGTACTCTTCTAAGTACTGGATCTTTCTTCGTCCAAGTTTGTACATCAAATACCGTTACTGGCAGTTTCCTTATGCAGCTCTTCAGCATGTAGTCAACGTCGTTCTCAACTGCAGCTATCACGACATCTTCTTCGAGATTCTGATTCTTCTTCATCAACCTTGACAAGGCATCGGCTTGTCCGAACTTCGTAGTTTTGACATATTCTATGTCAAAGTCATATCCAAGCAGAATTGTAGCCCATCTCATAAGTCGGTTAGCGGAGTAAACTGGAACTCCTTTCTTATCACCGAAGATGGCTAACAGTGGTTGATGGTCCGTCAGTAGTAGAAACTTTCGTCCGAATATGTACTTGTGGAATTTTTTAACAGCAAAGACAATTCCCAATGCTTCTTTTTCGATCTGCAAATAGTTCTTCTCCGCTTTCGTAAGAGACCGCGATGCATGTGCAATTGGCTTTTCGGATCCATCGGCATATCTATGCGATATCACGCATCCGATCCCATAGTCGCTAGCGTCCGCTGCCACGACAATCTTCTGTCTTGGATCATAGTGAGCAAGATTGAGCTCACTTGACAATGTATCCTTAAGCTTTTCGAAGGCTTCTTGATGTGTTCGTGTCCATTCCCACTTGGCATCTTTCTTGAGCATCGCGTCCAATGGCCCACGAAGATCCTTGATCTTTGGCATAAACGCTGCATAGTACGTTATCATGCCAAGAAAAGCTCGCAATTGATTAACGTTCTTCGGCTCATCCATCTTCTTAATTGCTTCAATCTTCTCTAAGTTTGGCCTTCTGCCATTTCGATCTACTATGAAGCCAAGATATCGTATCTCCGGCTTGCCAAAGGAACACTTCTCTAAGCGAATCCTGAATCCGTATTCAGCGATCCTTGCAAATACAGCTAACAAGTTCTCCATGTGTTCCTCTTCGGTTCTTCCACAGACCAAGATGTCGTCTAAGTAGGTTGCTACCCCTCGCAATCCGCTCACCATCTTGTTCATGATTTGCTGGAAGATCCCTGGTGCCGTCTTGATTCCAAAAGGCAGTCTATTGTACTGGTACAATCCTCTATGCGTGTTTATCACGACCATTTTCTTCGCTTCTTCTGACAACTCGATCTGCAGGTAGGCGTCCGACAAATCTATCTGCGAAAACACCGTGCCTCCATTGAGGGATGCGAATATATCCTCCGGCAATGGCAACGGGTAATCATACGACTCCAGCGCTTTGTTGAGTCCAGTTGAGAAGTCAGCACACACTCTCAACTCTCCATTCGCCTTCCTGACGCATACGATCGGAGCTGCCCATTCACTGTGCGTCACTGGACTTATGACCTTTAGTTCCAGTAGTCTATCCAACTCCCTTTCGACGGCTTCGAGCGCAGCATGGGGGACAGGCCTACAAGCCTTGAATACTGGACGAACGTTTTTGTCAACTCTCAAGTGCGCTTTCTCCTTTGTGCAGAGTCCTAGACCTTCTTCGCAGACTTCTGGGTAGGTTTTCTTTAGCTTCGTAGCGATGTCGCTGGTTTGCTCTGCTTTCACTTCGGCAACCATTCTGCTTAAGTGATAGGACATATCTTCGTTCTTCTGGATCCACTCTAATCCTAGCAGTGAGTTGTGGGGCGTCACGTATGCGTAGCCTTCGCTTCTGGATCCTTTGATTTCGTACTTGCACCATAGCTTTCCATGGACTTTCATGGAGCCTCCACTAGCATTCTTGACGATCACGCTTGTTTTTTCCAACTGTGGAGTGCCCATGCTTCTCCAAACCGCTTCGTTTAGCAAGGTGATATCTGATCCTGTGTCCAGCAGAAAGCTAACTGAATGGCTATTTACTTTCGCTTCCACATATAGGCGAGTTGAATTCACTTCCATCATCGCGTTCGCAATTTTCGCTACGCTGTGCACATGACGTTTCGGTTTCGTCCAGCTTCTGTTCTTACTGGTGTCGCTGCTTCTGTGGATTCTTCGTTTCGAACCTTGCTGAACAAGTGCTTTTCTCTCCGCCACTTCTTCGCAAAACTTCTCCTTGTGACCCGTCTTCTTGCATTTCTTGCAAAACCACTGCTTCGCTTTGCATTCCCTAGCAAAGTGGGCTTTACCACAGTTCCAGCACTCCAGCTTCTTGAGTTCTTCCTTGCTTGTTGCTTCGACAATCTTCGCACAACCAGCTACAGTCTCACTATCCTTCTTGAGACTTAGAAAGTTTTCGCATTCCAGGTACAACTCCTGCAGCGACATTTTTCGTCCGGCCTTGTATTCTTTGTCCAGCACGGCGATGAGTCGCTGCCTGATTTCAGCTTCTTTTTGGCTCTTCAAGCCAAATATCCATAGCAGGCATTTGATCCCGTCGCTGTCGAGGTCGTGGATCTTCGCCTTTTCGCACAGTTCGTTCACTCGACCGGTGTACATGAGGTAATCTTCGGAATCCGCCTTCTCCAACTTCAAACACTGGTACCTCATGGTAAATTCGGAGATCTTCACGTCGAACAGTTGCTTCAATGTTTCGACCGTTTCTTCGAATTTGATGACGGTTACTTCTTTTGGTAGCACATGCCTCTGATATTTTTCGAAACTGTCCTTGTCCAGTTTCTCGCAAAGTAGCCTCACCCTCGCACTTTCCGTGAGCTGCTTCGCATCTTCGACAAAAACGTCCTTGTAGCGCGCATACCATTTACTGAAGCACATGTCCGCTTCGGGGTCGAAGTAGAATTTTTCGATCCTACTGCTGAGGGCGGACATCACGTTCGGAATTTCGACTGAGGTACCGCTTCGTCCTGTGATGTGCTTCAGAAGCTCCATCGTTTCTCTTCGTTCCTCTCTCATCTCCTGGAGCAAGATCAGCAATTCCTCTGAGCCCATCTTCGCCATGCTGATCTATGAATTCGTTTTGACTGCTCTCTGCAGTCTCCTCTTCGCTTTGCTTTGATTTCCTCGGGCTTCGTTGGTTCGGCTACTTCTTCGAATAGTAGCCGCCGCTCCTGATCGCCACTGTTGTGTCCTCCGCGTCGGACACGTCGACTCTTCGTCCTGAGGTAGCACGCGAGGAACACAGAAGATTTATTAGAAAATAATAGAACAGTTAAATATAAGAGAGGCAGATGAGTGAACAGACGAACTCTAGAACTGTAGAACTGAACTGAACTGTCCAAGACTATGAGTGAGCGCCTTTTATAGCGCTCATTTCCCGCGCACTCTGAGGCTAAGATCGAATGCGCGAGGGCAGATCACTATGAGGAAAACAGCTGATCATATACGAACACTAACACAACAAATAATTTTACACCCACTCAGATAATCGTCGGGGACAGGCGGCCATGCGAATTTTAAGCAAGCGGGCACCGGAAGAATAACTCGCTGATTTCTTGCAGTCCGTTTGCAGAAATTTGGGATAATTTTGGCCAATTTTTGGACGAACGCTCAGAGAACTACTGTGGTTCTTTTATGGATAGATTGCGCCCAGTGGCCGCATCCAACAATACATATTTTCGCGGACTTTCCACGAGAACAACATACTCTATAAAAAAGCGCAGGCACCCCCATGTGGCGGCGGTCGATGTCGTTCTGTTCGTGCCACTTTTGGTTTGTTTAGCACTATGCTCTATGTACCACCCCCGCTCTCCTTCCCCCCCCCCGGGTATACTTGCACTTTTTCACTGCCCTTTTATAAGTGGTCTTTGAAATCAGACTGTCTTCGGGTTTGTTTATAAAGGTTCCCCACGCAACCAAGAGCAGCCAAAAGTCACCACAACTCTGTTGGCGGTGAGATCGATTAGTCTCATCTCCACTCTACATTATTGCTTCGCTTCAGTTTCTTTTTCTCTAGAACTGTATTTCCTCGGAGAGCAAAAAGCAAGTGGGAATTTATCAAAACTACGTCTCTCGCATCGTTTGCTCGGAACATAATTATTAAGTCCTACCACCCAAATATCTCCTATCCAGATTTTCTACAGGTATTAGGCTGTTGCATAAATTATGTCCGTTTTTCTGGACCTATTTTCCGAGCAACTTTTCCTCAAAAATGTTTTGTTCGATATAGATTATGCATATCATTAGAAAGCATTCTTCATATACTTTCTTGCTGTCATGAAATTAAGCTTCTATCTCATCTGCCAGAATCACCAGCATTTCGCCAGCTTCACTCAAATTCGGAATTTAATTGCTATAACTTTCTTGGCCACAATTCAGACGCAATTGAACGAATTTACTTTGAAAACATAGCTACTGTATGGGATGAATATTGCTCATCTATTGCATGTTCAAGTAAATTTTTCGAATATATCTGGACTGAGAAATCCACGCCTCAAAATAGGTACTCGCTGCATGGCATTCTATGGGTTGAAAAGTTTTCTGATTAAGACAATCGCCAAAGCTTCACTCATTTTTGTATGCTTGAGGTCAGGATATCTTGCCTACAATTTTTGCAGAAAAGCTTAACTGCAGTACATGTGCAAATTTTCATACTTTGTGGCCTTCTGACCTACCACAGTTAGACTCAAAAAAGTGAACAGTTTTGGACCTCTATCTTTTCTCTCCACAGGTCCCCTTCGTTGAAGTTGCTTCTATACAAACGTATACGAATGGCTTGCGTCTACGAAATAAGCTGATTAGCAGCTATAAGAACAAAACTTGAACAGAGTTGTAATTTCTCAAATACGAGGTTTTCAAAAGAAAAACTTTTTGTTTTTTGACGCATGGTTTTCTTCCCGTTTGCGATATCATTATATGCAGGTGCGCGCTAGATTACGAGTTTACTGCCTCTGATGGTCTTGATTGCATACAAGGATATGAAGATCGGACAAATAATAGCCTTTCAAAGTGAAACTTTGCCAAACGGATATTATTGTGCAACAACCTAATATTTTCGGCTTCCTCTTGCCGAAGAGTTTGCTTTCTAAACCACTCTGAGCTCGCAATTAACGAAAGGTGAAAAGCGTCTTATAGAACACTAGTTGACTTACCCGGCTCCGCCCGGCCCTGTCATTATTATATTCGTAATCAGCATGCTCGATTACCCCCCTGTGCTAACTCCCAGCCCCGTAGCTCAAAATTTGCAAAAAATCGATAAAATCGATATCGATCAATGACGAAAAGTAGCCTATGACACCCGCCGGGGCCCGAAGTGTATGTGTGCCAAGTTTGGTCCGTATTGGTTCAAAAAATATTCTATTCGGAACATACGTACACACATACAGACAGAGATACAGACAGACATACAGACAAACAGACATTCAGCTTTATATATAAGATGATAACGTGCAAAATCTCTGTTGTTATGTTATTGCTTCAAAGAAAAATGCAGGGAATTCGAAGATACATACATGAGTATCTTCACAAATATCAAATATCGTTTTCTTTGAAACCAAATATACAGATCGTTTCAATCACAAATAGGCGAAATTTTTAAGGTGGAGCATTGCGTCCGCATCGCTGGAGGCTTTGCGAGCGCATAGCGCTGGTGTTTTGCCAAGCAAGGAGTGAGGAGAATGAAGAGACGCAAACATGGGTCCCTAGCACGGTGTGATGTACTGTAGCTGCGAACGGCGCGAACTGTTGCGAAGCGGATTCCCGCCAATCCAATTTCCCCCTAAACTAGGCTGGAACTTACCGTAGGTTTTTCGTATTTTTATGAACGGCAAAGCAAGTTACACCACGCCAGAGGTGTGGCCTAAGCTTTTTTGCAAAAAGAGGGTTCCAAGTAAAAAAGTTCTGAAGATGAATTACACTGTATGGTTCATTTTCCGACCCAAGTGATGTACGAATCAAATTAGAGGAACAGTCAGCAAACAGTTTTCGTTTTACTACATTTTGTTGTTCTACTAGTTACTCTCGTTCACTACTGGAAGCGTTAGAGCATGATATTCCATATTATTCTGCTATTGTTATTTTGTCAGCATAAATTTCAGAACGATAATTGCATGTCTTACAACTTCTCTAAAATTGTTGTTTCGGTAGGTCTGAAAAATATGTGCGCAAAATTTGAACTTTTTCTGAAAAAAAACGTTTTTTTTATCAGGTATCTTACGATCTGTCCGCATTGCATGTGTTAAATGCATATGCTGAGAAATATGCCTATCATGCTACAAATGTTTTGAAATGAGAAAGAAGTCGAGCAGCTATATTTTTGGTAATTGATCTACCTCCTGAAAATCTGGTTGCTCGAACAAAATAAATTGCTGAGATCTCAATGAAAACCTCAAGGTTACAAACCTACATACCCAGCTATCCATCTATAGCGATTTTGTCAACTATTTGATGTATTTAGACACAAAAGCTTTGTTGACAGTTGCAGCGACTTTACGCGAAACAGGAAAGTATAAAAATAAGAACTTTCTTGCAAACTAAAGTTTTTGAGGTGATTAGGTTTCTGTGTGCACTACCACTTCCAGCGTTGCTGCAATTGGATTGAAATCCGCGAAGGCTGCAATTGCTTACTTACTTCAGATAAACTAGCGCTGAAATTCATCAAAAAAGGTGAATTTAAATCCCACCATGTCAGGGGTTTTGAGCGTGAATGCCTACGGTTGAATAAAAATTTTTTTTCGACATGTGCTAACTGTGAATGGTTACGGCAACTTATGGATTGTTAAGTTAGATTGATTTTTTTAGCAACCATGTGAATATGGAGATATAATTCTGGGAGTTGTCTGTCGGAATTCCAAACGTATTGTCCCGAATATTGGTTTATCGATAAGAAATTTGTATACGACTAGATATAGGCACTCCACCGTGTTAACTCGAGCAGCAGTGAATAGTAGCTGAAATGGGCCGGAGGATTGAAAGAATATATGAGCTCACTTTTTTGAGACCTTAGTAGCTGAGGATGTTCACATTAGTGAACCTAAAGATTGGAAAGAAGAAGAGACAGATTGGCTAAGTTTTGGGTATGGCGAATAAACCTCAACTTTCATAACTTTATTTGTAAGAACATTCAAAAGTTGATAGTATTGCATGGAGAGAGGGGGAGGAGGGGAGGAGAAGTTATATAGAAAGCTAGGAAGATAGAAAGCTCAGAAGAAAGTATTAGGTTGTCCGGAAATTAATGCCCGTTTTGAATTTCAACCGAAACAAGTCATACACTTCTCATTTCTAAATAGGTTGCAAAGTATCATTCGATAGAGCAAAGCAAGCTCTATAAGGTGGCCTTCTTGCTTTTGCAACAGCTCTCATCCCCCTCGAGTTTCGAGCGAAAAACTAAAAAGACTCAGCAGCCCGAAAAATCGAAAAAAATCGTAACTCAGTTCTAAAAATCCTACAAAAATTCTTACTTGCTCACGTAAACACTATCCACATAGAACATCTATATACGCCTTTACCGTTTTTTTTCCTCTGTTAGAAATCAAGAAAACGAAAATTCTCGTGCATATGCCAAAGTAATGCTGTGCCATCCCCACATAGGTAGTTGTATACCACAAGCCAGTAGAAGTACAAACATAAATTCTCAGATCCCTACACGCTTTAGTTCTCGAGAAATTTGAATATTAGCTTGGACCACCTAACCAGGGAAAGCTGTATTCGGTATTTCTCGAGAACTAAAGCTTGTAGAGAGCTGAAAATTTAAGTCTGTACTTCTACAGGCTTGTATTATACAACTACCTATGTGGGGACGGCACAGCATCACTTTGGCAAATGCACGAAAATTTCCGTTTTTTTGGTTTCTAACAAAGGGAAAAATACGGCAAAGGCTTATATAGATGTTTTATGTGAATAGTGTTTACGTGAGCAAGTTAGAATTTTTGTAGTATTTTTATGAACTGAGTTACGATTTTTTTCGATTTTTCGGGCTGCTGAGACTTTTTAGTTTTTAGCTCGAAACTCGAGGGGGATGAGAGCTGTTGCAAAAGCAAGAAGGCCACCTTATAGAGATTGCTTTGCTCTATCGAATGGTACTTTGTAACCTATTTAGAAATGAGAAGTATATGACTTATTGCGGTTGAAATTCAAAACGGGCATTAATTTCCGGACAACCTAATAGTTACGATTCTCAGTATTTTCGGAGACAAATTTGGAGAGGAGAACCCTAAACCTAATGCTAGACCGAAGACTGTATGGAAATGTGTGGAGAATTTTGTTCAAGAAAAGGCAGACTAGAAGTTCAGCAGAAGATTCTTCCTTCGTTGCTCCCTTCCCCTCTTTCTCAGTAGGCTTAGGACCGCATGCACTAACATCCCTGCGGCGAGGGGAGCGGCGTCCCCAATGATGAAAAAGCCGCAGCGGCGTCCGCACGCGGTCCCTTCATAACGGGGGACGCCGCTCCTCTCGCCGCAGAAACGTTAGTGCATACGGGCCTTAGAAAAAAGGTGGGGAGGGGAGGGGGATGCTTAGTTTAGAACTCAATAAAACTCAAGGATGGCGTGAAAACAGCACGCATGCACATGATAACGTTCACAGTGCTTTGCAGAGGGAAGGGGGAACTAAGTTGCCCTAATCCCATTTAAGTCAAAATTGGCATGGCGGGAGTCCGCATCCTTAGGGTTTCGCGCTCACGCCCACGGCCTGCTTCTCTGCTCTTTTTTCAATCCTTTTGCTCTCTCCGACAGCGCGCATATGCAGGGCAAACGCATAGCGCTGCAGGCGCGCAAACTTACGCCGACGGTTCCGGTTGATTCCGATTGGAGCAGACCGTACTATTGAACGATGAGGTGAAGCCTGTAAGTAACAGCCTCAGTAAGAAGTAAGCCTGTAAGTAAAGGGGCATCTACGTCACGTTTGCTAAAACACTTTGAAATCTTTAGCCAAATTAAAGGTACACTGTAGAGCTGGCTTGAAGTGAGGCAGAGTGCACTATTGGTTACTCTTCGTTAGGAGAATAATGGCCTCTGCAGGTTCGCAGCAATGCCAAATTTTTTTGAATACTCAAAATTTGTAGTGGATTTTAGGGCTGATTTCACCACTAATTTTGTGCAGGTTTGAGCAGTTTAATGTCAAATTTTTTCGAGTTTTGAAAATTTTCAGGCAAATGTCCTAGCAAAGTGCGATGCTTATGTTCTGATTGACCTTAAATCCTTTATAACTAACTTCAGCTCTCTCGGAGTTTTAAGAGGGCGGAATGTTTTAGTAGTGCAAAACCGTTATAAAAGTGTACAGTGTAAACCTAAAGTAATGAAGAGCAATCAGTGATTTACTCCACAATGTGAGTAAGAAGCGAATCAGTAAGAAACCAGCTTTCCAATATAGTACCTGAAGATTGGCGAACTTAGGCGAGACAGATATCAACGACGGGAGTACAAAAATTAGGTAGTTTTTGGGACACGATGTATCGGACTAAATGACAAGTTTGCCTAAAAATTGCACGACCTTTGTGCAAATGGAACGATAGGGACAATTGAGGTAAAATATGGATTGGAACAGCTACAGTTTAGATGTATGGGATCTATTCATAACACTTTATTTAAAAACTAGGTTAGGTTCTTGAAGAGGAGGGAGATTTAAAACTTATGGGATAAGTAAAATCTTTGGTGCCCAGTTGAGTAAATAAGGTGTGGAGAGGGCAGAAGTGTGGAAAATATCTGATAACAAGTTTTTAGAGCTACTCGGCTAGGATGTTTGGAGAGTTTTGGGAGAAATGAGGAAGTAAGGGATCTTTCTTAGATAAATTATGGAGAGACCTTGAATGAAGTTCTGCTCCGAAGGGAGGGAGGTCACAACGCAATGACTTTTACTGTCTACATTTCAAGAAAGGAAGGTTGCGAAGATTCAAAAATGACTGGAAGGTTTTAGAAGTAAGATTTCGTAATAGAGAAGGGGCACTACATTGAGGCAAGTTGGGTAAGAATGAAAATTAAGATTTTAGCGGCACCCGCTCAGCATTTAGGAGGGGGAAGGACTTAAAAATTTTTGTAATGAAATCTTTTGCTTAGAAATAATCTGAGGTTCATTTGAGTATAGAACTCGGAAAAGAGTTCGGTCAATTCGGTGAAAGCGGGTGAAATGCTATGGTATCTTGGCCATGGAAACCAAGAAGAGTTGACAGAAATCTTAGATATTTGTCATCTCTACCCCGCACACTTCCCGATCTAAATGGATCTGCATAATTTATCATGTTTGTAGAATTGAAGGTATGTAGGAATGCTTTTCGCTGTAAAGGATATGTTACAGGACCAATAATTTTGAGTTTTAAACATATCCTACTTCACACACACAGCCAGTTCAAAGCGCGCGAAGCGGCGCTTGAACTCAGATAATCGCCGGGGGCAGGCGATCCACAAGCTCGCGCTTTTCTGCAGGCCGTCAGCAGAATGTTGGGGCGTGGCCAGGCCTTCAGCGGGCGGCATCTCCTTTACGGTCGCATATTCTGCCAGCGGGCAACAATACAGCATTTTCTCCAAGAGCTCGGCAAATAATTTCTTTCAGCGAGCGCTGGCCAAATTTCAACAAGCGCTCAGACTCTTTTTCAGACAATCGCTGGGGGCAGGCGGGCACCGGAAAAATAGATTGCTGATTTCTCGCACCCCGCTCGCGGATTCTTTGCAAAGCAATCAGGACTTTTCGGAAGACCGCTTGCTGAGTCAGCGGATTTTTGAGAGACCGCCTGTTGAATTTTTTTTCGCTCTTATCTTTTGCAGATATATTGCTGAATCTCTGAGGAATCGAGAACTCAGCAAGCGGTCTTCCGAAAAGTCCTGATTGCTTTCCAAAAAATCCGCGAGCGGGGTGCGAGAGATCAGCAATCTATTTTTCCGGTGCCCGCCTGCCCCCGGCGATTGTCTGAGTTCAACGCAGTTTCGGGCATACGCCGAGTAAAGATGAGACTCTATGTGGCAGAGGTGTCATCGATGGTTTAATCACTCAAATTGGGAGTACTTTCTCTTAGCGGGAGGTACCTACGGGCTGTGCAGTCCTTCACAAAGGACCGTGCGGCCCTCAATATTTTTGCATATTCTCGCGGAAAGTCCGCGAGAATGCGGATACTGCGCCGCAACTAATCTATAGAAAAACGTACTTCTCCAAGCACTCCTCTAAAAATTGGCCAACATTCTTTCAAATTTCTGCAAGCGGACCGCATGAAATCAGCGAACTATTTTTCCGGTGATCGCTTGCTCAAACATCGCATGGCCGCCCGCCCCGTGCAATTATCTGAGAACTGGTCTTATATACAAAGCTGAATGTCTGTCTGTCTGTATGTCTGTGTGTCTGTATATGCGGAATAGAAATTTTTATTACTGAACCTATTTGGACCAAACTTGACACACATATACTTCGGGGCAGGGAGCGTGTCACAGGCTACTTTTCGTCATCGGTCGATATCGATTTTATCCATTTCATCGTTTTTTGCAAAGTTCAAGCTACAGGGCTGGGAGCTGGCACAGGGGGTAAGTGAGCATGCTGATTACCGATACAAAATGTTTTTGAAACCGTCCATTAATTTTATCAATGTTGTTGAGTTTTTTGCAAAGTTTGAGCTGTGGGGCTGGGAGTTGGCACAGGAGGGTAAGTGGTCATGCTGATTTCGAAAACAACACAGGGAACGGGAAATGAAGTGTAAAAGTGGGCGCAGAGAAAGGTGGTACAGAAATAGGGATGGGACCTTTATTACAGTGTTTTGACAGGGCCGAGCGGAGACGAGTAAGCAAGCTAGTGTAAAATAAGGTAAAATTGTGGGCACCACGGTCCTGTGGAGGACTGCACAGCCAGTAGGTACCTAACGCTGGGAGGAGGTATCCCAAACTCGGGTAATTAAACCATCGATGACACCTCTGCCACATAGAGTCTTACATTTGCTCGGCGTACGCCCTAAAGTGCGTTAAAAGAGTCCGAGCACTTGCTGAAAGTTTGGTCAGCGTTCGGTGAAAGAATTTATTTGCCGAGCGCTTGCGGAAAATGCTGTTTTGCTGCCCGCTGGCAGAACATGCTACAGCAAAAGAAGTACTGCTCGCTGAAGATTTGGCCACGCCCAAAAATTTTGCTGACCGCATGCAAGAAAGCGCGAGTTTGCGGACCGCATGCCCCCGGCGATTGCCGGAGCACTTGCGGGTGATAAAACGCAATGAAAGCCAAAATCCGACATCCGAAAATCCGTCGGTATAAGCCTAGTCAGACCAAAATGCGAAAAACTGTATTCCACTGAATTCTGGTTACCTTTTTGATTTAGATACTATTGTGGACACTTATTTTGCTCAATATCACCCATGCGGTCTTTGTAGCGCTCTCACAGGTAGAGAGTCACTATTCTGAACGCTACTCCTCTACGAAGCCTATTATTTGAGGGAGTACATCTATATAAAATCTACATGACGCAAGATGTTTGTGATGTGTCTGTTCCCGCTATTTTCTGTTATTCCGTAAGAATGCCGGCAACCTCCTGCTTTTTCGCACAGACACTCGTCCATCTTTCTATAGTAATTGAAAGAGCGATGGCTTTGAAAAATCTAAACAAGTATGAGTCTCGTAGTTCAACTGCTGGAAAAGTAATGGCTGTAATGGCGGTAATATATGCTATAGTGCCAAGATACTATTCCCGAAGTCAAGCTTTAGATTGTCTTTGCATTCGCTGTAGTAATTGTTTGTATGTACAACTACGATTTTGGTAGAAACGAACTATACTGTTCACCAATAACTAAAGAAACACGAGCGAATTTTTCTATAACAAGCTATTCTATCATGCCTGTGGAAGCGCTGATTGTCGCGTGCTTCTACTGTGTTTATCACGCGAACAAGAAACAAATGTATGTTTTGGAGATCAAAACCAAGCTCTGTTAGTATTTCTCACTATTGAAGTAACCTCTACATAATGCGCATGAATTTTCAAGCCCGAGAAAACTTTATGGTATTACGTTTACTTATCCCATTAGCTGCTTTTCATTTCGTAGTGTACAGCAGCTTTTTTGGAGCTATCGGAATCTCTACAAAGCTCAATTCTCTTCTTAGTGCTGCAGCACTAAGGGCATATACTGCTGCCGTTTATGTAAGTACTTATCTCGGTACACATTACCTACGATTATTTTGCTATTTTCCTCTATTTTAGGTTTTCCCCATTTATAACGTGTGCTCTCCCCTATTGCTATGGTATATCTTGCGACAATACCAGCTATCGCGGAGTAAAGATCTCGCTAAAATGTCCTCAAAAGTTAGTGACGAAAGTAATGTGTACTTCTCTAACTATGCCTGGAATACGAAATAAACTTTCTTATTTACTTGCTGTTTAGCAGAAAAAAAGAATTCTAATTTTTAGCAGTTTCATGTCAATGGAAAAAAATTAACTGAGAAGTTGAAGGCAAGCCCACTCAGATCGGTTTTCGTCCACCTCCTGATGTAGGAATATGTAGTGCGAAGTGAAGACTCCCAAAACTTTCTTACTGATACCTTTTTGGCAAGTGGACGAATGCATCTTCAATAGTCCCAACGCATGCAATCAAAAGTCCCGTCGTATGCAACAACACTATATACATGCGTGTAAATTGTGCTACGTCGTAAGGCGTCATGAATCCTTGGATTAACGGGTGTGATTGGAAAAGTTTGTGCTGGGATTCCCACGGACTGGAGGCATGGCTCGACCCGAGCTGGCACCAGAACTATTGGAAACCAGTTGGAAACACGGCTCCGCCCGGAGCTGTCAATACTTACTTACTTAGATACTTAGATGGCAGGCTTCACGTGACGTGCGGGCCCCAACACATAAATTTCCAGTTTTCCCCGTCCCTCGCTTCATACATCCACGATCTTCTTGGTTGACGTCGCTGGCAGCGTCCACAAAATCCAGATGCGAAGATCGTATCCAGTTGATTTCTCAGCTAGTCCACCTGTTTCACGAACACGTCTGCCCGTCTCGTTGGAGGTTGGAGGTCTTCCTCGAATACGTTTTGATTCGGAGGAATCCACTCCGTTGTTCTTAGTGTCCATCTGTCGTCTGTTCTTTTCTGATGATGTGACCGGCCCATCGATGAGTCGCTTTCGCAACGTATTCCGCTGAGTCACGAAGACGGAACATTCTGCTCATACCCGTACTACGAGGTTCGACGGATGTTGTTTGTATCTGGTCATTTCCAAAAGACTGCGCTCTAGCGTTCTGTGGGTGGTCTTCAGAGCTTTCACGCGGCTACGGTGTCGCCCAAGTCTCAGCTGCGTAAGCGCTGGGAGAACGGCTGAATCGAACAGGCGCGCAGCCGGGCCCGTCAGTGGTCGGTGGCTTCCTCCAGAGACCTGAAGCGGCTCAGGCAGCTCTTCTTCTTCTTTTAATTTCTTCCTCAAGTCGTTCTCCATGTTTATCGAACGTCCAAGATACACGTAAGGCCCCGGACAGAGTTCATGCGATTTGATCGTCACGATTCGATCGCCGCGATTTCCATTCATTTTCATTTTACATTCAAAAATTCCGGGCTGGAAAAGTATCACAATCAAAATGCAAGCTGGTCGGCATGTAATGAACTCGTAAAACCTAAGGCATACCTCACGCGACTCCGCTGCGCGAATTGGCACAACAACGACTTTTCGTAATTCGCGTCATTGCGCTGTCTTTGGTCAGAACTTGCTCCGTTTGCAACAACTTACAGAAGCTACCCAAATATGCATCCGAGAAGCGCGCACGATAAATTTGTAGAAATCTGGCAAATCACCAAGTCGCGTGAAAGTGGCGAATCGGCCGAATCGCGTGAGGTATGCCTTAGGCCTAACAGTTGTCTTGTCGCGACTGAATTGCGACGATCAAATCGTGTGAACTCTGCCAGAGGCCTAAAAAGACGTCTCCATAATAGGGATGCTTTGCAATTTCATTTCCGCATCTTCGCAAAGCGCTTCTTCATGAATTGAGTGTTTTTCTGGTTTATTCGCAATCCGATCTTCTTCTCTACTTCGTTTATTCCTTCAGCATCGTCTCTGCTTCAGTGATACTGCTCAAAAAGAAAACGATGTTGCCCGCAAAACGAAGGTTCGACAGGAATCTCCCATCAACTCGTATACCTCTCTCGTCTCAGTTAAGTGACTTCATCACTGCTAGGCCGCGGTAAACAGCTGGGCGAAATAGTGTCGCACTGTCGAACCCCATTCCCATTTAGGATGGTCAGGGAGCGATGGAATAGCTGCATCGTTGTTGTAAAATCCATGTAGCAGTCGGCTAGTGTCCTCACGTAGGCTGGGTCCACTCCTTGATCGACTAGCGCTGACAGGATGACGTTGGTCTCGACGCCATTAAAGGCTTTCTCGTAGTGACAAAGGTTAGCACAAGAGGCATCGGTACTCCCGGCAGACTTCTATGGCCCTCGAAACCGTCTCGAATGTGGTCCATGCAGGTTAATCCTTTGCAAAATCTAGCTTGTTCTTGAATTCAGCTTCGTCCAGCGTCCTAGATATGCGAGCGACGATAATTTTCGTGAAAGGCTTGTACAGCACACTCAGCAGGCATACTGGACGGTAGTTCCGAAGAATCTTTCATTCAAGCACCTTTCTCATAGAGAAGGACGGTTCTTGACGTTCTCCACTGATCGGGAATCTTTCTTTTTGAAGGTATGATGTTAATTTTTACTGTCTCTGTTTCTGTGCTCTGAATGTTCAATCGTAGTAATTCGAGTAAGCCCGGGTAAACGGCGGGAGTAACTATGACTCTCTTAAGGTAGCCAAATGCCTCGTCAGCTAACTACTGACGCGCACGAATGGATTAACGAGATTCCCACTGTCCCTAGCTACTATCTAGCAAAACCACAGCCAAGGGAAAGGGTTTGGTAAAAATAGCGGGAAACACCCTGTTGAGCTTGACTCTAGTTTGACATTGTGAAGAGTCACGAGAGGTGTAGCATAGGTGGGAGACTTCGGTCGCCAATAAAATACCACCACTTTTATCGATTCTTTACTTATTCGGTGAGAAGAGGATTGAGCTTCGGCTCTTTATTCTTTGTATCAAGCAAAGCCACCTGGTGGCATTGCGACTCTCGCCGAAGACATGTCAGGCGGGGAGCTTGATTGGGGCGGTACATCTGTCACATCGTACCGCAGGTGTCCTAAGGCTGGCTCAGGGAGGACGGAAACCTCTCGTAGAGCAAAAGGGCAAAAGCTCGCTTGATCTTGATCTTGACTGTTTTCTGGTAAGAGGTGTCAGAAAAGTTACCACAGGGATAACTGGCCTGTGGCAGCCAAGCGTCCATAGCGACGTTGCTTTAAGATCCTTCGATGTCGGCTCTTCCTATCATTGCGAAGCAGAATTCGCCAAGCGTTAGATTGTTCACCCACTAATAGGGAACGTGAGCTGAGTTTTCCGTCGTGAACGCAAAATTCTCGTGATTACGACGGAAAAAGAGTCTGGTCCTGGAGCCGTGGACGTTTCCATAGTCCGAATCACGGTACGCACTTCCACAGTTAGATTCGTGGTGGTACTTCCCCAGTGGGAACACGGGCATAGTCACGGATATTGATGAGCGGAAGAGGTTGGTGCAGAAGTTCTTCGCGATAGATTCCATCTTGTATCGGAAAAAAGTTGGGGTCCCGTCTTCATTTAATAGTGCAGCCAGCGGCACGTGATATTCACGGAAATTCTTTCGGCATCAAGACTTCGTCTTCCTTCGGCTGTTTCCATTATCTTGGCTTGCCTGTATTTCCTGAGATCCTCCTGCAAAGCTGTTCTGAACTGGCGTTGACTATCAGTCGCGCGAGATGGGTGCACTCCGATGCCGCAGGGATTTTCTTCTTATTCGAGTAATTTCTTGGTTTTAAGATGCGTTCCAAGTTCCTCGCAGAACTCAGTGAGGCGCAATCTCTGCAGGTTCGCAATATTTTCAGAAGCCGTCGCAGTCCTACATCAGGTCCTCCTCGAATAAGCCAGTCACAACTTGATATGAGCTCTTTCAGCCTGTCACCGTCGTAAAAACCACTTTCTTCCTTCTTGCGGCATGTGGCAGACTTTCTTTTCCAGCACTCGACTGAATGTACTTTCGCTCGAATGAAGAGGTGATGGAAACAGTGCAGAAGGATGGAAGTACCGAGACATCAAGCAAGCTCCACATTCAGTGGTGAAAATTGTCTCATCTCCGCGTGATGTTCAGCTAGATTTCCAAGTCCATAGGCGATGTTCCTCTTTCAAGAAGATAGACTTCATTAGGATGATCGTGCGGTGGAGGAAAGCCAACGAGATGGTTGCCGTTTTCGTTTCGGTGCCCATATTCAAACTTCCCAATCCTATATTCCTAGTGGCACTCCGATTTTCGCGTTGAAGTCGCCCACAACAAACTTGTGAAAGGAGAAGACTTGTAAAAGGACTTTTCGTGGCGGACGACCTCCTCCACGTCTTCGTAGAAACCATCTAATTTTGAGTCGTCAGCTGCTGATGTTAATGAATAGCAGTTGTGCTGATGGTCTTCTGACGTGGAGATCGTAGTCTTAGGATGGCTAGTCGAGGTGACACGATCTCATGAGAATCGACAAGATGGACGATAGATGGGTGGACGACAAAGCCAACGTCTCCAACGTTTCGTGGAACCTTCTCACCACAAATGATGAGGTTCTCATCACTCATCTGTCGCACGTCCTTCTTCCTGGACGTTTTTCGCAGAGAGATGAGACTGTCTTAGCATTGCAAGTGCAGAGCATGAGGCAGTGTTAATGGCTTGTCGTCCGGGCAGACGTGTCGTTTTTGTCCTATCTAAAAGGCGCCCTGAAGATCTGACATCCTTGCTACCACCCGGCGCCGTAGGCGGGATCCGATGTGCAGGGTTTTTTCATCTCTTCTTGCTGACGTAGTAAGAAATTTTTCCCCTACAAGAGCAGACTTACTAGGTCTACTCTTGATTTTCCACGGGACGATCGTTAACCGGGTGTGGGGCCAGGGCCCGGCACGCGTTGGTTTGGAACATTTTTGGAAACGAAGTCCCTCATGACTTCGTGAAAATTTACGAATTCCCTTTTGACGTAAAAATCAATATAGAAACCCTTATACATCAACATGGCAATAGAAAAGCGAAAAAGCGCATTATGAGGTACCTGATTTACCAAAAAAGCAAAAAAAACATTCTGAGTTATTAAAGGCTTTGTCATTGAGTATGGTACCATTTTGGTGCTCAGAATGTCGAAAACCCCCTAAGCAAACCAAATATGTGGCCTCAACCATCTGGCGATGCTTTTTTCGCCACATAGTTCAAAGGACGCCGCATGTGATTGAAGCGCGATATCTATGAAAGCTTTCATAGCTTTATTCCTAAAGCTTTATTCCTTACCATTACTGGTTGTCTTTTTTCTGAAAAGTGAACCGATGTGCTGCTGATCAGCATACAATAATATTTCTGACCAGCACCTTGTATTTTTCAAACATTTCCTTTTCTTTTTTACATCACCCTGCCTGTTTTTGGAATTACCATGGAAGATGTGCATGCGAGAACATTTGTTTCGGAAAGAGTTAAACAATCTTTAGACATTTACAAATATTTTTGAATGAAGAAATTCTTATTTCTGTAGATGAACAGCAACAAGCAAGGGAAATGTTTTTGAAACCACCTTGTCTTCCGCTTTTAGAGAATATACAGGGTGTCCCAAAAAAAAAATGTATCGAACGTTTGATCGTTAATATCTCGCTTCCCAAGAAGTCTTTTGCCTTGCTTCAGGTACCGTTTTGTAGAGCTGGCTTCAACTTAGGTTTGCATTGTGGAACGAATCACCCATCTTTCTTCATTACTGTAGGATTACGGTAGAAACTTGAAGCATATGGTGTCAATGTGGAAAAAGCTGCCGTTTCAAAATTTTTCAAAAAAATGTGAAAACTTGTGTATGGGGTTTTTATGGACGCTGAGTTCAATACTCAACTATTCACAAGATTACGAAGCTTTCTAAACGGTGTAACCGCATTTTTTAGGAACGTTGAAAAATGGCCGCTGCCTCTTACCTGGCATAACTCTTCAATGAAGCATCATAATAAATTGGACACCTTCCAGTTATAATCAGCAACTCTAATTAGCCTAGTGTAAAAGTTTTCAGGCTGTTTTGTTTCCTTCCTGGGGCAAAATATGGCCTTTCATTGCTTAAAACCCTCTTTGAAGTTTCTACCGTAATCCTACAGTAATGAAGAGAGATGTGTCATTCGTTTTATAATGCAAATCTAAGTTGAAGCCAGCTCTACAGACTGGTACCTGAAGCAAGGGAAAAGACTTCTTGGAAAAGGAGATATTAACGATCAAACGTTCAATACATTTTTTTGGGACACCCTGTATATTAGGTTGGCACATCGGCAAATGACTTTCTTTTCAATTAGTATCGGTTTTTGAAAAGTATTGCTCGCTTGAGTAAAAAATCTCAAACAACAAACTTCAACTTTGAGGGAACGAAAGAATATAATCATTTTTTTGTGATTCTCAAAAACTATTGGCGCGTGCTTGCGAGTATGTAATTAATCCTTATGCTTGTGACGTTTGAATCACCTCACGCCTCTCTCCATTATGCTGATGTACAATCAAGTAGTCCGCTTACAAGAGAATAGTCGGAAATGGAAGGGCCCAATCCAAACAAGCTGCTTACCTTTAGATGCAACATGAAACGCTGACTTCGAATCTGTATTCTATATCTGCTTAGCGCCGATATGAGCGAAGTTATAAGCAGTTAAAAGCCGTTCTTATGCTAAGAAAATCTCTTACAATGCGCAAATTTGGCAGTATAGAGCCATATTCGACTTAATGCTGTGCCAAAACATGTAGATAAATTACTTTATATTCTCAAAGCTTAGAGGTGAAAATGCAACAATGTGCTCAACTCTGCAATTTTCATGTATGATTTTTTCGCAATGAAACTGCTCTACAAAGGCGCTAAGCAGATATGGAAAACAGATTTGAAATCAATGAATGTGCTGCACCGAGTGGTATGCAGCGTGCTTGGATTGGCCACTTCAACTTCTGATCAATCCCCTGTTAATATAGTGTGCTCGCACTGCAGGCGAAATCTGAACTGAAATTCAAAAAAATTTGCGCGTGAACAAATAGCTGCGCCTATGAGCGGGCCAACTGCATGCGCGAAATGCCGGCATTACTGGCAATGGCTATTTGTTTGTTTGGCAAGTTTCATCGCATTTTATAGTAGACGTCATCCGTCTAGTTACGTCGGTACGATGTGTGTTACTGCACACAAATTTGAAGTCCTGGATGAGGCGCTGGGGTCCCGCTATATCGTGCTTACACCAAGTGCACAGTATGGTTAAAATTTAACGTCAAGCTGTCTATTTTTTATATTTTCATGCTTTATTCCGCTCTTAGCTTCACACACGGTCTGGTTTTCGGTTATTTGTCGTTTTTATATGCATGCATGCCGTTTCACATCGAATATCACAATAACACTTTTACTTTCAGGAGAAGGCAGAAGATGGGCAAACTTGCAAGATTCTAGAGTAAGTCTGCTTTCGTCAATATTGTCGTATATAGAAAAAGCAGAGTATCCTTTGAGCAGTATTAGTTTCAAATTCCTTCTCATTGATATTAAAAGCTGTGGTTTTTTATGCTGAGCTTGTTTTGAGTAGCTTTTCTAGATAGAAAGTTGAAACTCGTACTGCCTAACAGATACCCTACTCTTTCTTCTTAAAAGCAGACTACTTTGAAATTTTGCAAGTTTGCCGATCTTCTGCCTCCTCCTGAAAGTAAAAGTGATAAATTTTGAGATACTCGATCTGGAACGTCATGCATGGCGTATAAAGGCGACATATAATCGAGAACTAGACCATGCGTAAAGCTAAGAGCAAAAAAAACATCAAAATGGAAAATAAGCAGTATGGCGTCAAATTTTAGCCGTACTATGCACTTGGTGTAAAGAAGGTACGGCGGGACACCAGCGCCTCATCCAGGATTTCAAATTTGTGTGCAGTAACACACATCGCACCGAGGTGACTAGACGGATGACGTCTACTATACCTCTACTTTTCTAGATCAGCGATTTGACCTGAAGAGGGAGTATAAATGATTCCGAAATTGTTGCAAAACGGCGAAGATTGAGCGTGCCAATCATTGTGTAAGGTTATTATTCTAAGGTATGTGTGACTTCAAAAGTTTTCGTTTTATAGGACTGCTTTTATGCAACTTGTGCGCATCTTGCCATTTTGGTTGCGAAGCAGCAACTGATTTCATTAACTCTGCTCTCATGGCTTCTTTTGTAAATTGCTTCTCATTTCGTGAAAGGCTAGGTAAATTATTTCGTATGATCACGTGTGCCCTTGCACACGTGATCATAATCTTTGGCGTCCCAATCCTGGATTCTTGGAGCAGGCGACCTTTCAAATAAGTATCTAGAATGTACCCAGTGTTTTTTTTCCTTTTTGGGTACCAAAGATCTCAAAGTAGGTAAGTTATAGCAACCGGCCAGTCTCTTGCGTTTTTGCCATTCAAATCCAGGATGGGGACGCCAAAGATGGACGGTGTATGCAATACACACATGATCATATGAGATGACTCGACTGTAAACTCCACAGGAATGACTTCAAATTTCAATTTTTCTACACCGGTCACAAATTTAATTCCGAACTCTATGGTTCATCATGAAGTACTTAAACAAATTTTTGTACAGATGATTGTGCATATTTTTCTTTTCCAGTTTCCTTCATTTGCTCTTGGATGGTCATCGCGACTTTCCATCTTGAATTGGTTTCCGTTTTGGTTTTCATCTTAGTTTTTCTCATTGGTGGTTACGTTGCTTTTGACTAGTCGGTTTCGGTAATTAGAATAGATGCTGACTGGCTCCAGTCTGGTGCAAGCAATCTTCGTTCAGAATTATCATTTTCGTAATCATGCATATCCGTTTATTTATCGAATTGACTAATACGTGAGTATCTCTTACCTTTTCTGCTGAGCACCGTGATTACATTGCTCCATCTTCATGCAACTGGTCTCACTCATGCTGAAACACACAGGCCCCGGCCAGACTTAGCTCGAAAACGCCAAAAAGCGCCCAAAAGCGCTCAAAAGCGCCTAAGCGCTCAAATCTCTCCAATGTCTCTTCGCTTTCTCGTGCGAGAAGAAATGAGAGAGATCAGAAAAATTTGGGCGCTTTTTGGCGTTTTCGAGCGAAGTCTGGCCGGGGCCTGTGTGTTTCAACACGAGTGAGAGCAGTTGCATGAAGATGGAGCAATGTCAGTCAATGTCAGTCACGGTGCTCAGCTGATAGAAAAGATAAGAGATACTCACGTATTAGTCAATTCGATAAATAAACGGATATGCAGAATTACGAAAATGATAATTCTGAACGAAGATTGCTTGCACCAGACTGGAGCCAGTCAGCATCTATTCTATTCTAAGCATTGTGTTTTTGTCGTTCAGGAAGCGCTAGCGACAAAGATGAAAGAAGTAACTTCCATTGATCTACAGCAAATCAAAAATATCCAAAACGCAATCGACTCAATGAGACCATCATCAGACTCAGTTGTGAGGACCCTAGCTGGAATCATAAAAGAACAAAGCAATATCATAGCTGGACTAGTTCTGGCTGTAAGTAAGGTAGATCCAGAACGGAGGGTCAAATGCAGTTCTTTAGATAGACGCTATTCTCTCCAATCAACAAGAACATGGTGAGCAATTACGAAAAACGTCATATCACATAGCCAAAGGCAAGGAGATCACACTATTACGAAAAACGAAATATCACATAGCCAAAGGCAAGGAGATCACACTACCGAAGGATATGAATTTGAGCGAAAGAGTTTTACGAAGTTCTGGAAATTCAACGGCTTTCCTCCATTCAAGGTTAGCTGTTGCATTTGTTATCGATACACCAGCACTTAATTCTGTTCCAGAATGCCAACATAATAGAGTTTTTCAAGAACTGGACGCCCATCTAGGGCACACAAGCATGAACATTTTTTGTTAGTGGTGGTCTACAGGTTCTATTTTTTGAGTGTAAATGAGACTAAAATTTCGAGTCTATCCTGATCGAGAAGTGCGCACTTAGGCCTGTGAGTCAAAACAAGAACTTCAAACGTTTGCATGCAGACAATCCGATAAAAGGGGAAGATTTCATCATTTGCACGACCTGTCTTCATCATTTGCACGACCTGCCCGAAAGTCTGGTTACATTTTTGATAAGTGAGTGATTGATGGTCTTTCTAAAAATTCTAATATAGATCTTCCAGATTTCGTTCTCGATGGTGTTGGCCTCTACGCAGAAGAACTTCAACTGAGTGCTGCTGAATGCGCGCGGAAAAGAAATATGTACAGATAATAGTGTTTCTACCCCTTGATATCTCATTAATTTAAATTTTGGCTGGGCTTAGAGAACGACGACAAGACTAGGACAAAGATGTTTGAAAAAATGTCCGAGGCGAGGCTGAAGTGAAATGGAACAGCGCGAGTGGCTACAGGGAGAGCTTTGTGGGTTTCTTTCAAAGATTGTTTTTCATAAATCTATTGCTCTGAATTTCAGGGCAAATGTGCGAGCATATCATTTTGATGCTGATAAGGAGATACTGTCGCCACGTTCGGTAATATTCATATATGATTTCTCAAATCAGTTAGATTGTCACTTTTTTTCCAGAAGAAACGTTTCTGCCCTACTGCTACACATGCTTCTTTGGCGCACAAGCAAGCGAATGAAGGGGAACATGAGCAAGACGAACAGCACGTCGAAAGTGTGAACTCTATTTCAATCATAGATTTAATCTCAAATATTGATCTCCTACATTCCGCATTGTTTCGATTGACTTTGTTATAGTGATTACAATGTTTTTTCGATCACGGAAGTTAATAAATAGTGGTTCTGAACTCTGTATCGAGCATAGCACCTTTGTAACATGTGTATAGTATGAATTTTTGATTACTTTTACAGGAGAACCATTAGGAGAAAAAGCCCAGCCGGCGAGCCGATCGAATCGCTGCTATATCGCGTCTCCCGCAGGAGACTGCAGCGCGTAGAGCGGGAGTCCCGCCGGTGATTGGATCGCGACATTATAGAGACTACCGCAAAAGCTCCCGGTCTTCTCAGAAGAAGCTTCGGGACAAAAGGGGTGTCGCGCAGGATTATCATCCCGAACGGAATGCAGGAGCCCGATTTTCTCGCAAGCCATTTCACTTGTGTCCCGCAATCATTCCGTCGAGACTCAACTTTTTCACCGGCGGAACTTAACCCCGAATGTCTGAGTAGAGGCCGCTCGGTGAGCTCGTACTTCACATAAAGTAGAGGGGCCAAATTTTGGTCTCATTAACAAATTCTTCAGATCCGTCTGATTGCTTTGAATAATCCTTACGATGGAAATATGCGTGCAATACATGGCGCAGATCTCCAGTGCTATCGCGAAGCAAGAATGGTTGGATTCACAACCACCTTCCGCGAAATGCTAACAATGTGCAGGTAAGCATCCATAACTCAGTGCGAGTGATTGAAATTTTTTTTTTCTTGAGGACTGATTTTGTTCATATAGCCGATTGGGACACACCTGTAGTGAACATTCATGATGAGCTTTGCAATGAAGTAGAGGCAAAATTCAAAACCATAATTTCAACTGAACACGAACTTCTACCTTCTGTGAAGCTATGATACTCTCGAAATCTTCAGTATATGGTAGGCACACTAACACAGCTCGTACAAGGCACGAGCTGCATTGTGTACAATTCGAGCGATTAACAATAGACTGGTAACTGAAAAGTGGCAAACGCCGCCCTTACTGACCTAGACTCCCCTGTTTGAACATCTGCTGTAGTTTTTGCTCTCGTTGATGCATTGGACCCCAAAATATTATACTAAGTCTGGAAATGTTTGAAAATTTCTCAACAACTCAAAATTTCTTTAAAGACATTACTAAGAGTTTTGTGACAGTCCAGACAAGCGCATTGGCATGGGACGAAAAGCGGAGAAATACGCGCTGGAGGCTATTGTCATGATTGGCGATCCAGTTACGGCGCGGATCCCCAATGCTATCGCGAGGCAAGAATGGCTGGTTTTACAACTACCTTCCGTGCAATGGCTTTCTAACGATGTGCAGGTAAGCATCAAGCATAACTCAGTGCAGGTGATTGAAAATTTTTTTGAGGATTTGCTCCGAATTGTCCACACAGCCGATTGGGACACTCCGGTAGTGAACGTTCGTGGTGAGCATTTATTCGCAAGTTGGAGAGCAGTGCTCAATGATGGGCAACGCACAACTCGTCCACTGTACTTATTTGATTAGCGTGAGGTCATTGTTGATGACCATAGGTGAGTGGTTTCTATTAAGTTGGTGAAGAAGTTTTCGGACATTGCACTAGACAAAGTTTTTGCCTCGTTGGAAGTACTATCTGAGGCATATGGCATTTCAAAATTTTAACAGAGGAAACCAATCCCTACAAATCCACATCAAGCACGTGTATTATCTATGTTTCGGATCGAAATAGAGGCGAAAATTCGAAAACATAGAATACCGATTGATATGGTAGCCACTAGGACCGCCACGACCTGTATTGTACACAATACGATTGTAAAGAACAAAGCGTCAGTTGGAATGAGGCAAACTCCGTCCCTACCGACCCTAGACCCTAGGCTACGTGCCAGAATACAACTTTTCGCTCTGAATGCATTGATCGTACGAGTTCGGAAACTTTCTCATCAAGCTAAAAGCTGTCTGAAGACATTGGCAACAATTTTGAAACAGGCCAGATAAGCGCATATGGCACGGTACGAAAAGTGGTGGCATACGCGCTGGAGACTACTGTAATGATTTTCGGTCTAATTACGTTGATTTTTTATGAAAAGGTTGAGGTTATTGAAGCACTAATTCATGTCCAGGTTCGCTGTCCGCTATGGCCGGAGATTTGCGAATCCCAGGTGTTTGATTGTAGAAGCTCGGCCAACCAGCTGCGACCACAGACTTATCGTTCTCTGTGTGGAGGTAAAGAGATTACATTACCCACGACGCAAATTAGTTTTTTGCGACATAATCCAATCTGAAACTGCGTTTTTCCCACGTACTTTTCACATCCAAATCTTTTCTTGCAGATAATGTCAAAATATAACACTGACCGAATTCTCAAGAAGAAACGATTGCTTGTTTTCGTTTTCCAAGTCACTACTCACGCCACGAGCTATATCAGCCCACTGCGTCTTAAGGAACGGTACTGTACTGTAGGCGTCAAATCGCAGTTTGCGCATTTTTTTCTATCCCTGAAACACACTTCAATAAGGAGTCTGCCATCATGTCCGGTGTTGTTCTTGTCATTCCCTCCGTTGTAATAATTTCACCTGTATTTTGTATATTCATCGCCCGTATAAGGTGATGTGTCATTGAAATCACACCGGTTAACTTATTTTTCTTATTTTTTCTAGATGATTTTCATGCAATAATACACAAATGCCACCGAAATCTTTCACTAAGTTTTGGTTTAGGTCGCTTCTATATGTGCAATGTTGTATAAATTTGTTCAGGATACTGAAAACTATAGGCAGTGGCTCGGCAAATCTCATACTAGTCAAATTTTCGCTTAGGCCTAAGGCATACCTTCCGCGATCTCAGTCGCGTCGCAAACTCCAAAGGGGACATATGTTCCGAGTCCGCAGCGCAACAGTGTGGTCCCGCCGCGTCTGTGTTAGATTGACGCCGCGACGGATCGCGGACCGTTTTTGGACGGGCATACCTCGGCAGGGAAATCGTCGCGACATCGCTGAAACTCAGCGATGTCGCCGTCGCTAGGTCCGACCCAGCGATGAGCGAATCGCTCGGATAGCGAATCGCTCGGATCTTCTTGTTTGTTATGAAGTTTTGTATTTTTTTCCAATGCAAATTTCATTTAGGACTACTCCATCTCACACAAGCGCTTCCTCTCTGCATGAGAGAAGGATGATCATCGAACATTCCATACTATTAATCCTGAAAACAACACATGCGAGTTTTATAGTATGGAATGTTTCCCACATGTCGCCTCACCCTCTTCGTTAGCATTTACTGTTCTCGCAATGTGTTAATCTTTTCCTGTTCTTGTTTATTGATTATGCAAGTAGTGACCGAATCTCAAATGTTCCTACTATAATTTCCGAAGTGGATAGAATAGATGTGCAATTTCGGTCGCTCAGACATATATCGTTCATTGTCTGACTAAGAGGCACGAGCACGCTTCGCGTACGTTCCGTTTATGGGTTGCTAATGCGTTTTAACGCTTGATAAGTCACTATTGGGAATTCGTGCATAAACATGATCGAACTCGCGTTGTTTTACGAGCTTGAACATGTCACCAAGAACCTTACTCGTAAACTTGTTAATTAAACGTACGCAAACTTGCTGGTGTCTTTTATTCAGAAAATGAATTGAATGATTTGTATAAGCGTTCGCAGATTGACAGACAAGAGCTCGCCCAGCACTCGTTGTTGAAAAGCCTACTCAGAATTTTCTAAAAAGACAAAAGAATGATTCTACAACAAAGCTAACCTATATGCCTACCACTTACTGAAAGAGAACTCAAAATTTTATGAACTAGTCGATTGTGTCGCAGATGTAACTACTAAACTTGCGCCAGTAGACATTGGTAAATACTGGGATGTGTGTGAATTCTCCTTTATTGTTTGATGTAATGTTCTCTTGAGGCATATGGCGCCACATTCTGCTCGAAACTCCTCGAATTTCAGAGAATTTAGCGCAAGTTTTCCAAAACTGCGTATAATGCGGTGTGGTGTGTGAGCGTTCACAAAATCGCTACGAGTATGCCCAAGAGTCGAGCGATGGGCGATTGTGACGCAATGAACGGTCGCCTAGGCAGTCTGGTCGCAGCGACCGAAAATCGTGACGACTGGATCGCTGGAGGTATGCCTTAGGCCTTAGGGTTGTTTCATACTGCCGCACTGACTGCAGCAGACTGCAGCAGATTGCACTGACCGCAGCAGACTGCAGCTGACCGCACTGACCGCAACGGCCGCACAATCGCTGCATCCTTCGTAAAAGAGAAAATAGTCGTCAATACATCAAAACACCGTGATTTACGCCTAGTTACAGGTTCTAATTTACTCTTCTCAATCAAATTTTGGCGATTATTTCTCTTTAACATACTCATATTTGTTCAGATTCCTTTTGCCATTGTATATACCTATTTTACTACCGCTCGTGTTGTCTATTGGGGCATATATTGTTAAGAGACTGTTCGAGATACAACTATTTATCCTCTCCACCTTCACAAAAGGATGTAACGATCTGTGCGGCCCCTGCAGTCTGCTGCAGTCTGCTGCGGTCAGTGCGGCAGTCTGAAACAACCCTTATCTAGGGTTATTCAATACGCTGATTCCGAAAATCCACTTTTGAGAGCTTGAAAACGCTGAAAACGAGCGTTTTCCAATGCCCTTCCCTTTGGAGTTGGACGAGTGCAGCAAGGCTGATGACGCCGAATCTTTGCAGGGCCCAATGATTATAGCATTGCGGCGGGCAGCCTCCAATGGTGAGAAGGGAATTGCCAACTCGTCCGGATGCGTGTAAGAATGGCCTGCGCGTGTAAGTTTGAGAGCAATTTTCTCGGCAAGGAAGGCATGCTGTGCAACCGGGATTGCACTGTTTTCATACATGGGCAATAAGGAGTTTACCGCGCTAAAATTTTGAGTTGTTGAGTTTTGCCGACCCACTGCCTTTGAGTAATAATATTTTTTAAAAACAGAATCTCGTCTTGAAGCTTTGCTCTGCAGAAAGTCATGCATGTGTCTTTTGAAGCACTGCTATCAAAAATTTTTTGGCGTTTACATTACTGTGTTATTATAGAGCACATATTGGTCGTCGCAATATCTGTTCATTCATGCGTTTTTCAAAATTGTGATAGAAAATGTTCAATTGGAACTAATGTATGCAGATACAGAGTTCCTAGTTCAAAGAATTATACCACGATTTTGATTTCCGGGTTGGAGCTACGGAGGACCCTGCAGATCTCCACCAGTCATATTCTTAAGAAATGGAATAAAAATCAGGTTCGTCTTTTTCCCGCTGATAGTTTCAACGTTTGCTTTTTTCTATCTATTAGGCTGTTAACTAATTCTTGCAACTGAGTCTATAACTTTTCGCTTTTTGGTGGTGGCGCGCATTTTGATATTGTGTAGATTGCCGTTTGAGCTGTGAACTGACACGAACCGCACTTTTCTGATAACAAAAATAAAAATTCGAGGCTTTTTCAAAAATGGGTGAAATTTGAGGATTCATGGAGATTTAAGCCGTTCTCAATCTAGATCATGCACATTAATCTCAAAGTGTGCATAAATTGTTGCTAGAGATCGGCTCATCTAGCGCAGTAAGGAAGAAATGGAATTCGAAGACAACTCAAGATATTTGGCGCCCTCACAAATTTGAACTAGCTGTCATATGCAGGGTTGAACGTGGGGTCAGGCGCGCCAGACCTGGGGGGTCGTACTGGAGTAAGACAGAGGGGGGGGGGTCGTGATTAGGAATCGAATTCGTTCGAATGAGGAGATACTACGATTAAGGAAGGTGAAGAAGAAAAGCGCTAGTTTAGTGGATATCGCGACCTCACCAGTACTGAAGGAATGAACGGTCTTAAACAGCATACTGATTGATTTCACAATCGAAGTTTCGGCCAAAACTCAAATCTTCATCTTCTACCTTGACATATTATAAATTCATCAAGGAAGCTTGCTGTGTGAAATGGGTATCATTTCCGAGCACGTCAAATTACCTCTATGAGCCCTACAAACCATTATTTGCTGCATTATCTAGTGTTTCTCAACGACTAAAAAGCGTGATTTTCAAACATGATTAACTTGTTTTCAAAAGTGAGAAAAGTCAATTTTTTTGTACTCGTAACAAAGTATTGTTCCCCACTAGTCTAGGCTAAAAATCGCGCTTTGTATCGCTTGCAAATAGTGGAGTAAGAAATAATGCCAAAATTCCGACCGGCGCGTTTTTCGCCATGACTGCTTTAACTCCACGGATTACCACAAGAATCAAGTCCAAACACTTACTGTGGAATTTTCGAGGGTTGTGCTAGCGATTCACATAAAACTTGAATAAAAAAGCTTCTTCAATGATAAAGTTAATCGGGTCAGGCGCAACCCCACAAAAGGTCAGGCCGCCTGAGCTTTTGAGGGGTTGCGCCTGACCCGATTAACTTGTTTTCAAAATCTAAAAATCGCTCCATTTCTGCTATGAGTATTGAACTCAAAGCCTCTTCTTGCAATACTGCAAATTTGGAGCCAAACAATACACCCCTGTGGGAATTATAGCTCTAAAAGTAGGGCTATCCAAAATCTAAAACTTGCCGTCAAGTTGCATGTGCTGTGCAATCGCAGAAAGTCGACCTACAGACCTCCAAAAAACCAGAACCTCCCAAAAACGGCTGATCTCTTCGAATTATCACAGCCTGAGGTCCTGGAGGTGAAGCAGAGGGGTCGTTTAGGGGCTTTCACTGGCGGGAGGGGGGGGGGGGTCGTTTTGGAAAGACTTGTGCCTGACCTCTTGCTCAACCCTGGTCATATGCAAAACTGTTTGGAAGTAAGTGTTAATCACTAAGGAGTGGAGGTCTCAGAATTCGCCAAAGCTTTGCATGGTGGGTTCATTTGCCCTGCCAAATAAGAATATCATGTTCGTTCATCAAATTAACGCCTCTTTCTTGTTTAGCGTGAGATTCCATACCATAAACCTAACCTTACAAAAAAGCCCTTACCATGTGAAACGAATATCGTCTTTGTATCAGCATGTCAGATGACCCACCTACACAAAGTTTCAGTCAAATTTTTAATAATCTACAAGTTTTCCCCTTGTACCATTTATCTACCGTACCCCTCACTGCGACGTCACAATTTTGCACTGTGGCTGCACTTGTAGCTTACGTCACGGGCTACATAATGGGAAAATTTGAGTGCATCATATGCAACGGAAGAGAAGTTATAGACGTAGTTGCAAAACTTAGTTAACAACCTAATAAATGCATGCGATAGCTTTCCTTGGAAAAAATCCTCGTAAAAATAGTTCTTTCGCAGTATTATGGGCGATCGGAATTATAACTGGATGGGGAGTGTGCATAGAATTAGCCCTCTATAGGTTCAAGCCTATCAATTGTAAAGCTTAACCCTATCTTATTCTGATTTGTTACTCATGATCGCCTCTAGATCTTTCTAATCATTCACAATTAGAGAATGTAAGGTTCAAAGTCAGTGCAGTCGTGCTGCATACGTAAGTCGATTGATACTAATAGTCTGAGCACAACATTTGCAAAACAAAAGTCTGAAAGTACGTCATTTGCGAGCGTCATTTGTGACTTTTTTGAATAATGCGTAAAAAACCGGAGTTCATAAATATATTAGCAGAGAGTGACGCAATCGGTATGTTATAGTCATACCGCAACATCTGTTTTTGAGATGGAGCAAATTGGATCAACTTGAGCATTTGGCAAAAAGATTCCTTTGGAACTGCAGTCACCCGACTGTTCTGCATAACAAGCACTATCATATAGAGCACTGTTTTTTCTTGTATGTTTTTCTCCATAGTCGATGTATCTGAGACATCAAAGATGGTTTTGGCTTCTGAACACTGCTCTTCGCGCTTCTTTATATGCAAAGTAGCAGATGATGCACGAAAATCAGGCTGGATTGAAAGTGAATACCATAAATCTCGTGAGCTTGGTCATACTGAAGTGAAGGTATCGGCTCTCAACTCTGGGCCAGGTTTGAAACAGCTTCTGTCCTTAGCAGCAGTTGTTATGCTCATACTCCCTAAGGTGAAGAAATACAGTGCATCCTTGTGGATGTGGATAAACTGAATTTACTCGCTTGTATGTTTGTTGAACCTCCACTCGTACACAATGTGGACGCTTTTGAAGGATTGCGAAAACTGCTCCAATCGTAATTCGCGCTCTATCGCAAAATCAGCGGTTATGTTGCTGTACATCTTCCGTCTCTGCTGTTAACACAGCTATCAACAGAAAAAAAACCTGCGGCTTCAAATGAATAAACGTTTACAGATGAAATTGGTTGCAATCAGAAGTTAGCCGAAGGTAACTATGAAGTTTGCAGATGCGAAGCGAACTGAATCAAAGTTCTAAAGATGTTCTAAGTTTCTAAAGCGAGTGAAAAGCGATATAGCAAGAACGAGAATGGTGACTATTGTAGGGGGTACTGATTTGTTGCAACAAAAAAGTTGAGTTGTTCTCTGAGGATTTTTACTTTTCAGATTTTTGATTTTGCTCGCTTCCCCAAAATTCAGGCTAAGATTTTTATAGCGAATATTAGCTCCTGTTTCTGCTACGTATTTTGTTGTCTCTTTCTTTGAATTTTTGCTCAACTTTGGTTTTACCTAAAGGAAGCCCCAGGCTTTGCCATTTACAAGGAAACGTGACACATCGGTAAAAGTGCGAATGTTGATACTTTGCTGCTCATAAAGTTTTTGATCGAGCTTAATTGAGTGCCTTCAACTCCCACCCGTTTTGAAAGTAACTCAAGATAAAAAAAATCTGTGCTGTAATAAGCTTTGTGCAAACAATGGGTTTGCCGATCTTGTATAATATCAAAACAAAGGCAAAAATTGCTGTGGCTTACAGCTCCATCACCATGGCAGGTCACGTAATGATCTTATCAACGATAATGAAATCTGTGCGCATAGAGAAAAAAATGCCATTATACTGTGCAAGCGAGTATGACTAGCCAGGTATCGCAAGTGTAATCAATGCAGCTTTGTTTTCTAGTCATAATTAGCTTCTACTTGCAGCCACTATCTTTCTTTGAAAATCGAGTCTGCACTTATTACTTCAGCACCACACAATGCAACAACGCGGCAATAGCAGAACTTTTCTTTCATGCAAGCTGCAAACTCGTCTCATTTAATCTTTTGACAAGATATCGTCTCTTTCACAGTTTGTTAACCCTGGTCTACTTCCCTGACTTGCGACACGCGTGGCTAGCATGTCGGCAGCATGCAGCAACATGTTAATTAAGGCCAAAAGCCAAAAAGTCTTGCCAACAATTTTTATTGGGCTGGAAGCTAAGTTTTGTAACTTCCATAGTTTTACTCTCTTTGAATGTGGCGCGCTCAACTTTGGCAATATGTAGAGCGTAATATGTGATACAATGCGTAGAAACTGTTTAAATTTTAAAAAGGAGCTAGAAGAATTCCAGACATTTTTCGAAAACTAGTAAATAGTACATTTTAAGAAATTTTGGTTTATAACCCAAAATGAAGCAGTTAGCAGCCTAGACCATGCGCGTCCGGAAATGTGTATGAATTGTTGCTAGAGGTTGATTCATTTGGCTCAATAAGAACTAAAGTTAGGGGCATGTCGAGCCCCCTAACAAATTTGAACGAGTCGTTGCACGCAAGGCTGCCGAGGACAACCGTCAATGAATAAGGAGTCAGAACCTCAAAATTAGCTGAGACTTTGCATAGTAAGGTTCTTTAACCTGCTAAACACGACTGCTAAATACGACTATCATATTCATTTCTTGAATCAAAGCCTCTTTCCTTGTTCAAGGTAAGACCCTATATCTAAACCTGCAGTAATCTTGCAAAAAAGGACTTATCACGCAATTTCAGTATCGTTTTCGCGATCAGCATGTAGCACAACCCCTTCCCCTATGTCAAGTTTCAGCCAAATCTGTCAAATTTGCTTTTTCCCTTTGTACCATATACCTACCCTAACCCTTTGTGAAGTCTGAATTAGGCAGAACAGCAGCTGTGCTTGTAGCTTACGTCATAACCTACATATTGGCAAAATTTGAGTGAGCCATGTCAAGAGAGAGGAAGTTTATTGGATGAATTGCAAAACTTAGTTTCCAAGCTAACACGCAAACATGTTGTTTCATGTGCCAACACGTCAGATTATGCATAGAGCAGGTCAGAGACGCAGTTCAAGGGTAGCATCAACTGTGGAAGAGACAATATTTTATTTTTTACATTTTCTAGAAATCTGTACCTGTGCTAATAATCCTTCTCAGTTTTGTGACCTGGCAGTGCAAACTATTAGGTTGTCCCGAAAGTTTTGTCCGTTTTTTCAACCTATCATAAAAACGCGTGGAACGAAGATAGGGAAACGTTTCAAGCACTATCCGACGCATCTTTTCCTTCTCTTTCTAACTGTCATGCCTCCATGCCGATTAATGTTTTGTTCACTGAGATAAACGCCGAGTTTTCGAACCCATGGTTTTTACTATGTCCAAGTTTGGCAATTTTTCACAATCTTTATTTTTGACTTTCGGAAAAGCTTTGGCAACATTTGTATAGAGCAAACAAAGGGCAATATAATGCAATTTTGCGGCATCTATAGCCAGCCTTGAAAATTTTTTAGAATTATTTTTCTGATGCTATCAAATTCCACTTTTGGTGGTGCCAAAAGCCAGAGATCATGAAACGGCGCACAACTAAGGTGTTATTCGATGCAGCTTTTCCTCCTCTTTCCAGTGGATGTATTTTCTCTCCAATTTGCAGGGTTTTGGCGATAAAATTTTCGTAATTCTTGAATTTGACCCCACCCCAGCGCAGAGGTGCGATAGGGGGAGCCAAGTCTCCCCCTACCTTCACTTTTGAGCTGATACAGAGTGACCACTTTCACTTTTGCGAAAATTTTTTTGTTGAATATAAAGAAGGAAAATAAGTAAAACAAACGCAAAAGGGATTATTGAAGGCATATACATATGTATTGCAGTTTTAGGAACTCGCCGTCACCCATCGGAAGCGAAGGCCATCACCGCCATGGACGCATCCACTTTTCCGCCTTTCCACGAAATCGGAGAAGATAGCTTCGGGACGAATTTCGATTTAAAAAGCTACGACCAAACGGTCCTCTTTAGGGCCACAAATACGATGAACACAGCGGCATAAATATTCAAAATAAACGTGTCAATGAAATGGTGTAGAAGAAAAGTGAAACTCAACGACACTCTACAGATTTTATTAAGTAAATTTAGTTATGTCGTACTGCGAAGAAAGTAGGTCGATCCAGGAAGTATTTGCCGAGAACCAGAATTTTGAATGAAAAAATAACCAGGAATCATGCAAAATTGCCACTGTTATAAACCAAGTGGTTGAAGATGTCAGCAACTGCGACTTCATAGGTTTTAAAGAGTAAATCGAGCTCTATCAGATAGTGAAGGAATCGAGTCGATTTGAGCAGTGGTCGCTGAGAACGAGAATTTTGAAAAATTAGGCGATTTTAGGCTAATTTTTGACTGCTGACATTTGAACTCCTAAAACTCTTGATTGTGAAGATGTGTGATGTTGCGACTTCATAGGTTTTCTAGGGTAAGGTTTGCCCTACTAGAATATATCTTACCCGTACCAACTCATCAAAGCACCGCCGAGATCCAGGCTCTTGAAAAAGCAGGTAAAAAACAGCTTTTTGAACTTCAACAGCTCGTAACTTCTCCAGAACTGCATAAATCATGTTGCGACTTCATAGGTTGAATTCCTCTTATCAAGAGCTTTCAGATGATATATAATATGTGGGAGTTTCGCGCCTCTTACGGCATATGCCCGGGGGGGGGAGACTTTTTAGGCCAAAGTCTCCCCTGGCGGCCTCCAGCCAATACATTAAAATGGGCGAGGGGGAGACTTTGGCCTAAAAAGTCTCCCCCCCCCGGTCATACGTCGAAGAAGGCCCCAAACCCCCACATATTATATATCATCTGAAAGCTCTTGATAAGAAGAATTCAACCTATGAAGTCGCAACATGATTCATGCAGTTCTGGAGAAGTTACGAGCTGTTGAAGTTCAAAAAGCTGTTTTTTACCTGCTTTTTCAAGAGCCTGGATCTCGGAGGTGCTTTGATGAATTGGTACGGGTAAGATATATTCTAGTAGGGCAAACCTTACCCTAGAAAACCTATAAAGTCGCAACATCACACATCTTCACAATCAAGAGTTTTAGGAGTTCAAATGTCAGCAGTCAAAAATTAGCCTAAAATCGCCTAATTTTTCAAAATTCTCGTTCTCAGCGACCACTGCTCAAATCGACCCGATTCTTTCACTATCTGTTAGGGCAACACTTACCCTTTAAAACCTATGAACTCGCAGTTGCTGACATCTTCAACCACTTGGTTTATAACAGTGGCAATTTTGCATGATTTCTGGTTATTTTTTCATTCAAAATTCTGGTTCTCGGCAAATACTTCCTGGATCGACCTACTTTCTTCGCAGTACTAAATTTACTTAATAAAATCTGTAGAGTGTCGTTGAGTTTCACTTCAAAATACACCATTTCATTGACACGTTTATTTCGAATATTTATGCCGCTGTGTTCATCGTATTTGTGGCCCTAAAGAGGGCCGTTGGGTTACAGTTATTGGCCCTAAAGAGGACCGTTGGGTTAGAGCTCTTCATTTATCCGAAGTCATCATGAAGCTTTGCTCTATCGGAGAAAGTGCTGAGGCGTATATGCGTCCATGTCGGTGATGGCCTCCAGGTGCCGCAGTGGGCGACGGCGACTTCCTAAAAGTAAACTACATAGAATATGCTCTCAATACTTTCTTTTGCGTTCGTTTTGCTTAATTTCCTTTTTTCAGTTTCAGCAAAAAAATCAAAACCCAAAAGTGAAGGCATTCGCGGCCGGCAACGACGTGAAAGGATAGCTCAGTTCTATGCTTCCCCCCCCCCTCTCCCTACCCTCCGCCTCTATACCCCCGGTCAACGTTTTTGAGAGGTGAGTGTCCAGCATTACCACCCACTTTTGCTGGCCAGTGGTAGCCTGCGACCACCCCCCCCCCCGGTCGACATTTTTGGGAGGTGAGTGTCCGGCACTACCACCTTCACTTTTGGCAGCCAGTGGTAGCAGGGACCACCTTCACTTTTGGGGGACCCGGCTCCCCCTATCGCACCTCTGCCCCAGCGTGTACACGTAAAATGCAAAATCTTGTATTTTAAAGCGGTAAACGCTCACTTGCTTCGTAAAAATAGTGAATAATCGTAATCGGTCTTTGAAAGCTTCAAAATCCGATAATTTGTTAGTGTTCGAGGCGTTTCTGTATTTTAGAACTTCGCAAAAGTGAAAACTTTTGAAAAAAGTTATCTTTAAAAATATTGAAAAGCCAGCTAGATATGCCAAATAATTGCTTTGCATTGCCCTTTGCTTACTCTATCTGAGGGCTATCGAAGGTCTTCTAAAAGTTGAAAATGAAGATTGTGAAAAATTGTCAAACTTGAACATAGTAAAAACCATGGGTTCGAATTTCGGCGTTTATCTCAGTAAGCAAAAGAGTAATCGGCATGGTGGCATGACAGTCAGAAAGAGAAGGAAAAGATGCGTCGGGTAGTGCTTAGAGCGTTTCCCTATCTTTGTTCCACGTATTTTTATGATAGATTGAAAAATGGACGAAACGTTCGGGACAACCTAATATAATACTCCTCATGCGTTTCACAACTTCAACTTAATCAAAGTTTGTTTCAATTCTGAGGTTTTGTAGTGATTGTGTCTCCAGGAAAAGTTCTACATTCGGTAAACACGCAACAGCTTAATCAAGAAGTAAAATTTTCATACCTTCTTATGCTGCTGTTCTGAAACGGTGCTCCAAAAGCAGCGAATGACCGGATACTAAAAGAGGATTCTTTTGGATGGAATAAATTTACAAATTGAGCACTAGATTCATAAGCGCATGAGCTTTGTTTGGATCTTATCTCTGTATTTTCACCTACTAGAGCCTTCTACAGTGACTATCTACTGACTGTGTTTTTATCTGTTAATGGTTATCTCGTTTGAACACATGCGATAATTTCTGCATTGCATTTCGGGGAAGAGCAGGGGGAGTGTGGAGGAGGGAGGAGATGGAGGGGGTGGGGGAGAGAAAAAGGAGAGTGCTTCAAAGGTCATTAATCGCTTTTGTTCCAATACTTCGTCAAGTCTTTGCCTCGAATAGCCAAACTGAGGAAAGTCGGCATGAAGAATGCTGATTCACCTTCCAAAATCTGTACCTAAGTTCAAATCATTTGGAATGGCTATATGACCCATAGCTTACTAATCAGTCATAAAGAGAATCTCTCGACCCTGCACATTTGCTGAAATCGACTCACACAATCCCCTGCACATGCTGGGTTTAGCTTCCTAAAAATTTCAAATCTGTTTCAAGCTTATAAATGGGATTTTCCTGATGACAATGATTTTATTGTAGTAGGGATAAGAGGTATTATGCTAGTATAGTATGTAGCAAAAATTCTTGTTGACATCGCATTTTTACAATCTAATGATGGAGAGAGCCCCTGAGCATTCAAAAAACTTTACAGACTTTGCTGCATATTATGTATTATAGTTATAGTATCATATTAATCAATCATACTATTCTTTCATTTACTAGCAGGCACACGCGGCTATCCAGGTTACTCCTTTGAATTCACTAATTTATCAATGTTCAAATATCTTCACTTGCTATGATCTCTATGACCAACACAAAATGTTTTGCTTGCGACTTTAATGTCAATCTAAATTTGGAGTTTTGACAGTAATTTTTAAAAGTAGCTGAAATCTATAGATAAAATCACATGGTAAAAGCTTAGCGGTTTGAATGGGTTAAGGGTACAATCATATGGCGAAAATACAATAGTTCCATCTATTCCTGCTACTTTGACGTTTCTATTGGGATTTTCTGAAAAGGCGTGTTTATTTTTCTTAGCAGGTTTGCTCGGCTACCACGAATGTACTTGTAAGCATGTGGAATGGGAATGATAGTAATCAGCATATCACTCGCAATGAGACATTTTCATTGGTCCTCCTCTAATCGTTGATTTCTATCTATTTCGAGTGCTCCATCACAGAAAATTCAACAATGCATTCACTTTCTGCTCTGCGAAGTGGATCACAAAAGTGAGGGTAGCCTGGAATTTGTTTCCTTATAACGCTGCTACAGTTCAAAAATCCTTCACTATTTTCACGTATTACGATAAAGAACGTTTCCCTAATCATATAATCGAACATATTTTGTGCATGACTGTTACTAATGGTGTTGATTTTGAGGCCGCTTAGATTCGCAACAGCAAATCCATTGCCTTTGACTTACAGGGCTTATTAATTGTAGTATCTCTTGCACCAGCACCTCCGCTCCCGCGCAGGGCCTACACTTCTTCTGCAAACATGCTCTCTAATCATTTGCAATGAATTGAGGCTCCGTCTTTCTCACGCTCGCGGTGGGAAAGTGCCAGAGAGCATGTTCGCGAAAGAGGCGCAGAGTCCAAGCAAGGCGACAGCGCAGAAGCGGATAGCTGCTGCGCCTGACTCTGCAGTTGATAAGAATTGTACATGCAGAGATAAGACATTGAGAATTGGCGCCCATAATGTTGCGGAAGGATGCTACACAGCTCAGCGTGAGCGCATATATCATTTTTGAACGTATAAAAGAACCTACTTGAGGTACACTTCTCACTGCGCTTTGCATGCCAAAAAAAACTCAGAATGAGACATGCCACTAATCTTCACTCTCACTTAGACAAATGATTTGATAAATCTTTCATTTCCTAGATTTACGTAAACAAATCAATAAATCGGTAGAAGGACCCAGCGAATCGTCGCAAAAACTAGCCTATATTTTGCGCCTGACCTCATCTGTAAGGGAGCAAATTTCTGCCTCATCGGTTCACAAACAAAGGAGTCTTAAGCCACATACTTACAAACGAACAAATTTACAGAGATTGAGTTTTATTTATATTATTTTTTTATTTATATTTTGTATTTCATATATAATATATTATTTATTTTATTTATATTATTTATAATATTTATTCATTTATTATTTTATTTTCCTCAAACCTGGTAGAAACAGTTCTTATTTCCACTATTGGAAAGAAACAGTGTTAGGTCGTACCTTTTTTTTTTACCAAACTGAGCATATAACGTTTTGAAATTAACATTGAAAAATAAAAAGCATAGAAATAATTCGATGTAATGCGTTTTCAATAGTCAAACTAAATATTTGATATTACTCTAGTGGCCTTGCTCTTGAAAACGGTGACTCAAACTTCAATCTCTAATTGATTAATCCCTGCAGGTATAAATACACCCGCTGAAGGCATTTACGAGAAAACTATGTCGTTTTACATTCAACTTTTGTTAAAGGTTAATCTTTTGTTCGAGCGTTTGTTGAAGTGAATCTTTCTAACATTTTCCTCATGATTTTGAAATCTTCATTAATGAATATCCACACCTGTTTCTCCAGTTGACCAAAAAAACAAGTGGGCAACATGCCAAATTACTATTTGTCACTTATACTGCTAGTAATATTTGGCCATTATCTACTCGCACTTTCTGCTTGCTCGACTGGATAATCTGGATTATTCGCACAAGACACTCAGAACCAAGATTCAGATGAGTAACGAATGCGTTGAGGCTGCGGAGTTTGCAGCATATATTCCGCAACAGATCGTTATGATCGCTCAACTTTTAATCTGCATATATGCCATCGTGATAAATGTACAATTTATCGTACGCTGGAGAAACAATTTGCTTTTCCACGTCAATTTTCAGGTAAGTATCTTACAATGGTGATCTTTATGTACGTGTGGGGTAAAAGTTTGGAAGCCGACTTTGCAGTATTGTAAATCACGAAACTGCTACTGAAGATTTTGATTCCAAATTTGTGCCACATGGTGCTGCTCTACAAATCATAATTTACTAGCTAAAAATGCTTGCCATATGTTTTCATAAGAATTGGATTTATCGAACAAGTGTTTTTGCACAGCAAAAAAATCAAACCTTTTAAAATTCACAATCTACTCCGTAGCCGAAGATACTGTGAATATTCTATCATCGCCCCGGTGTACTTGGACAGAGCATTTCCAGACATTCGAACAGACGATTGTGAACTTGTTTAAACCTCTACTCCAAAGCATGGTTCTTTGTACTCTCTAAACTGCCACGTATACAGGGTGTCCCAAGAGTATGTATACACTATTTGACGGTTGATATCTTTTTTCCCAAGAAGCCTTTTGATCACCTTCCGGTACCAATTTGTAGAGCTGGCCTCAACTTAGATATACAGTATGGAGCGAATCACAGATCGCTGTTCGCTACTGTAAGATCACGGTAGGGACTTTCAACTTATAGCATTATTACGGATTTACCGTGTTCATGAAAAAATTCCCAAAAAATCTGGAAAGTGGTGTGCTAGGGTTTCCAAGCTCGCCGAATTTATTATTCAAGTTTTTACGAGTTTGCAAAGCTTTTAAAATGGTGTAATCACGATTTTATAGAGTCTTGCAAAAACGACTGTTGCGGTCTACCTGGCATAACTCATGAAGGAAGCACTGCGGTAAAGTGCAGACGTCATATTTGGTTTTAGTGGCTTAAGTTGACCTAGTAAATGTTCGGTTGTTCGGTTTGCTTTAGGCGAAATAGGGCCCTTGATGGCTTACAACCCTTCTTGAACTTTCTGCTGCAATCCTAAAGTGATGAAGTGCGACCGATGATTCGCTCCATACTGTAAATCCAAGTTGAGGCCAGCTCTACATTGCTTAGGGGTAGAGAAAAGACTTCTTGGAAGAGATATCAACGATCAAACAGTGTATACATATTTTTGGGATCCCTGTATATGTTGTCACACTTCTGATAGCTAGAAATTACAAAAAAACTGCCTTGCGTTAGAGGGGTTAACAAGTCACCAACGCGTTCAGATGTCTGCAAATGCTCCCAACGTACACTGAGGATACAACATTCTGATGGACCAATGTAGAGGAGGCTTTACGCTATCACATCATAGTAGTGCGTTTGCCAGAATTTTGCAAAATCGAAAAATAAACGTGTGCGAATATTACCTGCGTGCCAGTGGCCATTTGTTTTTAAAATAAATTTGAAAGCTATTGGAGCGCATCAAGTCTGAATTTTAGGCTATACTCTTTCCATGAGTCTACAGAAGCATCTATTTGAATTTGATCGATGGAGCAAATTCAATATTAGATTATAATTTTTCGCTCCCGCTCGCGCAATCGCATCCAAACTTCCAGTATGCTAGAACACTTGCCTTCGCTTAAATTTCCAGACCTAGATTTTGCAAAAAAAATTTTTTTCGTAATTTCTTCTAGCCAAAAGCTTGCTCTATCATACTGCACATTTGCCTACTGAAAGAAGCGGTGATCGTGAAGGCGTAAGACGTATTCCATCACGACTGCCTGCGTGCCACTACTGGCAGACCCGAAGATTCTAAAGCGCTGCTTTGAATCCAAAAGAAGCAACCTCAAATTTGAGAGTTGCATTGTATTTGTGAGGGTTCAATTTATATGTGCAAGCTTTTTGTTTCTAGGTACCCTAATTCCACGCGTACAAGGCGCGGGATTTGTTCGAAAAACGACCAGCCCAAACACGCCAAGGGATTTCGCAACTAAAGGACAATCGTGCGGCATAAGTGTCGCCTTTCAACAGTGAAGCAGCTGAGCGGCTCGCTTGAATTATCGAAAGGTGCGCCTTGTACGCATGAAAGTGGGGTCATTCCGATTTTATTCGAAAAAGTACTAGAATGCAGAACTTTTGCCCCACCTTATATAGGTGACCGCCAAAAAGTTGCGGACAAGCCTCCCTCCCTTTTTCATCGCTCTTTTTCAGAGAGAAAACAAGGATGAAAAAATGTAATAACTGCATGTGGTGATAGAGCTCTTCAAGATCTGTAATCTACACTTTAAGTTTTCCGAGAAATATGTGTTCTAAAAATTTTAAGAATCTTTTTCTAAAAAAAGTCCGAAAATGGCCGCGTCACAATGTCGCGGACAATAATTCTTCGAACGCAAAAATTTTCTTTTGAGTCCTTTAAAGCGGAAACACAAGTTATCCGGACGGGTAAGCATACTACTATACAGAGCTCGTCAAGAAATACACACTGGTTATGGTTGCTTCCCCAAAAAACGCAAGCTTGAGTTTTATTTTAGTTTTTTTCAAAAAACAACCTTTAATTATCTTTATCAAGCCGAATTTCTTCACACGGAAACCTGTTCAAGACATCCCAACAAAGACGTCTGGATAAAATAGATGCTCTTTGCCATCTTCTATGCATCGGACGTGTGCTGATGAGTTTCTTGGCTGAAAATGGTCTTTGGCAGTGCTTGCACATGACCTCACCTGCACCTCACCACTGACTTGTACCGCTTTGCAGGCCTGTAACTCGGCCTGCAGTCAATATTTGAGCCTGCAATTAGGCTCGTTCGAAAGAACGAGACTTCCTCTACAAGAAAGTATGCAATTAAGTTCAGTTTGAGCAATCCCAGAGATTTGGCGGATGGGGTGGTAGAGGGCAGCTTCAGTTGTAGTCTAAGCACTTTTCAGCTAAAGATGAAGAGAGCTCCTTTCGCTACCAATTTCATCCTGGAAGTTCAAAACTGTCAATTTTCTTGTAATAGATCCATTTCGAAGCTCTAAGACTGTTCTGGTGTTCATAAAAGCTTTCACTCCTATTACCTCTAAATCTGCACTTTTTCTCCCCATCCGCCAAACCTCTGAAATTTCTCAAACTCATCCCATTTGCATATCATCGTGTCCAGGAACTCACGCTCTTTCGAATGAGTCTACTTGCAGATTCTTATAGTGTCTGGCGGCCGAGTTACAAGCCTGCAAAGCAGGTACAAGTCAGTGGTGAGGTGCAGGTGGGGTCATGTGCAAGCACTGCCAAAGACCATTTTCAGCCAAGAAACTCATCAGCACACGTCCGATGCATAGAAGATGGCAAAGAGCATCTATTTTATCCAGACGGCTTTGTTGGGATGTCTTGAACAGGTTTCCTTGTGAAGAAGTTTGGCTTGATTAAGGAGATTAGAAGTTGTTTTTTGGAAAAACTAAAATAAAACTCAAGCTTGCGTTTTTTGGGGAAGCAACCATAACCAGTGTGTATTTCTTGACGAGCTCTGTATAGTAGTATGCTTACCCGTCCGGATAACTTGTGTTTCCGCTTTAAAATAGGACTCAAAAGAAAACTTTTGCGTTCGAAGAATTATTGTCCGCGACATTGTGACGCGGCCATTTTCGGACTTTTTTTCGAAAAAGATTCTTAAAATTTTTAGAAAACAAGTTTCTCAAAAAACTCAAAGTGCAGATTGTAGATCTTGAAGAGCTCTATCACCTCATGCAATTATTACATTTTTTCATCCTTGTTTTCCCTCTGAAAAAGAGCGATGAAAAAGGGAGAGGGGTTTGTCCGCAACTTTTTGGCGGTCACTGCATCTGCGGTTCAACACAGACTTTTTTTGAATAATTTTGCACCCACTTATGGATGATATCAAACGCAATGAAAGTCAAAACCCAAGGTATTAGCCTAGTCAGGCCAAAATGCGAAAAACTGATGTTCCATTGAATTCTGGTTACCTTTCTAGTTTAGATACTATTGTGGACGCTTATTTTGCTCAATATCACCCATGCGGTCTTCGTAGCGCTCTCACAGGTAGATCTGAAGGCTACACCCTCTACGAAGCCTATTATTTTAGGGAGTACATCTATATAAAATCTACATGACGCAAGATGTTTGTGATGTGCCTGTTCCCGCTACTTTCTGTTATTCCGTACGAATGCCGGCAACCTCCTGTTTTTTCACACAGACACTCGTCCACATTTCTATAGTAATTGAAAGAGCAATGGCCTTGAAAAATCTGAGCAATTATGAGTCTCGTAGTTCAGCAGCTGGAAAATTGATGGCTGTTCTATCGGTACCATATGCTATGGTGCCAGGGTATTATTCCTTAAGTAAAGTTTCAGATTGTCATTGGATTCGCTGTAATAATTGTTATTATGAACCAATACGACTTCACTAGAAACGAACTATACTGTTCACCAGTAACTAAGGAAACACGAGTGAATTTTTCTATAGCAAGCTACTCCTTTATACCTGTGGAAGCGCTGATTGTTGCATGCTTCTACAGTGTTTACCGCGCGAATAAGAAACAAGTGTATGTTTCGGAAATTATCATCATGCTCCGTTGATAATTCTCACTGTTGAAGTAACCTCTACGTCATGCGCATGAACTTCCAAGCCCGAGAAAATTTTATAGTATTACGTTTACTCATCCCATTAGCTACTTTTCATTTCGTAGTGTATAGCGGCTTTTTCGGGGCTATCGGAATTTCTACAAAGCTCAATTCTCTTCTTAGCGCTGCAGCACTAAGGGCATATACTGCTTCTGTCTATGTAAGTTCTTATCGCGGCACAGATTATCTACGATTATTTTCTATTCTCCTCTACTTCAGGTTTTCCCCATCTATAACGTGTGCTCTCCCCTATTGCTATGGTATATCTTACGACAATATCAGCTATCGCGGAGTAAAGATCTTGCTAAAATGTCCTCAAAAGTTAGTGACGAAAGTGATGTATACTTCTCTAACTATGCCTGGAATACAAAATAAACTTTTTTAACACTTGCTGTTTAGCAGAAAAAGGAACTTTGTTATTTAGCAGTTTTCATGTCAATGAAAAAAGTTAAATGGGAAGTTGAAGGAAGCCCACTCAGATAGGCTTCTGTAGCCCGATATCGGGATATGTAGTGCAAAAGTGTAGACTACCAAAATTTTCTTACTGAAACATCCTTGGCAAGTGGACGAATGCCTCTTCAATAGTTCCATCGCATGCTATTAAAAGTCTCGTCATATGCAACAACACTAGTATATATCATGCATGCAGACTGTGCTACGTCGTAAGGGGTCATGGGTCCTTAGATTAACGGGTGTGATTGGAGGGGTTTGTGCTGGAATTCCCATGGACTGAAGGCAGGGCTCGGCACGAGGTGGCACCAGAAGTATTGAGAATTAGTTGCTAACACGGCTTCGCCCGGAGCTGTCAATACTTAGCTAGATACTCACAAGGAAACGATACTTGGTGTCCGTGGCCTTTTGAGATGAGATGTATACCATTACACTCATCTTGGAGCGCTGATTCCGAATCTGACTTCTTATTCTGCTAATCTTTCTTTGAAAGAAGTTATGAAGGCTTTTTGTGCCAAAGGAGATGCGGTCGGAATGCCAAAAGAGCCGATAAGATGTGGTTGCGTGGCTACGAATAGCCTCGCAAGTTAATGTAGGTTTAGGTTTGAGTCCTTTCGTGTTTTTCAGTCTTGCACAGCCTCAATCAAGCTTCTTTTTGAAAGTTAGGCATCCTCGGCCGTATTTCTCTCAGGCGACCATTGACGCGAAAATCTTTCATAACTTCTTTCAAAGAAACGATTAGTAGAAAAGGAGGTCAGATTCGAAATCAGCGTTCCGAAACGAGCGTGAGGTATACGTTTCATCTAAAAAGGCTACGGACACCAGTATCGTTCCCTTGTTAGATGCCCCGCTTCACAAGGCGTGCAGGCCCCAACACTAAGTTTCCATTTTCCCGTCCCTCGCTTCAGACATTCGCCATCTTCTTGGTTGACGTGTGGCTACGTCCGTGAGTTCCAAGTGCGAAAATCGTATCCAGCTGATTTCCCAGCTGGTCCACCCGTTCCACCTCTTTGGTGACGTTTTGCTTCGCGAGTAATCCACACCGATGTTCTCAAAGTCCATCTGTCGTTTGTTCTCATGATGTGGCGCCCATCGGTGTTTCGCTTTCGCAACGTATTCCGCTGAGTCACGAAGACGAAACATTCTGCTCATATCCATACTGAGAGGTCCGACAAGATGTTGTTTGTATCTGGTCATTTTCAAAAGACTGCGCTATAGCGCTCTGTGGGTGGTTCCTAGAGCTTTCACGCGGCTACGGTGTCAGCCCAAGTCTCGGCTGCGTAACAGAGCGCCGGGAGGACGGTTGAGCCGAACAGGTGCGAAGTCGAGTGTCATTGGTCAGTGGCTTCAGCTTCCTCCAGAGACCTGAAAGCGGCCCAGGCTGCTCTTCTTCTCCTGTTAAGTTCTTCCTCAACGCGTTCTCCATGTTCATCGAACGTCTAAGATACACGTAAGAAGACGTCTTTATGATAGGGATGCGCAATCCATTTCCGCGTCTTCGCAAAGGGCTTCTTCATGAACTGAGTCTTCTTCCGGTTTATTCGCAATCCGATCTTCTTCCCTACTTCGTATAATTCCTTCAGCATAGTCTCTGCTTCAGTGATACTGCTCAAATCAGAACGATGCCGTCCGCAAAACGAACGACAGGAATCTCCTAACAACCCGTATGTCTCTCTCGTTCCAGTTTAGTGACTTCATCACCCACTGCAAGGCCGCGGTGAACAGTTTGGGCGCAATAGTGTCGCACTGTCGAACCCCATTCTCAAACAGGATGGTCAGGGGGCGATGAAACAGTCGCATCGTTGTTGTACAGTCCTTGTAGCAGTCGGCTAGTGTCCTCACTCAAGCCGGGTACCTTTCTTGATCGGTTAGCGCTGACAGGTGATGATCTCGACGCTGTCAAAGGCTTTCTCGTAGTCCATGAAGGTTAGGACGAGAGGCAGTCGGTACTCCAGGCAGACTTCTATGACCTTGAAACCGCTGGATGTGGTCCATGCAGCTGAATCCTTTGCGAAATCCAGCTTGTTTTTGAATTTGAACTTCATCCAGTGTCCTAGTCATGTGAGCGAGGATAATCTTCGTGAAAAGCTTATACAGCACACTTAGCAGGCATACTGGACGGTAGCACCGAGGCATTCTTGACGCTCCGCTGGTCAGGAACCTTCTTCTCGAAGGTAAGATGTTACTTGCGACGCGAGAATCTCGTGATTACGACGGAAAAAGGTCTGGTCCTGGAGCCGTGGACTTCTCTATGGCCTGAATCGCGGTACTCACTTCAGCAGGTAGATTCGTGGTGGTACTTCTCCAGTGGGAACAACGGACATCGGCACGGAAGTTGATGAGCGAAAGAGATCGGTGTACTTTCTCATGATAGATTCCATCTTATATCGGGAAAAAGTGGGAGTCCCGTCTTCGTTTAATAGTGCAGCCAGCGGTACATGATATTCGCAGAGGTCCCTTCGGCACTTCTTGAGACTTCGTCTTTCTTCGGCTGCTTCCAGTATCTTGGCTTGCCTGTACTTCCTGAGATCCTCCTGCAAAGCTGTTCTGCAACTGGCGTTGGCTATCAGCTAAGATGGGTTGCACTCGGATGCCACAGGGATTTCCTTCTTTTGAGTAATTCCTTGGTGGTTTTGAGATGCGTTCCAACTTCTCAAAACTCACTGAGACCCAATCTCTGCAGGTTCGCAGTCCTTTTAAAAGCCGGCCGTAGTCGTATCTTAGGTCCTCCTCGAATAAGCCAGCCACAACTTGAGATGAGCTCTTTCAGCCTGTAACCGTCTTAAAACGACTTTCTTTTTTTTTGCGGCACTGTGGCAGACCTTCTTTTTCAGCATTCGACTGAATCGTACCTTCGCCCGAAGGAGGAGGTGATCGGAACTACTGCAGAAGGATGGAACTACGAGACATCAAGCAAGCTCCACCTCCGGTTGGTGAAAACTGGTCGATCTCAGCGGTGGGTTGTTCAGTTGGGCGATTCCCATGTCCACAGGCGATGTTCTTCCTTCATGAAGATGGATTTCCATGGAACGGTCGTGCGGCGGAGAGATGTCAACGAGATGGTTGCCGTTTTCGTTTCGGAGCCCATATTCAAACTTCCCAATCCTATATTCCTTAATGGCACTCCGATTTTCGCGTTGAAGTCGCCCACAACAAACTTGTGAAGGAACTTCTCGTTACGGACGACCTCCTCCACTGGAAAGCATCCAGAAGTCATCAGCTGGTGATGTTGGTGAGTACGGTTGATGGTGCTGATGCTTCTGACGTGGAAATCGTAGTCATAGGATAGCTAGTCGAGGTGATAGGATCTCATGCGAAACGACAAGATGAACGATAGATGGGTGGACGACAAAAACAACGTCTTCAACGTTTCATGATGGAACCTTCTCACCACGAATGATGAGGGTCTCATCATTCATCTGTCGCACGTCCTTCTTCTTAGACGTTTCCCGTAGAGTGATGGGACTGTCCTGCCGTTGTAAGTGCAGAGCATGAGGCAGTCTTCATGGCTTGTCGTCCGGGCAGACGTGTCGTTTTTGTCCTATCTAAAAGGCGCCCTGAAGATCTGACATCCTTGCTACCACCCGGCGCCGTAGGAGGGATCCGATGTACAGGACGACAGGTCTGTACATCGAATCCCGATTTTTTCATCTCTTCTTGCTGACGGAGTGAGAAATTTTCCCCTAACAAGGGTAGACTTTAGGTCTACACTTGATTTCCACGGGGCGATCGCTAACCTGGGTATGGAGTGGAGAACCGCCTAGCGATTAAAAAGCCAGACAGAAGAGTATCCGGGCTATCCATGCTGTATTCGTAATCAGCATGCTCACTTACCCCCTATGCCGACCGCCAGCCCCGTAGCTCATGCAAAAAATCGGTAACATCGATATCGATCAGTGACGGAAAATAGGCTATGACAAACGCTCCGCCCCGAAGTGTATGTGTGAAAGTTGGGTTCGGATCGGTTCAGAAATGCAATTTTCTATTCGAAATAAACGTACATACAGACTTACAGACAGACATACATACAGACATTCAGCTTTATTCAAAAATGAACCGGTGGACTTCGCAAAGGACGTTATGCCTCGCTAGGTGCTCATAAAGAGAGATACGAAATACAAATAAAAACAAGGCAGAATCCGAAGAGAACAAAGACAAAACAGAAATGATGTTTCCAGTCTATGCGTTGAAGGCATGCATCTTCTGCACTGCGCGCTTGGAGGAAAAATGCGTCATCATTTAGAGTGTTTTAAGGGCTGTAACAATTCGGAAAAGAGGGGTTTGAAGGCACTGTCCGGGAAAAACTTAACCTCTTTTTCGCTTAACTAGGCTTATTCGCTACGCCAAAGAGAATTCAAAGCGGACAAGTGGAATGCCTCCTGTAGGAAAAGCGCAAAACTCAGCGCCAATCGGCCAAGTTCGACCGCTCCATCTTATCCGCCCACAAGGAGGGTGCAAAAAAGACTCAGACTGTAAGGCTGCGTTCATACTGATTCCCATGTTCTGGAACTGTTCCTGCACAGTTCTCGCACTGTGCTGAAACTGTGCGGGAACTGTGCGGGAACTGTGCGGGAACAGTTCCAGAACTGTGCTGCATGCGCTGCAGCCGCCCCGCACCGTTTTGAACGGCGGGAGTTGGAGAATTTTGACCGTTGTCAACGGTTTTTCTTCCAGATTTCGCTCATTTTGGCCTTAATCCTCCACCCCGCTTCCCTTTTTGGTCAGCATAAGTGCGAACTCGAAGCGGGGTTGAAGAATGAGCGCTTTTCTGCGCCGTGTATTCGGAAAGATGGGCTATCGTGCGATTGTTCATTCTGTCTTCTTGTTTTTTGCTCAAAACTACTTCATTTGTTCCAGGAAGCGGCTGCCTAGTTTCCATAGCCATCTGCCATGAATTAGGGAGTAGGGAAATCCTGAAATTGCATGAGTTGGGACTTGTCTCTTGTTTTTCATGATTTTGGGCGTTCTTAGCCTTGTTCGTTTTTCCGTGTCGTTGCTTCTCCGTTCTTTCTTCTACCCCTCTTCTCCTAGTGATGAGAAAAGCTGTGAATTTGAAGCGGGGTTGAGGATTGAACGCTGTTTTGCTCCATGTATCCGGGAATATGGGCCTTCGTGCGCTCGTCCATTCTCTCATCGCTATCTTTGTTCAGACCTACTTCATTTCTAGAAACTTGTCTATTTCAATTTCAATACAGATGCGAGACTCGCAGCGACTTGTTAGTACACATGAAGTAGGTCTGAACAAAAATAGCGATGAGAGAATGGACGAGCGCACGAAGGCCCATATTCCCGGATACATCGAGCAGAACAGCGCAATCCTCAACCCCGCTTCAAATTCACAGCTTTTCTCATCACTAGGAGAAGCGGGGTAGGAGAAAGAACGGAGAAGCAACGACATGGAAAAACGACAAGGCTAAGAACGCCCAAAATCATGAAAACAAGAGACAAGTCCCAACTCATGCAATTTCAGGATTTCTCCTACTCCCTAATTCATGGCAGATGGCTATGGAAACTAGGCAGCCGCTTCCTGGAACAAATGAAGTAGTTTTGAACAAAAAACAAGAAGACAGAATGAACAATCGCACGATAGCCCATCTTTCCGAATACACGGCGCAGAAAAGCGCTCATTCTTCAACCTCGCTTCGAGTTCGCAGTTCTGCTGATCAAAAAGGGAAGCGGGGTGGAGGATTAAGGCCAAAATGAGCGAAATCTGGAAGAAAAACCGTTGACAACGGTCAAAATTCTCCAACTCCCGCCGGTCAAAACGATGCGGGGCGGCTGCAGCGCATGCAGCACAGTTCTGGAACTGTTCCCGCACAGTTCCCGCACAGTTTCAGCACAGTTTCAGCACAGTGCGAGAACTGTGCGAGAACAGTTCCGGAACATGGGAATCAGTATGAACCCAGCCTAAGCTCCGCCCTCTCGCGCTCTTGTACAACCGCACGCCAGCTTTGGCTAGCCTTGCTATCACCATGGAGGTGAGCCTCAACACCCTCTTATTCCTTTATTCCCCTTTCTCTTAACGGCTGCCTAATCTTTTTATTGTTTCCTCTGTAATGTATTCTTCTTTTGCAATTCTTGCCTTTTGCACGATGTCTTGTTGATATAACGATAAAACCTTAGTAATTACATTGTGCTGTAGAGAGAAGGAGTCACTCGGAGAGGGTCGTATATGTAAGCGTTAGGTCTCGGACAGAGTTCACGCAATTTCATCGCGCGATTCATAGCGACAAGATAACTGTAACAATATCATTACAAGAATATCGGCATGCAATAAACTCGTAACACTTGTCGCGATGCATTGCGACGATGAAATTGCGTGAACTCTGTCCGCAGCCTTACTGGACAAAGTCATTTAGGCACACATAATCATTATTTCATTACACTACACATATAAAGAGGCGGACATAAGAGTGGAAGAAGTAGGGGAAGGGGGAGGGGGGGAGGGTGAGGAGAGGGGAAGGGATGGGGGGAGGGGGGAGGGATGAGGAGAGGGTAAGGGAGTTGGCATGCATGACTAAGTTGATATTTGAGCTCGAAGTTTTGTTTTGGAGGGATGAGGATGGGTGTGAAGTTAAGCAAGCTTCCGAACGCATTTTTTTCAGATGGTTAATTCAAAATATAATCACGGTTTTTGTAGTAATCCTTTACCAGTTATTCTATCATCCTGAGAAAACAACATCTCCTTGCTTTTGCTTCCAAAATTACATCCAGCCTACCCTTATGGTATGTTCCTGCGTTCCATAGCCCGCCATGCGTGCCATTGCACGCGCGAGCGTGCATTTGCACGAGTCGGGTAAGCCGTGCGTGCCATTGCACGCACTGCGGGCCATTGCACGCTTTGAGTGCAATAGGACGCACCTTCGATCTTTGCACTGAATGCAGATAAAAAGTCAAAACTTTCTATATGCATGCTAGCTCATAATCGTAATCTTTACCCCAATTTTGGACTCAATCGTATAGGTGTGAACCAATCTAATACTTTTTGAAAAAGAATGGAGCTTGATATAAAAATTCAGAAAAAATGTGTTCAGACGCAGTATGTATGATGAAATTAAAAAATATTATGGGTTGCCTTCTTAAACTTTCTATTTGATGCGAAGTTTTGGTGAATTGTAGGTGATTTTCAAAAAAATAGAATTTTCAGAAATTGGCAAAAACTTGGTTTTTCAGATAACGGCTTACGGTAAAGCTGGAGGTCTGCAATTTTGCATGCATACATCTAGTCAATGCCTAACTATGATATAATTTTTTCAGAATTTTAGGATCACTCTGGAGCGAGTTCTAAAAAACCCGGTTCAAAAACACGCCATAACTCGAGAATGGGCGGAGCTAGGGGGGCGGGGCTATGACCAAAAAATTTTCCATGTCAAACTGGTCCGGGGGGAGCTTGGCCTGAGGGGAAGGGATTGATGCGGGGCCCGGTACGGCGAGGTAAAGATTCCTGGTTGAGCCTATTCAATTTTCCAATGGGTCTCATCCAATAAATAAGAGATTTTGCAATATATTGTATCATCGTGCAATATATTGCACAGCCTATAATGGTGAATTTTCGCTGGTTAACGCGAATACATTGGGAGTGAAAAAATCACTTATTATTATGTAAGTGACGGACCAAAATTTCAAAAAAAAATTTTTTAAATCGGGAAAAATTGGGGAATGTCGGGAAGAACAATGCAAAAGAGATTAGGACATGCTAGGGCCTTAATTGAAATAGTTAAGGCTTTTGAATAATGTTCAAAACTGGTATGTTCCGAATGTTCAAAAAACTGTAAGGTAATACAAAAGTCTAGAGAAATAGGTAAGTGTTGGGAAGATAAGGCAAGAAGGCAAAAGGGTCTAAGAGATGCTATCGCCTTAGTTGGTGTATCTAAGGTTTGAGAAATAGTAGCTTGCAGATTTTGAATGATCGGGGACCATCAGTCGTTCTGGAAAACTTTTGAAATTTTTTTAGAATGTCTAGGAAAATAGGGGAATGTCAGAAGGATGAGAAGGACCCTCATAAAGCATGTCAACGCCTGAAAGGTATTTAGGTTTATGCATATACAGTATATACAAACACATAACTAATAACACAAATTAGCACATACAATACAATATATACAAACACATAACTAATAACAGAAATTAGCACATATACAATATATACAAACACATAACTAATAAAACAAGTTAAAGTTCAATCTCATCGGAGTCGGAGCTGTATGTGACAATCTGTGGCTCCCTTTCGGATTTTTGCACTAGCGCTTTGCTCTTCTTTTCATCTGATTCCTTCCTGAGGCTGCTCGTTTTGGAACGTTTCCTCGGCGATTGCTCAGCGTCTGATGTTGATTCCGATCTTTGTCGTACTGCATCTAAAATATGCTAGTCACCCACAAATTTGAGAGGAGTTAAATGTTATGTTGAAAAGTCCTCGACTCCTTTCCTGAAAGTTAATGCGTAACGCACCAGGGCGTGAAGAAGGCCCGGGCATTTGCTCCTCCGGCACGTCTGCAATTTCGTGCTCTTCCTCAGATTCAGAAGACACATCGTTAGAGTCTTCTAGTTCCAGCTCATCTACGACAATCTCGGGTGCAACATTTTTACAACGACGTGTCAAACTGAACCAGAATGCAGTAAGCAACCATGGAATGACGATGCCACTCACTTTGCAAGCTTGAACATGCCCTGTACTCGCCGAATTGTATCAAAATTCTCCGCCTCTTCCCTCTTGGCAAGCTGCCGAGCCTTCACATAACCATGAGCGCAACTGATCATGTACTCATTTTGATACATTTTTAGTTGAATCTTTTGCGAATGTGCTGAAATTTTAGATCTAATCGAAGGACATTAGCACTATAGTTGGTAGAGGTTAAAGTTAAGAATAACCTCTGTTTTAATGTACCATTTGCGTTTCCTTGACTATGTACATGGCTCAATCTTTGAACTTAGCATATAGCGCCGACAGAATCAATCACTTATTTGCGCACTAAAGACGTACACGACGATAACACATGGCTTGAACTGCAAGCGCGAAAGCATTTGGATTTGTTTGGAATGCAATAATTTAGAATGGCAAGCGATGAGGTGTAAGTGAAATTTGCGAATCAAAAACGATAATTCTCTTTAATCCTCTGATTTTCCGTTGAACTTCAGCAAGCGCTATAACGGTATCTTAGCTTCGTTAACGCACCTGCCATTCTCGCCATATCCTTATCAGCGCCCTTCAGTTTCTCCATCTCCCGACGGTAGTAATCCTCATACTGTCGCGAAGCTACAGCGTGTCTTGTCTGATAACGAATTTAGAACTTCAGCTTCGCCTCATACAAAAATTCGTTCGTTACAAAAATTGTAAGATATACTGCTCACCATATTACATGAGAGGTGTAACTCTGTAAAGCCACTATCACGCAAAAATTGCTTCATCAAGTGCGAAACTGTTGACTTCTCCACAGGCTTTCCTCTATACTGAAGAAAGAACGGCGCATCAGGCTTTTTCATGTCTACCAGCTCGTGTTTTTGTATCACACTAAATGAATTTCAATAGTCTTACATGAAAACATGAGTAATGTAATGTAATGCAGCGTACAAATCTCTCAATTTTGTATAGTAATCGATCCACTTCTTCGATTTCTTGTCCAACACAAAATATTGACCTCCGTATGCTGTTTTTTGATAGGAAGCCCTGATTTTTGGGTAAGGGTAGCACTCTACCTGAAACGTATACTTAACTTTATGAACAATTAAATGAGGAATTAAATCATTTGAATCAAGTTCACCCAGAGTGTTTCCGTGATCTTCTTTTTATTGCCTTCCTTTCCTTCGTCGTCCTCCCAATCTATGTTTATGCATTGCAATCCCGTAAAGTCAATATCCTGCCCGAACTTTGATACAGGCCTTTTCCTCATTTCAGGTGCATGTATGCTTCCATACATCATTTTATAGATGACTTCATTTCTGCTGGTATTACAATGTACTATGTATGCACAGAGTGCACTAAATAGCAAAATCTTCATATGCTTGGATATCTTGACGTTTAACTGATTTAACTGACCCCATCACATAGTTGTATTGAGCGGGATATAACATTCCGTCTCGTTCGAACTTATCCATAATCTTGTCGACGCTCTTGGCAATCCCTCGATGATCAACAATAGCTCTTGTCACACAATACATTATATCGTCTTGCTAAAAAAAGGGTGAATATACGATGGACTTTATGATCATGCACAAATTTAATAAAGAAGCTTACACGTTTATCTTGTGGCACAATACCCTTCAGTGACATGGTTATCCTTTCTTCTTCGTTGTGTGATCTAAACTGATAAGCTATCTTTCTTTTGTATTGTTTTAGGTCTAGCACACGCTGTCGCCCTGCTCCTAAATGATTACATAGGTGTATGCATGCTTTATAGCTATCCACGAAATCATGAAGTAAAAATTTACTTTTTTCTAGTTGGATCGACAAAAATCTCCAAAAAGAGGATACCGCCTTTGTTATCATCCTTCGTAGATCGAGCTTGACACCTTCTGCTTTTAAACGCTCCATATACGGTAAAAAGATTTCACTTGAGTATATGGCGTCGTCGACTGTAACGGTCTCTCCCATTCTGAATTTTAGATATTGTGCCATTTGACAACTGACTGGAAGCTAACAAATTTTGGTTTAAGCACATAAACTCGAAGAAAACAATTTTGTTCTTTCTTTTTCTTGCAAAAAAAGCTGGAACGATACTGAATTTAACAAAAGTCTTCGTTATAAGATGAACTCGTCATAATTACCTCTGCCGAGATCGCATAGCTACAAGCATAAATCGGTCGATGTACTGTACATAGCCCCAAATGCCTCCCTTAGCAGGTTTTCCCGTATATTTCGAAATATTTGGCTAAATACATAGCATAAATATTATCTACCATAGGTATCATAATAATTTAAACGATACCAGTTTATCTTGAATACTTTGTGCAAATTGTTGCAGCAGCGGATGTGATTCTCGTACTACCTTGCGCCAAAATTTGAGATTCTTATCCAATTTTCGTTCTGTAACTGAATACATTTTTTGCTACTTTTACGTTCAAGAGCTTACCATGCTCGCTTTTGGCGTGTAGTTTTGTTCGAAATAATTTGGGTCAAAGGAATCTAATTCATGATAGAACATATAATCCTTTTTCGGTGCCATTTTGAATATGTCAGCAACATTTGCATCACCTTCAACGGAAGCATGTTTCGAAATGAAGATTCTAGGGCACAAGGAATTTAGATTTTGTACTAACCTGAATATTGTTCGTCGCCAAAACAAGTGTATAATAAATGTCTGTCCACACGCGGTGATGCGAAAGTTACGGGTAACACAGGGGGCGAAATCTCCTCTATTGATACTTCCGCAGAACTAGGGCTGTCCATTTGCACTCGATCTGTTTCCACTGTATTCGTCGGTGCAACGTCTTTTGCCAGCTTCTGTGAAGACGTCGCAACAGGCAATCCCCTTTTTGTCTTCTGTTTGATTTGAGAAAGAGGAGTGTTGGATTCTACGTTGCTTGCGTTGTGCTTTTTGGATATAGATAATTGCGTTTGAATCTGTTGGTAAATTTATTTACATACTCTATCCGACGGAATTGCAAAAGATTTGCACATACCCAATCTTCGTTCGCCTGTGAACGTCCCTCTGCAATAGAACTTCTGTTTGTATCTATTCCCGCCTGCGCTTCCGCTACAATCTCTCCACGGACTCGACATCTTGCTACCTGTGAAAAAGCAGTTTCAAGCAGTATTCTGCAACGCAATCAGTGGTCATTATTTGCACTTACGGCCTCATTAACCAACATCTCCACCTCGTCCTTGCGCACATATTTGTATCGATCAATGCGTTTATCCTCATAACCCTAAAATCCGTTTCACTCGCAAAATTAGCTATTAATAAAGATCAAAATAGAAGACTGTTGATGCAGTAAGTAAACTTACACCATCCATCGGTATACCGCATTTCCTGAGTTGATGTACAAAGTCATTATACACTCCCCATTCGCCTTCCGTCACTGGTCTGCGAACATCGTTTAGGTTTATCTTTGCTCTTCCCATATACTGTGTGATGCCACGCCCGAGCTGCATAACAATCTAAATTGTATTTAAAGCAATAGCACAAGGAATAGGTCGTGTATAACGTACCTTATAATCCAATGTATTTTTTCTAAGAAGTTCACTATGCGCTCTTCTAAGATGTTCGGCAAATCGGTATTCGCCTTGTTTGCCACATACAACACAGTAATTCGCACCCTCATTGGGATTCTTAGGATAAAACATGTCTGCAAAAAAATTTTTTGTGATGACAAACATATCATAAAATTGGACTGTGATACTTCACAAACCTTCGTGCAACGTCTCAGGTGTATACCTTATGATGTGCTCGCTCTTAAGTCTATCTAGATTTGCCTTCGCTGCATTTCCCACTTCTAGAACTTCGTGATATCTAGAGGATGAACGAAGATGGGAAGCCATTTTTAATACCGATCTAGCAAGAATTCTAATGCTTCTAGAAAGAAAGAGATTTTGGCTATAAGAATATATTTGCTGAATATGTGGAAAGTAATCAAAAGATAATGTACATTTCAGGCATGCGGGGAAGAAAAATGGAAAAACTTTTTATCGTAACTGCTAACAAATATTAACAACAATTTCAAATAACAACTACTCAATTGCTACAATACTAATCGGTTCCTTAAGCGATTCTCTAATTAGTTTGATTCTTTGCTCACACCTCCTATTTAGCCTATGCAATTGACGGTGGTGATAAGAAATGGCAAAAATAATAAGCATAAGCACAATATAAATAAATAAAATAGGAAATGTTTTACTGTACTTGCATCCATCATCTTCTGCAAAATTTAGGTTGCGATCATTGTCTTCATTGTGCTGATTATCAGGCTTCGTAGGCGTATGATTTGACTAAAAGTTATAAAAGCGCGTGTGATCTCATGGTGTAAGTAAAATATATATATAATATATATTTACTAACAGGTAAAGCTATCGCTAACTCCATGGTCAAGTTGCCTGTCTTCACTCGCGAAGCTACCTTCATCGAACCTATATGCAGTTCTGCTCCTTGCGGTATTTCCACCACGATTATAGGTTTCTCAATTTTGAGTGATTGAAACGCTTCATTGTCTTGTTTTTTATAGAACACTAGCTGGCTTACCCGGCTCCGCCGTATCCGGACCAAACTTGGCACACATACACTTCGGACCCCGGCGGGTGTCACAGTCCACTTTTCGTTATCGATCGATGTCGATTTTACCGATTTTTATCGATTTTTTCGCAGAGTTCACCTACAGGGCTAGGAGTTGGCACAGGGGGGAAGTGAGCATGGGAATTCCGAATACAATATTAGTTTTCAGAATTATCGGTTACTTTTATTGATTTTCTCGATTTTTTGTAAATTTTGACATGCGAGGCTGAGATTTTGCACAGGGGGGTAATCGAGCATGCTGATTACGAACACAATATTAGTTTTCAGGATCGTCCATTACTTTTATCGATTTTATCGATTTTTTTGTAAAGTTTGACCTGCGGGGCTGGGAGTTTGCACAGGGGGTAATCGAGCATGCAGATTACGAATACAATATTAGTTTTCAAGATCGTCCATTACTTTTATCGATTTTATCGATTTTTTGAAAATTTGAGCTAGGGGGCTGGAATTTGGCACAGGGGTGTAATCGAGCATGCTGATCACCCCCCTTGGGGATGATCAGCATGCTCGAATACCCCCCTGTGCCAACTCCCAGCCCCCTAGCTCCAACTTTGCAAAAAATCGATAAAATCGATAAAAGTAATCGATAATCCCGAAAACCAATATTGTATTCGGAATCCCCAAGCTCGATTACCCCCCTGTGCGAACTCCCAGCCTCGTAGCTCAAACTTTGCAAAAAATCGATAAAATCGATAAAAGTAATCGATAATCCTGAAAACCAATATTGTATTCGGAATCCCCATGCTCGATTACCCCCCTGTGCCAACTCCCAGCCCCGTAGCTCAAACTTTGCAAAAAAATCGATAAAATCGATAAAAGTAATCGATAATCTTGAAAACCAATATTGTATTCGGAATCCCCATGCTCGATTACCCCCCTGTGCCAACTCCCAGCCCCGTAGGTGAACTCAGCAAAAAAATCGATAAAAATCGATAAAATCGATATCGATCGATGACGAAAAGTAGCCTATGACACCCGCCGGGGCCCGTAGTGTATGTGTGCCAAGTTTGGTCCGGATCGGTTCAGAAATGGAATTTTCTATTCGGAACATACGTACACACATACATACATACAGACAGACATACATACATACATACAAACAGACATTCAACTTTATATATAAGATGCGTTTCATTCGCGTAATCACCACCACTGTCTTCAACAGTGGGACGATCAGCGTAAACTAAAACATATGTACTAAGATTTTCTAACACTCTGTGTAGCATGGACAAGTCTTTGAAACTCACTTCATCATTGGTGGAATTGTGCTCGACCACAGTGCAACCATCTCGATTACCAGAATGTAAACCGCATGTAGTTTGCGGTTTTGTCTTGCACAGAAGAGTGGACGATAAGGTACTGCACTCATCAACGTTGCTTACTTCTTCGAGCGCACTCACATTGCTCACTAGCATCGATGTTGGTATGATGTAATGAGCGCCAAGGACATGGCTTGAGTACTTCTTCATATTTTCACTAAATCCGCCAAGTGGTACAATTCGTGTGAGGTACCCTACATTTTTTTCCAAACTGACTGGATAGCAAATCTAAACTGTTTTATTTATTTGGTGTATAACACTTGCAGGACCGCTCACTTTCACTTCCATGACACGTCTGTTCATCGATAGTACCGTTGCTCGCAATGTATCACCAGCGACATCAAATCTACTCTTGAGAACGGAAGCATTGAACCTTTCCAAACCCATCAGATTTGCAATGGCGGAAAGAAGATTGCTCTCACCATGATGGTTGATCACACGATGTGTTACGCGACCGTAATTGAATAGCCCGGTGAGAGCGGCTTCTATCGCCATTAGCAATCGTGATCTGACTTGAGCGAACACGAATTCAAAACGAATCCTAAAGTGCTACATGGATATTTTTTTTTACACAAAAAGTTGAAAAATCGGCAAGCATGACTTAGCACTCACATGCAAGTTTTCAATTCCAAAAATTCCGCCAAATTGTGCATTTGCGATTTCATCTCAAGGACTTGTTTCATCAGTCGCTGTAATTTTATAGCATCTGGTGACAAAAAGCTAAAACTATGCAATAGCACAAACTTTTTGCTGATGCTCCTCCTCCGAATATTTGTAGATCAAGGCTTTAATTTCATGGTATGCAAGCTCTCCAAGACCGACCCCTACCCCAAAAGCGACGATTCCTATTCCAGGAAAAAACTCAACCTGTCCCGTACTAAAGCATGCGTGTACTTTTTTTCACATAGTTCATTCAAAACGCTTACTTGTAATGAGGTGTTATTCTTCTGTATTTGTTGAATGTTGCTTCCATTTCTTGGAGATGCAGATTTAAAGCGTCCTCTTTCATTGTTCTATATACCTGAATACATTTTAAAAGTTTGTAACACTCAACTGCCACTCTCAAATGCTAAAATCAAAATTCTTACCCTCATTCTTAACTCCTCATTGAGAGTACTACTAATGTTCAAAGATTTCTCAAATGGTTCGAGTACTTGGTCAAACATTCTTCCGTCAATGTAGCTCGAGTAATCTGTAAAAATAATAGATTGCTAGGACGTCCATATGATTACATGTGCCTTCTGTCTCACTTACATAAAGTTAGCTCGAGGTGAATAATTGAGATTTCGTTCGGCCGCTTCGCTTGGACCTTGCACTCGTTCCTGAACGCATCGTCTAATCATTTTCCCGCGCTTGAGCGTGATAAGAGGCTTAAGGCAAAATTTGCTTGTTGAATAAAGCGTGGGAATGGTCAGAAAACACCACGTTCGCAAACGCGACGCGAGCGTGTCCTCCGAAGCGGCCAAGCCGAAACCGCTCGAGTCGGGTTCACACCATATGATACAGAGGATATGTTTGTGATAGCGCCATAGAGCTAATTTAGACAAGTCACGTAATTTAGCTTCTTTACAACTCTGATAAGGTTGGTCAGCTTTGGAAATGCAGAATTTTCAACACCTGTCGACGCTATAGTAGCAACGTGCATTACAATTGTCCAGGGCTACTATCTACCTTTCAATCCAAACGATTTAATCAAAATACATACCTAGCACGACGATGCCACATTCTCGTTCTTCTTTTGCAGCGAATCTAACCACCTCACCGTGTATTCCGTTGTCATGAAAAGCCTTCAGAGTAACTCCGTCTAATATTGGCAATCCTGTGGTTGAGGCGCCGTCAATCTTAGAAGCTAAGAAGACTCCTTGAACTCTATTCAGAAAACCGGCAGCAATTATGTAAAAAATAGTACTAGATAGAAACGCCATTTAATATCTGAAACTATCGTTGTAATGAAAAAAACATGCAAAAAATCCAAAACACATGACCATAAATAACTTGCAAGTTGATGAATTCCATGGTGCGATAAGCATGAAAAGCATATCATAATTGTTAAAAGCACTAAGTTTGCGAGAAGTCGATGAAATTGATATAAAATTGAGTATTTAGAAAAATGAAAACTGCTATTGCTACCAAGGTTCACTCCTACCCCTCTGTATCAATCACCTTTCAGCTCCTTCAACGCAAGTTTCCAAAAATCGATAAAATCGACATGATAATTTTCTGACGGTAATCAGCAAAATCTGATACCATTCCACATCACTTCGCAGCGCTTCAAAACGTAAATTGCATAAATCGATAAAATCAGTGAATAAGTGAAGAATCTTATAAATGAAAATCATTACTGGAATCAAGATTCAGTCTTACCCCCCCCCCCCCCTGTACCAACTCTCAGCTTTGTGGCTAGAAATGCTCAAAAAATCGATAAAATTGATAAATAAATGAAGAATCTCATAAGTGAATATCATTACTGGAATCAAGATTCAGTCATACTCCCCTGTACTAACTCTCAGCTTTCTGGCTAGAAATGCTCAAAAAATCGATAAAATCGATGAATGAATGAAGAATCTCATAAATGAATATCATTACTAGAATCAAGATGCAGTCATACCCCCTGTACCAATTCTCAGCTTCCAGGTCAGAAATGCTCAAAAAATCGATAAAATCGATAAATAAATGAAGAATCTCATAAATGAATGTCATTACTAGAATCAAGATACAGTCTTACCCCCCTGTACCAACTCTCAGCTTTCTGGTCAGAATTGCTCAAAAAATCAATAAAATCGATGTATAAATGAAGAATCTCATAAATGAATATCATTACTAGAATCAAGATACAGTCATACCTCCCTTTACCAATTCTCAGCTTTCAGGTCAGAAATGCTCAAAAAATCGATAAAATCGATGAATAAATGAAGAATCTCATAAATGAATATCATTACTAGAATCAAGATACTGTCTTACCCCTCTGTACCAACTCTAAGCTTTCTGGCTAGAAATGCTAAAAAAATCGATAAAATCGATGAATAAATGAAGAATCTCATAAATGAATATCATTACTGGAATCAAGATTCAGTTTTACCCCTCTGTACCAACTCTCAGCTTTCTGGCTAGAAATGCTCAAAAAATCGATAAAATCGATGAATAAATGAAGAATTATATAAATGAATATCATTGCTGGAATCAAGATTCAGTTTTACCCCCCTGTACCAACTCTCAGCTTTCTGGCTAGAAATGCTCAAAAAATCGATAAAATCGATGAATAAATGAAGAATCTCATAAATGAATGTCATTACTAGAATCAAGATACAGTCTTACCCCCCTGTACCAACTCTCAGCTTTCTGGCTAGAAATGCTCAAAAAATCGATAAAATCGATGAATAAATGAAGAATTATATAAATGAATATCATTGCTGGAATCAAGATTCAGTTTTACCCCCCTGTACCAACTCTCAGCTTTCTGGCTAGAAATGCTCAAAAAATCGATAAAATCGATGAATAAATGAAGAATCTCATAAATGAATGTCATTACTAGAATCAAGATACAGTCTTACCCCCCTGTACCAACTCTCAGCTTTCTGGTCAGAAATGCTCAAAAAATCAATAAAATCGATGAATAAATGAAGAATCTCATAAATGAATATCATTACTAGAATCAAGATACATCATACCCCCCTCTACCAACTCTCAGCTTTCTGGCTAGAAATGCTCAAAAAATCGATAAAATCGATAAATAAATGAAGAATCTCATAAATGAATATCATTACTAGAATCAAGATACAGTCTTACCCCTCTGTACCAACTCTAAGCTTTCTGGCTAGAAATGCTAAAAAAATCGATAAAATCGATGAATAAATGAAGAATCTCATAAATGAATATCATTACTGGAATCAAGATTCAGTTTTACCCCTCTGTACCAACTCTCAGCTTTCTGGCTAGAAATGCTCAAAAAATCGATAAAATCGATGAATAAATGAAGAATCTCATAAATGAATGTCATTACTAGAATCAAGATACAGTCTTACCCCCCTGTACCAACTCTCAGCTTTCTGGTCAGAATTGCTCAAAAAATCAATAAAATCGATGAATAAATGAAGAATCTCATAAATGAATGTCATTACTAGAATCAAGATACAGTCTTACCCCCCTGTACCAACTCTCAGCTTTCTGGTCAGAATTGCTCAAAAAATCAATAAAATCGATGTATAAATGAAGAATCTCATAAATGAATATCATTACTAGAATCAAGATACAGTCATACCTCCCTGTACCAATTCTCAGCTTTCAGGTCAGAAATGCTCAAAAAATCGATAAAATCGATGAATAAATGAAGAATCTCATAAATGAATATCATTACTAGAATCAAGATTCAGTTTTACCCCCCTGTACCAACTCTCAGCTTTCTGGCTAGAAATGCTCAAAAAATCGATAAAATCGATGAATAAATGAAGAATCTCATAAATGAATGTCATTACTAGAATCAAGATACAGTCTTACCCCGTTGTACCAATTCTCAGCTTTCAGGTCAGAAATGCTCAAAAAATCGATAAAATCGATGAATAAATGAAGAATCTCATAAATGAATATCATTACTAGAATCAAGATACAGTCTTATCCCTCTGTGCCAACTCTCAGCTTTCTGGCTAGAAACGCTCAAAAAATCGATAAAATCGATGAATAAATAAAGAATCTCATAAATGAATATCATTACTAGAATCAAGATACAGTCTTACCCCTCTGTGCCAACTCTCAGCTTTCTGGCTAGAAACGCTCAAAAAATCGATAAAATCGATGAATAAATGAAGAATCTCATAAATGAATATCAGGGAAGGTCAGTGTAAAAATTTAAAGAAACAGACCATAAATTCACTCTGTTATGTTGCCAAATTCGTTGCTTCCCAAAAAATCTGTTACGAAAGGCGTTTTAGTGTGGTTTAAGAGGATTTGTGCGAAAAATCTATTATTTTCTCTTTATTCTAAGAGAACTTTGAATGAAAATGATAATTTTATTTGTTACTCTGTTAAATCTGTTACGAAAGGCGTTGTAGTGTGGTTTAAGAGGATTTGTGCGAAAAATCTATTATTTTCTCTTTATTCTAAGAGAACTTTGAATGAAAATGATAATTTTATTTGTTACTCTGTTAAATCTGTTACGAAAGGCGTTGTAGTGTGGTTTAAGTGGATTTGTGCGAAAAATCTATTATTTTCTCTTTATTCTAAGAGAACTTTGAATGAAAATGATAATTTTATTTGCTACTCTGTTAAATCTGTTACGAAAGGCGTTGTAGTGTGGTTTAAGAGGATTTGTGCGAAAAATCTATTATTTTCTCTTTATTCTAAGAGAACTGTGAATGAAAATGATAATTTTATTTGCTACTCTGTTAAATCTGTTACGAAAGGCGTGGTAGTGTGGTTTAAGAGGATTTGTGCGAGAAATCTATTATTTTCTCTTTATTCTAAGAAAACTTTGAATAAAAATGATAATTTTATTTTTTCTCGCCACTCATTGGCTCAATAGATGTTTATGTTTAACAATGGAGTCCAAAGAAGCTGAGGAGGTATGTGACATAGTACATTAGTTGCAGAACTCTCTAAGCTGAATGAGAGAGGATTGTGAAAGTTGCATTATAGGAGAATAAAAGTTTTACATACAAAACATTGAAAGCACTTCGAGGCTCAAAAATGGGAAGATGACGAACAAGAGTGAGCTAAAAAGCAATATCTTACAGGATGATTGTGCTGCAAAATGTCTATTTATACCATCCTTCCTGTATTCTATGATATGCTATCAGAATACTTCTTCTTTTCTATGACATGTTGCCGCAGATAGCTTATCGTAGGTAAGCTAAAATCTGGTATCTTCCTGTATATCCGCGATACGTTATCATAGGCAGCCATGAAAGGAACCGCCGCGCAGCATCAATTACCTCAATAATGAGGTGGAAATAATCTAGTAAACATTAATTTCTCCATTATAGTATTTCTCCAGTATTTGATATAGATTTATCAAATTTGATCTTCAGTGCAATTGTGAATTATGTAGAAATGCTAATTACGTTTCATGTTGTATTCAGTTTTTCAAACCTGTAAAGTTTGCGTGTAAAACAAAACAACAACAAACGCTAAATGCGCACCATGATTCAAGATATATACCATGAAGAGATTTCAATAGTCTTCAGATCCTGCATATTAAGTGACACGCATGGCGCAGTAGCAGGAGTCGCGATTGGTAAGATGGTACACTTGAAAGTTCGAATCCTTACGCGCTTGTCAAATTTGCATTTCAAAAATGATTACGAAATTATTGCAAAAGCTCTGCTAGTTGACTTGAAGAAGCTTTCAGGTTATGCAAACGCGAATTAATACCTTCTTTCTATAAAGGTGCAAAAATGTGTTCAAGTAGCAGGACTTGAACCCGAACGCATGCGCTCATGGGACCGATATCATATCCAATCAACCATCATTGTACATTCGTTGATTGTCAAGTGCTATTTCTTACATGGGATGTTGAGATCCGAAACGCCTAGATATGTTTTGATGACTTCTGCTGTTTCATCAGCGTTGGTGGCACATGGATAAGACTACCGCTGGCAATTAATCGATAGACCTCTCGGTGCCTATCAAAGACGTAGATTGCGATTAACCACCACGATTATCTTGCAGTTGCTTGGAAAGGATGAGTTTCAGAAACATGCACAGCGATTTTGATATGTATGAACTCTTTCACACTAAATCTGTTTAGAGAGTTTTGGTTTGATAAATGTTTGTGGATAGCAGGTACAACTCCTGGAGCCGATTTAAAAGAAGCAGCATTGAAACATCATTAGTCTAATATTAAGGTGATGATCTACTCTAGTACATATGAAATCAGAATTTTAGCCTTTTTTTCTGCCAGCCAGCTTACAGTCTTTTAGCAACAGTTGCTCTTGAATAAATGCTGAAATTTGAAATGTTGCGCAATTGCAACCGAATTTATAAAGCCGGAATTGTGGGATTTTTCTTTTCACAGTCTTTTCGATGAAAAGTTCGAGTTAGATTGAACGCTATTTCAACAAACAAGCTTCACAGTTTGATCATATGTGATATCAAACATATTATGATAACTTCGTAGGTTTCGCACGTCAGTGACGCGATGGCGCAGTAGCAAGATTCCTGACCAAGGAGAAAATGAAGTTTGAGTTCAAATCCCCATGTGTTCTCCAAATTTGCATTTCATTGTTGAATGTTAATATGGTGTGTATGAGCGTCGGTACTTTATTTGAAAATGTTTGTGGTTATGCAAATGACACAGATCTCAACACGATGCAAAAATACTTCAAGTAGCAGGATTCGATCACGCAATCGTTCGTCCATAAAGCTGACCTCTTATCCACTCGACCACCACTGCACATTAGACTTGCAGTAACTTGAGCACAGTAGGGCGCTGAAATGTGTAACACATGTACAAAACTTCAACACATTGATGATTTTCGACATCTTATGATCACTCTGATCACTTCCGCTATAGTTGATCAGCAATTGGTCGGTGACACTGCAAACATATGGCAGACCACCGGAGATCTTCTCGACAAAAGAACTCGCAGAGCGTCTTCTATGTCTATTTACTAGTTCCACACCAAGTTTAGTAGAGATCTACCTTCATTTACTCAAGTATTGATAAAACTCTTTTATCACTGATAAACTTTGGCGAAAAGATACCAACTTTGCACAAAGTGATATAGTTTGATTACATCCTCCTCAGTGCGCAAGCATTCTACAGTAACTGCAATACTCTTTTCAAAAGAGCAAAATAAGTACTTTTTAAGGCTGGAAAAAAGAGGAAAGTAGTTATCGGTCCGCATTCTTTGCCAAAATTTTTTTGAAACTTTCTCACTTTGATTACCATTTAAAGATAGGTTTAAGCTGTGCAATAGCACGCATAAGATCTTTTTAACTCCAAAGAATTTTTTTCAGGAACTAATATAATAGGTACTGCACCAGATCCTGATTAATCCCATTATCTCTTACTTGAATGCATGCCAACTTTTACGATGACTTGCGTGGGTTAGCCGGGTACCAAGTCAGGCTTAATCTCCCCAGATTACTCTACTATCAATTCACCGCCCTCCGACAGTAGAGAGATTGGTTGGTCCAGGAGCGGAATTGCCTGGATCCGACCTGGTCTTAACGGCACCTTGTATGCAGATTTTACTACGCCATTCCTCCAAACATGAGAAGAGTTTTTATATCGGTTTTTGAAAAGTCATTGCTCTGAGTAAAAAAATGTCAAACGATAAACTTCAATTTTTTGAGGAAACGAGGCTAATATAATCATCTTTTTGAGATCTCAAGAAATATTGGCACGTGCTTGCGGGTATGTAATTAATTCTTATGCTTCTGTGACGTTTGAATCACCTTACACATATCCCCATTATCTGATGTACGTAGTCCGCTTACAAGACAATGGTCAGAAATGCCCAATCCAAACAGACTGCATATGTTTAGATGAAACAAAAAACGCTGACTTCGAATCTGTTTTTCATATCTGCTTAGCGCCGATATGGGCGAAGTTAGGAGCCCTTAAAAGCCGTTATTTTGCTAAGAAATCCTTCTTGCAATGCGCAAATTTGGCAGTACAACGCCATATTCGGCTTAATGCTGCGCCAAAATATGTTTCGTTTATTCGTTGACCGTAACGACTGCTGACCGCGCGGCGACCGTTGCGCGTGCATGATGTTTTCGTAGAAAAGATGAATAGAAAGAAAACAGAGGATTCTTCTCATCTTTATAATGTAGAAAAGAAACAAAGAATTCTTCGCATCTTAAGCCACGGTCCAACTTGTCACTTTTTCGCAAGTTTAGAAGGCACGCGTCGCAGTCGCCACGCGGTCGGCAGTCCGTACGGTCAACGAATGAACGATAGCTAGGTTACTTTATATTCTCAAAGCCTAAAGGTGAGATTAAATGCAACGATGTGCTCAACTTTGCAATTTTTATGTATGATTTTTTCACAATAAAACTGCTCATATCATCCACAAAGGCGCTAAGCAGATATGGAAAACAGATTTGAAACCAAAGTTGAATGTGCTGCACCGAGTGATATGCAGCTTTCTTGGATTGGCACTCCGACTTCTGATTAATCCTTTTTCAATGTAGTGTGCTCTCACTGCAAGCATTGTAAAATTCAAAAATTTGAGCGTGAACAAGTAGCTGCACCTGTGACGCATGCTAATTGCACGCGCAAAATACCGGCATTACTTGCATGGTTATTTGTTTCGCTCAAATATCACCGCATTTTACCTGTAGTGCAATCACACTATATTGAGTGGAAAACCTACATTGCAGTTCCTCAAGAATAAATAGTGCAGTTCTTGCATGCATCATCACGAGTCGAGAGCTTCTTACAGAGAGTGGATTGATGAAAGTTAGAGATCTCATTTTTTTTTCAGAAGACAACTTCAAAATCCTTCGTATTACCATGAAAAGTTACGATGTCCTTTTCAACGAAGGCATGAACTGTACACTTAAACTAGGAAAAGTCGTTATACTCTGAACACGGCACACATAGCAAATTGAATTATTTCTCACGCGTTCAAAATCACTTTATGCATGTCATTCATTCATGGATGAGGACACATCAAAACGTTTCCTACCAAGCTTTGACTGTTCTTTCTCTCTTTTGAGTCACTAAAACATCTAATTTAGCATAGTAGAAGTCAAAATCAAAATACAACCACACTAGCATTCTCATGTCTCCCATCCCGTGCATTGGGCCCCAAGCTCTATTCAAAGCTCTATTTATGGTGTAACTCGATGGTGATTTTGATTTGCCAGCATGCTCCGTTCTTTGAGTTCTTCAAACAGTTGATTTAGCTGCCTTTTTATGTCTTTCTTTGTTTCAAAACTGTTCACTGTAGGTCAGGTTCCAAAAGCATAACGTCATCTGGGTTTTTCTGAGTAGATTACTAATTAGTGGGTTTGAGTTGCAATCGCTTTGTTTCAATAGCAACATCATTGTCGACACCTGCTACATTATCCGGACCCATTTTTCGAGTCGATAGGGACTACTTATCCAAACATGATTATATCATACTTGGCACTTGATGTTAAGAAAAAACATTAACATGTTATTAATTATTTGGGCTTTTGGAAGAGCATCATTTGCAAAACACCACAGCATTAAGCTGCTCACTTTTCTTAGCTGCTCCTAAACGAAACAGCACGAAGTTTTGGAAAATAACTCAGATATGTCTCGATGACAACTTGAAAATGATTTTTACTCATGCTGTAGTTCACTACATCAAGTAACAAATTGCTTCGACAACGCTGTTTTAGCAGTCAGTTGGTTGTGAGTATTCTCTAAACACAATTCAGTACGCTTCTACCTCAAAACATAGGTAAGCGGCGACAAAGCTGACTTTTGGACTTCGTTTTCTGATTTCAAAATGTTATCATGGAAAGTATAGTTAGAACCGAATATTTGTGTTCGAATAATTTATTCGAAATATTCGACTATTCGAATATTCAAATAGTCGAATATTCAAAACAGTCCAATTATTCGATTATTCGAATATCAAATAAATGAAAAAGGCCTGTATTCGAATAATTCGTTCATTCGATGATTTGGAAAGATGAGTTATTCGAATATTCGTTTATTCGAGGAATTTTAAAAGACGGTTATTCGAATATTCGAATATTCGAGCCAAATTGAAAGACAGTCATTCGAATATTCGAATATTCAAGAACATTCATTCGAACATTCGATGTCAAAAGAAAACTTTAGTTGTTCGACACTGAGTAAAAGTATGTCCTCGATTGGTCAATCACACAAATGAATTATCAAATGACAGAATGGCTAGCAAGCTTCCCTTTTTGAGGCATGAGTCGCGAGTCATGCCAGAGCATAGTGATGACAAGCTCTTTACATAATTCATTTGGAGTGGTGAACTATCTTCTGGAAATCGCGTCTGAGAAGTTGCGGCGTAATCACGCGCAGATACCTCCAAGCTCTAAATTGGGTGAAGAAGCAAAGCCATTATTAGGCGCCCAACGCACCACTGGTCCTCAAACATCTTGAAGCATGTAAAGGACCAGCAGTTAAGGCAGCGGGTATTGGCAACATTCATTCTTTCATCTCAAGGTCTTCATTTGCCTTGCCAGCCTAATCACCGCTCGCGTGTCAAAATACCTTAAAGACACGTTACAACGCAAGGCCAGAGCAAGGCGGTCGTGGGGACCTGAGCCGCCTGATTTGTGGCGGCAGCCTATATGTCAGTCATTATACTCAAATCAGCTGCCCTTATAGTCTGGAGGAGTAGAAAACTAATGTTAGAATTACACGCCTACGTGAAGTACGCGTGTAGGCGCCTACTCGAAGTATTATTTCTCTACGATTTTTGCATCATTGCAAAGTTTCTAGAGGGATAATACTCCGAATAGGCGTGTAGGTTGAACAATAATTATTTTGAACCTTAGTAAAAGATATGGTAGATCCCTTACTAGATTATCAGCTAATACAACAAGAGTAAACCCTTACAACAAAAGTGAACCTCAAAAAGACAACTGAAACAAATTTGTGAGAATTCAATCCTACAGCAGAAACTGTGAAACTCGGGGATTGATAATTCCCGACGAGTATTAGATTATCAGCTAATATACAGATATTTCCACGAGTTTTCTTTTTCCGGATTTAGATGAGCACAGAAGTATTAGATTATTCTGGAAGTTTTGTCCGTTTTTTTTCATCGCTCACTAGAACTCACAGAACACCGATCCATGATCAACTTAGGTACGATTTGATACAGATTTTTATCTTCTTTCTTATAGCTGTATTTGCTCTCTGATCTACTCTGTCTTTGCAATGTTATCGCCACGGCTTTCTGAGCAGCTCAGAAGTAACGCCAAATTTTTACTGAGTTTTAAAAAATTTTATCCTGATGTTTTCAAAGAGCGCTGATGAATGTCATGTAGAGCAAGCCTTTAGCTACATTGTACCCATTTTAGATTACATGGGCCATGTTTACCAAGCTCGTTATAATTATTTGTTTGATAAAAATTGCGCCTTTTTGATTACGTTTACCACGTAAAAGTACCGAAAATTCCAAAAAGCTACTTTTCAAAGCAAATTAAACTTGCTTATGTAGCGTAAATAATGTTTGATAAGAATCATATTTTAATTCGCAAATTTCAAAAGCTTTCGTGTATTTGCTGCTGTTGCGTGTTTCATGACTTTGCCAAAAATTGAGACTTCCGAAGATATCCATGTTAAATCTTCAGCTTTGGGAAAAAGTTCTGTGTAGCTTCGGGAGAATCTTCTGTGAGGAAAAATAAATGCGGACTTGAAACGACTACTAAGTAAGTCTTAGTAGCCATCTTAAAAGACCATGAACACCTCGAACTACATGTTTGAGTGAAGTTCTTCTGTTTCCTAAGTGGAACCCTAACCAACGACAATAATTCAGTCTTCCTACCACTTGCTACACATATAATTATCAGCTACAAAGATCAAATTAGCGATTAACTTTTTCGCAGAAAATCGCAACAAAGAAAAAACCAGCATTGTTTGGGGTGTTAGATTATTCGAATTGTTCGAATAGTCGAATATTCGGCCATATGTAATTATTCGATTATTCGAATAGTCGAATATTCAACTATATGTAATTATTCGATTTTCGAATAGTCGAATGTTCGATCAACCCCATTTATTCGAATATTCGTTCATTCGAATTTGGAAATGTAGCATTATTCGAATATTCGAATTCGAATAATCTGAAAATTACAGATCGAATAATATGCGTTCGTTCGAATATTTTTCGAAAGCCGATTATTCGAAATTCATTCGTTCGACGAAATTTTTCGGTCGTTCTAACTATAATGGAAAGGCCATTGGATATATGTTCGCTTTTATATGTCTAATTGCCGGAAACTTTCAATAGCTCTATAACCGACAGTTTGTAACGCTGCGTGAGAATGACTCTTGACATGGCGTATAGTTTAAATTGTATTTTTACGAGAAAAGGTCCCTTAACGGAAGAATACCCATTTTATCAGCATAGGACATAGTTTCTGAAGTATTGTCGAAAGTTTATTTAGTATTCTTGAAACTCAATAGTACAAAGGCCGATGGAAAAGAGCAAATTGGTCAAGAAATAACACCCGAATAATAATGCAAAGAAAAATGCTACAATAGCTAAAGTCGCATTGAGGCGTGAAATTTCTGGATTCAGTGTTCAAACTCCGTCCCCACTAGAGGAGAGGGCCTAAAGTGCGTTAAACATAAATTTGGTTTCATATCAATGTCCTTGCATTGCTAAATTAATTTTTCAGCCTTCATTACGAAACTTTCTTAGGAAAGTTCAAAGCAGCCTCCAGTCACATAAATTTTTCGAAATTTTTCACAAACACAAATTTGGTTTCATATCAATGTCCTTGCATTGCTAAATTAATTTTTCAGTCTTCATTACGAAACTTTCTTAGGAAAGTTCAAAGCAGCCTCCAGTCACATAAATTTTTCGAAATTTTTCACAAACACAAATTTGGTTTCATATCAATGTCCTTGCATTGCTAAATTAATTTTTCAGTCTTCATTACGAAACTTTCTTAGGAAAGTTCAAAGCAGCCTCCAGTCACATAAATTTTTCGAAATTTTTCACAAACACAAATTTGGTTTCATATCAATGTCCTTGCATTGCTAAATTAATTTTCCAGTCTTCATTACGAAACATTCTTAGAAAAATTCAAAGCAGCCTCCAGTCACATGATTTTTCAAGATTTTTCACTTTTTGTCATCGATGGCCTTAAACTCTTGAACTCTTTATACAAAACTTTTTCCGAGTTCCAGTCTAAATCCCATTCGACAGTACCCTGCTTTCCTCCCCGAAAAACGGCTCAAAGTTCATCTTTACGCCTTGGCGCAGCACACGACAAATGCAATTTTTGCAAGCGGTATTTCCAAGAAAACTGGTGGCCAACCTACTAAAGTTACGGACAAATGTGGGCCACCCAAAGGTGAGGCAAGGTGAATTTTAACTCACTCTGTGGCACAGACTGAAATAGCATAGAAATAAGTGTAAATAATAGGGTGGACGCATCTAACCAGAAAAATCGGTCTTGAAGCAAGTTTTAGGTTGCCATTACGTATTTCTTCGATTTTTGCTTTTCAAAAGTTCTAAGTGCTGTTTCATAATTTTATATTGCACTAATATCGATTTATCCCTATTATGTGCCTGAAGAATTTGATTGCACTCTAGTTTGTCTATGAAGTGTTATAGCGCCATAACAGCGCCTAAAATGAACGGATTTCTAAGACTTACCAAGCTGATCAATCGGCTCTTAATAGTTCCTATCGAGATGATTGATAAAAGTTTGTGTTAGTAGTGTGAGCATTATATCAGCATTATATCAGGGTGCGTGATGGAAAACTCATCGCCTTTGGTGGAGAATCTGTCTACCTATATCATCTGTGTTTCCGTTGACCGTCGTGTTGCACGAGCAGGTGGCCTCCATTAATCTCTGTTTCGGGCGATTGTTACCAATGTTATAACCGATAGCCGTCGCTAGCAGCCGCCAGCAGCCCGTTACTAGCCGCCGCTGGTCGCTTCGCTTATAGGAGAAAAAAATCACCAGTTTTTTACTAATTTGAGTACATCCGCCTAAGTTTCTCATCTCCCACGCTTTGTCCTTCCTGTTGCCGCCAGTATGCAGTTTAATCTCATGTATCATACATGTCCATTGTGGTTGTTATCTTGTTGACGTAAATTGGTTATCCTATCGGTGCTCATTTCCCTCTTGCAGTTGAATCCTAGTTCGCCAAAGTTTTCCGCGGTGTCAGTTCTCTGACATTGGATGTGTCCAGTCTATATAGGTGCGCTATTTCTTTATCCTTTAAGTATGGTTTTGTTTCGGTCTTTTTCTTGACTATCTCATTATATTCGTAATGTGTAAGAGTCGAACTGCACATTAGCAGCAATAGGAGGAAAAAAAGCGATGAAAATGGAAAGCTAGGTGGGGCACCAAAGTAGTAAGAATCTGGTGATTCTACGCTTCGAACAAAAGGGCCAGCGGCGGCTATGGGCTGCTGGAGGCTGCTATAGGCGCTATGGGCTGCTAGCGGCGGCTGCCGGCGCGGTATGAAAGCACCCTTAGAAACACAGTACGCAAAAGGACGTGGGAGGCTCTTAAGGACTTTATCGAGGCAATCCGTTACTTTATCGAGGCAATCCGTTAGCGTACTTGACCATCGCGTTGGCGGTCTTTCTCCATTCGGTGGTATTCAAATAAGTTCAGCCCTCGTCCACCGGTTGTCGTCAAAGCGCAATACGTGTCCGGCCCACCTCATCTTGCTCTGTTTGGGGCATGCGGCAGCGTAGCTGAGAAATGCGTATTCCTTTCATCGCTTGCGTGAGTCTCATTCCCTCCATCACTTTATCAACTGTACGTTCGATGACGCTAACCGCATGTTCATCTTGCTCTGCAACGTCCATGTTTCTGAAGCATACGTCAAGGCAGGGAGAACCATTGAGCTGAAGGATTTCCTGGTGTTCTTCACTACGCCATCAATTGTCTTGCATGCCCCCAAACTGCTCGGTTTGATCCTGCTCAGTTCCGGGCTAAATCGTTCATCATGTTGATTTCCCGACCTAGGTATGTGTAGCTTGAGCGTTCGATGATTCGTTGAGCACAAGAGGAGCATTAGGCCCTCTTAGACCGATCTTTCCACGCACGACGTCGAACTGGGCTAGCATTCGTTCCGCTTGCGTAATGCTCGGCGTTATAATACGACGTCATCAGCAAAGCGAAGATGACGATGTAGTTGATGATGTAGTTGCAGGCCGTCGGCTTTCACTCCCTGTCGTCCCATTCCAACTAACGCATGGTTCTCTAAAGCGGCACTGAATAGTCTCGATGATGTAGTAGTAGCCTGGTCGTGCGGCCCTCTTCACGTCGAGATGATGCCTTTGTAGAATGAAGTGAGCTGGAGTGAAGTCGTTGTACAGCTCACGAAACCTTGATTGCTCAAGGCCTGGATGACAATTCAGTCCAAACCGAGTCAAAGGCCTTCTTCAAGTTAATGGAGATGAGACAGAGGCATCTTGCACTCTCCTGCCTCTTCGATGAGCCTTGACACCATGTGTATGTGGTCTATCGTGATTGCTCGCGATTGTCCTATCTCCACCTTCCATTCGATCCTGTTGAGAATAAGTCACGTAAAGATTCTGTAAACTACAAACGACAGGCGGAAAGGCCGATATATGCCAACGTCACAAAGATCTCCCATCTTGTACAGCAACATGGTCGTGCTAGTATTCCAGTGGCTTGGAACCTTACCTTCCGTTAGGAACCGCGAGCCCTGTCAAGCTCTTGATGAGGACTGACGAAAGATTCTTCAGAACTTCTGGCTTAATCTTGTACTGGGCGCTATACGATTCTCTACCGACATGATATAATAGCATGACGAATCCCAGAAGAAAGAACCGACGGTGCGACATAATCGTTCTCCCCAGTGGCGTGCTCAGGATTTTCGTTCAGTAAGGAGGGGGGGGGGGGGGAGAAAATTTCTCCGAGGAAGTTGCCTGGTCTTAGCTACGCTTTCCAAATAATCTTTTGGTGTGCTTCCCAAAAATTTCGGGAGGGGGCATAAACTCGAGTTTCTCTCAAGGAAAAAAGCTTGATGGAAGAAGTTGTCCTGAAACAAAGTCTAGGAAAACGCTCACTAATTTTGCACCAACCTAATGTGAATGTCGTTGAATTTTAAGTTGATAAGCTAGGGTAATGCTTTTTTGAATTTTATTGAGTTGTTGCAAAAATAATGTCCGTTTTGCAAAGTTCTACTTTAAGAAGTTATAACTTTGTCTAATCTCCATATTTTTCAATCCAATCAAGGCCATCAGCAGCATCAAACCTTTCGTAACCTAGCGCGCACCTGCATATATGATGTCGCGAACGGGAGGAAAACTATGCGTCAAAACAGAAAGATTCTTTCGAAAATCTCGTCTTTGAGGAGCTACAACTCCCTTTAAGTTTTGTTCCTATGACTGCTAACTAGCTTATTTTGTAAATGCAAGCCAGTAGTATACGCTCGTGGTAGAAAAACTTCAACAAGGGGGTTCTGCGAAAACAAAAAATAAAAATCCAAAAGTTCTTTTTTTAGCCTACTTGTAGTAGTCTAAAAGCCCCCCCCCCCCCCAACTATGCAAATTCGGGATTCTTCATGAACTGAATGATTAAGCTTTTCTGCAAAAATTGTAGGCAAGATGTCCTCACCTCAAGCATACAGAAATGAGCGGAGCTTCGGCGATTGCCTTAATCAGAAAAAAATTTCAACCCATAAAACGTCAGGCAGCGAGTATCTATTCTGCGGCAGCGATTCCCCAGTCCATATATGTTTGAAGGATTTATTCAAATGTGCAATATACAGGGTGTCCCAAAAGTAAGTACACACTTTTCAATCGCCAATATCTTTCTTTCCATTGTCTCTTTTTCCGCCATTCAAGTACCATTCTGTAGAGGAGGCTTCAGCTTAAAGTACAGATCGAGTATCAGTATCTACAGTATCGAGCGAATCATCGACCGCTCTTCTTTACTATAGAAATACGGTCGGAACTTCGACAAGGATTTTATGCCAACGGAGGTCATATTCTGCCTCGGAACAAAACCAAACAAGTAAACTCTTATATTATGGTAGTCGAAGCCGCTGTTTTCGATTATGAAACCTCCAGTTTACGGTGATGCTTCGGAAAAAGACAGAATGAGAAGAGAGATATTAACGATTGAAAAGTGTGCACTTACTTTTGGACACCCTGTATAAACAATATTCATCCCATAAAATAGCTATGTTTTCAAGAGAGTTCATTCATTTGCGCCTGAGTTGCCGCCAAAGGAAGTTAAAGCAACGAAATTTCTATTTTTGAGTGCAAGTGTGCGAGATGCTTCTGAAATTTTCACAGAAAGGATAGAAGCTTAATCCCACCAACATTAGAAAGTACATAAAGAGAGCTTTCCAATGATATGCAGAACCTATATCGAAAAAGAAAGTCTGATGGGAAAAAAGTTGTTTGGAAATAGGCCTAGAAAAAACGGACATTATTTTTGCAACAACTTAGTATCTAGCTAAAATCATTTACTTAAAGGCAGTGTCTCACCAGACTGGGGGTATCTGGCTCTCGTAATGATGTAATAGTAAACCTCCTACCTAAGCGATGATTGAAGTTCGGAGCGAAAAAGGGGGTCTACCAAGCCTGAAATTTGCACCGAAAGTGGGCCGAATCTTACGGTGGGATCGGGCGAGTGCGAGGTGCATGCAAGTTAGAGACGCAGATCGTTGGGTCCCTGCGCTCATGATGTGTGCGCTATACGCACTCTGGCCCTGCAAATCGATATTGCCGTGTGCGCGGCTTCCGGGCCTACCGTAAGATTCGGCCCACTTTCGGAGCAAATTTCAGGCTTGGTAGATCCCCTTTTTCCCCCCTAGCTTCAGTCATCGCTTAGTAGGGGCAGAGGTGCGATGGGGGGAGCCGGGCTCACCAAAAGTGAAGGTGGTCCCAGCTACCACTGGCCGGCCAAAAGTGAAGGTGGTAGTGCCGAACACTCACCTCCAAAAAACGTCGACCGGGGGGGGGGGGGTGGGGAGCATTAACGTCTATCCTTTCAGGTCGTTGCCGCCAGTGCGCGGAAAATAAGCAAAACAAACGCAAAAAAGATTATTGAAAGCATATATTTATGTATACGGCGGCATATATATATCTTATATATAAAGCTGAATGTCTGTTTGTCTGTATGTCTGTCTGTCTGTATGTATGTGTGTACGTATGTTCCGAATAGAAAATTCCATTTCTGAACCGATCGGGACCAAACTTGGCACACATACACTTCGGGCCCCGGCGGGTGTCATAGGCTACTTTTCGTCATCGATCGATATCGATTTTATCGATTTTTATCGATTTTTTTGCTGAGTTCACCTACGGGGCTGGGAGTTGGCACAGGGGGGTAATCGAGCATGGGGATTCCGAATACAATATTGGTTTTCAGGATTATCGATTACTTTTATCGATTTTATCGATTTTTTTGCAAAGTTTGAGCTACGGGGCTGGGAGTTCGCACAGAGGGGTAATCGAGCATGGGGATTCCGAATACAATATTGGTTTTCGGGATTATCGATTACTTTTATCGATTTTATCGATTTTTTTGCAAAGTTTGAGCTACGGGGCTGGGAGTTCGCACAGGGGGGTAATCGAGCATGGGGATTCCGAATACAATATTGGTTTTCGGGATTATCGATTACTTTTATCGATTTTATCGATTTTTTTGCAAAGTTTGAGCTACGGGGCTGGGAGTTCGCACAGGGGGGTAATCGAGCATGGGGATTCCGAATACAATATTGGTTTTCGGGATTATCGATTACTTTTATCGATTTTATCGATTTTTTTGCAAAGTTTGAGCTAGGGGGCTGGGAGTTGCACAGGGGGGTAATCGAGCATGCTGATCATCCCCAAGGGGGTGATCAGCATGCTCGATTACCCCCTGTGCCAAATTCCAGCCCCCTAGCTCAAATTTTCAAAAAATCGATAAAATCGATAAAAGTAATGGACGATCTTGAAAACTAATATTGTATTCGTAATCTGCATGCTCGATTACCCCCCTGTGCAAACTCCCAGCCCCGCAGGTCAAACTTTACAAAAAAATCGATAAAATCGATAAAAGTAATGGACGATCCTGAAAACTAATATTGTGTTCGTAATCAGCATGCTCGATTACCCCCCTGTGCAAAATCCCAGCCTCGCATGTCAAAATTTACAAAAAATCGATAAAATCAATAAAAGTAATCGATAATTCTGAAAACTAATATTGTATTCGGAATCCCCATGCTCACTTCCCCCTGTGCCAACTCCTAGCCCTGTAGGTGAATTCTGCAAAAAAATCGATAAAAATCGGTAAAATCGACATCGATCGATAACGAAAAGTGGACTATGACACCCGCCGGGGCCCGAAGTGTATGTGTGCCAAGTTTGGTCCGGATACGGCGGAGCCGGGTAAGCCAGCTAGTCTTATATATAAAGCTGAATGTCTGTTTGTATGTCTGTATATATGTCTGTATGTATGTATGTACGTATGTTCCGAATAGAAAATTCCATTTCTGAACCGATCGGGACCAAACTTAGCACACATACACTTCGGGCCCCGGCGGGTGTCATGCTACTTTTCGTCATCGATCGATATCGATTTTATCGATTTTTTGCAAAATTTGAGCTACGGGGCTGGGAGTTGGCACAGGGAGGTAATCGAGCATGCTGATCACCCCCGTGGGGGTGATCAGCATGCTCGATTACACCCCTCTGCCAAATTCCAGAACCGTATTTGAACTCTGCAAAAAATCGATAAAATCGATAAAATCGATATCGATCGATGACGAAAAGTAGTTCTGAAGAAGTTATGAGCTGTTGAATTTCAAAAAGCGCTTTTTCACCTGCTTTTTCAAGACTCTGGATCTCGGAGGTATTTCAATGTATCGGAACGGCTAAGATATATCCTGATAAGGCAAACCTTACTCTATAAAACCTATAAAGTCGCAATATCACTTTCACATTCAAGATTTATATGAGTTTAACTGTCAACTGTCAAAAAACACGCAAAAATGGCGTAAATTTTTAGAAATCTGGTTTTCAACTACTATCTCTCAAATCGACTCGATTCCTTCACTATCTGATAGAGCTCGATTTACTCTTCAAAACCTATGAAATCGCAACTGCTGACATCTTCAAACAACAGATTTATAACTGTGGAAATTTTGCATGATTTGTCACTATTTAATTATTCAAAATTCTGGCTCTCGGCCTTTGCTGCCTAGATCGACCTACTTCCTTCGCTGTACGTTATAACAAAATTTGCTTAATAAAATCCGTACAATTTCGCTAAGTTTTACTTCCAAATATACCATTTACTGAACACGTTTATTCTAAATATAAATATGCCGCCGTATACATAAATATATGCTTTCAATAATCTTTTTTGCGCTTGTTTTGCTTATTTTCCTTCTTTATCGTCCAGCGAAAAATTTTTTATTGCAAAAGTGAAGGTGGTTACCCTGTACCAGCTCAAAAGTGAAGGTAGGGGGAGAATCGGCTCCCACTATCGCACCTCTGGGTAGGGGGTCTACTATTACATCATTACGAGAGCCAGGTACCCCCAGTCTGGTGGGACGCTGCCTTTAACAGGATAGCTACCTAACTTAGCTCGGCCTTTAGGCAAGGGACATATATAGTCTAAATCAGCTTCAAACGCTGATTCCAAATATGCTATTCCTAGCTGCCACGCACCATCCCGAGGCGAGTTATGGACTTTTCCCTGCGCAAAATTAGCATGCTCATCGACTCAGGGACATCACGTCATCACCATTCAAGTGCTGATACACCTGCGTTAAGCTTCTTTTTAGCGAAAAAAAAGACTGGATATGTACTATTTCAACACCTCGGCACCTTTTCCTTGCGGATTTTTATTTACAGGCAGTAGAAAATATTCACTAAATCTGTTTTGTAGGCTTGAAGGCACCGTCCACAAAGATTCTGACTTCCAAGTTTTGGTCTTCAGGGGCTTACCCATGTTCCTGATTTCAAATAACGACAAACCCTTTTCCGGAAAGCCCGCGGAACGAGTTGTCTGAACATTCTCTGGATGTTCGCGCGCGGATGGCTGAGATTACTGGAGGGAGGCGGTTTGACTTAGGGTCTTCATGCTTCTTGCTATTCCGAAACGACTTCCCGCTTTCGGAGCGACATTTTGCGCCGCGACTTAGGCATTTGTTGATAGCGGGTCATCATAGGTGCCGAAAACTGAAGATCCCTAACTTAGGGTGCACGCCTGTAAGCTCCGCAAGAAAGGATTCTCTCTTTTTTGAAAAGCAACCTTTTCTTGTCCACCTTTAAGTTTAAACATACTTATTGTTAGCACAAAGGTCTCATCCAGATGAGAAACCTTTTTTCTTCTAATCAAGAAAGTCAACACGGGAGCGACTGTTCATATAAAAAGAAAATTTCATAGTAATCAAAGGAGCGCCTGCACAACGGATTTTTAAGCAAGCTTCGAGAAATCTTTACTCCTTCCCCCCCCCCCCCACCCCCCCACTCCTTTTGCTAATCTCATATATTAGATGTTCCGAAAGTAATGTCGCTTTTTTCAAGTGAACGCTACATATCGTGGAAGCAAGTTTTCTAGGAGATCTTGGAAGCATTCGATGCATCATTTCATCCTCTTTCTAATGGCTATAAATTCGCTGCAGAATACTCAATGGGCTTTTGAAAAATTACTAAAATCTCCAACGCATGCTTTTTGGGAAGGTCAAGTTTCACAATTTTTCTAACCCTTTGTAATAACTCTCGGAAGGAGTCCAAGTAATGGATGGATAGAGCAAACCCTATAGAAAACGGTACCATTTTTTTCTGCTTTCCGTATTTCATCATAATTTTTGTAGAGATATTTCAATGAAGTCACCGAATTTTTGCAGGCTGGTCTCAAACACATATGTATCAAACGCCAATAAACTTTCGGATTCTGACACGTATAAAAGTGGATTATGGTTTAGCACCAATTTTACAGAGCATATGAGCATTTATCGCTTCAGATTAGCAACTTTCGGGAATTTCGGATACAGCCTGGGCGCCCTGGAAAACCTGAATTATGATGGTTTTTCCCTGGCAGACTCTATTAATCGGAAACCAAAAACAACTGGTAAAAAGAGGAGAAGAAGCTGCGTCTATTGACACCCGAGTTGCTTGCCGGTTGTTGTTCTGTGAGGTTTGAGTTAACCAAATATGGAACTTGATAGCACTAAAAAATTGATTCTACAAACTCTAAGAAGCAAACTAAGGAAAAGAAAAAAGTTGTTTTGTGGCCTGTAGGTTTTGCTCTATTTATCTGTTATTTGTACATCTTCGGGGAATCAGTACAAAAATATAGAAAAATAACCGAACTTGACCATGGCAAAAAGCATGAGTCGCAGCTTTTGGTAATTTTTTGAGAATTCATTGAATATTATGCAATGAAATCACAACCATTAGAAAGAGGACGAAATGCTGCATCGACTGATCCCAAGAGCTCTTAAAAACCTTGGTTCCACGAAGTGTGGCGTTCATTTGAAAAATACGACATTACTTTCGGAACGACCTAATAGATATATACTCAGGAGAATTCGAAATTTTCCTTTTGTATTAGAATATTCGAGTATCGGTCAATATTTGAAAATTATATTGTATGTCGAATATCATTCGTTATTTTCCAAATAACATTCAGTTCTCAAATACTACTCGAATAATTAATGTAATTGATGTGACTGCCTTGGAGAGAATACATCTAAGCCGTAGAAAAATGAAAGACATCATGACGTTTTGAGATATCAAGAGCCGTATTTTTCCCAATAAAAAGATCCAAAACGGCCAAAATCTTGCATTAAACTTCTATACACACTCACTATGTATGAAAATGGCTCTCAACTGTAACGCTTTTTTCACAACTTATGTCAGGTACACCGTAACAAATGTTTTTCGACCCTTTCAAAAACGTGATTGTACATTTGAAAAGTTTGAAAAACCTGTGCGTAGTGAAATCATCATTCATAAAAGCTCCTTTACAAGATTAATCTTCTTGTTAGAAAACATTTTTTAGATGTCTTATCTGACAATTGCTTTATATGATGGAAGTTCCTACCGTGATCTAAGAAAAACATGTTTTATTAGCATTAATAAGCTGCATCCATCAGGATCTTACCCAAAGGTTAGCATAAGACTTCCTGAGAGGTAGCAGCGATCAAACGCTGTAGATACTTCTGGGACACCCTATATATACTACGGATATATATATTTTTGAGTATTTGATGCTTATCGAGTTTTCGAATAGTCAGTGTTAATCGAATCTATGAATATTCTGTGTCTGTTGAATATTCGAATACTCGATGAACATCGAATGATCTAATTGATGACTCGAATATTCGACTTTCGATTAGTATTCGAAATTGAATATTTTCAATAATTGGACATCAAATATTATTCAAAATCTCAGATGTCCGAATATTCGAATTTTCGAATCATTCGCATGATTCAATCAAATAATTGGATTGGATAACATTCGATTCGGTCCAAAGTGTAATAGATATAAACTATGATTTGCGAAAGCTTCGGGTCGATAAACGCCAGAATTATACTGCAACTCAATCGGAAGTGGACACATTGAATTCAGCGCAAAAAAGAGCTCATGCGCTAGCTTTCCTATGTTTCTGCTGCAGCTTTCCTACGCTTCCTTTGAAATACTAAACGGAAATAGTACAATCTTGCTGCGGGCCGAGGCGAAAAAAGTGCCACATGTTCAGCGGAATTTATATCCATCAGAACGTCTTAGATTGATTGAATTTGATTATAAAAGACAACAACTTATCATTAATTATGCTCTCCTCTTCCTTCTCCGCTTCCATATTTCTCACTCCGCTTTCTCCATTTTGGATTTGCCATCTATCGCTGGTACCGTTGTTACGCTGCTACCGCTATTATTTACCATTACCACCACTACCACTTCTTTTGCATGTAGTGCTGCCGGTATCATCAACTAGTTTCATAATTTCCAGGCGCATTTCCCTCTGGGAGTGATACTCTCTCAAATCAAAAATGTATTTGAAAAAAGTCAGTCACCTATTAGCAAGATTACATAAGGGAAATTGCAGCTTAGTAGCAACGGCAGCAACGATATGTGACAACGGTAAGACATGGCCGAATTCCTTATCTGGCTTTGTTGGCGCATGCGCTTACTTGAGATTAGAATAATTTACTGTTTTTTTCCTCGAAGAGACTCGGGGTAATGGTATGGTGATCTCTGTATATATTAGGTTGTCCCGAAAGTTTTGTCGGTTTTTTCAAACCGCTGTAAGACCACGCACAATAAAGACCTGAATGAGTTTCAACATGCGTTCGACGCAGTTTTCCTTTCTCTTTCTTGTGGTTTCATTTTCGAACCCCAATCCTGTGTGCTTTCTTTGATTGCCAGAATTTTTCACCTGTCATTTCTATCTGCTTAAAGTTCGGCTAATTTTTAAAAACCTCTTTCAAAGTTTCTGAAAGGATTAAGCATGGCCCATACAGAGGTTAACCCTCCGGCTATGTGGCATTATTTTTAGATTCTCCTAATCTGCTGTTTCTAGCTCTAAAAACTTATTTCTTCGAAGGTATCGATTTTGGGCAAAGTCCATGAAACACGCAACCGCAGCAAAAACATGAAAACTTTTTGAGTTTTGCGATGTGAAACTTGTTTGTTATTGAATAATATTTATATTTACGCAACCTAATCAAATTTGATTTGCTTGGAAAAATCAGCTTTTTGAGTTTCGGTACATTTACGTGTTAGACGTAATCAAAAAGCAGCTGTTTTTCTCAAATAAATAAATATTACGAACTTAATAAAAGTGTTTCATGTAATCTAAAATACGTTCTGTGCAGCCAAAGGTCTGCTCTACATAACAGTTATCAGCGCTCTTCAGAGATATCAGTGTAAAAATTTTCAAAATTCAGGAAGTCTGGCGATACTGCTGAGCTGCTCAAAAAGCCATGGCTGTAGAATCGCAAAGACAGGGTAGGTCAGAGAGCAAATATAGGAAAGGAAAGAAGATGAAATTCTGGATCAAATGGTAGCTAGAACGTTTATGCTTGGTATTCTGTGAGTTTTAGTGAGCGATGGAAGAAATCGACAAAACCTTTGGGACAACCAACCTAATATTAGGTTGGAAAGGAAAGAATGTCATTTTTTTTACAGAGCAACAGGACGAATCTGAAAAAATATTGAGTGGTGTCTTTCGATAGAGCAAAGCAAGCTCTACAAGATGGCCTCTAAACATCGGCTTGGATCCTGGTTTACGCCAAGTTCGAAGCCGAAACTTAAGAGCAGCTCATAGTGCCGAAAATCGTATTTTTTTGCTCCAAAAAGAACCTCGCACTTGCTACAACATGTGGCAGATACATGCACCTATACATCTATGCATTTGTTATATTTTTTCCGCGATTGAAATTCAAGAAAAAGTTGAAAAACAAAAAATGGCAAACTCCGCCCTTAGTAGTCCGGACTCCTCCCATATATGCGGTCTTGTCTACAAACCTTCGAGACTTCAACAATGATTTCGGCCTTCTATGTACTCTATTTTTGAGAAATGCTAATTTTAGCTGAAAAAAAAACCGGAAAAAGCGACCATCTTTTTCTTCATACCTAATTTATAGCAAAAGACTTGTGTGTAATGTGTATGTATGTTACTCATAGAATGCTTACGCTAGATTGTCAGCTGAAACTTCATAGAGTGATAGCGGTTTGGTCAAAACCATCATCTTAACTGAATTTTCGGAACAAGATACAGCCAGTAGCTTCACATCTTCTCAATGAAATCACGAAGTAACCGTTCGAAAACAATGGAGTTGGCCAAATCTAGATTTAGCAAAGCGATGTCATGGAGAAGATCGAACCTCCAATCTGCTCATGCTTAACCGCCTTCATTGCACTTCACATAATTTGCGGTCCTTATAGCCTCGCATTTTACCATGATCTTGTCTAAACAGTAATCAAGTATGGTTAACACTATGTAACCATGGTTGAACCATCACATTGTATGCAGGCCTCGGCACGAGATAGCTTTCCGAAAATGCAAAAAAAACAAAGTCCACTTGGCTTCCGCAAGATTTTACGAAGTCCCCTTGTTTCTGAACCCTATAGGAAAAAACCCTAAAAAACGAAACGTGGACTAAAAAAACGTAGACCTAACTTGTGTTTTTTCAGCCACAAAAAAGATATCCCCTTTGCTGTTTGTCCCAAAAACGATATCCAGTTTGCTTATAAGCCACCTGTGCCGAGCCGATTAGATGGTGGTTTCAAACAAAATTACTACCACTCCATGTCAACGTCGCTGAAGTTTCCAGACTACATCTAGGCCGGTTCAAGCAGTTTCCAAATTCTTTGATTTTTCTGGAACATCGCAGGAAAAAACCTTATAATAAATCACCAAGCCTTTCTAGAATTTCATGCACAGTATATCAAAAGAAATCACATTTCTTCTATTGTAAGGTGGTTGTCACGAGAAAGAGAGACTGGAGGTAAGCAACAACTAGGGAATTTGCTTGTAAAATCAGAATTTTTGCTCCAGTCCATCTGCCGCGCCAAGTAAGACCGGAATGGATGTGGCTGATAAGTCCAAATTTCCATGATGCAGGGATTTGTTAACCACTAAAAGCGCTCCAGTCAACGAAAAGAAACCCTAGCTCCATTGATCAAAAAGTAGCATGCAAAGCTAGGTGCTTATAGCCCAAAAAGCAAAATATATACATAATAGACTCAAATACGATGTTTGTGTTTTATTTAGTTGAGGATTGTAATGGGTGCAAGAAAGAAGTTTATTATCTTCGTACGAGATAGCGGAAATAGTGAAAGATTCTAGAACTCTGCGCCGTCCCTTCATTGCAAGTCATTAGTCAACACATAACCTTTCCGCGAGAAAAGCACCGTATAATTAGAGGAGAAAAAACCATAGCTCTATTGATTAAAAGCATGCATGCAAAGCTAGGTGCTTAAAGGCCAAAAAGCAAAATCTATCCATAATAGATATAAAAGACAAAGTTGCGATACTCATTACTTTTCATTTCCCCTAACTGCATGACAGCAGCTGGCATCAACCATGGTGCTTGTTTTCCAGTTTACCCGAATTCCTGTCTAATAAACCAGGCACACTTCGGCGATTTCGCTCGCCACGCAATGTGCCAATACACTGAAATGTTTGCGACTCATCTTGAGCGCGCTTTAAATATATAGATGAGACATTCCAACAACTTACAAAAGTTGTGTATGCTCCTAAGGTTTGCCAGCGATAGCTTGAAGATACGTGGCGAAATGCCAAATTGCGTGGCGACTGAAATTGCGTGAAATGCCAGGCCTAAAGGGCCGGGCATACTTCATGCGATCTCAGTCGCAACGCGATTTGGCATTATTCCAACTATCTATAACTCACTGTAAGCGCATTGCAAATGTACAGAAGATGGAGCATTTTATCAACCCACGTAAGTTATACACAATATGCATGTGCAGTTTGCTAGTGTTGGATCTGAAGACTTTTGGCGAACTGCCAAATCGCGTCGCGACTGGAATGGAGGACAAATCAATTGCAGAAATCACTAGGATGAGCGACGATGAATGCCCTGAAGCTGCAGATTTCATAACATACGTTCCACAACGTGTCGCTCTCTTTGGTCAGTTATTCTTCTGCGTGGCTAGTATTGCTATAAACCTAATATTTATCAGACGTTGGAGAAAGAACCTGTTCTTTCACATCAATTGTCGAGTAAGTATTGTACTGCTAATACACTGAAAATTTGCATGAAACCTGTTATTTCTTGGAAAACACATCATAGGCTGGTTGGGAGCCAATTGCATATTGTGAACAGTTTTTGATCCTCTGGCGACAATACCATAACGTTTGTGTTGATTTTGTAGTTCCAAAAACGTTATAGCATTTTGTTAATATATTAGTTTGGTACATAAGTAATGCGACTATTTCATAAGATTTCTGTCTTTTTGAATGTGGCGCATTCGCTCTCTGGTATCATAATGATTATCATGTAAGCTACGACTTGGACCATACTGAGGAATTCTATCGTGGCACTGAGGATTACGGCTGAGCAATTTTTGAAGAGGAAAGAAAAACGAATCGTTACGCATTCGCCTGAAATCTAGTAGCTTAGAGGGGGGGGGGATTACACGGCATGCTGGTCACGAAAACGACATTCATGCGGTAGGCATATACTGTTCCGAAAAACTTGAGTTACGAAAAACCAATGAGATAATTTTCTACCTTGATTGAAAACAATTAAATGTGGTAATGTTTAGCACATCATCCCTATTATGCAAAGTTTCGTTAAAACCTGACATTTCCAACTCTTTGGCATTGATGGATTTTCAAGACGGGCATTCAACTAGTTCGGCTTCTCAAAAGCGCCAGATTTCAAGTTGTCTTCAACCTGTGATTATTTTTTCGCCAAGCCTACAAGGGAATGGCCAAAGGTCGAAGTGGCCAATCCAAACAAGCCGCATGCTATTCGGCGCAACATAGGACGCTGATTTCAAATCCGTCTTCCATATCTACAGAACGCCTTTGCTGGCAAAGTTATGAGCAGCTTTACTGCGAGAAAACCGTGCACAAAAATTGCGAAATTAGGCACATTATTGCCCTTTTGGCTCACCTCTAGGCACGGTTCGTATGAAATGACCTAGCTGCACGTTTTGGTCTAGCACTGAGCCGAGAATGCCTCTATACGGCGAAGTTTGCCCTTTACCCGCACGTTTTTTTAGCAAAACAACTGCTTTTAAAAGTGTTCTGCAGATAAGTAAGGCAGATTTAGAGCCAATGTTTTATGCTGCTTCTAATGGTATGCAGCTTGCTTGAATTGACCACTTCGATTTCTGACCATTCCCTTGTTAGTAGTCCGCCTCCGACAACATTTTGCTTACACTTCCGGCTTCATTACAATTTGTTTTGTGTCCGTCTCATTTTTGCCGAAAACCGCGAACCTCAGTTTGCCGCTGGTAGGAAAATGCGCGAAATTTTCCTATTTCATCAAAAATCGAATAGTCGGATTTGTAGCACACTTTTTGATCTGAACAATGCCAAAATTTGAGTTTCCTTTTCGAAAACAGAGAAGTTTTGGAGAAAGTTACAGAACGTACTTGCAAACTTAATAAAAGGCTGGCATGGGAATGATTACGTGAACATGGAAGATAATCGATAAGTCACTATAAATAGTAGAAAAGAAGAGGATTCGTTACAAGCAATTTTGTTACATTACGTCCGTGCATTCCAGATATTACTATGGACAATAATCACCGTCAATATCGGGCATTCTGTCTTCCTAGGGCCACTACAGGTAAAATAAGAACTCTCGAAGTTTAACAGAATAATTTATCCCGATTTGTAGGGATTTCATTTATACAAAATCTATACGGCGATCAAACCTTGTGATGTGTTGGTCCCCGCTGCTTTCTGTTACTCGTTGAGAATGCCAGCAACTACGTGTCTTCTTGCACACACAGCTGTACATATTTCTATAGTGATTGAGAGAGCAATGGCTCTCAAAAACCTCGACACTTATGAGTCTCGCACCTCTTCAGCTGGGATAACGATGGCTGTTCTATCGGTAACGTTGTCCTACAACACGATAGTTTCTCTAGTAAAGTTTTAGATAGCCTGTTCCTTTGGAGTGATCATTTTTGCTATGAGCGATTACAACTTTGTTCCGAAGCAGATGTACTGTACAGCAGTGACTCCAGAAACACTTTTTAAAGTTTCTCTGAGTAGTATCATTACGGTAGTACTAGAAGCGTTTACTATCATATGCTTTTTTTGTGTATACTACGCAAATTCGAAGCAAAGGTAAGTTTTTGGAAATTTCAAGCTTGGCGACTTACCATTTGAGTTAAAGCAATGTTTACTACATTCGCATGAAGTATCAAGCTCGAGAAAATTTACTGGTACTACGATTACTAATACCACTAGTTATTTTTCATTTCATAGTATACAATATGTTCCTAACTGCGTTTGCAACCGCGCCAATGATTCGCACTCTCCTCAGTGCTAATTCATTTAGGGCGTATATTTCTATGGTTTATGTAAGTTACCCTTTCAGCACAACATTATCTATAATACTTTCGCTATGTTCCTATACAGGTTGTTCCCATCTACACTGCCTGCTCGCCCATATTGTTGTGGTATATCTTGCGAAACTATCAGTTATCACGGAGTAAAGTCCTTGCCAAAATGTCCTCGAAAGTCAGTGACGCAAATGATGTGTATTTCTCTAATTATGCCTGGAACAAGAAATGAATTATTTGATCTATATGTAGTTTTAACGAGTAAAAGAGGAACATAAACATAAAACTCATTTTTAACATGAATTTTTCTCTTGGTCAACTAAGCAATTATGCAAAGATTTGTACAAGGATTGGTGTACAGCCCTTTGACGATGCACCATCTATAGGGAAACGAAGGTAGCGTCCCGGCCATCGAAATGATAACATATACATAAGCGGCTATATGTTGCTATACCTTCGCAAATGCCGAGGAGTTGGCGCTTAGAGTAGGGTGGGGAGGGGGGGGGGGGGGAAGAATGAGGTAGAGAGTACTATAAGAGATACTGCAGTGAAGCAGTATATTAGGATGTTCCTTGGTGAAGGGATACTCAAATAATGAATGCAGTATCTCAGACAGGAAAATTAATTGGATGCCCAAGTTTTGGTGGATGTTAGTACATATCAAAACCTTATCGAGGTCTACAGATGGGCATTTCTCGCATGGAGTTATTTTTTATAATGGCTTGGAATCAAAGCTCGTCACTTCAAGTAATTACGAATTTTGAACAGCAAAGGCGATGTCAGATATGTGAAGCTACCAAAATTATCTGTGCCTCAATGGAGAGGATCGTCACTATATCCATGATAGCTTGGCGGCCCCAACGCTTTGCAAGAGAAGTCATAGGAGTGTACACTAAGAACGATAGCGGGAACGTACTGTACAGTTATTTCTGGCTAATGTGAAAATTCTCGACAAATTCGACGATGTCGGCGAATTCGACAAAGTCGTCGAGAAACGCAAAGCGCCGAGTTCGCCGACATCGCCGAGAATTTTCACATTCCAAAGTCATAACTGTTTGACTGCATGTATGATGCAAATTTACAAATTATCGCTCAAATGGATCACTCAATGTGCTGATAGCATTTCTTACATTGTTGCTGGTTGCACATTATAAGGATGAGAATCCGCCAAACTCAAGTTTGGGAGAAAATTTATGAAAACGTGAGTTTGTAACCTCATAATCGACGAACAGTGCACATAGGGGCGTGTGCTAATCATGACCCGATAGCGATTTTTACGGAGCTTCTAATTTACAAAAAACCCAAGCAAGTTTTTTGATAGACGGGCGAGAAGTGCAAATGAATTTACAACTTCGCATAGTCTAACTAAATTTTTTCTATTTGAAACTTCGTTGTAAAACCCGCGCGAAATAACTAGAATTTTCGTTAACAGTAGGTTTGAAAACTACTGCGAGTGGAGTTTCGGGTCAGTTCAGGATCACCAATATTTCAGCCAAAACCAGTGGCGAGGTCAAGAGCGAAAATCGAGAAAAATCAAATGGCGCCATTTTCCTAGAAAAATTGAGCATAGAGGTTACCCGACCTGCTAATTACAAAAAACACATCTGCTCCCTATGATAGCTTCATTCTTTAGGCTTAACAATGGCTAAGTTTTAGGTAAATTTTGATTCTAACAAAGTTTGCCAGCCATTTTCGCCTTCTTCAAAAGATACTTTGCACCATGTTTAGCTGCTAAGACGCGAAGCTGTTCTATCGAAAGATGTTTATCTTAGCTCTCTATCTACATTAAGCTGGGTTGAGCCCTAACAAAATCCTGTTTGCAGAACATAATTGAAGACCTCAGATCATAACTAAATGACTTTTCACCCATATATTGGGTATAGTGACAACTCAAGTAGGCGGGGCTTACAGTTCACGGCTAAAAATCGATAAAATCGATATTATGGAGGTTGCGAAACCTCAAAAATCGATAAAAACCGATGTTCTGAAAATGCGAAACCTCCAAAATTGATGAAATCGACATTCTGGAGGTTGCGAAGCCTCTAAAATCGATAAAATCAAAGATTTGGAGAATTTGAAGATTTCGCAACCTCAAAAATTTCGATTTCGATTGCCAATTTTTGAGATTCACACCCCTCAATTTTGAACCCCAAGGCTCCACCCGCCTTCCAAGACTCCGCCCCCTCAACTGCAAGCTCCGCCCATGCTTCCCTCAACAACCACAGTTTTCTATTGTTAGCATTACTATCTCCCTGTCACCTACTGCAAAATCGCTAATCCACCAATAAAGCCCCGTCCGCTTCACTCAGAACACCTTCGAGTGAAGCTCCGCCCTTCCTCTCTCGACACCGCCCACGTGCACTCCAAGCGAACCAAATGGGCGGAAAAATGAGCGAAAAAGTCGAAAAAGTTTGAAGCTCATTTTCAGCTCTCTTATACAGCTACGACTCCTCCAAACAAGCTTCGCCCACTTCCTACTTCGCACTACGATCAAAATCAAGGAAAATAAGGAAAAAGAAGAAATTAAGCAAAAATTGCGTTTTTCTGACCCGATTTACCCCCTTTCTAGCCGTTTTCAGCCCCTAACCAGGTCCAGATGGCCGCCGGGTAACTATCACACGCGTTGCAGTAATAAGGAGAAGGGAAAATAAGGGAGGAGAAAGAGGAAAAATAGCGTGGCCAGAAATTGAAAAAAAAACTCCAACTCTTATAGATGGGCTGCCAACAGACGAAGCCCCTGGATTTTCTCCGAATTATATGTGGTGTCCCTCTCGAATACAAACTGAAACATGGCTATCCCAGCCCGTCATCCCTATTCTCCACGGAGATAAAATTCAAAATATGCATCATCTCCTTTATAGCGCCTCCCACGATGGAGCTATGGGCACGAGCTACCCTTAGAGAAAAGAGCTACCAAAAGTACATGTCACTAACCGCAGATTACCCCAACCCTAACTTGCAGGGATATAAGGGCGCAAACTCGCCCTCATCGACCGATTTCGCAAGTTCGGCTGTCAATTAGGCACTTTTATTGGAAGTTTGTTCTCCTACGTCCTTCTCTCTAAAAATCATATTTTCAGAGATCTGTCCAATAAAACAAACTTCAGCTAATATCCGCAAAGTTATTAGCCTTCCAACATGCATGCTCAGGCCGCAAAATTGCCTCCTCCAAAGTTGCCCCTTAATTCCTCCATAAGTCACGTTGGACCCTTCCCTCGCATCTGAATACGCCATATTTTTTGTAGCCTCCCATATGCAGTTTGAAATAAGCATCGCTCGCACCGGCGAGACTAAAAAATTGGTAGAACAATAATTTTCTCTCTGCTGCTAGCAGATGACCGCTACAAACCCTGTGTAAATTTTTTCATCCAAATTTTTATGCTGAAGTAATCTGTAAGCTTTTCTACAGTTATGACAATGCCATACAGTTATGACAGGGGAATGTGAAAATTTTCGGCGAAAAACGCAAAGTCGCCGAGTTCGCTCACATCGCCGAGAATTTTCACATTCCAAAATCATAAATGTAGTTGCCGGTGTGAGTATAAGCACTTTCGCTATGAGCGCGACCCTTGTCTTAAGGACACAAGTGAGAAACATTTATAGTATTAATGGGCAGGTATATGGTGTTACTTTTGAAAGCTGCCATTATTGTATCATTTTGTTGTGTGTATTGCGTGAATTCCATAAAAAGGTAAGAATTTTGCCTCAATTCTATTCCATTTCCAAATGGAACAACAATAAATCTTCGTGATAACCGTTTCAACAACGACTTTGGCATTCGTGGACTTTATCAGTTTAAGGAAAACTTGGTTGTTTTGCTGATGCCACAAATTATTTTCATAATGCCATATATCCGGTCCTGATATTACTTGTGATTGCTACTTTTCTGTTCGACGTTATTTGTTACTCGTTCCTTCAGACGTTATTTTACTATTGATTGCAATGATAACGTTATCGGAGCTTGTGTATGTCGATTGCTCCCAAATAAGGAAGGATAAAGTTTCCTGGTTTCCAGGCGGAATTCATCTACAACATTTGCTCGCCTTTGCTATGGCGCATATTGCAACGCCAGAAAAAGGAACTAGAGCAATTGAGCTTTTGTCCAAGAAAGTGGCTCACCAGAACAACATCTGCTCAGATAATCGCCGGGGGCAGGCGGTCCGCAAACTCGCGCTTTTCTGCAGGCGGTCAGCAGAATTTTGGGGCGTGGCCAAACCTTCAGCGGGCGGTACTTCCAGCGGGCAGCAATACGGAATTTTCTGCGAGCGATCGTCAAATAATATCTTCCAGCGAGCGCTGGCCAAAGTTTCAGCAAGCGCTCGGACTCTTTTTAAGTATTTTCGGGCGTACGTCGAGCGCAGGTAAGACTCTGTATGGCAGAGGTGTCACCGTTGGTTTAATTACTCAAGTTTGAGGTACTTTCTCTCAGCGGAAAGTACCTGGGGGTTGCGCGGTCCTCCACAAAGGAACGTGCGGCCCTCGAAATTTTTGCATATTCTCGCGGAAAGTCCGCGAGAATGCGGCCACTGCGCCGCAGCTAATCCATAAAGAAACCGCGATCATTCGTCTTTAATTTTGCCAACTTTCTTCCAAATTTCTGCAAGCAGGCCGCAAAAAATCAACGAACTATTTTTCCGGTGCGCGCTTGCTCAAAATTCGCATGGCCGCCTGCCCCCGGCGGTTATCTGAGTGTTTCTCCAATTATGCATGAAATAATTAACTAATGATTATTTACCCGCTTGCGTGTTAATCATTTGGTTGAGGGATCTGGTCCACCGATGGAAATTAATATCATGAGAGACTGGACGATGGTCGTTGGTAATCGAAGTTTGAATTATAGAAGTTGGTTTTAAGTGAGGAATGAGCAGCTAGCTTGCACAGAAAGGAATTCCATTTAGCATTAGAAGCTCTAGAAGCCATGAAAAAAAAAAGTCACGCAGTCACTCATTTAAAGAACTGGTCCACCGATCATTCATTTGAGACCTAATTGGAAGTAGTTGGCATATAAGTAGATTATTGAATGCGTTTCGAACGCCGTATATGCTGCATAAGTTGATAGACTTAGTAGTCTACCCTCCCACCAAACTACTATGGGCAATTCTCATCGCTCAGTCAGCAATCAATCATACTATCTGTAAACTCGAAAGCCAATTTGTCTCAATTCGTATTTAAACAATGACTATCCCATTTACTATTTTTGAAGGCTTGGAAAAAACTACTATCCCTCCATATTTCGTTGGCTCTTGCTAGGATGCAATATTGATGTGATACATATTCTTCTTCAACAGAAACTCTTACATACCTTGTCTGTACCGGTTGAGAAAACTCAAAAATGCTCCAGTAAAAATAGTTTGTCCAGCTCTCAGAAGACATTCATGGTTGACTCTGAAATCAATCGCTTATAAATGTTTGAACACCCTAGTAAAAACTAGCAGTACGAGAAAGTTTCCCTTGTGGGGAAGAAGCCGCAGCAGAATCTTTTTTTCTTTTGCAAGAAGATAATCAAAGGCGTTAGCCATGCTACATCCAGAAAGTTTATTGATACTTTTCAGCACTGATTCAATCTGAGCAAAAGAGACGACGGCTACGTTTTTATTAGGACGCTAATTTGAACATCTATGAGTTTATTCAAAAAATTTAATGGCTACTAGGATCATTCGCACAATCACGTGTGAACAATCTATCGAAATTGAAACAAGTCTGAAATACATTTTCGGAGCAGTGAAAGAGAAATTCACCGTACATGAAGAGAAGCAGAATAAAAGTGAGCTTTGAGGCGCTTCTCCAAGCTTTTATATCGATTTACAGCCAGCTACTTACGTCACCCTCGCACTGATCTCTTAAGTCAAATGGTTGCAAATCTTTAAAAGTGAGGCTGGATACTTCTGTGGCCGTATTCATCATTGATACCTTGAGGTAATTCTACCTTCAGGTAGTTTTATCACTCATTATCAGCAAAATTACATTGAGAATTTACCTCAAGGTATACGGCCACCGCAGAGTCCCAACATTTGATTAGACAGTTCTAGCATGCCAACTACTATCAGGTATATTGAGAGCCTAATGCTTTCTTTTGTTGTTTAGTGTGTAGATCAAACGCATGTTGATGCAAAGGTGCAGCTTGAGAATGAAATCGTTACATCCAGTTAGCGAAAAACAATCGATACCAGCTATTTTGGGCTTATGTGTAAAATCGTGTAGAATGAGCAAATGGTTCCATACTCAATGCTCAAAAATCTTTACTAGTGTTACAAAAACGTAGGATGGTTCTCATATATTCGCAAATTGGAGCCAGTCACTAAACGTGGTATTTTGGTTGCGTCAAGGACTGTAAATCAAACAGAGAAAGAGCTATATCAGCTCGCAAGCATATCAGAGCTTTAAGACGTCGATAGAGTGTCCATTTTATTGCAAACTAGGGGAGCCTGCTGTACATACTCATCAGTTTTGAACTGGTTCAGTTTCATTTTAGATTTTGCAAGGAAGAAATCAAAATGTTGGAGTTGACGCAGGTGCGTTTTACTCCCCATGCCAAGAACTCTAATTATTCGCAAGCTTTCAAGCTTGATCTTAAGAAAGTCTCCACAAGTGTGCGCAATGAGAAGAATGCGGGTGCGCGAGTCGACAAATTTTCAGAAACTTCCAACTTGTGAGGTCAACACTGGGCCTCAGCATCTTCCACAGTAATTCGCGAATATAAGCAGAGCAATTAGCTCTTTTGGAAATTTTATCTCACCGCGAGCCAAGGCTCTGATAAGAAGGAAAAGAAAAAAAGCAGTACAAGCCTAACAACGCATTGATCTTGTTCTATAATATTTGCTTAACAATTAAAGATGAAGTGTCCATGAAAAGAGTAAAATGTCGGTAAGAGGGTGAAAACGGAGCGCATCCTACCGATCTATCTTGATGATCCATCAAAAAGGTTTGAGCGAATAATTAAAACGCATCTTCGAAATATTATAGAGTTATCACGGAAACAGTGCGAGTTCGTGAAAGGAGTAGGTACAAAGACGCCATCCACTTTGCTCGGAGAGTGACGAAGAAATATAGGAAGCAGAAGGAATTGCACGCAGCCTTTCTGAACTTACAAACCTTCGATAAGGTTTCCCATGAAGCTACATGGTGGGCCTCATGTAAACGCATGGTGCCAGCGTGAAATTGATCCATCATCAGGCTTCGACAAGTACAAAAAGCTGCAGGACATTTGAAAGATTTTCAGATAAAAGGTTGGAGTACAACAAGATTCAGTTCTCTCTCCTTTGCTCTTTATCACTGTGATGAGCGCCGTGATGCATAAAAATCCCGGCGGGGACACCAAATGCGGCCCTTAGTCACTAAGGCCGCATGCATTAACATCCCCGCTGGGGAGGAGATCGCATCTTCGGTGAAAGCTTCATAACCTAAAGCTCCAGATATGTAGACTTCACCCAGTACAGCCATAGTAAGCATTTCTAACTTGCTATAAGCATATTCAATAGGAGAAGCTGTACGAGCCGCATTTTCCAGCTTTTTGTATGATCTCCTGACAATCCCCGGCGGCCGACCTTCTTTTCTTCAAACTCACTTTTCTTTTTTCGAAGTTAACGAAAATCTTTCAAGGTTGTACAGGTTATACATACAATACAACAGTGTTAAACAGTTGCTGATAAGAAAAGATGAATTTTTGAAAAATCGAATTTTTTGGTAAACCCCAAACTCGACTTGTGGTTCAACGCAAATTTCATGACTCCAGTACATCATTTGTTCTTATCAGCAACATGCCTAACACTGTTGGGCTAGATGAACGGTATAACCCTGAAATGTGGGTGGCGGTCAAGAATAACGATAGCTCTGCCAGCCGCCCAGCTGCCAGCTGCTCGAGCGCGCCAGAAGGCCCCGCCTCTTCGCTCTGGGCGAGCGCACGCATGGGCATGCGGCGCGGTTTAAAGGACGCGCATCTTATCCACTGATGATTCACCATTTGTTCACGATTCTTACCCAAAATCATATTTTCTCATTGCGATTCATTTCTCTCGTATTCGTGCAACTTCTTACTTTTATGTGTTTTGCTTTGATTTTTCAGTCTGTTCTCATTTACCATTGTCTCATTCAACCTTTATAGCTTTACCGTGTGTTTTATTTCGTATATAGTTGCCAATATTCTCATTTTCACTGATGTTTGTTTTTTATAGGATTTTCGTATTTGCGTGGGTGGATTGCGTCATCAACACTCATCAACAATACTTGGTAAGTGCCTAATGTTTCTTATATTTCTTTTCGTATTTCTTATTTATGTTTCTTGTATTTTGGGTTGTAATGAACACTTTTTCGAAAATAGCATGTACGACTCTCGATAAATCTCGGCATAGTTTATAAGTTGAGATTGATGTCTTGTAGCCAACGCCGAGATTGTTACAAACTTTATTGGCCAACGTTTCGGCTTCTCGCCTTCGTCAGGGCCTGAATGGGGTATCGATTCGTAACCCAGACGGGCAAATGTCTTTACGGCCTTACGAAAAAGGTCTAAGCCTTAATTTTGGCCACTAGCTTTGCAACAGTTACTCACCGCACAAACAACACCCTTGGTAGAACGACCGCTGGGCTGACCGTATATGGAAGAACTAAATGGGAGGTCAGCATAGTTGGCTCAGATAAGGAGATAGTTCTCTCGTGATTGCAAGGCATTCTTCTTTACGGTTGATTTGTGGGTTCCTAGCATGAATCCACAATGCTTCTAGAAACTTGCGAGTTTCTAGAAGCATTGTGGATTCATGCTAGGAACCCACAAATCAACCGTAAAGAATGCCTTGCAATCACGAGAGAATTATCTCCTTATCTGAGCCAACTATGCTGACCTCCCATTTAGTTCTTCCATATACGGTCAGCCCAGCGGTCGTTCTACCAAGGGTGTTGTTTGTGCGGTGAGTAACTGTTGCAAAGCTAGTGGCCAAAATTAAGGCTTAGACCTTTTTCGTAAGGCCGTAAAGACATTTGCCCGTCTGGGTTACGAATCGATACCCCATTCAGGCCCTGACGAAGGCGAGAAGCCGAAACGTTGGCCAATAAAGTTTGTAACAATCTCGGCGTTGGCTACAAGACATCAATCTTAACTTTTCGAAAATATTTTCAGATCCTGTCCCACATCTCCGACATCTCCCAGCTTCATCCGCAAGTCCAGTTTTTGTTTTTGTTTTTGTTTGTGTATTGTTTTTCTAATTTGTTTGTTGTTTTGTTTTGTTTTCAAAATTTTGATTTTGTTGTTGTTCGTGGTTTGTTGTCGGTTGTTGAATACATTGTTTATTAAAAGCTGTATTAACACATTAGCAATAACACATGAGTAGGCAATTGTTAGTAATCCAAATAGCTTAGGTAGTAGAAAGATGTCTATCAATTTACTTTATTAGTCACAAACTGCGACATCTTTCTACAATACATTGATATCAGAGTTGTGCGGGGAATGGGATTGCTTGGAGAAAATTCTTGTTCATAGCGCCTCATCACTGCAAGAATTTGCGCGTCTTATCCTGTTCCTCTTCTTCAGTACTTTACCAGTGCGCCTCTGAAAGTTTTACATTTACATACGTCGGGATTCAGTTTTTGATATACCCACCCTTTCCATGCGAATAATCTCTGCTTTAGCTTCTGTGTTGCAGCATGAAGAAGGATGAATGGAAAGAACTAAGTGATGAATGTGGAAGAGATATCACTGTGTTGAAAACGTTCCCAAGCTTTCTGGCATATCACGGATGGGTTCATGTTCTCATTTGACATGACTACCACCTGAATTTGCTAGATTTACGACTTGGTAAAGCAAACATCATGATATTAAAGCAAACAATTTAATCAAAATGAAGGTGAATAGTAATGTAGTTCTTAGAGAATAGTGTAGCAGTAGAATATGTGAAGAATACTAGTCCAGAATACTATTAGAATGCGTAGCGAATACTAGAATGAATACTAGGTTAGAATAGTAGGGAATACTAGAATATAGGCAAAAAATAAATAGGATTCGCCTTCATACGAAAAGTTGTCACATATCGTGGACTAATGCGAAGTATAAGGGTACGGTATCGTACGAGAAACTCGTCCGCCGCAATAGGGCGGAGCTTAGAGCGAATGCCTTATTGCCAGTTCATGACCCCGCGCGCGCTTGGCTCCAGCTATCGTTATTCTTGGCATATACCCCTGAAATGTTTTCGCTAACTTTGAAGAAAGAAAAATGACTTTGGAGAAAAGAGGGTGAATGAGATGAGCAAATTCCGAGATGCGAGGTGTGAACACTTACGGTCATGTGTGAAGTCTAGCACCTCCGCGTCTTGTATACTGTAGATGGGGGAGATGTGGGGGGGGGGATGTAGAGGGTGGGGAGGGAATTTTCATACATTGCTCCCACATCATCCTGACCTTCGACGATCCAATATTGGCACCGCACCGGGTTTGGGCCGTCTGGCTCCGTTTCAAATGAATTATCTAGAACAGTTTCGCGTTCCGCGAAATCAGAGAGGGGAGAACTTGAAGGCTGCGGCTGTACGGAACTGAGGCTTTCCGCTTTGAAAATGTTCCATGTCTATAAATTTCATTTGAGTCATCTGCAACGCTTTTTTTCAAAAAGAAACTTTTTTCATGAAAGGCTATGTTACAATAAATCATTCTTACTGTGAAATTTTTTTCTGATATAAACCTCATGTATTTCATAATTCAGAAAACTACCCTCGTCTTAGCTTTAGCTTCATAACAACAGGAAAAACCGCTCAAACTGAAAGCGAAATTTTTAGCAGAAAATGAGTTTCTGCTAAGAATTCCGCTAAGAATGTCAAAAATATCCTCACCGAATTTCTTAGTCATTCTTGGGTGATGATTTTTTTTGCAAAAGTCCCTATTTTGAGAGATATCACGTGCGTCCTTCCGACCTTTAAGCAGACCTGGAAGAACAAGTGGACCAAAGTGTTCAGATTGCACCAAAGAAACAAAATTTGATTTTATCAATGGTAGGCCTTATACATATTCATATTTTGATAAAAAAATTCTCATGCCCGTTGTGATCGATAAGTGGTGGCAATGTTGGCATCCTCGCATATCGCTAAAGGTCAAAACAACACACGGTCTTCCAATAGAAAGTTCCTTCCCTCCCCCCCCCCCCCCATTTTCCCAGCGTAGTGGAGAATCGCCTCACCACGTGTTCGAGAAGTGCGAAGTAGGTGTGAGGTAGGTTCGAAGACTAGGTGCGAAGTCCCCGATTGTATGAAAAATCCCCCTCTCAAGAAAAGACGGTTGGCCGAGGGGGATCATCAGGAGATCATACAAAAAGCTGGAAAATGCGGCTTGTACAGCTTCTCGCTCCTGTTCAGTATGTTCATAGTGAAACATTGTAGGGATACTTACGGATGGGTAGACAGCGTAAAATCCAGAAGTTTCGAGCTTTAGGATATGAAGTTTTCTTTGTAAGCTGCGATATCCTCCCCAGCGGGGATGTTAAAAGCATTGTCCGGGCAAAAACTCGATTTTGAGATTTTGTGCTTATACGGGCCTATTCCCCATGCTGAATCCGAAATACACTGGAAAGCGCGAAAGCGGCAATAAAGAGCTATAGCGCAGGAGGGAAACAGCAAGTGGGCGAGTCCTTCCCACTGGGAATTCACGCTCCCAACTTCCGGGGGGTTTTCTCGATTTCAATCGTCCTAACATCGCTACCGGCCAAGTGCAAATAATTGACTTGAAACCGGAAGCGAGAAAATCGCTCCGGAAGCTGGGAGCGTAAATTCATGGGAGGACTCCGCCCACCTGCTGATTCCCCTCCTGTGTAAGAGTCGTTTTCCGCTCTTCAGGGTGCGTTTTCGAATTCAGCATAGCGAATAGGCCCGGATAAGCACAAAATCTCAAAGTCGATTTTTTGCCCGGACACCGCTTTTAAAAGCAGTGTCCGGACAAGGTGGGTTATGGATCTCACTGTCATGCAAAAGTGGCCCCCTCAGACACAACATCGCGCAAGTACGAGGTTATAACGTCCGACTTAAAGCAAGAAAAACGATCGAAAAGTGGGAAAACTCTTGCCTTGAGTCTTCCGACCTATTTGAATTCCCGCTATGCGGCAGAGTACGCATGCCACCACAGCAAATCTAGAGTCCTGCAGCAAACTCGCGTCTCAGCCTTGGCGAGGACCGTCAAATTTCAAAATGTAGAGCTTTGATGAACGCATATCTTCCCGTTTTCGCGCCCTTCTTATGTAATTTTTCGGATTCAGCGTTGCGGATTACCTCCGGTAAGTGGATTTTTTAACACGTTGACGACACTGCCGCACAATGGTGCGCGGCGGCTTTGATTTCAATACTATACGTCCAATCCTCTCATTTCTTCCATAAAATCAACATAGGCTCAGATGTACTTCATGCATTAGTCCCGCCCCTTTTGGCAAACTCCGCCCACTCCTATGCCTCTCACAAGGGCCCTTTTTGTTCATAAAAAGCATGGATGAGGCCGTAGATGAACGCAAAGGCCTCATGCAACTTTGAGCCAGGCCCCGCCCACCGTCAGGAAGACTCCGTCTCCTAAGTGTCAATCTCCGCCAGTTTTTCGAAGTGGCGGAATTCGCGCAAATTCTCAACATTTGGGCAATATCTGACTTTTTGGCATATTGAGCGGGGCTTGCCATATGGGAGCGGGCTTGCACATTTTATATTTTTTGCGTGGATGCATGCATACATACTTGCGGCCAGGCGTAGGGATGCATGGAAACGTCTCGTCCGCAGTGACAGATCTCTAAAAAAATGGCTCGTCGTCAACATGTTGAAAATCAAATCTTTCCCCGGACACTGCCTTGCATGCGGTCCCTATTAACTATCTGCCGTACAGTTACTGACATAAGTTGTCTGCATCCACTAAGTTTATTTGTAGTTCTGATTAAAACTCCAGCTTGTCCGAAAGGTTGGATCTTCTTCTGTAATTGAAGAGGTGTTTGGCCGGATAGGTTGCTGATGTGATCTGGCTGTGATCGGCTCTTTAAAGGCGAAAGTAGGGTGCCACCGATGGTCTTCATCCCGCGCAAACAGCTGGTACAAATTTGTAGCTTCCGTAATATGTATGGCAGATTAACGGACCAAGTTCTGACCATTCTCTTGTCGGTATCTTGTACTCAGCTACTCTATCATCGATGCAAATTACGTTTGTAAATGAGGAAAAAAAGCAGTTCGAAGTGGAAAGCGTGAAAATTTGGTTCTCCAAAGACTACTTAGTACCGCTCTTGGTGAAAGTTTGAAAACCTTCAAATCCGAAGGAGCTCAAAACGTCGCCGATGTTGAAAAATCGTTGACTGGCTTATTTGCATTTGTGGCAAGACAAAACGAATTTTACCTTATTGTTTACAAGGAAAGTCACTCTACTTGTCTCTGACTACAAATTTGCCTAAAGTGTGGGAGTTGCTTTAGAAAACTGCGTACAGCTGGACTTTGCCCATGGATAGAAAAGAAGACAACAACCAGAGGCGCGGAGAAGCAGAGCACCGGAGGTTTTTTTTCCAAAGAAAGCGATTAGCCTAACAAGAATCCTTGTAAGAATCCTGCTACGACACCAGTTTTGTCTTGTTTGGCTTATCGAAACATCTTTTAAGGAATGATATGGTTCCGCTTTTCGCTTATTCGGTAAGTTGCTAGTTAAGATAAAGGTCATGTCGTGTTACATCTCTGTACAATTTCTCAAATATAGTAAATGTCGATCTGATGTCATTCGAACATGATCCAATGTTCACTCGGCACGCTATCCACAAGTTTTATTCCCTGCTAATCACACTTCATTCAAAGGAATAATAATAAAGGTTCAGCATCTTAAAAACCCTTTAATAACACTGTTTACAGCGGAGACTCGTAATTCTATGCCACTAGTCCTTGCAAGCAATTTAAAAAAAACAAGAGTTCATAGACTTTAGGGAGAAAGATTTACACTTATGGAAGGTAACAATGCCGCACTCGTGTCGGTCCTTAACACGTAAAAGTCCAACTGCCTCAAACAGTCTTCAAAACGGATGATGTTATCATAGATCACTTCTACTGGTTATGAGAGTGATGTAATCATTTAAACATACTCTGTACTCGACCAATGCTCATAATAGTTCGAACCAAATGAATCAACTATTTGTCCCTTTGAATCAAACAGTTGAATGCGACTTATTTGGAAAGTCAATACTCTAGATTTTGGGTTCTGACTAAAATCCAAAAATTATGAGCACTTTTCGAATTTCAAGTAGTAGAATCAAGTGTTCCCAATCTTCAATTTTTAAATATTAACAGTCAAATATTAGATGGTCATCAGTTCTAGACTATGGAGCTTGCGAATCATTCGAAAATTCGATTATTTGATAAAAATTTACAGTTGTTATTTGAAAGTCGTACATTCAAAGATTCCTAATTTGAGTACAGGCAGTCGAATAATCGAATTTTTTTGATTTTCTAACATTACTCGACAGTCGGAAATTTGAAAAAAAATCTGAATTTCCGTAGTTGCGCATTCACGTAAAATGTTCTATTTTCTATTTGTTAACTTATTGGCAGCATACTAATCTTCTTATTAGTCCTATATAGCGATGTTTTCCAGAACTATGCCTGCCTAGTGAATGTGACGAATCTATAGCGGCGAACAAGAGCCCCTCGTTAGTGTTCTAAAACCTATTCTGACGAACTTTCGTAATCTAACCTTGCCCAATGAGTTTGTTACCGAGCAATTGTATCAAGCCAAGGAGTTCCAGCGCACTTTCGCGCTCATTTTGAGTAATTGTTTTCGTAGTCTGTTCAATTGTTACGCTTTATGTGGTTCAAAACTGTAACACAACACAACCTCTCAAGAAAGGTTGATTTTCCAGTGCCTCCTGAAATAGCGCACATAAAAAGCGAATGACTCCAATTTTGGATCCGCTTCTTCTATGCTTTTTTGCTTTTATTTGAGAAACCCAAAAATAATTATTAACGTGGTTTTGTCATTATCAAACCTACAAACTCGTATGCATGTCACATGCATGTCACAGAAGGTTGTGATCCTTTACAAGTAGTTATAGAATCTATTATCCAAGAAAGAATTGCGCAAAAATCACATTACTCTGAGTTCTAGTACTCTTTCGTAATCCGAACCTACGTTCCAGCCAAGCCCTATCAGCTGTGTACTCTACCTTGCAATGAAGATTCTTCTGAATTTGCGAGGGTTACCTTCTGTCGAGTTCACAGAAAGCAGCAAGTTTTGAACAAACTTGATAAATAAATTCGAGCAAGCCCGTAAAAGCCCAAAAAGGCATACACGATTGAGCCGGGTATAAACTTCAACATCTTGCTCTTGGCCAAATGTTAGGTCTGTCCGAAAGCTCGTGTTGTTTTCCGACCTATCATCAAGACATTCAGAATACGAAGCTGCAATACATAAGGAGTGTTTCTAAGCAGTATTCTATGTAGAATCTCTTCCTCTTTCATGCAGTTATGTTTTTGTTTCAAGTCCCTTCGATGTTCTTCCTAATGATTGTCAAAATCTCCAATCCATGTTTTGCCTACCTTGACTTCAGCTGTTTTTGGAAATCTTTGTCTTTGGGTTTTGAAGGAGCTTTGATAACAGTTGGATAGAGGAAAGATGCAACACATCCAACTTTTTGACCAGATGGTTTTCCATTATATTCAAAATTGATTTCTCAAATATCTTCACTTTTGAGAAGTCGTAAAACGTCTGCATACAGGGCCCGGCACGAGCCGATTTCTAGGGTTTGTGAGAACAAAGTCTCCTCTGATTTTCGGAAGTTTTACAAGTCCTTTTTGACCTACCTATTTAGGAAAATGGAAAAAAAGATTTACTAGTCTCAAAGAAAAAAACGTGAGACAAGGGTGAAAATCCGGATTGGAGCTAAATACTATGCATGCACAAGAGTTTGGCATTGGAGCGCGATATTTAACAAAGCGATTTATGAAAAAATCAGAGCAAAAAAAAAACAAAGGAAAGGCAGTGATATGAAAATGTTTCTATGCTCAGGGATGGATTTTTGATGGGGGGATCCGTCCATGATAGAAATATCCAAAACTTACGTGAAGTGACAAAAATATATGCTCCAGACGATCTCAGATCGTCTGGTGACCGTCTGGAGACGGATTAAATTTGAAAAAGGTAGTACTTCACATAAGTTTCAAAATCTTTTTGCATAATTTTTTTGCAAATATTTTTCTGTTATGGAGTTCAATTTTGGTGTTATACGATTCTGTTTGCGCTGTAAACAAGCAATTTTTTTATTTTAGCTTTGCTTTCAAATCGCGCGCACTTTTCACCATACATCGTGTGATAACCTGTTCGAAGAGTTCTGTTCGACTAAATGGCGCTTATTCTCGGTGCTCGGCCCCGACTCGTCAAAAACGATATCTCCTTTGCTGTTTGCTCCAAAAACGAAGTTCAGCCTGCTTTCAGACGATATGTGCCGGGCCCTGTTTGCATACCTTCGATACATAGACTCACACTCAGATACGTGCACTCTGGTAACTCTTCATTTTAAGCTCATGATGGAACACAACCTTTATTTATAGAAAAGGACAACTACCACTACAATTACCATTATTACTAACACCAATTACCATCATTTTATCATCCGGGGAATCCGGCCCCGAATTTTATGACATACCCGTATAGGAGTAATTGAATGAGGCAAGTATATATAGTATATAGTGAATATTCAAAACTCAAAAAATAACAAAAAATCGAGTTTTTGTGGTCTTTTTTGCTGAAAACTTAGGATGACCTTTATTAGTTAACCTTTTTATAGACTACAATCGAGTGTTAAAAGTTCACGAAAGCTGTTGGAGTTCAACAAAAACGAGAAATCGCGCTTGAGTCTTGCGCAGTCGCGACTCAAATGCTGGTTTATCTCGTTATGGAGTGATTTTTAACATCCGCGACGTTGTCAATGCTCTGTGTCATGAGGACCACAATGAAATACAGGGTGCGCGAAAATCACCTGCGCCAACTTTACAAAGGTTCTGCGAAAGAACCACCGAAAAGTAGGAGCCCAAATTTACATTATAGAAAGCACTAATCAATTCCTACAAGGTACAATTCATTGAATTCCAAAAAACCTCATTGAAGAACTTGAGCATCAGAAGAACCAGGCCAGCATTTTTGAGGAAATTAAACATGGAATTTTTATACCTCTATGACTTGCTCTTAACTAAATGAAAACAAAACCTTTCTAAACCCGTTCAAAATGAGGTTGTAGAGCACAATTTGCACTACCACAGGTCTAGTTGTATTTGCAGAATTTGTTCCTTCATAGGAAATAGTAAAAGAGGAAAATAAAAAAATGTGTTTGCGAAAATATTACCTGCGCACGAGCAGTAAGCTTAAAATCAATTGATAGCCCAGCCATGCAAGACCTTCCATGTAAAAAACAATTTTTCATTTATGGGACATGTAGAAGCGTATATAGTTGAGAACGATTAGTTGAGATAGTTTTAAATCGGATTTAGAAGACATTTTCTGGTCCTAAGGCGCATTCAGGAAGGCCGAAATTACACCGTTTTCATCACGCTGCTCAACTATGGTTTTGAATCAAAAATTCTCTTTGAATTGATTTTCAAATTTCCACGTTTAGCAATATTAGAGGCGAAGGCTTCCTCTACTTTCGTGCGCAACTACTAGGGTGTCCCATAATTTTTTACCGTTTTACCCCTAAACGTCAGCATTTTTCGAGAACTTGGACACTTTCAAAAGGTACAAACACATGATCGTATTTCTGTATGTAAAAGCTATATGATCACGTACGTGGGAGAAGCTCAGGACGTCTAAGGGCAGAGTTTGTTATCTCGCTCCATTCATTTTTTCTTTATTTCTATCCATGAAAACAATACAAAAAGTGTACAGTTAAACCTTCAATGTGTCAAGCATATGCCAGAATAAATGAGGAGTTCTTGAGATTTTTTTGAAGCCGAGATACGATTCTCTATAGAAAAGTTCGTTTTTGACTGTTACCAACTGCTAGAATTCAGCTCAAAACTTTATGTGGAATACGATTTGTGCAAACCCCTGGCTACTTGATCCACTTCTATTGACATAGAGTTACGAAAAGACGACGGTTGTAGCAAAAACGGTAAAAAATTATGGGACACCCAACATAAAACAAGGGAAGAGGTTATCATAAAGATAACCAAAAGTTAAACTCAATCTCAAAGTTAAACTTGCGTACAGAGTAACATTTGATTCAACTGGCTTGGCACCATTAGGGCGGGGTTTTGTGATCTAATTGAGGCTGCTCGCGCCCGCGACTCACCTGCGTCTCTCTCGCGCGAGTGCTCTCTGATCATTACCTAGCCTTAATTAGGTCACGAAGCCGCGCCCTTGCCGATGCCAAGCCAGTTGAATCAAATGGTACATTTCAGTCGGCGAGAAGAACTAAAATTTTTCAAGAGATAAAGCGAAATTCCAATTCAACTATAGCACTACGATAATGGTGGTTGGTGGAAACAAACGCAAACTTGATCCGTCCTCAAGCCCGTTTTGTATTTTTCTGCCACCCAAGGAAACACGCGCCGGTAATTTTGGCGCACCCTGTACAATGTTGCAGGATTTGTTAAGACCGCGCCGAGATCTACACCAGCCAAATGCCTCGTCGGCTCTGGTCCGTCTCCGCGCGTTGCGCGTTACCTCGCTACCCCAAAGAAACCCTACCCCAGGGCCAAATGCCTCGCGGGGCGCAAGTCATTTGTCTCCGGTACCCTTTTCTTCTTCGTTTTCAATTTGATATTAGCAAACTGTATATCATACGAGACTCTTGATCTCTACCCTCTGGCAACGTCGCAGAAATTCATGTTCTGATTTAGGCCCGTATGCACGTACGTCCCCGCTGGGGAGGGGAGGGGAGCTGGATCCCCAAGGGAACGATCCCCTCCGCCGAACCCCGCTATGACAGAGGGGAGGGGAGCGATCCCCTCCCCTGCACCTAAACGGGGATGGTGTGAATGGTTTCAGAGGTATCGATCGAGCGAACCCCAGTGCATACGGGGTTCGAATGGGGGAGGGGATCCCTTCCCTTCCCCCACTCGAACCCCGTATGCGCGAATTCAACTCAATAACGCGGGGGAGGGGATCGAGATCCCCTGCAACGAAGTAGGGGTTCGATGGTGTAGATCATGCCAGAGACGCGGATATTCTGGTTCTGCTCAGTCATTACCAAGCATTTCGTTCATTTTGATGGAGGATTTTCTTTGAAAGCCGGGTTCTTCTCTCAGCGACCTGTGGCTTGCAATTTGTCTTTCTTTTCTATATTCGCCTCTTGAGAAGAAATCCGAGCAACAATAGCTGCCAATTTCGATTATTTGTAGGAGTTCTTGATCATTCAGGAAATTTGCGCATTTTTCATATAACATAATAGTTTTAACTATATAGGCTGAGTAAACACATTGTAACTTTCATATTTCATGACATGTTGCCACTATCTTGTTATTTTAACATAAGCTGCCTCGAAAAAACCTAGAAAGTAGCATATTTGCCTATTTCTGAGTAGAAATCCCCTGGGGAGTGATCCCCTCCCCAGCGTTCCCCTTGTGCATAGCAGGGATGGCTGCTGGGGATCATTCCCCTGGCATAAAGGACGATATGCAGCTGATAGCTACAGCGTTTATGGAGAGCTGGCACAATTTGCAGCTTCTGTTATGTATTAGAATACTGCTTTGAGCGTCCGCGCGGCACCCCCCCCCCTTTTCGGCAGCATAACGTCTTCTACCCATTCAGTTGCAGAGACACAACAGCTTTTATGATTCAACATTTTTACGCTGAAATGGGGTAGCATGAGCGGAAGTGGGCAGCATCCAAGAAGACAGGAACATAATGGGACTAGAAAAAATCATGTTGGGTGCCCCGAGCGCAGTCACTGCATACGCGCATTCCGCAACCCCAAATTATTGAGTGAGGAGATGAGATGAGTTGCAGTCAAAATATGAAATAAGAAAGAGTTTTTCATAGAAAATTTGAAAGCAAGGTGATTTCCCCGCTTGATCCCCTCTTGTGCATAAGGGGGTTCACTTCCCCTCCCCACAGGGGATCCCTTGTCCGATATTGTCTTTGTGCATACGGGGGTTCGCGCGGGGAGGGGAGGGGATCCCCAGCGGGGATCATTTCAATGGTTAAGCGCACATCCCCTCCCCGCGGGGATGTACGTGCATACGGGCCTTAAACGAGAAATGTGGGAAAAACCGTGTTTTCGAAAATGTTTTGTCAACCTTGTTTTTTCTTCAGTTTAGCTCTTTTCAGCGAAATTTTTTTGTGCATTCTACAGATCGCTTCGGCTCATGTTACAGACAACTTCGCGGGGTAACTTATTTGACTGTGGTGAGATATAACACAAAGCTGCAAAATGTGCGTATTTGGTCATGGGCTTTTATTGGAGAGTAAGCAACCATTTCTTACATGGTTGAGGGCATTCTGCTCACGATTGAGCACAAAGCTAACAACATCGACGGAAACAGAAGCTGCGATAAGGAGCTAAAAATTCATAGGACGCATCAAGAACTAGGTTGTCTGACATGCATTTTGACTTTGGAAAAAACAAAATTTTGCGTTTTCATAACTGAATGGTTTTCGTTTATTTTTATTTGGCAGTGATTACTTCCAGAATATGTTTGTTTTCAAAACGATCACAAGGAAGGAACTAACATTCCCTCGTTTTCCCCGTGCTGTGGATTGTCCTGTCCTGTAGCGAAAACCTGCTCGAAGTGCCGCCAAACGAAGAATTTCAAACTGATTGCGGGGTTTTATCGAGTTTCCAAGACCTTCTTATGCTTTCGCTAATTGTTTTGCATCTTCTTCTCTTCTTTGATTTCCTATAAACAATTTTTACTTTTTGTGGGGGTGGGGGGGGGGGGGGGGCAGATACTCAAACAACCTTCACTTTTGACGCCCTATCTCTACCAAAAGAATGGTGCAAATCCTTCAAACACTAAGTCTTCGAAGCTGAAGAAATAATGGCTTTTGAAATTTCGGTACAACCTGGGACGCGTCGAAAAACTAGAATTATGGTAATTTTTCTCTGGAAGCATTTACGAATAAGAAAGCAAAAACCTATCAATTAGAGAAGAAAAAGCTGCACCAAATGACACCCTTGTTGTTCCCTTGTTGCTCTATGAGGTTTGGGATGAACAAATATGGAATCGGTAGCATCAAAATCATAATTTTGAAAAGTTTGAAAAGCCGGTTATACAGACTTTAAAAATTGCATTCTATTGCAATTTGTTTATAGTAGACGTCATCCGTCTAGTCACCTCGGTGCCGTGTGTGCTATTGCACACAATTTTGAAATCCCGGATGAGGTGCGAGGTTCGCGCCGTGCCGTACTTGCACCAGCTGCGCGTACGGCTAAAATTCGACGCCAAATTTTGCCCGTTTTTCTTATTCGGTGCTTTTTTTTTGTTTTTGGCTCCGCGCACGTCTGGTTTTTGATGATTTGTTACCTTTATACCGTGCGTTGCCGTTTTAGATCGCAAATTTCAAAATTTTTCACTTTTGATTCCAGGTGAGGGCGGCATATGGGCAATCCTGCAGGATTTCAAGGTAGGTGTGCTTTCTTCAATATTGTCGGATGTAGAAAGAGCAGAGTGTCTTTCAGGCGATACGAAATTCAACTTTCCTTCTAATATCGAATATCGAAAGTTCTGTTCTTTTATGCTGTGTTTCATAGAGAAGCTTTTTCTGGATTCGATATTAGTACTGCAGAGACGCTAGATGGTAGTAAGTTGAGTATTTTACGTTCGTTTGCTGAAGAAAGCACATTTACCTTAAAATCGTGCAGAATTTCCCAGTTGCCTGCCTTACCTGAGAGCAAAAATAAAAATTTTTTGAAATATGCGATCTAGAACTGCAGTGCGCGGTATAAAGGTAACAAATCATCGAAAACTAGACGTGCGTGCAGCTAAAAAACAAAAAAAAACATCGAAATAAGAGAAACGGGCAGAATTTGGCGTCGAATTTTAGCCGTTCGTGCACCTGGTGCAAGTACGGCACGGCGCGAACCTCGCACCTCATCCGCGATTTCAAAATTGTGTGCAATAGCACACACGGCACCGAGGTGACTAGACGGATGACGTCTACTATACTCTATCCAAATGTTGCAAAACTCTTTCAAAAATCAAAGACGAAAATTCAAAAATCAGCTGAACGTGGGGTAGTAAATAACCATGGGTGGAAAAACTAACGATCATTCGAAATAGCACTGAAGGACTCGGAACAAAAACACCACTGCTGGAAAGAGGAAGAAATTCTGCATAACATCGTGCAAAAAAGGGAACAAGCTTTTAGAACGACTCAATATTTGGTAATTATACATCAATGCTCCGTTGTTGTTACATCATAACTTGCATATCATCAAGCATTTTCTCTTAGGTTCAATATTTCCCCTCCGATTTTTAGGGAGGGGCGGCTGGATGGCGAAGCTCCGATCGCTAATTGTCGCGGATTGGGCCCCCAGCTCCCAACGTCGGTGGTACTATGGCTCTCCTGCATCGCGAGGGGAACCAGGGGTCCCATCCGGGATAGGATGTAGCGTACATTGTGGTGGCGTTACTTGTGAGAATGCGAATTCCGCCTGCCACATCTCAGATACTCGCCGGGGGCAAGCGGTCCGCAAACTCGCGCTTTTCTGCAGGCGGTCAGCAGGATTTCGGGGCGTGGCCAAATCTTCAGCGGGCGGTATTTGCGTTTTCTGCAAGCGGGCATCAATACAAAATTTTCTGCAAGCGCTCGTCAAACAATCTCTTTCAGCGAGCGCTGGCCAAACTTTCAGCAGGCGCTCAGACTCTTTTTACGCAGTTTCGGGCGTACGCCGAGAAAAGATGAGACTCTATGTGGCAGAGGTGCCATCGATGGTTTTATTACCCAAGTTTGGGGTACTTTCTTTCAGCGGAAAGTACCTGAGGGCTGTGCGGTCCTTCAAAAAGGACCGTGCGGCTCTCAATAATTTTGCATGTTCTCGCGGAAAATCCGCGAGAATGCGGCCACTGTGCCGCAACTTATGTATAGAAAAACCGCTATAGATCTTCGAGCGTTCGTCTAAAAATTGGCCAAAATTATTCCAAATTTCTGCAAGCGGACCACAAAAAATCAGCGAACTATTTTTCCGGTGCCCGCTTGCTCAAAATTCGCATGGCCGCTTGCCCCCGGCGATTATCTGAGATAACATGCTATGCACACATAGAGACCCTTGCCACCAGCCTGCTTAGCAGTTACTCGACACCTGCGACTCGACTCATACTCCCAACTTCGACAGTTGGGGCATGGTACTTATAACCAGGCACTACCGCGGATCGTGTCAGCCTTCTAACAGATCTATCCTACTAAGCGTGATTATAAAATACACATGAACATGATAACATAAGATATTCTCGGAGCCGCTGTGGCTCAACACATCAAATCAAATCACACGTGTAAAATGCCCACCATTTATTCACAACTATTTCCTAGACTCAAGCACAAGGGTGGAGCACAACCAGCCCGATGTTAACCTAGGGGCCGACAATATCGGAAACCCCCGTGGCGGTGTCGCCGGCGTATGCCAGGCGCGAGCGCTCATGGGGTTACCTCTTCTGCGGGGTTGCCTGTCCTCCGTGGCGTGTTGGATGTAGAAGACGCGTGAGTTGGGGACGGCGCTGCATCGATCGACACGTGTGAAGACGAAACTGGGACCCGACCGTTCACCAGGTAATGAAATTGACTTATAATTTGAAAGCTGCGGCAATGGCGGTGGGAAGGCGAGGACAGCGTTTTGGGACCCCTTCACAGCGCGGCAGCGGCCTGCTTTGAAGGAAGTCGCGAATGCGCGACGCTGGGGGCGGGTACAAGAGAGAAAAGAAGGGGGACCGAGGTAGCTTCCGATCTGTCATGTTACCTACGACCCTACGAGTCAAACATACACACAAACCTACGAGTCAAAAATCCCTGGTGGGACGCGGGACCTACAACTTGTCGTGGTAACAGTCGGTTGTTCTTGGAGGTAAATGTGAAGAGTCGTCGGGGCTCTACTCTGGATACTGGCGGGCTTCGGCATTTGCGTAGTCGATAGTTGCGTTGAACGGAAGTTGAGGCGACGATTGACGGCGATCGGCTCGACACTTGCGGCATCGACAGCTTGAATGGACCATGGAACTCGACACTGACGTGGACGTTCGGCTCGGCGTTGACGTTGACAGCGGCTCGACATGGTTGACGCTGAAGTGACGATGAAGACCAAAAAGTCTTAATTTACCGGCCTCCTTTGAAGGAAGTCGCGAATCCGCGACACTAATTACGGTTAGGAAAATGATTAGAAAAATGATTCTCGCGAGAAAGTATGCAAAGCCAGATCCCAGCTGCAGCCCCACTATACTTAAAAAAGTCGAAAGTTTTTTCGAACTGGTATTCGAGAATCGAAATCTTCGACTATTGGACTTTCGAATAATATTCTATCGAATATCATTCGTTGTTCGAGAATCGAATAATATTCGTTTTTGAATGTCATACAATTTTCGAGTATTATTCGAATTTATAATATCGAGATGACTGCTTATGAGAGACCAAAACTAATAATAACTAGTTTCATGTGGTTAATAGCAAACAATTTTCTAATTAAATTTGTGATGAGAAAACGCTTAATGGTGATATCACAACACTTGAGAACCTAAAAACCAACTTGTGAAGAAAGTTCTGGAACTTTCGAAGATTATCATTTCAAATTGTGGCATCCGTGAGTATTGAGCGACTACCGCAACTACTGCAACATACAAGGATTGCAAACCATTCGGGTTACCGCACGAGGACTATCCAAACAAATAACTTCTAACAAGTAACCCAATTGAGAGTTCTAGGCTGGTATACAGAGTGTCCCAAAAGTGTGTAGACCCTATTTAGTCGTCAGTTCTCCTCCTATGAAGTCTCTTGCGATCCTTGAATAACATTATGGCTGAGAACTTGGATTTACATATGGAGCGACTCATAGGTCGCTCGTTACTATGGTAGGATAACCCCTGGGAAAATTGAGAGGGTTCTGAGACATTGAGGGACGTATTTTGCTTAGGGTCATTCACTTTAGGTAAAATTTGCGCTCAAGCGTAATGCTTTTCCCACATGATTGCAAAGTACACCGTTCTCAAAAACTGATTACACATTCAAAAAGCTTACGAAACTTGGAAACTTGGAAAGTTGCGTAGTAAAAGCAACATATGTAAAAACTCATGTCGCTCAAAGGTCAAAAAACTTCGTGGAAGACGTATTAGCAATTAAACAGTGGATTTTGGGACACCCGTATACAACATGAGGTGCCAAAGTATACGGCAACCCCAACTGATGCTAGTTGGCATTTTGTCGTTAGAGAAGCACCACCAACACACAGGGCTTGCGCTATTAGTGCTAGAAACTACTAAGCATTCACTTATTTCAACTCAGTGGTATCCAAGAAATTCTTTTCCAGGGCATGGCGACAAGAACTTTTTTTTTCGAATGAAAGGGTGTGGCATTAGGCACGCCTTTCGAAAAAAAAACATTTCGGAATGCTTCTAATTTTCGCTGGCCTACGTCCTAAATCTTGTAAATAGGGCGGCACTGTCTCGGGAAAATTTCCACAAGGCTATTCACTTACAAAAATTTCTGCAAATTATTTTGATTCTACAAGTAAAAATAAGCTACTTGCGCAACTCTATAACTCATGCAGGGGCTTTCAAAATTTCGCGACCTATTCTTATTGGGCGGGATGGCGCGTCTCATCCGAATTCCTCCCTCTAAAAAAGTCCGCGCTGGTCTAACCGCATAGGAAGCTCCATAGGAGTTGCTTTAAATTATATTTTTTCTCAAACTTTTACATATTATTTGAAAAAAATTTACCTGCAGTTTGGGACACAAGCAACTGATTGCTGCAGCGCCCGGTCGATTTGATCGTGCTTCTGGAAGAATACCTCACTTTTGACGATCACTGCAAGCTAATAGCAGATAAAGCCACAAGTTCGGTATACAACTTGTTTAGAGCTTTCGCAATCAATGACAAGACCTCTCCCTTGTAAGCTTACACATCATTTATCAGGCCTATGATAGAATAAGGTACAGTTATATTTGATCCACATTTGTGTAAAACGAGTGACTACATGGAGAGAGTTCAGAACAGCTTCACACGCAAACTCTTTATCCGTAAAATTGGCTTTAGATATGATCTCAAACGGTTTGACTAGGAATGGTGAATTAGAGCTCTCATCTCTAGCTTATAAAAGGAAGTTCGACTTTTCATGGCACATAAGATGGCATATGGCCATTGCGGCTTGGATCTCAGGGCAATTTTCCCTACTAGGATATCTAATACAAGAGGTGGAAGTAGGAAACTTAATATCTCCAGGCCAAAGTATAGAGGGCACAGACATTTTTTCAAATAACGTGTCACTAACGACATGGATAAGCTCATTAGGAAACGCTTATTTCCTGCAAAGTTCTCTTCGTTCAAGGAGGGTTGAGGAGCTATCTATAGTCTCAGTAAAATGTTGTTACTAACACGTGCTGTCTATGAGATATCACATATCCTCACATTTTCGCTTGTTTTTTTCGTTGTTTGCTTGTTTTGATTATCATAGGGTCACCCCTATGCAATAAATGAAATGAAATAAAATAAAATGAATATCAACTATTCCTTCTGTATTTATGTACTTTTGTGCCTGACCAAGGTTGGAAAAATCACCAACCGAAAAATCAAACGCTCCAAACACTAACAAATCGTTGAAATTTGAAACTTTCAATATCGATTATGATAATAAACACTAACTTTACAAAGCCTCTGAGCGTTTGCCGCTTCGAAATACCAAATCTCGCATTCTACGGGTTCAGCATGAAGCGGGTTCAGAATCGAATGTTATGATTATTTTGTCGCCAAATATCCCATGAACTGGGAAGGAAAAACGCCTATCAAAAAGAGAAGAAAAACACGCATCGAATGACCCTCAGTTGTGCTCAGTTTGATGTTCTGTGAGCTTCGGCATGACCAAAAATGGAGTTTGATAGCGAAATTTTATTTTCAAAAATTTTGGAAAGCCAGCTATAGGTGTAAAAAAATTTCACTGCATTGCATTTTGTTTACGTTATCTAAATGCTATAAAGTCTTTTTAAAAGTTCAAAATGAAGATTTTGAAAAATTGTCAAAGTTAGGTATGGTAAAAACCATGGGTTTAAAATTTCGGCAATTGTCTCAGAAACCACCAAAGCAAATGGTTCCAAAACATCACTGATGGAAAGAGGAGGAAAAACTGCGCCGGATAATGCTTGAACCATTTGTCTATCTTAATTCCACTTGTTTTTATGAGAGGATGAAAAAACGGAAAGAACTTTTGAATAGACCCAATATTATCGCAAGTGTTTAGTAAAATGCATTGCACTTAAGATATTGCAGCTTTCTGCTGAAGGATGTCATACACATTGTATTCATTTAGAGCTACACCTTCAATTATCAATGGATTCGAACTGCTCTGAACTGGCCAACATCAACTCTACCTTTTCTGAACATCTATCGCTATATGTGCGAATTTTTCTCTTCATTTCTTCCATGATAATCAACCTATTGTTCCTTAAACGCTGGAAAGACAACATATACTTTCATAATAATTGTCGCGTGAGTTCTCAATTTTGATTCTGTGATTTACCACCGAAAGTATTGGCAGTTTGATATTGGACTTGAGTTCACCAAGGACGCCACTGCAAAGCTACAACGACAATGAGAACCCTTGCGGAATTTTGGGTGCGGGTAACTTAATGAAAAAGCTGTTTACCATTTGTTGTAGGCATATCACCGGAAACTAAACACATATGATCTCATGGAGGTGACAGAAAACAAAATTTCAGAAGTACTTGAAAGGAAACTTGATTGAGTTGCCCATGTTCCAGAAATATAGGGTGTCCCAAAAGTAATTACACCCTTTTCAATCGTCAATATCTTTCTTCCCATTTGGTCTTTTTCCGCCAATCAAATACCATTCTGTAGGGAGGCTTCAACTTAGGTTTGTAGTACCGAGCAAATCATCGATCGCTCTTCATTACTGCAGGATTACGGTAGGAACTACGACAAGGATTTTGGGCCATTGCAGGCCATCTTCTGCCAAGGAACAGAACCGAATAAGCCAAAAACTCATACTATAATAGTGGAAGCCGCTCATTTCGAATTTGAAACTTCCGCTTTACTGTGATGCTTCCTTTCGAAGTTAGCCCAGGTAAACCGTAATACCGAATTTCTGATATTTGTCAGAAATGTATTACACCGTCAAAAAAGCTGAAAACACTCGTAAAAAGTTGTTTACTGGAATCAGCGTGCACGAAAACGCTAGAACATGATTTTTCAGAGTTTTTGAAAAAAAAACTGTTGTCAGATGGCCTATTTCACAAAGGTTCCACATGCTGGAAGTTCTTACCGTAATCCTACAGTAATAAAGAAAGATCAGTAATTCGCTCAGCACCACAAGTGAAGCCTTCTCTACAGAATGGTGTTTGACTGGCAAAAAAAGACCCATTGGGAAGACAGATATTGGCGATTGAAAAGTGTGTACTTACTTTTGGGACACCCTGTATGTTCCAAATTTTTGAGATGTCAGCTGGCAGCACTGGTAAACGAATGCAGCATCCCGGTAATCTTCGATTTTAAAAATCTTCGTTTACCAGGGCCTACCCCTGTGGCGGCGGTGCAGGAGGAACCAAAGACCTTACAGCGTATATCTAAAGGGAAGGGGGAGGAGCTGGCCGCGTGCCAAAAAGGACCTGCCAAGCTTCCAAGCTCCGCCTCTTGCTCTGAGTCTGGGTCTTGCCTTTTTTGCTCAGGAATTCCTTGAAGGAAAAGGCTAGTTTAAAAAACCTAGGGTGGAGATACAAGGAAGGGGAAAACAAGTTTATGACCAGTTTTGAAAAATGGACTTTTGTATGAATGCGCATCAGTGCAACTCTAGCACTTTTGTGAAGATTGGAAATGATGAACAGCTTTCATGAAAGCTCTGGCTCGATTTTAGATTTTCCAAGAACAGTTATGCATTGGACCGTAGCCTTCCTTTATGAGATGCATGTAAACATACTCGTTTCAAAACTCTGATTCTATGATCTAGTTTCCTGGCTGCAAACCAACATACTGGGCTGAGTTGTAAAAGGTTTTTTCGACAGTTTTGTGAGCAGAGGATAATGAGCAATGATGAGCTACTCTTCTTTGCTCACATTGGGAAGAGGATGAGCAAGAGGGTGGCCAACCGTTTGATACGACCCCCCCCCCCCCTCCTCCCCAGCATTATCGTTTGCCTACCGTAAGCATGACATAAAAGCTCTACCAAGCATAATCTTATATATAAAGCTGAATGTCTGTTTGTATGTATGTCTGTCTGTCTGTCTGTACATATGTTCAGAATAGAAAATTCCATTTCTGAACCGATCCGGACCTAGTTAATTATATATTCATAATTAGCATGTCAAATAACCCTTGTGGGCCAAGTTTCAGCAAATTCTGAGGTTTTCAAATATTGAGCCCCTCAAGTGAGATGGTTATTTTCGAACACGCTTTCTTTGTTTCCTGCACTCAAGACAAAGAACTACTTCATCTTTGCTCACGTTAAGAATACTCTAAAAACCTCCAAACCATATTATTAGCACCAAGCCAATAATATGTTTGTCCCTTTTTCGCTTTCACTATCTTAACTAGAAAGGACCAATCAGGCTCAACTTTCGTAAGAGTTACGAAGTTTAGGCTATCGATTATATTCATTCTTGCCGTCTCTCTCGATTTATGTAGTCCGCAGACTTAGCATGTTACAGTAGCCCAATATTTTCGCAGTGTTTTCCATTTGCACAGATAAGTAAAAACGACTATATCGACTATACCTTTTCCTAGGAGAAACGGTTTCAAACAAAATTCTTACTGTTTGGAGAAGAAAGTTTAGTGGTGGCAAACATATAAAGAAACACAGCTATCTGAATGCTCTGAAGATAGCTGTTCGGGTGTGCCAAACCCCTAGAAAGATGTGGCAGCCACAGCTTTTCTGAGGTTGTGTTACACCCCATTAACTTACCTTCAAGGAGAATATAAGGGAACAAATCGTTTAATTCAGTTCGATAGCCAAAATTTCGTAGTTTGTAGCTTTCGTGAAAATTATTAGAGCTGAATTCGTCGTCTTTCGTATGAGCAATAGTTGTTCGAAGCACAAACACTACGAGACCACAGCCACAATCACAAATCGCTGAAACTTGACCTGCGGGGGTTATCTGACATGCTAACTATGAAAATGATGCACCTATGCTTTTAGGACCCTAACATCAACTTCAATAACAAGTCTCCCCCCCCCCCACCCCTCCCCCTTCCCCCACTTCCCTTAATCCCCAATACAACCCCTCCATCCTACCTCAGGTGTGGCGTGCCATACCCCCCGCTTGACCCTGGTAATGAGCCTTGCGAGATTTTCTCGCTTTTTTTGAAGAATTCAAAAGAGTTTGTCTTAATGGTGTTTAGTCACCGATGTTGTGCCGCAGCATAAATCAGGCAATTGACTAGCTTTGACGATTTTGACCATCGCTACCATTATCATACAGATTTCATTAGAAAATTCGCTTATAATTTCCTCTTTACGGATAGCAAACATACGTCTAAAATCAGCGCCTTAAGACAAGTATTCCCATATGGGTCCTTTCCACGTTCGATTTTTTTCTCAAAAGACCTGGTAGAACTATTTGTAGGCTTTCTGCTCAGTTCAGTGTAACTACCGTGCCGAGAAAATGCGGTAAAACTTACGCGCGAACAAATAGCTATTAGCGCATGACGCCGATCACTTGCGCGCACAAAAATTTGTTCACGCGCAGAATTAGAAGAATTTTTTTTCGGCACCGCAAGCACACTATAAAAGCGACCAACCTGCTCGACTGTATCTAACTAATTTCAGACACTAATGCTAGCGATGATTATGGTCTTTATAGCTTACTCTTTTCTTAGGGGATCAATAGAGGTGATCTGCATTTGCGTCTGATGAAAGAGTGAGAATAAATCTTCGTTTCAGGTTATACGTTTCTACAAAGTCCATACTGCTAAAAATTCGTGCGATTTGCTTTTTTCCGGAATTTTATGCTATCCATTGCTGACGCTGTCTCTAGCGTGCTCTGTGACCACCACAACCATTCACCTATCTATAGTAATAGAAAGAGCAATAGCTTCAAAATATCTATGCACATACGAAAATCACAAATCCGTGTGCGGATACGTACTCGTTGCCCTCTCGGTCTTTTTTTTACTAACGAAAAGAAGCCATAGCATTTTTGAAGATTTTCAGATAGTTGCTGGTGTGAGTATAAGTACTTTCGCTATGAGCGGCACCGACCTTACCAAGGATACCCCATGTCGTAAGGACACAAATGAGAATGAAACAGTTGCAGTATTAATAAGCAGGTATATAGTGTTACTTTTGGAAGCTACCATAATCATGTCATTTTGTTGCGTGTATTGCGTGAACTCCAAAAAAAGGTAAGAATATTGCCTCAATTCTATTTCCAAATAAAGCGACAATACATATTCGTAATATCCGTTTTAGCAATAACTTTGACATTCGTGCACAGTACCAATCAAAGGAAAACTTAGCTGTTTTGCGTTTGCTGATGCCACAAATTATCTTCCATAATGCTATATATCTGGTCCTGATATTACTTGAGATTGCAACTCGCTCTGTCCGACGTTATTTTACTATTGATATTGCGATGGTAGCCAACATTATCGGAGCTTGTGTATGTCGATTACTCCTAGAGAAGAAAAAATATTGAGTTTCCTGGAAGTCCACAATCTGTTTTTCAGCCGGTATCCATCTACAATATTTGCTCGCCTTTGCTGCTATGGTGCATATTGCAACGCCAGAAAACTAGAAGAACTAGAGCGATTGAGCTTTTGTCAAAGAAAGTGGCTCACCCGGATAACATCTATTTTTCTAATTATGCATGGAATAAATGACTGATGATACTTGCACGTGGTGCGTATCAATCATTTAGCTGAGAGAAAACATCCACCGTTGGAATTTGATATTATGGGAGAATGGGCGATGGTCGTTGATAATTAAGGTTTTGTAGACGTAGGTTCTAAGTAAGGATTAAGCAGTTCGCAGAAAAAAATTCAAAATAGCATCAGATAAAGTGATTCTTGTATGCTCAAAATTGCCACGCGGTAAGGATGGATCGGGTTTGTCACCACAACCACACGATCAAAACCAATAGCGCAAATCGTTTAACCTGACTCAAAGTTGGGTAATTAAACCGCCAGTTCAGTTGAATACAAAAAATAAACGAATAAAGTGAAACAAATATATGTGGATGAGAAAAAATATATTTGGATGAGAAATGTCATAAGCAGCGCAAAAGCAATGATAAATGAGTAAATATCAAACAGCTCAAAGGGCAATGACAAATGAAAAAGTATTAAATAGCGCAAAAAGATAGTACCGAAAGTTTCGATTTAGCGCAGGTACTTTAGGGTACAAGAAAGTCGCGCATTGTTTTTTGAGTATTTTACTTTCTCTTTTTTCTCTAGAGCAAAAATGAAAAATATAAAAGGCAGAATGCGAAAAACTTCAAAATGAGCAAGCAACAAAAAGAGAGCGCAAGAAGGAGCGTTGGAATTTAAAATAAGGGCAAGACGCTGTTTGCCCTTCCTTATGTACGAGGAGGTAAACTCAGCAAAAACATTACCAAAGTTGATTTTCTCAAGACATTGGCGCGGCTTCTTCTCTAGTCCGATCGCGTAGTCCGATTGCGACGATATTAGAGTTGCTTTATGTAGATGTTATGAAAAAAACTCTGAAGACACGCGAAGTGTCTGGCAAATGAATAGATTAATAAACTGCATTTTGAAGCCGTATGTGCTATATAAGTCGATAGAATTAGTAGTCTGCCCTCCCACCAAATTATGGGCAATTCTCAGTTAGCAACCAATCATTTTTTCTGCACATTTGGAAATTGGTTTTTGATTTTCTATTTATAAACGAAATCTCCATTTGTTATTTTTTGGAGGCTCGTAAAGGTGATACTATTTCTCTAAAACTTGCTGACTCTTGTTAGGGTAAGATTGACGTAATATTCTTCTTCGACAGGGAAAAAAGAACTAAGAAAATCACTGAACTTACCTTAGTTCTGCACTGGACGAAAAACCGAACATGAGTTTTCCGCCCCAGTAAAGTACTATTGCAGCTCTCAGAAGGCGTTCTTAGTCGAATCTGAAACGAACCGCATAAAATATCTATTCCATAGGGAACACTACCAGTACGAACAATTTTCTCCTGTTGGGCAGGAGACGCAACAAAAAACTTTACTCGCGCTTTGATGCTTTTCACTTCATAACCACAAAATTCCGAAAAAAGAAAGGACGGCGGCCATGCTCTTGGAAAATTCTAGGAAGCTAGACTTTTGAGAAACTGTAGAAATTTCAAGTACTATCACAAAGTTATTCGCATAATCTTATGTGAACGATCTATCATAAAAAGAACACTGGAATATAATTTTTTGGCGCAATGGAAGAGGAATCTACCGAAAGTGAAGAGAAGCAGAAGAGAACTCTGGGGCGCTTCTACTAGCTTTTATATCGATTTAAAGCCAGCTGCTTACGTCCTCGCATTGATCTGTTGGGTCAAATGGTTGCAAATCTTTAGAAGTGAGACTAGATACTTCTGGAGAGTTTGTAACGTGTGATTATGGCAGTCCCAGCGTGTCAGCTACCATGAGGTATAATGATGAAAGCCTGATGCTTTGTTTGTCGTCTAGTGTGTAGATCAACATGTCGATAATGCACGGGTGCAGCTTGATGATGGAATTGTTACCCCAGTTAGCGTGAAAACGATCGATACCAGCTACTTTGGGCTGGTATCGATCGTTTGTAGAATGACCAAATCATACACAATGTTAGTCATCAGCACGTTTGAAACCATTATTAGGTCGTATTTATTTATTTATTTTATTTATTGCATAGGGAAGTTCCTATGGTCACAAAACAACAAAAAAAGTCGAACAAACTGAACGAATAGAACGAACTTGCTAAACACAACAAACAGAAAGGCAGAATTGTTAGAAGACTGAAGGTAGCTTCTTAGAAACTTTTTGAACAGTGATAGCTTAGCTACAAACATCTTTTTTCTCAAAATTGTGTCCACATCATGGGCCTCTCGGCACGTAAAGAAATATTTTCTTACATTTAACCTTGCCCTTGGTGGAATAAGCTTCCTGGTTCCTCCTCTAGTATTGGAACATCTGGTAGCAAGAAAATTTCTTGCGTCAAGCTTACATTCACCAAATAGTATTTTATGGACCACGATCAAATCGAATTTTCTCCTTCTGCAAGCAAGATATGTTGATATGCCCAGATTTGCGTTGCGAACCCGACTGCTCGGTATCTGATCGTATCTGAATCCAACCGTTCTTATCAAAAGTTTTCTAATAAAACTGTTTTGAACCTTCTCTAAATAATTAATTGTTTTTCGCGTGTGCGGACTCTAGATCACTGTACCGTATTCCAATATAGGTCTTATGTAAGTCTTATATGCCCTCAGTAAGACTTCAGGGTCGTTACATGATAATCCTCTGTAAAGGTCATAAGTAGCCATTGTTCCCTTATCCGCAATTGTCTTACAATGTTTGTCAAAAGAAAGGTTGTTTGTAACCCGAAATCCCAAATCTTTTATTGCAAGCGTTGTTCCTCCCATTGAGTAGCTATATCCAAGGTTGCTTGAGCCCATGTGTAGTATTTTGGTTTTTTCTCGTGAAATAGGCAGACCTCAATCCTCTGACCATTCAAAAACTTCATTCAAGGTGTCTTGTAACTGCTTACGACTACCTTCATCCTTGACTGTTCTGTACAATTTAAAATCGCCAGCAAATGCGCAGCAAGAAATGTCTTTGAACAGTGGTATAAGCGGGAGCTCGTATGTATATATGTTGAAAAGTATAGGCGAAAGTACGCCTCCTTGAGAGACCCCACATCCCATCTTTCTAGGAGAAGAAAACGTCTGATTGAGATGAGCTAACTGTAGTATCAAAAGTTCGTTCGCACCATTTTCAGAGGTAACTTTTTATTTCCCGGAAGATTTGCACATTAATTATTTCAAAAAGAGGAAAACATGTGCTTTACAATGGCAATTAAATGGCCACATATCACGCCCAATTCGCGGCGATTTAAAAGAAAAAATTACTCAAAAATCGAATTTTCTGTTTAGAGTTGTTCAATAGTCAGTATTACAAGTTTTGGGACCTACATTTCCTAGCTGAGCTGATGATTGAGCGCTTCTATCGAAAGTTATGATTTTCGGGAAGAATGCAGAAAAAATCAAATTTGTTGTTTTGTATTGCTTGCTCGAAGTTAATAACTTTTTATAAAAAAGCTCGATGAAAATGAAAGGTCTGGGGTAGTGAGCATGTTCTAAACCTAAAAACTGAGTATTTTTCTGCGGTATATCTGCGGTGTGTGTGTGATAGATGGTTTAGATGCTGCTGTAAAGCACATGATCTCCTTTTTCTAAAAATTGTCCATGCACAAATACTTAGGAAAAATAAAGAATTATGATTTTTTGAAGATGGTGCAAACGAACTTTGGGGAGACAGCCAATACAAATTTCGTTTGATCTCTAGAGAAATTCAGTTTATTCCTCGACACCGCAATTGCTCAAAAATTACAAAAACGAAGGATGGTTTTCACATATTCGCAAGTTGGAGCCACTCAGTAAACGTGATTTGACTGCGTCAAGGACTGTAAATGTAAACAGAGAAAGAGCTATGTATATCAGCTATCAAGCATATTAGAGCTTTTACACTTTAAGTCGACATAGTTCCATTTTTTATTGCAAGCTCGCGGCAGCCTGCTATACATACTGTTCAATTTCAAATTGGTCCGGTTTCCTTTCAGATTTTGTAAGGAAGAAATCAGAATTATAGATTTGGAGCAGATGCGTTTTACCCTCAATGTCATGAACTTTAGGTGATCGCAAGCCTTGAGCTTGCTAAGAAAGCACAAGTGTGTAGAAAGAAAAGTACGGGTGCGCAGATCGTCAAATTTTCAGAAACTTTGAACAGTGAATTGTATAATAGAGAATTTCTACTAGATTAGAATGGTGGAGAAAGCTTTGCAAATGCTTATTACACGGTACTAGTTATGAAGAAACGAGAAAAGATGCGAACTGTCATTTTTCGTCCTGTGTCAAACTAACTGTGAGTACTGGACTTTTCGCAACCTGCAGTAAAATGTCATAGGAGAGACTGTCTTCGAAGCAGAGAAATTTATTGGATCGGTCCGAAAGTTCTTGCGCATAATTAAAAATCACAACTTTTTCGTATCTTAGTGGACTATCCAATGTGATTTCTATGAAAGCATAAACCAAACTCTCAAAAGCAGTGATTCTGGTGAGATGGTATGAGAAAGGTCGGGAGATAGAAGCAATTGAAAAAAAAATTGCTCAAAACTGGCATTTTCAGGCAGGGATAAGAAAAAATTTTAAAAGTATGTTTTGAAAGAGAAAAGTTTGCACATTACAGTGGCACCTCCACTTATAGAATAGTATGAGATAGTTCGAGAATTAGAAGCAAATGAAGAGAACCACTTTGGTTTTGCAATCTTTGAGCATGCTCAAAAAAACTTCAAACGCTACAGCAGAGAACGAAACAGTCATAAACATGAGATTTATGAGCTCCTCTTTCTAGTTGAGCAGAACTCGTGCCGATCGAGAGCGGATTTGATTTTCGTGTATTTTTCGGATTCCGCATTCCATATTTTCCACGAAAATCAAGTCTCAATTGGCACGAACACTCAGCTAAAAAGTGAAGCACATAAAATTCATGTTTATGACTCTTTCGGTCAGTGCTATGACGTTTAAAGCTTTTTTGAGCATGCTCAAAACTGCAAAACTGAAATAATTCTCTTCATTTGCTTCTAACTTCGGGTGGACGGTGCCTTGAAGCTCTGCAAGAAAGGATTCCCTCTTTTTTGAAAAGCATCTTTTTCTTCTCACTTTCAATTTTGAATATGCTTATTGTTAGCAAAGAGGCCTCATCCAGATGAGAAACCTCTTTTCCTCTAACCAAGAAAGTCAACATGGGACGACTGTTCATAGTAATCAAACGAGTGCCTCCACAACGGATCTGTAAGCAAGCTTCTGAAAATCCTTACACCTCCCCCCCCCCATTGCCGATCTCATATAGATACTATAGCCAGGAAAATTCGAAATTTTTTTTCGAATATTAGAATTCGAGTACCAAATAATATTCGAAAATCTAATATTCGATTATTCGACTGTTTGTTATTCTCAAGAAACGAAAATATCATATTCGACTATCGAGTAATACTCGAAATGAAAACCTTCAAATATTCGACATTCAATATCCGAATATCGGAAATCTTTCATTATTTTTCAAATATTATTCGTCTCGAAATAGAATAATATTCGATAAACGACTTTCAAATATCATTCAATTATCAATATTATTCGAATAATTAATGTAATTGATGGACTGCCTTGGAGAGTAAGCATCTAACAATAAGTTGTTTCACGTAAATATTGAGACAAGACACTTTTTATGTTACAGTTTACATCAAAGAGCGGCTTAGTGGTGACATCAAGAAACTTGAGAACTCAAAGGCGTACTCCTGTGACAGTTGTGAAGAGATTATAGAACTTGAAAAAAGATTATATAACTCTCAAGTTGTGGTTTGATTATGGATCCCGAAAATATGTAGATCTGTAGGCTGACATCAACTTAGACTTACAGTATGGAGCGACTCATCGATCGCTCGTCAATGTTGTAAAAAGAAGAAGATGAAGAGGGTTTTGAGACATCAAAAGCCGTGTTCTGCCCGATAAAAAGATCCAAAACAGCCGAAAATCTTGCATTAGACTTCTAGAGACACTCCTTGTTTATACAAAACTGTTCTCAACTGTAACGCTTTTTTCACAACTTATGCCAGATACGACGTAGCAAATGCTTTTCGACCTTTTTCAAAACGTGATTGTAAATTTGAAAAGCTTGAAAAATTCGTGCGTAGTGAACATCATTCATAAACGGTCCTTTACACAAGTTTAATCTTTTTCTTAAAAAAACATCTTTTAGATGTCCTATCTCCAGTCGCTTTATATGATAGAAGTTCCTACCAGCCATCAGGATCTTACCCATAGCAAAAGATTTTTTTGAGAGGTAGCAGCAATAAAACGGTGTTGTTGCGGCTCGCGATCGACCCTCCTCACAGCATGTGGCTGGGAGCATCGTGTTGCCGCGCGTCTCGGTCGTGAGCACGGTCGCCGCGCCTTACGGCGGCTACCTTGTTCGCTCCGAGACCACACCACGTAGGCACGCCCCCAGCCACCGCTATAAATAGCGCGTACGCGCGCCAGTGCGGCTCTTCTCTCGTCTTATCATCTTACTATTATCGTCGTGCCGCCGTTATTATTGATTGGCTGGGTCTCTACGATATCGCCGTCGTGTCTACGTCCCCGTGCCTCGCGCGATTGGATGGATTGTTGATGTATTGTTTGAATGTACGCGCGAGGATGGAATTCCAGGATGACGAACGCCACGAAGCGCCTCGGACGCGCAGGATTCGTTGGGAGCTCTGCTTGATGTTGCTGGTTTACATCACGGGGTCAGTGTTGCCGTGCCGTAGCTGCTGCCTTGGCGGCGCGCGGCCGGCCTGTGGGTAGTTCCCTTGGATGTCGGGAGTGTGTGTGAGCGTGTCAGCGTGTGAGTGTGAGTAAGCTAGCGTCCCCATCGGTAGCCCGGGGTAGAGCTCAACTCTCCCCGTGGTAAGTATGTTTACGTTTATTTGCGTCGCGTATATATCGTGTGTATTTGTTTAGTAAATTTACATATTTTCGTTGTTTTGTGTGCAGTGTAGGCGTGACGCGCCATTGCGAGTTAGCGCGCGCCCTCAGTGGCGAAAGTCCTTCGGGGACAGGAGCTGAGGCGTATGGCAGTCGAGCACTAGGTGAGGGGGGCGCAGAGCCCACCGAGCCGCAACAGGTGTAGATACTTTTGGGACACCCTATATACTATGGATATACATATTTTCGAGTATTCGATGCTTATCAAATTTTCGAATAGTCAATGCTCATCGCATCTTTGAATATTCTGTGCTTGTTAAAATTCGAATACTCGGTGAACATTGAATGATCGAATTGGTGACCATCGCATATTCGACTATTGAACAATATTCGAAAGTTTCTCGAGTATTTGATTTTCGAATAGTATTCGAAATTTGATTTTCAATATTTCGACTATCAAATTCGAAATCTCAAAACTTTCGAATATTCGAATTTTCGAATTTTCACTCGCATGATTTATTCGAATAATTGGATAACATTCGATTCGGTCCAAAGTATAACAGATACAGACTAAAATTTGCGAAGGTTTCATTTAACGCCGATAAACGCCAAAATTATCCTGCAACTCAACTGGAAGTGGACACATTCAATTCAGCGCAAAAAAAGAGCCAATGCGCTAGGTCTTCTGTGCTTCTTTTAGAATTCTAAATGGAAATAGTAGAAATCTTGCTGCGGAACGTTCAAACGAAAAATGTGCCACATTTTCAGCGGAATTCAAATCCATCAGAACGTCCTAGATTATTTGAACTTGATTATAAAGAAAATTCATCCATTAGTTATGCGCTCCTCTTCCTTTCAAGCTTTCATATTTCCCACTCAAAGCAAGCTTTACAAGATGACCTCTGAACATTGGCTTGAATCCTAGTTTAAGCAAAGTTCGGAGCCGAAACATAAGAGCAGATCATAGTGCCAAAAACCGTATCTCTTTGCTCCAAAAATTCCCACGAACCTTACACTTTTTTCCAGCATGTAGCAAACACACGTACTTATCCATCTGTGCACTTTTATATTTATTTCGTGATTGAAAATCAAGAAATAATCGGAAAACGAAAATGGCAAACTCCGCTCTCAGTAGTCCGGACTCATATATGCGGTTGTGTACTACAAACCTGCAAGACTTTAGCCATGATCTCGGCCTTCGATATACTCCCTTTCTTGAGAAATACCAATTTTAGCTGAAAAAACTGGGGAAAAAAGCGGTAATCTTTTCTTTCCAACCTAATATATAGCAAAAGACTTAGGTGTAGTGTGTATGTATGAAACTTCATAGAGTGATAGTGATTTGGTCGAAACCATCAACTAAGTTTTCGGAACACGGGATAGCCAGCAGCTCCACATCTTCTCAGTGAAATCAAGAAGTAACCATTCGGAAACAATGGAGTTGGTCAGTTCTTCACCTATTCTAGATTTAGCAAAGCGATGTCACTGAAGAAGATCAAACAACCATTCATGCTCATGCTTAACTGCCTTCATTGCACCTTCCCTAATTTGCGGTCCTTTAGCCTCGCATTTTACCATGATCTTCTCCAAACAGTAATCAAGTATGATTACCACTATGTAACCATTGTTGAACCATCACATTATATGCAGAGCTCGGCACGAGGTGGCTTTCCAAAAATGAGTTAAACGAAGTCCCCTTGACTTTCGCAAATTTTTACGAAGTCCCGTTTGTCTCTAAACCCTAAGGTAAAAAACCCTCAAAAGCGAAACGTGGACTAAAGAAACGTAATCTAAGTTATGTTCTTTCTGCCATAAAAAAGATATTTTGTTTGTTTTTTGTCCCAAAAACGATATCCAGATAGCTTATAAGCCACCTGCGCCGAGCCCTAATTATATTAGGTGGATGCATGATTCCTGCACCAAAACAGTACAGACAGCAATAATACACTTCTATATCCTAAATAGATCCTGATATACCATCCGATATGTAGAGCGAGGTTAGCTTTACAGACAGTGCTTAAAGTTTTACAACAGCTTTGATCCAAGCGAAGATTGGAGCCAAAAACGGAAAAGATCCTAGCGCCTCAAGAAACTAAGAAAAAATTGGAATTCTATTCAAAAAAATCCTCCAAGATTTCTATCATCCTCAATGCATTGGCACTTCGTATAAGACATTTCTCAATGCAGTTGCTGTATTTTCCTCTCAGCTAGAAATTGAGAAATCGAAGTTTTCACGTTTTCCTCGCAGAACAATGCTGAGATGTTCTAGCACTGATAGTTGTATACTTCAGGAGGACCTTAGAAGCATGAGCACAGATTTTCAGCTTTTTACAGCAGCTGTTTACGAGAAATATCGAGTTATTGGCAGTTAGGCAAGCAAAAATTGGATAAAAAGAGCTAGCTTCGATACTTCTCGTAAACTAGCTTTTAGAAGGCTGAAAATGTAAAGTTTCAGTGCTAAAGGTATGTAGTATACAACTGTTAGTGCTAGAACACCTCAGCACTAATTTGGCAAAAACAAGAAAAACTTCGTTTTTTTATCGACTAACTGAGAAAAAATACAGCAAATACATAGATGAATGTCTTACGTGGAATGTCTACGCGTGAACAAGCAAGCAAAAATTTTTCTAGAAGTTTTTTAACGGAGTTACAATTTTGTTTTGATTCATCTCAAGGTTTTCGGACGCATGGTTTTTTTTTCAGTTTTCGGCTTGAAACTTCGCATGGATTAAAGCTGGTGTAGATATTTAAGCACTATTTTGTAGAGCTAGAGTTTCTCTATCTAATGATATATCAAATCCTATTTAGGATATAGGAGAATTTCGGATTATTGCGGCCTCTATCCATTTTGGTGCAGGAATTAAGCATCAACCTAATATGATGGTTTCAACCAAGATTACTACCACTCCATATCGACCTCGCTGAATATTCCAAACTACATCTAGGGCGGTTCGAAGAATTTCCGAATTCTTTGATTTCTCTGGAACATTGCAGGAAAAAGCCTTATTATTGATCACCAAGCCTTTCTAGAGTTTCACGCACAGTAAAGTGAAAGAAATGATATGTTTTCTAAGGCGGTTGCCACACGAAAGAGCGAACTGGAGGTAAGCAACAACTAGAGAATTTGCTTGCAAAGACAGAGTTTTTGCTCCAGTGATCTGCCGCACCAAGTAAGACCAAGATTCGGAATGGTCAGCTGTGGCTGATAAGTCCAAATTCCTATGATGCAGGTATTTGATAAACCGCTTAAAAAGCTCCATTTAACGAAAAAAAACCCTAGCTCCAATGATCAAAACGTGGCATGCAGAGCTAGGTGCCTATAGGCCAAAAAGCAAAATTTATCCATCGTAGACTTAAGTACGAAGTTTGTGTTTCATTTGATTGGTGATTGTAATGCGCGCAAGAAAGATGTTATTACCTTCCTACGAGATAGCGGCAATAGTAAGAGATTCTAGAACTTTGCGCCGTCCCTTCATTGCAAGTCATGAGTCACCACATAATCTTTTCGCAAGAAAAGCACCGCATAAATTACGTATAATTAGGAGAAGTCGCGACACTCAATAATACTCACTTCCTCTAAGTGCAGATATGGCAGCAACTGACATCAATCATGATGCTTGTTTTCTAATTTACCCGAATTTCTGTCAAAAAAGCCAGGCATACTTTGAAGATCGCAATCGCCACGCAATGTGGCACTGAAATGTCTGCAACTCATCGTAAGCGCACTTTGAATATATGAGGCACAAAACTCAAAAAGAAAAGTTCTGTATGCTTCTGAGGTTTGCCAGCAACGATAGCTTGAAGATACGCGGCAAAATGCCAAATCGCGTGGCGATTGAGATTGCGTGAAGTGCCCGGCCTAACTCTACAAGAGTTGGAGCACTAATTGCAGAAATCTCTAGGATGAGCGATGATGAATGCCCTGAAGCTGCAGATTTCATAACATATGTTCCTCAACATGTCGTTCTCTTTGGTCAATTACTCTTGTGCATGGCTACTATTGCTATAAACCTAATATTTATCAGACGTTGGAGAAAGAACCTATTCTTTCACATCAATTTCCGAGTAAGTATTGATTGTACTGCTAAAACACTGAAAATTTGCATGAAACCTGTTATTTCTTGGATCACACATCATAGCGCTGATTGTGAGCCAATTGTATATTGTGAACAGCTTTTTGATCCTTTGGCGACGATGCCATGAATAGTTTGCATTGATTTTGTAGTTCCAAAAACTTTATTCCCTACAATGAAAACACAAACTGCAAGTATGGCACATATGTATTGCTACTTTTTTATATAATTCTTGTCTTTTTGATTGTGGCGCATTCGTTCTCTGGTATCATAATGATTGTCATGTAAGCTATGACTTGGACCATTTCTGAGGAATTCTATCATGGCACTAAGGGCCACGGCTGAGCAATTTTTGAAGGGAAAAGACAAACGAATCGTTACGCATTTGCCTGAAATCTTGTAGTTTAAGGGGGGGGGGGGGGGGAGGGCTTACACGGCATGCTGGCTACGAAAACGACATCCACTTTGCGGTAGATATATACTGTTCCAAAAAAACTTAAGTTTTTGAACACCAGTGGGATAATTTTTCACCATGACAACAACCAAATGTAGTATCGTTTGGTACATCATCCATCTTATGCTTCGCTAAAATCTGACAGTTTCGACTCTTTGGCATTATTTCCAAGGCGGGCATTCGACTAGTTGGCTTGTCGAGGGCGGGCGCCAGATTTCGAATTGTGTTCAACTTGTGATTATTTTTTTCGCTAAGCCTAGTAGTCCACCTCCGACAACATTTTGCTTACTTCCGCTTCACTACAATTCGTTTATGTCGGACTCATTTTTGCCGAAAACCGTGAACCTCAGATTTGCCGCTACTAGGAAAATGCGCAGATTTTTCTCATTTTTTCGTCAAAAACAATAGTTTTTCATCAAAAAACCAAATAGTCAAGATTATAGCACACCTTTTAATCTGATAATGCCAAAATTTGAGTGTTCAACAATAGAGAGGTTATGGACGAAGTTATAGAACCTACGTGCTAACATAATAAAAGGCTAGTGATTCGGAAATGATTATGTGAACCTAGAGAATATGATATGTCACTAAAAATACTAGAAAGAGGATCTGTTGAGAGCAAATTCGTTACATTAGGTCCGTACATTCCAGATATTACTGTGGACAATAATCACCGTCAATATCGGGCATTCTGTCTTCCTAGGGCCACTACAGGTAAAACCAGAACTCCCGCAGTTTAACAGAGATTTTATACCGATTTTAGGGACTTCATTTATACAAAATATATACGGCGATCAAGCCTTGTGATTTGCTGGTTACCGCCGCCTTCTGTTACTCGTTGAGAATGCCAACAACTACGTGTTTTCTTGTACACACTGCTGTACATATTTCTATAGTGATTGAGAGAGCAATGGCTCTCAAAAACCTCGACACTTATGAGTCTCGCACCTCATCAGCTGGGATAACGATGGCTGTTCTATCGGTAACGTTGTGCTATTACGCGATAGTCTCTCTAGTCAAGTTTTAGATAGTCTGTTCCTTTGGTGTGATCATTTTTGCTATGAGCGATTACGACTTTGTTACGAAGCAGATGTACTGTTCAGCAGTGACTCCAGAAACACTTTTTAAAGTTTCTCTGAGTAGCATTATTACGGTAATATTAGAAGCGTTTACTATTGTATGCTTTTTTTGTGTATACTACGCAAATTCAAAGCAAAGGTAAGTTTTTGGAAATGCTTATAAGCTTGGCGACTAACTATATGAGTTAAAGCAATGTTTACTATATTCGCATGAAGTACCAAGCTCGAGAAAATTTACTGGTACTACGCTTACTAATACCACTAGTTATTTTTCATTTCATAGTGTACAATATCTTCCTAATTGGGTTGGCAACCGCGCCAATGATTCGCACTCTCCTCAGTGCTAATGCATTCAGGGCATATATTTCTATTGTCTATGTAAGTTACCGCTTTCAGTTCAGATTATCTATAACGCTTTCGCTATGTTCCTATACAGATTGTTCCCATCTATACTACCTGCTCGCCCATATTGTTGTGGTATATCTTGCGAAACTATCAGTTATCACGGAGTAAAGTCCTTGCCAAGATGTCTTCGAAAGTCAATGATGCAAATGATGTGTATTTCTCTAATTATGCCTGGAACAGGAAATGAATTTTTTTGATCTCATATATAGTTCTAACGAGCAAAAGAGAAACATATTCATCCTTATCATAAAGTCTTTTCTTGGTCAACTGAGAAATTGAGTAAAGGTTTGTACAAGAATTGGTATACACCTCTTTGAAGATGTGCACAATCTATAGGGGAACGAAAGTTGCGTTCCGGCCATCAAAATGATAACATACCCTCGACGTCAATCCCTAAGTTACATTTGCAAAGTGGAGTGGTGTGGTGCAGCCGCCTCGCTTTGCGCTGCGCCACGTTGCTGGGGCATCGTCTAGACGTGATGTGGCGCTAAAAACAACGTGGCGCCACAACATGCTCAAACGTGGCAACAAGAACAACGTTTCTTCGTTGCTCCTGTTGCCACGCCATGCCAACTCATGCGCTCGCAAGGTGGCGCTAGCCCAAAGCGAGGCGGCCGCACCACAACACTTCACTTTGCAAATGTAACTTATGGATTGGCGTCGAGAGTATATCATCGGCTTCACGATTCGTGTAGAGGCGGGGTTATGCCAACTCAGTAACTAACAAGTTTACCTGTGTTATCAGGCAAAGTCTGCAATACACCTCTACACAAATCGTCGAGACGATCATACATATAGACCAGTGGCGTACCCAGGATTTAGGCTCGGGGGGGGGGGGGGAGGATGTGCGCGTGCAGCGTTCGCTCCTGTTCAATTGATACTGCTTGTGCGCCTCTCCCAAATTTCGCTTTCGATGTTTTTGTCATTTTGGGGCTTTTCCGTGCCCCTGTTTACAGTTATGACATTATAATTTTCCAAAACCTCTAAAATCCCAATTTTCGGGAACCCTCTCTTCAGATGGAGGACGAGTTTCGAACTGCTCGACCCCGTCGGCATGCCAGCGAGGAGCAACTGCATAATAGCCTGCAGTTGCAGCTGCAATTGCAGCGTATACTGTCGTGGATTCGTCGCCCGAAGGAAGCGGACCGCAAAAAGCAACTGCACTGTTGCAACTGAGTTGCAATTCAACGGCAGTTGCAACTGGAAGTGCAACTGCACTGCAGTTTACGTTGTCGTGGATTCGTCCGAAGGAGGCGAAAGAAAGGGGCGGAGCGAAAAGAAAATCAGGCTGGCTTTCTCCGCTTAGAAGCAACATTAAGAGACCGGACCAACGCAGTTGGTCTTCTTTTGGGCGCTAGATGTACATGGTATAGAGAACTGGGTAACTTAGAATCTGGATGTACGCTGCCTTTAAGTAACTAGTAGAGTAGTTGCTATACCTTTCTAAATGCCGAGCCGAGTTGGCGCTTAGAGTAGGATGAGGGGGGGGGGAGAGACATAGAAAAAAAGAGGTAGAAAGTATAGCATTGAGCAGATACACTACTTCTCTAATCAAGAAAAACTGAATGAGCCCATCTTTGATAGTGGCCATCTGATAGTGTTTTTTACGATATATCCTTACATGTGTAATTCACCTTGGCTTTCTTATTTTTGAATTATGAGTGAAACATGATTTTTAGCCTGAAAATCTGCGCCAAATAGGCACTCTTACAAATGAGGTGCCCCAATATAAAAAAGTAACGGATATTCTTTGTACATTTAAGCAACCAATAGAAAGAGCTTGGAAAGTGCGTTCGAATAATACGTCACAAGTTCCACAAATTCGGATCGCGTTCAAAAAAGTTTGTCTGACTTCTTCGAAGTACCGCTCGAAGACTGCGGGAGTGGAGCCACAAGCTGCTGCCAGAATAACAAGGCCACTTTATATATAATAGAAGCGTTTACATTGCTGAACGTCTGTCTTCAATCAGGAAGAAAGCCCTCAAAGTTGTAAAGAATTAAGGTGAATTATTGATTCTAGATTATGCTGATAGTGGCGTTGAGCGCATAAGCAACCGTCGTGATGATGAATACTGGAAAACAAGTCCTACCACAAAAACGCCTATCCACATCGGATGGGGATGAAAAAAATGACGCATTCTAACAAGAGCTCCATGTGCACATCTGTAAATTTCACTCCATAAGACACTCCTGCTAAGGGCGAATCTCAACGGATATGTGGGAGAAAAGCGAGAAGGAGTGGGAAAATGTCACCATCACGTATAGAGTGGCGACCGACGTAAACAGATAGACTTCTGGGTTATCCGACAGTGTGACCTCTAAAACTAGCAATGGATAGGCCCACCAGGAGAGCCACGGAGACCATGACACTCATCAAATGCTGGAACTGAGGACCACCAGCGCAAAGAAGCAAACAATACTAATATTCCTTCCAAACTGCAAAAGAATCCAGAGGGTCCTGGGCAAACCTAGGAGATCATATCCACCAGGCACCACACATGATCCTGGTAAGTAAAAAGCTGGAAAAGAAAGATCATTCAAGAAACGTATTCGTGGAAATGCAAACAGTCCTAAAGGAGAAAGAGAGATGCGCAAGCGATGGCATGATACAAAATATGATAACTATTGTCAGATATAACAATCCAAGAAGCTGCGAAGGCTTCTGTAAGGAAGGCAAAGCAGGTGTTAAAGAAGGAGCTCTGCGAAAAACCTGCAATTTCGCTTGGAAAAGCGTGAGACATACTGTAAAGCGAGAAGAAGAGCAGGCTCACAAAAGAAAGCACTCCTCCCTTATCAAAAACAAACTTGGTAGGAAGCTAAGAAACCAGAAGACATCATCGAAAGATGGAGAACCTATTTCGAAGAGATGGCCACCAGGCCGCATCGTCAACTCTATTGGCGAAGTCAGTTCCACAGATGACATACCAAGCGAGTTCTGGAAAATGTGTGGACAGTCCGGAACAGGGCTCAGCATAGGTTGCGCTTTCTCATGCTGGATGTCGTTTTCTTAGATAAAACCAAAAGAAAGTTCGTAGAGTTCCCAAGTGATTTACGGGAATCTGATTAGATAATAATGGGCGAAAGCTAACCTTTAGTAATCCCTTAATTCAACTCTGACGTCATTTCACAAGTAACAGGCAGACTAACACGTTACAAACAGGATAAGCGCTAAGACCAATGTGCACACGATTTTAGCGTGTTAAAACACAATTTTTATGCACAAAAAATAAATAATCAGTTTGTTTACAACCGGTAAGGAAAATTGAGCCACCAAATTTGGTGTGTAGCTTCGCGACCACGATCAAAAGGAAAGTATGATAAATTATGAAAAAATTATGTGAATGAAAAGAGTTGTAAATGTTTTTCTAATTTATGTTGCTCCCGCGCAACCTGGGAGCACCCTGAGGTTGCGCGGAGCCAAACAAAGTCATAATTTTCTCCCTTCTTCACATAATTTTCCAAAATTTTTTACATAAATCAATTCTTCAGTTCGAACTATATCGTCTCATCTGCCTTGCTACGGCTTATATTGATATAAAACCGCTTTTTTTACGTTTTGATGTGTAATCTAAACCGCCAACAAGAGCCCCTCCGTTAGTGTTACAAAACCTATTCGACGAACTTTCGTAATCTAACCGTCGCCCAATGAGTTTATTACTGAGCAATTGTATCAAGCCAAGGAGTTCCAGCGCACTTTCGCTCTCATTTTGAATAATTGTTTTCGTAGTCTGTTCAATTGTTACGCTTTATGTGGTTCAAAACTGTAACACAACACAACCTCTCAATAAAGGTTGATTTTCCAGTGCCTCCTGAAATAGCGCACATAAAAAGCGAATGACTCCAATTTTGGATCCGCTTCTCCTATGCTTTTTTGCTTTTAGTTGAGAAACCCAAAAATAATTATTAATGTGGTTTTGTCATTATCAAAGCTACAAACTCGTATGCATGTCACAGAAAGTTGTGATCCTTTACAAGTAGTTATAGAATCTATTATCCAAGAAAAAATTGCGCAAAAATCACATTACTCTGAGTTCTAGTACTCTTTCGTAATCCGAACCTACGTTCCAGCCAAGCCCTATCAGCTGTGTACTCTACCTTGCAATGAAGATTCTTCTGAATTTGCGAGGGTTACGAAAGCAGCAAGTTTTGAACAAACTTGATAAATAAATTCGAGCAAGCCCCGTAAAAGCCCAAAAAGGCATACACGATTGAGCCGGGTATAAACTTCAACATCTTGCTCTTGGCCAAATGTTAGGTCTGTCCGAAAGCTCGTTTTGTTTTCCGACCTTTCATCAAGACATTCAGAATACGAAACTGCAGTACATAAGGAGTGTTTCTAAGCAGTATTCTATGTAGAATCTCTTCCTCTTTCAAGCAGTTATGTTTTTGTTTCGAGTTCCTTCGATGCTCTTCCTAATAATTCTCAAAATCTCCAAACCATATTTTTACCTACCTTGACTTCATTTGGAAACTGCCGTCTTTGGTTTTTGAAGAAGCTTTGATAACAGTTGGATAGAGGAAAAATGCAACACAGTTCAATTTTTCGACATCTGTAGCTGCTTTTCCATTATATCCAAAATTGATTTTTCTATATCTTCTTTTTTGCGAAGTCCCAACGTTTGCATACCTCCGATACATAGAGCCATGTACTCTGGTAACCTTCACTTTGAGCGTCATGATGGAACACAACCTTCATTTAGAGAAAAGAACAATCACCAGTACAATTACCATATTATTAGCAATTACCAATTACCAATATTATTTTATCATCCGGGGAGAAGCACTATATATCACGACATAACTATATAGGAGTGAATGTGAATAAGGCAAGTACGAGTTTTAGAACTCAAAAAATAACAAAAAAATGCGTTTTTGTGGTTCTCTTTGCTGAAAATGCTTTTATTCAAAAATTCAGCCAGAATTTAGGACGACCTTCATTAGTTAACCTTTTTATAGACTACGATAGAGTTTTAAAAGTTCACGATAGCTGTTGGAGTTCAATAGAAACGAGAAACTGAGCTTAAGTCTTGCGCAGAGAGTCGCGACTCAAATGCTGGTTATCTGATTATGGAGTGATTTTCAACATCCGCGACGTTGTCAGTGCTCTGTGTCATGAGGATCACAATGATATACAGGATGCGCCAATTACCTGCACCAACTTTACAAAGCTTTCATGAAGGAACCACTAAAAAGTAGGAGCCCAAATTTACATCGTAGAAAGCACTAATCAATTTCTACAAAGTACAGTTTATTGAATTCCAAACCTCATTGAAGAATTTGAGCATCAGAAGAACCAGGAAATCATTTTTGAGGAAATTAATCATGGGATGTTTATACCTCTATAACTTGCTCTGTAACTATGAAATCAAGCCTTTCTAGACCCGTTCAAACTGAGTTTGTAGAGCACAATTTGCACTATCACATAGGTCTAGTTGTACTTGCAGAATTTGTTCGTTCATAGGAAATAGGAAGATAGGAAAATAGAAAAATGTACTTGCGAAAATTACCTGCGCACAGTAACTTGAATTCAAAATTAATTATTAGGCCCCAGACATGCAAAATCTTCCACGTAAAAAACAATTTTTCATTTATGACATCTAGAAGAGTATATAATTGAAAACGATTAGTTGAGATAGTTTTGAATCTGATTTAGAGACATTTCTGGTCCTAAGGCGCACTCAGGAAGGCCGAAATTACACAAGTCTCAACCATCTTTGATTTTCAAATTTCCACATTTAACCATTAGAGGCGAAGACTTGCTCTATTTTCGTGCGCAATTATTGTGGTGTCCTATAATTTTTTACCGTTTTACCCCTAAACGTCAGCATTTTCCGAGAAATGGGACACTTTCAAAAGGTACAAACACATGATCATACTTCTATGTATATGATCACGTATGTGGGAGAAGCTCAGGAAGTCTAAGGGCCGAGTTTGTCATTTCACTCCATTCATCTTTTTCTTTATTGCTGACCATGAAAACAAACAAAAGTGTACAGTAAATGTTCGATGTCAAGCATACGCTAGAATAAATGAGGAGTTCGTAAGATTTTTTTGAAGCCGAGATACGGTTATACAGAAAAGTTCGTTTTTGTCTGCTATCGGAATTTAGCTCAAAACTTTATGTGGAATACGATTTGTGCGGACCCTTGGCAGCCATCTTGTAGAGCTTGCTTTGCTCTGTCGAATGATTGCTTGATCCACTTCAACTAAAATATCACAAAAAGACGACGGTTGTAGCAAAAACGGTAAAAAATTGTGGTACACCCAATACAAAGCAAGGGAAGAGGTTATCAAAAAAATATTGTGAAAATTCTCAAAGTTAAACCTGCGTACAGAGTACATTTCAGTCGGCGAGAGGAAGATTTTTTCAAGAGATAAAGCGAAATTCCAATTTGACTATAGCATTACGATAATGTTGGTTGGTGAAAGCAAACGCAAACTTGATCCGTCCTCAAGCCCGTCTTGTCGCGCCAGTAATTTTGGCGCACCCTGTATAATGTTGCAGGATTTGTTAAGAGCCCGCCGAGATCTACGACCAGCCAAATGCCCCGTCGGCTCTGGTTCGTCTCTGCGAGTTGCGCGCTACTTTACCCCAAAGAAACCCTACCCCAGGGCCGACCTCGCGGGGAGCAGAGCCTTTTCTTCGTCGTTCTTAATTTGATATTAGCGAACTGTATATCATATCGAGACTCTCGATTTTACCTTCACGGTGACAATGTCGCAGAACTCCATGTTCTGATTTGAACAGAAATTTTGCAAACACCGTGTTTTCGAAAATGTTTTGTTAACCTTGTTTTTTCTTCAGTTAGCTCTTTTCAGCGAAATTTTTTTGTGCATTCGCTTCCGTTCATCTTACAGACAACTTCGCGAGGTAACTTCTTCAACTGTAGTGAGATATTTGACACAAAGCTGCAAAAGTGCGTATTAGGTCATGGGCTTTTATTGAGAGGGTTCTGAGACATTGAGAGACGTATTTTGCTTAGGGTCACTCACTTTAGGTAAAATTTGCGCTCAACCGTAATGCTTCTCCCACATGATCTGCAAAGTACACCCTTCTCAAAAACTGATTACACATTTGAGCTTACGAAACTTGGAAAGTTGGAGAGTTGCGTAGTAAAGCGGCATACGTAAAAACTCATGTCGCCCAAAGGTCAAAAGACTTCGTGGAAGAGTTATTAGCGATCAAACAGTGTTCAGATACTTTTGGGACACCCCGTATACAACATCGACGTGGTGCCAAGCTATATGGCCGGGGTGGATTCCCCAATGATGCTAGTTCGCAATTTTGCCTCCAGAGAAGCACCACCAATACACAGGACTTGCGCTATTAGTGCTAGAAACTACCAAGCATTCACTTAGGTCAACTCAGTGGCATCCAAGAAATTCATTTCCAGGGCACGGCGACGAAAAAAATTTTTCGAGTGAACGGGTGTGGCATTATGCACGCCTTTCGAAAAAACATTTCGGAATGCCTCTATTTTTCGCAGGCCTACGTCCCAAATCTTGTAAATAGGGCGGCACTGTCGCGGGAACATTTCCACAAGGCTATTCACTTACAAAAATTTTTGGAAATTATTGTGATTCTACAAGTGAAAGCAAACTACTTGCGCAACTCTATAACTCATGCAGGAGCTTTCAAAATCTTGCAACCTATTCTTATTGGGCGGGATGGCGCCCGTCTCATCCGAACTCCTCTTTCTAAGGCCAAGGCATACCTCACGCGATTTGACCAAATCGCCACGTCCACGCACTTGGCGTTTTGCCAGATATTCACAAATTCGTCATGGGCGATTTTCAAATGCATAGACGTGTAGGTTTTGTAAGTCCTTGCAAACAGGTCAGGTCCAGTTCAAACAATCGGCGGTAATGACCAATTACGAACAGTCGCTTCCGTGCCGAATCGCTCAGCGAATGAAATCGCGTGAGGTATGCCTTAAGGGCCAGGCATATTTCACGCGATTTCAGTCGCGACGCGATTTGGCAATTTGCCAGAAGTCTTCAGATTCAACACTAGCAAACTGCACATGCATAGTGTGTATAACTTACGTGGATTGACAAAATGCTCTATCTTCTGTACATTTAAAATTTGCTTACAGTTAGTTATGGACAGTGGAATATTGCCAAATCGCGTCGCCACTGAAATCGCGTGAAGTATGCCCGGCTCTTTAGGCCTAAGAGAGTCCGCGCTGGTCTAATCACATAGAAAGCTCCATAGGGGTTGCTTTAAAATTATATTTTTTCTCAAACTTTTGCATATTCTTCGTAAAAATTTTAACTGGCAGTTTGGGACACAAGCAACCAATAGCTGCAGCGCCTGATCGATTTGATCGTGCTTCTGGAAGATGACCTCACTTTTGACGATCACTGCAAACTGATATAGGCCGTCCGCGCTGCGCACGCAGAGCAACGCTGTTGCGTAGATTGAAGGCAGTTCACGACTGGAAGAAGCGCAGAGAAAAACAGGCGGCGAGAGTGCACGAGGAAAGAGGAGTGACGCACAATACACACCTTGCGCACTCTCCGCGCCCTGCGCGGACGGCCTATAGCAGATAAAGCCACAAGTTCGGTATACAACTTATACAACTTATTTAGGGCCTTCGCTATCAATGACAAGACCTCTCTCTCTTGCAAGCTTACACATTTATCAAGCCTATGATAGAATATGGTACACTTATATTTAATCCACACTTGTGTAAAACGAATGACTATATGGAGAGAGTTCAGAACAGCTTCACACGCGAACTCTCTTTAGATATGATCTCATACCAAACGGTATGATTAGGAAGGGAGGCGTGCAAGTGGTACCCGGGCAGCCGACTGCTTCTGCAGCCAACCGCCAGAGCTGCCGGCAAAGTCGCTGCAGATGGTACAGTAATTACGTTCGTCGTCTAAAACTCTTGCCGAGAAGTCTTCTCGCACCTAGTCGCTTTGAAGTGCGAAATCAGTTTCAGGGAGCGTGTTATCCTCGATATCTACATCATTTTGAACAGCAAAAACTTCACGTTCTTTGAGAAACATGCAAATAAACAAAGGTAATCAGAGGAGTATTTTTTAGAAAAAAGTGATCACAAAATCAAATCATTTCAAAGACTCAGAGGAAGCAAAAGCTGAAAAAATTAGGAATTCTTAGCTTCTAGAGATTTCTTCTCGCTTTTACAGTCGCTTCATTTCATATGATCATGTGTGTCATTGCACACACAGTTCACCTTTGGCGTCCCCATCCTGGATTTGCAATCGCAGAAACGCAGGAGGCTTACCGATTGTTATCAATTACATCAATTTGAGGTGACTAGTAACTAAGAAGGAAAGAAAATGCTAAGAACACCTTGGAAACACTTACCTGAAGGCTTGTTTCTCCCACGAATCCACGATGTGGACGCCAAAGGTGAACTGTGTGTGCAATAACATACATGATCATATAAAATGAAGCGACTGTACGTCGAAGAATGGACGAGAACAATTACAGAAAAATGTCATGGATATAGCGGTAAAAAAACACAATATCTATATCATTTTGAACAGCAGAGAAAAGCCATATTTCATTGAGAACCAGACAGTCGAATACAAAACTACACCGAAAAATTTCCAAAAATTCACAAACAATTGCAAAAATGGATGAATAGAAATTCAAACGTTTTTTTCTGTTACAAATATTGAATTCAAAGTACAATAAATATCAATTGACGCTGTAGTTTTAAGGATCCTTGATTTTCCAATGAAGAATTCTTGAAAATCAAATTCATTTTTCCATGAACACTTCAGAATTCGAAATGCGGTCTTGTTGAAGGGTTATTAGAGGTGGTTCTTTAATTTTAAACTTTCATTATTTGCAATGAGTTCTGGATTTCCAATTTTTTTCATTACTACTTTTTTATTATCTCAAAATACCTGGAAAAGTGAACTGATCAAAATAGTACATGCTTCTTGGTAATATTCCCTTTCATACCCGCAGATGTGGCATATTTTCATTTTTTATCATTGCCTACTCAACCTGAATGATCTAATTGGCCTTATTTAGCTCGCTTAACACCGCTATGTATGAAATAATCATTTTGACAGAAGTTTCTTACCTTTATATCCACGACCTTTTCCTGTAATTGTCCCCTTCCGTTCTTCGACGTAAAAGCGAGAAAAAATCTAGGAATTTGAGAAATTTCTGAACTTCTCAGCTTCTGCTGCCTTCAAGCTTTTGAAGTGATGTGAATTTGTCATCATATTCCTTTAAAAAGTCTCTCCCTTTACCTTTGTTTATTTGCATGTTTCTCAAAAAACATGAATTTTCTGGCGTTCAAAATAATATAGATATCGAGAACATCAGGCTTTCTCGAGGCTAATTTTGCACCTCAGAGCGGCGAGGCGCGAGAAAAGCTTTCGGCAAGAGTTCTAGACGACGAACGTAGTTACTGTACCATCTGCAGCGGCTTTGCTGGCAGCTCTGGCGGCTGGCTGCGGCAGCAGTCGGCTGCCTGGGTACCACTTGCTACGCACCCGACTAGGAATAGTGAATTAGAGCTCTCATCTCTAGTTTATACAGTGCTGGCCAAAATTATAGGTCCACTCTAAAAAATGCCATAACTCACTCTGTTGTGAATGAAATTTTCCAAAATTTGGTAGGGACGTGTGTTTACCAGCCTACTATCAGTCTTCAAAACGGATCTCATTTTCGTTTGATTATTCAAGAAAAAATTAGAAATTTTGAAAAAAGCAGGCTTGAAGGCTGGCCAAAATTATAGGTCCACCTCGAGTTTTTACTGATTAAAGCACTTCTTAGCTCCCGAATTTTTTTAGGTAGGCACCCATCCAAAAAACAGCTGCATTGGTCAAGCTGTGTCATACCTCCAAAAAGAACTGATTATCTGCTTTTTTGCCTTGAAGATGCACTCACATGTGTTTCGCTCCACAAACCTGCGTTGAGTAAGAAATTCTGCGGTTTCTCAGCTGGATCGGAAGAGACGGGGTTTCATCTATCTTCTGGATGCTTTTTGACGTGAGCATTGAGGAGAAAATCCGACTTTTTGCTGCTGAAGCAAATCTGACATCGGCTTAATCGGCAGAGTAAGCCTCAGTTTCTGCCCTAAAACCCTTTATGCATTGTCATTATAACCTCAAGATATTGTAGAAGCATTTTTTACTCAAGAATAGAGCTGTTCGCCATTCTCGTGAGTGTCCACAGCTGCCTTGCTTCGTTTTCGAAACATGAGTTGTGTGTGCAACGTAATAATGGTGTTACGCGATCCAAAATAGCTTTCCAAGTGCTACCTCACTTAGATTTTTGACAGTAATTATTTACTAGATAGTGGATGCAGCTTGTAGTGTATGTTAGCACATGATTCTTCTGAAAATTTTGGTAGGAGCCACAAGTAGCTTTGGTGCTTGTCGTAATCAGTTTCTGCAGAGTGATTTCAGTAATTATACTCGAATGCTGGGATCTCTAAAAAGTTGTAACTATGGTATACGGACTCCCTTTCATAGAAACAATGCCTTTACTTTACTCAATGCTTCTGAGAACATTGTAAAAGAAGTTTGAAGGCAGAAATTTGAGCTCAGGATTGCAGTACTGTCAATGTCAGATTTGCTTCACCAGCAAAAAGTCGAACTTTTTCCTCAATGCTCACATCAAAAAGCATCCAGAAGATAGATGAAACCCCGTCTCTTCCGATCCAGCTGAGAAACTGCAGAATTTCTTACTCAACGCAGGTTTGTGGAGGAAACACATGTGAGTGCATCTTCAAGGCAAAAAAGCAGATAATCAGTTCTTTTTGGAGGTATGACACAGCTTGACCAATGCAGCTGTTTAACGTTTTTGGATGTGTGCCTACCTAAAAAAATTCGGGAGCTAAGAATTGCTTTAATCAGTAAAAACTCCAGGTGGACCTATAATTTTGGCCAGCCTTCAAGCCTGCTTTTTTCAAAATTTCTAGTTTTTTCTTGAATAATCAAACGAAAACGAGAACCGTTTTGAAGACTGATAGTAGGCTGGTAAACACACGTCTCTACCAAATTTTGGAAAATTTCATTCACAACAGAGTGAGTTATGGCATTTTTTAGAGTGGACCTATAATTTTGGCCAGCACTGTAGAAGGCGCAAGTTCGACATTCTCATGGCACATAAGATGGAATATCGCCATTGCGGCTTGGATTTCGGGGTGTTTTTCCCTACTAGGATATCTAATACAAGAGGTGGAAGTAGGAAACTGATTATCTCAGGCCAAAGTATAGGGTGCGCAGACATTTTTTCACGTGATGTGTCACTAACGACATAGCTAAGCTCATAAGAAAACGCTTATTTCCTGCAAAGTTGTCTTCGTTTAAGGCCGCTTTGAGGAGCTACCTACTGTCTCAGTGAAATGTTGTAACGAACACGAGTTGTCTATCACATAGCCTCACATTTTCGTTGCGTTTTTTTATTTCCGTTCGATTTTTTTCGTTGTTTGCTTGTTTTGATTATCATAGGGTCACCCCTATGCAATAAATGGAATGAAATGAAATGAATATCAACAATTCAACAATCAGCCAGGAAAGGCAAATATTCATTACTATTTGAAAACGAAAATATCATCGCAAATGTTCAGTAAAATTCATTGCACTTAAGTTATTGTTGCAGCTTTCTGCTGAAGGATGTCATATACACTGGATTCAAGAGCTACACTTTCAATTTATCAATGAACTCGAACTGCTCTGAATTGGCCAACATCAACGCTAGCCTTTCTGAACATCTATCGCTATATGTGCGAATTTTTGTCTTCATTTCTTCCATGATAATCAATCTATTGTTTCTTAAACGCTGGAAAGACAACATTTACTTTCATAATAACTGTCGCGTAAGTTCTCAATTTTGATGCTGTGATTTCCCACCGAAAATATTGGCAATTTTATGTTGGACTTGAGTTCACCAAGGACGCCACTGCAAAGCTACAACGACAATGAGAACCCGGTTACGGAATTTTGGGTGCGGGTGACTTAATGAAAAAGCTGTTTACTATTTGTTGTAGGCATATCACCGGAAATTAAACACATTTGATCTCATGGATGTGACAAAAAAAATTTCAGAAGTATTTAAAAGGAATCTTGATTGAGTTGCCCATGTTCTAGAAATGTGCTTCAAATTTTGAGATGTCCGCTGGCAGCGCTGGTAAACGAATGCAGCATCCCAGCAAATCTTCGATTTGAAAAATTCTCGCTTACCAGAGCCTATCCCTCCGGCGGCGGTGCAGGAGGAACCAAAGGCCTTACCACGGATATCCAAGGGGGAAGAGAAGGAGCTGGCCACCTTCCAAGCCCTCCCCCCCCCCCCTCTGCTCTGAGTATTCCTTTTTTGCTCAGGAATTCCTTGGCTAGTCTATAATACCTGGGGTGGAGATACAAGGAAGGGAAAAACAAGTTTATGACCAGTTTTGAAAGATGAAGCTTTTGAATGGACTTTAACTCTAACATTCTTATAAAAGTTGGAATTGATGAACGACTTTTATGAGAGCTCCGGCTCGATTTCAGAATTTCGAAGAACTCCGCTTTTGAACTTACTACTTTTTGCTCCAATTCTTAAATGGCTTCGCGGAAAACTTACTCTATATTGCACTTTATTTTCCTGAAATCATTTTCTCAATCTTTTGCGATAGTCACTGTGTTAGTTGCATTTGTGCTAATCGATAGCCGATTAGTTGACCTTTGCAAGACAAGCCAGTCGTATGATGAGCCAAGAAAGTCATGATTCACGTGAGAACTTTATTCTTTTGTTAACTCCAATAAATGTTTTGCTCGGGGACGTAGGGGGGGGGAGAGAGAGAAAGGGTGAGAAAAACTCGCGAGAAAAACGTTGAAAAGTCGTGTTTCATAAAGGCGAACTTGCGAAAGTGGATACCAAATTATCAATAAAAAGTGTTAGAGTTGCAAAGTCAGACTAAAAAAGCTGCATAAAGGAGGCAAAGACACAAAAGCTTGTTTTTGTTACAACAGTTATAGTAATCTTCATTGGTTTTCCCCTTTTCGCATTAGGCTAGTATCAAATTTTGTCCCACTTCGCTAATCCTGTGGTTCGACAACTGTCAGCGGCGTAAAGGTTGTCCAGATTTGATTCGCACTTCATATCTGAGCTGCAGCTTTAGAGCTTCCTCTCAGGCATAACGACGTTTGCATTTGCATTTTACGTTCTTTTTAGATCTGAGTATCCAGGATGAAGTTGTTAGTCTCTTTGTTAGCGTTATTATTAGAATCACTTTAAAACTTTTTGGCGTATGTTCTCCTGCTCTGAATCAATTTTTTGGTAATCTGCCTTCTAAGGTTTGTATCATCAACACTTTTCGATTTTAAACCAAGTTCACCAATAATTAAATTGTAGCGGTGCTCCATATGACTCTTACAAGAGTAACCGTTGCTCTATTCCTTCATTAGGTTTATGATGAAACTACTTTTTATCATCCCGGTACTTGAAAACCTGTTTGAGAATCTTCACTGTCCATTTCCCAAGTCTCAATTCATATTTAACCTCTTGATCAATCAAATTTGATCAATATATGGTAGCCCATCTACCACTCTTTCTCAACACACAATTAGGGCATCCCGTGGGCGGAGCGATGGGAGGAGCCTCCTCTGCCTTCCACTTTCCCTCTTGCATACATGCGGCAAGGGCTTTGGTTCCTCCTGCACCACTTCCATTCCTCCCCTCTCGCTACTTTAAAAAGCTTGAAGAGTGCGAAAATGGCAAGACGATCTTTTATGACCTCCCCTCCCCCACCCAATTTGAATTTGGCCCTGTGCACCAAGTTTCATCAATTTCTGGGAGTTCCATAAAGCGGTCTAGTTATGTGGAATGATCCTTCTCGAACAATTTGTTATCTAACGAGACAAGTTTTACATGAAAACGAACAAATCCCTGCAATGGCCTGCAAACGATTACGCGGATTTAGGGAAATAGGAATAGCATGCCATTTGCATAAATAAAGCTGAATGTTTTTGTCTCCTGTGCTTGTCTGTCTGTTATGTTTCAGATAGAAATTTTTTTCTGAACCGATCCGGACCCAACGTCCACAATATACTTCGGGCAAGGCGGGTGTCGTAAACACTTGTTACCGATCGAAATCGATTTTATTGAATTTTTGCAAGGTTTTACCTACGAGGCTGGAAGTTGGCATAAGGGGGTAAGTGACGCGCTGATTACTAGAACATTATGGGCAGGGAAGGGCGGAGTGAGTTTGCCATATTTTCTACTAGATTTCTGTGAATGCTGTTCCTACAACTTAGCGATGCTTGTGCTAATATAGGTACAGTCTGCTCAAAACGGGATCAGGCCGAACCGTCGGCGTAAATTTGCGCGCTCGTAGCGCTAGCAGTCTGCGTTGCATATGCGCATTGTTGGAGAGAGCAAAAAAATTGCAGAGAGAGCAGAGAAGCAGGCCGTAGGCGTGACCATGAAACCCTAGCGACGCGGACTTTCGCCATGCCAATTCTGGCCGGGTTGGGATTGCGGCAGACTGTAGAAAGCGGAAATCATATTGATCCGAAACAACAATCTATCCTACTATAATAGTACGACATCTTGCGATAACTTGGATGACAGTAAGACCTCTGAAGGGGTTCAATGCTGCTGCGATTGTTTTTGCTTGCTGTAAGGCAAAAACTTTTTCTTGAACTTAAAGGCAGTGAATCTGCAAATCCTCGACCTGAGGTTTTTTAGCTTACCTGGGGTATTTCGACGCGCTGGTTCCGAAAATACACATTGCAGAGCGCGAAAACGGCGAAAACTAGCATTTCCGAGGCTTATCATTTTGAATTTGGACGAGTGTAACGCTTCACGCCATGGTTAGAGACGTAGAGTCGTTGCGGGACCACCATGATTACAGCATTGCGGCATGCCGCCTATGACAGTTGGAGGAGAATCTCAAGCTCGTCCGAGTGCGTGTAAGAATGGCTTGCGCGCACGGGTTTAGGGGTACTTTTCTAGACGAGGGCAACATGCTGTGCGCTCGGACTGCTTTGTTCTTATGTTTGTGATGCAGGCAACCTTCCGTATCAAAATTCTGGTATGTTTGGTTTTGCCGAGCCACTGCCTTTAAATACGCTGTGAATGGGTCTAAATCATTCAGTTTATTTTGCTTTGAATGCTTTGCTAAGTACCGTAACTATATCTAGTAGCATCTCTATAGCACCATTAAAGTGAGAGTGATTGAATTAATTTTTCACGCTTTGGATCACTTGCAGCTATGCATTGGAGTCACCGTAGCCTTCCTTCATGAGATGCATGTAAGCATACTCGTCTTAAAACTCCGATTCTATGATCTAGTTTCCTGGCTGCAAACCGACATTCTGGGATAAGTTATAAACGATTTTTACGACAATTTTGTGAGCAGAGGATAATGAGTAGGAGTGAGCTACTCTTCTCTGCTCACATTAGGAAGAGGATGAGCAAGATGGTGGCCAACCGTTTAATACGACCCCCCCCCCCCCTTTCCCCAGCATTATCGTTTGCCTACCGTGAGCATGACATAAAAGCTCTATCAAGCATAACTAATTATATATTCGTAATTAGCATATCAAATAACCCCTGTGGGCCAAGTTTCAGCGAATTCTGAGGTTTCCAGATATTGAGCCCCTCAAGTGAGATGGTTATTTTCGAACACGCTTACTTTGTTTCCTGCACTCACAAGGAACTACTCCATCTTTGCTAACATTAAGAATACTTTAAACAACTTCTAAACCATTATTAGGACCAAGCCAAAATAATATTGTTTGTCCCTTTTTCGCTTTCACTATATTAACTAGAGAGGACCAATCAGGCTCAAATTACTTTCGTGAAAGTTACGAGGTTTAGGCTACCGATTATATTCATTTTTGCCGTCTCTCTCGATTCACGTAGTCCGCAGACTTAGCATGTTTCCGTAGCCCAATATCTTCGCAGTGTTTTCCATTTGCATAGGTGAGGAAAAACGACTATCTCCCTAAAAGAAACGGCTTCGAACGAGATTCCTACTGTTTGGAGAAGAAAGTTTAGTGGTGGAACACTGTTTGATCGTTAATAACTCCGTTGCTTTCATGTCTTTCGCCGAGCTTTAGGCACCATTCTGTAGAGCTAGGTTCAACTTAGATTTGTGGTATAGAGCGAATCATCGACCGCTTTTCATTACTGTAGGATTACGGTATGAACTTCTGACATGTGGTATATTGTGAAATATGGCATTTGACAAAATTCTTTTCAAAAAATCTGAAAAATCGTGTACTAAGGTTTTCGCGCTCGCTGATTCCATAACACAACTTTTTACGAGTGTTTTTAGCTTTTTTGACGGTGTAATCGCATTTTTGACAAATGCTGGAAATTCGGTTATTAAGGTTTACCTGGGATAACCTTGAATAGAAGCGTCACAGCTAGGCATAAATTTCATATTCGAACTCAGCGGCTTCCATTTCCCATGTATAAAAGTTTTTGGCTTGTTTGGTTTTGTTCCGAGGCAGAATATGGCTTTAATGGCTTAAAATCCTTGTCAAAGTTCCTACCGTAATCCTACCGTAATGAAGAGAGATGGACGACTCGCTCTATACCATAAATTCAAGCTAGACCTCGCTCTATAGAATGGTGCCTCAAGCTCGGCGAAAGACATAAAAGCAAGGGAGTTATTAACGATCAAACAGTGTTCACATTTTTTTGGGACACCCTGTATAATACTACCGGAATGAACACGATGAAATATGTGACTGCAGGTATTCCAACACAACACTCGCAGACATTGTTCATCACTAAAACCAACTTCAATTAACCAAAAATTGCGCAAAAGTAACAAGTCATTTCTGTGATTCCTTAGCCAGCCTCTATATTTGAGACATTTATTAGGTTCTTAGGAGGTATTGGGTTGTTTCAAAAGTGCCACCCAATTTCGAACTTTGACTTTGATTCACCGAAACTCTTCTCAGAAATAATCTTTGCATTTGCTATAAACTGTTTTACAATCTGCAAATCTTCGGATATTCTGCGCCTCTTTAAGATTATTGCGGTAACGGTGGAGAAGATTCTGTAGGCGAAAATCGATGAACATCTCCTTGTAGAAACCTTCACTTTGCAAAAGCATAACTTGATTTGGAATAGAGTTGCACAAGCACTGCTCACAGTGTAGCCCATAGTCGACTGAGTAGTACCGCTAACTTTGGATTTCATCAAACTCTTTCATAAAAATTTTGTGCTGAAAAATACGAAAGGACCCCCTCATTTTCCTTTTTCTGAGGCGACAAAAAGTGCTATTTTTTTTGGCATTTTTGACTTTGTTCGCCATTGACAAACCAGAAAATCTTTTCGTTTTACTAGTAGCAGTTGTTCTAGCTCTACTTACTATATAAAGTAAAAGTTCCGCGACTGCAATATGTTTGTGATTTTTATGCGACTTGAAGGGACCATAAAGACAGGTTATGTTTGAGCTAAAAATTTGTAGGTTCAAAATTTTTCTGAAATCATATCTCGATGAGCGTCTCGTAGCACAAGTCTCCAGCAAAAAATATGTATGTTTCAAAAGAAATTATTTCTTTTGGCTGTAGATTTCACCGCGATAGAGCAAAGACAAAAATTTCACATTTGTTTCGCTGTCTTTTCAAAGTACGCAACCACACAGCGAACAAAGATCTATGAAAACGAAAATATGCCTGAAAAACAAGAAGAAAAGAGCTTATGAATGATATACCGTCGAGTCATTTGTAACTTAATATACGTAATGCACACTATACACGCTGATTCACGAACTGCAAAACTAAAACCCGCTCATTTCCAGTGAATTCACTTTGTTTGCTTGTCTCTTTTGTTTTTGTTGGTCACATGTTAGCCAGTATAACACATTTCAACACTTCGTTAGACTAGAAACTATTTCACTGGAAAGTTACTAGTAAGGTTGCCGTCGCCAATAGGGCATAGTGTGCAGTCTCACATATTAAGTTACAAATGACTGGAGGTTAAGCACTGTTTATGAAAAATGATTCCAAAATCGGCAGTTCAAAAAAAGGTATCCAAAACGGGTAGAACTTTTGAAACAATCCAATACTTCATTTTGTACGTATCATCTATTCTACGACTAGGAGACGCGTGACCGCATTGCGGACATTGTTCATAACATGTTTGAGTTTCTTCTTCCCTATTTCTAAAGAGTGAATAAACGTGGACGAGATAAATGACAAGTATAAACCTGCTAAGTACACGATTCAGCTTGTTTAGACAATGTGTGCAAAGCGGTCTCGCGTCTCGTAGTTCTAGAACGATTAATACCTAAGTGTGCTTTTGCGGACCGTGAGCCTGCAGCATTTGAGACAAAAAGGCATAACACGTGTTAAAGCTCGAGGCAATTACCAGCTATTCACTTTTCCTGTCAGTACTGTATCCAGCTGAGTCTCCTCAATCCACATGTCGATGTTCGATAAACTAGATAGTTAATAGAAAAACTGAATCGTTTGATGGAGAATTTCTGTTGGATTCGAATGAAACTTTGCAAATACTTACACAATATAACCAGATTATGAAGAAACGAGAAAAGATGCAGACTGGCATTTTCCGTCCTGTGTCAATCTAAGCGTGAGTACTGGACTTTTAGCGAACTGAAGTAGATTGTTATAGGAGGCTCTGCCTATGGGGCAGACGAATATATTAGGTAGGCCCCAAAGTTCTTGCGCATCATACAAAATCATAACGTCTTCGTATCTCGATGGATTCCTTTAAATGCGATTTCTAAGAAAGCACAGATCAAGCTCTTAACAGCAGTAAGCTGCCAGTGAGATAGTATGAGAGAATCCGAGAGATAGAAACAACTGAACAAAATTACTCAAAACTGACAATTTTCAAGCAGGGACACAAATCCGAAGTGTTTTTGCTTAAGAGAGAAATTTTACATGTTACACTGGCACCCTTCTTATAAATTAGTATGAGACGGTTCGCTAGTTAGAGGCGTGAAGAGAATTACTTCAACTACGCAATCTCTGAGCATGCTCAAAAAAAAAACTTCAAACGCTACAGCAGAGAACGAAGCAATCATAAACATGAGTTTTATAGCTCCACTTTGTAGCTGAGCAAAATTCTTGCCAATAGAGCGGATTGGATGTTCGTGTATTTCGGATTTTGCATTCCACATTTTTGACGAAAGTGAAATCTACTCTTGATTGGCACGCATTTCACTCAGCTAAAAAGAAAAGCTCATAAAAGCCATGTTTATGACTCTTTCGGTCACTGCTGTGAAGTTTAAAGCTTTCTTGAGCATGCTCAAAATTGCAGAACTGAAGTAGGTAATTCTCTTTTGCTTCTAGCTTTCGAACTATCACATACTAGTCCACGAAAAAAGTGCCACTGTAAATGTGCAAGACTTTCTCTTTCGAACAAAAATACTTTTGAAATTTTTCGTTTCCCTGCTTGAAAAATGTCGATCTTGGGCAATTCGTTCAGTTGCTTATAACTCACGCTTTTTTCATACCACACCGGAAGCTTACTACAGTAAAGATCTTGATATGTGCTTTCATAAGGAACGTTAGGAATTCATTAGATACGAAAAGTTATGTCGAAAATGATGCGCAAAAACGTTCGGACCAACCTAACATTAATAGAGTTGTAGCATCACATTAGATGCTTCATGGGATTATGTATTTTCCTCTCAAAAGCGGCGGATTTTTGTGTTTCAATAAGATGAACAATTATACAAATTATAGAGACATTAGAAACACATATAGAGAAAAATAAGTTCGTTTTGGCATACAAATCTTCATAAAAAAAATTTTTCTTGTTGCCATCCATGGTTTTTTGTGGAAAAGTAGTTTGAAGCTTCCTCTATCACATATCAGATATTCAGGATTCTATATCAATAGTAAAGGCAGTTATGCCTAAACATGGTCAAATTTCCAAGTTTAATTCTTTGACATCCTAAGCTTCGTTTTCCTGCTGTAATGGATGTAGGGAATAGCACTGTGGTATTTGATTACAAAAAAGTTTTCCCTATCTTATGAATAACAATGAAAATTGTGATGTGCCACTTTGAAAGTCTTTTATCAAACATACCTAATTTCTTCCTGCGCACCGTGAGGAAATCGGGATCTCTCACTTCTTTGCGGATTTTTTTGCTTGGAAAGTAGTTTTTCTATTCAAATAAAAGTTATAACTCAATCCCCATTGATGTGATCTTTCCAGAAGTACCAAAAACTGCACAAAAATTTGTCTGCAGTATTTGTAAGAGCTGCAAATGCGACCGAAGTTATTTATTTTCCAAACTAATAATAAACAGAATTTTGTACAGATAAATAAATCTAACAGTGCATATTAGCCATGGATAATTTGCTGCATTATATCTTTCTGCTCCTGTTCGACAGCTTGCAAGGAAGCCAACTCAACCCGTAATCGTTCGAGTTCCACTTGTCTTTCCCGTATGACGATCTGCAAAATTATGGATAACAAAAATAATTAATAAGGAGGGGAGGGTTGTTACCTGTAGCTGCTGTGAATCGACTGATCTTGCTTTATCAGCCGATTGAAAAGCGCTTCGTGCTGCCATTGCTCGTAACTTTTCTGCCTCGACTAGAGTTGCAAGCTAAAAAAAGCGTTCATATAATGCTATTACGCTTCTATCATTTGACTTTATTCAGTTTGGAAGATGAACTAGGAATTTTTATATTTGACTAAGACAACTTATTGCGAACCTCTTCAAATGCTTTGATTAACCCATCCGTTGTTGTCCGAAAAGATGTCATTTGAGCAGCAGAATCGCGAGACTGACTTCGAAGATCGCCAAGTGTATCGGAAATTTCTGCAAAATGAACAATTATGCCTCGAAGCGGCAGAATTATTTTTTCTACATTTGGACTGTAATATTACTTCTAAGCCCACTGTCTAAATACAGTGCTTGATCATGATGATGGAACAAGCCTCGCATCAAAAATTTCGAAAATTTATCAAAAAAATCTCGGAGCAGCTTTTAATACCTACAGTATTTTTTCATTGTATTATGTATGATTTATGCAGTATTTCTAAACATTAGAAAATTTATTCGGAACAATATTAAAATTCGAAAGTAAAAACCTGATAATTACAACTCCTTGTAAAGACATCCTGTGAGCATAGCTTGGCTAGAAAGCGTAGATTACAAAACTCAAATAATAAGCAATTTCCAAAAGTTATTGGCCTTTGAGCATATTTGGAGTTTAACAGGTAGAAAAAAAGCAAGCTGGACGTTTTCAACCGGCTTTACTTTCGGGATATGATAACATTGTTTCTTGCTTTGAAAACATTTACAAAATGTGTTTTCTCTTTCTAAATTATATTATTTCATTCAGATTCGTCGAAGAGGAGGTTACAGAATTTTCAAAATTTTGGTGCAAGACTTATGTTCCAACCCAATACATTGTTAGAAGCTCCTGTGAAAAGACGAAATCTAGTTGTTAGAGGAATTATCTTATAGTGAGGTGTTTTACCTGGATCCATGAGACGTATGCGATTCATCTCATCGATGTGGATGCCAGCTCGATTCAATATTTCATCCGTCATAGCTGTAAAATATAAGTACTAAAATATTTTGCTAACGAAATTCATTCAAAACAACGATGTGAGATAAGGTGAAATTCCGCGAGAATAGTTAGCTGCGACCATAACTGGCAAAGATGAATTGCTCTCGGCCTTTCTGCCCCCCTCCCCCCCCCCCCCCCACATCCTGCCGTTCCCACCGAATTGCCCGCGATCCCGCGATGATGAAAAAAAATTCGTTTTTTAGCGACAAGTTTATAATGAGAATTTCGCTACCGTCATTATATACATGATATAGAAAATAATGCAATAAAGAACTATGACCGGTGTATGTTTGAAATTCGAGCGAAGGTGTTTAGCGATCGACTTTGCGCATTTGGTCGTCATGGAAACTAGATGACGAGTAGGAGAAAGGATTTTGGGTGAATTCCTTCTGTTATGTTGAAGAAGCTAATTTTTGAATACTTGAGATTGCCAACTTTATAGAAATATTAGTCGCGGAAACTAACATAAGAATTAGTTCATCCTCTTTGAGGGAACATAGTAAAGCAAATCCTTCTTCCAGAAGATTTAGTCAATCACTTATTTAGAACCGGCAGAGCTATTTGTAAAAGGAAAGGGAAGCTTTTTTTGGGAGCTCGATCCCAAAAAAGATCTCATGCGAAAAAAGACTGTTTTCTATCTTACAGACCAATTGGATCAAAATTGTTACATGTGTTGTAATGGTAGAATATATAATATGTTTTATTCATAACTATTATTTGAATGTTTTGTATAAAGAAACGGTTGTTATGATTCACGTCTAGTCAATACAACAATAAATGAATCAATTTTGCACTGCAAATATCTCAAAAGTATTTCTAAGCTTACCATTTCCAGTTTTCAAGTTCTGATTTTTTGGAAGAATGTTCCAAGAATTGCCTGGCATCTACTTCGTACTACTACAATGTTCCTCATGAATGGATCACATTTTCTGCTGGAAAGCTCCAAAGCAATGATGAAGCCGCTGCAGTTTCGTATATGCTGGCACCCTCTCTGACGCGAGTGTGGCGTTGTTGCTGCCCGCGAACTATACGCAGCAGCTGGAGGAGCGCTGCCGAGGCACGGCGTCTTCGGCGGTTTTAACCCAGTATCACAAGGTACTAAGGGCGTCCGACCTTCCCATGTGGTTGCGTCGAAAACCTTAATTTTTGGACTGCACACCCGGGGTTATCCGGGAGTGCGAAAAGCGTGGTATCAAGTTGTCAGAGAGGTGTTTTGTTGTTGGAGTGGTTTTCTTTGTTGTTAGGGTGCCTTCATACCGCGCCGGCAGCCGCCGCTAGCAGCCCGTAGCAGCCGTCAGCAGCCGCCAGCAGCCCGCAGCAGCAGCCCGTAGCAGCCCATAGCCGCCGCTGGCCGCCTTTGTTATAGGAGCAAAATCGTCAAAATCTTACTACTTTAAAGTGCTCCTGCCTAGCTTTTCATCTTCTACGCTTATTTCTTCTTATTATCGCTAATATGCAGTTCAACTCCCCACAATTCATTTGTGTTCACTGTTCTTTTCCGCACATTGTAACCTATCGCGCTCACAGCACACCTGCTGGAACCGGACGCATCCAAAGTCAGAGCGAATCACACCGGAAAGAACCTTCTATCAACTATGGTCAATAGGATGACCATACGGCGAGAAGGTAATGACAACAATGGGCACATATATAATATGTGGTCAAACTGCGTACTAGCGGCAACAAAAAAAAAGCGTAGAAGATGAAAAGCGTAGACAGGAGCACTCAAAGTAATAAGATTCTGATAATTTTGCTTATATAACGAAAGCGGCCAGCGGCGGCTACGGGCTGCTACGGGCTGCTGGCGGCTGCTACGGGCTGCTAGCGGCTGCTGGCGGCTGCTACGGGCTGCTACGGGCTGCCAGCGGCGGCTGCCGGCGCGGTATGAAGGCACCCTTAGAGCGGTTTTATTTCAAACGAAGGATCTAAACTAACATTCTACTACTTTCATCATTGGAACTCGGTACGTCTAAGGGCCGCATGCACTAATATCCCCGCGGGAAGGGGATCGCAGCTTCAGAAGAAAGCTTTATATCCTGAAGCTCCGGATATCTGGATTTCACGCTGCTACCTATCCTTAAGTATTCCTACTACCCTTCACTATGAACATGTTGAAGAGGAGCGAGAAGCTGTACGAACCGCATTTTCCAGCTTTTGTATGATCCCTGATGATCCCGGCGGTTTTCTTTAAAGTCATTTTTCTTTCTCCGAAGTTAACGAAAACCTTCCAAAGTTGTACTGAACATCTAACACAATACTGCTAAGCATGTTGCTGATGAGAACAAATGAGTTTTTGAAAAGTCGAATTTTTCGGTAAGCCTCAAATTTCGACCTGTGGATCATCGCAAATTTCATGACCTCAAAACATCATTTGTTCTTAGCAGCAACATGCTTAGCACTGTCGGGTTAGACAATCTGCACAACTCTGAAGATTCTTCGTTAACTTCGGAAAAAGAAAAAGACTTTGAAGAAAAGCGAAGGGGATCATCAAGGATCATACAAAAGCTGGAAAATGCGGTTCGTACAGCTTCTCGCTCCTCTTCAACATGTTCATAGTGAAGGGTAATAGGAATACTTACGGATAGGTACACAACGTGAAATCCAGGTATCTGGAGTTTCGAAATATAAAGCTTTCTTTTAAGCTGCGATCCCCTCCCCGCGGGGATGTTAGTGCATGCGGCCCTAAGTGCTCTTATACGAAAAGTTCGTTCAAAATTGATATTCTACTGTATCGTGAAAGCTCAACGCGTTTAAGTCCCGAGGAATTTCATGTGTGAAACCGTAACTCACTTTTAATTTCTGGAACCCCTGAGCTGCGACATATCATCACTGACGAATATAAATTCATGATTCATTGTGTTCTGCAAAAAAATCACAATTAGAACAATATGAAAGATGCTTTGACTACTTATTGGTGCTTATTTCTAGCACGTCCACAAGATCTAATTGTCATCTAAATCCACATATTTGTAACAGATGAATGAACCACAGAAACTTCCCATTATCATTCAAGAAATCTCCTTTACCGAACCCAGTGTTTTTCTACACATCTTAAAACACCCATCAGTTTCAATGACACTCAAAGTTACAGCTGAATTTCCGACATCTAGTGATAGAGCGGCTGAAGGCAAATTTATCCAATGCTTTTACCACACTATCTTTCCAAAAGTCCAACACGCCTGGCTGAGAAAAACGATGCGATATGGCAACCTTACCGTGATAAAAACAGTTTAACAATATACTAAATTTTACTAGACAACCAAACTGAACATAATTCTAGTTGCATTTATTACGTCCATTAACATTCGTATAAAGGAAGACAACAACAAATACCGGGAACTAAACAGTATACAAAAAAATACGTCCCGCATACATAAATAAAAAAAGAAACATCAGAATCCTCAGATGCATACATTGCTTTGAGGCACGAAAGGCCGCATAATTTAGTGCTAGAAGGTTGATTGCAATTTAGACACTATGAATTGAGATTTAGAACGGATAACAACCGATAAGTCAAATTCTTATCACTGCTTGCCAAGCAGTACTCATGGCTTCTTTTTAGCTGCCTCTTCTGCTTCTGCGGCCTCGCGCTCTTCTTCAACCACTTTCATAAGCGCCTCGACTTCTTCAACAGTAAGAACACGATGTGTGCATTCACCAGGCTGGAAAATATCAGTAGTATTTCGTGCAAGCGATGAGAGCTTACAGGTCTTAATACAGCAGAAAATATGAATTATAAAACTTACTACGTCACTTCTCTTCATCACAGCAATTTCTATATTTTGGGCACCTGATTGAACAACCTGAAATATCAAAAATTTTGTCAAAAATTGCTAACAGGGTCAGTGACTCTTAAAAGCAGATAATTACAAAACGTTAAGCGATGCATCTTCCTAAAATTCAAGTTCAAAAGTGCATGGAAACCCACATACAAAAATAGCATATAGTGAGAGGATACAAAATGGACTAATTATGAAAAGCAAATTTAATGCGAGATAGAAACAGTATACAGTTGACTACTAAAATATGGTGATAGATACTTTCTCCAATTTCCATTCGAACAACTATTCAAAACCAACTCCAATAAGATACATATCATACCTGTGAGAGCGCCTTCACAACAAGCTTGAGGGTAGACGCTTCATCTTTGATAGTCTCGTCGCTGTAATGCTCCTCCAAGTACTCTCGAACTGGTTTTTCACCACGACCGGTGGAGTTCGCCTATGATAAGTATGATCTCAAAGGGTGCCAGTCGAAAATCAAACCAAACGCACAAGATATTCGTAATATGCTCCAGAAGGTTCAGTTTTGAACAAACGCGGATGACCATCAAAATCGAAGCCACCAATCAACATCGAAATGCCAAACGGCCGACGACCAGGAGACTGAGTAAATTTCTGAAAGTATATACATTGAGAGTGAAGAAAGGTGATGTAGTCAAATTTGACTAGCCTGCTTAGTGTTCGCAATATATCTAGAGATGTAAGCTACAGTGACGGGATCCTCGAGAGTGAGCTTATACGATTGACATTCGATTCGAGCACGGTCAACCAGTACTCGAGCATCAGCTGAGAGACCTGTAGTCATAGAATAAACATCGACGAAAAAAGAGTGCTTAGGATTTGAACCATATTTGACGTTTTTAGCATTGGAAATCAAGATCTTGCGGTACAAAAGGTATAAAATGTTTTTTACAGGAAGTATCATTGGGTTGGAAATTACCTGCGAATGCTAGCATTACATGGTCATCGATCATATGAATCTTTCGTATGGTTCTATCATCTTGCAGGGCGGGAATGGACTTCTTCTCAACGCCTATCACAATACAATCCTTGCCACGAACTCCTACCTAAACTGAAGATCATGTAGCGTTTTCCAGCAAACCCCAATACTTGACTCAAAAACCGGTATGTCGAAGTCTTTGCGTGCAAAACTGTAACTGGACGCTTCAAACAATCAGATATGCAACTCACCGCAGTAGAACCCTTCTTGACGGCTTCTTGAGCATATTCTACTTGGAAAAGATGCCCATCTGGAGAGAAGATAGTGATAGCACGATCATAACGCTCCATTTCTGACCCTGTGAGTGAGAATTGTTAATGTAAAGAGCTGATATAGATGGCGACAACATGATGCCTCGTAGTTACAATATATCAACCTTGATAAGTAAAACAGAGAACAAATTGTTCATGATTTTCAAAGTCATCAAGAATAATCCGAGCGGGAGCAGACATCTGCGCTGGGTCACTGAATTTGCAAGCCTGCGTCCTTTAAGATTCGTGTTGTATATAGAATTCGAATAATTGTTTTGGTAATGTCTCATACAGACTATTGTTTTTTTTTGTTTGTGGTCATGCAGTAGTTGCCTTTCGTTTTCGAGGTCCCTTTGTATCTCTTGGTTTAAAGCGTTCGGAATGGTTGATTTCTTTTGGAGAATTTTCGTCTGAATTAGCGGAAATCTAATCTATACGGAAGAGCTCAGTGAAAACGCTCAACAGCTTATTACCTCGGCTTATAGCTAACTTTTTTCAGTGCTCTTTCCATGAGAAACATGCATATTTGTATGAGAAATCTCTTGCTCGTTTCTTGCTTGGATTAGTCAGTCAGTCATGAAAGTCAAGAGAAAGCACTGATAGTTTATACTTGGGACATCATCTTTGAATGTTTTTGAGGAAGTTTTCAAAATTTTCGGGCTTTTTTTAGCGAATTATACTCCTACGTTATGAAAGAAGTCTTCCTTGTGTCACTGCTAATTTTTCAAACAAGTATCCAGTTCCTAATCAAATGTCAATCCTATCATGTCCCTTTCTCATTTTGAACTATCATGTTGTAGATGCCGTACGCAAATCAACCTGTCATAAATATTATGGAGTTAAGCGACGACTTAGTTCGCTTTTCCTTAGAAGATACTGATCTTAGCGTTGCAAATGCTCTTCGACGGGTTTTCATTGCTGAGGTCAGTTCTGCTAAAAGCTAGATATTTTGGAAGCTTTGCTAATATCATAATGCAATCGCTTCTCGTTCAGGTTCCCACTATTGCTATAGATTGGGTGCAAATAGAGTCAAATACGAGCGTTTTGCATGATGAATTTATCGCTCATCGAATGGGCTTGATACCGTTTGTCTCCGACGCAGTTGTTGATGACATGGCTTACACGAGAGTAAGTGCCTAAGGCCTCGGACAGAGTTCACGCGATTTGATCGTCGCGATTGATAGTGACATGACAACTGTAAAATATAGTGAAATATAATAAAAAATGATATAGTAAAAAAAATTAAAAAAATAAATAATAAAAATAAAAAATAAATAAAAATAATAAATAATAAATAAATAATAATATAGTAAAATATAATAAATAGCATTGCATGCCGATCTTCTTGCATTTCGGTTGTGATAGTTTTCCAGCACGACTAATCGTGACTAACTATCACAACCGAAATACAAGAAAATCGACATGCAGTGAACTCGTAATACTTGTCTTGTAACGATTGAATCGCAACGATTCGACGGGCAGAGTTCACGCAACAAATCGCGTGAACTATGCCCGAGGCTCAAAGGCAGCGTACACCCAAAATTTCATATTCGATGTTTTTGTCATTCTGGGGCCTTTCCGTGCCGCTGATTACAGTCATGACATTGAAATCCTCCAAAAGTCCCAAAAAACCCCGATTTCCGAGGACCCTCTCTTCAAGGGGAGGACGAGTTTCAAACTGCTCGTCGCCGTCGGCATGCCAGCAGCTGCAACAGCATGACAGCCAGCAGTTGCAACTGCAACTGCTGCATATGCTGTCGTGGATTCGTCGTCCGAAGGAGACAAAACGCAGGAAGCAACTGCATTGTTGCAGCTGCTGTTGCGTTCGCAACAGCAGCTCCAATTGCAACTGCAACTGCAACTGCAGCTTACGCTGTCGTGGATTCGTCCGGAGCAGGCGGATTGAAAGAAAAGGGGCGGAGTGAAAGAAAATTGAGGGAGGTTTTCTCCGCTCAGAAGCAACATTGGGAGACCGGAGCAACGCAGTTGGTCTTCTTCTGGGCCCAGTATATATACGGTATAGAAAAATCTAGAAAATTAGGTAACTTAGATTTTGGTTGTACGCTGCCTTTAAGGCTACCATATTCCAGAACTCTCTCTAGTGGTAACAAACACTTGAAATTTTGCTAAGTCAAGCAATCATCTGACGCTTTTGAGTTTATTCCAGGAATGTAACTGCACAGAATTCTGCGACGCCTGTTCTGTATTGTTCGAGTTGAACGTCAAATGCAAAGAAGAAGCTACACGTTCAGTAACTACTGCTGATTTGGTGTGCAAAACTGAACGATATTTGAATACGGTAGGAACCACACTTTTTCACGTCTTTTTCATTTTGATTCCTATATTTTCGTCGTTTCAAATTGTCAGATAGTAAGTAATTTTATCAATCTTATCAGGCTATTATGCTAGGTATATCCCGCTTGTGGCCAGCAGCTGAAGAATCGCAGTGCATTTGGTGACGAATATGGGCAACACGAAGATATTCTCATTGTAAAGCTCAGAAAGGGACAAGAAATCAACTTAAAATGTTACGCGAAGAAGGTTGATTTTTTAACGCTGACTTTGACTCGGGTGTAGTCTTCTTTTCATACGGCATTTACCTGTACTTAGGGTTTCGGAAAAGAACATGCAAAGTGGAATCCAACATGTGGTGTAGGGTTCGAATACGATCCAGATAATGCCCTTCGGCACACTGTCTATCCGAATCCCAAAGAATGGCCACGCAGTGAATTTTCGCAACTGAAGGACCAAGAGGGAGAGGAGAAGCAGTACGAGGCACCATATGATGCTCATGGCAAACCGAACAAGTTCTGGTTCACAAGTACGTTTCGTAGCCAAATCAGAGAAATTTTTGACTATATATCTGTGTTTAGTTGAAGCCACTGGCGCTTTGAAAGCTGATCGCATTGTGTATTCTGGTGTGGCTGTGTTGAAGAAGAAACTTACGGATCTACAGGTATACATTCATTTCTTTTTGTCTAATTGGTCATCTTTGTATCTTATCCGCTTGAGGTTAACCTGAGACACGAACTTCTACAACATGGCCTGGCCATCAACAACTGAGTGCAAACCAACTACATCATGGGAGGGTTTTTGTTGTTACCTGTATTTGATCTCTATAAAAATATAGAAGATTAACAATAAATAATTGTTATACTATTTGTCATACGATGTTTATAGAGTTCTTAGCAAATACTTTTCAAATTGTGATTTCCGTACATTACATCTTTGCTTGTCATGTCCGTCGAAGTAGTAAGATAGAGATCATGCAGGTTTTTCGGTAGAGGTGAAAGTGAATAGCGCTTAGATAGGGTTATAGCCATTCTGACTCATCGCTGTCCCAAATATGTAATTTTCATTTAAATGAGTTCGGTAATGCTAGTGTGTGAATGCGTTGCTGTCTATCCTATGTGACAAGCATAGTAGACAAAGTATTCCATAAAAAACGTAATATCTCAAAAGCCTTCACATTTGTCTTGTACTATCATATTATTATAGTTCACAACATGACAGAAGAAGGGAAAAAGTTTGGTACTCTTGCCACCCTGGAAGCCGTTAAGGCCATTCAGGTAAGACAGTTCAATTCTATACATGAGGATTTTTAGAACGCTTGCACTATATGGTATGAAATATCACTTATGTTGTTGTCATTTCTCTGAATAAGTTCATCCTCACCTATTTATCAACAATCCTATTCAGGAAAACACAAATGCGATGGCATCAGATAGGAAAGGAGAGCGAATGGAAGTGGATCCTATAGAAAGTCAGCATGAAGCTGAGCTACTGGCAGAGTTTGAGCGTAGAAGGCGAGCGAGGACACTCACGCTGCCGACGGACGACGTTCAGGTTAGTCATTCTGTTTACTATTTGAAACGTCTATTTATACAAATTTCAGTTTTAGGTCAAACTGAAACTGAGGAAGCTAAACCAACCAATATGCTTGTTCGGAGAAGATATCTTGGATCGAAGAGAGCGTTTGCGTGCACTACTCTCCACAATGTCAGAGGATGAAGTAGCAGCTATACTCCACACTGAAGAGGTTTGCTTGCCTGGTTTATGATTTTCGTTCGTTCTCAAACTTCTCTTTGAAAAACAATGTTTTAGGGTTATGTAGAAAAGCCGGACGAGGAGACTACTACCTGGTACCATCGCGGTCCTATGGCACTTCGAGCTGCTCGTGTAGCCATTGCTGACTTTTCCCTACGCAGAGCTAAAGAAAGGTGAGAAAGTGATCTGAAAGAGTAATTGCCTATGTTGATTCTCTCAGACTTGCTCGTGCGCGTGAGAATGCAGCCCGACCGCCGCACGAAAAGGCTCTGGCTCGCCAAGAGGCACATAAATGGATTCAACAGCTGAATCTCTATGCCTCTCAAGTGGCCGACACTCGGCCTGTGGCATTCTGCGAGTTTTCCCCGGATTCTGAACACATTGGTTTGCTTCAAGAAATTCAGAATGGTTTGCTATAAGTCTTTTTACAGTCACTGCTGGATGGTCAGGGCAGCCTTGTGTATGGAAGAGGGATACATGTGAGCGGCTTATACGGTATACAGGGCATCAAGGACAAAATGGTTGTGCCAGGTTTCACCCGCAAGCATACATTTCAGCTGACTCTTCTTCGCTGAATGTAGCCAGTTGTGCTCATGATGGTAGGTAGATCGTAGCGAGGTATCGCACATTAATTGTTTTGTTTTAGGCACTGTTTATCTATGGTCATTAGATAGCGATAAGCCCATCGGTGAATTGGAAAAGCATGAGAATCGCGTTTCCAGGTTGGCATTCCATCCAAATGGTCGACATCTTGCTACAGCATGGTGGGTATAACATAGTCAAGCGCTTTTGCCGTTATAATTGATTTTTGAGCTATGATTCTTCTTGGCGTATGTTTGATGTGGAAACGGGAGAAGATCTATTATTCCAAGAAGGGCACGCAAAGGTACTTTGCTTGATTTGAATCTTGAGGTTTCCTTTTCAGTTGTGTGCTTGGATAGGTGAAGATGCATGAATGACTATTTTTAGGCAGTTTCCGATGTAGCATTCCATCCTGATGGATCAGTATCCTTGACTGGAGGACTAGACTGCTATGGACGTGTATGGGACTTGCGGACGGGCAGGTGTATCATGTTTTTGGATGGACACACGAAAGAAGTTTACAGCGTAGATTGGCTTCCTAATGGGTTAGTATAGAATCGAATGCTTTTTTATTCACCTACTCCTGGGGAAGTGCATCCTATCTTTATTTATTATCCTTATCTTGTTTATCTAAATCAAATTCTTTATGTATGGTCCACTGTTGTAATTTACAGGTATGAGATGGTGACCGGTAGCGCTGACAACACAATCAAAGTATGGGATCTACGTATACGAAAGAATACATATACAATGCCAGCACATTCCAGTGTTGTATCTAGAGTAGTAGTGGACAAAATAGGCCAATATCTAGTCTCTTCCAGCTATGACACTTCTTTGAAGGTAAACCTATTACATGATTCCTCATCTGCTGCAAATAAGTGATTTTTTTTTGCAGATTTGGTCTACCTCAGGATGGCAACCATTGAGACAATTGAAAGGACATGATACAAAGGCAAGTTATAGTGCAGAAATCGCGCTCGGAATTTTTAGCTTCTTTTTGTAAATATGTTATAATTCTTGAGTTCTTATCATCGAACGCGCAAAGAGGGTAGCCTTTCAGTGGGTCATTATCATATTAGATTTCAGGTTATGTGTGTTGATATCAGTCCAGATGGGAAATGGTTGATGTCATCAGCATTTGATCGCACTTTCAAACTGTGGACGCAGTCTGAGTACTAGCTCTCCCTATGCATCTCAAAATTGTTCTTTTTTCCTGTGAAGTCTTTGTTGTGCTTGTGCTGTTAATTAATAAAAGGGATATATGTTTATGTACATAAGATTTTTCTTCTCTACAAAAAAAAAGATAAACGAGTAAAAAATATGGCAACCCGAAACTCAAAAATGTACAAAACGCTTAGAACACAAACAGAACTTCACCTTAAAGAAATCTTCGTCCAGGAGCAAAAGGAACATACATAGCTACATCGAAAACTATACAGTGCTTTGCCGCAAGCCCTTGGTGTTGAGGATTCTCTTCCCACACATCGCGCAGATTCCTTTTTGATAAGCACACGTCTGACAATAATGCGAGCCAACTTGATGTATTGCACATTTGCAAATCTTGCACTTCACGTTCATTACGGTTGCCCTGCAAAGAGACATGAAGAGAATTATATTCTGCCAGATCTTAAAAATCTTACTTCTTTTCGCTTCCAAGTAATTTATTTTGATTCGCTGGTGGCCTCTTCTGAACCCCGGGCAACTTGTTGTAGACTTTATTGCGATAAGGATCTATCCCAACAATCTTGGTGAGCTTCTTTTGACCTGGAATGCGTTCGAAAAAATACAAAAAGCGGAAGAAATTGCTCCGAAAGGAACTCACAAGCATCGCACACCATTATTCTCCAAAAGGAAGTGGAGATGACAGGATTGTATAGATTTAAACCCTCTAAACACACATACTAGTATTTATATGACAAACTATTTGAAATGAAGAGTATAGAACGAGATGCAATTCAGAATGAATTTGAAAACACATTTCAAATACTTGCTATCTGTTCTGATCACTTTCTTAGACAATTAAGAGATGTACAGAAGCAAATTCTCGATGAAGAATTGTAGCAGATAGGAAAGGAAACGAAAATGCTGAAGTAGCCAAAGAAAGGGCGTCCTCTTTTTCGTCGCGAAAGTTTCCATGCTCCAACGCTCAAGTTCGCTCCAGTTGACTTGGCAGCCATCCAAGTTCCATCACGATCGCTCGATTGTCGTTGTTTTCCTGCATTTTGAGAGTTTTACTCGTGTATAGTCTATAGAAACCATTCCTTTCTCTAGGGTTTCAACTGCCAATATATGGCCTTGTCATTCTACGGACTTCTGGAGGCAGCGTTGCTTGTTCTAAACGGTATAGCTATTCTGCATCGAGAGCGTTTCCTAAAGAAGGTAAGTTTTGTTCCGTCATTTCTTTCTCCTACATTTGCAGTGCTGACACTGTAATGCTTGTTTAGTACGGTTTTGGTGTACCCTCAAATTCGTTCGAATCAGATTCGGGATCAGTAAAAAATCAACTCATCAGTCTCATTTTGGCCGTCCAAACGGTTATGCGTAGTGAGTTTTAGACAAATTGTCAGAATTTGCATAATAATCTGTCATTGCAGTGCCTTTAATCGGCATTAACATCATCGTAATCGTGTTCAAACTGGTTCTTGGATAATTTCGCTTTAACGCATATTTTATATCGTTATCCTGTTGTAATTAAATCTTCTGTAAAGATGGTCAAGTTAGATAAAAACGCTGTATTGGAATATGCTACCTTCAAAGTTCCTTACGAGGAACTCAATATGGAATTTCGTCGGGGGCACAAGGTGAGACATATCTTTTTAAATGAACTATAATTTGTTCACCCCAGTGAATTCATAGTTGTAGTTATAGATAGTTTACAAATATACACCTTATGAGCAGTGTTCTAGAATATGGAGAGGGTTGGTGCTGGGTTAAAAAGATCGATTGCTGCGTTACGTAGCGCTTTGTCTGAGAAGGATGGATGCGTTTCGGTCGCTACCGTGAGTTTTTTTACCAGCTTCAAGAGTTTAGAAAGTTCGAAAAATTAGTTGCTGATATAACTTCAGGCTCGTGAAGCTTTTCGCGATTTCAAATCGAAACTCGAACAACTTGATGTGGCGAAAAAAGAGGCAGTGAGAAAGCAACGGCAGTTTATCAAGAATATGCAAATGCGGATTCAGTTTTTGCGAAATGAGGTAAATTTCATTCTATCCTTTCTCTTTCTTCTTCATTTTCGAATTCCCAATCACGTGCGCATCTTGATCCATAAGTTTTATCTTGCAGGATATATCACATGAAAAAGCACAAAGAGAACTCGAGATGTGGCGACGTGATCGTCAGCAAGTGGCAAGACTCATTTGTTCGCAGATGTTGAGATGTGGTCATGTGGAGAGTGCAAAAGCATTGGCAAATGAAGTGGAAATCACCAACATGGTGGATTTGGAGGTTTTTGCCAAAGTTGAACGGGTATGCAAATAATCTGTGATTGACCTCATGATATATTCTTTTAACAGGTTATCAATGCATTATTGAATAAGGATACGACACCATGCTTGGAATGGGTCGGGGAACACAGATCAAAATTGAGACGAATGGGTAGCAAGCTCGAACAAGTTGTGCGAGTTCAGGTAATTTGTCTTACCGCTATTTTGTGTTCTTTATTTGTTCAGTGTCTAATAAAGCTCCATGTTATACTTAAAGGCAGCGTCCAGGCAGATCTGGACCTATGGGGCTTTTATGTGGAAAGTACTTTGGGGCCCTAACTAAGCCACTGCCCAAGCGGTAGCTCATGTAGTGCTCTAATGGCTGAGATATTCCCCCCGAAACTGGCCCCCGCGAACGTATTCGCATGGATTCATGGCAGTTTCGCGCTAGGATCCACGCTATGCGCCATGAATCCATGCGATACACGGTCGCGGGGTCCAGTTTCGAGGGGAATATCTCAGGCGTTAGGGCACTACCAGCTGCCGGTTGGGCAGTGGCTTAGTTAGGGCCCCAAAAGTACTTTCCACGTAAAATCCCCCATAGGTCCAGACTTGCCTGGACGCTGCCTTTAAATTGATTTTTTGTAGAACGCTGTCGAATTGGTCCGTGAAGGACGAGTAAAAGATGCTTTGATGTATATCAGAAAACATCTGGGCACCCTGAAGGATGGTTGGTGTGAGGATGCCATGAAAGTAGGCTCACTCTTTATTTTGGTTGTTGAATGGAAACTTCATTCTTTTAAACGAAAACCCTGTATCTCTATCGATCATCTGTTTTAGCTGATGGGGCTGATTGCATTACGAGGGCATAATGACATCCCTGCTTACAAAGAACTGCTCAGCGACCACCGTTGGCAGAGACTGGCTGACTTGTTCCGCGAAGAAGTATTTGCTTTGTATCAGGTATAAATTTGGATATCAGTGACTTTTTTCGTTTTCGTCCTTTATTTTTTAAAATTTTTGGGCTCCGTATGTTTGTCGAACGATTTTTCTTGCAGCTCCCGCACCAGTCCGCTTTTGCCATGTGTCTTCAGTGCGGCCTCAGCGCATACAAAACACCGCATTGCTCCCCAGGTGGAGTGGAAAGATGTCCTACTTGTCAACCATGTGCTTACGCTTTGGCTGAAGGTCTTCCATATGCTCATACCGTCAACTCAAGGCTGGTTTTCTTTTTGGTGCTTTGAATCACATCTAACAGCGCTATCATAGGCTCATTTGTGCTTATTCTGGTGAGGCGTTGAACGAAGAGAATCACCCAATGATGATGCCTGACGGTAGGGTCTACGGAGAAAAAGCCATTCGTGAGCTGCAGGTAATCTTGAGTAACCAAAAAATCTTTCTTTGCTCACTGCTTGGTAAGTTTTTTACTTCCCGGCTCAAACTTCGTCTTCCAGGTTGACAACATGGTACGTTGTCCCAGAACCGGCGCTATGATCCCCATCGAGCAAGTTTTGAAATTGTACGTTCTTTAAAACCCTCGGCGTTTTTTCCATATGTGCCAATTATTTTTTTCTAACAAATTTGAAAAACGGAAATTAGACCTTTATTTCGTTCGTTATTCAGTGTAGGTTCTCGTAGTATTTTTTGGTTGGTTTATGTTATTTTTTCCGACAAGCTCTATTTCTCTTGGCTAACGTCGATTTTGTTTCAAAGACCATATGTCACTAACATTCAATAAAGTGCATATACATTCTTATAGTAGTACAAAAGTGACACATATAGCAATCTAATAACACAGCAGCAGTTTAAGCAGACAATCTCCCGGTTTATCCTGAGAATATCAAGGCAAATTGTAGCACAAAATTAGTTGGGCAACGAATCTAATGATATCAAAGAAGAGCTCATATTGATAAGATAATTAAGATGTCATGAAGAAAGGAGATATCAAAGATGGAAGGTAGACTTTCATACTTACTATAATGCACAGTTTCTACCCTGTGAAGTTATCTAAATTACAGTAAAGTGCGGTAATAGTAGTAATAATAGTAGTACCGGATTATAGTTACTCGCGCTAGGATGGCTCTTATGCCTATTTAGAGAGCACTGAATGCATAGTAGTGGCTATGACTAGAGAAGCAAACTATGTAGCAAAATTTTAGATAAGAAAAGAAGCGAAACTGATTCTATAAACCAAAAGGAAAGTTGTGAGAAGTTGAGCGTGGATACAGAAGCAATCGATCAAGTTTCCTTGTAACACTACTCTCTAGTGCAAAAACATAAACGTATCGATTCGAATTCAACCTCGGGGCTACGACTTTGACGGTTGAGAGGTGCGACGTGCGTTTGCATTCCTCATCCGCATTCGACATGCCAAGCATCCGCCAGATCGCCCGATGAGGCAAACAGTGTGATATGAATGACCTGCAATCAAGAAGAAGATGATCTTTACTGGGTAACCACAGCGGAAATAAGAGAGTGTAGGAAAGTTTCTTACCACATATAAAAGATGTGACCGCGAGATCTTTGTTACTGACATCAGATTTCAGACTTAAGGTACAGATGAGACAAGAACTGAAAAAAAATATTATAAACCTGTGATGAAAATTGGAAGAAGAGAGCTGTTACCTATTACAATCGATAATCCAGCTATACATAGGAGTTTGCTTATATAATCCATCCCGCTTAGCAGGACTTGCCTTATATGGCTCTACACTGATTAAATTAGACAAATTAAACTCTTGGAGTACATCAGTGATAACCTGAACAAGGGACACTCTGGGACACTCCAAAATTTATCGAATATCGATAAGAAATGATGACAACATACCTTTGCGCTTATCCTATCCTTTTTCATTGCCTGTTCTCTAACACCAAGTAAAGACAATGCAGACCAATGTTCGGGCAATAACAAATGTAGAATTACTTGGCTCTCTTTTATCAACGAAATAAGCTCTTGATATCCCAGCACTAAGGAAGCAATGGCAAAAACCTGAAAATGTATTTCAGATCCAAAATTCATTTCACACAAAAACGAAACCCTCACCACTCTAGCGTCCAAAGCCAATAGCCACTCAAAAGAACTGAGAGGCGTGAGGTGTTCGTCAATGTGTAGCTTGCTTCGCGGGATTTCTTTAGAGGGACTTGCGGCTGGGCTGCCGTTTGTCAAGGTAGCAGTAGACGAATTATCTAAAGTTCACATTTGAGTACATTCGGAACAAGACATAGCAAGCAGTTATCCTTCGTACTCGATAACTGCACTTCATCAGCTGTTCGACTGGGCGACGACGCGGATTCCTCAAAAAGTATCCGTGACATACGATCCTCATCTATCGATGTACATCGTTCCAAAATTGTTTTCGGATTAGGTCTGACCTTCTCCGGAACGAAATCGAGCAACGTCGATCCTTGTCCTTAAATTCGCAAAGTTGTTTACTCCCAATAGAAGAGGAAAGAAGACATCGAGAGAAACTTACCAAATATGGATAGGCAGCTGCAGACAGCAGTTTCACATCGAGCACATGGCGAGGTGTTACTCTGTTTAGTGGTAAATCGAAATTCGAGAAGTTGTTTCCAGTCACTGTGCAAAGATGGAACAGCACCTAAAAGCATATTTTCCTATGATTCGGAAGTCTCAAGTGTAAAGAGTTTACCAAAACTGAATTGATTTTTGTTTATTTTGACGCGTCTGCAGACTTTTGCTAGCATTGCAGCCGCTGGCCATGATCTGAACGTACATTCTAAATGAATGATCGAATTACATTAATCTTACCTGTGTATTTTACATTCTTCACAACAATCAGAACTAGATGATGGTGCAGGCGGAGGTTCTACAATTTCTTCGATGTGAGGTGTGCCATTGATAGGAGCATTGTCATTAGTTACTGAAAACGAGTTAGTACGAGACAGATAACCCACCAACTTCTATTCGAAAATGAAAATCAAAAACCCTCAAAGGGGTGTGATCAAATGACATGAATCACTCATGATGAACTCACCGTTTTGTATTTGAATTTGCGTTAATCTATCCATCACCAGGTTCAAATCCACATTATTTTCACCATCATTGTAAGCAATGACACATTCTGTAACATACAAATTATTACTAACTTATACGATAGTTTTGATTTAATAAAGCACCAGTAGTGGTTTCCGAAACGGCTGACGGGAGTTTTATGTCGTTTGAGTTCTCACAATTGTTGTGGCGATCCTCATCAGTAGGAACAGCCTAGAAAACGAAGTTAAACCCTTAGGACATAGACATAAACAAGCGAAATGCACATGGGGCAGCGGCATGGACACTGACTTCCGCTATTGAGCAGCACGCAATGTGCGCTGTAAATCAGATCAAAACAACAGCTGTTGCTAAAGCGTTCGCGGAACAAAGGAGGTGGGATCGAGTTCTGCGATTCCTGCTCTAATGAGAAAGTGAGATTCCAAAAATGCGCATTTGAGGGTAAAGAACAACATAAGGGAATAAATAAGCACGTCACTCGTCAAACATGTGCACGCAGTACGTAAGAATGTTGCAAAGTCACGCGCAGATAGCGCAAGATTAACAATGCAAATGGAAGCAAAAGACACCGTCAAAGCACTCACAGCCAAAGGCTTGACAGAACGGCGAGACAACAGTGGACGAACAGAAGCTACAGGCTGGAAATATAGCACAATAGCAGTGATAATTAGCGTTGAGCGAATAAAAAGAGCGTATAGACAGAGGAGAACAAAACTAGACCTTTGTTTTACATGGCCTCACTGCTTTCACAATACTTGGCCCACTGCGTCGCTTAACTGCTTTTCTTCCATCGTCTGTGACCTTACGACCCTCAGCTGGCACCAAACATGAAAAATTTATGGGAGTTGCGATAGCAAGGGCAGCAAGGGACTTAGCAGCGTTCCCAATGGTTATCTAAAAATATGCTAACAAACAGACATCAGACAAACGGCCTGCTCAACATACGGTTGGTACAAATTTCACGGCGTCTAGCATGTCACGACTTCGCAATTGTAGAAGTGTACGTAATGATTCACTACTAACAATTTCACTGCGAGACTCCTGCAAAGCAGTATAAGAGAAAAGTGAAGGGAGTTGCACTAATTGAACTAACCCGGATTCTTTTGACTTTCTCACTTAGAATGATTTGCGGAAAAGACTTCCTTTTTGGCATTTGGGTTGATGAGGTTCTGAGATAGAGAACATATAATGATTTTATGGGTTACATTCAGTAACAAGAGTTTGTTCTGAGAAAGTGGATATGCCGGTAATGTTAGCTATATGTCTTCACTATAAAGGAGGTTGGTCAAAACATCGAAAGCCTAAAAATCAGGAAAAAACAATGCCATACCGACTGACGCACCTTGTTGCTGCGCAGCTTCTGCTTCGATAACGCTTCCTTCGAGGAAGTGCATCTGCCTCCGATGGAGGTTCATCAAGTGGTTCGGAAATCTTGTTCACAACTCGATGAATTCCAGATGGTAGACGTACACAAACTGGACTGTCTGCGACCACTACAAAACCGTAAATTAGATGAGTTTTGCAGAGTGTTTGGTATACGTACCGATAGCCTTGGTGTCCCTGTGAAGCTCAGATTTTTGCTGCTCCAGGAGTCCCATTACTTCTGCTCGTAATCGCTCGACATTTGCCTTCCCAGGACATTTAGAAAGAGATTCAGCAATATGATTTAGAACATCATCCGGCCATGTGCAGGCTTTCCAGCTAAGGACAAATTGTGCAGACTAAAAAAGAAAAGAACTAACGTAGTCATAACACAGAAAAAGTAGATTGATGTCCCACAAACCTGTACAGCGAGAGATTTCGCCAGCAACTTTTTAACCACCATCTCACGATCGCAAAGAGTGTACTTGCGCGGTATTGGCAAATTGCGAAAGATGACAAAAACATCCGCAGCACAAACGCAAAGACATTGTATCTCTGAAAGTAAATGACTTTAGACAAGAAGGAGAAAAAGTTGGAAAAAAAGCATTACCTTCTTCCAACTCATTGACCAAGATTATTTTAGACTGATCAACATCGAAAACTATCATTTTAGATCCAGAAGATGACAAGATGAATGAGTTTCTGAAGTTGATCATTGACGAAAAATGAAGTTCAGCAAAAGGTTCGCACCCATCAACGTCAAGTCGATGTAGAACGCCAAGCTGGACGTCTTCATTGGAGTTCGCCGCCGCAGATGACACCAAGGTCATGTCGCAACTGTAGTCGGTTCGCGAAGAAATGATGGGTGGACGTGGTATTGCGCTGTTTTCTCGTAGCTGATGCGTTCTGTAGAAAAAAAAATTGGATCAATTACAATAGTCTGAAGAGAGAATGAACTACTTATTCTCAAATATGTAGCTACGAAACAAAAGACAGAGGATGAACTTTGCCTCAATGAAAGGTTTCATACCGATAAACCACGCCAGCCGTGTTTGCTTCCCAAACGCGACCATTAGGCCGCGCAGCTAACACGAACGCCGAATTATCCACTTGAGAAGATGAACCAGACATGGGAAAAAAGCATGCGCCCATCCGACCACTTCGTGGTTTTTTGCCCACCTATAGAACATGATGCATATGGGGAAGTTGATTAGCTTTACGAAAACTTACTTGTGTGGTTGTTTTCTCTTCCAAATCGTAGACATAGGTGGCTAACTGTGTGGAAATTAGCAACTGCGAGCCGCTAACGTCCAGCTGGAGGATTTCTCCTTCACTAAATGTAGCCAGGACAGTACAAGCTGTGCGGAAGGGCGACTTCGTCTGTAAAATGAATAAAGAGAGTGAGAAAATTTGGATGAAGATAATAGCTTACGCCTAGATGGTATGCCATGACAACACCATTGGCATGTCCTGAATAAAGCTTTTTAGCATCTTCAGACCAGACCAAACTTGTGACCTAAAATTATATTTGCTTTCAACTCCTTTTCACAGGAAGAAGAAGACTGAGAGAATCAAGCATCGCCTTTGGTTATAACCACCAAGCCACCAATCAATCACCTTGTCTAGCTTTCTAGTGTCTTTCGTAAGAGTTTGTATAATCGGAGACGGTGAAGACGCCGAGAACGACACTATATGAACACGACCACTATCGTTTCCAACGGCGACTAAGCCCTCTTGTAAGTTCACACACAACTGCAAACATTGAACATAACGTTAGTGAAGCGAATAAGCAGATACAGAACAAGAAAGCGATCATAAGTATGCAAATGTAAAGAGACAGTGTGCTGAAAGCTATAAAGATGCTTACAGTGCTCACAGGCCCATCTTTGGTGTTGATGAAGTGATAGGGACCACTCGGAGATTTGATACGTTTACGAGCAGATGCATACCGGGAATATGCCGATACTCCTCCTGTTGATGTGCCAAGGAAGAGAAAATGCGGCGAGACTGCGATGCAGGTGAGCTAAAAGCTACTCTTGAATAAAACATGTCAGAAGTCTGTGGATGGAATTTTTGGATGTAGAAGACTGATTGCTTCACAGTCACGACATGTGATGGAAAAGATAACAAACTGTAAGTAAGAAGCTCTTTCTAGACATCATTTTGCCCATTTGTAACGGAACTATATAACAGCGCACTACCTATTAAAACTGAGGCACCATGTTGTGAGAAACAATAGAAATAAAGTTTTCAGCTTTTATGTTAGCACAGACTAAATTTACTCCATATACTTAAAAACACCGTCCACAAAAGTAGGGGTGATGACATTTTGACGTTATGTAATAGCGGGGTCCCCAACTAAGCAATCCCCAAGTCTCGTTGCAAAGAATGAATTTTATGGCGAAAAAACCGCTTCAGAAGGTATAAGGGGCCAAATTGGCTCCGCCCTTCGATAGCGGTCTGAAGATAATCAGTACGAAGGTGGGCTTAAGGCTTAGCTGAAAATTCCGGAAATCCTACAATTTTGACAAAAAGCGAAATTATGACACTTTTAGATACATTGAAGCCAAGTCTAGATTTGCTATCTTGGTCAACCACATTGATGGGCGGAGCCACCGCGGCGCTTATACTTACTAAGGCGATTTTCTCGCTTTAGAATGTATCTCTTGCCGCGAGATAGGCGATTAACTAGTCAGAAGCCCCATTATTATACATCATCAAAGTCTCGCCGTCCTTGATTTAGGTGGACGGTATGTTCAAGCAAATCTTCTTTTTAGAAGTCAACAAGCTATGGGACCCGTCAACTTGCCAAAAAAAACCAAAAGCGCTCAAAAAAGCCCGAAAAAGTCGAAAAAAAGCCCGAAAGAGCCGGAACGCAGAAACGAAATTATGGTAGAATTCTGACGTTATTTTCATGTGTAGACGACAGAAAATAAAGCAAAAAGACTCGGTAGCGAGATCAACAGCATGTCTTAGCGTCAAAACGGAAGGGGGCGTTCCGGCTCTTTCTGGATCTTTTAAGTGCTTTTGGGCTTTTTTCGGTGAAGTATGAAGGGCCCCTATGAGATATGCGACGGGCCTGGTGAATCTCGCACTACATTCAAGGCTTGGAAGCAGTTTGGACATGAACTTGGAATATAATCAAGCATATAAAATGTTCACTTGACGGACCGGCCATTCCGAATGAGATCAATGCAATTTGATATGAGACCTTCCACAGAGTCAAAAATCTGAACGCCTCTAGTCCACAATTTATTTGCTTCACTAAGTGCAAGCTCAGATGTTCAGCCGAACACAACCAACATGTTGACAGCTGGGTAAACGGAAATTGTATCTGGTGACGTTTCGTGCAGATATTTTAGATTCATTCGAAACGACACTCGTTACAACCTGTACCTCATCCAGAAGGCCTTCTACCTCATGTCTTTGACAAAAGCCAAATGAACACTAAATGTAGATTATAGGACTTCCAATAATAATCAAAAACAAAATAATAGACCCACAAGCCATGCATAAGTGATTGATCAACTTACCCGCGATCTCTTTGACGAGCTTGACGTCATCACAAGATGATCCAGGGTAAAGAGTTCAGTGAAGAAGTGCGTTGGAACTGGTGGTTGCACCTCTGCAGAAGTGGCTGCTGTTGTTGTCGAAGACGAAGAAGGTTCCATGCTCTGATTTCATGTCGATAAGACCATGAGGATTGAGTATGGTGGTCTGAAAACAATGGGATTTTATATTGTGCGTCGAATAGAGGTCTTGTATACTGAGAATGTGAAAGATACAGGCGTGATAGATAAACAAATGGATCGCAGAGCTTGAAATTCCTTCGAACAAGATCATTCTAGGCAGTTTGAGAACACTTAGCAGGTTTGAGCCGACTCAAATAGTGGCTTGATTCATCGCCCAGACAACGCCTTAAATCATTTGCAATAAAAAAATTACTGGAAGACAACGTGAATCAATGGAACTCCAGCTTTGGATGAAAAACAACCAATGGTAGGAGCGCATGTGCGCAACTGCGTCCTCACCAATCTCACGTCGCTTGAGAGGCGGAAATTTTCTGGTTTCGTTTGCACAGTACACTGCTCTAATGAGAGAAGACATATTCAGACGTTTGACATTTGGCATAAAGAAAACTCGAAGGGAAGCGGCCAAGGTACGTCACTTTGATTTTTCTGCTTTTCTGCCTTTTTCTTGCAATTCTTTATCTTCTTCCTATGAAAAGCTTGGCGAGAGTTTCGCAGCTGTTCATCAGTGTTATATTATAATCAACACATTTAAATAAGTTATGCCATATCATAAGTTCTTATTTTTGCGTCAAAAAGATGGTTTGTCGACGCAGTCAATGCACGGGTTGCGTACATGACGGCGGCGCGCTTGGCGCCTTTGAGTTGTAGAAAAGCTAGAATAAATAAAGGTAGATGAGGCAAACCGCTGCGCCCTGGTTTATGCAGTATTTGCGCCGCTGACTAAAGCTCTATCCGGCTATCTTCAATAACCTCGTTAAAAAATTTTATAAAGAATTTGTCTACTGTGTTTATTGTAGGCGATTTTTCACAGGCAAAGACGGGGTTTTGATAAATCGCCTATACTAACAGGCTGTCTTCGCCTGCTATGAATCGCGCATACTATTTTCGCATTTTAAAATAATTTGCTTTTAGGATGAAGAAGAGTCAGATGCAACTGCTGCTTTACGACTTCGTGTCCTTCCCGAGAATATACAAGAAGAGTTGAAAAAACTGAAGAAGAAGCTGAAAGGAGAGGAAGTTCAGCAAGAAACTGCAACTGCAAGTAATGTCGAGGAAGACGGAGGTAATATTAGGTCGTCCCGAAAGTTTTTGCGCACGATTTTCAAAAATTCATAACTTCCCATTTTTCCGACCGATTTGACTGATTTAATTTTGTATGAAAAGGTAAACCATGCTCTTTAAAAAGACATCTTAGCTGCTTGCTAATGATCATCTGTTGCATAGATAGGAGCGATAGAAGAAAATTAGTCAAAATTCGAATTTTCTGTGTGGGGTTATAAAAAACTGGAAACTTGCGATAAAAATCGGAGCAGTCAGTATTGTAGGTTCTTTCACCAGTTCTTTCTATCAGTGCAAAGTTTGCGCCAATTGAGTGTCTCTTTGAAAAGTTATGATTTCCGTGAAAAATGCCAAAATAAATTAAATTCGCCCTTTTGTATTGCTTGCTCGAAAATTATAACTTTTCATAGAAACGCTCAATCAGCGCAAACTTCGCACTGTTAGAAAGAGCTGGTGAAAGAACCTACAATACCGACTACTAGGATTTTTATCGCAAATTTCCGATTTTTTATGACCCTACACATAAAATTCAAATTTTGACCAGTTTTCTTCTATCGCTCCTATCTATGCAACAGATGACCATAAGCAGATAAGGTGTCCTTATAAAGAACATGACTTACTCTTTCATACAAAAATAAAAGCAGTCAAATCGGTTAAAAAATTAGTAGTTATGAATTTTTGAAAATCGTGCGCAAGAACTTTCGGGACGACCTAATATATTTGTCCCTTTTTGGTTCGGTTATGTGTACAGGCGCGGTTCGATACGTAGGTGTTGAGTTCTTCGTTGTACATCCATTGCATTTTTTACAGGTCCGATTTCACTAGACAAAGCATGCTATTTCCACTTTTCCTTTTGATATCGTCGAACAAAAGCAGAAAAGTTTCACTTTTTAGACATAAAGCTATTTTCCGGCAGCACCAACATTGAAGGAAAACCATCGATAAACAGAGACCACACCACTGTAGACTCTGTTGGCAGCAAGGAAGGCGAAAAGAGGTTAGCTGAAATGGTAAGTGCCTTTTTTGTAAGCATAATTCGATTTACTGAAAATTTGTGCATGTTGTAATTGCTTTCAATTTCTAGATAAATCAGTTGCGTCGCCTGAATAGGATCTACACCTGGGGAGACAATGTTCCTGACCCATTCATTGGCTTTTTCGAGCTAAATCTGCCAGATGCTTTGCTGTCATCTTTGAAGGAATTTGGTATTGAGACTCCAACTCCTATACAGATGCAGGTCAGTATTTTTGAGAATATGTTCAACCAATTCCTATTTTGATCTCACTCTCTGCAATCTATTCTATCTTGTGTTTAGGCAATACCTTTTATGATGGAGCACAGAGATGTCCTTGCTAGTGCTCCGACTGGTGAGATCCATTTTCTCCATTATTGAAGCCATTCCTAATCTTGGTTTTTCTCATTATGTATGCTGGATTATTCAGGATCTGGAAAAACCCTTGCTTTTGCCATACCCATAATTTTGGATGTCCTAAGATTGAAGAAGTTGAAGAAATATAAGGATGGATCTAAGCTTTTGGCAATTGTATTAGAACCAACAAGAGAGCTGGCTGCTCAGGTATCTTTTTTGCGAGTTCTTAGGCTTTTTTACTGCATTTTATTGATTTTCTTTACTACCAGTCTTTTTTTTTGCGATCGATGGAAACCTTAATATCAATCAGTCACGCGCTGCAATTATAGAACACATGTTCATGGCCTGTTTGTCTTTGTGCGCTGCTCGAGAAATCATTGCAGTCTGTGGAATTTTCCCAGTGTTTTCTTTACACAGGCGTGCAAAAAATTGAAATAGTTTTACTTATATCCTGATCAAACCTCGTGAACATCGCTTTGAATTTCAGACTTATCGCCAGTTCCTGAAATTCAGCCAAAATTTGCCTGTGAGCACTGCTTTATTTGAAACTGAAGAAATCCCGCACAATGGTAAGTGTTTGGTCTATTCTTTTTTTTGTTGAGTTTTGGCAATGCATTTTTTAGTCGATGTTCTGGTCTCCACTCCAAATCGACTAACGCATCACTTGAAGGATATGAAACTAAAGTTTTTGAGGTATAAAGCATATTAAGTGTGGTTAATTACTGCAGTGTTTCTTTTTTTCGGAAGTTTTGGTCATCTGCTTTTCCTTGAATCCCCCATTACTGCCAACGATATATTTTTTCAGGTGGCTCATAGTCGATGAAAGCGATCGCCTTTTCGAAGTTGTCGAAGGGCAGGAGCGATGTTTTCGCAATCAGGTAAGTGCTATAGAGACTTCTAGATGAGGAATAGAAGAAGTCCTTCCAGCTAGCTGCAGTCTATAAGGCTTGTGATGGAAAATTCACTCGGAGAGCTTTCTTTAGCGCCACATTCTCCTACGAAGTTGAAGAATGGTGGGCCCTCGGTAGTTCTGATTTCGTACGCTTTGAAGTTCAAATTAAGGTGTAAGGAAAATCTGAACAATGTCGCTATGGTATGCATTGGAGAAAGGTAATTTCCTTACATAACAATCATTTTTTTTTTGAGTTTCTTATCTTTAGGAACTCAGCAAATACGAATGTAGAGCAAGAGCTGATTTTCGCTGGCTCAGAGCATGGTAAACTCCTTGCTATTAGAACTCTTTTGCAAACCCAGTTCGACCCGCCCGCGTTAATCTTTGTCCAGGTAACTTTAGCTAGTGACCTCACTTCATCAACAAGATGTCAGGTGTTTAGACAAAGGAACGAGCTAGAGAATTATTGTCGGCTTTGTCTTCTCTCACACCACCGATACCAGCAGCTTGCATTAGCAGCGAAAAATCGCAAAATGAGGTAAAACAATTTTTATTTCATGTTCTATTCAATCTTTGCCATGTGATCTACTGGTCACTTTTGTGAACTGTGATGTGATGGAGACAGCTCAGAAAGTTAGACGTGCTACCTCCAGAAATGCTTCATTTCAACATCTGATTATTCATTTTCGTGCATGCAAATGCAGTTCGAAATATCAGTTTTGCTGATTTAAAATGCATAAGATTTTGAGCACCAGTTTGCTTTCGTGGAGAAAATATCTCCTCATAGCAACAGATTTTATCGCCTTTTTAATTTGATTTCCGATTTTTTTTAGAGAGACCGCATTGTTGAGTCATTCCGCAGTGGTCGACTTTGGGTATTAATTTGTACTGAACTTATGGGTAGAGGTTTGGATCTCCGCAATGTGAACCTTGTAATCAACTTCGACTTGCCAACATCGATAATCAGCTACATACATCGAATAGGTATTCAATGTTTGTCTGTCTTTGCTTTTTCATTTTTTTGCCTAAAAAAATTCTCTAGGCCGAACCGGACGTGCTGGACGAAAGGGTCGCGCCATAACTTACTTTACCGAATCAGATACAAAATATCTGAGATCAATAGCTACGGTAATACATCAAGCTGGTTTCCAAGTTCCGGAGTATACACTTCATCTCAAGCCGTTATCTAGGTGGGAAGGATGCTTGAACGTGATTTTTTTTGATTTCAACAGTTTTTTATTCAGAAACGAGAAGAAAGAACTGATTCGACATGGTCCTAAGCGGAAACATATAGCCTTCATAAAAAAGAAAAAGAAAAGTGATGGTACAAAAGACGATGAGGGGTCTGTTCGTGTTACTAAGAAGGCCAGACACGATATTGGAGGCATCACGAAGTCGAAAGAAGAACTGAATGATGGAATCAAGAAGAAATCAAAATTATCTGCAAAGAGTGGGAGGAGCACAATATTAGATGAAAATGGCAGTGATCCCGCTGATAATGTATCAAAGAAAATAAATATCAGAAAGAAAAATAGATTATTAGCGCTTAGAAAAACTAATAAAGTAGAGTAATATTGTTAATAGTGTATCACAAGAAATTGTTGTTGTTGAATTTTTGTTGTTGTTTTCGTTTTCTTCTCTAGTTGTTTTTTTTTGTTTTCTCAATAAATAAATTTTTAATAAAACTGTGATTTTTTTTGAAAAATCGGGCAATCATCGCTGTGCGATAAGGATGCCATCAAAAGCATGGTGGTCTTTTTTGCGTAAGTCCGTGAAATATCTGATTTTTGAGTTGATTGGGCAGAAGATATTTGAAATTTTTATTGGTAGATGATTCTGCGACGGAACATCTGAGTTTTTGGTGGGATCACCCCCTGACATCCTGACCTAAGATTACGGTAAGTCATGAAATTTTGAAAAAGGTCTGGAAGTAACCTCATTGATAACTTAACTTTATGGTAACACCTATCTTTTACTCAAAAGTTTTTCAGCTGAAATTCTGTAATTGTGAAGCAAACATCTTACATTGCAGTTGAAATTTGACATAATCAACATTTTTATCCCCAAAATCCAAAGTCAAAAGTGAACGATTCAAGGAAAAAAGATTGCTTCTTGTGATTTTTTCTTTAATATAATTTTTAAACTCTATGAGTCGATGTGTGATATCACGCCAACTGTGGAAAACAACGATCAGCACTTTTGGAACATTTTCTTATCGCACCTATGATATGGTTACATTGCAGCCTACATCTCTGCCCATGTCTATGACCGTACGGGGCAATTTGATTCGATATACAGCCCTTAATGGCTAACCTGAAGCGATAATCACAAAACAGTCTGTTGAGCAAATTGTAGGCGGTAATTCTATATGATTGTTGCTGACGCAGTTATTCCTAATTCTAGACTAAGATCCAACTTTGTTTATTTTATATATGTCTAGTATTATTTGCTCGTTGCGATATATCGAATTGACTCAAAACTTCTTTCTTTTTCCTCTTAATGTCTAAAATTAACATAGCTCACATTAGAAGTGAAAACAAAAAACTTCTAACCCTAATAGCAACTGAAGACCATTCATTTGTTTTTTATTTTAACACAAAAAATGTGAGCCAATCTTATAAAAAAATCTCATGAACGTAGATCTTGACACTTCTTATCAATGATAGTGACTAATTCATTTATGATATTACTACAATTTCACTAGAGTTCGAATTACTGGCGACACCTGACGGAAGAATAAAATACAGGAAACTTGATATCAGGCTTGTAAAAAAAGCTTAAAACGTGTGAAAGTTTGCACAATGATTCTGTTTCTCTAGAAACTAATATTTCGCATTCAGAGTTCACTTTTTCGTTAGAAGCATGGTATAGTTCAAAGTTTATAAAATCATTTGGCATTGAAAGCAGCTTTTTTACTGAAATTGCAATTTGAAAATTTAGAAGACCCAATTCAGTTTTTAGCTTCTCATGCTTATAGAATCATGAGAATGCTATGAAAATCGCCATAGAATTATTTTGCATGTGAAAATGCGTCTTAGCTTTTTGCATATTTTTTCTAACAAATTTTTCTTGTAAAATGCTATGTCGATTTCACTAATGGGTGGTGTTTTGCTTTAGAGATGAAATTTTTTGCATGCAGTTTTTGCTTATAATTGATTTCGAAATATTCAGACTGAAGCCACTGAATCATGAACAGCAGGATGTAATTTATCTATCGATAGCTAGAGATTCAATAACTCCAATCCATACAATCGATACAAGTAGTTCTCTACAAGTCCAAAAATAGACCAGACATCTGACACAAAGTGCAAGGTTGTGTATTCCGAGCGTCCAGAATGCTTTGCACGAAATAAATCAACATTGAATGGGACTGAAGCGTGACAATGTTTAGCGAAACTCGCCTTTGCTTGATAAAATTGATTTTTTTAGATTGTACCCTAAAAAATAGCATGGATCAGCTCAATAGGGACGTTTTGCTTCTAATCTGCTCTTATTTGGATCTCGGAGCCCTAGCAAGCTTATCTGTAGTTTATCCAGGATTGTCAAATGATATTTTCCGAATATTGAGGAGCACGAGATGGGCGCTCAAGCTGGTGAGTCTATTTCATTGCACCTTTGATTTTTTCTATTTTTATTGTACTTTTATTTATCTAGAATAAAAATAAAAATAAAATTATTGTATGTCACTTGAGTACTTATTGTGAGCCAAAATGATAGTATCAACACCAGCTTTGAACAAAAACACCATAAGGCCCCGGACAGACTTCACGCGATTTGATCGTCGCGACTCAATCTCCGACATTTCCATTCATTTTCATTTCACATTCAAAAATTTCGGGCTGGAAAAGTATCACAACCGAAATGCAAGTTGATCGGCATGGAATGATGTTGTAACAGTTGTTTCGTCGCGATTCAGTCGCGACGATCAAATCGCGTGAAGTCTGTCCGAGGCCTAACCCGAATCGAACCAGATGTCAATTACGGAAGTGAAAACCAATTGATTTTCAGTTCTACGCGTTTTTTCATAGTTTAGATTGGGATTCTGAGCGGGTATGCATATGCGAAACTGTAAATTCAGAGCGGACAGAACGATTGCATAAATTCATCAGAATTATTGTTAAAGGAAATTTTCGAAAGAAACTATACAAACTGAATAGTTTGGAATAGGAGATGGAGATATTTTCAAATTGTTTTGGCTTGATTTCGTTGTCGATAAATATTAGGTCATTTCAAAAGTTCGTTCGCCAGTTTTTTAAAATATCATAACTTCCTTCCTTCTTGGTGGAATTTTTCTTTTTAATTTTTATTTGAAAGAAGAAACCTTTTTCTTTACAATAGTGTCTTTGCCATGAAATAGCATGAGATTGTTCGAGAGTTAGAAGCAATTGAATAAACTTACTCAAGATTGGCATTTTTTAAACTGGATCACGAAAAATTCCGAAAGTGTTATTATTTGATAGAGAAAATTATGCTCTGTACTGCAGTGCCTTTTTCACGAATTAAAACGAAAAAGATCGAAAGTTACAAGCACATACAGAGAATTTCTTCAGTTTTGCAGTTTTTGAGCATGCCCAAAAAAGCCCAAAAAAGTCAGAAAAAGGCGGGAAAGCCAAGAACAGGGGTTTTGTTACCTTCTCTTTCTAGCTAAGGGATTTTTGTGCTAAGAAAGAACAGTTTTGATTTTCATGGAAACGTATAGCAGATTCCTAAAAAATCATTACTTTTCATAAGAACAGTCGTTCAACAAAGAGTTTGCCTAGCTAGAAAGACGAGAACATAAAATATACGTTTGTGTTTGTTTCGGTATTTTTTGTAACGTTCTAAAATTTTTGGTGAGCTTTTTTAAAATTACCAAAATTTGAGTGGTCTTCTTTTTGGATTTTTAACTCTGCGACTTGTGCTTGGTTCAACGAATTTAAATTATATTTTATCCCAGGCAAATCTAGGCAGACAGCAGAGAGTCACGATTTTTTAAAGAACAGTGCGAACGAACTTTTGAAATGACCTAATATTTTTTTTTTGTACAGAAAACCTAAACTGAGAAGATAGATTACTGCTCTCACTTTGTGATTTTTGTTAATTTTTGATCTGTAAAAAATAAATTACATGTTACAGAGAATTCTTCCACAATATACCAGCATGGCGTACATTTCTATACCAAAATCGAACTCCCACATCTCATTACCGGAAGAAAAACCAATCCAGGTAAATGCGAAAAATAACGGGCTAAAACCCCCTACAGAACGTTTTATTTTTACCCAGGACGACCTCTTACTAGGACAATGGACTGAGTTACGAGGGGTAGTAAGAAAACAAATCCCGTACGAATCCATGCATATCACATATTTGGACATTACACAGGTAAGGAAAGGTTTTACTAATTTTTGTAGTAATTTTTGAACCTTTTATAGTTCGGATCCGCCACTGTGCCTGCGGATGTAAAATATATTTTGGGAGCTATAGAAACGGATTTACTGAGCTTGAAATACGAAAGCCGAACCGAGGCTCGAAAGATTCTTGAACGGGTATCATTTAACCCTGGAGCTACCCTATACATGCATGAGCTCACTTTTGAGAAAGCTACGTAAGTCTGTCAGTTTTGTGCTTTTGCTGTGGTGATTTCAGAAGAAATTTTTTAGTGAACCACTTATTCCTACCGAACTAACACATATCGACGATGTCTGGTTCTGCGGTGACATCTTGCCAGCCGACTTTATCACTCTACTGTCCTCAGAAATTTCGTCTCTTTGCCTAACATGCGACCGAATACGGAAGGATTGTGTAGTAATAGTAAGAGAATACATAAAGGTATCTCAAAAAATTCTTCATTGATTAAATTTGAATCTAATTTTTTCAATCACAGAATTTCCTTGATGGTAGGACCAATCAAACAAGCTGCAGGATCAGTTCGAGTGGAGAACTTTTGCGGCATGTATTTGAGGTAAGGAAAGTCCCTATTGCAGTGAAATTTTTTCATTTAATTGCATAATCTATGTTTTAGGACTTAGCTGGAGTCGGTGAAGAATGTATGGCTAATGGACCCCGACGCGTTCATCTCATTAGCGCTTTGGAAGAAACTCCTATACATTGCTTCATTGATGCTGTAAATACTTGTACATAAATCTTTTTATTGATATTGATCACTTGATCCTGCGTTTAAACGAACGCGCTGCGTATCGTATGTATTGTTTTTTTAATGTGCTTAAAAAATGGAATAATATATGAAAGAAGACACAGCTGTTTATCTGCCGTACCCTATAAAAAATCCATAAAAACCTCATGCTATATCCAATAGTGTTACGAAGGCGTGCACACATTGTTTGATTTTTAATGACTTTTTTGCTTTGAGCTCGTTAGCGAATGTAAATATGTTTATTATTCTGTAGAGCTGATTCCTACTTATTACCACAAAAGGGACTGTGGATCTTTTTTCGTTGGTGTAGGATTACGGCAGCGACTTTTAGGCCTCGGGCAGACTTCACGCGATTTGATCATCGCGATTGGTCGCGACAAGACAACTGTAACAATATCGTTGCATGCAGATCTTCTTGCAACTCGGTTGCGATAGTTTTCCAGCACGACTAATCGTGACTAACTATCACAACTGAAATACAAGAAGATCGACATGCAAACTCGTAACACTTGTCTTGTAGCAATTGAATCGCGACGATCAATCGCGTGAACTCTGTCCGAGGCCTTACGAGGATTTTACGATAGAAGAGCCATTTTTGCCTTACAAAAATCTAAACAAGTAGAAGTTTCCACTAGTCGAACTTGACAGCTAATCCAAATAAGAATTAGTCCAAATGCAAGTTCCAGGGTCTCTCTTCTCTAAACCTGGGCATATTGATGTATTGTCTTCTGTTATATTATGCCAGAACCAGGTTTTTACGGTGGTAATGTTTATTGACCTGACGCGTTTCGACTAAGTCGTCGTCTTCGGAGGTCTGAAAACAATTTGCAGTCTTCTTTCATCTACGAAGCGAAACCGCCAAACGCCATCACCAGGCATTGCTTTGTCCAGAAGTTGTCTCATGCACAACGTACTGAAAAACGTATAGATGAAGAACGAACCTTGATCCACCGTGATGTTAGTGAAAGTTAGTAATAGCCGCACGAAAGTAGTGGGCTGTGCGATGTCTTTACATGTGCAGGCTGCAGCTCGCATATCGACAAGAAAGGCAAGAGGTCGGTCGTTATAGAGGAACATTCATTTTTGCTATTCATGCTAGGATTCCTACTGGAAATCCATGCGGCTTCCATGATCTTCCTCGTAAATATCTCTGTCTCGTACGATAAAATTGTGCACTTTACATCAAAATCACCATTATCGTGCGCCTCGAACTTATGTCTTCCCAACGGTGATGCTAAATTTCTTCGTCTTTTATCTGCTAAGTGCTCTCTGACTCTTACATATAGCGCTCTACCAGTTTCTCCTATATATATCGCATCGCAGCTCAAGCATTGTAGTTGGTACACAACTCCTGACCTTGTACAATCACCTACTTTTCCGTGGGGACATTACCACCGTAAAAACCTGGTTCTGGCATGATATAACAGAAGACAGTCCAAATGTAATTGCACGTCACTGTATTGGCTTGTTTGCAAGTTATGCTAGGTTACAACAGCTGTTTTCTCCGTGTCCCAATAACGTTAGTAGCTAATCTGCTATAGCGCTTTTTAGTGGAAGTTCCTATATTAATCTTACGGTAATAAAGAGTACGTTGAATTCACTTTTACTTCTATATCTATATGGCACCCATTGGTTCGGTGAATAGGCAGGATTATTTACGATAGAATAATATGTACAACTTCCGAGATACCTGGTATAAATACCATGCATAGCACAGTGCAAGTCGGAGCATGGGTGGTTTAGATGCCATGCCTTTACATTTTCCACTTCTCTTAGAAATTTAGCACCAGCTTTTTATTATAAGCTGCAAACATCCAAGCTAAAAACTGCATCGCGAACAACAGGATGCAATATATCTATCAATAGCAAGAGATTTATTAATTCCATTGCGCTACAACTAGTTTCTACAAGTTCAAAAATAGAGCAGACATTTGCCACGAAGTATAAAGGTATGTAGTGCGAACGTCACGAATGCTTTGCACGAAATAAATCAACATTGAATGGAACGGAGTCCTACCAGTGTCTATTGAACTTGCTCAAAATTTAATTAATTGATTTTTTCAGATTGTACCTAAACTGGATCGTCTAAGTAAGGACTTACTGCTCCTGATCTGCTCCTATCTGGATCTGAAAGCCCTAGCAAATTTATCAGTGGTCTATCCAAAATTGTCAAATGATATTTTTCGAACACTGAGGAGCAGTAGATGGGCGCTCAAACTGGTAAGTGCTTTCAGCTCACTTCTTAACTTTCCATTTCTATTTTTATTCCGTTTATGCACTTATAGTGAGTGAGAAGTGAAAAGGAACCTATAAGTTTAAACAAAGACGCTATAACTCGACAAATCCTATGGGATCCCCGAAGCATTAAATGTATTTTTGAGTTTTATAATTCTCTAGATGACTTTCGAAAACGATTGGGAATGAACTTAGTTTACATTCAAAGAGTATGTGCAAGCGTAGATTTAGAGCACATATGTGGTTTACATACGATTTTGTTAAATTTTTGTTGGAAGATATTTCAGGAATTATATATCAGGGTTGATCTAAAAGTAACGAGACACTTCCATTTTTTTGCGATGCTAAAGGTTTTTTCTGATAAACAAAACAACCAGCAGCAAAGACACTGTATAAAGTGATTTTTGCATGTTGTCCTAGCGATCCGAATTTACTGCTGTACTACATACTTCAAAGTCCCTGGGCATATGACATATTATTCAAAAGTGCTTTTCAAGTTCTTTTCAAATTTCTTGGAAATGCAAAAATTCTTCATTATTTTATGTGAAAGAGGCAGGTTATTCGAAAGACTGCATTATTTGGCGCAGATTTTCAGGCTACGAAACAAGTTTTAGCCCACTATTTCTTGAAAAAGGAATAATTTCGAGGTAAATTGCATATGCTGGATAGAGTGTAAACAGCTCTATCACATCCGTCGAAGTGAGCCCATTGAAGCTCTCGAATATGGGGTTTCAAATTTTGCGATTTTGAGTTTGGTGCCAGAAAATCACAGAGTGCCGCTAGCGAGCTGAAAAAAATCTGTAGAATTAACCTGACAACAAAACTCCATATTTTACTTTGGAAGGCTTTGATCTTGCACGGTGAAGCAAAACCAAATTCGTGAAATATGTCATTTTCTGGAAAAAATCCCCTCATGTCCGCAGTTTTTCGGCGAAAACACTTTTTTACACTCGAGAAAACGTCGCAAGGCTTTAAGGCACCATGTCTAATTTCTGTTGCAAACTGTGTTTCTGTGGAAAAATTACACCGATAAAGGGATTTGTCCTGTGAAGTGAGAAATTTCACAAATTTTTTGTTTGCGCATTTCCATGCGAGATCAAAGCCTGCTAAAATAACGTATGGAGTAAGTGAATTCTACAGATTTTTTTCAGCTAGCTAGGGGCTCTCTGCGATTTTCTGCCACCAAACTCAAAATCGCAAAATTTGAAGCCCCATATTTGAGAGCTTCGTTCTCGATGGCTAGCTCAAGGAATCTTGCGCTTGAACTTATGTCAAGCATAAGACTTCTAATAATTCTAGCATACAAGATTGTGAATTTAGGTTTAGTCTTTGAAAAGTTATCGAATTTTGATTGAATTACGCAAGAACTTTCGAGCCAACTAATATTTTCGGCAGTCTTGCTTGTTTCACTGCTTCGGTGCTGCTCTAACAGGGAAACGATACTCGGTGTCCGCGGCCTATTAAGATGATATGTATACCATTACAGTCGTCTTGGAACACTGATTCCGAATCTGACTTCTGTTTCTGCTAATCTCTTCAAAAATGTTATAATGGATCGCGCGGATTGTGGATGCCTAGTGAAATATGGTCGGTGCGCGAACGCTACCGGTGCACTATGGTCTAGTGGTTAGTGCGATAGCCCCATGAGTTGATGCAGTTGCAAGTTCGAATCCTTTTGTGTTTTTCAGTTTTGCATTGCCTCAATTAATCTTCTTTCGCATCATCGAGCTAAGTGAACGCCCTTGATCTTCAAAAAATGTGAAAATTCGAAAAATGATAACTATTTGCGCTAAATTGTATCCAATGATCATAGCTCAAGTAAATTTTCTCGAACAAGCTTAGCTGAGGTAATGCAAAAGTAAAAACACAAAAGGGTTTGAACCTACACCTGCATCAACTTATAGGGCTATTGCACTAACCACTAGACCAGAAAGTGGCCGCGGTACAGGCCGTTCCAATGGCCATATTTCCCTTGAGCAGCCAAACTTGGCTCGAAATTCTCCCTTAACTTCTTTCAGAGAAACGATTAGCAGAAACGGAAGGCAGATTTGAAATCAGCGTTCGAAGACGAGTGTAATGGTATGAATCACGTTTTGAAAGGCCACGGACATTGGGTATTGTTCCCTTGTAAGTTCGAAACTACTTGAAGTGACAAGCTTAGATTTTGAGCACTTATAAATCGACGCCATGCGACAGTGACCATCTATAGACCTCGATCTGAAGGTTTGGTATGCCCTAGCATCTGCCAAAACTTGACGTCCATTTAATTTTTCTGATGAGAAAACTGGATTTGCTCTACAGGTGTACCATCTCTTTTGCATCACCCATAAATTTGAAAAGGTTGGAGTAGGAAGTTGAGATTTTTTTAGGAGCTTTCTTTGGTTTTGATTTGTAGTGATTGAGGAGAAGTTGCTTCTGTTTTGCAAAAAATCACAAGTCCAAAAGATAGATTACTGTTTGTACCTCAGTATCTTTTGTTATTTTTTGGATAAAAATAAAATTACATGTTTCAGAGAATTTCTTCACGACATACCAGCATGGAATATATTTCCGTACCAAAGTCGAAATCCCATATATCATTACCGGAAGACAAAACAATCCAGGAAAAATACAGAACGCTTTTATCCGTCCAGGACGATCTGATGCTGGAAAAATGGACTGAGTTACAAGGGGTAGTCAGAAAACGAATTCCATACAACTCGATGCATATTAATTTTTTAGACATTACACAGGTTGGAGAAGAGCTGTGGTAGATTTTTATGTAATTTTTGAAAGCCATTTATAGTTGGGATCCGTGCCCACCGATGTGAAACATATATTGGGATCCATAAAAACTGATCTGTTGAGCTTGAATTATTGCAGTCGAGTGGAAGCTCGGAAAATTCTCGAACGGATATCCTTTAACCCCAGAGCTACCCTACACATACATGAATATAATTTTGGACAAGATACGTAAGTTTTCCACTCTTACGCTGTTGTTGAGTTTCAAATGAAGCTTTTTCAGTGTACCACTTATTCCCACTAGACTCACCAATATTGAAGACGTCTGGTTCAATGGTGACATCTTGCCAGCCGACTTCATAACCTTACTCTCGTTAGAAAACTTATCTCTTTGGTTATCATGTAATCGAATAATATGGAAAGATTTTGTTGTATTATTAAGGGAGTACGTAAAGGTAGTGCCAGATTATTAGACAATTGGTGAAATGACTTACATGATTCCAATTACAGAATTTTCTTGATGGTAGGACAAATCAGACAAGTTGTAATATCAATTTACGCGGGAAAGTGTTGAGGAATGTATTTGAAGTGAGGAAAAGTCTTCATTACATTGAAAAATTAAATTAGTTGTACCATTTCCGTTTTAGGACAAAGCTGATGTTGATGAAGAGTGCATGGCTAATGGACCTCGACGTGTTCATCTTATTAGCGACACACACATTACTTATATACGTTGCTTCATTGATGCTGCAAATACATGTACATAAATATATTTATTGATTTTGTTGATCATTGGATTTTGCGTTTCAACAAACGCGAGTATTGTCATTTTTTATATCTGCTTTGGACAAAATGGAGTGATATTTGAAATAAGACACAGGTATCTATTCACCTGCTGTGTCGTAAGAAATCAAAAAAAAAAAATCAAACTCATGCACTATCTTTGAATGTGTTCCGAAAGCGTGTATCTACACAGTGTTTGATTGCTAATGACTCTTTTACGAGCTCTTCAACCCATTGACGACGACGCCTAATTTTGCGTGGCGGCGCTATGGGACGACGCGATTTTGCACAACAATTGCGGCGCGGGAATTTAGTGATTATTTACGGAATGTAAAAATGTTTTGCAAACAACTACAGCCATCTTCTTGGACGACAAAGTTTACAGGTTGCAAAGGTGCAAAAACTTGGAAAAAATGCTGAATTCTGGAAAAAATACTAGACTTGAAAAGGATAAGATTTTGCAAGGGGTGTGGGCCACCGGTGGTCCACATCGTCCCTGGCGGCAAAAAGTTCGTGGGCCACCGGTGGTCCACATCGTCGTCAATGGGTTAACTATGTAATATATACAAAGTGTTTCAAAAAAATGTATGAACGTTTGATCTTTAATAACTTCCTCATATGGGAAGCTTTCGCGGATCTTCGAGTGCCATACGTTAGGGCTAGCTTCAGCTTAAATTCACAGTATAAAGTAACTCACCTACCTCTCTCAGTTACTGTAGGATTACCATAGGAATTCTTCACTAATTTTAGACTTCTGAGAGAGGAGAATCGCTTCTAAAAAATTCCTAAAAACGAAGGACGTCGAACTAAGGTTTCCAGGGATGCTGAGTCTAGTTACAATGTATTCGCTACCGTACTCAGCTTCTTACGGTGTGCGCACTGTAATGCTAAATTTTTGGCCTTTCAAAACTTTTCAAATCCTTTAATTGCAAATATTGAGTGCAAAACGTTACGAAATCAGATTTCAAACATGGTGATTTGATTCGATTGACTTCGACGTATTTGTAACTGCGAAGTTGATTCAGTAAATTGTGGGCCAAAAACTCAGCGTTACAGTACTTGCCATAAGAAGCTGAGGACTACGATAGCGGAAAATATTGTAATTGAATTCAGCATTCCCGAAAACCTTAGCTCGACGTTTTTTGATCTTTGGGATTTTTAAGAGCAATTATCGTCTGTCAGAAGTCTAAAATAGTCGAAAATTCCTACCGTAATCCTGCTGTAACTGAGAGAAACCGGTGATTTGCTTTATACTGTAAATCTAAGTTGAAGCTAGCCCTAATGTATGGTACCCAAAGATCTGCGAAAGCTTTCCATATAAGGAAGTTATTAGAGATCAAACGTTCGATACAATTTTTGGGACACCCTCGTATTTATCATTCTGTAGAACTGATTTCCACTTATTTACACCACAATCGAATCGTCTTCATGGTTCTTTCATAAGTAATACCTAAAGTAACGAAAATGAGGCAAAGAGAAGCAGACCCCGTGAGGGAACATTGCAAAGATGAAATAAAAGAAGAAGGAATCGTGGATCTCTTTTCGTTGGTATGGAATTGGTAGCAACTTTTATGCATTAGGATTGCCATTTTTTGCTCACAAAGTCCAAATAAGAAAATTCTTCCACTATTCGAATTCAAAGTGGCTAATTCAGATTAAAGTTTTGCACTTTACTGTGGTGCCTTGTTTGAAAGTTATTCTATGTAGGATTTAAAGGCAGTACATCGGCAGAATGAGACTCGTGACAAAACAAGGTCACAGGGTAGGAGCCCCCATATGGAACCTATCGGCCAAAGTCCGATCTTTCTCTGCCATTTCTAACCCCCGAAATCTCAAAGCGAAAGCAGCGCTCATCTCCTGTCCTCTCCGAACCCGCCCACCCCATGGACGAATGACTTCCGCGGTCAGAGCGCCAGCCGCAATGCTATAAGCATGAGGTCCCGCAACGACTCTGCGTCTTCGCCATGACGGGCTTCGCGTAATTTACAGTGTAGATAATCGGAAAACATTCTTCCAATCCATTAGCTGAGGACGGTATCAATGTCACGGAAAAAATCGAAGCCGCCGAGTGAACGCGAAGCCCGTCGACGGGCTTCGCGTTCACTCGTCCATGGGGTGGGCGGGTTCGGAGAGGACAGAAGATGAGCGCTGCTTTCGCTATGAAATTTCGGGGGTTAGAAGTGGCAGAGAAAGATCGGACTTTGGCCGATAGGTTTCATATGGGGGCTCCTACCCTGTGACCTTGTTTTGTCACGGGTCTCATTCTGCCGATGTACTGCCTTTAACAACTGTTTTTTCGATGTTTCAATAAACGTTAATATCTAAATTACTAGAGCGCTTTTACCGGAAGTTCCTACCGTAGTTCTACAGTAATGAAAATTCCAGTGAAGCCACTTCTAAGTTCGTTATGAATCTTCAAGTAAAAGTATTTACTGCCGGGTTTCATGTATACACTTCTGGGTTACCTTTTATTTCATACAGTACCGAACTTAGAGGTACTGCGAACGTCGTAAACTTGGGTTTGGATCCAGACGCCACCTCTCTTTTTGGCTTATTGTCCCCACACTTCGCTCAAAAAAGCTCTAGAGTTGGCCAGATTTATGTCTGCAAGGTTTTTCATATGATAGAGATACATCTGGAATACAGAAAATGCGAGGTGGGTAAAGTAAAATCTGAAAGTATTGACATCGCTTGTTGACCAATCTTTTCTTGAAATTTTTTTTATTCTTGTCCCTCTTTCTTGAAATAAGCAAGACTTCACTCATAAAAGATCGCTCCTTCTTTACCGTTCTACAGTTCTTTTCAACACGTATTGGTTTTTTCTACCGTATGCCTTCCAGCCTCAACATGACGTGGATTGGTGTGGATTGGTGTGGATTGGTGTGGATTGGTGAGGCGCCGCATCGCTTCGGGTTTGCGCCGCGTTGCTTTTCTCGGCGGCGCCGCACCAATCCACACCAATCCACACCAATCCACGTCATGTTGAGGCTGGAAGGCATACGGTAGAAAAAACCAAAACCTATTGAAAACGACTGTATTCAAGATAGGACATCTGTCTTCTTGCTTATCACTCATCTGCTCAAGCTTTATATCTGTTCAAGACCCAAGGTTATGGTAGAGAACCTAAACCGCGATGTAATCTTTGACATCTGCAAATTCATGGATCTACCTTCCATTGTCAGCTTGGCGGCTGTGTTACCTCAAAGATCTGCGGACATTTTTCGTGTGCTCAAGAAACGGGTCTATTCTTTGCGAGTGGTCAGTTTGTTTTACCCAATGGTAAGTAGGCTAATCATTCTGGTAATTTAGGAGATTGTTCCGCAACATATTTCGGTGGAATATTATGAGATGAAGAATGAAACCGAGAAGGTAATTTGACTTTTCACATGTTGGTCTTGCCGTATAAATTTTGTTCCAGGATAAATATTGGATTTTTGAAAAACTGCCAGTTCTTCCGAAAGCTATTTGGCGAGACATCCCATTCGCTATGCTGCACACGGAATGCCTTGAGATTACTCAAGTATGTATGTCTATGAGCTAGAATTCGGTACCGGAAGAAGGCAGATGTTCAGTTACGGTAAGCGCATGTGGACGCGGCGCGCAAGCGGTTAGTCACACGCCATACTGAATCCACAGATCCACTTCGCTATTGGTCAATACAGGAATTTGATCAATAGCAAACTGGAACAATTTTAAGCTTAGCGAACGGCTAGCAATAAGTTGGATAAGACTGACGCGTGCACTAGTTATGCGCTCATACCTCCGACAATAAGTGTTCGACCGCCGCGTTCGCATCCACTTCGCGACCATGAACCATCCGCCGTTAATCGGGAATAGTTCTTAAATGATTGTTTTATTTTGGTTATCCCTCTGATTGTATATATTTAGGGGGCCCAAATACCCGAAGAGGTTGAGAGAATCTTACATGAACTTGTAATTCACTCCATGTCTTTACAATTTGTTTGCCGATTGGAGGCGAAGAAAGTTCTCGAACTTGTTACCTTTACGTCAGGAGCGAGGTTAAGCATGTTTGAGTTATCGAAATCCATTGCCAGGTATCCCTCGGTCACCTATCTAGCACAAAATTTTTTATTTAGCTGTTTTGTTTCAGCGAATCTCTAATACCGCAGAGGTTATTTGATGACGGTGACGAGCTGGTATTTGTTGCCGACATGCTCTCGGACGAGTTTTCACGATTGCTAAACTCGGCTGTGCGGTACGTCTTCATCACCTGCGAACGGCTTCGGCCGGAATTCACCTCGTTGCTCAAGGAATACATCGAGGTGTGGAATACGGATGGTTATTGATTTATCTGATCGATTTTTCAATTTTCATCATGTAAAATCAGATTTAGCGGTTTCTGAGGGACGAAGTCAAACAGCTTACCTTCTCGCTGAGGACCATGAGCAGATCTTTGCGGGACATCTTTGAGGTGAGTAAACCTTGGATATTCACTAAACAGCAAAAGTTATGCCTAAAGGCAGCACCAAGTACGGCTGGTTTTGTGATAGTGATGATGCCGCAGTTGCGGACATTGCCGCGGCGCGGCACAAGTCCTTTAAATTGTTGAATAGAGCAGATATGCTACAGTATATGTTTACTGATTTTTCTGGACAACGTACTGTCCCATAAAATATGGTTTACAGTCTTTGTAAACAGTTTTTTTTTTCAAATAATTCTTGAAGGCGCTGTAAAAGAATCATATTTTGCTATATTTCGTCCATTTAAAACAAAATTATGTTGCATCTACATCACCACTCGCATTTTTGTCTAAAGAAATTTTTAAATTCAGAACGTTGCCGGCCGAGGAGAAGTGCTTGTACGTATTGGTAGTAAACAGATCGAATTCTCATATGATCGCGGAACATCCGAATTGTTCTGCTCGACCGTAGAATAGAAGGCTTTGGAATGTTGTACATTTTTGTATAAAAATTTCTTGCTTTGCATTTATCGCTCATTTTGTTGAAGTGCCAATTTTCGCTTTTTCACAGCTGGAACTGCGTAGGGACCTATTGTTGTTTTCACAAATAAGTGTACTTTTAGCCTATTTTTCCCTTTTTTTAAAATTTTTTTCGAGATATATTCCACTCAGAAAGCAAAAATTGGCATGGTTTTGATATTGAAATTGTACAAAAGCTTTACTATTCATCGCAAGCTGTCATCCAAAGTAAAGTATTATTCATTGGCCTCATTGGGTTAGCTATTCGGAAGTTCCGAAATTAAGATGGATAGCATCATGACAAGAACCATTGCTATGGCTGCAGATTACAAGAGTGACGATTGATTGAGGAGTACGATTGGCGTAATGGTATGAGGCGTTGCGCTAGCGCATGAGACCGAGGTTCGATCCTCGTCCACGGCCAAACGTGTTTTTTCCCTCTGCTGTAGCTAAAATATTACCACTCGATCAATTCCGCTCTTGCCATAACTTTCAAGAGGGTTTTCTTTGGTGACATTACATGTACATGATATCTAGCGATTTTTGAGGAAGCTGTTTTTTTTTCAAAAATGGAGATAATTTTTATTGAGCTGCAAAAAGAAGATCTGCATTTGTACCGTATCTATGATTTTGGACATAGTCCATATAAAATATTGTCGCACTTCTCCTTAGGACAACCCTTGCATGTGTCGCCAATAGTGTAGATCATATTGTCGTCGCTGAATCAAGAAGTTTCCCGACTTGGGTTATCCAACGAAATTGTACTACTCACTCATCATATTGACAGATCACATGGGTTGTTCCTTGCTTTTTACACTCCCTTACTGAACAACCGAAATTTCTCGCATCTTGACGCATCATCTGAAACTTTTTTATTTACGACATTTTGAGAAGAAACTTTGAAGATTTACATTTGCAAAAAACTGCGCTTTCTTCAGCCCTGTACTTGTGACATTTGGGCCTCGTATGTCTTCATAATCCCCATCTCTGTACCATTCCTCTATCGCCTATAATATTATTTTCTCTAAAAATGCAGTTTTCTAGTTTTTGAGTAATCATCGTCGAACCTCTTTGAGGGCTTCCTCCTTTGCGACTTTATCATATATGTAATAATTTATGCTGTAGCCTTGATCTGCGGTATAAAAGTCCGTATTGCAATCAATCTTAATTCTTGACAGTTCTCCGAGCATGTCGCAATCGTAACTCTGGAACTTATACTTAGTTATTTTTATTTTCTAATATTTTTAGCCCTTACCAGTTGATGCATTGCTTTTGCTGGTGGTGCATAATCCCTTCTGTCTCTACCGAATCCTGTCGCCACTAACCTCCTGAAGAGTTGAAAATTATGTGCAAAATACGATGTTTCTTCTTTTCTCAGATTGTCAAAGAACATTTAGATTCAGCTATTCAGACAATTGGAAGACCGAAATTTCCACCTATCCTCATATTTTGTAAAGGGCGGGCATATTTTAAGCGATTTCAGTACGACGCGATTTGGCAATTCGCCAGAAGTCTTCAGATCCAACACTAGCCAACTGCACATGCATAGTGTGTATAACTTACTTGGACTGATAAAATGCCTCATCTTCTGTACATTTGAAATGTGCCTACAGTGAGTTATGGACAGTTGGAATATTGCCAAATCGCGTCGCCACTGAGATCGCGTGAGGTATGCCCGACTCTCAAAAAGGCATTATTCAAATTTATCCGGTAGTGAAATTGTACGGAAGCCGTGCATTATTTTGGTGATTTTCTTTCAAAAATCAAACCGCTATATTCCATAATCTTTCCATGTGAATTCGAAGGTTCTGCAACAATTGAATACTAGTAATTTTTCAAAATATTCAAGGATTCATTTTTTTGCATACCAACTACATTCCCATTGTACATTGTAAATTAATATAAGTTGCACCTATATCTTGAAAGCACAACTCATAAAGAAGAAGAATAGAGCTAAAAAACTTTTCCGTCCCCACAGCTGCATATGGCAGAGACACAAAACCCGTTTTACTCGAAACTTTTTCAATAAACAAATTCACAACGTAGAGCGGGCATAAAAAAATTCTAAAAAATTCTGAATTTTTATCCTTAGAATCATTAAGAATCATTACATACCTGTAATGATTGTGCATGTCTCTGGCCATTTTTTGCAAGTAGTAGCCCATATCATCTTTGCCATGCGTGCACATGTCTTTCGGTCCGTTAATGATAGGGCTTGCTAAATTATGACTGTGTTCTAATAAGTGGTCATCATTCAGTTTAGGGCGGGGCATACCTCACGCGATTTCAGTCGCGACGCGATTTGGCAATTTGCCAGAAGTTTCAGATCCAACACTAGCAAACTGCACATGCATAGAGCGTATAACTTACGTGGATTGATAAAATGCCTCATTTTCTGTATATTTGAGTACAGTAGGAATATTGCCAAATGTCCGACAGAAATCGCGTGAAGTATGCTCGGACCTTTTAGAAGCTTGTGGCTATTTTGGGTCTTCATCTTGAATAATAAAATTATTTTTCTATCCATGTACGGCACAAAATCAGTTAAAAATATGAAATGCCAATGCCCTCAGACTAATCATGCTATTATACGATAACTCAATATGGGTTTTTTTTTGATAGACTGAATGGATGTACTGTACAAAAAAGTTAATGGAAATTTGACCTCTCAAAGAAATTGCAAGCTTAGTGTAGGGTTCAAGAGGCAGAAGTAGAGATGAAAACATGGTAATGCTAAAATTAACGTCATTATGATTTTTTCGCTCTCTCCACCCATTTTCCTAGCAAAATCATAAACTTTGGAAGAATGTCAGAGAAATAATATTTGACCCTCTTGAACAACTCATCCAGAATCGATCATAAGTTCATCTCAGTTTCTTTTCTTTCTCTCGATGTTGTCGTTTTTTCTGCGTAGGGACTCTTTTCCTTTCCAACATGTTTTTGCTGATTTAAGAATGGAAATAAGCGGCTCACCTAAGCGGCAGTCTTTTTGGCAGAGATACAAACTGCACGTTTGCATGCACGCGGAACAGGTGTCTAATACAGTTCGGCCGGTCATGTACAATTCACCACCGATTGGAGGCCTGAATTATAAGATCGCTTCAGGACCATGGAAATCTTATAGGCAATGTCCAGACAAATTTTGGCGCTTTTTGTATGCGGCGATTAAGAGGCTCTAGCTAAGCGACTGCCTAAGCGGACTCAGTTTGAGCTTCCAAGTACAACTCTATGTTCCATAACGACCTACTACTCTCGAGCCGACCAATCAGAGCCCTCGAGTACGGTGGAAAGTACGGTCTGGGCTTGATTCAAGAGTGGTGTTTCTCGACCACCAATGAATCCTTGGTACTGCCGCTTGGGCAGTTGTTTAGTCGAGGTCTCTTCAGTTCTCTATAAGGAAATCTAACTAAGTCCAGTTTTGCCTGAACATAATATTTTTATTATAAATATTTTTGTTTACTAACTTCCTATTATAGAGACACAGAAGTTCACTGCTGCCATCCATGCATTTGCCATATGAGCATGCAAACGCTGTCGATTTTGAATAAGACATCTGAAAATGACAATTTGAAGGGTGCATCTGCGGTAAATCAAACTTAATGATGCTAACCATTCCAAACTCCTTGATCGTTTTCACATCGTAAAGAACGTCAACTGAGAGGTCGACCTTCTTTGCTTGGTTCCACCAGTTTCTAAGCACTTGCTCTGTTCTCATCTGCGTACAGTTCAGATCACAAGCATCGATTACGAATCTGTAACTCAGAAGGTTTGCAGAAATATAATAATGCCAAAGTCTGACTTGTTTAAGAAAATCACTCCATAAGTGTCAGGTATATCGATTTTATTGCAAATAAACAGATCTGCAGCTCTTTCCATATTACAATCCCATTCCTAGAAGAGTTTATCACTGATTTTTGAAAAAAGCTTGCTACAAATTCTCACGTACAAGCTCGTTCATATCGGCTGCACTTGGCATATTGCCATAGTTCCAGTTGAAAAAGTCCTTTGTCTCCTGCTCGCCTTTAGCGACTATTCTTCGGTTTTCGTTGTGAAAATCCAAAACCATCTGTCTCCATTTATTTGTAATCAAGGGATTGCTACAATCGAAGTCTGAAAGCAACAAAGATTCTATTATTTATCCGTACAAAAACATTTCAAAATAGATACTTACCCACTGATGCCACACTGTGGACATTTATGGCAGCCAAGAACTGAAATAATAAATTTACAGAGAAGGAATTATAGCCGCCACAAAATATTGCATGAAAAATGAGTAATTAATTGTTTTGAATAAAATACAATAGTAAGAACCTACTAGGAAAGTAGACCACATATTCTGGAGCATCATTTAGTACATAATAAATACACTAACACATCACATTTCCAATTTAATCGATAATTACTTGCTTTTTCAATCGTTTGAAAACTAAACCCGGATCTGGAAGTTTAATCTCTATGGTTTTGCCAAATCTACAGTCATTGTAATAACCATAAATCTCCAAATCTCTCATCAGACTGAAATCCAGTTTTTGTTGCAAATTTCATTTGCTTGTTTTTTTTTTGATTTTGAAGTTTCTCAAGGGAAGTTTTTGAGCGGAAATATCGGAACCTCGACAGCAAGTCGATATGATTCCAGATCTTTTAAGTACAATTTTTTTCAGTTTTTAACATCCTTTTCTGCGATAGATTCTCTTGCCACGACCTTTTTCACTGGATAAGCCCATTATTTTAGACTTATAGCGAGAATCCTGGAGGATTTGAGTGCCAAAAAATGTTATTTCGGACTAAATTAAGGGCATAAAATTGAATTTCAAAGATAATTTTTGGATTTGTTTTGCAAAATTTAATTCATCTATTCTAAGTAGCTATATATGTAATCAATGTAATGTATTTAGATAATCCAGTACCCTATTTTCAGGTGTATTAGGTTGTAACAGAATTAGTGCAGGTTTTGAATTCCAACCGCAATAAGTCATACACATCTCATTTCTAAGTAGGTTGCAAAACACCATTCGATAGAGCAAAGCAATCTCTACAAGGTGGCAATCTTGCTTTAGCAACAACTCTGATCCAGCACAAGTTTCGAGCCGAAAAGTAAAAAGATTCAACTGTCCGAAAAATTGAGAAAATTCGTAACTCAGTTCATAAAACACCTACAAAAATTCTAACTTGCTCACGTAAACACAATCCACATAGGGCATCTATACATGCCGTTGCCGTATTTTTTTCTCTGTTAGAAATCAAGTAAACGGAGATTTTCGTGCATTTGCCAAAGTGTTGCTGTGCCGTTCCCACATAAGTAGTTGTATACTACAAAGCTGTAGAAGTACAAACGTAAATTTTCAGCTCTCTGCGCTTTAGTTCTCGAGAAATTTGAATTCTAGCTTGGACCACATGACTAGCGAAAACTGTATTCGATATTTTCCGAGAACTAAAGCTTGTAGAGAGCTGGAAACTCACGTTTATACTTCTACAGGTTTGTAGCATACAACTACTTATGTGGGGACAGCACGGCATCACTTTGGCAAACGCACGAAATTTTCCGTTTTCTTGATTTCTAACAGAGAAAAAAATTCGGCAAAGGCGTGTTTAGATGTCTTATGTGAATAGTGTTTACGCGAGCAAGTTTGAATTTTTATTGATTTTTTATGAACTGAGTTACGACTTTTCTGAGCTTTCCGGACAGTTGAATCTTTCTAGTTTTTGGCTCGAAACTTGTGGTGAATCAGAGCTGTTGCTAAAGCAGGATTGCCACCTTGTTGAGGTTGCTTTGCTCTATCGAATGGTGTTTTGCAACCTACTTAGAAATGAGAAGTGTATGACTTACTGCGGTTAGAATTCAAAACCTGCATTAATTCTATTACAACCTAATATAAACCGCTCCTTTTTCGAAATTTCGAACAAGCTACTCAGTTGCTTCACTATGTTGAAAGCGATTCTTACGCGGCACTATTCATTCAGGCAATACGCAGCACGGCATAGGGTCCTTTGGTCGCGAGATCCTTTGGCGTATTTGGGCTATTGATTTTAGAAAAAATTCCTTGCGGCAACATATCTGTTCAAGGTCTTTTTGCGGTTAGATCTGTTACGGTTATACGAGACTACGATAAATCTTGCAGCATCAACGCGAATATGGCGAAAAACTTCAGTTTCTGTAGTTCCGTAGTTCACCTCAATTCGAACATACTCAAAATCTAATTTGCGAGACTTTTAACAGACTTGATGACAGACTGCTGTTAATGCTTATTGACATACTGTATATCATCTTATACCTTGCCATCTTTTTGACATTTAATCTGTTTTTTCATCTTTAAGCGCACAATGCGCGCGGTAACAGCACAGGTCAATCCTGGTATACTGAAATGTGTATTACTGAATGCACGTAGTATTGTGATAAATTGCATTATTGTAAATCGCTTTTGATATATTTGAGTTGATCTCGTGTTTCTGACTGAAACCTGACTTAAAGGCAGTGGCTCGGCAAACCCAAACATCTCGAATTTTGGTATGGAATGTTGCTTGCATCCCAAACATCAGGACAGAGCAGGTCGAGCGCACTATGCTGCCCCTGCCTGGGAAACTGCGCCGATACCCGTGCGCGCAAGCCATTCTTACACACGCGCTCGGACGAGCTTGCGGTCCCCTTCCCATCGTTAGAAACGGCACGCCGCAATGCGTTGAACATGATGGTCCCGCAACGACTCTACGCCTCTAACCATGGCGGGGAGTGATCCACTCGTCCAAATTCAAATTGGTGTGTGCCCTTCTGAACCGCTCCGTCCTAGCGCTAATTACTCTGCCCGGGCAACGCTAACTACGTCGCCTTCCTTATAATATATAAGAGTTTTCAAGTATTTCTGAGCGTTCCAAAGCAAGTGAGGCACACGGCAATTATAGCAAGGATTTTTGAATTATGAAGACAAGAAGTTGGGAAGGTTGCATGTTTCTAAGGCCATTTCGTGATTTCTTCGCCCTTCCCAGTTTTCAAAACACCATGAAGTCTGCACATGTAAGCTGAAGAATTTACCTAAGCTGCCCATATAAAACACTTTCGAGTTTCATGGGAATCGAGATCTTGTTTGATTCTTTTGTCTTGAGAATGCCTTTGCAGTCCAATTCAGACGTCTCTAACGACAGCATAGCTCTCGCTCACCCAAGCGGCGGCAGCACCGACCAATCAGAGGCGCGCAGTAATTGAGCTGCTAGTGTTAGCGGTTCAGAAGGACCGTCTCCCTCAAATTGAGAGCTCTTGGAAATTGCTGGTTTTCAACATTTTAGTGCTCTTTAAAGTGTATTTTCGAAATCAGCGCGTCGAGTTACCCCAGGTAAGCGAAAAAACTTTAAGTAGAGGATTTGCCGAGCCATTGCCTTTAAGCCAAAGATACACTATTCTGAGCTGTTCGGTGATCTGCCATATTCTATATGTCGCACTGACAGACCGAAGCGAAAAGATGGCGGTGTAAGCTGCCTTGTCAAAGGCTGTTTCTACATCAGACAATTGACTAGGTTTATGATTCGCGTTCTGATTTATTGGCCGTGGAACTTTTCTGTTCGTCGAGCTTGAATACTGTCAACTTCGTGATCGTGTATCGTCCACTTAACTCCACGCTGGGTGACGAAAGACAACTAATTGAGCCTCTCACCAATCTTTCCAATGGAAATAGTACACTTATTGTGGGCGATTTCAGTCTGCATATTGATTGGTTCAATATGAAGCATATCAGCCCTGAATCTGAACCATTCCTTGACTCTTCATCAACGCTGAATTGAAACTGCGTGTCTTATATCCAACTCACGCTGTAATGCCTACTTCAGAAAACGTTCACGATGTCGGACCCTATCCACCTTTGGCTTCTGCAGATCATAGCATCATTACATTTGAGTAAAAAGACAACTTTTTTGTCACATCTTATCCTATACCCGATTTTGTGCACTTTGACTACGTTTCTCTCAACAAGTATTTAGCTAAAGTTGATTAAACTGCACTGTTAACGTTTATGACTTGTATCTCAGACTCTGCCAAGTCATCTATACCAGGATGGTATTGTTTGGTACTACGAAGATTAATTGCATCTCTGGGTTGATTTATCCTGCTCATATTCGTTCGCTTATTACAGAAGTCTTATTTTGTTTAGTTCACCTCAGATTAGCCCCTGTATTAGAAAGTCTGTGCTGATATCGATCTGCACCTCAAAAAGTTTCTACCAGTAGCGAGGCTTATCAAGAAGTCTTCTATGAGAAATTTGTTTAGATATATTTACCACAAGTTACAAAGTAAGCTTAGGCTCCCAGTGTTAAAAGGCTCTGGGTTATACTTGCTGTAATGATTCCAGTAAAGCAGAGGCCTTGGGTGAATACTTTGCCACTGTGTTTGCGAATCCTTTGAGTATCATCGCCTCCTCCTCGCACCCTCCTTCTCAAAACGAACTGAATTCTGTTTATTTTCAACCTGCGGAAGTGAGAAGAGGCTTGAGGCCTCTAAAACTTTTGTGTATGGAGCCGCCCTATGGCATCCCTCAGATACTCTACAAAATGTGTGAAGATACTCTCGTCAAACCCTTGCTGGTGTAGTCAATCTTTCCCTATACTTCGGTGAGATTCCCTCTCTTTGGAAGGAGGCCACTGTTACAGTCGTGCCTTGAAACTTCCGCGCTGAAAGTGTTGCCGATTTTCGCCCCATTAGTCATAATTCTGTGCCCATCAAGATTATGCAAAGAATTATTAGAAGTGAGCTACTACTTTGGTTGGAGACGTTCCATCTTGTTTCGCCCGAGCACCATGCTTCGTGCCAGGCAAGTCAACTGCAACCAGGGCTCGGCACAGCTGTCACCGGGTCAAGCTGGATATCTTTTCTGGGGCGGAAAGCAAAGGGGATATCGTTTTTGCGGGTTAGATGCCTGTATGCTAGAATGCCAGTGGCACGCCCCCGGCAAATCGCCAGCAGCGTGCCCCTGGGACAAACAAAAGCCTTTTTTACAATCAAGAAATCATATGACACCAAATTTGGTGTGTGCATGCGCGTTGGGGGACTTTATATATGGCCCAAAAATTTATGAAAACTTATGTGAATTAAAGCTGTGCTGAATTTTTTTTTCTGAATTAGCTGGCACCGTGCCAGCTGGTTGCCAGCAGAGCTGGCACCGACCCTTCGCTCACATAAGTTTTCATACTTTTCTACATGAATTGTATCCGCACTGTAAAAGTTACATACAGAGCAAAAACAATTTCAAAATGTTTTGTTTTAGGCGTTTTAGAGCCATCTGAAAATTTCTCGGTCTGCTCCGCACTCGAAAAATCTGCTCCAATCACAAAGCGCGCCCTAAGCAAAAAACACGTCAAAGGGGACTTCGTAGGAAACTTTTACGATCAAAGGGAACTTGGTTTCAGAATTCCCCTGGTGCCAGCTCGTGCCGAGCCCTGACTGCAACTAAAATCTTACTGAGGCCGTTCACAATAGGAAGTTAGCCTTGAGTTTGAGAAAATCTGTGGATATTGTATACTTCGATCTTTCCAAGGCTTTTGAAAGAATACCTTATTGCTTGCTTTGCAAGCTAGAGAATATCGGAATTCCGGTAACCTATTGACTTGTTTCGAGTCTTACTTGAACATTAGGCGGCGGTAAAGATTGGTCATGTATTCCAGAAAACTTCCCTAAATCAATGGAGTTTGTCAGGGAGCTGGCATCAGGGCCCGGCACAGATGGTTCGAGATTAAACTGGACTTCGTTTTTGAAGTTAGAAGCAACGGGGATATCGTTTTTATAAGGTCCTGGGGAAGCGCCGATAGAAAAACGACGAACATGTCAGGTTATAGCGTTGAACGTGTTCTTTTGCAAGCGCTCGAATTTTGAAACGGAAGACTCAAAGAAACAAACGGCTTGTTTACAACGCACAAACAATCACATGGCTCCGAATTTGGGCCATGTGTATACAATATTACTCCAAACTATGTTATGTAAAAGGCTCCCAAAACTTATGCCTCCTAATATCCGTTCCCGAATTTGTTGGTTTCTAGACCAACACCGAACCAACTGGGTTAGTTCGGAGCATAAATATCGGAGAGTTCACACAAGTTTTGGCTCTTTTTGATTTGGACGATCAGAACGATCAAAAATCTATCATATAGTGAAGTGAGCGAGTTAAACTATTGCCTCTCCTCTTTTTTGAGCCAAAGTAGTGTAAATCTATGCGTTGATAGATATCGCGCTCCAATCACACGCGGTGTCCTTTGAACTATGTGGCGAAAAATGCGCCGCCAGATTGTTGAGGCCACAGATTTGGATGACCTCGGAGGTCTTCGACATTCTGAGCACTAAAATGGTACCCTGCCCAATGACAGAGCCTCTAATCAACTCGAGTTTTCTTTTTCCTTTTCTGTTATATTATTAGGTTGTCCGGAAATTAATGCCCGCTTTGAATTTCAACCGCAATAAGTCATAAACTTCTCATTTCTACATAGATGTTAAAGTACCATTCGACAGAGCAAAGCAAGCTCTACAAGATGGCCATCTTGCTTTTGCAACAGCTCTCATCCACCTCGAGTTTCGTGCCAAAAACTAAAAGACTCAGCAACCCGAAAATTGAAAAAAATCGTAACTTAATTCATAAAAATCCTACAAAAACTCTAACTTGCTCACGTAAACACAATTCACATAAGGTATCTATATACGCCTTTGCCGTTTTTCTTCCTCCGTTAGAAATCAAGAAAACGGAAATTTTCGTGCATTTGCTTAAGTGATGCTATGCCGTCTCCAAATAGGTAGTTGTATATCACAAGCTTGTAGAAGTACAGACTTAAATTTTCAGCTCTCTACAAGCTTTAGTTCTCGAGAAATACCGAATATAGCTTTCCCTAGTTAGGCGGTCCAAGCTAAAACTCAAATTTCTCGAGAACTAAAGCTTGTAGAGAGCTGAAAATTCAAGTCTGTACTTCTACAGGCTTGTGGTATATAACTACCTATGTGAGGACGGCAGAGCATCACTTTGGCAAATGCACGAAAATTTCCGTTTTCTTGGTTTCTGACAGAGGGAAAAATACGGCAAAGGTGTATATAGATGTTTTATGTGGATAGTGTTCACGTGAGCAAGTAAGAATTTTTGTAGGATTTTATGAACTGAGTTACGATTTTTCTCGATTTTTTGGGCTGCTGAGTCTTTTTGATTTTTGGCTCGAAACTCAAGGTGGATGAAAGCTGTTGCAAAAGCAAGACGGCCATCTTGTAGGGCGTGCTTTGCTCTATCGAATGGTGCTTTAACACCCATTTCGAAATGAAAAGTTTATGACTCATTGCGGTTGGAATTCAAAACGAGCATTAATTTCCGGACAACCTAATAGGTACCTCAAAATGCGCTTTTTTCGCTATTTTTATTCTTATTTTGATTGGATAAGGGTATCCCTACTAATTTTTACGTCAAGAGGACTTCGTAAATTTTCGCGAGGTCATGGAGGCTTCGTTTCCAAAAATGCTCCAAACCAACGCGTGCCGGGCCCTGGCTGGCATATCTCCTTTGTTATTTTTGGTATACACTTTGAACCTACCTGATACTTTGAAAACAATGGATGTAGGCGTATAAATCTATGCAGACGATACAAAGATATATGCATCTTATGATGAAGACATCCTTGCAGTTTACGATGCATTGCAGTCATCAAATGATAAAATGTGTGGATGGGCTTCTCAGATTGGACTTTCTTTCAACCCAAGAAAATTTTCTTTCCTCCATCTTGGTAAGCTTTCCTCAACTTCGTATAAAATTGATCGAGTCGAGATGACTGCTTGTCAATATGTGAAAGATTGGGAGTTATCATTGATTGTAATTTGAAATTCTTTAAGCATATTGATTCAACTGTCAACAGGCCACTTTATTTACAATCTTTCGTAATATACAAACTCGTAATCCAATTACTGTCCCGGTTGTACAAAGCTTATGTTATTCCAAATCTTGAATACTGTTCACAAGTTTGGATTCATTCCAGAAAAAAGATATAATGAAGATTGAAAGAGTTCACACATTTCACCCGTCTGGTTTTCCGTCGTGCGAGTGGTGGAAAACTAGTTGCTATTTCAGACTGTCACCTACGCTCTAATACTTGGGCTTAACTTCTCTCAAAATTAGATGCATGATATCTGATTTGGTCTTTTGTTTTCGTATTCTTCGCATGGAAATAAAATTGAAAGCAAGTAAATTTTGTATCTTCAGACCAGTTGGTTTAAGGCTAGGCAGCTTCAATCTGCATTATGAACCTGCCATGCTACATCAGTCTAGAATATCCAGCTATCTTCTTCCGCTGCATAAGATGGCTTCAGCGCTTACTCGTTGATATTGTGTCAGCGAGTGGCGGTGAAGCCTTCAAAAAATTGACAAAAGCTGATTTGTCCTAACTTTTGAGCAGTGATACTTCTTTTTGATTGCGTTGCGTTTCTAATATGTTGTGTTCAAGTTTTTTAGGGTTTAGGTCTTTAGAGTTTGTAATTGTTATGGTTCTCCTACGCTTGATTCTGAGGCTTGATTTTCTTTGAGCACTTCGTTGTGTTTTTCTTTTTTTGCTTCTATTTTATTTTTCATCTTTCAATATTCCTCTTTCTATATCTTCGCATTTGTCCATGCGCTTCACTATCTTTTTCGTTTGACGGTTCTGTGGCACGCGATTCCGCCTGCCTCAAGTTAGTGTTTACTTTGGGCTGATTGTGGTCGAGGGAATGCGAAGAATGAATGTTTTGTTGGATTTTAGTTTATGTTAAATCAGACTTCACCCCCCTCATTGGACCTTGGTTCACATCATTGCCATTCGCTGTTTGGCTTTTTTTAACACATTCATACCTCACGCGTTAGTTTGGGTCTGGTTCCTCTTATTACTTCCGTTGATGCTTGGGTTAGCTTGTTTGGGCTTGAAACTTTTGCATTGTGCAATCTCTTCTCTCGGAGTTCTGTTTTCTCCCCAGAGTTTGGTTGGGCGGGTTTCACCAATATTACTACCAATACACCTGCTTCCAACACATACAGTTGCTTATGTCTGAATAAGAGCATTTGCTAAGAGCAGGGGGCATGAGACAGACCCCATCGAACCTTTATACCTGTGATGATTTCATAGTCGTCTAAACAAGCTCAGTTTCTATCCCTAGAAAAGATTTTTACGGGCTGGACTTGAGCTGATTCAGTGGAATGTTTGCCTGTTTTTTGTTGCTAGTTGTTTAGCGTGGTGCATGGGCACGCCTTGTGTGTATCAAATAAATGATAAATAAATCATTGAATTAGCACTCCACAAACGAAGAGAACACGAGGTCCACCAAATAACGCTGAACGAAATCACACTTGTAAGTGGCTTCTTTCCATAAGCAGCAAGCTTGTAATTTGCAAGATTTGTATAGGCTGTGCCAACCGGCATCGGTCATGCGACGTCGCGCCCGCGACAACTTGTGACAGTGCGATGTGACGCGTGCGGACTCTGCTACGCGTTAAAGCACGTCGCATGCGGCAATGCGTCCTCGCATGGCATTCTAGCGCGAGACCGATGTTGGCTGATACGGCCTATAGCTCATCACCAGAAGTGCAGCATAACTTTTGATCATATTTCACCAGCTTTCTGAGTTACTAAACACTGTGACCGAACAAATCGTCATGTCGATTTTAGATCTTCTGCTTCATTCGAACACTACAAGAGTAGGCTCTGTGAAAGAAACACAACAGTAATGTAATAGGTACTCACGGATTATTGAATGAATTTTACCCACATAGTTCGGGGCTTAGAAGTATACCGATAGTGTGGCTTTCTTGCCACCCTTCATCAGTACTTGCGAGAAACAGTAAAAGAAATGTACAAAGCAAAGCTTACGGTCATGGTGAGTAGGAGAAGATAAGAGAAGATAGAGAGGAAGATTGAGGTAAAAGCTGGAGCAAATGCAGTAATAATGACTTCATGCTGAAGTCTTTTCTCGTGACCTTAATCGTTCTCCCAAATATATGACTTATAGCCAGTTCGCACATAATTCAAATTCAAGAAGCAGTGGAAGGGTATTTGTGTGGAAGTCATAGCACGTAGAATATTGGTTCTACTACAGAATGCATGGAATAGCGCATGTATGAAATTGCCGCAGTCCCAGACAGTTTATGCTCCAGCGCGTGGCGAAGTTTTACTAATCTATCTTTAGAACCTGTATAAGAGGTCAGCTCTGATTGATTCTTGATAACTTTGTTGTCCGTGTATTAATCAGTATATGCAGAAGTATGTTTGATAACCAATGAGGATATTTGATAATTCCAATTGTAATGGTCAGTTTTATTATATAAGCTAAATTTAACAGTTAGTTTCAATTTCTATGGTAAGGTCAAGAAAGTTTGTTGTCACTCTTCTTTCTGTATTGGTTCTTTCTATTATTAGAGACTGGTCAGACTGGTCATATATGGCTCCCGGAATCCTTTCGAAATTTACTGCAAAAGGTGACATGTGAAGGATGGCGTCTGTGACCTATACATATGGTTGAACATAAATCACTTCTGGTCATCCAATGTTCTTACGTAGTTCTCTATAAACTCAAAATCAAAGATGCTAAGGTAAGGTTGGCCATTGCGGAATGCAGAATGTACCTTGACGGATTCCTCCAACTTTTGATAAATTGTCCTCTCGAGTATAAATACTCCAACTTAGTTGAAACTTCACCTGTTTCAAGTTTGTGTTCGCATATGAGAATTCTAGTCCGCTCAACCTTTGGAATTGTTTCCAAAAAAGAACTGGTTTGTAAATGTGTCGAATTCTTCTCAAAATCTTTAAGAACTGTTTTCACTGATGTCTTCATAGATAAATGTTATCGACATGTGAAATTATGATAAAATGGAAATACATGTTCCTCCCACAGGTGCAAACGAGATGATGATAAGCTCATCCACCACGTGGATGCTGCTACTAACCGAGCATCACTCATTCGCAATACCACCACGGTTGGTCGCTTCGGCTATTTTTTCTACTCCTGCCTAACTCCAATTTTGGCTTTATCATACACCATCCTCAAGTGTGACAATATTACAGCTGAGCTGAACACTGTCAGTATCTGACACTACTTACTCACACAAGCAATCAAGCGTATTTCGCATCGATCAGCATGGAAACTGATTCGTTGAGTGTCGCATCGACACAATCTGGTGAAGAGGACCAGGTTTGTTTTGAATGGATGGACTCATTTCTTGTCGACTGTTCCAATCGCAGCGTCCCTTTTTCTTACCCTATCCATCCGCAGTTAAAGCTCGCTTCCAGTGTTTCGATCAATAAGCCCGCCAGCGACGATGCTCATGGCGCGCATGCGCTAGTCGAGCACTCAGACAATCATAGGCTCTCAGCCGGCAGCCACAAAGCCACCGCGAAAACCCATCAAAAGCGCGGTGGCCTCATCGCCTCACTGTCGCTTCCCGCTGAGAACTGGCAGCGAGCGGACTGCTATAAAGCCTTCAGAAGCGAAACCGCCGCTTTCGCTTCGCGCTGAAGGCTTTGCGCTTCGCAGAAGGCTCTATAGCAGCCCGCTCGCTGCCAGTTCTCAGCGGGAAGCGACAGTGAGGCGATCAGGCCACCGCGCTTTTGGTGGGTTTTCGCGGTGCCTTTGTGACTGCCGGCTGAGAGCCTGTGATTGTCTGAGCAGGGGTACTGCGATTGGTACAAAGTCTACTTGGTCATGACTGTTGTCTTCTCAATAGGTGACCGTTGTCGAAAATCCTGAAGCCGTCACTGACCGCACATCGGATGGACAACAGGATGATAATGGCTATAGTCGCCATTTCAAAAAGAACACAACGAACACTAGCAGCAGCGCAAGTCGCTCACCGGGTCAAAATCGTAATACTGGCGGAGGCGGACGTGGCGGACGAATGAGACAGGTTAGCCTTAGCTGTTGAAAACGACTCTTGCGTACTCACATTACAATATTGCTACCTTATCTAGCGCCGCATTTATCATAAGTTTGAAGAATATCATAGTATTTGTTCTGAAATTAAAAGACTCAAACGCTTTGCATGCATTGTCGAAACAAGTTTGATCGTGTGGTTAACAAGTTTACACGTTGAATTATAATATTTGAGATCATTTATATACCATTTGGAACCAGCATGGAACAAGTTCAGATTTGTTTAGAAAACATATGCAAAGCGCGCTCGCTTCTTTTAGTCACAAATTAGATGATCAACAATATGCACACGTTGTCTAACAAACCTGAACTTGTTTTGCTCTGGTTCCATATAGCAAATTAGAGGCTTTCCCCACCCTTTGGCTATCGGTAAAAATTACGGCGGTTCTCCACTCGCTCAAAATTGGCGACCTTTGAGAAAAGCAAAGAATATGGCCTATTGAGTTGGCTTTGCCAAAGAAAGTTTCCTTTGCACGTTCAGCAGGAAGAATAGAAGAGCCTGCACTTGGCTTCCACATATGATATCGTGTATAACGAGACCGACGTCAAGTTGCTCAGGGAAGACGTGGGACAAATCCTCATGGAGACTGACTGAATCATGTTTCGAACTACATCGCCAAAGTATTCCACACAACTGCCGACCTTCTCTCTCTTCGACGCTGCAGAGCATATCAAGTACTGGGCCATAATTCTGCATAAAACGAAGACCAGGAAGAAGGACTTGCAACTGATAAGTGATTGTATCCTCATTATTCGTAGTGAGAAAGTTTCATCACGAAATTGGAGACGTTGACTTTGTCCTTCACCTATCTATCGTCCATTTTGTCCATTTATATGAGATCACCTCGACTAACCATTTTACGCCTATGACCTCCGCATCAGGAGACCATAAGCATCATCAATTGGTACTCCCCAACAGTAGCAGCTGATGAGTTAGGACTAGATGCTTTCTACAAAGACCTAAGGGAGTCGTCCGTAACGAAAAGTCCTTCTACAAGCATGTTGTGGGCGACTTCAACGCGAAAATCGGGATGCCAATGGAAAAGGAATATAGGATTGAGAAGTTTGGATATGGGCTGAAACGAAAACGGCAACCGTCTCGCTGGGCTTCTCTCCGCTGCACGACTTTTTCATGAAAATTCCATCTTCATGAAGAAGGAGCATCGCCGGTGGACATGGGAATTGCCCAACGGAACAACGCGGAGATCAAAAACGTTCTCATAGCCGAAGGTGGGGGCTTGCTCCATGTGTCAGTAATTATCCTTCTGCAAGCTCCGCCCTCTTTTTCGAGCGAAGGTGCTGTCAGTGAAAGCTGGAAAAGAAGGTCTCTCATGGTGCCGCGAGAAGGAAAGAAGTCATTTACGACGGTAACAGGCTGGAAGCTCATAACAAGTTGTGACTGACCGACGGAGGAGGACCCACCGTACGACTACGTCGGCTTATAGAAGGATTGCGAATCTGCGGAGAATGCGCTTCAGTTACCCTCGAAAAAAACTTGGAACGCATTTCGAAGACCATCAAGGGACTACTCGAGATCACTGAGGCAAGATCCGAGTGCAACCCATCTCGAGCAATTGATAGCCAACACCAGTTGCAGAATAGCTTTGCAGGAGGATCTTCAGAAATACTGGAAGCCAAGATACTAGAAGCAGACGAAGGACGACAAAGCAAGGCCGAAGGGACCTATGAATACCACGAACCGCTCGCAGGCCTGCTAAAAAAAGACGGATTTCCGACTCGTTGTCATAAGGTGATGCCTATCGCGAAAAGTTTCTGAACCTTTTCCGTTCATCAACGCCCACGCCCGTTTTTTCTATTAAAGAAGTACCACCACGGGTTCTATTAGTTGAAGTTCGCACTGCGATTCAAGCCATTAAGACATCCTCAGATTTGGAGCCACACCATCTTTTTGTCGGACCTCCGCGAGCCGGAGGACATTTCTACACTCTCGCGTCGCATTTAACGTCTTATCTTCAAAAGAAAAGGATTTCTGAAATTTTTTTCAAAAAATGTCTTTTTTCTCAAAAAGGGTGAACAGAAGGACCTTTGAAGCTACCGTCCATAATGCCTGCTGAGTATCTTTACAAGCTTATCCCCTCTCACATATCTAGAACACGATGAAGCAGCCCCAAGAACACGCTGGATTTTGTAAAGGGATCAGTTGCATGGACCACATCTAGACAGTTTCGAAGGTCATAGAAGCCTGCGGGGAATGCCGACTCCCTTCGCGCTAATCCTCGTCGACTACGAGAAAGTCTTTAACAGTGTTGAAACCAAAGCCCTGTCAGCGCTGTCGAAGAGGGAGTGAGCCCAGCTGTGAGGACATTGGCGACTCATAAAAACTGTACAACAGATGCAGCTATTTCATTGCCCCTGGCCATTTCAAAAGGAAAGGAGATCCGACAGGATCACACAATGTCGTTAGAGTTGTTCTAGCGGCTTTGCGTGAGTGATGAAGTGATGAAGTCGCTAAAAGTGGACGAAAGCGGCACATGAGTGGGTGGAAAGTTCTACTGGACCTTTGTTTTGCGTACGACATCGTTCTCTGAGCAGTGTCGTCAGAGACAATGTTAACACGTTGACGACGAGCCATTTTTTTGCGGTCTGTCCCTGTGGACGAGACGTTTCCATGCATCCCTACGCGTGGCCCATGTATGTATGCATGCATCCATGCACAAAGTACAAAATGTGCAAGCCCCGCCCCCTTTGGCAAGCTCCGCCCACTCGACCAAAAATGTCGGAAATGCCCAAATTTCAAGAATTTATGCGATTTCCGCCACTTTTGAAAAGTGGGCGGAGCTTGCCACTCAGGGGGCGGAGCTTGCCTGACGGTGGGCGGGGCCTGGCTAGAAGTTGCTTGAAGTTGCGTTCATTTACAGTCTAATCCATGCTTTTTGTGGACAAAAAGGATCCTAGTGGGAGGCATAAAAGTGGGCGGAGTTTGCCAAAAGGGGCGGGGCTAATACATGAAGTACATCTGGGCCTATGTTGATTATATGAACAAAAACTGAGAGGATTGGACAGATAGTAATGAATTTAAGGCCGCCGCGCACCATTGCGCGGCGTCGTCCACAGGGACAGACTGCCTGCCGCGCACCATTGCGCGGCACTGTCGTCAACGTGTTAAAGGCACCGTCCACCCAGATTTTCGATTTCCACGTTTTCTTCGTTTCAGGGCCTTCTCATGTTCCTGATTCCGAATATGAAGTCGAGAATGCTCGAAAACCCCAACAATCTCCATTCCGGAAAACCCACAGGCCGGCTTTCCGGAACGGTGATTGGATGGGCGCGCACAAATGGGCGGGCATGGATGGGGGAGGGCGGGCATGGATGGGGTCCTCATGCATCTTCGCTATTCCGAAGCGATTTTCTCGCTTCCGAAGCTGCGTTTTGCTCCGCGACTTGGGCATTGGATTGATAGAGGACCCTACTATTATATGCTGCCAAAAGCTCAACACCTTCAACTTAGGGTGGACGGTGCCTTTAAGGAACTCAACGAGAGAAGAAGATTTGGCTTTGAGTAAACTGCATGAAGACTGAGCTCATAGAAGACGCCCTTTCCGAAGATGCGAAAATGGAGTTGAAATGAAACCCGTTACGGAACCGTCTTCTTACATGTACTTGAACTTCGGTAAACATAGAAATAGGTTTAAGGAAAAAGGTTAATGAAGAAAGAGAGCAGGCCTGAATCTCCGAAAGAACCACCGATCAGCTGAAGGATCCGGAGCTTCGAGCCGAAATGTTTGGCTCAAACTGTTCCTTCGGCGTTTTGCTAGGCAGCTGAGATTTCGGCCGTCATTACAGCCACGTCAAAAGATCTACGGGACTGCTCACATTAGACTTGATCGCAGCTTTCTGAATACCACTCAAGGCAAGCAACATCTCTTCGGACTTCGCACTGGGGATATGGGAAGAATTTCCCCTTTTCGTGTTACGATCGAATACGTTGCGGAGGCAAAAATCTATGTTTTGGTCATCAGAGATTGGTGGACATTAAAAACATCACAATGGTTTCCTCGCGAATCAAAACACCCCCGTAGAAACCATAGAGGAGGTGGACAAACGTACCGGTACGGATGTACTGCCTGAAAAACAGCTGGATATGACTACTACACCTTGGACCTGTGAAAGCAGCCACTGGAGGGCCACCAGAAATGGTGGATATTAGAAGGGCGGACAGGTACAAATGGCATCTAACTGTTTTTGCTCCCATATCAAGAGCAGAGAGCCAAATTTGAGCTGATATCGCGGGGATTCACTTGCACGGGGCATAAAAGTCTACCTTGATTAGTTCTGCCTCATGCTAACCTTTGTCGACTATTTTTAAATCGACGCCATTTTCTCAGCGCTAGCCGATAATTAGTAGAGATGCAGCTTAGGTGAGGACGACCTGCCACAAGTAATGCACATGCACAAGCAATAGGCCTATCATTTCCTGACCATTTTAATAAGGAGGAGTCAGGCGCCACAGTCTCGAAATCTGCTTACTGCAACAATGGAGAGGGTGATGGCACTGGACTGGAATGGAAAAATCACACAAGTTTTTCTTCCACCTTTTTTTGTGTATGACTTCGTTCCTTTTGCGAGACATCACCAAATCAGAGACGATGAACACTCTTTGTAAAGTTGTAAAGATGCGAGGTAGAATTGGAAATCACCCTCAATGGACATCTTTTCACGTGTATTCAGGACGTTTGATGAACATGAGGAACGGTTGGGGTAGAATAGGAGAAAAAGAGCAGCTTGAGTCGCGTTCGGACTTCTATAGGCACCGACCAGGACGATCGAATTCATTGTTCGATTCAATATCTTCTCGGCGCTCTGTTACTCAAATTACGTTTAGCCTCATATCACAGTCCCCTCTAGAGCTCTAGCTATCATCTATGAAAACTCAAGCCTTTCTTACTCGACACAAGCAATATCTCGACCTTTCGTAATACAGATATAGAATGTCCCATCATTACGTGAGATATGTTACGAAAGTGAAACGCCAATGAGCCGTTCTCATCATGAAAGAACCGAGGACAGATGACATACAGTAAGAGCGTCAGAGGAGGTTTCTAGCGAACAAAACGCCATGAGAGGAGCAACAACACAATTATGTTCGTAGAACGGATGGACCAGCTGAGAAATCAGATGGATACGACTATCGTACCTGTACACTTGAAGTCGCCGAGATCAGCAAGAAGATGAAGATTGTGATGTCTGAAGCGAGGAACTGGCACGATTGGTGACCACTGCAGAAGACAACCTGTGGAGACACGCTATCACATTAGTATCCAAATAAGTAAATTACTCAAGACGTGGTAGGATCAGTGAACTGATTAGTCGCAGTGTGCAGTTCGCAGTCTTCTTTTGCAGAGAGCTCACGGGTAATATAGCATATTAGGTTGTGCAAAAGCCGCCACTTGCATTCCAATGTGTCGCGACTGCTCGGCGTTACAGATTACAGCCAATCTTTTCAGTTTCAATCTCGTGGCGGCATGTTTAGTCCGGGCAGATTCACACAGACTCCACCTGCTTACATGGGTCGAATGTATGGAATGGCCACACCGTATGCTAAGCTGAACATAATACTTAACTGATAATCATAAAATCTTCCTTACAGGATGGGCGTCCAGATGCCAGTAGTGCCTCCGTTTCCCGGAGAGTATTTTGAACCGCAGGGCAGCCTTTTTTCCCGTTCGTAGATTCAATCATAAAGATATGAAAAAGTCGAAGTAGTTTCTATTGCAGCTCGTTTCCGTGTAGCACCCACAACACCTATGCGCCACTTCAACAGTCGTGGCGGAGGACCAGATAGCCCGGGTGGAGGTGGCGGAGTTAGGCGTCGTGCTAAAAGCCCCACATCCGTGCCATCATCGAGCGCGGACGCTACAAGTCCGCAACAGAATCGAGATGTTGGACGAGAACGTCGAGTGCGCGAATGTAAAGAGAATCGTGACGACGCTGCAGCGACTCCGAAACCACAACAGCAAGAAGAGGCTGGTTAGTGTTAGCAAAATTTTTCAAAACATTTTGAATGAGTACTGATGATAATCAAAAAATATCGAGATTATAAACATCAGTTTCCTTTGAGCTGCTACGCCTGCAAAGAATGAACCCGTTCGTCGTGACCACCAAAAATTCGCTGCGGCCACTCCTACAAATGATCCACGCTCATCAGCGCCGCTGAGGAGTCTTCGTACGGAGGTTTGCAATGATTATCGACCGATAGCATAGACTATCATCCAAAATCTTTAGTCTGGACGTGTCACGTATCCTCTAATCTATGTCTCTCCTGCGGGCTCAATTTCTGTGATTCTCTCACATGCGATTATTATTGAAATGTCAATTGATCGATGCGTTCGTGTTGTGTGTCATGACAATTTTGCTGTGAGTGTTTTTTTTCCTGAACATCCAGGACGTATATAATGTATTTATTAAGGCATTTGTAAACGGTCGAGGCACTGCATCATGTATTCTGCATAAGAAGGCTCGAATGTTGCACACTAGGGATATGGTCTACACAAAATTTTGTGAGCTTACGTGCAGTACAGACGCCCATGAGGGCATACAGTACGTTCAAGCAATCAATCGTCTATTGCAGCTTCCACTAATGATCGACTGGCAGTGATCGGTGACGAAGGAATATTGTTTTCGATGAGCCACCTTAACGAAGCTTATCTTGTGTCTAGTCACATCAAAGGTAATTCTTGAGAGTTCTATTATAATGCTTTTTTGCCTACAAATACAGAAAAATGCAGCAGTTCGAAACCTATTAGGTGTAGCCATTCGATAGGCGTTTCACTGCTTCTATCTCACTCTAATGCTTGACTTCAGTAAGCGAGCAAAGTACTCCGTCAATCTTAGCTTGCGTCAATAACATAAGATATATATCCTGGTCACATACGAAGACTGAGTAGGGGAGATTTTTGCAGCAAATTATTTAGCTGAAGTTGGAGCGAAAGGAACACAAGACAAAACTATCTCGTCTCATGCTATCCGTAGCATCACATCAACTCGTACTGCAACATCCAGAGATTTCACCGCGCAAAATCAACTTTACAACGCAAAGCAACGCCCAACTCTTTTTCTTTTCGCTATGTAAATTGTTTTTACTCAAGACCCACTTCGAATCCAAAATAATTACTGCATTGAATCTTTGTACATTCATGTCAAAAACAACGACTGCAAAAACTGCTTTGCATGCGGGAGTTCAATCAAATAAATCAGAAACAGCCAAAAGAGGGAGTCGTTAGAGAACCGACGTCGCTTGTAGTCCCGACGAAGTACAGGGTGTCCCAAAAAGATGTGCACAATGTTGATTGTTGATAACTCTCTTACTTTCATGTCTTCTGCCGAGCTTGAGGTGCCACTCTGTAGAGCGAGGTTCAACTTTGATTTGCAGTATGAAGCGAGTCACCCAACATTCTTCATTACTGTAAGATTACGTTAGGAATTTTGAGGAGGATTTTAAGCTATTGAAGGCGGTATTTTGCCTCAGAAGAAAGCCAAGCAAGCCAGAAACTGTTGAACTGGGTTAATCGAAGTCGCTGATTCTAAATATGGAAATTACACGTCAGTACACTGTTTCTTTCATGAGTTATTTCAGGGGTAACAACTGATTTTCCAATGTTTGTCGGAAATGTAAATACGCCAAGAAAGTTCGAAAAACTGGTGGAAAGTTATGTAGTAAAATCAGCACGCCTGAAAACCTTGCTACACAAATTTTTAGATTTTTTTGAAATTATTTCATCAAAAGGCTTATTCCACAGTGACACTATATGCTGAAAGTTCATACCGTGATCTTACAGTAATGAAGAGTGATTGATGGTTTGCTCCATACTATAAATCTAAGTTTATCTTCTCTCCACAAAATAGTATGCCAAGCTCGGCAAAAGACAGCTAGAGAACTATTAACGATCAAACAGTGTGCACATCTTTTTGGGACACTCTGTATATTGATTTGATAGCGAAGGCTTAGGCGTCTCACAAGCGGGATAGCGTTCGCATAGACTTCTTGCTGAGAAAAAAACAGTTTAGGCGTGTTGGTTATGAAAGTGCATAATTCAAAAAAGAATATGATGTCCGCGAAGGCTTACGATGCTTTCAAGACGAATTCAGAAAACTTTGCTCTGCAAGACCTTATTGCCCGACTAACTTCTTTTCACGGACTATTGGCAAAAACCTAAAGCATCAACGCTGCATTGGAGGGAGCAAAAACCTAAATGGCAAATCCCAAGCCTTGTCTCGTTTCTGTACATTCTTGAAAGTTGGCGTCAGTTGTTGCTGTAATTATCCACCGACCCGCATTCATTATTGTAATATGTGCCCAATGGACGAGTGGCGTGAGGCGTGACCAGGTCGGACCGAAGTCTATCCCGTTCCTGAACAACCAAGCCCTCTAGCCAAGTCCTCTATCTTCCGGAAATAATTGGTCTGGACGGATAAAATCATTGATTTGGTAACCGGATGGGCCCCGCGAATCGTTGTAAAAGGCCTACACGCATTTAGAATCCTCTACTTTGAAGTGCAGTGCGCTCCCGACATGCCGGCAAAGGGTATTGAGACGCCTAATCATTTATCCTGACTCAAATATGTGCTCAAAACATGTGAATATTATGACAAAACCAGATGATGGCCATTCTTACAAAGATAACCAAAAATTTAAAAAAACACTGAAGTGCAAATCTATCTCAGGTCCATCTGCAGTCTCATTGGAAACTCTAGATTTCTCTTCGGGTCATCTTGAGAATGACTTTTCTATTCGGTTGTTTTACCATGAAGCGCAAACTGGCACTCAAGTTAGTTCCAAATTTTTACTTTCGAAAAAATAGTATTTATGTCTATGTTAGTTCACAGTCATGTCGAAGGAGATCGTCCATGAGGCTTCATATGATCGTAAAGCGGATGGCTCACTCTTGATGCATATCAATGGTGCGGATCAAAATTTAGTGCTTTTTGTCATGTTTGATTTTGACTCCAGGCATGTCCGTACGTCAAAGTCGCAATGGAGACGTCACTGTAGACGCAAGACCTCGCGTAATCCAGTGCAGCCCCTCGACAACCGCTGTATTCGTGCGTAGTTCCTATATCGACATGGGAGTGCAGGTAATGTTTTACAAATTTGTGTTAAGATTCACATCTTCAGAGAAAGGAGATAAATGCTTTGTTTTTCCGGAGGCTGTGAGATTACAATCGGTGTAGTGACTTTTCCTAATCAGATAAATTTTCATTACCTTTGAAAATCTTACCTAGTGCCCATTACGAAACCTGAATTGAAAGAGAAAACGCTATTACCTTTGACCGGGTCCAGCTTTGAGCTGCTGAAATCCAAGCGTTGTGCAGAAAATTAATTTCCGATAACAACTATTTTGCTTTATTTTAGGAAAGTGAGAAAGCATATGTAAAACGGGGACTGAAACGCGTGCATGTGTCCCGATCCGGTATGGTCGTTTCCGATGGGAACTGCATCACCTCAATGGATCACTTCGGACGAATCGTTAGCAGTACTTGATTACGCCGTCGCTTCCATTGATCTTCTTTCTTCTCCGCTGATTTTTTGCTTTTGTTGAGACACCTATAGAGAGTTGTTGATTTTAGAGATATTTATTGGTTCCCCTTTTTCTTGTTTAATCCATTGAACTGGTGTGTCTTTTGGTATCTAATTGTTCAGCCAATCCACAGTTCAATGTGAGTCTTGTTTCCCATACTGTAGGCTTCCAACTCGGATGCGGTGGAAGTTCCCAAACAACCCATGCCTTTCCACCCGTACAACTGAGTTTCCCACAAAAGAGCTCCTCGTAGGTTAGAGCTGCTCCCGTACTTGTTCCTCTGGGTTTCCATCCAGTACGCCACAGTAGTAACGTTATGCCCACATTGATGTCTGTATTCGAACACACCAATTTGTCTCGTCATTTGTATTTAAAAAAGCGTTTTATATTGTTAGTGAACAAGCACAAAGCATAACACATCACGATAATCAACGATGAGTGTCTTGTTGCCTCTCTGTTTCCACCTTTATATGCAACCTCAGCGAAGTCGATGATGCTCATCGTATATCGTAGTAACAAATAGTTAGAGCAACAGATATTTGATAGAAACATACTGACAGCAAACTGCTCTAGCCGACTTTGTTAAGGCTATCGAAGCATACGTGTTTGGTAGTGGCCTAAGCAACAATGCCCTAAAAAATCACTTACGCGTACTAATAAGGAAAGCTACCTAACTTGGCTCGGCCTTTTGGTAAAAGGCATGTATATATTCTGAATCAGCTCCAAATGCTGATTCCAAATATGTTATTTCTAGCTGCCACGCACCATTCCGAAGCGAGTTATGGGCTTTTTCCTACGCAAAATTGGTATACTACTGAACATGAGAAGACTGGCTGTAGATGAAAATCTGCAAGAAAAAGGTGCTGAGGTAACGATATAGTATAAATCCATCTTTTCTCACCAATAAAAAGCTTGAAGTTGGTGTATAAGCATTTAAATGATGATGATGTGATGTCCGTGAGTCGATGAGCATGCCAATTTTACGCAGAAAAAAGCTCATCACTCGCTTTGGAAATGGTGCGTGGCAGCTAGGAATAGCATATTTGGAATCAGCGTTTGAAGCCGATTCAGCCTACATATGTTCCTAGCCAAAAGGCCGTGCTAAGTTAGGTAGCTTCCCTTGTAAGATTTCATTCGCATCATAGCGAAAGTAATGTGTTGAAAAATTTTATAGAACGCGAACAAATCAAGATGTAATTCTTGAGGATGGATACGCAATACACAATAAACAGAAGAAAATTCTTGATTCCGAGAGCAACAAATGAGGGACAAGCGAAGGAAAACGAAATGTGCAACAAACAGAAGATAGTGCAAGCGCTTACTCAGACAATCGATCGGACCCCTCCGCCGGACCCTCGGAAACTGCCAGGGTCGCGCCGGACCCAGTTGACCAATGAGAGAAGGGCAAATGGGCGGTCCATCGCGGTGGCATCACTGGCAGGCAAATGGGAGGCTTCTCCGGCCCTGCTGCAAAGGTCCGCCATTTCTCCGGCGCGACTCTGCCAGATTTGACGGACTCCGCGCCGCAGAGGTCTGCGCGGCGCGTGTCCGCCAAATTTGGAAGACACGCGCCGGAGAAAATCGGAGGGGTCCGGAGCAGAAATGGGAGGTATCCGGAGCAGAAAATGGGAGGTATCCGGAGCAGAAAATGGGGGGTATCCGGAGCAGAAAATGGGAGGTATCCGGAGCAGAAATGGGAGGTATCCGGAGCAGGCTGCGTATCGATTTGGCGCGTCGTTGCAAATCATTCATTGCGGCATCAGGCCTAGGGCATAGTGTCCACGATACCGTCGCGCTGCGATTTCTGAATGACAACTGTTACGCACCCCATGGATGATCCGCTCTTTCGGAGACAGAGGAGTAATGTTGTCATAAGGTATTTATGAAGCTGTTAGGGCTGTAAAAAGTGGGGTGGAGGACATTAGGTCGCCGAATTCGGAAGAGTCCCGCGCGGATTCCCTGCAGGAACGCATGTCCGCGCATGTACAAGGGTGCGTATTTGTCGCAAATGACCGCGGGGACCGCCCTTTTTCGGCGACCTAATGTCCCCCACCCTAAAAAGTGTAATAACGTTTGATCTATTCAGAAATATTCATGAGGACTATGAGGTCCTACATACTGGATTTTGCAAGACTTTTGATGAGTAGCCGGGCTCGGGTGTACAGGGTTTCAGGGACGATTTTCCAGTAAGATTGCTGTGACAACATTACTAAGCTAGTCACCATGTCAGTCCTGATGAATTTTTGGCGAAGTTTCATCACAACTAACACTGGAAACTTCCATAGATTTTAGGTCAGTTCTGATGCTTCATTGCTATTCGTTCTTGGATGATTTTCAGTTTCAGTCGATGTTCTATTACAACCTTTATGCCCATGTACATACCTAATTTTACCGTTTTGTCTCCCATGATGATCGGTTTCAAAAATGAGCTTTCCTCATTGGGAACTATTGTCAACGATGCTGCCAAAGCATGTCTAACAGTACGTTGAGATCTTCAGAAGTCCGCTTCATCATGCTTTGTCATTGATTTCACTCATCTTTTAGATTTATCTCACCAAAGGTTCATCTGAAATGTATACAAAGCTTCCAAACTCTGGCCGAAATACAGTTGTTATGAATTTTGGAGACCCATTTATCACAAGAAACTCTGCCATAGTAGTGCAGCGGTTTGACAAGCTCATTCCTAGGTGAGTCACAGTCAGCCCTTGCATTTTATTCTATACTTCTTCTGTTCCTTGCACGTTTCAGTCACGCAATATCTGATACATTCAATCGTAGGTTAATGGATTATAATGTGTTCTTAAATGTGCCTCAGTATAGTGCTTTTGCATGGAAGGATATGCCTAGCTTACTGCCCTACTCTAGAAAAGTGAGTGTACTTTATATTTCCTTTTTTGTCTGCCGATTCACGATTTTTCCATTTCTTCCGTATTTATTTTCGTGTTTTTGTATAAATTCTTACTGAAATAGCAACCAAGTGGTTCAGCAATCTATCTCTGAATCTGGGCAATCTTTTTTGCTCGAGATTGAGCGGAAAGAAACGCTGTGATTCTTCTGGGCCGTAGTCGGCAGAAGTGCTTTCACAAAAAGTCTTGAGTCTTCTCGTTAGAGTTTTTTCTCTTGATTGCTTTCGCAATTGAGAAAATAGTAAGAACCATTTTCTAGGCACCTCGACTGCTTCTGGGAGCCATCACAGCTTTCATGCGTTTATTCCATGCACCTACAGCGTACCTAACAGAGTAGATTGAACAAGCATTGTATGAACGATTCGCTTGGACATTTTCACCTACTGTTGTTCTCTTCTTGTGTCTTTGACGACCACTCCCCTAAGCTGTTCAATGTATACTTCCGTTAATATGAGGATAGACCCTCTCAAAAAGTAAGTGATGTTCTTAGTGAATGTTTTGAACCTAGATTTACAGATATAAACATTCATTCAACCAAACTTCAGAATACTTTGTCAAAATTGAACGATCAAAATTGAAGATTGAATGAAACCAAGATTGAACGAATCTTCATGGTTATTTGCTCGCAGGTGGAATGCTTATCGAACACTGCAGGATGAAATTGCGTTTAAATGGCGTTCTTTACGTGCAATAAATTGCCCGTTCCCTCACCCTGTCACGTTTTGAACGTTCGCTTATTGCTAATCTAAGGTTCACTCTTTTACACCAGTGAGTGTGAAATGATTAACGATATAAGATGATTTTTCGAAGAAGTTTGAAAAATTTGAAATAAATGTTTAATCTCTTCGTTCTTTCTCCTATCTTCTATCCACAAACGCTAGGGGTGAGAGGGAGGGGGTAGAGTACGGGGTGAGGGTCGTGCTGAACTCCTACCCGGGGGGGGGGGAGGAGGGGGGGTCCTATTCGGCTAATTTGGGTGGGGTTTAGAGACAAAATTGGGGTTTGGAGCTTAAAGGCAGCGTCCAGGCAAGTCTGGACCTATGGGGATTTTACATGGAAAGTACTTTTGGGGCCCTAACTAACCCACTACCCAACCGGCAGCTCAGGTAGTGCTGTAACGCCTGAGATATTCTGCTCGAAACTGGACCCCGCGACCGTGTTTCGCATGGATTCATGGCGCAAAGCGTGGACCCTGGCGCGAAACTGCCATGAATCCATGCGAATACGTTCGCGGGGGTCTGTTTCGAGGGGAATATCTCCGCCATTAGAGCACTACCTGAGCTGCTGCTTCGGCAGTGCCTTAGTTAGGGCCCCAAAAGTACTTTCCATGTAAAAGCCCCATACCAGATCTGCCTGGAAGCTGCCTTTAATTAGGGCTAATTACAGTATGCCGCGATCGGGGGGCTCCGGCGCACAAAATCGGGGGGCTCCGGAGCAGAAAATGGGAGGGCTCCGCCGGACAAATGGGAGACCCACCGCTGGGGATACGCCGCGACCCTGCCACTTCTCCGGCGGAGGGGTCCGATCCGCTGTCTGAGTACTTGTCTTCATCTTGACTGCATCGTCTTTTTATGTTGCGCGGTGGTAATGGCTATGCGCATAAAAATTAAATCATTGTACATCAACAAATTCCTTAAAACAACTGCGTTGGATATTTTATAGGATCTTGCAGTTGACGTGTTTTTGTTCTGGCACGATATTATGCAGCGTTTGAGAAGGCTGGGTCTTGCGTTCCCTCTATACCCTCTTTTGGTTGGTAATGTAACTCTGGCGAGCCAGACTTATGAGGCCTCGTTTATCCTCGCGCGATTGGAAAAAATCACTATCGCTGGCGACTTGATAGATATTATTACCTAGTTTACTGCACGTAAAACTCGAATGCACAAAGGCAAATTCGTGAGTTGGCAGGTATATAGAATATGCTTACTGGGAGTGTCTTATTTTTACGAAGAATTACGAGCCGTCATAAGAGAATCGTATCGCGCGGGTATAGCCGATGCCCAAGGCGGATGTTGCACTTCATCGCATAAGTTGGAACAGCTGGCTTCATTAGAAAATACGACCTTGCACTTTACACGTGAGGAGATTTAGGGAGATTATTTTTACGCTGATCCACATTCCACTGGGTGAAAGGGTTGTTTAGATGTTTCAATGTTGAGCTCATACAGTCGAGTAGTTTTTCCGCTTAATATAGTGTGCCTGCACTGTAGGTGAAATGCAGTAAAATTTTCGCGTGAAGGAATAGCTACGCCTGTAACGCTTTCCAACAGCGCGCGCAAGTGCCGGCTTGGCTACTGGCTTGGCTAAATATATATGCGCAAATTTTACCGCATTTCACCTACAGTGCAAGCACACTATATTAGGCGGAAAATCTACTCGACTGTACTTAGTCACTCACAAACTTAGATGGTCGGCTTCATGTGATGTGCGGGCCCCAGTACAAGAGTTGCCATGATCCCTGCTTCCGATATCTATCATCTGCGATTTTCGTCGGTGGCTCCTCGAATTCCAGGGGCAAAAATCGTATCCAGCCGATTCTCCAGCTGGTTCATCCGTTCCACAAACACGTCTCCCGGGTGGAGGAACGAAAACTTCAATTATGCACCGCGGACTACTGGTCCTAACCCGATGTACAACAATAGGACGAAAGGACCAGCAGCGCGCGGAGGGTACCTAACTGAGGTGTTCGTTAATCTGCCTCACGCCTGCCCATCTCGTTGAGGTCTTCCTCAGAACGTTTTGCTTCGCGAGAATTCAATCCGATGTTTTTAGTGTCCGTCGTGTCTGTTCTAACCTAATGTGACCGGCTCATTGATGCTTCGCTTTCGCAACGTAATACGCTGGGTCACGAAGACGGGACAATCTTTTTATATCCGTACTGCGAAGTCCGACAAGATGTTATTTGAGTTGGGTCATCCACAGAAAACTGCGCTCTAGCGCTCTGTGAGTGGTCCTTGGAGCTTTCGACGTGGCTACAGTATCAGCCTTTGTCTCAGCTGCATGACAAAGCGCTGGAAGAACGGTCAAGTCGAACAGGTGGGCAGGAAGCTCCGGCTCCCTCAGTTGGTCGCTGGCTCCCTTTAGAGGCGTGAAAGTGGCCCAGGCTGCTCCTCTTCTCCTGTTGATTCTTTCCTCAAGTCGTTCTCCATGTTCATTGAACGTTCGAGATACACGTAAGAAGACGTCTCCATGATAGAAGTGTCTTCCAATTCCATTTCCGCATCTTCGCAAAGGCCGTTCTTCATAAAGTGAGTCTTACTCTGTGTTTCTCGCCATCCAGTCTTCTTCCCTTCTTTCTTTAGTTCCTTCAGCACCGTCTCCGCTTCAGTGATACTGCTCAAAAGAAATACGATGCCGTCCGCAAAACGAAGTTCGACAGAACCGATCAACCCGTACGCCTCTCTCGCACTTGTCCGGTGACTTCATCACCCACTGCAAGGCCGCAGTAAACACCCTACTGGGATGGTCAGGGAGCGATGGAATAGCTAAATCTTGACGCCTATAAGGTATCGGTTTTCCCTAACTCGCAACAGCGCTTGATGGTCAAAAATGCTATATATTAGCCATAATTATGAAAACTTGTTCGAAACTTTGAAATGATAAATCGTGCGAAAGTTTGAACTCGCTTTGAGGCAATTAAAAGACTGCACATTATTGTCGCAGCCTCTATAAGATAGGGGAAAGATATTTCATCAATGATTTTATGTAGTTCTGTTTGTTAAGAACGAATTTTATTTTCTCTTGAATTTAACAGAAAATTGAATTGGAATTCATAATGAATGTTCAATCTTTCATATTCTTGTAGCGAGTATGATAACTATGTAGCTCCACTTTCAGTACCCGTCGCCGTTCCTGATTCCTTTACTTCTGTTGATTCTTTGGGTTTTGCTCCCGGAGCTAAACAACACGATACACAAAAGTGAAGCATCCAAGCTGTGATACCTTCAACAATTTCGGCTCGTTCACTGGCTTCCGCCTCTGCTTGCTCTTTGAGTAATTGTTTCTGCCGTCGCTTTGCCTCCTTTCCATCTTTTAGCATTTGCTTGAAAGGACCGAGTCCTGCTTTAGAAGCTAGTGGCAGCAACATATCATATCCTTCCTCTATCATCTGCAACGCACGAATTATTCGGCAGTTCAGTAAAAAAATTTCAGAAGCTGTGCTTGAAGTTGATTCTATGAAAAATTTTTTATCACGAGACCAGTACAAGAACTGCAACTACTTACCCTTCCAGCTGGGGTAAATTTCAATACTAGAAAGCCGACGTAAATAGAAAAAATCACTGCCGCTGTCGCCAGTGAACCAAGGGCAAGGAAAAGTCCAACTGGGATTCCAACTAATGCTATAGAAGCCATCTAAAATAAAAAGACAATTTCTGGAAGTGGGTCACTGATTGTCTGATATGCATTATAAAATTTGATTATAAATTCGTAAGTTTGATTATCAAGTCTTCCTTGTCATGGCAATTTTTCCGCTTGAAATCGAGTGCTATGTACAACTTTTCCCGCATTTTGAATTTTCCAAATTTGGTAAATTATTTTAGACTTGTTTTGTACAGCTCGTCTACATATTCTATTCTGGTCCATAGCGTATGGCACATTTACTGTGATTCAAGGTGTCACTTCTATGCAAATCAGGAAATCATTTGATAAAACATTGCTGCATTATGAAAAAAATCATAAAAATTTCATACTTGCCTTGAAAGCGACCAAAATCCATTCCTGAAATGTCAGAAAATCCGACTTTTCCGTGGCTTTGTTGTACACTCTTTGTGCCAGAAACGTAGGAAATGCGAAGAAGATAAATAATGGGATTCCAATCTTAAATTGGGAAATAAAATGTGATTAATGTCTGGGGAAATTGCAAAACATACGAAACAAGCAAGGAAGAACACTGGAGAATAGATAGCCAAAGCAAAAGCTCGCAAACTTATGGCCAGATTTACCCAAAATAGACCACGTTCAATATCATCATAGCCAACGCGACAAGTCTGACCTAAAACAACCATCTGACCCATTGTGTATCTGCAACAGAAATCGATATATTGATTACCTGCAAAATGCGTGATGCTTTCTATGGGGTCCCCACATTGCCAACAAAATCTTGTTCTACAGCGTAAATTGGCGCAAGTCACATAGCTACAGCCAAATTTTTCCGTGTACATTGACTGAAAAGATACAGTATTAATCGATGTCCTGGATCGATATATTGATTAGTGCAACCTTGCACAGTGGGCATTGTTTAACCATGTCATTTCCGCCAAGTGCATAGTAGATATTGTCCTTATTATGATAATACTGTAGCCACTGACGATGATCCAATGTCATGTATAGATTCAGGCCATCCTAAAGAGACAGTGGTTCAGAACGGGCAAAGGGTGTCTAGATACTGTATGGATACTGTATGCTACCGTAGTCATGTGACTTGCGAAGAATTGTGCTACACGACGCCATAATCTGCTACATAAATTGGGCAGTGAGGGGTGGGGGTGGGGGAACGAAGTCCGCCAATTTGGGTGGCTTCCTACAGCAATACGGCAACTCTGCAAAAGGGCCAGTTGCCAGCGGAGAGGGTTCAAAACTGGGGAGTTTGTTCCCCTATTCCAGTGTATGAGTGGGGAGAGGGGGGGGGGGGGTTTCGTGTGCCGCTCATAGCGAAAACGCGTCGTGTCACGCGTCGCATCTACTGACCATGTCTTGACGTTACGGTAGAATGTGCGAAAGGGCCATTTTCCTAATCGATCAAGATTCCATTCCTGGTTTTGGGAATTGTTATGTTCAATATTGTTTATGAGCTATCTTTGCTCGTGAACTAATTTTATGGTGTAAGTACTCGATTGATAAAAAATGGGTGAGGACCAGTTTTCGCATTCTGACAGATTAGTAGAGCTCAAACTTACTTCCTGCTCGTCTAGCACAGCATTTATATCATTTTCATGTATCCTCGTTGGGCAAGTTAATCCCACACATTTTATCCGTGCTTTTGATTTGTCTCTTATCCAAAACTGTAAAATCAATCGATATTCATGTTTTTGATGAAACTCAATACGGTTGATTTACCTTTAGATGGTCTAATATACATGCTACGCAGCTGACATGGCCACATTGACGAAGTACTATTCGAACACAGTTTATCTCACCACATCGTACGCAGTTATAACTTTTCGGAGTGACGGCAGCTTCCTAAAAATCGATATATTGATTGGAGTGACTCTCATTGCACGCAAGAAAGCTTCTTTTAAAGTGATAGCCCTACAGCGGCTCCTAAATGAGCAGGATGACTCAGCGGATGATTAGTGTTAAGTGTTGAGCCGGAGAACGAAGGCCTATATTTCGTCAAGTAGTCTCGAACGCGGCGGTCGAACACAATCATCAATGGAGCGCAATAGTAAGGGTCATTGATAGTTCGCGCGCAGCGTTAGCGAACGCAACGTCTCGTAGAGACATTCATCCGGGATTAACTTTGAACATGTAAACGAACAGAGTATTCAACTCATAAGTTGCCGTCGTTATGATGTAAATACACGTGCATTTAAATAACACCCTCAATTATGAAAAATTCCGCTGAGAACTTTGATGCTACCCAGGCTATTGAGCTGGACAAATAGTTCATTACTTGAAGCTGTAGCCATTCTTAGTCTCATCGAACATTTCAGCGAATTCTAGCCTCTTTTCATCCCACTTGTAAGCTTTGATATATTTTGATGTGAGTTTTGCATGATTCTATGCTTCCGTTATTGTGAGATGTCAGGAGAAAAGAGAACAAGATGCTCCACTGCCTTGCTAGAACCACAAATCACAATTGGATCCATTGTAAGCTTTGCCGATCAGATTTGTTCAATTAGACTGTACTTTTTCTAACATACCTGCTCTTACAGCAACATCAGCAACCTGAACCCTCTCTTACCAACTTCACAATAACATACAAAGATTACCTTCTGCAGCATTTGCACTTCGTCAAAACTCGACCGTTGGAGCTCTCTGTAGTGGACGAAATAAAGTGCAGAAACATTGGTTGATTACAAAACAACGGTCTGTTTTTGTTTTCAAGCTTGGAAGTTAGTTCATGAGAATGATTACGAATGAAGTGTAGTCTCCTGAGTTTGGCTCACCAAATGTCATATAGTTCTTAAGGGCCGGGCATACTTCATGCGATTTCAGTTGCGACGCGATTTGGCAGTTTGCCATAAGTGTTCGAATCCAACACTAGCAATCTGCACATGCATAGTGTGTATGACTTACGTAGATTGATAAAATGCCCTATCTTCTGTACATTTAAAATGTGTTTATAATGATGATGTCTGCATTTGTTTACATGTCTTGTTCGTTTCCACTGTATTACTAACTTCTTGATGTGTCTTTTTTTTATGGAACGCCTTGAGCGTACAAATGAAATGAAATGAAATGAAATTATAGTGAGTTATGGACAGTTGGAATATTGCCAAATCGCGTCGCGACTGAAATCGCGTGAAGTATGCCCGGCCCTTTATGCTGGTGTATGTACGCGTGTGAGGTAGCATGACAGAATTTCAAAATCATTTTCGGGAGTCAGTACTTAAATCTTAACAAGTTTCAAATACTTATTTCTCATCTTAAATCAGAACAGTCGTATGGAACTTTAGCAGTTCTTTTCTAATGGATATGCTTGCCGTCCAATAAAGCTCACGTTCTCTAAAATATACAACTCACATGGAACCGAGATCAGGCCTCGGCAGAGCTCGCACCAGGAAAATTTTGAAACAAAGTCCCTTTCGATCTTGAAAAATTCGTGAAATGTCCCCGACCCTAAACCCTAACGTAAGACCTCAAAAAAAGAAACGTCGACTAAAAACATCGCAATGTTTGTGTTTCGGCCACAAAAACTGCCAGATATATCCTCTTCGCTTTTTGTCCCAAAAACGATATCCAGCTTGACCTGGTGCCAGCTATGCCGGGTACTAACTGAGATGGACGAAATTTTGTTCAATTCTTGATCCAATTAGACTGAAAAAAAATTGTGAAAGATTGTAAGCACTAAGTGCATAGTTTTACCAGCTGTGCTATAATTATATAATAGTTCCACTGATCGCCAAAAATCCAATACGCAAAGAATCCAAAATCAATTAAAAATGTGATCAGCATAAATAAGCTGTACCTATCACAATCACGACAATATCGCTGATTAAAACTTGTCTGCCGACGATGTTACTGTTGGAAAATTTCAAGCTACTGATTATACGACAAACGGACAGGTTGTATGTCACAATTTCGTAATTTAAAAAATTAGTTTTAGCGAACTTGGTCTTCAAACGATCTACAGTACGGTGAAACCATTGGAGATCAAAACAATTCGATGCCGTATCGCACAGTTTCAGCCGATGCCTACAACGACAACCCCAATCATTTTTCTTCATTCGACAAATGTTTACCCTCACCTTTACGTCTCAATTTATCTTTCTTATAGTTTATCACAGTTACCAAGGTGCTGCTATATGTTTGCACTTTGTTTCACTTCACCATAACAAGAGAATAAATGCTTTGTCCTCCACATCATTATGCCACTACTTTTATTTTTATGTGCAGATGTGATGTTAAATTGCTTCGGTTGAAGTAGAAAGGTATGTCACAAAAGTATATAAAGAGAAGCTGGTGTATAGTATTTTACCTTTAATTTCATAGCTTAAAGAAAATTTTTTGTCTATTTTCAGTATTATTCTGAGTAGTGTTTGCAACAGCGGTGTTTGAAAGTTTGAAAGCGATATCGCTAATTCGCAGAGCCTTTCACATATTAAGCCAGCTGCGATAGAATGTCATTGTCTTATAGGCAGTGTCCAGGCAAATCTGGGCGCATGGGTTTTCCGCCTGAAAATTGATGAGGGGGTCCTACAAGACACTGCCCAAGGGGCAGCGCAAATTGTTCATTCACGGCTGAGAAATCCTTCCCCGAAATCCCCGCGCCTGCTCCATGACCGTCCAAAAACGGCTTCGCCCACTTTAACATTATGTTCGCGCTGGGACCCATCCTAAGTGTTACGGTCACGGCGCAGCCGCGAAGTATTTGGGGTTGGATTTCTAAGCCGTGAATGAACCATTTGCGCTGCGGTTTGGGCAATGCCTTAGCCAAGGCCCGGCGGGGGTGGCGCTTTCACAAGCTGGATATCGTTTTTGGCCCGAAAAAGCAAAGGAGAAGTCGTATTTTGGGGTCCGGCGCGGAGCCCCGGACACCAAAATACGACTTCCCCTTTGTTTACCGATAAACAATGCACATATCATTCTTTGTTCATCATTCCTTGTTGATGCTACTGTCCTATGAACTTAGATTCCAGCAACGTGAAGATTCTGTGCTCCGATCGCTAGCCTGCCCGCAGGCGGGAATTCAAATCGCAATTCTTGTAAGAGGAAAATAACAAAATGGGCTCGTTTTCAATGCACAAGTAACGATATGGCACCAAATTTGCTGTGTAGTTGGAGGACCATGAGCACAAAAAAAGTATGGAGAATTATGAGATACTTATGTGAATTTAAAAAATGATAAGTGTTTTTCGAAATTAGGTGGCTCCCGCGCCACCTGGGAGCCACCTGGTGTGGCTCCCTGCTTCCCTTCACATAATTTCCCGGATTTCTTTGCATAAATATGGACTAGGTCGAAAGTATTACTATATGTTCAAATCCGCTTCCAAAACCACCAAGGCACCGCTTCGATACAGCCCCAAATAGGGTTCACAGCGTTATGATCGGCCTCGGAAAGCGCGCTCCAATCGCAATCGGTTATTGTAAATTGTAAAGTTTCGCAGCTGACTAATAAACGAGTAGTATCTTAGATATATAAACGTCAAAGTTTGTGCAAATCTTGACCCTATGTTTTTTATACCTTTGCGGATGAACCCATTGAGCTGAAACCTTGATGACCCGGGTGGACCAGGAAAGCCAGGTAGTACTACTATAATAAGCGCTGAGGCCGCCCATCTTATTATTTGTGTATATCTGTTTGTCAGGGACTTACGGGGGTCAAAAATAGGGTCAAAGAGGAAGTCGTAAGAAATTTTGGCTTCAAAGGGGACATCGTTTTCAAAATTCTGAAATGCCACCTCCTGCCGGGCCCTGGCCTTAGCTAGGACCTTCTCATTAGTTTTCGGACAAAAAATCCATATGCTCAGCCTGGACACTGTCTATAAGCCAGTTCAAAGCCGTTGTCCAACTGTGACCAATCGATATATCGATCGGCGCCAATGAATTGGATACGATTCGGCCTCCACCTATGCAATGTTTCGACATCAATTTTCCAAAAAATAAACAAGTGTGACGTTTCGAACTCTAAGAGGGCGTATATTCCAGTAGAGACGACTCATATAGTGCCCCCGCTTGGGCGACAACGTTTGCGAGGAAACAAATGCGATGCTTGTTTATGCCGACAATTTGCTTGCGACAAGCACTCAGATAACCGCCGGGGGCAGGCGGCCATGCGAATTTTGGACAAGCGCGCACCGGAAAAATAGTTCGTTGATTTTTTGCGGCCCGCTTGCAGAAATTTGGAAGAAAGTTGGCGAAATTAAAGGCGAATGCTTGAAGAACAATCGCGGTTTCTTTATGGATTAGCTGCGGCGCAGTGGCCGCATTCTCGCGGACTTTCCGCGAGAATATGCAAAAATTTCGGGGGCCGCACGGTCCTTTGTGGAGGACCGCGCAACCCCCAGGTACTTTCCGCTGAGAGAAAGTACCTCAAACTTGAGTAATTAAACCAACGGTGACACCTCTGCCACACAGAGTCTTACCTGCGCTCGACGTACGCCCGAAAATGCCTAAAAAGAGTACGAGCGCTTGCTGAAAGTTTGGGCAGCGCTCGCTGAAAGAAATTATTTGCCGAGCGCTTGCAAAAAATGCTGTATTGCTGCCCGCTGGCAGAATATGGAAGTGCCGCCCGCTGAAGGTTTGGCCATGCCCCAAAACTCTGCTGACCGCCTGCAGAAAAGCGCGAGTTTGCGGACCGCCTGCCCCCGGCGATTATCTGAGCAGATCATAAATGCCTTTAGAACAAGTATTGCTAATACGTACATGCAGATGTTGTCGAAACATTGAAACACCTTAATAACCCTTAAATCTACTGGGCTAAAAGCAGGGAGTAAAATTTCTGCTAAGCGAGCATGGCATCAATTTTACTTCTGAATATGTCAGTTTTGTAAAAACATTTCGACTTCGTAGACAAATGTTGACCGCATATTATTGTTCGCATTTGAAATTCTCTTCTGGACCTACATTTGCCTCTCATTTTCTTCTCTACCCTTTTCGGACCCAGCGGGGCTGGTGTTTATAAGCGACAATAATCTGTTGTTTTCTGTTTTTTTTTGATTCGTCTTTCTTCGAGTTCGTCTTCGATTTTGATTCATTGCATTATAAGGGGCTCATAAGTTTTTGGTCTTGAAGGGTGTCTGGTTTCTGAAACTTCAAATAAACCACAAGAATCAAAATAAACCACTTCTTAGAGGTTTCCTAATATTGCCTTCCCTCCTTTTAGCCCTAAATTCCTTGCCATGTGGAAATTAACTTCAATTCCAATGTTATGGAAGTGCATTGGTGAAATATGATAGCACGCTCTAAAATCTTCTAGAAAAATCTTCTAAATTTTTTTTGCTCCAAGAAATCTATCTTATGCGAACAAACAAAGGTGTCAATCCTGACCTCATAGAGCATAAAAGATCAGAATTTTTACAGTTTAATTTTTTTTCTCACCAAGTGATTGTGAGTAATTGCTCAGCACCAGTTGGAACATAGTCATATGTTATGAACATATGGGTTGTGTGAATTATACTGAATTTACAAAAAAATGTGATTTGTAAAATGCTGTAGTCAGAGTGGGTTGTGGTGGTTGGGTTGGTTTCTTGGTGGTTGGTATTTTCTTGGTTTCTTCAATTCTTTAGATAATTTTTGTAGTTTTTAGACGTGTCTGCGTTCACTGAACTTCTATGTCTCGAGAATTTTGAAAAAAAAAACAAGGTCTTCTACTGCTCAATGTTTTAATTTTTTTCTCCTTTGAAACATTATTATTTTTGTTCAAATATGCAAATGAGGAAGTTAATTCTCAAATTTTATGGAAACTATTCCTCCTTTTCAAAGCTGATGAAATATTGTCCTTTCTCAATCTTATTTTCAGTTCGGCAATCATTTTTCCACTCTATTGCATTTTCATTAATTTCTTAAGTAGGAACTCAATTACAATTCCAGTTTGCAACACTTGTTCCTGAAATTGATCACCACATCATTTTTAATCTCTAAAAAAGTAAGAACCTGGGTTTGTCTTGCATAGAATCATTTATTTTCTAATTTAATCAAAGATTTGAGCATTAATCATAGAACTCGAACACAAGTTCTATAGAAGCTTTTTTTGTAATAAATTACAATAAATGCTATGATGGAGCTATTAAACGATCCTTAAGAGGCTAGTTGGTGGTAAAAAAAATCTAATTTAGCGGAGGTTTTCCCATAAGAGAAGCTAGTCGAGGTGATTGTGCTTGGAGCCTAATAGCCGAATAGCTTGGAGTACTACTGTCATATTTTACTTACTCCCTTAGTTTCCCAGGGAAAGTCCCAGGGGTATACTTTCTTCCCCACCTCTCCCAAAGGGAGAGATTTACTATTTCCGTGTGTGTCTAGCCATTCAGAACCCGAACCCGATTACGTCCTTTTCCTTCTTATTGCTCTTTGTCTGTTGCAAATTTTAGCTGGTGTGACTGCGTCCAATTGCTCTGAAATTTTCCACCAATTTGAACTTTTTCACGAAATTTTCCCGCAAATTTTACTCAAAGTAGTGTCATAGTCATAATTCTTAGCTTTGAATTGCTAGAGTAGCACATAAGAATTTAGAGTCATACCAATAGAGTAGAACTAGTTTTGGAAACGTATCATGCTTCCTTTAGATTCGTACTTAATCATTTTTGGTGCTGAGTTTTTGTAGGAGAAGTAATTTGATCATAGCGAATGCTCACTATCTCGTTGAATAATATATTTCATGCAACAAAAAAAATTTTTTTGGTGCCTGTACCAAAATCACAACAATCGTCATTAAGAATGTTTGCCTATCTTGAACTCGTTCTCAATTGTCTGATGGAGTAAAAATTTTGTTGATATAAGATTCGAGTTTGTGGTTTCAGTGGAAGGACAATTAATCAATTGATCTCAAATAATAGTTATGTACGAGCCTAATTTATGGCTCAGTGTAGCTTTGGTAATAAAATAGATTTATCTTAATGAATTACGGCTATCTGCCCTTTCTTTCACGATAATTCCAATTTTTTGTTGGTTCTATGGGCTGGCTATTGTAGCAATTTTTACAGGATCCTTTTACGAGAAAGTTCTTTCGCATTAAAAAACAATTCTGCAGCCCTCAGTTTGCGCTTTTTACATCTGTGAAGAATGAGGCCGAAGTCAGTACCATTGTTTTGGAAAATTTTGAAATATTTGCTTAGCTCACGACTCGTTCAGATTGCGCTACCTGTATGTCTAACATATTGAATCGGCTTAGGTAGGCAGGTTTCGATACTCTTGGGTTTTAAAGAATTCTTGAAGATCACAATCGGTTGGAAAATTCTTGCCCAACTTTACGATAGGAAATCTCTTTTCTCAAAGGCGTTCCGCTCCTCCCTTTAGAAAAGGATTGCGAAAAACTAGCATTTTGTTTAGAAGCAGGAACAAGGCTTTGTTTCTGATTCATTGTACTCTTTCTTGTACTGCGGTAAACTTGGAGAACATTTTCTGAATCGCTCAAGAATGCCCACACATTCTTTTGTTAGAAATTTTTCCTTTAGTTTTTAAATTCATCGAGTACTCAAAACCTGTTATAAACCTTTGTGATGCTTCAAAATTCATTGTAAATATTCTTAATTAGAGGAATCGTTTATCAAGAAAAGAATTTGTTGATCTTTCTTTATAAAACTCTGGCAAACCACTTGACAACTGCGACATTTGTTCTTGAACAGTGATAAGTATTTTCTTCCAAAAAACAACTTCAGAAATTTAAATTAATGTATTCAGTATGTGGAGAGCCCAGCTCAATGACAGTACGTTATGATCCGATAAGGATAGAATTTGACTAAAAAAAATTGTCCTTAGGCAGCAATGAGCAAATTCTCCATAAGTGCTTGTCTGGTATAATTTGTGCCGAGTGCATTATTTGCTGTACTTATGATCTTCTTTCCTATTCCACTAAGGGTCTCATAGTCAGATCTGTGCGGAAATCTTACACTTATGGCAAAGAACCAGTTTTTCTAGACTAGAAAATCGCTGCGATTTTCAACAGTCAAAGACACTTGTGTCCATTCTGGCACTATTTTGTGCTTATGTTTTGCGTTTGTGTCCACTCCCACATATGATTGGAAAAAGAATGGAAGAAATTGTGTAGATTGTCCAATGCAATTCTGGACTAGTGACTGTGTTGATTTTTGCAAAAAAGGACGAAATTTTAACCTTTGATTCAACTGCCTGGCGGCTGATAGGCGGAACTTTGTGACCTAATTAAGGCCGCTTGCGCCCGTGACGCAGCTGCGCCTCTCCCGCACGCTTGCCTTCTGATCATTATCTAGCCTTAATTAGGTCATGAAGCCCCGCCTTCCAGCCACCAACTCAGTTGAATCAAAGGTGCATCATACCGTCTTCTTTAGAATTATCATTTTATCCAAGAAATGATCCCTATACAAGATGGCAAAAGAGTCTTCAACATGTTGCGCTACCGTAATCTATAGAAGTACGATAGTCATACGGTAAGAGAAATATTTTCTCTTCATCGTCTTTATTATTTTTATGGGTATTTTGCAAGCCATAAGTTAAATATATAAATGGCCTGATGAGAGTTTTTCAGTATGATACCGTAATCTCTAGGGTTACTGTAGTCATGGATAGTAGGTAGGTACATACGATCAGATTGTTTGTTTCATTGTCCTTGCCATCTTGGTGAATATTGGTGTTGGTTTTCATAACACAAAGAACGTTCGCATCTGCGTGATGTCTTTTTACTGGGATACGGTAGATATACGGTAAGAGCTCGAAACATCACTTCAAAATGAATGCCCTACGCATATAAACTGTAGATTATGGTAATACTTCTCATTTGCTAAACGATGTCGTCATCTTCGTATGGATCTTTTTTCCAATCTGTAAAATACCCTTCTTCAAGTGTTCTACTTATCAAGTTATTAAGTTGGCTAATAAATTGAATTCTTGTCCATGGTATTTCTAGAGTAAGAACTTCAATGAGAACTGGATTGTAAACGCTTGAGTAGGGAATATTTTCCTATAAAAAAATTGAGAAACCCCAATTTCCTCAATGTGCGCAAACGTGAGAAAATTTCTTTCCTCTCCAACCAAAGAATTTCGAAATAGCAGATCACAAAATTTTATTGATTTGTTCAATAGAGAACTTGGGTATATTCACATACCACATTACTCATTATATCAGCATGAAACGAAGCTTAAAAAGTCATGAAGTAAGATTTTGGAAATTTGGCCATATTGGGGCATGACTGTCCTTTACTGGTAATAGAAAGCAGTAGAGTCTTTGACCTACTTTTTTATATAAAACGAAAAAAAATTTTTTGTAGAGATTTGCATGAGAAAAACGACGTCAGTTTTTGGCCAACCTAAAATAATTAATTATTGGTATTTGATTTTAGAGATTTTTTTGAGTTGCTACTCTCAGATTTTCTTCGCATCATTATTATTTTTTTGGTAAATAATTTGCATCATTATAATTTTTTTGAAAGGTACATTGCATATAATAATTTTTTGATAGGTACTTTGCATTAATATAGCTTTTTAATAGATTTTAACATTTGAGTTCTATGTATTTTATAGCTGTCAAAATTTCTTCTTTACTGAAAACAAGAAAAGTAGCTGATGTTTATTTCCTCCTTCTCTCGCACTAAACACCATATGGTAACCCTGACCTAGAAAACATCTGTACGGCAGTGTTTTTCTCGTCCAATTTCCTCATCACCAGCAAAAAAACGTGCCATTTTGTCACGTCGTTCAGCGTTCACTACATTTCGTCCTGATCGTTTATGTGCAGAGTTTTTTCAACGATGTTCTACTTCTTAACCGGCCGCAATCCGCGCCCAAGGTCGCCGGATCAGCCGAAAGTGAATGATAGGCGCAATCGGTGTGTAAAATTATATTTCTCGCAGAATTCTGCATGTCCAGTTGTCCAACAGCCCCGGGTTCGACCGAGCCATTCGTCTTACCTTCGGACAATTGCGAATCTGTTATTTTACAACGTTTTTTGCCTCAACGGGGCCAATTGTTAGCCGCGGCAGCGCTTTGAACTCGATTTTCTAACTCGTTGCTAATTAATGATGTCCTCTACTATGCATGTTGCCGAGATCATTTAGTGCATGGACTCTGCCCTCTTCCTCCTACTCAGCTATAAACTCTTCAGTGGTAGTTGAATAGTGTCTGCAAGGCGCTCAGCAGCGTTTCTATTCTTACTAGCGATTTAGGAGAAATTTTAAATAATTCATCTCATCATTAAGTAGATCAAAAGCTCTCTTATCTATCTTATCGTTTCTATTCTTACTAGCGATTTAGGAGAAATTTTAAATAATTCATCTCATCATTGTTGAGTCCCTCCTCCAGTCCCACAATCCATGTTCTTTTTTCCTTTCTGCTTACCCTTCCCCTCTTTTTCATTTCTACCCGTTTCAAGATTTTTCCCAAGCACTGCATGATTTTCCAACATTTTTCTTCATTAGCTAATCTTATTCCAATTAAAATAATTTAAGGTTTGAAAAGATATGGGCATGGATCTTACAATTGTGAGAACTCTGCGACTTCTAAGTACAGATTTGAAATTCGAAAAATAATTTTTTTCTAGAGACGATAAGACTTTTTTTGACCAGGCCAGGAAGCATGCATTGAATGTTTGAGAATATTCGGCATTTCCTGTTCTTTAGACTACTAGACAATTCTATTCTCAATTTTGCCAGTACTTTGGAGTTCTGATCACGAGGAAGCAGAATCAATTTGAAACGTAAACAACACTGGGCATATCTGTTTGCCCAAAATTTTCATCGCACCATTCAAAAATTTCCCCAGAAAGTACCTATAAATTTTTCTTATCTCTGTTTGGTAAATTAGGCCACAAAACTGTTACCAGCGGTTCCATATCTGTTCTAAACAATTTTTGAAGTTTTCTGCTTCAAAGTTTCTGCTTTCGTCACAAACTTCGCTCGCTTACAAGCCATAGCTCGTAAAACTTCTTTTGAAGTCATTCTAAAACTTTCCAATTTTTTAAACTTGATGATGGAAAAGAGGCAAAATCGGGTCATCTCTGCATATGTGTTCTTACCTACCAGGCGCTCAAATCCTGTAAATGACTTCCTCCTTCAAACAGAAGTAAAGTCATGCAAATCGAGTGACAGAGCTCGACATGCTTTAATTTTTTAAAAGTTTCGCGGTTAAATTTTCAGCCAATTCATAATTTTATTTAACCTTACAAAGTTTAACCATTATCCTGCCGTGACTTCAGTTCAATTCTATGAAGGTCCATGACTTTGGCGGCATTGCAACCTGCAAGATTTCTCTACAGGAATGATGCGATTATAGATTAAAATATTGAATGTTCTGGTTTTGAAAATAGATTTAGCCTCAAAAAAATAGAAGAGGAGGCGAACACTCTGCCATTGGGAGGTGCACGTTCACGCAAATCTCAGCGAGTACTTTGAAGTAGGGGCTTTGTTAAAGGGGATGCTGCCATGCACTTCGTGCACGAGGAGTACCCCTCTTCAATGCCATCCCATTTCTTCACCGAAAAGCGAATGTGGAAAAGTGCATTTTATCTGTAGTGCTGCTATTTTTCTGCAACGCTTTTGCTGAAAAGTGGGGCGCAAAGGGGAGGAGCGGGAGCGTAAAGAGTTGGCAATGAAAGACTGTATAACTTAATAGCTATAGAGTTATAACTTCCTTGTAGCGCAAAATCGCAGTTTTCAACCCTTCGAATAGTTTCATATTACTACAAACAACATTGACCGTTATTTTCTCCACGTGCTTCCAAAATTCTTTTGTGATTGTTATCAATTTTTTTGCAATATTCAAGAAGAATCGCGCTGAAAGGATGAAAGATGTGCTTATGTACATTACTTTTCATTTTCACATCTGTAAGAGCTTAATCTTTTTTATTTTTCCTCATTAACTATCTTCGGGTCATTTGCGAGTTCATGTGTGAGTCTACACACTATGCGCGGTGTTCGACGATATCCTTACTAGTGACTCCTCAGTAAAACCGTTCCTATCATAACAAACCTTGAAAATATACTCTACTATGTAATCAACACATATCCAATCAAACAAGAGAGATAAGGAAAACTCACACAAAATGAGCAGTTCTTATATTAAAAGTCGTAAAGTAGCATGCATGGTGTGCAATACGCACATCCAGTCACAAATGACTTGGAGGTGTGAAAAAATCTCATCATACAACTATATTCGAATTTCTGCATTTTTTGAATTAAACCCATGCTGAGGATTGCCTCTGAAAATAATTCCAGAAACAATTCTGTTTATAAAAAATTTCGCTTATTCAATTTGGTACACGAGAAATTTTTTTTTCCGAGATGAAATCCAACACAGTCTTTAATCACACCATCACCACGTTTTCAAAAACAAATGGTTGTATATAGCATGGAGCAAATACTTTGAAAAGAAAACAACAAAAAGTGGATTTTTTCGCGAAATTTATGATTTTTGAGGAGAATGAAGGGAGGAGTGTTAAGATCATCTAACGTGATTTCAATTACAGATTTCTGTGCTGAGGTCATAAACTTTTCTTAACAAGTAGTTACCAGAGATACTTTTGGGATTTTCGTATCCCTTATCTACGTTATAAGCCCCCACCCCCTCTCTCCCTCCAATGCAATGCTAGAAACTTGATTCATTCCCGTGTTGTGCAGCATTTCGTTCATCTCACCACGATAGTGATCTCAACATACTAATCTACTTACTAGTTTCAACGCTTGTCGATCTCATATCCCATATAGTTCCCTCCCTCCCCCCCCCCCCCCCAAAAAAAAAACTCAATTTTTTGTATGGCAAAAGGCCAAAGGCTATGTTTTCTGTTCCGCTCAAATCCAGCGGCTAGAAGTCATCGCGGATCTCATGGATGAATTCGCAAACGATGATCAGCTGGACAGCAAGAAGGATAACCATGCTTCTAGAGATATGCGTGGATATAGAAAATCAAGTTTTTGGCTCGAAAATCACCCTTTGAACCGGAATGGTCCTCTGGGCTTCATAAATCCTTGTTTCAGATATTTTTGCGCATCAAAAATTCGCCATTAGTCTGATTCATAAGTTTTGCACCAGAATTATTGAAAAACTGCGGTTATTCTAAAGTGTACAAAATTTTGTTCAACAGAGATAGAAGCAAATAAAAAAGAATCAAACCGTGTTTTTTCGGAATTTGGTTGTAATGCTAGAAGACCCAACAAAATTTGATTTTACTATTGATTATGGTTTTAAGACTGATTCTTTTTAGAAAGCAATTCGTACTGATCGTATGTCTCTATGATTAGTAATGACTTCGATTCTTTTATCTGTTTTTTTTTTCAATCGATAATTCGGATTTTTCATTCAAACTCTGAAAAGCATGATAAAATAGAACATTTGTGGCTATGAAACTATGTAACACAAACCATAACCTTCCATTTTTCATATTTTGGTGCAAGACTTTGATACAACCTTAAACTATCACTGCAAACCCATTCTCGCGTTTTTTCCTCCACTCCTTTAGCGAACGCCCTTCCCAGCCAGGTGCCAAAAGCAGCTTAGGCTCGATCGCGGTCGTAAAGCGGATTTCAGTTTCACTTTCGATTTCATTCTTGCCCAACTACATAAGATGTCAAACCTGTACTAAATACGCCGCATCATGACCGTTTAGCAACTTTTGATCACGTCTGCTTTTTAATGTCAGACGCACTGATTGTGGAAGATTTTACCTTTTTGAAAAAAGGCTTTTTTTGTGAAATCCTTTGAAAACAATTTTTTAAAGTGGTTTCGATCCAGTTAAGGTACTCAAAATGCTAGTGCTATATTAGTGATGCACTCAAAATGGTTTGTCTTTACGAATATTTATAAACGTTCAAATTTTGAAAGATAACGCAGTACGTATTTCCTCAACTTCTCCGCTTTTCTAATTCGCGGTTATCCAAATTCAAGTTCTGTTGGAGTGTTTTTGAAATTTGATGACTCTCTTTGCATTATACGATTTAGATATTGTTATAGTGCAATAATTTGGTTTTTTACAGATATTTTTATAGCATGAAATATGTTCGTCATCATTTTTTAAAAATTAGATTTTTTCAGTTGATCTTTTGAGCTGCTTTTGCATGAACTGAAAATTGCTTGATATTCAATAAAAATTTCGGAGTACTCAGGATGCCCTCTCCATTTTGGTGACGAAAATCACAAGATCAAATGGGGAAGTCTCGCTTGCAAGTAGTCGAGCAAATTGAAAGTGTACAAGAAAAATTTATTATGTGTTTTGTTACCACTGAAACCTACTTCGAAAATTCTCATAATCATGATGAATGCATACACAGGACAAAGCCCGAAAATGCGACATTTTTTGATTCACACAGTTTTCCAAAATGATATTTTGCTAATTTAGCATGAATGGGAATAACCTCAAATGTTTGCCGACACATTTGTGGGAGCATTACTCAGGAAATCTACGTGTATTTTACTATTATTTGCATCAAGAGCCCAACTCCTCATTTCGAAAAACATCTTCAATTAGAAACGTTTTCCAGTTTATGATGAAATTTCAAGTCTTCACTCACAAAAGAAAAACTTTCATATTGGCATAAGGACTTATTTTTCTACTTCTTTATTCCTATTGTTTGTACAATATATTATGGTAGTTAATCACATTGCGGTAAATCTTTTCGTCTACTTTCATTTCAGGGCTGAAAATGTTGACTTTGCCATGAAGTCAAGGGTTATATTTTATTAATATTTTACTAGGTTATTTTCATTATTATTATTAGTTATTACATAGGATTTATCTTAATGATAGCAAACAACAACATTTTGTGATTTTTGACGTTGTAAATTTCAAAATTCGGCAAGGAAGAGAAAACAAAGTTTTTTTAAAGGTTACGTGAACTTGACTGAGTCATAAGCATATTTTCATTGCCCTGGCAACTCCTTGGCATTGGGCAAAAGCTTTGCACTAATACATTTTATTGGATCTGCTGTCTGGACCATTGTTATTATGCCTGTCTCCAAGGCTACAAATAGTTCCGGGTTTTTTGCGCTTAAAATTTATCTTTCAAGCACCTCTTTTGATCTCTCCTGCTCGTCCTATTCTCCCAAATGTACGAAAATTTTGAAAAAAAAGTTTCAGGGTTTCCATTCCCTATGATCATCAGGGCTTTACTACTTCTAGGACTAATTCCATTATGTACAGCTATCTTATTTGTACAGGTGAGTAGATCATTTTGATCTCTTGATCTTTCGCAGAGATGTGGTTTAGGGTGTTATATGGGACAAACATCTAATTTGATGCTAGCGGAAGCAGTTTTTAACTTGATTTGTTTAAATTAGGTCATGGGCGATTAAGCAGGGTTTAAAACTACTCTGCAAAAAAGGAAGTGGATACTCAATCAGTAAAGTTGAAGGAAAACAGAACCAATAGGTCATTTTAATCTCGCATAATTTTCTCGCTTATAATTGTTAAGAAAGCCAAATGGCAAGTAAAAAATGAGATCAAACAAACGTTAGTTTCAACATTTTCGTGAAATATAATAAATAATGTATTTATATTTACTTAAAAATCGAGAATGAATTTATAATCCGAATAGTAACAAAAAAGTAGGTGTGATGGTCGAATAAATTTACATGACTAATAGGATTTTACTTATGTGCTAATATAGATTTTTTTAATCTCATGGCATAAAATTTGGGTCCGAGATCAAACAAATGAATTTATTCATTACAGCAATTTTTCGTCAAGGGTTTGAAATACTCAGGAAACCACAATTAACCTTTCCAAAGTGGTATTATTTGCAGAAAAACGAGCTTCGCATGGCGGAAAGCTTGGACGGCTTGTGGACTTTTGTTAGAGAACCGAAGAATGGTAACGATATCGGTTTGAGGAATGCGTGGTATGCACAGGATTTGAAAAGATTCAAAGTGAGTCATAAAATCCATCGAATTTCCAAAAAATTCTACACTAAATGGCATTTGTTACGCTTTGCTAGCAAGTGTTGCAGCCGGTTGTAAAGCGGTTGCGTAGCGGCTGCGTTGCTGTTGCATTGTAGTTTCGCAGCGTTGCAAGGTGGAAGTCACGAAACATAAAATCTAAATTGTTCTACTAAGATGGACTTTACTAGCTGAAGGAATTTTGGCAGTCGCAGTGCAACCGCAATGCGACCGCAGCGCAGCCATGCGCTGCCTAAATCCCAGATGCCCTTAATGACTGCAACAATCGTGTTTGATATTATAACTAGATCATTGCCTCTTTATAGTATTACAGAATGCTACAATAATGCCCGTACCAGCCGCCTATAATGATATGTCCGCAAATTCACAACTACGTGATCATGTCGGATGGGTATGGTATCAAACAACGGTGATCATACCGGAACGAGATATGGGACATCATATTGCCATACGATTTGGAAGCGTTAATTATTTTGCTAAAGTCGTGAGTGATTTTCTGTAATAACTTTTCTTCAATAAGGCTGGTTTCAGAGCTGCTTATGTGCCAGCACCGTGTCAGCGTGGTGCCGGATCGTCAATCGATCAATATGTCCGAACTGGCTCCGGCACCGCGTTGACGCGTGGCAAACTCTGAACGCAGCCTATTGCTGGAGCTTGATGAAAATTATGCTTTTTTAGTTTTTCAATTCTAAAGAAGTTGGATCTCATATTGGTGGACATTTACCATTTGAATTTAACGTCACTCAATTAGCTTTATTTGGCAGAGAAAATAAGGTATCTTTTGCTGTTTTTTTATTTACGAAATTTCTATTAATAAACAACTTTTCAGATTACGGTAGCCGTAAACAACACCTTGTCATGGTCCACCATTCCACAAGGTGATTTTAACTATATGCGAGACACAACGAGAACTATTGGAGGGCAAAATGTGGGAGTTTTTTTTTGAGAATTTCCCAAGTTTTTGATTTTCCTCCCACATTCGAAATATTCAGATCTCTCGCACACCTGACGGCGCATTTACAAACACGGGAAATTTCGATTTTTTCAACTATGCGGGTATTTTGAGACCAGTTTATTTGCTGAAATTACCACAAAGTCATATTGTGGACATAAGGATTCTCGCTGAACATATGGGTAATTTACCAACTTATATGTTTCCATCTTTTTCATTACATTACATCATTTATTGTCAAAAAAGTCCTCCTAAAATATGAATTTTCAATTGCTTACATTGGAATTCTTCGTTTTTCCCTTCTTAGTTCATAACAGATATTTACTTTCTTTAAAGAAAACCAGTGTTCTGACCCTTCTCGCGCTTCCTGGAGCTTTCTCGCAGTCTTCTTTTCTCAGAATATAGAAACAATTCTGCCCAAAAATGCTTCATTCTCTTCAAAATTATTTTAGGCTCCTTTTCTTACGAGGTCATTCTTAGCCAAAACAAATCCGATGAAGATGTTTTCGTACGTATGTATGATCCAGATGGTAACATTGTAAGTCTTTTTTCAGCTGTAAAAATTATTTGCCAACCTCGAATTTTAGGTCTATTCTGCTCGAGGTTTAGAACGAAAAGGAGCGCTGTCGACAGTAAGACCATGGTGGCCGAGAGGAATGGGAGACCCGGATCTCTATACTTTAGAGGTGAGTTGTTAAGGAAACCTCGTGATAGCAGCGTTTCAAAATGGTAAATCAATGCATTTTTATGGTTATTCCATCCTAGGCCATCTGTTACCAAAAGACCGAAGAAATTAAAATTACCCGACAGGTGCTCAGTGACGCTTTAGGGCAGTCTCTTCAACAACATGCGTGCCTGCCCGGTTAGCTCAGTCGGTAGAGCACCAGACTCTTAATCTGGCTGTCGCGGGTTCGAGCCCCGCATCGGGCTTATTCTTTGCGATTCGTTTTGTTGATATATTTTTTTAAAAGTGAAGCATTCAAAACTTACTCTTTCACAAGGAACACTGTTTAATCTACATTTAAACTTTTTAAACATCAAATTACAAGTGATATAACGATAGTAATTCTAATTTGAAATTCACAGCTGTACTCTATCAAATTTCTGCAATTTTTCAACTTTTTTCCCCTCTCAAATACGTAATCATAATTCTAGTGTTCCAAATTATTCACATTTTTATTCCTCAAAATTGTAATGAATTTTTAGGGCCAAAATTGAGAGTTACTCCCCTTAAATATGTTTTCACTTGCCTCTGTTTTTTCACATCACCAACTTTTAAGGTGGAGTTGACTGTACCACTGGAGCAACGTAGTTTGGATGTTTATCGCCAGAAATTCGGATTCCGTACAGTTGGCTGGACGAAAAGACAGATTCTGATTAATGACAAACCATTCTACTGCATTGGCTTTGGAATGCACGAAGATTTTGAGGTTTTTCATAGCAATTTGCAATTTTTTGCCGAATCGAGTTCATTTTGTTATAGATACATGGGAGAGGTTATAACCAAGTCGTGATGACAAAAGATTTGAATTTACTAGAGTGGATGAATGGTAATTGTTATCGAACTTCACATTATCCATACGCTGAAGAGCGAATGGAAGAAAATGACAGACGTGGTATTGCTGTCATATCGGAGACTGCTGGAGTGGGATTGAAGTAAGATTTTGTGACTAAAAATCTTCAAGTCTTCGAAGGAAATATCACAGTTTCAAACGCAGGGGCTTTTCGAAAGCAAATAATCTTCTTCATATGAAAATGTTGGAAGAGCTGATCGAACGAGATAAATCACATCCGTCTGTCATTATGTGGAGTTTGGCCAATGAACCAAAAACAGATAAAAAGGAGTCACGAGCATATTTCAAGTAAGTTTGAATTTTTCCCCTTGAATTTCTTTTTTTTATAAATTCAAACATGACATATCGGATCAGAAACGTCTGTGACTGATGCAGACAAAACCATATATCCGCTGTTCTTGTTCCCTCAGCGACAAGCGTCGCGGCCGCGCCGCCGCACAGTACGCAGTGAGCCTTTGCCTGCGTCGAAGCCTATGCGTAATTCCAAGAAACTTAATTGTAATTTAATAGTTATGATATCTCAAGGAATAATTTTTCCAAAACAGAAAAATCAGGAGATCTTCGACCTGTTGTAACTTCCATATTTGGCCAAAAAATTTTACGCAAAAAAAATGTATACCCTTTTTAAATGATGCACAATGATTGTTTTCTTACAAATCACACAGATAATAATTCATTAATGAAACCTTTTTCCAGAAATCTTGCTGATTACGCCCACGCACTTGACAAAACTCGTCCGATCACCATTGTCTATGGACCAACAAAGTATGACAATGACCAAACTGTGAGTAATTTTATTGCCGTAGAAAAACTAAAATCAATCGATAAATTTTAGCCAGATCTGGTAGATGTTATTGGTGTGAATCGATATTATGGTTGGTACATAGACATGGGACATCTGGATTGGGTAAATCAGAGCGTCTACTGGGATATCTCGCTATGGGCTGAAAAGTATAAACGTCCCGTGATCGTTATGGAATACGGAGCGGACAGTTTACCGGGTTTGAATCAGGTATAACTTCTTTGACCTACCCAAAGTTATTTCTCTATTTCAAACGGGTGTTATATATAGGAACCGTCAGTGGATTTCTCTGAGCAATATCAAAACGATCTCATCAAAGAAGTACATCATGCATTCGATGCTTTACGGAAAGAACATCGTCTCGCTGGCGAAATGATTTGGAATTTTGCCGATTTTATGACAGCCATGAGTAAGCCCTAAAAATCTGAAATCCGATTTAAACCTACTTTATTGCAATTTTAGCCACGACTCGAGTGGTTGGCAACCATAAGGGTGTATTTACTCGAACACGACAGGCAAAGATGGCTGCATACACACTCAAGGACCGGTATCGGTCGTTATTCGATCAAACCAACTTAGAGACGTGGAAATAGGCATTGTTTTACTCGTAACTTAATGTATAGAATTTAATGCATAAATTATTGTTCTTATGTGAAAAAGTGTTCTATTCAGTTGAAACAATACAGAAAGTGCAGATCCTTTCTTATCTCGAAAAAAAATGTACAAAGAACTTAGCCCCTATCCAAACATAATTATGGAAAAGTTTATTTACAGTTCAACTACAACCAAATCCGGTTAGTGTTCGTTGAAGTAGTTTGTCGAGATCACATGTAGATAAAAATGGTCACCGCACATTACGACGTATGATCAACGGACTAGATGGTTCGCCTATCGTCCCATCGAAGTGGATAGCCTAAACACGTCAAGTGACGGTAATCCAAGTATGGTGTGATTGCACTAAACATAAGAGTCGTAAATCGTCTACTAGGGGAAGCAGTTGCCTGGCAACAGGGTCATCAAATTCAACTGTGGTTGTGCAATAATACCAATATCAACTGCAGAATGAAAAAATAAAAATAAAAGAAATAACAATAAATAAACGAATAAAAAAATATAAAACTTTCACTTTTTCTTACAATAAAAGATAGAAAAGATAATGAGACATACCTGTAATTGTACAGTGATTTCCATTCCTGGTTCTATATCAGATATTCTGGCAGCATTATTGGGTGCACGTACGATACCACTTTCTACGCCATTGGTAAGAACTTTATACCCTAAAATGACATGATAAATGAAATGACTATCGTGCGTGGTGTTCTCTCTAATTACCTCGTACCAGCGGCAAGTCCCAAACAATTTCATAACATCCATCGCTGATTTCTCGAGCAACGCGTAAATTACAAGGATCTGGATTTTGCGGAGTTCCTATAGAATCTAACTGATCCTTGAGCGAATCGATGTCGTTCTGAAAAAGGAAACTCATCGGTTAAATTAACGCTTTTGGCGCAATTTTCCCCACCTTAAATTTGTTCGTCATTTCCACCAGAATCCCACTTAGCTGATCATTGATTCTTGTGAGATTCTCATTCTCGAAGCAGAGTTCGGCTACTTGCTCTTCTAGGCATGCTAACCGATGAAGGATCTCGTTCTATAAAAGGACATATAATCTCGCGACAGCAGCAGTAAAAGGATCCCTACCTCATTGATAATACTTCTATGATTATTTCTAAATCCCAAATCCATAGATATATCTGTAACCATTGGCACTGGACTCTCTCGCTTTTGTTTGGCGCTTCGCTAGAGAGTAAGGAATACTTATGAAACGAATTAAATCAAATACAATACATCTCTAATCCGTCTTCCATTTATCGCCCGCTCAAGCGCATGGTTTTGTTCGAACGAATCTCGAGTAGATCGTTGACCGACTACTTCCTCCTGAGATAGAGAACGAGTATCTATAGAATAACAGGTAAACAATAAGATTTCTAACCCGCTGAGGAGAGTCACGTTCCACACCTTGCTCCGCTTGTACACTTTTTTCTCTGAGATAAGTTCGTCCACTTCGGTCTACTCGGGCCGTGGTAGCCGTGGAGGAGACACCTCGCTGCCTTATGAGAAAAGGATTTCAACAGTGTAGAAGTTTGATTAAGGGGTAAGGTGAACTCACTGATCTTGATGTGCGGTAGCCGCCGGTACCAAGGTCACTGTAGAAGACGATTCCACTGATTCCATGGTGGAACTTCTAGATGGGGGTTGAAACTGGGCAGATGATCGGGATGTCATCGTCGGCTGCCTAGCTGGTGTTGACGACGCTGGCATTCTCGCCGAAACCGAACGAGAAGCTGAGATATAGAGTTCACACAAGTATTACTTGAAAGTTACAAGAACAAAGCACTAACCTCCACTCTCATCAGCACTTGAACTTGGTACGCGATTTTCTTTGCCTTCCAGTTGAGCCGCCCACGCTCGATAAGGGGAGTGAATGCTGAGTGACTGAGAGGAGTCGTCTTCATGAGTGCTGCTGTTCAGCATTTCCCGACGTTTTTCCATCGCCTACGATCAATCATCGAATGCAGGAGAACAGATAAGAAAGGAACATACCTTTACAACAGATTGATCCAGTGAAGAGACCAATTTTCCCTCAACATCGAATGGGCAGTACTTTTCCAAATGTTTAACCAAAGAAAGATGTGCTCCCGTATCGGGTTTGAACATTCGTCCCTTTCCTTGGCTGTAGAGCCATTCACCTGCAATAGCCGTTTTAGAAACTGAGTAACCCATTTTCCAGATAATCAAACCTTTCAACTGCTCCTCCTCGTTAACAACGAAACCATCGATATCTTGTAATGATGGCAGCACAGAGAGGATATAGATACGATAGTCGAACGTGATGTTTGACACACAGGGATTATTTGCTAAACGTTACAAAGTGATGAAGAAAATGATGGAGGTCATTTCTCACCTAAAGAAATTGAATCTAGTTTTTCCAAAGGCAAGAGACGCATAAATTCCGTAAGATCATCAATCTGGTTAGAAGAGACATTAAACAGTAGCAGTGATTTGGGAAAAGCAGCATGCTGAAACAATTGAGCTAGAAGTGCAGAATTTCCTACAAATGATGTGGCGAAAAAATATGTGAAAATAAGATTAAGAAAAAAGAAAAGTAGGAAATTATCTATACATAAAACAACAGAGAACTAAACTGGGTACCTTGAAAGACGTGATATGATTAGATGATACATCAAGATGAGTTAGCGATGTCAGCTTGGAGAGATCCGGTAGGGAGGTGAGGGCATTAGAACTGAGATCGATCCGAGTGAGATGACGATTGTCGAGTGTACTGGGCAGACTCTGCAAAAACTCTAAACAAATACAGAAAACTATAATAACCCTGACTTGTTCTACTTACCTCAATGTCGTTACATGAAAAATCTACGCTTTCCAAGCGAGCAAAAGAACGGAAATTATCCATGTTTTTGATGCCATTATTTGACAAAAGCAGAGATTTCAACTGCTTGGCTAAGGGAAGAAAAGACGAAAGCTTGTGAAGTTGGTTGTCCGTGGCGTCAACCTAAACACAAGAATTAATTTGTAAAAACGAAATTAAACATTCTTACCAACACACAATTTTTGAACATATCTAGTCCTGATATGTTGAGAAATCTGTTAGTCGCTATGATAAGCTTTCTTACGTTGGCTGTAACATGAACTGCAATATGATCTCAAAAAAATCAGGATGCAACGCACCATACTCCTTCCTGTACTTTCTATCAATAGCGTTCAAACCACGACGAGATAAGTCCAACACGCCGTTTTTACAAACAGGCGGCGGATGGTCATCATGGCTAGAATGAGACAGAAACGTATTTATGAGAAGTGGTATTCAAGCTAGAATTTGCCAAAGAAAAACCTTATAGATCCATCGAGACGTGACTGATTCCTAGACGTATTATGAGAGCTATGCTGGCTGTGATCCAATGACTGAGAAGTGTCAGGGGCCCTAAAGGATGTCGTAAATCACCTAACAGAGGGTTAAGAGAAGGATACCAACATGATGTGGCAAACCAAAAAGGAACGTCTATCGATAGCATCAAAGCTGATTCGAAACCTGCTTTCCGTTTCTGCGGAACAACTCTCTGGAAGAAGTTAAAGGCGTTTGGAATTTGTCAATTCTAACTGGCATAAAATTAACGAAACCTGCGCAAAACCGCTTGAAAGTGGGTAATCATTTCTACATCAAGTAGATATTGTCTGAATGAATGGAACAAAACCGGTAGAAATCCGCATAAGCATTTTTGTGCAGCTTTTCGCTGATTTTAAGCCATCTAAAGCTTAACAAATTTGGACATGAAATGCTCATAAATTCTTATGGAAAGTTGGTCCGCAGAAACGGAGCAGATTTGATCAGCGTTTAAAGCGTCTTGATGTACATTTCTTCTTGGTTTGCCAGATTATGTTGGTATCTTTCCCTTGTTAGTTGGATGTGGACTTACTCCTCATCATCGGCGTCATTCTGCGATTCAGCAGTATCCCCGTGACCGATGACATCTGATGGCTGAATGGGAGGTGGGGTCTGAAGGTGTCATTTCAAAGACAAAAGGGTGCATGTACGATTTTAACAAAAAAAATTTGCGAGAAAAAGAGAACATCCGTGTCAACAACGGAATCTATAAGAGCAGAATTTCCTTCAAACAAAAAAGGAAATATGAAGCAACTAAAGAAAAGATGGTTAAAAGAACAATAAGCTAAAAACAAAAAAATTTAAAAACAAATATATCAGAAAGAAATGACCAAGACAAAGCACTTACCGGCGCAACATCACTCTGAGTTGGTTCTTCACCTGCTGATTCTTCCTCTGCTTCTTCCATGGTATTCACCTTCGACGAGTAAAAGCTATTGAGCTAAGAAGTCACCTGTGAGTTTGACGGGCATAATTGCGCGCTCGGCTCCTACTACACAAACGCGATACTGCAGAATAGTTGACAGCAGCTGGCAGTAAAGTCCACAGTGGCACGTACTAAAGTTAGTTGTTTCTTTTCGTGGGCAAACAATTTCTGTTTGATTCCATGCTTCATATCTCCGAACTGAAAACTTGGTTTTGCCATAGTTGTTTGTAATCCGAGTGCGATCCGGATCGCATCCATATATAGTCTGCCCCAATCCCAACCAAGCCAAAATTGGCATGGCGGGAGTCCGCGTCGCCAGGCTTTGCGTCACGCCCAAGGCCTGCCTGCGTGCTCTCTCTTCGGTTTCTCCGCTCTCTCCGACAGTGCGCATATGAAGCGCAAACTACTGGCTCTGCGTGCGCGCAAATCTAGCAAATAATTCGGTGCATTTCAAAGATCGGGCTTTTTTTTTTGAAAAAGCAAGGGTTTCCTTGGAGCCAGTTAGCGATTTGTTTTGATAATTTGTATAATTTCTGGAAACTGAGATCATGGAGAATGGGTATTGACCGTCGACTTTTTTCTAGCTCTTCTGAGCAGCAAGATAGGCAAATTCATATGGCCAATAAATTAATCGATTTACTCGGATAAAAAATGCACTGAACTCTCTTTCATTTCATAAGAAAAAAGCAGTCTTATAAACATAATCCTTTAGTATTTAAAGGCAGTAGGTCGGCAGAATGAGACCCGTGGCAAAACAAGGTCACGGGTAGGAGCCCCCATAATGGAACTTATGGGCCAATCGATCTTTCTCTGCCACTTCTAACCTCCGAAATTTCAAAGCGAAAGGCGCTCATCTCCTGTCCTCTCCGAACCCGCCAACATGGACGAGTGACTTCCGCGGTCAGAGCGCCAGCCGCAGTGCTATAAGCATGAGGTCCAGCAACGACTGTGCGTCTTCGCCATGACGGGCTTCGCGTTCACTCGTCCATGGGGTGGGCGGGTTCGGAGAGGACAGGAGATGAGCGCTGCTTTCGCTTTGAAATTTCGGGAGTTAGAAGTGGCAGAGAAAGATCGAACTTTGGCCCATAGGTTCCATTATGGGGCTCCTAACCTGTCACCTTGTTTTGCCACGGGTCTCATTCTGCCAACCTACTGCCTTTAAGTAAGTAAGTTTCAACCCGCTTTAGCTCAGGGACTCGCACCGTGCGGGCGGCCAGCGACGAACTTACAATCGCTCGTTGGTGTGTGCGATTGTACGGTCGTCAAGGGCCGTTAGCACGGTTAACGTGGGGCGCCCGCACGGTTTCTAGTGCTCGCCGCTTACGCGGGGAAGGTCGGCCGCTCGCTTGCTGCTGGAATAGGTTTATATGGGGTATTTTAACCATTCTTGGGTATGTCAAGCATTTTCACATCCTGGGAACACGCACCAATGCCTGCCGCACTACCCAAACTTTCCATGGAGAGGCCCACACCATCACTCTTGATAACTGTAGCCTGACACAGGTTCATTCCAGCTTTGCGGTGAAGGGAAATGTTGATAACATGATAGTCGACGCTTAGCCAGCCTAAACGCTGCGTCGTATCTCATGCAGGTACCGTTTACGCTCACATTGTGTGAAAACAATGAGCCAAAGGTAGAGGTCACTGTTGGCCGCTTGCACGGGCAAATGTTTGCCGCCCGATCGAACGGACACATTGCCTGCCGCTTGCACGGTCGATTTTATTGCGTACCGATTGCGCGGCGAGATTGCCTGCCGCTTGCACGGCATTTTTATTGTTGACCGCACGCACTGTGCATCAAAACTATGCAGTGCGCTTAGGCGGAGGAGCTTTAATGAGGACCGCCCGCACAGCGCGAATCCCTGAGAGGGTGTCTTTATACCGCGTCGGCAGCCGCCGCTAGCGCCCGTAGCAGCCGCCAGCAGCCCCTACCTAGCAGCCGGCAGCACCCGTAGCCGCCGCTGGCCGCTTTTGCTCATAGAAGCGCAAAATCATCAAATTCTTACTACTTCGCGTGCAATCGCAAACGCTTTCCATCTTCCACGTTTCTTTTCCTTCCTATTGCCGCTAGTGTGCAGTTCGGCTCTCACCCATTACAGAGATATTTAGGATAAGCCCGATAGCAAGGAGAAGATTAAAGCAGAACCGTACTCAAAAAGTGAATGAATATATCTACGTGCGGAAACTGGACGCATCCAAATAAATTACACCGCGCAGAAACTTTGGCAAACTACGGTTCGACTGCGAAAGGGAAATTGAGCGCCTATAAGATCGTTTTTGACGATTTATAACTTTCTTCAAAGTTTGTTAGTATCAATGACAAGCGACCTTTCTTGCGGCCGCAAGCCAATAGTACAAAATACGATAAAGGGGTTCGGAGAAAAAAGTTTGCGAAAAGGCAAAAAATTGAAATTCAAAATTGTCAGTTTCCACATTTTTTTCAGTATGCCTCAAAGTAATTTTCTGCGTACAGAACAGTTGGATGATTTTGCACGCCGATTCTCAGTCTGGATAGCTTCAAATTATACATTGAAGTATGCGTAATGTAGATAATTTCTATTACATACATAGCTGAATTTTCGAAGAAGCGCTATTCATACCCGCATGGATTCTGGCCAGAAAAGGATGTGGTGCGAGAGGAACGATAGCAGCCAGCCGCTGGTGCCAATGCACTAGTTGCCTTCGCAATTCGCAAATTGCGAACTTATAAAAAATAGTAGACTTAAAATTAATGCTCTACTCAACTTAATAAGTCTTGCTTAAATCCCGGTGGTATGTGCAATTTGGTGATGTTCTTGCAGGAAGAAGCTCAAAATACCTTGTCACCTTTGAGACCTTTTTTTGACATTTTCAGCTGATTTTCACATCCCATTTTCAGGCAAATATAATCTATACGATTATCCTATCTAGATGAAAGCATAAAAGCAGGAAATGTTCTAAATTTCTGTGTGCAGATGTATAAAAATGACGGTGAAGTCTGCGCGAGTTATTGACACCCACCAGCTATCGTTCCTCTTGCTCGCCAACCAGAAAGGTGTATGTAACAAAATTCTGAATTTGGATACGGTTATTTGAAGCTCACTAACTTTATGATAGATGAGGCTAGAAGATCGCTTTAACCACCATTAGATAGAGCATAAGAACGGGTTTTCAAAAGTATGCTACATATATTTCAAAGAAGACATTTTGATGGGAAATATTAGGTTGTCCGGGAATTAATGCAGGTTTTGCATACTCTCACTTCAAAGCGTCGTAACTCCTTTGAATCGGTAAAAACTAATATGATCAGCAAGTCCTTTTCCTTTCTGCTGCATGTTCAGTTATACCCTATTTTCAGGTGTATAAGCCGCACTTTTTCAAGTTTTCGCCCGGGCTGCTCTGCCGCTTCATTGTGTTTCGAGAAGCGATCCTTATGCCGTACGACTCTTTCAGGCAATACACAGCACGGCGTAGGGTCCTTTGGTTGCGAGGTCCTTTGATGTATTCGGGCTGGTCGATTCAAGCTAGGACCACCCCGCGGCTTATACACCTGAAAATAGGGTACATGTAGCTCCAACAAGCAAATTACTGAAAGCCAGAAAATAACAAGAGATTTCTTGAATAAGGTCATATTTGGCGAATTGTAAACCCCTACAGGAATTGAGCGTTCAGCGCTTCTGCATGCCACAGACCAGTGCTACATATACAGCTATGCAGAAATTTTTTTTAGGGATTTTTGCAAAAGAAAAACTGCGGAATTAAAATTTTCCATTCTTCCGAACTTCCATGGCTGCAATCTCCGTGATTTTTTATTGACCCACCAAAAATAAAGCCTGGAGGTACCAGTTGAGATAATATCTAACGGCACTGGTCTCACTCGTCAGGTACTAGGAGAGACTTTCACCGTTGCTTTCTTTAAAAAAGTTTTCTACGCCACGGAATATCCTTGACAGTTATTCATGTCAAAGCCTCAATTTCTCTGCTCTCACAATTTTTTAAAGGAAGCGCTACTATCTATCTTAAGGTCCACTCAATACTTTGCTTTAGCCATGATATCAGGGAAATATCCCTCTTGCTGAATAAGTTCAAGCCAAAATTGTGAAGGGTAAATTTAGTAATTTAAAGCTTCATCTTCGGATGGTTGTAGATTTTGAACAAACGAAGTGATCGTGAAAGTAATATATATAAGAAAGAGCATGAAGAGAGGTTTCTTATAGTATGCGAAAGTGGTCGAAAGGTGCACATATACAGAAGAACAATCCTTTTGAAACTGCATTGCAGAAACCTGCATTAATTTCCGGACAACCTAATAGTTGCCTTGAAAAAAGGCTTCGAAAATCGGCCATTGCTTTTGCATCGATCTAGTATTAGGTTGGCACATAAGTAATGCAACTTTTTATATAACTTTTGTCTATTTGAACGTAGCGCATTCATTTTTTGGCAATATAAGGAATATGAAGTAAGCTTCTGATGCACGCATTTTTGCCGAATTTTACCATCTTATGTGAGGATTACGGTAGGTTTACGGTACTATGGGAAAAATTTTAGAATGCATCAGATTTTGCTGAAACTTGGCCTATAGGACTTATTTGACATGCTGATCACAAAAATGAGATCCGTTTCGCATAAAAAAGCCTCGTTCGTGAGATCAAAAATTGAATTTTGTTTTAGCGACAAATGAATATGATATTCGTGTTTACCGCATAGGATTACCCTATAGTGCAAAGTTATAGCGAATTCTGACTTTTCGCAGCTTAGTTATTGACAAATTGCCTTCAAAACTTGACGCATTTGACTTGTTCAACCTCTCAAAGGCGCCCCACCTTAATTTGTGTTTGAATTTCATTTCTTTTTTACTAATTCCAATGTGCCAACTTCCAGCTACATGCTGCCTATACTTACTTTTTCATATGATTGAATCAGGTTTCGTAGGGCTTCATGTTTGCCAAAAAATCGTGAAACCTCAATTTTCAGCAGTTTTTAAAAAATGCTTAGATTTTTTGTACTACGTTATCAAAAATCAATCGGTTTGCGCAGACTTGTAGCTTACATCACGATCTACATGATGCCACAAAATGAGATTGCTACATAGAATAGGAAAAAAGTTACGGGAAAAGTTGCAAAACTTATGTGCCAACCTAATACTTGTAAACAATTGAAATATGTTTCAAAGTTTTAGAAAAAATTCATTTTAGCCTTATAAAAAATTTTTTTCGGGGGCGTGGCTCCGCCCCTTTTTTCTAAAATTTCGGGGTTATGGGCCTGCAAAAATTTTGGGAAGCTACGGAAAAAGTTTTCGGAATGGTGACGCCACGCACCTTCATCAGAAAATTTTTTTGCCCCCCCCTCCGAACGGAAATGCTGGGTACGCCACTGGTTACTAGCGTTACCTGTATTACCGTGTCACTAGTGTTACCCGTGTTACCCGTGTCACCCGTGTTACAGGTGTTACGGGTGTTGCTAGTGTTACCGCTCTTATTGCTGTTGATTAGTGAGATGATCACATAATTTCATTTCAAGACACAATATCACTGGCTGATGAGTAACACGAGTAACCCTAATAGCACTAGTAACATGAGTAATACGGGTAACACGGGTAACACGAGTAATACGAGTAACACTAGTAAGACCGGTAACACGGCTAACATGGGTAAAGCCTCAACCTCGGACGGGGGGCAGCCAACATGAACGATAAATTGTGTCAGCCGTATGCGTTGCGTAGGTCAAATATTTCCTAGATTCTAGATTTACGTTATGATGACATTTAAAATTTTGGAAAAAAAAAACGGTGGAAGCTCTGCGCCGCCTTATTCTTACTGTTCGACACCATTTACAACCCAGTGAAGAACATATCGCTACAAAAAATAAGACTTTAGGCGCGGCATATTGACAAGCACGAGTACAGTATGCTTATTTCCACCTATCGTTCATCTTGGCATACACCCACCTCGGACTTGTAGTTTTGGCATCATTTTCGTTGTTGCTTCCACTATTGACTTCTTGCGTCGCATCAGTGACATATTCTTTTTCTAGAATACCGTTGATATGATTCATCTCTCTTGATGAATCTGTGCATTGTGTTCTTTCCAGAGGCAATAATGCTTCATGATTACGCTCATCATCGTTTTGGTTATGAAGTGGAGTTTGGGCGCTCCTTCTACTTTGCATGGCGAACATTCTTCTATATTTTATCTTGCAGTGCTGACCAGAACTATAGGTTCCACTTTTGAAAAGCCGAAACTTTTGGTTACCAATGAATCGATCTAAAACTTGGGGCAGCTATGTGAATATCAGTCTAAGCCTTCCGGAGCGGGCCCAGTTTTCGTTCGATTACGCACAATACGATCAAATTATTACAGAAAGCAGCTTGAAGGCTGGCCAAAAATCACCCAAGGTTTCTATTGAGCAATGTACATCTTGGCTTCCAAAGTCATTTGGATAATAGTTAAAAGTATAAAACAGTTGCTCAGAAAGCGTACTTTGATCCCCAAAAATATTAGGTTGTCCGGAAATTAATGCCCGTTTTGAATTTCAAACGCAATATCATACACTTCTCACTTCTAAATAGGTTGCAAAGTACCATTCGATAGAGCAAAGCAAGCTCTACAAGATGGCCATCTTGCTTTTGCAACAGCTCTCATCCACCTCGAGATTCGAGCCAAAAACTAAAATGACTCAGCAGCCCGAAAAATCGAAAAAAATCGTGACTCCGTGCACAAAAATCCTACAAAAATTCTTACTTGCTCACATAAACACTATCCGCATGAAACATCTATAGACGCCTTTGCCGTATTTTTTCCTCTGTTAGAAACCAAGAAAACGGAAATTTTCGTGCAATTGTCAAAGTGATGCTGTGCCGTCCCCACATAGGTAATTGTATACTACAAACCTGGAGAAGTATAAACGTAAATTCTCAGCCCTCTACAAGCTTTAGTTCTCGAGAAATACCGAATATAGCCTTTCCTAGTTAGGTGGTCCAAGCTGAAATTTAAATTTCTCGAGAGTTAAAGCTTGTAGAGGGCTGAGAATATACGTTTATACTTCTACAGGTTAGTATACAACTACCTATGTGGGGACGGCACAACACCACTTTAGCAAATGCTCGAAAATTTCCGTTTTCTTGGTTTCTAACAGAGGAAAAAATACGGCAAAGGCGTCTATAGATGTTTCATGCGGATAATGTTTACGTGAGCAAGTAAGAAGTTTTGTAGGATTTTTGTGAACGGAGTTATGATTTTTTTCAATTTTTCGGACAGTTGAATCTTTTTACTTTTCGGCTCGAAACTTGTGCTGGATCAGAGTTGTTGCTAAAGCAAGATTGCCACCTTGTAGAGCTTGCTTTGCTCTATCGAATGTTACTTTGCAACCTATTTTAGAAGTGAGAAGTGTAAGACTTATTGCGGTTGAAATTCAAAACGAGCATTAATTTCCGGACAACTGTTAGAGTGGGGAATTTTGCAGTTTCTCAGCTAATTTAGAAGCGACGGGTTTTTATCCATCTTTCATGTGCTTAAAGACGTGAGCACTGGTTAAAAATTCGACTTTTTGTTGTTGAGCAAGCCCAACTTTAAGCTTTCAGCGACCCGAGCAAATTTTATGAAATTTTGTAAATTTCTAAAGAGAAGTGGAATTTTATTTGTTGTCTTTTTGGTTTTTCTCATATTACAGCAACTAGAGTGTATTCTTTGTTTCGTTTTTGCGTCCATACCATCTATAAAACCCTGTGTATCAGCATCCCTGGCATATTTCCACTTTTTATCAGTAACTTAATCAATTTATTTTACCTATATTGACTCAAGCTCGCTTAACATTACTAGTCATAAAATACTAATTTCGACAAATCAGCGTACATTTATATCCATAACAGTTTCCTGTAACTATTCGCCTCTATTCTGCGAAGTACAAAATAAATTTTTTTTGGAAACCAAACATTTCGAGTAATTTAAATTTTAATTTTCGAATAATTTCGAGTGTTCAACATGATTGAAATTTGTGACTATTTTCCTTCAATAAACTCTATACTTTGTTTATTTGCATATATCAACTAATTCTGAGCCATATCGCACCTCAGCGCGAGAGGACCGAGAAAATTTCTCGGCAAGAGTTTTAGACGACGAAGATGATCACTGTACCATCTGCAGCTGCTTTGCCGGCAGCTCCGGCGGCTGGCTGCGGCAGCAGTCGGCTGCTCGGGTACCACTTGCTACGCACCCCGTCTGTTGTCATGTGCACATATCGCATTTATTACAGATCGCTTCAAAATCAGCAGTCGTTCGAAATGGACTTGAACAATCTCTCCGACAATGAACTTCGCCAGGTAGTTTACAAGCAGTTTTATGGCAACTATGTCTCCATTTCCGTCAAACATCTTGAGATCGATATCGGCTGGTTTTTATTGAAGCGTTCTTTTTTTATAATATATTTTTCCAGATTATAATATATTTTTCCAGATTTTTCTTACAAGATTAGAGATTTTTTTGAAGATTTTCGGCACTTTTTTCTCGTTTTAGATCAGTGATAGTGTAGTATCGTCGTTGTTCTAGAGTAGATGCTCATTTATCTTCCAACACTCATTATAGCCTTTCTTAATCTCATAATTTGGTTTCATTCCTCTTTTTTGGTGTGCTAAGCAGCAAAGTTTCGGTACTTCCTCGCGAAATCAAAGGAACCTTGGATAAACGAAACGAATATGAAAGTATGATAAGAGATAAACGGTCATTAATCAGTTGCTCCCTTTCTATTATCAATGGCAATCTCCAAAATGTGGAAATGTTACGGGATATTAGCAAAGCACATAGATTGGTTTATTTACCTATTAGGTTTTGACCAAAGTCACAGAAAACTATTCTGCATAATCAGGATCTTCCATATCTTTTTTCTAGCGTTGATTTCGCTCCCATTTTCAGTCTGTGACGCACTCAGCAAATGACCCAATGAATTTGATTTTAAGCTAGGAGAAGAACTATGGTAGATTTCAGCAGCCTTTTTTCAGCAATTAATTGCTTTGGGGCAGTCTGTCGGACCACTGACACCATCAACAAGAACTTTCTATGTAAAAAAGCTGAAGAATTTATTGCGGAAGCAAGGTGCACTTCCAGGCTTATTTGGTATTTATTGACTTTTACTGTTAGGTAATGCGCCCATAAACTCACCAACGCAATCTGCGGGAAGAAATCCGAGGAGTTCTGTTGAAAGAAACACAGAGGACGTTTCGCACGATGCGAAAATGTTTGATGTGAGACTTATTTATTCAGTACTAGCTGGCATCCCGGCTCCGTCGAGCCCTATTAATACGTATACTATACAGGGTGCGCCAGAATTATTTGCGCGTGTATTCTGCAACGCAAAACTCGTGCAAGACGAGATCAGCGATAGGCAAAAAGCTATTTTGTTTCAGTAAAGTTTTATCATTAAGAGCCTATAGCATGAGTTGGAGTTTCTAAGTGTGGCTTGAGAAAAATCAGAAAATATCTTACTGATTAAGTTGCGCGCAGCACGCAGGTAATTTTTCAGACAATCTTCTGCTTCTTCATAGGAAAATGCTCCTGTGATGCAAAGAACACACCACATGAAAGAGCGAGATTTCGGCTGCAACATACGTAAGCGCAAAATCTGGGATGGTCTGACAAGAAAATTATCGACGTTTAAACAAAGTCATGTGTTTGCTACATGCTCAAAAACTGCACATTTTAGGGGTGCGAATGAGCGGAAAAAAGCAGAAATTGACTCCAAATGAGGTTGGAGTTCAATTTCATTAGTGGAAAAGAAATGAATATTTATCTAGAAGCTTTGTGAAAGCACTATAGCATCGAATCCGGTGACAGGCACGTTTCTGTAGCTTACAAATGTGATTTGAAAACAAAACGGCCACTGACACGCGGGTGGCATTTGCATACTTTTTGTTGCCATTTTTGGAAGAATAATTGTTGGTGAACGCCAGTACCACGATTCGATAGCGCAAAGCCTCCTCTACACTGTGGACATAAAATGCCTTGAAAATGTCTCAAGAATCTCCAGTTACGGAATGACTACCAAAAAATTAGGTTTAGTACGACAATTTCATTATTTGCACAAAGGTATGTCGTCCTGGGCTCATAAAGCGTTGTTTTGTAGAGGATGATTGCAGCATTCTACCACATAAATTTTGAAATCAAAACTATGAGTAGTTTCTTTGCAGCACTCATGCAAAGTTGACGCAAATATTTTCGGCGCACCCTGTAGACCTTTGCAAGTACGAACGTAAGTTTCTAGCAAGTTTTTCACAAGCATAGCTCTCGAAAAATACCGAATATAACATTCCTCCGTCGCGTACCTTACGCTAATATCTATATTTCTTGAAAATGAACCTTGTGAAGAGCTGACAAGGGAATGGTCAGAAGTCGAAGTGGCCAATCCAAGGCTGCCTACCGTCCAACGCTGATTTTGAATTTATATTCAATATCTGTTTAGCTCCTTGGGGCGAAGTTATGAGCAATTTTACTGCAAAAAAAACCATAGATAAAATCTGCGAAATCGAGCACTTTGTTTTGTTCTTCAAGTGTTCTGAGCCGTACAGGTTTCTTAGATGGTCTTTATTTATTTAATCACGACCTAACGTTTCGACGCCTTCGTCTTCCTTAGAGGCCTGAAAGTGGTTCAAAACGTCATATGTGACTCCAGCCACCAAACACCTCCCTCAGTCCGGCTAGGTCTCAACCTTCGCTCAGGAGGTTGAGAACTCTCGAACGGTTCAATATGCATGTCTGTAAGCGATAAAGGCGGCGAGTTTGTAGTAATGCCCAGGAGTTAGATCGCAGAATAACAGCAGCGCATCTTGTGGACACCACAACGTATAGCATGGTCACTGAGAAAGAATTTTACACCCAATGTAAAAAGTTGAATGACGCTTGGACCACAATAGCAAAATCAGCTGGACGTGTCGAGAGGTTTATCAACAGGTTGAGGTTGGATGTCCAAGCTGTCCAGTTTTTATAGCTTGATCAAAATGCACAAGCTTTCTTTGCGAGATGTAATTTTGATGTCGGAGGACACCTACAAGATCAGACCAATCATAAGTTATGTAGGCGGCCTTACCGACAGAATTGCATGGTCCTTGAATAAAGTTATGAGCCAATTGCTGTCCAATCTTCCTGCACATCGATCCAACTCACACGGATTTATCGAACAGCTTCGCAGTGCTAAGTTTGATTCGAGCACTTTAATCGAGTCATTTGGGTGACTTCGCTTTACACTAATGTGCAAAATGAACAAGCCCTGCAAGCGCTATGTTGGATAGGCATGGCAATACCATCAATACCTTTGGACTTGACAAGTTGCGGGCAATGACCCTGATACACGAATGTTTGAAGTGTAACATCTTTAGATGGTCTAGGACTTACTACTCCCAGATACGTGGGTTATCAATGGGTCAAAGATTAGCATCTGTACTCGCTATCTGCTTCATGAGCAAGATCGAGGAACCGGTGATAGCTCGAATGCTAAATACTGCCGTTATATCGATGACTGCTGTATAGCGACCTCCACACAGTCGCAAATGGACAAGTCTTGCGAGATTTTTAACCAGCAGTCGCAGTAAGCTCACAAGAGAAGCACACGCTGCGGATGGCTACCCTATCTCAACGCACAAATGAAGCTGTCCAACGGCATAACTGAATTCAAGTGGTACCGCAAAGAAATCTTTAAGAACATCCTCTTAAGTGTCAAATCTGCCCATCCTTTATCCATAAAGCGCGCTGTAATTAGGAATATGTTCGATAGGGCTATGAAAATGTGCTCCGGGAAAAAAGGAACGATGCGAGTCACGAGATTTGGCTTCCCATATCGCTTGCAATAATGGTTACCATTCTTTACCACGTACTCGACAGCCTGCGAATAGTAACAACGCTCATGATAATAAACTCCCACTATGCATTCCATTTATATCAAATAGCATCAGCGCAGCTCTTCGAAAATGCAACGCGCACAATTGCAGGATGATATTGTATTAGTGGACGTTCCGAATGACAATATAAAAAAGCAATTGGTTCGAAACAGACTATACGATCGATAGTATAACAGAACATTGTGTATTTTGCCCGCATTGTAAATTAGGTGATTGTGCAAAAGTGAGAGTAGTTTATCAAATAGAATGTTTAAAATGCAACCGAGCTTTATTTTGGGGAGACCGGAAGAGCACCCAGTACTCGCATTAAAGGACATCTAGCAGATAAAAAGCGTAAAACATTATCTTCAGCTTTAGGCAGGCATAGAAGCGGGGCGTGTAATGGAGAAGACTTTGATATTTATATCTATATTTATATACTACGCTCATAGGCGCGCCACTTTGTTGGTAAACACAGCATAAGACGTCAGTGAAGTTAGTAATACATTAAAAAGATTTAACGAAAACAGAAAATTCGGAAAGGCATTCGGTAGTCTTGGTATGAAAAAAATGCGGTGATTGAGAATTTCAATCCGCGCAGGTCGAAGAACAATGACTCGATGAACCGTTGCCGCCAACTTTAACAACACAGCTGGCAAGAGTCAATGGTAGAAGGAGAATAGAACGATCGGAAGACCCAAACCAAACATCAGGTATATGCAAATATTCCAGTACATCTATAACTCCTAATTTCTTACAAAAACAGGATGCGTTTTTACTAGAAATAATTTCCTGAGGTAAAAGGCTTAACCATCTTGTGGTTCGGCAGAAATATGAATTGAAGGTTTGCAAAAAGTTTCTTTCACCTAGCTTCCTGTAGTGCAAATTAAACCCACCTGTACGCTCTCCACTGGGCCTAACGATCCAGTATTTACTGGCTCGCAATTTCGTTTCTATTTTTAGGATACAAAAGCAGAACACCAAGTCGCTAACAACATGTCTATACTTCAAACTATGCAGTTTTAAAACTACAAGTCTAGCACCGTAGGACGGATGTCAAGTGTAAGATCTTATTGTTAGCTTTTGAAAAGGAGGCCTCGGCTAAGAAAGCATTAAAGGCTTTCTGGATCTCTGCAAAGAATCCAGAAAAGAACAGCAAAAATGAGTGCTTGTCGATAACCTCATTTCTGGAATGATATACACGAAAGTCCCAGCGAATTGGGCTTTCGTGCGAATAAAATGGACTTAGCATGCGTTGCGATAAGATATCGCATTTGCGAATCCATCCATTCCATACAAAACTCCTTCAGCAAACCTTTCTCCAACTTGCCTCAACCTGTTTACTCATTCTTGCAAACTCATTTCTACCAAATGATCGGTATCTAACTAGGGCTGACCTAACATTACGATGACAGTCACATGAATATTCTATGCTTTCACACTTTATTATACATTAAAAATGTCATTTGTTATCGATTACTATGCATAGAAAATATCTTCAAGAATGGAATTCTCATAATATCCGGGCCTTCGCTTCTCAAGACTTCTATGGATCTGCTTTAAGTCAAATTCGTATGTAGGGCTTTCTGGGGAAAGCAAACTTTGGCTAGACTTGCGCTGCAAACTGTGAAGCAAAATGCTTATCTCGTAGGAAACCTTGCCCTACAACCCAAAGGGTTCTAATCGGAAAACTACGAGTCGCAAAGTGACTTCGCAAATGTTCTACTTTAGCTCTTCTTTGTCTTTCAGCATTAATGTATATCTTTAAGTAGTTGAATGTATGGACTATTGCTAGTAGAAAATTTTTCACAAAATTTTTCTTGCTAGCTAGCGGCATTTCAGTATTTCTTGCGACCAATCTCAAAATCGCGTTTGAAATGCCGTCTTTGAGGTTCGGTTCTACGAGAATAGTCAAAAGATAGGTTCTGAGTAATTGTATTAAAACGCAAATCTTTCTTATTCTCAAATACAAATCATGAATTTAGATTTGGTTGATAATTTGAAAAGTTAACAAACTTTATTCGATTTACATAGGAATATTCGCATCAACCTGATATTTGGAAGCATTTGAGTTTTTAGCGAATATTTTGGTGAATTTAACCTTTTTCCATGATTTTTATAGCGTTTGTATGAGTTTAGAAAGAAACACTTATTTCAGACTTCATAAAAGACAGGAAACTCTTCCCACTCACTTGTTACCTTAGAATGAGCTGAGGAACACATTCTCAATAGATCGCCATCAAAAATCTGCAAAAAGGTCAAAAATGGGCTTAGTCCCAGCTCACGTTGCTGCTGGGAGTAAAATGGGCTTTCAGGTCCATTTAAAATGGAGGTAAATCCCATTTTGCCCCATTCTAAATGGACTTTTCGCTGATTCTTCCGCAGGCGAGAGCTCAAGTAGGGTTGAATCATTTTTATCACACCGCTTTGCCTCGTGATTGCGATGAGATAAAAATTTTTGGATAACGCTAGCGAAAGTAGATTCCGACAAGTTTCTACCGCGAACGAATAAAATGGGGTTTGGAAGCCCATTTTCCTCCATTATGGACTTTCGTGGATATCATTCCTGGATTCTTTGCAGAGATCCAGAAAGCCTCTAATGCTTTTCTAGCCGAGGTCTCCTTTCCACAAGCTAAGATCGATAACCTCGAGTTCCTTCCGTTCATATCGCTATGCGATCTGCAGATCACATTCGATTGTCATTTATGGTATAGTTTATTCTTCCGCCACGACCATCAATTTCGGTGCGGAATTTTATATATAAAGCTGAATGTCTGTTTGTATGTCTGTCTGTGTATGTCTGTCTGTCTGTCTGTCTGTGTGTACGTATGTTCCGAATAGAAAATTCCATTTCTGAACCGATCCGGACCAAACTTGGCACACATACACTTCGGGCCCCGGCGGGTGTCGTAGGCTACTTTTCGTCATCGATCGATATCGATTTTATCGATTTTTTGCAAAATTTGAGCTACGGGGCTGGGAGTTGGCACAGGGGGGTAATCGAGTATGCTGATTGCGAATATAATAATGACAGGGCCGGGCGGAGCCGGGTAAGTCAACTAGTACCATATATAGCGGTGGTCTTTCGGTACGCTCATCTTCTGTCCTGACATTTTTATAGTAGGAAAGTTGAGCGAAGGTTGAGAACTAGCCGGACTGGGGGAGGTGTTTGGTGGCTTGGAGTCACGTATGACCTTTTCAACACTTTCAGGCCCCTGGGAAGACGAAGGCCTCGAAACGTTAGCCGTGATTGGATAAATAAAGACCATCCAAAATACCTGTGTGGCTTAGAACACTTGAAGAATGCTTACGATGCCCAGGTTTAAAGAAAGCGAAACATGGAAACCACTGTGTTTTACTTTCAACTCATCTACAAACTTTGGAATGTAAAGTAATCTAGCTGCATGTATTGGGCCAACATCAAGTTGCGCTTTACATGCCATAATTTCTTACCTAAATAACACCTTTTAGCGGCTCATACTTCGCCCACATAGGCGCTAAACAGATATGTAGTACAGATTCGGAGTCAATGTTTTATGCTGCATCTATTAAGTAGAGCTTGTTTCCATTGGCCACTTCGATTCCTGACCCTTTCCTTGTAAGAACTTACGTTCTTACCTCTGCGGATTTGTAAATTACTTATGTGCGAATGCACTATCATTTTGATGAAAATCGAAAATTGTTGTTTCCTTGATTTCTAAACGAGGATATAGCGACGCAGTGGCGGACCAGGAGAGTGGGCGCCGCCTCCCCCCCCCCCCCCGCCTGAGAATAGATCGCAAAATTTTTGAATATCTTACATGCGTTATAAAAATGTGCAAGTGACTTGTTCATCCTTGTAAAAATTAAAATTTTTCAAAATCTTGCAAAATTCAATTTAATCTTGTAAAAAAGCTTTTGGGGCGTTGCTGCCGTACCATACTGTAGAGTTGTTTTGCTCTAGATGGTACTACTTGGGAGCGAACAATTCTAATTTACTGCTGCTGAAATTTGAAATGGGCATCAATTTCCGAACGACCTAATAGATCGGTGAAAGAATTGACACAAATTAGTAATTCATTGGGATTGACTGAATTCTGCGTTGTATCCGCGCTAGTATGACGCAAGCTCTTAAAGCAGCCTTTCCGCGGCTGGCGTCAAATGTTTTGACCTGTTTAACTGAAAGAAATTGTAGCTTTTAGAGAAGGGTATATGGGAAACATGGTGGGGATATGCGTAGAATAAATAAATGATACATTTCCATTTTTTCTGGTTTACGTGCGGGATTTAGTGCCAAATCGGGACATAAGAATTAGGGCACTAGAATGACACTCAATAGTGGACATTTTCAAAAAGATTTGTTCAAATGGATCTTTGTATACCGTTTGAGAATATGTATTTGCTATCCGTAAAACGATTATCTGTACGAAAACATGGTACTTTCTTCAAGGGCATCTGTAAGGGTTAGTGTTATCGATATGCGATTCTTTGCTCAGAAGTCTGCAAAATTCGAATGATTTGTAATAGTGCTAATTATCTTGTCTCGATAGTGTTAAAGGCAGCGGTTTGACAGAGTGACAACTTTGGGATGTTCGTCGTTTTCGGTTCCTCTAAATGACCTGAGTCCAAGATTGTGCTTTGCAGCTTCGAAAGATATTAATAACCCGTTTTTCCAGACGTGAAAATGCTGTTTGGGCGGGTCGCGAAAGTGGCTGCTAGAGCCAATAATCCAATTGCGGCCGCGATGGGTATGGTGTCTCCACTCATGAACCAATGGCGTTCTAGAGGGCAGGCTTACGCCGTCCGTCCAAAAAGCTTTTCACGTCCGGAAAAGCGGCTTATTGATACGTTCTGAAGCTGCAAAGCACAGTCTTAGACTCAGCTCATCCAGGAGAACCGAGAGCGATAATAAGTCAAAGTTATAACTCTGCCGAGCTGCCCTTAAGTAGCATAAGTTAGACACTTTCTCCAAAGCTACGATTACCTGGAGTTATGTCAGTTTCACAACTAGAAACGCTCATAAATTCCTTCAGAAAGCGTTTCGCAAATAATTAGCATAGATATAGAGTTAGCGTCTGGAGATGCGTCCTATGGACGTCCTGTCGCAAATGGCCACAATGACCAAATTTCCTTTGGTCAGATTAGCGCGAACAACTGATTACAGACGGAATGATTTAGGCCAAATTTACAGCGAGCCTGCTTAGCAGTTCTTGAGATTTTCAAATGAGCTCGAGCTGAAGACTGGTCGACATAGTGGCTACTCAACTTTTGTTTGCGAAAGCAATTGTAACTTTCAAAGCTATTCATGTGTTTTCACATTCTCATTATGATTGGCGAACTATCACATAGCTAGAAATCTGAGCAAGAAGGGTCTAAAGCTATCGAAAAGTGCGAGTTTCCTTCATAGAAGACCAGAAGAAGTACGTTGCAATTTATCGTGTTCGGTCTAGACATCGAAAGCATGTTATTGAAACAGGTTGTTATCCTTTCCATGTTTAAAACCCTTTCAGAATGTAGAATCACTAACACAACTCCGCGTTAAAGAAATCATATCGGGATCAAGAAAAGCACGCCGAAATGGGAGACCTGCGAGCGGAGCTCCCAGAGCACTTCGCAGCGAAAAAACTCTGTCGGGATCTCCAAAAGCAAAAGCTGTGAAATTATCACCACAACCGGTATCATTTTTTATTTTTTGGAAAATGGTATTGGCTAATGATTGATTTTGGTAGCTTTTGTGGCTCCTACAGATACTGAAGACAACTTTTTGTTCAGTGTTTGGTATCTCTAAAAAGAGCGCTTCAGTGAAAATTGAGATATAAGTTTTGCTTGAGTCGGACTTAATTTTCAATGAAAATTCCGCAAAGAAATGAGAAATACCAGTTTTTTTCATGGTGCGCAAATATGAGAAAATCAGTTTTTGATCAAAGAACTTTGTAACGAGAGACCACAACTTTTATTGTTATTCATTTAATAGGAAAACTTATCTGTCCGAATACCAAATTGCTATTCTCTACATCTATTACAGCATGAAAACGAAGCTCAGAAAGTCGCAGAATTGAGCTTCTGCATTTTTACCCCTGCTGGGGCGTAGTGATCCTTACTAATGATAGAAAATTCTGAGTAGGTATATAAATAGGGAGTTGCAAGCTACTTTCTACAGAGAATCACGGATGAAAAACAATTAGAAAAGCTTTTATGAAGATTTTTTTTAGGCTAAATCGAAATTCTAGCAACCTAATAGTTAGTAGCCACAACTATGGTCAACCTTGTAAAATGCAGCTAAGAGTTACTTGCACCTTTCTTTCATTTCAAATCTTTCATCCTGTGTGAGAAACTTTATGTCAGTACATCAAGGAAGGGGAGTGTAATTGTTTTCCAGACATGTTCTTTCGCCCTCAAGTCATTTAATGATGGCTCTCCTCAAAATTCATGTACTGAACCACCCATAAGGTAGAACACTGTTAACTTGCTGTCGAACGTGTGCGGAGCCTTCTTAAGTTTCTTAGTCTCAGGATGGATGAGAGAGCCCCCACATCAACTAGGAAACGTCGCCTTGTAAACCGCTTAACTAAAGCAAATCAGGACCAGGCCTTATGCAATACGAATACAATTCCGCAGATTTCCTTAAGGTAAGAAAGTTCCATTTATTGACAGCAGTGGCTTGGCAAAGCTAATTCTTCCGCTTCATTGTGGTAGATTGCATGACTCAAACCTTGAAAACAGAGCAACTTCAGTCGCACAGCATGCCCCCTTGCCTAAATCAGCGAACTTAGCGCGCGGGCTGGTTGTCTATCACCCACAGCTACTAAATCAAGGTAAGATCACCAACACTTTGTAAATGGCAATGACAGTGAGTTGAATCCATCGCACGTTACCATCAGTGGCAATGCCACATTGTCCAGCAATGCGCGTTCTTTGCTCAATCTCGGACCATGCTTTTCGCTAACGCAATCAGTATGCCCTGGGTCGCACGCAAATTTATGGGTAACCTTCAGTACGTACAAGATCGCCTACGATACCGCGTTAGATTAGAAACGCAGCAAGTCAATCATCAATCGATAACTACCACCTTGCCTGGTGTGCCATTCCCGCCAATGTCTTTAGGCTGCAAGAGCCAGGACCATCAGTAGACACATCTTTCCGGGTTTTCGCAACATCGGTTCTTATTGTATTTAACACGTTGACGACCGTGTGCATCCGCGCGTATGCACGCCCTGACCACCTTTTACCACTTTCGTGCATCAATTTATCATGTGTAAGCGAAAAGTTCTTAGGTGACTTCTATGCAGTGATAACACTGGTGGCCTTTGTCATATAGAACAGACGCCATTGCGGTAGCTGTTAAACAGTCCAGTCCGCAGCCGTAGATCATTAGTCCATTTTGATGTGGTCAAAAATGGCTCGGTCGTCAATGTGTTAAACGATACCAACATATGCGCCAGGCGCCTAATTTATCAGCTGCGCAAAAGAGGGGTCTCAGAGAAGTCGGGATTAGTTGCCTCAAATAACATCAAAATAGCAGTCAGCGATAAGGGCAGCGAATATGTGATACTATCCAAAGAGATGGAGATGACGATTACAAAGCAGCATCTTGAGGACACAACGACATATTGCGAATTGTCGGAAAAGGAATACACTAGACAAACTTAACAGACTATGGATTGAAACAGCGCGGGCGGCCGGCCTGTCTAAGCACATAGTGTCACGCTTGAAATCTGATCTACTAGTTTGTTCTGTCCTCTATTTTATATTCACAAGAACTCAGTTTCTAATAGTATTTAAAAGTATCTATGTCGTACAAGGTACACATCAACATTGAAACTAAGGTTTTTCCCTTTGAAATCAGAGCAAAGGAAAGTTGCGACGTCACACGCGTCGTTCGCGTTGCCGCACTTCGCCGCAGCTGTTGTTCGATTTCTCCTCATATCTCCTAAACAAATATCGGCAGCACAGCTCTACAGAATCATTAAGTAAGTAGCAGCTTAGGCCTTTGACTTGATAACCTTACACTAAGATAAAACATCTGTAAACGTTGAAAAGGTGCTTCAAAGCAGCGCGCTGCACCATGTGCAGCACTGGTCCGAAACGTATAAAGGCTCGTTGCTGGAGTCAGCCATATAGTACGTCTTGCAAACAATTGAACAATTTGGTCCTAGTTCCGCTAAATGTAAAAGCATTAAAGGCGTGTAGATGCAGAAAGATGCAAGAGTACTTCCCTAAGAACAAGCAGTACTGCTTCCAGCTATGAAATGTTCTTGGTAATGATAACCGTGAGTTACATCTCTGTGCGAAAATCTTCTCAAACGCTTAGCCAGAACCTTGGCAAATTGAACATTTACACAAACCAATTCGTTTTGGCGCGGTTTTCGTTATGTAGTAAACTTTCGACCACATTTCTGGCTAAACTCCATCGCTTGCACATTTGCTTACCAAACTCATCCACGACTCTGCAAAAAGTGGTGATACGGACCGAATTTTGCGGTACAGAAGCCAGGTGGACCCGTTTGGCGCGCAATTTCTGAGGGATCCGCTCAACGAATCTACTCGTGCTTTTGCATGTTGGACTTTCATAAAGGTAGCATGCGCCATGCAAAGTTTGGGCTCAAGACATTAGCTGGAACATGCTCCACGAATTTCGTAACAGACACACACACAGACAAAGTCACATAAACACCCTTAGCCCGTTATTATAAGTCATGATATAAAGCTGAATGTCTGTTTGTATATCTGTATGTCTGTCTGTTTGTCTGTCTGTCTGTCTGTACGTATGTTCCGAATAGAAAATTCCATTTCTGAACCGATCCGGACAAACTTGGCACACATACACTTTTGGGCGGGGCGGGTGTCGCAAGCTTTTCGTTATCGATCGATATCGATCTTATCGATTTTTATCGATTTTTTGTAAAGTTTGAGCTACTGTGCTGGGTGTTGGCACAGGGGGTAATCGAGCATGCTGATTACGAATACAGTACTAGTTCTTGAGATTATCCGTTACTTTTTTCGATTTCATCGATTTTTTGTAAATTTTGAGCTGCAGGGCTGGGAATTCGCACAGGGATAAATGAGCATGCTGATAACTAACGCAGCGGGAATACGGAGTTGGAGTTGATATATAGAAGTGAGCACAGGGAAAATTGTACAGGGATAGGGATGAGAGCTTTATCGTAGTGTTTTGAGGCCGGGCGGAGACGGGTAAGCCAGCTAGTGTCCTTATAAAAACACATAAGATAGGAGAAACGGAGAGACCACTGTGCCTGCGGATAAAGGGACACTTAACGGGTTGCGCAAATCAAGGTTTTCCAACACCTCTAGGCACGCATAGTAAGCTGCAGCATTACAACACAGAATTCAAGGCTCAGTGTCAATTCTCTATCTTATATATAAAGCTGTATGTCTGTTTGTCTGTCTGTATGTCTGTATGTCTGTCTGTCTGTCTGTACGTATGTTCCGAATAGAAAATTCCATTTCTGAACCGATCCGGACCAAACTTGGCACACATACACTTCGGGCCACGGCAGGTGTCATAGGCTACTTTTCATCGACCGATATCGATTTTATCGATTTTTATCGATTTTTTTGCTGAGTTCATCTACGGGGCTGGGAGTTGGCACAGGGGGTAATCGAGCATGGGGATTCCGAATACAATATTAGTTTTTGAAACCATCCATTATTTTTATCGATTTTATCGATTTTTTTGCAAAGTTTGAGCTACGCGGCTGGGGGTTTGCACAGGGGGGGGGGTAATCAAGCATGCTGATTACGGTTCGATATTAGTTTGGCGCTATTCGGCTAACCGGGCCCCAAAATTTTTTCTTCGTAGAGCTTGCTCAAATTCGTGTATAAGGGTTATCTTACATGCTGATTACAGATATCACACTTTCGTCGCAGAAAGTCTCCCCATGTGGTTACGATAGGTGTGCGGTAGGAAGTCAAAATCATGAATTCTGCTGTAGTTCGGTCCAGAGAACTTATTCGACATGTTGATTACGAATTTCATACTCTCTCTGCATATTGGGACCTCTTCATAGAGTTAGGGTGGTTATATACGGTGTGGGGTCGAAAACATAGATTTGCTTCAAACCTCGTCTAGGGTGGTCATTTAGCGAGCTGAACATAAATATCATGTTGATTTCGCAGGATGGTGCATTTTCTTGGGTTACGGTGGGTGTAGATGGGTCGAAGTTCTAGATTTGCTCAAAACCTTACCTGTAACGGTTCACAAGTACTGCTTATGAATATGAAACTTGCTCGCTGTCATAACGCATAGTGAAGTTATGGCGAGTTGCAGGATTTGAATGGACAGGGCCAATTTAGATCCCATATATTCATGAAATGGGGAAACGGTCGTTTTGCATGGCGGTCTCCAGCGCCATCCTGATAACCTGTCCCAACGTGTAACGCACGCGGCAAATCTCCCTCCCCCTGATTTGCTTAGGCAAAAGCCGCCGAAGGGTGTATCGCATGAGGCAAATGTCTCTCCCCCTATTTCTGCTTGGGCAAAACCCGCCGAAGGGTGTATCGCACGCGACAAATCTCCCTCCCCCTATTTCTGCTCAGGCAAAAACCGCCGAAGAGTGTATCGCGCGCGGCAGTGGTCCTATAAGGAAAGCATTACGGTCGTAGGAAACTTTTATACTACACGAATTGCCTTTATCGCGGAGATTGAGCACGATATTCTTTGTACAGCACTTTAGGTAATTCCCTGCCAAGGTTTTAGGCAGGTTTATGATTTTTACCCGACTATGATATTGTCATCAGCGGCTCAAATAACCCCCATATACCGAGTTTGAGCAAGATCCGTCACAAAAACATTTTGGGGCCCGGATAGCCGAATAACGCCGTCAGTTTTAGAATTATCCTTACTTTTATCGATTTTATTGTTTTTTTGTGCAAAGTTTGAGCTACGGGGCTGGAGGGTTGGTGAGGAAGGTAGGTGAGCATACTGATTACTCACCGTAGCGGGAATAGGGAATGTAGAAGTGGGCACAGGTAAAGGTGTACAGGGATAGAAATGGAACCTTTATCGTTTTTGACAGGCCCAGGCGGAGCCGGGTAAGCCAGCTAGTATATAATAGAAACAGAGGTTGCGGCGCAAAACAGAAGCCTGGGTTTTAAATAGAAATCCGCAGATGAACTGAAAAGAACGAGTGCATTGCCATAACTAATGAGCTCGCGCCGTTCTTCCACTTACGCAGGTTTGACCTACTTCCTCCAAGTCAGCAACCCTAACTCACAAGGGAACGATACTCGGTCAGTGGCCTTTTGAGATCAAACGTATATCATCACACTTGTCATGGAACGCTGATTCCGAATCTGACTTCCGTTTCTGCTGATCGTTTCTCTAAAAGAAGTTATGTACGATTCTGGGGTCAATGGTCGCCCAAGAAATACGGTCGAGTATGCCTAACTTTCAGAGAAGATTGATCAAGAGAATGCAAAGCTGAAAAACACAAAAGGCCTCGATCTAAACCTGCATTGATTTGTGAGGCTATCGCACTAGCCCCACTACACCACATCGTAGCGGCGGCTTTAGCATTTCGTCACATGGTCTCGACCTCAAGTTTAAGATGAGCTGTTCGACCTAGGTGTCCTTTCGTGCAACTTTTTGTTTCCTTCCTGCATGATGAGAAGTCGTTTGGGCGAGTAGATCTCATATGTTATCACTTACAGGCTCTGGCGAAGGCGAGTTGGCCGAAACGTTAGCCTAAAAGCGTTATATCATCTTTTTGAGGCTTGGACATTTCACTACTGCTATCATGCCAAGGTTCACCGAAAGTCGTGCTGGAATTTGAATATTTTCATACCTTGAGCCGAGCGGAGCCGGGTATGGCAGCTAGTACTAATAAAAAAACCCGAATTCTCGCCAAGCGGTGGTGGCGGGTGTGCTAGCTAATAATACTGAAAATTCCGGATTCTCGGAGGACCCTTTGGGAAAGTAGAAAATATTATCTATCTCGCGAATTTGTTTCTCAAAGGCATCAATGTCTGTGTAGCTATGTAGTACTGGCCTACGGGTACAAGGGCCAGAAGTTTCCCTCTAGAAGCCCTCACCTGAAAGAATTGGAAGGCTGAGATGTAGTATACCAGAACTTCTTGCAAATTTTGAAGCAAGGATCGACTTTAGATTAGAACAAACTGTGTACCATTCGAATGAGGGTATGCTGAGGGCCGAAGGTAGACTAGATAGTTCCCCCAACTATTTCACAATGAGAATAAAGATGTTTTTTCGAGGGAAGAGTTGGAACTTCTGAGCACGCCAATATTTTCAGCTACAGTCTAATTACCGTTAGACCTACTAGCCTGAATTATAGGCTACTACTTGGCACACCCGGCTCCGCCCGGCGATGTCAATACAAACAGTTATTATACTCGTAATCAGCATGCTCACTTACCCCCCCCCCCCTGTGCCAACTCCCAGCCCTAACCTAAAATTTGCAAAAAATTCATAAATTTAATATCAATCAATAAGGAAAAGTAGCCTACGGCACGCTTCCTGCCAAGGCATGCTTGCAAAATCTGGTCTGAATTGGTTCAGAAATAAAAGTTTCTATTTCGCACATGCATACATACAGACAGACAGACAGAAATAGACAACCTTTTTATACAGTGTGTCCCAAAAAATGTGCGCATTGTTTGATCGTTAGTAACATCCTTGCTTTGATGTCTTTCGCTGATCTTTAGTTACCATTCTTTAGAGCAATGCTCAGCTTAGGCTCTTCGTTATTGTAGGATTACGGTGGGAAATTCGACAAAGATTTCGGCCATTGGAGACCATATTCTGCCTCGGAACAAAACCAAACAGGTTAAAAACTTCTATACTATGGAAAGGGTGCTGCTTATTTCGAATATAAAACTTCCACTTTACTGGGATGCTTCTTTTCTAAGTTATCCCAGGTAAACTATGATTTTCCAGCATTTGTCAAAAATATGATTACACCGTCAAAAAAACTGAAAACACTCGTAAAAATTTGAGTAGTGGAATCTTGCGCGAACCTTAATACACAATTTCTCAAATTCTTTTAAAAATTTTTGTCAGATGGCATATTTCACAAATGGTTCCATATGCTGGAAGTTCTTATAGTTAGAACAGAATTCGTGTTCGAATAATTTATTCGAAATATTCGACTATTCGAATATTCGAATAGTCGAACATTCGAGAAATTCCAATTATTCGATTATTCGAATAGTCGAATAAATGAAAAAGGTCTGTATTAAAATAATTCGTTCATTCGATGATTTGGAAAAATGAGTTATTCGAATATTCGTTTATTCGAGGAATTTTTAAAAACAGTTATTCGAATATTCAAATCGAGCCATCTTGAAAGATAGTTATTAGAATACTCGAATATTAAAAAACATTCATTCGAACATTCGATGCAAAAAAAACTTCAGCAGTTCTACATTGAGTGCAAGGTCCCGATCGGTCACAAATTAATTAATCATATGACAGGATGGCTAGCAAGTTCCCTTTTTAAGGCATGAGTCGCGAGTCATGCCATAGCATAGTGATGACAAGTTTTATGCATAATTCATTTGGAGTGGTGAACTATCTTCTGGAAATCGCTTCTGAAAAGTTGAGATGTGATATCATGTGCAAATATATCCAAGCTCTAAACTGGGTGAAGAAGTAAAGCCGTCATTAGAAGCCGCTTTAGCGGATCGCTGGTCCTCAAACAGCTTGTATAAACATGTGAAGGACCAGCAGTCCTTTAAAGCAACGCGCATAGGCAACATTCGTTTCTTCATCCCGAGATCTTCACTTGCTTTGCCAGCCTAATTACCGCCCGCATGTCAAAATATCTTAAAAAAATACGTTAACCAGCGCAAGGCCAGAGCAAGGCGGTCGTGAGGACTTGAGCCGCTTGACTTGTGGTGGCAGCCTGTACATCAGTTACTATACTCAAATCGGTTGCCCTTATGGTCCGCAGGCGTAGAAAACTAGTGTTAGAATGTTGCAAAGTTCGTAAGGGAATAATACTTCGAGTAGGCGTGTAAGTTGAACAATAATCTTGAACCTGAGTAAAAGGTATGGTACATCCCTCACAACAAAAGTATGTAACTAAAACAACTTCGTGAAAATTCAATCCTGCAACATAAACAAAACTCAGCGATTGAAAATTTCCGACAAGTATTAGATTATCAGCTAATATACAGATAGTTCCATGAGTTTTCTTTTTCTGGATTGAGCACAGAAGCATTTTGTAGACAACAATGCGTCACCTCTGCTGTAGAGGTTCACTGATTCTATTACTGTAGGCCTTCCTCGCCCCCCCCCCCCCCCCAGTACTAGTCTTGGAACTCACGCCTTGCTGACCATCACGAATAAATTACAAACAACTACCTATTCTAAAAGGTTTTCCACGTTGAATTTTTAGCTTTGAGAAATTTTGTGTAACTTCGATAGACCTCTGTGAGGAAGAATAAATGCGGACTTGAACGGTTACTAACAAGGGGATGGTCCGAAGTCGAAGTGACCAAACCATACAAGCTGTATGTATTTGATGCATTATGAAACGCTGTCTTCGAACCTGTCTTCCTTATCTGCTTATCGCTTCTGTGGACGAAGCTACAGGCGGATATATTGTGAAAAAGTCATACATAGAAACGGCGAAATTGAGCACATTGTTGACTTTCAGTTCAGCTTCTGACTTTAAAAATTTGAAGTTAAGCTAGCTGCATGTTTTGGCCCAGTACTAAGGCGAACGTGGCTCTCTACGGCTAAATTTTCAATTTCACGCATAATTTCTTAGCAGGGAACGATACTTGGTTACCCCATTATTTTTTTGAAAATGAATTGCGCTACGACGAAGGGTGAAAATCATTAATAAAAATTTTTCTTTCATCTTCAAATGCCGAAAATTGTTTAGCTAGGTATAAATACACCGTTACACCTTTCAAAATTTTCCTCAATAGCTTCAAACGGTAAAATAGATCAAATTGGATGATTTCAACTACCTAAACGAACGCAAATTTTCTACGAAAAAAATTCACAACTGCCTTCAAATGATCGTTTCGCAGATTTCGAGCACAGATTTAGAATCCGCGTTTCGAGATGCACCTTATGGTATACATCGCATTCCACATGGCCGGGTCACCAAGTATCGTTTCCTTGTTAGCAAAATAATGGTCTTTAATGGCTTATAGCTTCGTCCAGAAAAGCGATAAGTAGGTAAGGAAGACAGATTTAGAGTCAGCGCTTCGTGCTGCGTCTAATGGTATGCAGCTTGTCTGGATTACCTACTTCAATTTCTGATCATTCCCTTGTGAGTAAGGCTTAGTAGCCCTCTTAAAAAACAATGAACACCTTGAACTACATGTTTGAGTAAGATTTTTCTGTTTCCCAGGTGGAACTACCAAGCAGAGGTGCGATAGTCGGAGCCGATTCTCCGCCTACCTTCACTTTTTGAGCTGGTACAGGCTGACCACCTTCACTTTTGCGTTTGAAATTTTTTTTTGCTAAAGCTCAAAAGAAGGAAATTAAGCAAAAGGAATGTAAAAAAAAGTATTAAGAGCATATATCTGTGCAGTAGGTCGATCCTGGTAGTAACCGCCGAGAACCAGAGTTTCGAATGATAAAATAATGAAAAATCGAAAAATCATTCCACTGTTACAAAGCTGCTGGCTGAAGACCTCCGCAGTTGCGACTTCATAGGTTTTGAAGGGTAAGTGTTGTTTTACCAGACAGCGAAAGAATCAGTTTGATTTGAGGAGTGGCCGCCGAGAACGACAATTTTGAAAAACCTTAACTCTTCTCAACTTTAGGTTGCTTAATGACAACTGACATTTGAACTCTTATAAATCCGGACTTTGAAGGTATATGATGTTGCGACTTCATAGGTTTTGTACGGCCTATCAAAATATATCTTAGCTGTACCGATCCATTGAAACATCGCCGAGATACAGGCTCTTAAAAAAGCAGGTAAAAAACCGTTTTTCAGCTCATAACTTCTTCAGAGCCGCATAAATCATGTTGCGGCTTCATAGGTTGGATTCTCCTCATCAAGAGCTTTTAAATGATATATAATATGTAGGGGATTCAATGTTTCTTGCGGTTCTAACCCGGGGTGGAGTACTCCGCTTCACTAATTCTCCACCCCGCCCATTTCAATGTATTGGAGGGAGGCCGCCAGTGGAGAATTAGGGCCGCATGCACTAACATCCCTGCGGCGAGGGGAGCGGTGTCCCCAATGATAAAAAAGCCGCAGCGGCGTCCGCACGCGGTCCCTTCATAACGGGGGACGCCGCTCCCCCCGCCGCAGAAATGTTAGTGCATACGAGCCTTAGTGAAGAGAGGTACCCACCCCGGGCACATGCCGTGGGAGGCGTGAATCCCCCACATATTATATATCATCTGAAAGCTCTTGAAGAGGAGAATCTATCCTATGAAGTCGCAACATGATTCATGCGGTTCTGAAGAATTATGAGCTGAAAAACGGTTTTTTACCTGCTTTTTTAAAAGCCTGTATCTCGGCGATGTTTCAATGGATCGGTACAGATATATTCTGATAGGGCAAACCTCACCCTACAAAAGCTATGAAGTCGCAACATCACACATCTTCGAAGTCCAGATTCATAAGAGTTTAAATGTCAGTTGTCATTAAGCAACCTAAAATTGAGAAGATTTTTGAGGTTTTCAAAATTCTCGTTCTCGGCGGCCACTCCTCAAATCAAACTGATTCTTTCGCTGTCTGGTGGGACAATCACTTACCCTTCAAAACCTATGAAGTCGCAACTGCGGAGGTCTTCAGCCAGCAGCTTTGTAACAGTGGAATGATTTTTCACGATTTTTCATTATTTTATCATTCGAAATTCTGGTTCTCGGCGGTTAGTGCCTAGATCGATCTACTTTCTTCGCTGTACTTTATAACAAAATTTCCATAATAAAATCCGCACACTCCTGCTAACTTTTACTTTCAAATTCACCATTTACTAAACACGTTGATTTCAAACACATATGCCGCCGTATACATGAAAATATGCTTTCATGATCTTTTTTGCGTTTATTTTCGGTGCACTGGCGGCAACGACCTGGAAGGATAGACAGTCGACGTTAACGCCCCCCCCCCGGTCGACGTTTTTGGGAGGTGAGTGTCCGGCATTACCACCTTCACTTTTGGCCGGCCAGTGGTAGTTGGGACCACCTTCACTTTTGGTGGGCCCGGCTCCACCCATCGCACCTCTGCTATCAAGTGACAATAACCCAGTCATCCTTACCACTTGCTACACATACAATTATCAGCTACAAATCTATCGAATATAGCGATCAATTTTTATGCAGAAAACTGCAACAAAGATAAAAAAAACAGGATTGTCTGAGGTGCTAGATCATTTGAACTATTGGGTAGTCGAATATTCGACCATGTGTAATTATTCGAGTATTCGAATAGTCGAATATTCGACCATATACAGGGTGCGCCAAAATTACCGGCGCCAAATTTACAAACACTGTCACGAGGAACCATTGAGAGTTACTTTGCACAAATTTGTGCTATAGAAGGCACTAATCAACCTCTACAAAAGACATTTTATTTAATCCAAAAAGACCTCTTTTTAAGAATTTGAGAATTAAAAGAATTAGACCGGTATGTTCAAGGAAGGCAAAAATGAAATCTTTACACCTTCATAATTTGCTCTGTAACTTAATAAACTCAAAGCGTTTCTAAGCCCCTCCAAGCTGAGGTTGTAAAGCACAATTCGCACTATCACAAAGGTCTAGTTGCATTTGCAGAATTTGTTCCTTCACGAAATGAGAAATTGTGTTTGCGAAAATATCTGTGTACGAGTAATGACCTTATGTTCAAAATTGATTATTAGGTCCCAGATATCCAAAACCTTTCAGGTAAAAATAGTTTCCTATTTGTGAGACAAGTAGAAGAGCATCTAAGAGGAAGCGACTAACTGAGGTAGTTTTGAACCTGATTTAGAAGACATTTTCTGATCTTAAGCCGCAAGGTCAAAATCACGCCAATTTTCGTTATGCCGCCTCTCAACCATGTTTTTGAATAATCGGAAACTCTCTTCGGATTGATTTTCAAATTTCCATGCTTAGCTGTATTAGAGCTGAAGGTTTGCTCTATTTTTGTGCGCAATTACAAAGCAAGAGGAAATGTTGTTAAAAAGATGTTACGTAATTTCTCAAAGTCATGCTTGCGTACAAAGCGCACTTCGGGCGGCGAGAGAAGTTGGGGTTTTTTTGAGGGATAAAGCAAACAAATTCTGATTTGACTATGTCATTACGATAATGATAGTCAGTGAAAACAAACGCATACTCGATCCGTTTTCAAGCCCGTTTAGTATCCTTCTGGCACCCAAGGAAACATGCGCCGATAATTTTGGCGCACCCTGTATTATCATTTGATTATTCGAATAGTCGAATATTCGATCAACCCCATTTATTCGAATATTCGTTCATTCGAATTTTGAAATGTAGCATTATTCGTATATTCGAATTCGAATAGCCTGAAAAACACAGTTCGAATAATATAGGTTCATTCGAATATATTTTGAAAGTCGATTATTCGAAGTTCACTCGTTCGACGAAATTTTTCGGTCGTTTCAACTATAGAAGTTCTTACCGTAACTCTACAGAGACAAAGACCGATCGCTGATTTGCTCTACACTGTAACTTGAACCTCGCTCTAAAGAGTGGTACCAATGATACCTAAAAGTCAGCGAAAAACATCAAAGCAAGGAAGTTACTAACGATCAAACAGTGTTCACATTTTCTTAGGACACCCTGTATAAGATGATAGCACCCTAAGACTCGTCCAAAGTTGCCCGTGCCAGCTCCATTCCAGCACTGTTCTCACTTTGTCTGGAATCTGATTGATTGGGGCGAGTACACGCGCCGGTACAGCACTATCAAACGGGAACTCTGCAGGCGCGCGTATGCCGCTGCAGCGGCTGTCTGAAGGAACGTTTCTATGAATAATTGTAATTTAAAGCCGATACAGTCTTCCTTCCTTGGTTCACGCTGCATGCTATGAACAAACAAACAGGGTCAAGGGTGAGGTGCAGCACGTCGAATACCCACCTTCTTTTCCTCCTCCTCCTCCCTCTTCCCCCCCCCCCACAAAGGTGGAGAAAGATTTGGTGCCGTCATTACGTTTTGTCGCTTGTTATAGCTTATAGGGAATAATCTTCGTTAGTGTTATTGAAAAAACCTTTTCATGAAGCAGGGCTATAACATGCCGCTTATCGGAATGCTCCTTCAAAAGGGCTTTTCTCCTTTCGTCTTGAAGAAATGCGTGTCTATTTCTGCCTTTCAGCCAAGAAAGCGAGCATTTTTTTTCTTGCAAATTGCATCATCTTTGTGTAATCGTGCTCTATATATCATCCATTTGCAGTCAAATCGACGATCTGGATAGCACGCTGTTGGGTGAAGGAACATTCGGTCGCGTAGTCAAATGTAAATACCTCGATAACAGTGACTTACAGTGGAAGTAGGTTTATGCATTCTCTTCAAATGCTTTTTTAAATGAGGCAATAATCAGTACTGATGCCCCAGTAGACCAATTTGAAGATGTGAACCTACAGGATGCACAAAAATGTTGCAAGCCTGCTTCCTCTTAAACGAACATGACGGCTCCTCAGACATTCGTGTTAACTCGCGCGCATAGAAAACTTATGTAGCAGCAGAATGACTAAGGACTCAATCAAATCTGTCGCGAGAAACTTCGGGCCGGCGTTTTGATCGGGAGACTGCCTGAGACAATCTAACTCTCCCGCAATCATGCGGGCCGGGAGAATATCTGAACTTTAGCACGAGACATAAAGGCTACTGCATGACGAAGGCGCAGAAGCAATATCAGTTAAGCGGTCGCGAAAGCGGCGCGCGTATCTACACCGTTGGAAATCCTGCCTCATGCGCTCTGCGGCTAACACAGCCGCATTCGCACCCAAAGTTATTGCGCCTTCATCATGCAGCAGCCTACAGTTTTGTCGTGGTATTCAACTACGGTGCAACTTGCGCTCACCGCTGTTCTCTCGAGAATCTTTGGAATGCATTTCGTACCCATGTTTTCGAGTTTATACGTGCCACCTGGGCAAGAGCTTAATCACGACGAGCTTCATAACATTCTACGTTTTAAATCTGCCTATAAAAGCAGACGCTGCCTATAAAAGCAAAGCTTCACCAAAATTTCGGTCTCGGTATGTTTCGTAATACATGCCTTATCGACCGTATTAACCAAATCTATATGGGTTTCAACTTGCTTGAAAGTTTGGTACTTTTCCGTTATCCGGACCCATTCTTTAAAAGGCTTTCATGAATGCGCTATTTGATTTGAGAACAATTTTTTTATAGATTCTACGAGGGCCGCCTCCCTGCCACGTGTCAGAAAAAAATTGACACGTTTTGGTCAAATTGACATGTTTTTTTCGAAAGTATTCCCGGTGAGGTAAAAGAGCATTTATGATCACCTAAAAGCTGTCTAGAGGTTTCTGTAAGAGAAAAACAATTTAAACTTATATTAGGACATTTACTGCTGTTAGGGATAATTCGAAAATGACTTTCTCTTCAAACTCTGTCCGCTATGCGATTTTAGCCAAGAAGGACTGTAAATGATGGCTGAAGTACCTCGCTACTGCTTGCTAAAATGATGAGAATCTATCAAAATTCTCTATTCTGAGCAAGTCCAGTCTGTTCATTAATAATAGGACAAGGTCATAATCATAATGATATTTATTTTTGAAACTGTTTACTCGAAAATGGGGTCATTATTGATTGAAAAATCGATTGGACTTAAGTCAGTAGGTAGGGCAATACAAACTCTTGGTAAAACCTGCTAAACATGTGGATGACATATCAAATTTTTTTGACACGTGGCAGAAAGTTGACACTCCTTTCCTGTGAATTTAGGAGCAAATATGGTACAAGGAAAGAAGCAATATCCTTCTTTGAAAAAATGGGTCCGGATAACGGAAAAGTACCGAAAGTTTTAAAAACCTCGCTTTTCAAAGACCCGTAGAGACAACTCGAACGTGATAAGCCCCTATGCTTAACTTGCATCGCAAAGTCAACCATATCAAGAAGTGTCGCTCGGAATAAAGCGTTGAACCGCCAAATAGGTAGCCCGCGAGTCTTCCAGTGCGGCCGCAATTGTCCTCGCCCACTTTGAGTGCAGTTTTCTCGGCATAGGGAGGGCGTCATGAGACTCAGGCTTTGACCTAGTTAGCCGGTCCTCTAACAATATCTTTGGAGATGTCCGCTACCTCAATTTTGGTAAGCACTGCACTTCGAAACATTCTATCTCTTTTTATCGTCTTCAAGGTGAGGATGTCCGTTCTCTGTCCATTCCCTATTCCTCTATTCCTAATCCGCAAACGCAGTTCAACGCGGGGCGAAAGGGCCGAGTGGGTCCGAACGCTGGAGCTGTGACACTTACAACGAAACAATTTGTATGAGCACGCGTTTTTTATCTCGCGAATATTGCTTCTTAGAGACCAGACATCAAATATTATCTTTGACTAGTGAACCAGCAATTGAAGGTGCTAGCATGCGCGCGCTACGGGACCACCACTTGGTTTCCCGCTATGTGCACATTTTTGAATTGCGCTTACGATTCTTTATATATTAGATTTGACTGGTTTCGCGGCTGGAAGGCGAAGCTTCGTGACTTAATTAAGGCAAGGTATAATGATCAGAGAGCACGCGCGCGGGAGAGACGCAGAGTAGCGGACGCCAGCGGCCTTATTTAGGTTACAAAGCCCCGCCTTCCAGTTGCAAAGCCAGCTGATTCAAAGGTTATACCGTTTTGGAATCTCAAATTGCTTATCGCAAAGGTTTGGCCCCATGTGACATGTAATAAAGATTGACTTCTTGCTTGTTTTGTTGTGAACCGGTTTCGCAAACCAAGATTTTTGGCGCACCCTGTATATATATGCAGGAATGTTCTTAATCCTTTTTCATCGTGCAGCAAGAGCTTTTCTGAGCTTTCAATGTGTTTGTTCTCAGAGACGTCGCAATAAAGTACGCAAGTTCTGCTTATCGCAGTGCCTTAGTTCGAGAAGCCAAGATCTTCTATACCTATTTGAATCACAAAAATTGCATAAAATTCTTCGGGCTTTACGATTGTCCTCTGAATGGTACGGGCATAGTTATGGAATTGATGGATTGCAGTCTTGCATGGCGTGAGTTACCCAATAAATAGCATTTGATTCAAATATAATAAAATGGTATTTTAGTTATTTCAAAGCAGTCTATCAAATACGAAGTTGATCACGCAGTTTCTTGGCTGTATCAGTTGTCAGATGCAATAAGTTTTTTTCACAGTAAGGAGCAAGTTCATAGAGATTTGAAGCTACAAAAGTGAGTATCTCTTACATAACTATTCAGTAATACAAACGGTGAATTCTGCTCCGCGTAGTCCATCTCCCCTCTGTAAAGTTTGGAAGTTCATGCAGATAATTCTGAGCAGTTGAAGGTTCGCACACAATAGCAGTACCTAAATAGTACTTTGAGAAAGCGGATGTCACTAGAATGGGATTATTGAGGGGAATTTGGATATAGGAATTGGAACGAAAAGCAACGGCCTTGTAAGGCTTTTCTTCAGCTGCACAACTCTTCCATTGAAACTTTGTTTTGAAGAAGAGAAAACAGCAATGGACTTGAGAACTGCGAGACGGAGCGACAACTTACGTAGATCGAACACATCCCGCTCAAAGCTGCGATGTTCATCCTTTTGTTGTCACCGCCATTGCAGACATTGCGTCCATACCTCCAAATGAAAAATCCAGATTTTTGAATAAGATCGTTTTTGAGAGTTTCGCGCTCTTTAAGCTGATTTTTGGAATACAGCGGAAAGGTTAAAGTAGGTAAGCAGAAGTATTCACACGACTTGCCCGGACGCTGCTTCCGAGCGAAGGTACGATGTAAACGAAAGCTAGAAAAAAGATCTACCATATGCTGCATGAAGGAACATATCAAAAGAATCGCCGAGGATAAGCGGCTATGCTATTTATAGGCAAGCAGGCACCGGAAAAATAGTCTGCTGATATCTTGCGGCCAGCTCGCAGAGATTCGGAAGAATGTCGGCCACTTTTTAGACGAACGCTTAGAGAACAAACGCGGCTTTTTCATGAATTGATTGTGGCGCAGTGGCCGCATCCTCGCGGACTCGAGAACATGCAAGTTGAGGGCCGCAAGGTCCTAGAAGGACCGCACAGCCTGTAGGTACCTTCCGCCGAGAGAAAGTACCCTAAACTCGGGAAATCAAACCCAGCGATGACACCTTTGCCATTTGAGGTTACCTATGCTCGGCGTATGCCCGAAACTGCGTAATAACAGTCCTGATTTGGCCAGCTCTTGCTGAAAGAAATTCTTTAACGACCGCTCGCAGAGGAGCTCGTATCAGATATAGGCTGTATCAGTAGCATTGATCCCGCGCTGGTATGCCTTGCGAGTACGCATCGTCACGTGCGACGTGCCTTAAAGGCAGTGTCCGGGCAAAATGGGGGTTCTGAGATTTCTCTGCCATGTGAAAGTAGCCCCCCTGAGACACAACATCGCGCAACTGCGAGCATAAAACGTTCGACCTAAAGCAAGAAAAACGATTGCAAATTGGGGAAACTTACGCCTTGGGGCGGGGTCTTCCGAGTTGTTTGAATTCCTGCCAGACGGCAGAGTACGTATGCCGCCACAGTTAAAAACCGTGCGCTCTTTGCAACCTCTGCGTCTTAGCCTGGCGGGGATCCCCAAATTTCGAAATGTGAGGACTTGGAAAATGCATGTTCTCGCCGATTTCGCGCCTTTTGATGTGGATTTTCGGATTCAGCGTTGCGGATAACCCCAGATAAGTTGATTTTTTAGAAGTCGAGTTTCTGCCCGGACACTGCCTTTAACGCGTGGTGAATTTCGCACGCATCACACCGTACCGTCGCAAGTTGCCGCGAGACGTCGCATAACCGATGCTGGTTGCTACAGCCTATATGTTATCCAGTTGAGGACCCTAGACGTGTACCAGCTTCGAAAGGTTGCGAATCCGCGGAAAATGCGCCTCAATTACTTGTAAGAAAAAGCTAATGTCGGAAAAAGAATAGTTTTGAGGCAGGATCGTTTTCGGTCAATGTTATCATTGAAAAGAGGACAAGGAATGAAGTAAGCTAAAAAGACTTTGTAAACCTTCTCAAATTCAATGAAGCTTCGTTTTTGCGAAGACAAAAAACAACTCGTATCAGCCAATTTTTCCTTGATTGCTCAGGAATATGCAAGGAAATATGATCTCATTTGCTTTTAATACACTTTCTTTAACGCACCTTGCACTTTTTTGTCTTGACACCGATATTCCTCAAGTGAAGTCAAAGTAGTTTGTGAAATTTCTCTACCTCAACATTGGTTCAACATATTGCCTTCTAATCTTTTCAGTCTTCTTCTTCGCAATGGTTATCATACCTTGAAAGTCTGTGATTTTGGCACTTACACTACTTTGCACGAATCAATGACTATGGAAAAGGGAACACCTATCACAATGGCTCCTGAAGTTATTCGAGCTTTCAAACACTACGACGAAAAGTGCGACATTTATAGTTTTGGCATCATTATGTGGCAAGTCATCGCCAGGCGGTTCGTTCTTTGCAACAGATGTGTGATCACGCTAACTATTATCATCCCTTTCAGGCTTTCTCCGTACCAAGGAGACCGTTGTTTTGTGGTTTTCAATGTGGCGCGGAACATACTGCGACCACCGGAACTTTCTTGTGATCCTCTGCTTTCACGATTTTACAAAGCGTATGTGTCCCACTTCATTACTACCAAAAATGGATATTTTCTCGATCATTTTGCGAGTCATCTACATTTGGTTTAAACTGAAGATCTTGATTTTGAACCTCAACCTGCCGCCAGTCTCGCTTTTTCTTTGGCGAGCTTTTTTGGGACATGTCTGGAGCTTTCCTTGCGCTGACTTGTTGAGTAGCCCCTCCTTGTAAAGAGAACAGAGGGGAGCTATTAGATTTGTGGAGGTTTACACCATCTAATGGCATGCATTTTGCTCCGCGATAATGGCAGTGTCGTGGTGTTACCTGAAACACCTGAAAACGCGATGTTTCTACAACTCAACAAATCAAAAAATCACTGCGATTTATCAGAAAATGGAATTAAAGTAGAATATTGGGACCTAAATAAGTTTCGAGAGAAGGCTAGAAAAGAAGGCCTAATGCAACATTATACTATATAAGGCCTCAAGTGTTGCCAGTGATTCCTGTATTGTGATTTCACTTAACAAATTTCACTTAACAAGCATGTGACCTTTCTGGATAAATTCAGAGATCTTTCAAACTTCAAGACTCGTTCTATCGTAAGTAATATCAGCGCTCGGATGCAGCAAGTGTTACCCAGGCAGCCGCTTTGTGCCGCAGCAGGCCGCGAGGAGCTGGCATCAGTGCCACGGCTGAGTCACCGTAAGTGCTCTCGTCGTCCATAATTTCTCGCGGAAAGATTTTTCAGCAGCCTGCACCTCATCGCGCTGTGTTGCGAGCGGGGCAGAAAGTTAGGAGAGGGGGGTCGTATCTGGGTCGCATCTAAATTTCTTCGGAGCTATTGAAGCTTGTTGGCTGCAATTTTGCAGTAAGATAAGGCCATCCTCCTACTTTCCCTCGTAAAAATTGCAGGCTGTTTTATAACTTCTCTGGTAAGTTACAAAATTTCAAGCTCAAAAATCCCACTTTTTGCTTTCTAGGATCGCATCTAAATTTGCGAGAGTCGCATCTAGATTTTTTCGAACTTACTGCTCCTCAAGAGCTGAAACTTTTTCTTTAACTAGTCTGGGCACTAAACTACAGAACCTGTGCTTTGCAGCCTCTCTGTCTTTTCCTGGCCTTAGTTACGAATTTTCAAACTACCGTGCTCATGCACGTTTTTGACGTCGTTCTGGACGGCGCTCAAGCGGTTTTTTTCGCGGGAAAAACTGAGGAAGAGGTAAGAAGTAAGCTTCTTAGCCGAAAACATCTTTTGTAGTTCAAGAATGTCATTTTTTCTCCATGCAAAAATTTGTGTCGCCTACGGGAATCGAATTTGCTGGCCTGAAGTATGCCTGAAAACTCAAAAAAAACTTGCAGAATCTCAAACATTATCAAAGGTGTGTATGTGTGCTACAGATGATGGACGCACCCATTGGCCTAGAAATTCTGCTTCCGAAACCTCACTGAAGTTCTCACGCAGGTGTTTTTTGAGATTGACATTCGTTTATGCAGGTTACCGCGAGCAATGTGGGCAGAGGAGGTAAGGGGGATAAATGAGTGAGGGTGGGGAGGGGGGGGGGGGGAGGGGGAAGGGGGGAGGTTGTACGGATGGGTACCTTCAAGGGGGGTTGTAAATGAGGGTCCCGGATCGCATCAGCACGCTTGACCCTAGTTGCGAGAATTCCCTTAGAGATCGAGCAATTGCCACAAATTGTGTATCGATCAGGACCGCAGAAAATTTGTAATTTATTAGTAACTTGTGATACAAAAAGTACACAAACAAGGAATGAAAAAATAGGATATCTAAGTAATTATTAGATTGGATCAAGAGTACCGGATGGAGAGGATTGAGTTTTTACAAGTTCAGTTGTCATTTTCATATTTACTACTCCGATGTAATTGTAGCGGTAGATGCTCGCGGCATTATCTTTGCTTTCTTGAATTTTTGGAAAGAGTTGTTGAAATTTCATTGAGGGCACTGATCGGGAACGGCATTCTAAGGTAAATCTATCACGATTTAAGCAGGGAGAGAAAGAAGGCAATGATACACCGCCCACGCAGGGATAGAAAAAGGGCAATAATACATTGTCCACGCAGTGCGTGGTGTAGATAAAAGTTTCAAGAATTTTGAAATAAATGAAGAAACTCAAAGTTGCGGAATTTTTTGGAATCATTTTGTTTGCCATCAAAAGAAAAAATTGCGCAACTCACAAGCTTCTTTTTGTCTGGCTGAAAAAAATTGGGGAATGGAGATATCATGTTGATTCTAGATTATGAGAAGGTGACGAGGTTTTTGTATCTTTCATTTTTCGAACTTTTTTATTTCAAGTCGCTATAAGGGCACTTACAAGGGAAGTCACTTTACTTAGGTCGGCCTTTTGAAATGAGACACATATATTTAGAATCAGCTCGGAACGCTGATTCCAAATATGCTGTCCTTGGCTGCGAAGCTTTCCAGGCTTTCCAGGCTCCGAAGAAGGCGTAGATCGCCGAAACGTCGACGTCAGCCAATAAAAGTTATCATAACAATCTTGGTCAAGCTCAGCAATCTCACAGAAAAGTAGCTGCGAAGCGTTCCTCTCAAGCGAGTTATGAGCTTTTTAGTTTGTGTAATTGGCATATAACTGAATATGGAAAGAAGGCCTTTAGATGAAAATCTGCCTAAAAAAGTGGTGGGAAGTCGAAAAAACATCAAACTGAATTATTTGGCTTTGATAGGGTGTTGTATGCATTTGAACTACTACCTGGATGACGATGCCGTAGCATGCCTAAGTCGGTCAGCACGCAAACTTTGCTCAGGAAAAAGCGCATAATTCGCTTCATAGAAACGCTTCGCAGCTAAGGATAGCATATTTGGAATCAGCGTTCCGAGCTGATTCTAAATATATGTGTCTCATTTCAAAAGGCCAACCCAAGTTAAGTGACATGTTAGAAAAAACTTTCCTCAACGCACAACACAATGCTGTGTCTTCCATCTGGCACAAGCCTGGAATGAGATGGCTGAACATTTGGGCCTGAAGCAGTACATCAAAGAATATCAATGTAGCGCTAGACATTCTCTTTCATGTTCTGAAGTTGTTCAATTTTTTCGATTTTTAAGTTGTAAATATTTATGAGAATTTCCGCCCCGAAGCTCAAGCCATTGCGAAAAAAGGATCTAAAATCTTATATATAAAGCTGAATGTCTGTTTGTATGTCTGTCTGTATGTCTGTTTGTCTGTGTGTACGTATGTTTCGAATGAAAAAATCCATTTCTGAACCGTCCGGACCAAACTTGGCACACATAAACTTCGGACCCCGGCGGGTGTCATAGGCTACTTTTCGTCATCGATTTTTATCGATTTTTTGCTGAGTTCACCTACGGGGCTGGGAGTTGGCACAGGGGGGTAATCAAGCATGGGAATTCCGAATACAATATTAGTTTTCAGGATTATTGATTACTTTTATCTATTTTATCGATTTTTTTAAAAAGTTTGAGTTACGGGGCTGGGAGTTTGCACAGGGGGGTAATCGAGCGTGAGGATTACGTATACAATATTAGTTTTTGGATTCATCCATTACTTTTAGCGATTTTATCGATTTTTTTGCAGAGTTCACCTACGGGGCTGGGAGTTGGTACAGGGGGTAAGTGAGCATGCTGATTACGAATACAGTATTAGTTTTTGGATTCATCCATTACTTTTAGCGATTTTATCGATTTTTTAAAGTTTAACCTAGAGGGCTGGGAGTTGGCACAGGGGGTAGGTGAGCATGCTGAGAAAATGGGGACAGGGAATTTGCATGGAGAAGTTTCACAGGGAGGATTCTGCACGGATAAGGATGGAATCTTTATCATATTTTCACTGAACCGGACGGAGCCGAGTAAGCAAGCTAGTGCTGGAATAAGATCATCTATGCAGTGAGCTTCGGAGAAGAAATGAAACTGGCAATTACTTATGCACAGCTTCCATAACTAATTTCTGTATTGAAATGTCACTCCATCACAGAAAAGGCCATTCGATAGCAACCTCTATGCATATAAAGCAGGAAGTCTGTGTGCCTGTCTATGCACATGCCCATAGTCATGAAGGATGAGCGGCGAAGCTCATTTTGTTTTGCTGATCATCAAGACATGTTAGGTTGGTAGGAAGCGAATCCAAGACGAGTCGGATTCAAAAAAAGGGTAAGCTTAGCTGCATGAGAGGTCAAACACGACGGACTGGCTTCAAACCGGGGTGAAACACGGGATGCCAACGTGTAATCATAAGAGTTCAGCCGTAATTTTGATCGTGATTGTAATGGTGTTTCGTGTGTCTTTTTTGAAATTTTTGTTTCGTGTATTTTTTTGTATTGCAAGTTACTAATAAACTACAAATTTTCTGCGGTTTGACCGGTGTATGACTTATGACTCGTATGACTTCTGGGCGAATTGTCGCACCTCAGCGCGATGAGATGCAAATCTGCTGCGAAATTTTTCCAGAGAGATCTGTGGACGACGAAGGTGCGCTTACCGGATCAGTGACTTTTGTTTGTATGCCACATCCAGAAGGTTATGACGCTGTTAGATGGTTGATGACAATCTTGATGACAATCAAAAAATGGACTTATCCCTTTGGTTCTAGTGGTTGTATTGAGATTTATGTCCGGATTGAGAGTAACTAAAATAGAATTTGGCCTTTATCACTTGTACATCAGTGAGTTCTCCGTTATTTGCCCGCGCATACCAAAAACGGACGTATGCTTTGATCGTACTACTCAAGCACTCAACCGATATCAGATTTACTAGGGAGACCGATAGTGCGAACTTTCACTTTTCAAGGCTCGATATGCTGGAAAAGGGGAAGCGCAGGACTAAATGGTAGGAACCTATTAGTAAGAAATATACTACTGCATTACTCTACCGCTTACCGTATCCATATAAAACTCACAATTAGAGTTATCGGAAATGAGGAACAGCTAAGGCCTAAGGCATGCCTCCCGCGACCCCAGTCGCGTCGCAAACTCCAAATCGGACATATGTTCCGAGTCCGCAGCGCGACAGTGTGGTCCTGCCGCGTCTATGTTAGATTGACGCCGCGACAGATTGCGACAGATCGCGGACCGTTTTTGGACGGGCATACCTCGGCAGGAAATCGTCGCGACTCAGCGATGTCGCCGTCGCTAGGTCCGACCCAGCGATGAGCGAATCGCTCGGATAGCTTCTTGTTTGTTATGAAGTTTTGTATTTTTTTGCCAACGCAAATTTCATTTGACTATTCCATCTCACACAAGCGCTTCCTCTCTGCATGGGAGAAGGATGGTCATCGAACATTCCATACTATTAGTCCTTGAAAACAACACATGCGAGTTTTATAGTATAGAATGTTTCCCACATGTCTCCTCACCCTCTCCGTTAGCATTTACTGTTCTCGCAATGTATTAATCTTTTCCTGTTCTTGTTTATTGATTACAAGTAGTGACCGTCTCAAATGTTCCCACTATAATTTCCGAAGTGGATAGAATAGATGTGCAATCTCGGTCGCTCAGACATATATCGTTCATTGTCTGACTAAGAGGCACGAGCACGCTTCGCGTACGTCCCGTTTATAAGTTGCTAGTGCGTTTTAACGAGATTTGATAAGTCACTATTATGAATTCGTGCATAAACATGATCGAACTCGCTTGTTTTACGAGCTTGAATATGTCACCAAGAACCTTACTCGTAAACTTGTTAATTAAACGTACGCAAATCTTGCTGTCTTTTAGTCAGAGAATGAATTGAATGATTTGTACAGCGTTCGCAGATTGACAGACAAGAGCTCGCCCAGCACTCGTTGTTGAAATAGCTTACTCAGAATTTTCTAAAAAGACAAAAGAATGATTTTACAACAAAGCTAACCTATATGCCTACCAGTTACTGAAAGAGAACTCAAAATTTTATGAACTAGTCGATTTCGTCGCAGATGTAACTACTAAACTTTGCGCCAGTAGACATTGGTAAATACTGGGATGTGTGTGAATTCATATCCTTTCTTGTTTGATGTAATGTTCTCTTAAGGCATATGGCGCCATATTCTGCTTGAAACCTCTCGAATAAATGCACTTCAGAGAATTTAGCGCAAGTTTTCCAAAACTGCGTATAATGTGGTGTGGTGTGTGAGCGTTCACAAAATCGCTACGGGTATGCCTAGGAGTCGAGCGATGGGCGATTTTGACGCAATGAACGGTCGCCCAGGCAGTTTGGTCGCAGCGACGAAAATCGTGACGACTGGATCGCTGGAGGTATGCCTTAGGCCTAAGGCATCGGTCTGTAGCGACTCCCTCGTAGCAATTCCCATCGATGGGACATTCAATGCCTCGGCGTCCAATAGCTTCGGGACTAATGCATGTCGCTCATTTTGGGCATACCTTTCACAAATTCATGGCTCACACGTCACGCCCGAATGAACGCACCCTTTTATCGAGTTTTTGGATTCGTCTAACATCTCTCACTCCTTTTCACTCCTTTACTAAAGAATGAGTGCTGCACACGTCCCAACTTGACGAAATTGCAGTGGAGACAAATTTCGGAAACCACGGAATCTGCCACTTCGCTACCGAACCCTAGAATTACTTCGGAGATTGTGCACAACACGTCGATACCGTGTAAGACGTGTAGTGTACACCCAAAATAAAAATTACATCGCAGTTTCAGTTCTCATTTAGCGTGTAAAAGCCACAAACTAAACAATATGCGACGCATTCAGAATGAGGAAAGATGTGCTGAATGGAAGAAGAAGTCTGCTGCATGCCAAGCGGTGGATGTAAACGAAATGAAGAATTCAATACATATTTAAAAAAGAAGATATTAATAGACTACATCCGTTGTTCGCAAAAAGACGTAAGAGCAGAAGCGAAAGACAGTTTAGTGTTTTGGTCGCGATGGCATGCGATCTGTCGCCCCCACAAACTGGCACGAATGCGGCGGAACCCATCTCAAATACTTGAGAGCGACAAGTCAGGAACACATGTCTGATGGAGTGATCGCGCAGCGATCGGAGTCGTGTAAAAAATGCCCAATGCCTAACTAAGGAGGTGTACTTAATCCCAATGGCGTTCAAAGAAGAGAAGCATACTATTTCATTTCCACTTTAGATTTTTGATAGGTGCTTTCAAAGTGGAGATTCAACAAGCTTATTAAAGCAATCAAATGCCTGTAAAGCTCCCCCTCTACGAATCGGGGAATCGATGATACCCGATTGCGCTAGTTACGAGAACCACCACTGAGTATAACTTTCCAGTGGCGGAGCGAGGATAGGGGGAGGCAGGGCTTCCGTTTTGGAAACAAGTCGTGAAATCGGCTTGCTCGCAGTATGAAATTGTGCGGTACTTTTTCTACTTCGATTCTTAAATTTTAAACTAGCCTTGTATTTTCTTGCTGCCTCGACGTCTCCATCAATTGGTTTAAGGGGTATAGGCCCGCAAAAAACTTGTAAAGCATTCCAAAAAGAACTTTTTGAAGACCTGGCTAACTCCACGCATCTTCATTTTGGCAAATGTGTTGTCTGCCCCCCCCCCCCCCCCCCCTCCTCAAAGCAACTTCTCGGAAGGCAGGGGAACGAAAGCCGCCAGTTTGGACCGCCTCCGGACTACTGGTCCTGGAACGACATACAACAATGCTGCAAAAGGACCAATTGGCCGCGAAAGGCGGCTAAAACCAACGGCCTTCTTCCCCTAGCCCTTCTCGGCCGCCACTGCTCACTCCTCATTCAATATCTTCAGAAGAATGCAACAAGGAAAGACAGGTTCTTCAGGCAGTCGTATATTTTATATTGATTGCAGAAGAAGGTGGCAGTGTACCTAAGTTACTGACTCAACCTAATATCCTGGTAACAAATTTATCTGTTGTGTTTCTTTTAGATGCTGGGATGATGACCCAGATGTGCGCCCCAATAGTGAGCAAGTGAAGCAGTATTTTGCCGTTTTGAAGAAAGTTCGTTCTGCTACTTCGAATTATACATGATGGGTTTTCAAAAAATCGTGCTTGTCTTTAGGCTTTTCCAAATGGCAACCATGATCTCACTGATACCAGCACAAATGGGCCAGCGGTTATTCCCCAGCCAAAACTGGTTAATCTGCTGAAGCTATCATACTGTGCTAGTTTTTTGTCAATATTTTGTTGAATATATTGGAGGAATTTAGGCTACCCCGTTCACACCGCAACATCGACGAGCTCGATCAGATCCACTGATTCATTACGTGCGTATTTTTTACGTTTATAGAAGAGTCAAAAATTTTGGAGCTTGAAGAATTGCCATTTGTCTTCTCTAAGTGAAGATTTGGCTTCCGCCGGTAGCACGGAGAATGTGTGCCCAAATCCAGAGAACACTGGTTTGGGTGATGTAAAAGGGACCCAAAATGAGAATACGGCACGTGATCCTCCTCTTGGAGTTGTGCGACCATATCTGCGATATCTTGAGTGAGTTTTATGGTAGTGCTAATTCTCGGCTGGGTTATTTTTTTCAACAGTTTTTTTAAACACTTTCAATAGATTCTAGGAAATAAGGACATTTTCATTTTCACACTTATGTAGGAAATTTTATTGAACAAATTTAAGTCGAAGAAGAAATCCGTGGGGTCCACAAGATCCTTTTCTTCCCAAACCCGTCCTTTTTGTGCAGCGGCTTTTTCCTACCATGGAGTGGTGAATGTCTGCAAAATCAAAGGTACACGATTTTGCTATGTATATATCGTCTGTCCACCAGAAATGTTCCCATTCCCATAGGTAACCCATCACAGCGGCTGCCTTCTGATCGTTTCAATATGTCAACATCGAATAAGCGCCTTAAATTTGCTGGAGTCAAAGGCCGTCCTGGCAAAGCAGTGGATACGGGGATTTTATAACTCTGCAATGGTACACCCCAGCTAACCTACCAGTGAAGTCTGCAGCGAAAAAGCGCGTCTGGAAAGCCTAAAATTATTCTGGAAGTCTTCCGGACACCGTCTCCTCGTTCCGTAATCCACCCCATCACACGCATTTTTCAGCGAATGCGCATGTGAGGAGCTCTGAAAAGAGCTCACTTTTCTTATTTTGATTCGCCATTTTCATGCGCTGAAAAGCTCAGATATGGGTTTAGCATGGCGAGAAGGCTCCGAAAAGGTAAAAAATAGGAGTGCGGATTTTTGCCAGGACACCGCCTTTAAAGGCAGCCAGTTCGGCAGAACGACAAGCTTGGGATATTTTCGTCCCGGTTCTCCTGGATGAGCTAAACCATGACTGTGCTTTGCAGCTTCAAAAGATATGATATCAATAATTTGCTTTTCCAGACGTGAAAAGTGCTGTTTGGGCGGTCGCGAAAATAGCTGCTGAAGCCAATATTTCAATTGCCGCCGAGATGGGTAGGTGTCTCCACACACGAGCCAATCGCGCTCTAGAGGGCAGGCATACGCTATCCGCCCAAATAACACTTTTTACGTCTGAAAGCGGGTTATCGATATCTTTTGAATCTGCAAAGCGCAGTCCTGGATTTAGCTCATCCAGGAGAACCCATCAATATCCCAAAATGTCATTTTGCAGAGCCGCTGTCTTTAAAGCGTTGAAACAACCGAAAGGCAGCCACGTAGATGATGCTTATTGGAGCATTTCTGGGGTACAAGCTGCAGGGCTTTTCAACATAAGAGTCACAGCCTCCGCTTGCGCGGCTCCTCCAACGCGGCCGTCTCGCTCAGGCCGCGCGTTTGCTGCGTATCGCCCGGATTTCGCCAAGCTTCAGTCGACGCGCAGCCTGGTGCCACGAACGCTGCGCGGACCTAAGCGTGGCGGCCGAGCGGGGCGGCTGTGACACTCAGGTTGTAAAGCCCTGTATATCTCTTTCCCTGGGCAAGAGACACGAACGCACTTTGCGTACGTCTGTTCAACAAGTGTATGCACGTTTTAACGAGTTGTGGTGATTTACTGCAGAGTTCGTGGAAGAACATGTTTGAACTCGCTTGGTGTAACTAGCTTATGAATTTCTGGCAGTATAACAAAACGTGTCAAAAAGCACATTTAAGCTTGTTAATCAGATGTACGCAAAGCGTGCTCGTGGCTCTTAGTCAGAGAATGAATGATATGCTCCTTATTGCAGGTTTCTGTGATTATCATGGCGATAACAAAATGAAGACTTCAATAAATACGCTCAAAAAAGCTAAGCAACTTTAGTAAGGAGAAAATCTATTTTGTTTTGAAAATAGGTGTAAATAGAGTAATAAGTTTGAGAGATTTTCCTCTCAATGTAGTTTGCTTATGCTGCCGAGAGTTTGCAGCAAATTTGCACGTGAACAAGTAGCCAAGCCTGTAATGTCAGAATCTTGCACGCGCGAGTGGTCTGCATTAAAGGCATAGCAACTTGTTCACACACAAAATTTATTGCAAAATCTCAGCGTCGCAAGCACACTATATCAAGCGGGAAATCTACTAGCCTATAGGTATATATATATATCTTTATTTTACACTAATGTAGAGCATGTTAATTTGATAAAAGTGCTAAATGATGAGGTTTAACACTTATTACGGATTGTTCAGTATTTTCAATGAACATGAAGGGTTATTTGTTTGCTGATTTGATGAAAAAAAAATAAATGTCTGTTTCCAAAGTTTCGATTTTTAGAGTCCCACTGGCATACCTTGATATGATGTGAACAACAAAAAAATTTTGTTTTCCTGAATCTAATCAACAGCACTTGCACCTTCAAGTGACTGTCGGAAATTGAAAGCAGTGGCTCGGCAAATCCTGGACTTCGACGTGCTGATTCCGAAAACGCACCCTAAAGAGCGCGAAAATGGCGAAAAATAGCACTTCCCAAAGCCCCAAGGCCTCTCATTTTGAATTCGGACGAATAGAACGCTTCCCACTATGGTTAGAGACGTAGAGTCGTTGCGGGACCAGCAAGCTCGTCTGAGCGCGTGTAAGAATGGCTTATGCGCACAAGCGGCAATTTTTCTAGGCAGGGGCAGTATGCTGTGCGCTCGGATCTGCTCCGTTCTAAAGTTTGGGGTGCAAGCAACATTTCATACAAAATTTAGATGTTTGGTTATGTTTACCGAGCCACTGCCTTTAGGTATTGACCACCCTGTATCCACATTCAGACCAAACAACTCTATAAAATCGGATTATTTGGCGATAACTTCTCAACAGCTTTGTGCGGTACTTCCATTAACTTACAAATCACATTGATTTCGAGAAAAATTTTAGTCTTCCAGATTCATCTCCGAAAAAATATCTTACCATGCTAGTTTTGCTTCAAAAATTTTGGAGAATTATTGCATCCAACCATAGCTTGTCCAGACTACAAGTTCGCCAACGCGGTGCACGGTCAGGCGAGGCGGCCGCGCGGTACCCGAGCCGCTGAAGTTGGGCTCACTCCAAAGAGACTCCAGAAGGTATGTCATGACTATGCATTGTCTCAGCGTGAGTATCACAGCTCCAGAGGCTGGGATTACCGCGGCGGCCTTGCTCAGGTGTTGCGCAGTCTCGCACGTGCCCTCTGAGCGCTCTCCTGCTCAGCGAATGAAGGCTGAGCGCGGGAAATGTCCGGACTCCGGAGGTTATGTTCGCGAACGCTACGAAAGGCATGAGCAAGGTGCTGCGAAGTTCCGAGCTGCGCCGTGACTTGCACTGAGACATCCTGTAGACACCGTAATAAAGAGGATGTGAATTAGTAGTTCACACGATCACCAGTGCTGCCTAGGCAGTTCTTCAAACAGAGGTTGCCCTTCACGGCTTTAGCGGCTCAGAACTCATGCTGCATAAGCAAGTATCTAAACATTTGGTTGCTTTTCAGAAAACGATCCGCAGCTTGGGGACAACTGAACAACTTCTGCATATAGGGTGGTAGATGTAACAGCAATTGTAAACATAAATAATGTCGTTGTGGTCTCGGCATTTGCCGACAACATTCGCATGGAGCGTACAAAGCTCACGACCAGACTTTTGTCGATAGAATATCTCTGCGATATCGACAATTGCTAACAACATTTGTGCGTGCGCAAACTGCCTTCACTGCTGACAGTTTTAGCATGGGGGATAGCCTAGACACTTCTTAGGTTTGGGCATCCTAGCAATTTGCTCACGTGGAAGTCACGTGTAGTTTAATAACCAGTTTTTCCCTTCCCTTCCTTCACCCTCATCAGTCGTAGAAACATCTTCATCCAGAATCAAATCAATGCAATATGTTATTATAGTTCCACCTACAATGGGCCATCCGACCAATGGGAAGTCTGTAAGGTTAGTCGTTCTAGATTTTGGCGTCAAACGTTGCAATTACGTCGAATATTCACCAAAGTTGAAAAAAGAGCAATGTTTTAGCAGAGCAGAGGCGCGTCTCTCCCTTTACTTGAAATTCTTTAGTCCTTTCTCAGTCCAATTTGCTAAAGAACTGAATTTGTGGAAAATCTTTCGCTCTCGAAGGGAGGATCAAATACAGCAACTCAAGGGCTGATTTCGCGATACGCCGCGAATTACGATTGGAGCAAGTTTTTTTTCAATCCTTCAAAGGGATCCAAATAGTGTAGGAATGGAGGCTCAGCAAACAGACAAGCGAGTAAATTCAAACTGTAATACAGCTTTTGGGCTGTCGACCAAGGCTGGCAGCAAGACTTCATCTTATATATAAAGCTGAATGTCTGTTTGTCTGTCTGTCTGTCAGAACTGCCCGCTCAAACACCGTGTTTTGACAGTGGATTTAGTTTGGCTATGTGATGGAGTAGCAGAGTAGATGTGAAAGCCTGGCTTCAACCTTGCTTGATCGGAATATGGAGACCGGATAACCAGTACTGCGCTGCAGTTACTCTATGAGTGAGTATGACAGCCAGTAGATAGTCATAGAAGACTTCGTATCAGAATCCACATAGTGTTTGATAGCAGAACAGTTCGCTATTTATGGCAATGCCTTCATTTTTGCGGTTCATTTTGGGTGCTCTAGACGCTATCCAAAAGGCCTTCAACGTTTTGCGGGCTATAAACTCGGACTCGTACGACAAGATTGTAACAGTGACTTGAAAGTAGCGGTTCCCATGACATAACCTTCGATGTGCACCCAAAATGTGGACATTTTGGATTTTTTAAGGCCGTCAAGGTGCTCTTCGATTCTTGTGCACAAGGATCTGCCGGTCTCTCTTATGTATTGGTCACCGCATTTTTGACAGGTTATGAGATATACCACTCCTAATTCTATGCATTCGCATGGTTTTCTATGTGGGCAGATGACACAGTCAGCAGTCGTGCAGATTCTGTCATATGCTGGATTGTGGCTGTTGTTTTTTGAGATTAGGAGGTGAGATATCTTAATTCTGACGGAATCATTGACGCCCGCTTGAAACAGAGATTCTCTGATGGCTTTGTTAAAATCATCAGTCACGAATGGAATTCCGAACGGTATTTCTGTTGTTTGGTTCATTTCGATCGGTCTGCTTTCCTGCCTACAGATATGCCTTAGTACACCTTTTGCTGGATAGCCGTTAGAATTTGCGATCTGTTTGGCAAGGTTCATCGATGCATTGCGTATTCAACGTTGGATGAAACCGATTTTGCTGTCTTGAACATATTGCCTATCACGGAACGTTTCACGCTCCAAGGATGTGCAGAGCGGTAGTGAGTCAATATATTCTTACTAGCTGGCTTGCGGAACCATTTAGTTACGTATGATCCGTAAGATAAAGTCACTTGGACGTTTAGGAATGCTATCCAGTTTTCGTCGGGTTTGTTCAGCTTGAATCTTATGTTAGAGGATTGGCCAGAATGTCAAAGCACGTGTCTATTTCACTTTGAGTTGGACATATGACGCAGCAGTCGTCGTCTACGTATCGATAAAAAAGTAACGGCTTACGATCACGTAAGGGTTTCTCGATCGTTGACATGAAAAGGATTGCGACCACGGGAGCCAATCTTTGCCTCATCGCTAGGCCACGTACCTCTTGTAATACCTTCCTGACCATCAGAATACAGTCGATGTCAATTACATACTCCCTTTCGCATGGGAATAACGCATGCGTAACGCAAGGACCCTCCGCGCGCACCTCCAATCGATGAGGCTCATTTGAATGCTCGAGCCATACGCCCGCACACATGGCGCGAAGCTCATTGCGCTTACGGAAGAGAGAGCACGTGGTTAACATGCACTGTATGCTGCAATTCAGGCGTTCTTTTAAAAGTGTCAGATTAGTCCAACACTAAATCATATGTGTTATTTGCAGATTGATGTTCCAAGAGCAACTCATACATTCCTTCCATAGCACCTTCACTGGAGACATTTTTGTACAACGAAGTGACATCAAAGGTCTTTATTGCACATTCTCCATCGAGCTGCGTTGTACTAAGCTGCTCTAAAAACATTCTAGTATCCGAAAGATGGGCAGGCACATATTTTAATAACTGTGTTAAGATAAGTTCGATAGCCATGAGATTCCATCATTTGGGCCACCGCAGGTGCTTATTATGGGTCTTACTTTGTAAACTAATGGACTTTCGGAGAGCAAATCTGACGAAAGGAGTTTGTGTGTTTTTATTAGCACGTAAAGGACTGGACATTTAAGTAGATCAATTACTTCAGGCCTCAAAAACCTCATCCACTCATACACACAAAACTCGTGTACTGGTCACATCAATCTTCGTTACTCAACACAGTTCTAAAAAAGCATATCACTAGTAATCTCGCTCCCATGGGTTGTTTCAGACTGCCGCACTGACCGCACTGACCGCACCGGTCGCTGCCTCCTTTCGTAAAAAAACAAACGCGATTATCAAAACACCTTGATTTACGCCTAAGAAGATCAAAAGTTCCATCTTAATTCTTCTCAATCAAATTTTGGCGGTAGTTTTTCTTTGGTATGTTCGTATTCTGTTCTAATTCCTCCTACCATTGCGTATACCTGTTTTGCAACATTCTAGACCGTGTTGTCTTTTACTTTTAGGTATATATTGTAGATGTTTCTTTGAGGCACAACTATTTATCCTCTCCACCTTTACGCTTTAGCTGCTGCGGCCGTTGCAGTCAGTGCGGTCAGCTGCAGCCTGCTGCAGTCTGAAGCGGTCAGTGCGGCAGTTTGAAACAACCCCATTTAACATCGCGGTTTGCGTGAACTTCATAATCCATGCATTAAGGGAATAAGAATATCAACCAGCGATAAGGGTAGTTTGTAATGATGGCGTAGCTTAGATATGGCCATAACCGAGCATCACTGTTTTTGAAAACCAACGAGTAAAGGATACCGAGTCGCACAGAATTTACCAAGGAGACGTACATCATCATGGTCGCTTCTGGACGCTGATAGTATATTCGCTCTGCAAATCTGCGGTGTGAAAGAAGTTACGGGTTCCTTCTATTGAAGAATACGGTTCGATCTGGCAAGTTTGGCCATGTCGGGCACGGCAGCGGGCAGCAGTTCCCCATCTCGACGAGTCGGGCGGCGCTGCCCGTTTGGGCCGCTCTTGCCAGACTTTCATAAATCGCGGGAAGGGCGTTCTCGCCTGCGCGGCTCTCGTTAACAATGGCCTGCACAGCGAGTGGGAGATTGATAAATACCGCCCCAGGTGATACGAAAATCTAACACGCAAAAGCGATGGGTACATTCTTGAGCTATAGTTGCGATAGGGGAAGCAGAAAAACTTACCTCCTCACATTTTGTCCAGAACCCGGATGAACTACATGAGGATGAACTGGAAAGGTAGTCTGATGGTATATCATGATCAGCTCTCAATGACTCAACACCGCAGAACGCAATATCCCCATATTACATGAAAAAAGTTATATTTGTTAAGTAAGAATCAATGCTTGTCTTCTTCCGCATTATTTTAAGGGCGTCTTTGATAGTAACCATGAAATAGAAAGACTAGTCCTAAGAAATGAAAATAGTCCATAAAGGTTAACATTTTTAAAAGAATATAGAAATTACTAGCTGACTTCCCGGCTCCGCCCGGCCCTGTCAAAACACTATGGTAAAGCTCTCATCCCTATCCCTGTACAACCTTTCCCTGTGCCCACATCTACGTGCCAATTCACTATTCCCGTTGTTTTAGTAATCAGCATGCTCGATTACCCCCTGTGCCAACTTCCAGCCCCGTAGGTGAACTCAGCAAAAAATCGATAAAAATCGATAAATCGATATCGATCGATGACGAAAAGTAGCCTACGACACCCGCCCCGCTCCGAAGTGTAAATGTACCAAGTTTGGTCCGGATCGGTTCAGAAATGGAATTTTTTTACAATACCGCTCATAATTCGTCAAAAAAGTCGCCGGACTGCGGCGCACTCCGCCAGAGTGCGCGGCAGCCCGCCGGAGTGCGGCGCAGTCCACTAGAGTGCGGCGGAGTGCGACGCACACCATAGAGTTTGTCGGAATCCGCGTAGCATCGCCATATCTCGTTTCAGAATGGACTAATTTTGAATCCGAGGACATCGTTCGTTCGATTCAGCTCATCGAGACGCATCATACTGTATGTAGAAGTGCCACAATCTGTCGATTTACTTAGGCATACGGTAGGCAGTAAGTTTTCGCTCAGTTTTGCACATTTTTGTTTGATTAGATAGTCAGTGTGCTGAAAACAACGTCGTCATTGATTTGCTGCTGATGACACATCGTACGGATACTGTTGGAGTATGGTAAAGAGTTACTTTGAACTTTGATCGATTTGTTCTAAGTCAAGCACAGGGTATTTCATGCGCTGATTGCGGTAATTGCATTCTTTTAATGCTCAAGGCACAGTGCGCAGGGATCTGCGATGTAAGGTCATTTTAGTTGCGTTTGAAACATTGCTTGAAATGCGCCTTGGTGAACGATTCCTAATCTACTTTCCTTATCTGCGGAACGGCTCTCTAGTAGAAGTTTTAGGCGTCTCCAAACTTCGCAATCAATCAGTCACATCGATTAGCGGCACAAGGACTCTCGTTATTCTAATAGAATTTTTGCTCTTTGTAGTGAGTACGCACAACATCATGCCCATTATGGTCTTTTGAACTGGTCTTCAAAGTAATATGCAGAGCTAGCTCAATGACTCTATACTTTTAACCGCTCATAACTTCTCTCAGAAACTCGTTCAGCAGTTAGGGAAGGTAGTACCCTTATCAAGACGCTTTGGACAAGCATTTTACCAAGATCGACAGTTGTGATCTTAAGGTCATTTCCTGTTCCATAGTAGCCAATATTTATTATGATGTCATACTGTAGAGTACAGACGTTGTTACTTAGCATACCTGATTTAGCTGTGTATAGTGAGCATAATATTCTCGTGAGAACGTGTTTTCACCATAACATCGCAGCGCACATTGCACATAAAAAGTTTTATTAAGTATTTTTCAGTAGAGCTGTGTCCTTATAACATCCTCGATAGAAAACCAGCCAAAGATTTTTCTTCAAAGCCGAGAGAAAGAGCAGCGAATTTCGGTATTATGCAAGTTCCAGGAATTATCAATTCACCGAAAGTCTACAGCACCGTAGAAAGCAAATTTTGCGTTAGTACTGTAACATGCATGCCATATTGCCCATCTGAGCTGAGCTTCTCGTTGATCTGAGGTCTTCACTTCCGTTCTGCGGACGGGTGTTTATATAAGCGCAACTCAGTGCCTTTTGCAGATGAGGGGCTCGCGTAGGCATCAACCGATAGAGCGGCCTCCCTAGTTTTTACTAGCAGAGAAAAGCGCAGAGAGGCTTTAGCTGTGAGGGATTAAATCGCTAGCAAACTTTAAAGAAATCCATTTTTACCTAAGAAACTGCCTACTGTAGCCCTACAGTAAGAAGCTATCTTGCAAATGAGATATGATTTTCATGATTAGCGGGTCACATAACCCCTATAGGCAAACTTTCTGGGAGAATCAGGACATTTGATTTTTTTCTCGTTCCTCGCTCTTGAACTCGCCGCAGGTTTTGCCTGAAATATTAATGATCTTGATCCGACCTGAAACTTCGCTCACAAAGGTTTTAGGACCCACTGTTCACGAAAACGTTAGCTATTCTGCACGAAAGGATTTTACTGCAAAGTTACATTGAGCGGTATCTAGCTAAGTCAAGCAAGCTCGCTAGTTTGCCTGCCTTTTTCGCCTGTCTGCTGACGAACTTGCCTGCGCATTCTTGTAGGTTGGAGTCTTGAAGAGTACAGTGGAATACATTAGGTACAATACCGCTCATAATTCGTCAAAAAAGTCGCCGGACTGCGGCGCACTCCACCACACTCCGCCACAGTGCGCCGCAGTCCGGCGACTTTTTTGACGAATTATGAGCGGTATTGTAGTTTCAAAAGTAATTTCGCTTTTTTCAAGAGGTCTTGGAAGCATTTGATGCAGAATTTCATTCTCTTTCTAATGGTTATGAAATTGTTGCAAAATAATCAATGACCTTTCAGAAAATAACTAAAATCTGCGACCTATGCTTTTTGAGGTAGTCAAGTTTCACAATTTTTCAAAACTTTTATATCAACCCTTCGAAAAGTGCAAGTAACGGCTTTATAGAGCAAACCCTACAGAATGCAAAACTACTTTTTTCTCTTTTCCATAGCTTGTCATACATTTGTAACAGAATTTTAATCTTATACCTCAACTGCCTGCCCTGTATGATATGACAGAGACCTTTTACCAGTTGATCTTAGATCTGGCCTTCTTGGCCTGTTACTTACGTCACTTGCTTGATGACGTATGGATTTCCCACCTTTTTGGTCTTTTGGTTTCGCCTTCTTGGCCTGTTCTACGCGTTCTATGCTGTCTTGCCTCTGAGACAGTCGATATCAGTCGCCCCGTGTGTATTTCAATTCGATCCAATCGGCTTGGCCTCCATGTAACCGGGGGTGTCTAGTGGTATAACGGTTTTAACCGGCGATAGACAACACGGACTGAACGACTAATAGTTTATCTCGGAAAAACGGCAACAAACAACAAGAAACAATATGCATAACTTGAACAAGGCTTAACAACGAAACGACGGGCTTTACCCTCGTGACCACTTCGGCAGGCTTACTGGTTACTCTCTATCTAAGAGGGAGATCCGCCTCTCTTCGACGGAGTTAGCTCCCGCTAGCGCTTCCTCAGCGCGGACTGAGGCCTCCCCCTGACTCCCGGTATTTGTACCCTGCCGAAGGGGTCAGTGCGGGCTTTTCCTCTCGCTACTGGAATCGGTAGGTCGGTGATCCGCGCCCTCTGACAATAAAACATTCGAATATATTCGCATTCGAAATTCGATATTCGGAGTTCTTCCATTTTCGAATAATATTCGAAACTCGACCAATTGAGAAAACGGGATTTCGAATAGAATTCGAAGCTTGAATAATCAAAAACAGGGTTTCGAATAAAATTCGAAACTCGAATGATCAATGAACAGGGTTTCAAATAAAATTCGAAAACTATAATAATCAAAAAACGAAGATTCGAATATTATTTGAAAACTCGAATAATTAAAAAAAAGGGGTTTCGAATAGATTTTATTTGAAAATGTTTTATTCGAATGTTAATTCGAAATCGTATTCGAATGAACTCGTTTTCATATTTCGACTTTGTTGCAGAGCCAAATGCTGAGTATCAAGCTCACTTCGTCCGCATTTTCTTTTTCGCAGAACTCGGTAATGCATCTTTTGCAACCGTTATGACCTATGTGCTGTATGGAGAGTCGCATTCTTCCGTCTGCTTGCGACAGTAAAAAAATCATATGCGGATTTTAATTGATGCTTTTTCGATCAATGAGACTGTTCGCACTGCTATTGGCACCAAATCAGCAAAGAAGCTATCATCAAGCTCATGTTCCGAGTTCATGTACGAAATGTGTTGACATGCCTATTTTTCTTACTTTGCATTGCTCATGTGGTCGGAAAGGCCCACACCAGTGAGCACTTTTGCTTGCAAAAGTCATATTGCACAACTGCCTCTATTCCTCACCATAGAGATTTTTTGCGAACTGGAGTATCAAGTAAAGGACATAGCAGCTGTAGTTTAGGTTAGGCGATTGTTGAATGCAGTTATATCACCTTGCAATGAAGTCTTCTTAGTAGATAGTACAGGATAGTTCTGTTATCACTCCAAAATTTTCACGGAGGCTTGCAGGCACTTTAACGGGAGCTATCAGCCTACTAACTATGGCAAAGGCTAAAGGTGGATGAAGAAGGTCCACATTGGGAAATGCGAGCATTATTACAACATACTTCACGCGACAGCTTAGACGATTTGCTAGTGGCGAGATGTATTCAAATGTAACACCAGCTTACCACAAATGGATAGCCTGTACAATTTACTAAAATAGATAAATGCCCTGCATTCTGTACTTTTAGAAACCGCACGATAAGTTATGGACATTTCGACTATTGTCAAACCAACCACGTCGCCACTGAAATGCCTGCAGTATGCCCGGGGCTATAGGGGTATTCGTGCTCGCTTCGCGGAATAAACCACATGCCTTGGTCCACGACTAGCTTACACCACACAAGACGAAAGTCTGCGATGAACAGGCATTTGTGGCATATAAGTACATATGTGGCCATCGTTATTGTTCCAAAAGATCGCACACTTAGCGCTGTGAATCCGAGCAGCTCTTAGGTGCTTACACCAGGTTTGCAATGCTTCTTATTTTTGAATTTCAGCTCCGGCTAATTTCATTTGCTGTTGTTTTATTTTATCGAGATTTTTGGAAAATTTTGAGCTATGGGCGGGAGTTGGCACAGGAGAGTGAGTGAGGGTGCTTAATATAATAAATTTTTATTTCATCGATTTTATCGTTGGAAAATTTTGAGCTAGGAATTGGTTTAGGGGATATAAGGGTGCTGATCATGAATGAATCGACTTTAGCCGGATATGTCAGCAATGTGATATGATTCCTCTAATTTTCCTCTAATTATTCGATAAATCATTCGAATATTATTCGAAATTAGACTTCCAATGTTCGAAAATAGTCGATATTCATTCATTAGATATCTTTGATTTTTCGATCTTATTCGAGACTCATTCATTCGAGAATTTTTAGATGTCGAATTTATTCGATATTCGTTTATTCGAAATTTTGTATTGACTCTATGGAGATCTTTATATTATTCGTAAAAGCAAACCGGAAGTTTGGGTGGCGGGTATACTGGCAAACCCCGCCCAACACATTTTGCTAGGGAGGGTCTTGAGCTCCAAGTATTACAGAAATGTAGGTTGAGCAAGCGTAGTAATCAGCAAGAGTATGAATAGTAATAAGTAATCAGCAAGATGCATGAATAGTAGTAAGTTGGCAGACAGGCTGGGCTCAAAACTACATAGTCTAGTCGAGAACAATTCTAGCAAAGCAGGGAAAAAAGGTAGAACATGTTGAACCCATGCACTGACCAAATCGGAAGTCACACGGCTGGCAAGAGAGAGCATGAAGCGATTGGGAAGCGAGTTCTACTAATCGCACAATCACCAGCTGACATAATAAGATTGACATAATTCAACCAGGCCATGAATGAGTATTCGAACCGCGCAAGAAAACCTGAAAAAGAAAATAACACATTCAAGAAAAGATGTGTGAAAGTTAAAGTAATGGAAAAAAGTATACAAGAGTAAGGACTTGCAAAATTCAATTGGTAAGCTGTTCTTATAACAAAACCTAAATCAGACTTGAAACGAATAAAAAAGTGTCAACAGAGCTACGGCCCACAGTGCAAAATGCTAGGGACATCAATCTTTAGCAAACTTGTTTTGAAAGCTCAACTATTTGTGAAAGTTATTAGTTTGGGAGGTAGTCAATTGAGCCAGCGTGCACAGCGTTAGATAATGAGTTGAAAAGACAGGAATAGGAGCTACTTTGTAACCTAGGATAATGAGGTTAAAGCCGCCACGCCTACGACTGGCAGGTCTAAAGATCCAAAACCTGCTAGCTCTCAAGTCAACCTCTTTTCGCAGAATACGTAAACAGAAAAGCAAGTCAGCCATTATTTATTAGCGATATTAATTCACGCTAGGGCGTCTCACATAAGATCAAATCATAAGATTTTCTGGATATACTTCGCAGTTGCGATCGAGGACCATTTTTGTAAACACTCGCTGAACCTTTTCAAGTTTTCGGTCTCCTTTCTCCAGAGGGAATCCATACTTGGGAGCAGTACTCTAGATGCGGGAGCGCACAGGGTTTATACAGTCTGATGAGTGTTTTCATCCCATGTATGTTATGAAAAATAGCAAACAGCGAAGACTAGGCTCTTTGCACGGCATAATCAATGTGTTCAGTAAATTTCAGTTGGGAATTGATCAAAACACCTAGGTCCCTGACCGATGAACACACTTAACACAGAATCATTTACTTCATAATCGAAAGGTCTTATTCTCGCAAAATGCAGAAACGAGCATTTGCTGGGATTCAGAAAAAGATCAATATGCATTGCCCTCCAGCTCAGTCTATCAGTGGATGATAGAAGTGCAGCATGCATAGCATGATGATCCTCTTCTTTATAATAGACGTACAGCTCAATGTCATCTGCATAAATTTGTACATTCACTCCACCCAAAGTCAAAAGGGAAGGTAGCTCCATAGTAAAGATAAGAAACAGAAGAGGCGAAAGTACCCCACCTGGGGTACTCCACTAGTACATTGGTATCTAATGGAAAAAGACTGCCCATTTTGACTGAATGAATCTACCAAAATAATCGGAACTCAGTAAATTTCCATCTACCCTCTAGCTTTGTAATTTGGATAATAGTACATGGTAGGGAATCTTATCGAATGCTTTCGAAAGATCCACATAGACAACATCGGTAATCCACCATTAAAGGCAGTAGATCGACAGAATGAGACCCGTGACAAAACAAGGTCACAGGGTAGGAGCCCCCATATGGAACCTATCGGCCAAAGTCCGATCTTTCTCTGCCAATTCTAACCCCCAAAATTTCAACGCGGAAGCAGCGCTCATCTCCTGTATTCTCTGGCCCCGCCCATCTCATGTTGAAATTTCGGGTGTTAGAAGTGGCAGAGAAAAATCGGACTTTGGCCGATAGGTTCCATATGGGGGCTCCTACCCTGTGACCTTGTTTTGTCACGGTCTCATTCTGCCGATCTACTGCCTTTAAGGGCTTTTCTCCAATCAAAAACACTTGCAACCAGATTAGCAGTAGTTGACCTATTAGATAAAAAACCATGAAGCTCAGGAGGAATTGGGTAGAAATTTCTTAGCCAACGAAACAGTTTTCTTTCTGATGATTTTTCCATAACTTTGATTGGAGTGGGCGTCAGTCTTAGGGGACGAAAATTAGATACTGTAGAGGCAGATCCAGCTTTGGGGATTGGAACAACGATGGCTTACTTTTACAAACTGAGTTCTTCACAATAATTAAAGGGAAAGATTGAACAGCTCAAAGAGAGGTTTCGAAAGTGAGTCAGCGCACTTCCTGTAGACAATAGGGGGAACCATCGTAAGGCTCAGTTTGAAGTTTGTTTGAATTATTTTGAGGTCTCTCAGCAGGATAAGCTTCAAACATCAGCTGACCGAAAATGTATGGTATTGCAAGCTTGGGGAAGATACGGTTAACAGATCACCTCGGAGATTTTGTGATACAGAGAAAAGACTTGCAAAATATCTGCCTAACTCTTCTGCTCTCGCATATTCGTAACTCTCTGCTAGCTAGACTACCACCTGAATACAATTTGCAGTCCTATGTACCCTCGCCGAAAACCTTACCTTACTCTATTCATCAAATATGACTCATGAGGTAAAGTCCAAATTTGAGGCCAAGGTATTTTTAGCAGTCGAGGATGGATCTGCAAGACGAGCAGCGGATCAACAGTTGACCGATATCACACCGATCTTCACTCGATGCCCAACTTAGACGATGCTAATCAGCTTTTGGGAGATGTAGAAGGAGAACGAGCACGATATAAACCAACTGCGCAAAAGTTTGCTAATGAATGCAAAAAGGCCATAGCTCTTTTGCAGGATGACCGAAATCTCATGTTTCTGTGCAAGTCCTCGAAGCACATCTATCTTTTGCTCAAAACACGATTTTAGTCTTGCAAGGACGTGCTAACGACAGGGATGCATTTTTATGACTAAGAAAAGAAGCAAAAATTGAATTAAACAAATTGCTAAAGCAACTCGAGAAACCTTGGCAAACTGAGAAGATCTATCGTTGACGTTAAAGAAGACTCGAAATGATTTCTGAGAGAAAATAGACAAGTAGTTCTAAGAATAAAGTTCGTCAGCTTCAACAGCTTTCTGTACTTCTCGGTCCTCTTGAGAGCGTCGATTCATCGACGTTGGCGCAGAACAACTAAAGAAGGACTGTGATGAATTATTGAATGAGATGTCAGCTGAAATCGAGGACGAGAAGCTGCTTTGTGACGCTGTAGATCATTTCAGGATCCAAATAAATTCCATCTCTGATCAGCTAAACAAAGACCCCAACACAACGTCCAGCACCTGCACAACTGGCGATGCTAGAGGAGAAATACGACGAGGCTCATAAGAGTCTGGATCCACATGCTCGTAAGCATGTGGATCCAGACTCTTCTCGCTTCGCTGCACTAGAAGTTCATTGAAGATGCTAAAAGATGCCAAGAAAGCCGAGCAGGAGGTGTCATCGTCGTGATCCTCGAACGACTGTCACAGCTCGGAATTGCTTTGCCTCCAGGAGCTCAGAGAATCACTGTTGAAATGGAGAACAGCTTCAAAATCATCCCAAGTACAAGACCTATGAATTTTTGATGCAAATCTAAGACTTACGAAATCAGCAAGGTGACTCTAGAATGAAGGAACACCCAGAAATTTTTTTCGATTCGTCACTGGAATGGGATAAGGTTTGAATGTTCTTGAATTGCATCCAATCGCGCAAGAACTTTTACACTGGTCTAACATCAGTTCGGGGGCATGGCTAACGCGTCCTGTTTCCCTCTTACTGTTGGCTACATAATATCTTCGTCTACACACCATAAAAGCAGGTCGTTAATTTCTGTCGACTATGTAATGACACATTACTATAGCGATCATGTTTGGTAACATTAGCATTAGCATATGAATACAGTAAGTAACTTCTGAAAATTCCGCGACCTCTTCTTGAGGATGAGGGGCGGGAGGGAGTGGACGTCCCCTCCCGAGAATGGGCCGCGAAATTCCAATAATTTTCTTACATGATATATCATAAAAATGTGCAACTGAATTGTTTCTACTTGTGACTAATTGGAATATTTAGAAACTTGCAAATCCAATTTACCCTTGTAAAAAATTTTCTCGGGGACCTATGGGCCCGAAAAAATGTTTGGTGAAAATTTTTTTGTCGCCCCCTCTCCCACCGAGCGGAAACCTTGGGTGCGGCGCCCATTTCTGCCTTCAGGCTGTGTATTGCTATGTGAGGCTTTTCTTGCATGGATGATCCCATGAGAAAATCGAATAAGAACACATATCACATACATGAATCGCACTTACACTAACATAATGAGGCCCTTATCCCTCCCATATCACAAACTAGCTGGCTTACCCGGCTTCGCCCGGCCCAGTCAAACTCTATGACAAAGGACCCATCCCTATTCCTGTACAACCTTTCCCGTGCCCACTTCTATATGCCAAGTCCTATTCCCATTGTGTTAGTAATCAGAGCATGCTCACTTACCCTCCTGTGCCAGCTCCCAGCCCCTTAGCTCGAACTTTGCAAAAAATCGATAAAATTGATAAAAGTAATGGATAATTTCAAAATCTAATATTTTTGTAATCAGCATCTCGAGTATCTCCCTGTGTCAACTCCCAGCCCCTTAGCTCAAACTTTGCAAAAAATCGAAAATTGATAAAATTTAAATCGATCGATATGGAAAAGTAGCCTACGACATCCGCCCCCCCCCCCCCCCCGAAGTGTGTGTGTGCCAGAAATAAAATTTTCAATTTGGAACATTCGTACAGACATGTAGACATACAAACAGACATTCAGCTTTATATATAAGATGACTTTTTTATTACTTGTAAGTAGTTGAAGTAATTTCCAAAATTCTAAAATCACAAATTGGCCTTGCAAAGAAATTTTCTCAGAGGCGTGACCACAGCCACGCCCCTTTTCCAAAAATCTGGAAGGTTTCACTAATAAGTCGTGAAGAATTCGTAAATTTTTTGGCAGGCTTGGCGAACGCCATGCCTTTTCATTCAGAGAATTCGTTGCTCTCCCCCTGAGTTATTACTGCGTTGAAATTCTTATGCGGAAGTGCTGTTTTTTTGGCAATGCAAATAAGATTTCCACAGTTTGATCACTGCATAGGAGTTCCAAATAAGCAAGAATTGGCTTTAGATTTTTGGGCGTGCGCCGACTATTACTCAGTAACGGTTTTCAAAACTTCCTGTTGTTTTATTTTGCTCAGTATTAGGTTCCTTTGAATTTTCGCATAGTTTCTTGTTCTGTTCTTGCGAGTTCTGTTATCGTTCATTTAGAAGTATAATAGTTTAGGTTAACAAAAAAGCGAATCTCTGTAGCGCGCACGAGATTAGCAAGAAAGCAGAACCCACAATATAAGCCAGAATACATCAATCGCAGGAGAGTCGCAGGAGACCCAGATTGCAGACCAGAATACAGCGACTTCCCAGGGGTTTGCTCTTATGTCAAGGAATATCGTTTATTTGTTCATTACAGCTGCTTGTATGTAAAGCAATCAATGCGTGCAAATTTTCGAAGGAGCCCGAGCCTATCTGGACTACTTTGTACGGATTTGAAGACGACGCAGACCCCACAACGATTCACGCCTCACCATACAATATGTTTGTCGACCTTATGCTTCCACCAACGAATTCTTTGAAAACCGTGGTTTGCTCATTCGCATCCCACTTTTTCACGCAAGTGTGTTGCGTCATTTCAAACATTATTGAAACGCTGTTTGCTCCAGGCACCGCTTATTGCAGGTATACCAGGATTGGAATGATATGCCGACAGGAGTATACTACATACTGAATTGAGTCACGAAATGCTGCCTTCTGTGCCAAAAATGATATTAGGTAAATTTCTTAGTACTGTTGGTAGTCTTCGAAACCTCCCGATTTAGATAGTATAATAGGTGGCTGCGAGTTCGATGTCCAATTGGGAAGTGATGACTTGCTCTTTGACAAGCTTAAAGATTATATAGGCAAGCAGCTACAATTATATGAGCATGCACACCGGTATGTTTATGAATAGCTTTTTCGTTTTAACTGATCATCTCACTTTTGCAGCTAAAACTGCTTTGGACCACTATCATGATCATAATCATGACTTTGTCTCAATGCTTTTTGTTCCGTTTTGTTGTATGCTTGTTTCGAAGCAGCTGTATAGGTCTTGTATTTCTTCGTGCACTTCCCTTTTTAACATGCTTTGCAAGAACTGTGCAGTACTTGTATCGTTGCAAAGTTTTGTGTCCTTTATATCAAATACTCAAATATTGTGTATACTTTTCCATCAGGACATTGCGAAGATTTTTGACGTTTGGTGGTGTATACTCTACTTGCTAATTTGAATTTAAAAAATTAAACAATTTCGCAGTTCTCCTATCATCCCTTTAACCGAAAAATAGTTTCTACAAATATCTATCTGCTTACTTTTGCTTTGATTCTCTATCCTTTTTCAAAGTAATTTTCTGAACCTAAGACTATCACTAAATGATGGATCTTTGAGGTGACTTGTATTAGGTTGTCCGGAAATTAATGCAGGTTTTGAATTCCAAACAATAAGTCATACAATTACCAATTCCAAGCAATAAGTCATACACTTCTCGTTTCTAAGTAGATCTCAAAACAGCATTAGATAGAGCAAAGCAAGCCCTACAAGATGGCTATTTTGCTTTAGCAACAGCTCTGATCCACGACGAGTTTTGAGCCAAAAACTAAAAAGATTCAACTGCCCGAAAAATTGAGAAAAATCGAAACGCAGTTCATAAAAAAGAAAGTTCTTCCTAAAGAAAGCCTAACTTGCTCATGTAAACACATCCACATAAGGCATCCATATACGCCGTTGCCGTATTTTTTCCTCTGTTAGAAATCCAGAAAACGGAAATTTTCGCGCATTTGCCAAAGTAATGCTGTGCCGTTCCAACATAAGTATTCGCATACTACAAACCTGTAGAAGTACAAACGTAAATTTGCCAGCTCTCTACAAGCTTTAGTTCTCGAGAAATGTCGAATAAAGTTTTCATTAGTCATGTGGTCCAAGCTAAAATTCAAATTCATCGAGAACTAAAGCTTGTAGAAAGCTGGAAATTTACATTTGTACTTCTACAGATTTGTAGCATACAATTACTTATGTTGGAATGGCACAGTATCACTTTGGCAAATGCACGAAAATTTCCGTTTTCTTGATCTCTTACAGAGAAAAAAATGCGGCAACGGCGTATATAGATGCCTTATGTGGATGTGTTTACGTGAGCAAGTTAGACTTCCTGTAGGAAAAACTTTCTATTTTATGAACTGAGTTTCGATTTTTCTCAATTTTTCGGGCAGTTGAATCTTTTTAGTTTTTGGCTCAAGACTCGTTGTGGATCAGAGCTATTGCTAAAGCAGAAAAGCCATCTTGTAGGGCTTGCTTTGTTCTATCGAATGGTGTTTTGCAACCTACTTAGAAATGAAAAATGTACAATACCGCTCACATTTTTTGAAAAAAAGACGCGAATGTATGGACATGTACGGACATGTACGGACATGTCCATACATGTATGGACATGTCCGTACATGTATGGACATGTCCGTACATGTCCGTACATGTCCATACATGTATGCACATGTCCATACATCAGCGTCGCGTGGCCATATCTCGCTTCAGAGTGGACGAATTCTGAATCCAAAGCCACCGTTCGATTCAGCTCGGCGCGAAGAATCTTCTGATATATTGGAAGTTGGGGTACGATGTATTCGATATGCCGTTTTCAGTTTTTTCAATTTGTTCTGCGGAGGTCCTTTCGCGAATATGTGAAGCAACGCCTACCCAGCATAGAAGATTTTACTAAGTACTATTCGATAATACTGCTCTTATAGATTATTGTGCGCTACAAAATAGGCTCAGACTTCTTTTTAAAGGAGATAGAAGCGTTGGTGAATTTTGGAAAATTCATGCGTTTTTAAATTCTACTCGCCATAACTTCCTTCGGAACAAGTATATTTTTAATCCGAAAACAGCGCCTTGCTCAGCTCATCAAGGCGAATCTTCCCATATACAGCGTGTCCTTGATATCTCGATTTCAGCATTCTTAAATCTTTCTGAGGACGTCTTTTCACGAAGGTGTAAAGCACCGAGCATTGTCCCGAGTACATTCCAGCAAGAATATTTCGATAGCACTTTTTCTGCAGATTATAATGTGCTAGATAGCAGCCGCAGGCTTCTTTTCAAAGAAAGTAGAACGGCGAGTGAATTGTGGAAAAATCTTGTCGTCCCAAATTCTACTCGCCATATCCGCAGGATACGAAGCTATCTTGCTAAGCAGATGTGAGTTTCGAAATCAGCAGGTCGCATAACCTCTACGAGCAAGTTTTCCGATACGTTCGGGTTATTCCATTTTCTCTCATTTTACGCTCCGGAAGCTCGCCGATGGATTTTGGTCAAAATGTTGATGCTCTTAATTTGTAGAGGAACTTCGCTTATAAAGGTTTTCGAACACGCTCTTTACGAAAATCGTGTTCTTTGAGGATCACAGAGTCTTTTTGGAAAGATACGGTGAGGTGACTGTAACTGCAGCAGGAAAGTGCGTAACTTTGGCCGCACTTCTCGCGTATCTGTCAGAAATCTTGCCTGCTTGCTTCTCTCAGTCAAAGTTACTAGGAATTGTGCTATCGAATGGTGCCTTACTCAGGCTCCAGTCTGTGACCTACGAAAACACGTCCTCATAAGTTTTGCCCAAAACGTAAAGATCGCATATTTCGTCGAAATTCCTCCGCGAGCGCTTGTATGACGCTCGTTGCAGATATTATGTTCGCTTCGTCGAACGACTCCCACTATACTGAATATGGTGCTTGCGTCTGCTTCAATTGCTCAATTGGATATCAAAGCTATTTCGTGGCTAGCGCTCAAAGGCACAATGCCTAACACAATAAGATTCATTAAAAGATTCTAGATACTTTACAATCTCAGAGCACGGATGTTTTTAAACGCAGAATCAACACACTTGATCTCTTACGTTTGAGGCATTCTGAGAATGAGTAGTGAATAGCACCAATTCGTCATCTGTATTGCTATAGCTGGCCATGTTCGATAACATTATCCGACCACAAAATGCATACCAAATACAACCATCAATTTGTGTTTTTTTATATTATTTTCTTTCAAATGTCTTACTAACCCATATCTTGCTATTACGTTAGTTCAGGTCTAATCATTTTACTTCTCTTCCCAATCATTAGAGCTTGTTGACTTGCTCTTAAATGAATTACAAAAAGTGAAATTATTTGATAATCTTTCGGAGTCATTGGACTCTCCCCGGAATCATTTGGGTGAGGTGATTGGTATTACTGCACCAACCGAGCCCCGCTTTGCTTCATTATTGCAAGAGCATCTTCTGCTGGCAAATGAGTTGGCATGATTGCCATCTCCATAGATTACAATAACCTAACTTGATCACGCTCACATATGAGTTATCCATCACATCATTACAACCTTATTGAAATTCACTTGGAGTCTCTGGCTCACACTGGTTTACCTGGTTTGGTGGGGTCAGATAACATACCCACCATCAAACCTTGTTTGCTTGTTAAATTCAAAATATTTTGCTGGCAAAAGGGGGCATGGGTACATCTCCATGAATCGCATCATTTAATTCCGATAATTATAATCATAGAGCAGTCAAATACAAGCTTTCATCACATTTTCATCAAGATTAGACCTAAACTAATGATGCACTATCATTGCGATTAAAGTATAAATGACTGCTTTCTATTCTATTGTATGGAACGCCAAGAGCGTATAGAACAGAGGTGCGATAGGTGGAGTCGGGCCCCCAAAAGTGAAGGTGGTTCCAGCTACCACTGGCCGGCCAAAAGTGAAGGTGGTAGTGCCGGACACTCACCTCCCAAAAACGTCGACGAGAGGGGGGGGGGAGAGCGTTAACGTCGACTGAGTCTACCCTTCCAGGTCGTTGTCGCCAGTGCGCAGAAAATAAGCAAAACAAACGCAAAAAAGATTATTGAAAGCATATTTTTGTGTATACGGCGGCATACATATTTGAAATAAACGTGTTCAGTAAATGGTGTATTTGGAAGTAAAACTTAGCGAAATTGTACGGATTTTACTGAGCAAATTTTGTTATAACGTACAGCGAAGAAAGTAGATCGATCCAGGCAGTAACGGCCGAGAACCAGAATTTCGAATGATAAAATAATGAAAAATCGTGAAAAATCATTCCACTGCTACAAATCTGCTAGCTGAAGACCTCCAGTTGCGACTTCTTAGGTTTTGAAGTGTAAGTGTTGTTCTACCAGACAGTGAAAGAATCAGTTGGATTTGAGGAGTGGTCGCCGAGAACGAGAATTTTGAAAAACCTCAAAAATCGTCTCAATTTTAGGTCGCTTAATGACAACTGACATTTAAACTCTTATAAATCCGGACTTTGAGGGTGTGTGATGTTGCGACTTCATAGGTTTTGTAGGGTGAGGTCTGCCCTACCAGAATATGTCTTACAGGGGAAGGATACTTGGATGCCGTAGCCATTCATAATGATTTGTACACCAAAAAATGCGCTTTTGAATGCTGGTTCGTAGACTGTCTTTCATATCTGCGAAACGATAATCTGAATGGAGTTATGATTTTTTTCATTAAAAAAAATTGCGTTCCTGCGGAGGGTGAAAGTCATCAATAAAAAAATTTTCTCTCCTTTCCAAATGCTGAGTATGATCCAGATAGTCTAAATAAATATCATTACGTCTAAAATTTTCTTCAGTAGCATCAAACGGTAGGCTAGATTAAATCTGGTGATTTTTACTATCCAAAAGTAGGCTAAATTTTCAAGGAAAAAAGTTCATAACTTTGTTCAAAAGATCGTTTCGCAAATTTCAAGCACAGATTCAGAATCTGCATTCGAAGGCGCATTTTTTGGTATACAAATCATTAGGAATGGCCGCGGCATCCAACTATCCTTCCCTTGTTAGCTGTACCGATCCATTGAAACATCGCCGACATTCAGGCTCTTAAAAAAGCAGGTAAAAACCGTTTTTCAGCTCATAACTTCTTCAGAATTGCATAATTCATGTTGCGGCTTCATAGGTTGGATTCTCCTCATCAAGAGCTTTTAAGTGATATATAATATGTGGGGGCTTCAATGCTCTAACCCGGGGTGGAGTACTCCTCTTCGCTAATTCTCCACCCCGCCCATTTCAATGTATTGGCGGAAGGCCGCCAGTGGAGAACTAGTGAAGAGAGGTACCCCACCCCCGGGCATATGCCGTGGGAGGCGTGAATCCCCTACATATTGTATATCATTTGAAAGCTCTTGATGAGGAGAATCCAACCTATGAAGTCGCAACATCACACACCCTCAAAGTCCGGATTTATAAGAGTTTAAATGTCAGTTGTCATTAAGCGACCTAAAATTGAGACGATTTTTGAGGTTTTTCAAAATTCTCGTTCTCGGCGACCACTCCTCAAATCCAACTGATTCCTTCACTGTCTGGTAGAACAACACTTACACTTCAAAACCTAAGAAGTCGCAACTGGAGGTCTTCAGCTAGCAGATTTGTAGCAGTGGAATGATCTTTCACGATTTTTCATTATTTTATCATTCGAAATTCTGGTTCTCGGCCGTTACTGCCTGGATCGATCTACTTCGCTGTACGTTATAACAAAATTTGCTCAGTAAAATCCGTACAATTTCGCTAAGTTTTACTTCCAAATACACCATTTACTGAACACGTTTATTTCAAATATGTATGCCGCCGTATACACAAAAATATGCTTTCAATAATCTTTTTTGCGTTTGTTTTGCTTATTTTCCGCGCACTGGCGACAACGACCTGGAAGGGTAGACTCAGTCGACGTTAACGCTCTCCCCCCCCCCCCCACCTCTCGTCGACGTTTTTGGGAGGTGAGTGTCCGGCACTACCACCTTCACTTTTGGCCATCCAGTGGTAGCTGGAATCACCTTCACTTTTGGGGGGCCCGACTCCACCTATCGCACCTCTGTTCTATACGCTCTTGGCGTTCCATACAATAGAATAGAAAGCAGTCATTTATACTTTAATCGCAATGATAGTGCATCATTAGTTTAGGTCTAATCTTGATGAAAATGTGATGAAAGCTTGTATTTGACTGCTCTATGATTATAATTATCGGAATTAAATGATGCGATTCATGGAGATGTACCCATGCCCCCTTTTGCCAGCAAAATATTTTGAATTTAACAAGCAAACAAGGTTTGATGGTGGGTATGTTATCTGACCCCACCAAACCAGTAAACCAGTGTGAGCCAGAGACTCCAAGTGAATTTCAATAAGGGTTGTAATGATGTGATGGATAACTCATATGTGAGCGTGATCAAGTTAGGTTATTGTAATCTATGGAGATGGCAATCATGCCAACTCATTTGCCAGCAGAAGATGCTCTTGCAATAATGAAGCAAAGCGGGGCTCGGTTGGTGCAGTAATACCAATCAACCTCGCCCAAATGATTCCGGGGAGAGTCCAATGACTCCGAAAGATTATCAAATAATTTCACTTTTTGTAATTCATTTAAGAGCAAGTCAACAAGCTCTAATGATTGGGAAGAGAAGTAAAATGATTAGACCTGAACTAACGTAATAGCAAGATATGGGTTAGTAAGACATTTGAAAGAAAATAATATAAAAAAACACAAATTGATGGTTGTATTTGGTATGCATTTTGTGGTCGGATAATGTAATCGAACATGGCCAGCTATAGCAATACAGATGACGAATTGGTGCTATTCACTACTCATTCTCAGAATGCCTCAAACGTAAGAGATCAAGTGTGTTGATTCTGCGTTTAAAAACATCCGTGCTCTGAGATTGTAAAGTATCTAGAATCTTTTAATGAATCTTATTGTGTTAGGCTTGGTGCTTTGAGCGCTAGCCACGAAATAGCTTTGATATCCAATTGAGCAATTGAAGCAGACGCAAGCACCATATTCAGTATAGTGGGAGTCGTTCGACGAAGCGAACATAATATCTGCAACGAGCGTCATACAAGCGCTCGCGGAGGAATTTCGACGAAATATGCGATCTTTACGTTTTGGGCAAAACTTATGAGGACGTGTTTTCGTAGGTCACAGACTGGAGCCTGAGTAAGGCACCATTCGATAGCACAATTCCTAGTAACTTTGACTGAGAGAAGCAAGCAGGCAAGATTTCTGACAGATACGCGAGAAGTGCGGCCAAAGTTACGCACTTTCCTGCTGCAGTTACAGTCACCTCACCGTATCTTTCCAAAAAGACTCTGTGATCCTCAAAGAACACGATTTTCGTAAAGAGCGTGTTCGAAAACCTTTATAAGCGAAGTTCCTCTACAAATTAAGAGCATCAACATTTTGACCAAAATCCATCGGCGAGCTTCCGGAGCGTAAAATGAGAGAAAATGGAATAACCCGAACGTATCGGAAAACTTGCTCGTAGAGGTTATGCGACCTGCTGATTTCGAAACTCACATCTGCTTAGCAAGATAGCTTCGTATCCTGCGGATATGGCGAGTAGAATTTGGGACGACAAGATTTTTCCACAATTCACTCGCCGTTCTACTTTCTTTGAAAAGAAGCCTGCGGCTGCTATCTAGCACATTATAATCTGCAGAAAAAGTGCTATCGAAATATTCTTGCTGGAATGTACTCGGGACAATGCTCGGTGCTTTACACCTTCGTGAAAAGACGTCCTCAGAAAGATTTAAGAATGCTGAAATCGAGATATCAAGGACACGCTGTATATGGGAAGATTCGCCTTGATGAGCTGAGCAAGGCGCTGTTTTCGGATTAAAAATATACTTGTTCCGAAGGAAGTTATGGCGAGTAGAATTTAAAAACGCATGAATTTTCCAAAATTCACCAACGCTTCTATCTCCTTTAAAAAGAAGTCTGAGCCTATTTTGTAGCGCACAATAATCTATAAGAGCAGTATTATCGAATAGTACTTAGTAAAATCTTCTATGCTGGGTAGGCGTTGCTTCACATATTCGCGAAAGGACCTCCGCAGAACAAATTGAAAGTTTGTAGAAGTTTTGTAGGATTTTTGTAAACGGAGTTATGATTTTTTTCAATTTTTCGGGCTGCTGAGTCTTTTTAGTTTTTGGCTCGAAACTCGAGGCAAATGATAGCTGTTGCAAAAGCAGGATGGCCGTCTTGTAGAGCTTGCTTTGCTCTATCGAATGGTACTTTGCAACCTATTTAGAAGTGAGAAGTGTATGACTTATTGCGGTTGGAATTCAAAACCTGCATCAATTTCCGGACAACCTAATAAATTACTGAAATATTCAACACATCGAGGCTCAAAAATATGAACAAAAAAGAGACTCAAAAAGCGATAATTTTTATGTATGGGTGGGCTCTACGTGATATACGCTGTCAACAAATTGTTTGTGGATAACTGTTACTGGTTTCAGCGGCTTTGTAAGAGAAGACTCATACCTGAAATTGATTAGTAAGGAAAGGCGTTTTCAAGCTCCGTACATCATTTTCCCAATCGTCACATCGACCAAGTGGCATTTCCCTGTCAAAACCGTCTTTTTTGATTATAACTATGAAACCAGCCGAGAAACTCGGTAACCGCGTAGTTTTCCCTTAAAATCCGAAAAAATTGCACATTTGCAGGTGCTTCCGAAAACTGGAATCAACTTCTCTTAGAATTCGTTAAAATAAATTTGAAAAGCAAAAGAGAATGCAAAGCAGACTTGTTTCGAACGAAATTCTGTTCTAGTTTTTGTTTTTGTTTTTTTAGCCGTTGATCAAAATTAGTACCACGCTCTATTGATGAGGATAAAGTTTCAGTGCCGCCACTTTCGTCGCAGTTTTGGCAGGCTTGTACAAAGTGAGGTGTGCTTACAAAGTCAGCAGTGACTCCCGGGGTCCGTTCGGGGGGGGGGGGGGGGAGGGGGCGGGGAGGCGCGACAAAAATTTTGCACGTTTTTATAACACTTCTATGTAACTTTCGAAAATTCCGCGACTTATTCTGCAGTGGCGTACCGAAGCCTCCCCCCCCACTCGGTACGCCACTGCAGGCCTGTAGTCTGCTATACGATTGTAGGTAAACTTCAAAACTGCCTTCTTTACCTGCAGAAAGACGTTGAACACCGAGTTATAAGCGTTTTTCTTCGTTGAAAAAATCAAGTGCGCAACTGGAACAAAATCGTCCAGATTTGCTCAAATGGTTAGTTTCACTGTCTAATACAGTCTACTCAGCATTGCTCTATCTGAACGCCGGAAAGGCCGCGCCAGTTAAATTTACCTAAATTCTTCGTTCATTTTGCTCCGAAAAGCTCTCACAACTTGGCATCCATACTTGGCAGATACTAAGAACAGATTCGGACTCGCCGCGCAAATACTCTTCAAAGCAGTGTAAAAATCACCTAGAAAAGCCACTTCCCAAAAAAGCTTTGCCGTTAATTGCTTGAGAATTTTATCAGCAAACAACAATGCCTTTGGAAGCTTCGTGTTGATTATATTGAAACAAAATTAAAATTTCGAAAAGACATGTATAGTGCATTCAAAGAGTTTGTTTGGAAAGCTATGTAATTGTTGTAGACTTTATACATGGTAGCCCTCGAAATTCTCCTCAAAATATTAGGTGGGTCCAAAAGTTCGTGCCGTTTTTCAAACCCATGCTCTAACACTGAGAGTAATGGTGGACAAATGATCCAAACAGTGTTCGATGCAGAATTTTTTCCTTTTTCTAGCAGTTACGTTTTTGTTCAGGCCCCTTCAATGTCCGCTCAAAGAACGGTCAAAATTTTTCACCCCATAGTTTTCAGCTATCCTAAGTTTAGGTATTTTTCAAATTTCTTTTTGTATCTTTTGGACTAGCTTTGATAACGGTTATTTAAAATAAACAAAATGCGATATAGTGAACTATTTTAATCTTTTCAATTGGCTTTGCAGTATTTTCAAAATAATTTTCTCAAAAGTTACTTTTTCGAAGTCGTGAAATACACAACCGCTTCAAACACTGATAAATCCTCGGAATTTAAAGCTTCCAGAAACAGCTTATGATTCGTCGTTAATTTTAGCAAGCAACTGAGCGTTTAGCGGTTCAAAATAATGGATTTCGAAATTAGGTACAGCTTGGGAGCAGTCTGGAAACAAGAATTATACTGATTTTTTCGTCAAATATTTTTCAAATCAGGAAGGAAAGAAATCTATCAGAAAGAGCAGAAAAAGCTGCATCAAATGAGTTAGTTGCTGGCCGTTTGTTATTCTTTGAGGACTGGGCCCAAATATGGAATTTTAGAGCGTCAGAAAAATATATTCGAAAAATTTGAGAAGCCAGTTAGAGTTGCCAAAAAATGCATCATATTGCATTATGTTTATTCTATCCAATTGCTATCAAAGCTAGTCCAGAAGTTGAAAACAGCAGTTTTGAAAAACAGCCAAACTTAGGACGGGGAAAACCATGGGTGATGACTATTCGAGGGAGGTCAAAGGGATCTGAATGAAAATATTATGTTGTCGGATAATTTCTGTTACATTTTTTATTTTAATTCTTAAAAATCTCAGAAGCTTTGAAAAGATCTCATGTTCACGGTGTATGGGCAGGGTCAAAACGCCTATACAAGGGTACCGTCGCATCCGCGATCCCTGCGCAAAACACTCACTTTGTGGCTAAAAATCCGTTTCTTCCCATTTTTGTAAATGAGTTGGCGTTCTCTCAGGTGATGGCCGATAGACCGGACAATGTGGTAATCAGGTAGGGCATAGACTGTAACGTTTAGCTAATACGGGGGGATAACGCAGACATGTCTGCACCCGTTTTTCTGAGCGTTTACTGAAGTCTCAGTGTGCGCCGTCTTTGCAATCATCGGAGTTTTTACGAAGAAAACGTCTTCAAAAAATTTCAAAAAATCATTCTTATGTTTTCTGTATTCATTTCTATACGATGCACATAAAAAGAAGAATTTAGGAAAGTTTTTGAATTTTTCGATATTTTTTACCCCTTGTTTTCAAAACACTAAAGGCACCGGAATGCGTCCATGTCCAAGAGACAATGCCAAAATAAGTTCTAGAAAAATTCTGGAGAGGGAAAGGTGCAAGTGCAGAGAAAAAGATCAGACAAAAACTGAAAAATTTGACTGCTTTTACAAAACTGCCGTAAACTTGCTGGTCATTAGTGCACTTGTGGAATCAATCATGCTGGTGGGTAGACCCTGCTATGTCCTAAGCGTGTTGCAGATTTGGGGTTTTCAGAAAACTTTTGGTATTTTCTAGAAATTTTAGAAAAAAGTGTAACAGAAATTATCCGACAACCTAATATTACTGCTAGAAAGAGAAGGAAATTCTACACGAACACTGTTTACTCCAATTGTCTATCGTTATTCTAAGTGGTCTGAGCATGGGCCCGGACAACGGCACGAACTTTGGGACCCACCTAAAAAATTATTTTGGAATATCGAAAAATGTTATGGGAGCATTTCATCTATATGTATCAGTGGCGTACCCAGGATTTCAGCTCGGGGGGGGGGGGGGGGGCGCGACAAAAATTTTTTTCTAAAGAAGGTGCGTGGCGTTAGCCACGCACTCCGAAAAAATTTTTGGGGTGCTTCTCAAACCTTTTGCGGGTCCCCGACCCCTAAAATCTGGAAAAAGGGGGCATGGCGTTAGCCACGCCCCCGAAAAATTTTTTTTACAAGGCTAATTTGATTTTTTAAAATTTTTAAAAACTATTTTAATTATTTACAAAAAATAAACAAGTCACTTGCACATTTTTATAGCCCATATAAGTAACTTTCAAAAATTTCGCGACCCATTCTCGGGGGGGGGGGGCGCGCCCCCCCCCCCCCCCCCCCCGCCCCCCCCCCCTCGGTACGCCACTGATATGTATGTATCTGGATGTATGCGTCTAGCCTTTCCCCTGCTACCAGTGGCGTACCGAGGGGGGGGCGGGGGGGGGGGGGGCGCCCCCCCCCCCGAGAATGGGTCGCGAAATTTTTGAAAGTTACTTACATGAGTCATAAAAATGTGCAAAAGACTTATTTATACTTGTAAGTAATTAAAATAATTTTTAAACATTTTTAAAAATTCAATTTAGCCTTATAAAAAAATTTTTGACGACGCCACGCCCCCTTTTTCTGAAATTTCGGGGTCCTGAGCCCCTGAAAATTTCAGGAAGCATACCAAAAATTTTTTCGGAGTGCGTGGCTGACGCCACGCACCTTCATCGAAAAAATTTTTTTGTCGCCCCCCCCCCCCCGAGCCGAAATCCTGGGTACGCCACTGCCTGCTACTGTACTAGGTGTGTGGTCTATTGGTTATCTGCTATGTTTTCTGCTCTTTTTTTGGCGCACTTCTAAGTGCATTCAAATGAAAATAAATCAAATGTATGGACAAACAGACATACGCTTTTGTTATTTTGATTTCAGTCTTCTGCTGAGACAATCGTACCCACTGTTTAAGAGAGCACTCTATGACTTTGATGCCGCACTTTTCAATTCAAAACATTTTTTGCGTCCTGAGCACGACGAATTATCTCATGCTGATAAATTTTCTAAATACAGAATAAACAGCATTCGATGGTGGCTATGATTTTTCTCGATTAGGTATTCCTCTCTGGAAATAATGTCTGGATTTGTTCAAAAAGCAAATTAGGTGATTGATGTTCTGCCATTAAATGATGATCTCCAATATCCCTGACAACAATCTGCCCCAAGACTAATGTGCAGCCTTGATTCCATCAATGTCTTCATAACTTCCTTTCTCTTTTTGCTTGGTATTTTTTTCAGTCAGTATTCGTTAAGACATCCACAAATTACAAAGATTTACACTGATCTGAGATTTCATCAATAGAAATCAGTTTTATTTGTAGCAGTTTGATACAGATAGGACTTGAATTTTTGGTCACTTCGGTGCTTGCTTTTGGATCACCTTTATTGTTTTTTTTTGTCTAGTGCAAAAATTTTTGCCTCTCTTCCTTGAAGCTGTCATGTGGCAGAAAATAATTGACGGTTGAGTAGGAACCGCATCAACTGACTTATGCACTGAATCAATAAATTATCAACTCCATCAATCTGAAAAATCCAATATGTTTTTGATCCATCTTCGATTTCAATTATAATCAATCAGAAATATGGAAAACTTGGACATGTGACACAATGTAATGTTATCGTGATTGTTGCTCGGAATTATCTGAAGAAATAAGATCTGAATCAGAGTGTCCTTGATTGCTAGTGATCAAAATATAATGAAAGGCTAGAGAAACTAATAACATGAAGCAATTTTTTTCTCTCGATAATGAAAATTGCATAGCAAAGTTTACCAATACTGGTAGTGGAATGGAACCAGTTCCAGACTTGGACTATGCAGGAATTACCACCTGAATGAACAACTTCCACAGCAGCTTTAGGTTTGATTTCGTGGTGCCATGTGGCAATGGTAGACGAAAATGCTCCCCTTCACATTTATAAAACCCATAGAGGTGAGCACAATGCTTTGATAATTTCTTACACGGTTTGTTGAGCTCATTCCATTACATTCATCGGAGCTTATAAGTCCTTCTCTTCTAGTTGCTGAACAGATGAGGAAGCTTGTTGTCTACTCGACGACGCATTTCAATCTGAGACGGTTGGCCCGGGTTCGTTTCCTGCGAGCCCTCTAGCTTGAGCCACTCAGACAATTGGAAACTCTCAGCGGGCAGCCACAAAGCCGCCACCAATCCCCACCAAAAGCCCCCGCGCCTTATCGCTGCCACTGTGGATGCCCGCTGAATGCCATGTGGCTTCCACATCACTGCCGCTTCATAGCGGCCCGCTGACTGCCAGTTAAAGCAGCCCGCTCAATGCCATCTAAAGGATCCCGCCCACTGCCGCTTATAATAGCCCGCTCAATGCCATTTAAAGTAGCCCGCCCACTGCCGCTTATATTAGCCCGCTCAGTGCCGCTTACCGCACTCTCTCCTTTTCGGGATCCACTACTCCTTCTGTACTTGCACTATAAACAAGCTGGGCATCATCTTTTATTAATCAATTGCCCGAAAGAATGCGAAACTTCCAGTAATTTAGTATAATGCAATAAGCCACATAACAATAACTCAACGAGGAACAGATACGGAGGAAAGAAACCAACTCAAAAGATCATTTAGAGTGTCTTGATACACGTACACGTAACGATACCTCAACAGCGAACAAGATAAAGATGAACGAAATGAGCTTACATTAATTGCCAACCTATACTGCAACATAACAGGTAACAGCAAATTAACAGAGAACACGATGCAGATAAACCAGATAAAGTCAAAATGCAAGATCAAGGCATTGAGGAGAAATGAAGATGTCCATGCGGGAAGAGGTTTGAGGTGTTCTGCTCCAAACAAAATAATTAGGACTAACCATTTGACGGTTTTGCAATGCATACCTTAATCGATTCGACAGCTTACTCAAGCGACAATGCGAGGTATGCCTGGTTTTGGTTCTGCAGTTCTCTGAGTTCCATCACTGGGTTAGTTTCTGGTGCTGTTCTTCTTCTTTTCTGGAAATAAACTGAGTCGCTTTTTGCAGGATTATAAGAGATCAAGAATTTTTCGACAACTACTCACCGCGTGACAGCCACTGTTTTTTTTTCCATGTCGTATTCATAAGATCTGATATCCCTCCTGCATAATATTTACTGATTTTTACTTCAACCAAACCTTAGAATATAAAACTCACAAGGCAAGCTGCATCCCTTTTAGTATTTCGGATTTGTATAAATCAAAATCGGCTAACAACTCGTCTAATTTCTTCTGGCGGTCCTTTTCGTTTTCGCCAAGCTCGATGTAGAAGCTGGAAATTTGTGTTTTGATCCTGATAACCATTCTTTCAAAAAAGCTACCGTGTCCTTTCATTTGCCGCTCTTTTTCCAAGCCTCAACTGGGGATCGCCTAACCCGATCAAATCCAAAGCAAAATCTGAAATCGGAGTCAGTGCGATGCTAATGTCTGCACAGTACTTGGTATAAACATCCCTACCCTGGAGTGTCACTTTCACTGCCGCCGGTAAATTTTGCAGGTGCTTTTCCCTCCCAGCCTTGCGATGACACCTTATCGCGTAATCATGGATTTGCTGAGGAGGATCACATTTATTATACCAAATGAACACTATCTGCATGCTCTGAGGCAATTCAAAACAACCATGAAAAGTGGACTCTTTGCTCAACAACTCAAGATTGTTTTCATCTGTCACAATGAATGTCAAAGAGGCCGTGTCTACAGCAACATCAAAAATTGCGAAGAAAATCCCTTCATTTGTTATAATGCATGCACAAGACTTTTGGCGACATCGTGGAAAGCAGTTTTGTTTTCAATGCGTCGCAATACCTACGTAAGGAAGCTCAGATGAAGAGTAAAGGGCAAAGAAGCCAGAGGTACCTGAACCAAACATTTTTCACAGACCGTACTTCTGCTTTTAGACTATCCTCCTATCTGTGAGATTATGAACGAAGCTAAGTAGCGAAAATCTACAGAAATATGGTAAAGTGGATAGCTTGTTAGCGCTGATGAAATCATTAGGTCTGCGTCAACTAAGCATTTGAGAGCTCAGAAATGAGGGGGCAAGGGTTCAGCATTTCAGAAGTTGGCAAACTCGTAAAATTTAATTCCAACAACTTCCTACTTGCTTGAAAGTCTACCGTCGCTTCATTTCATATGATCATGTGTGTCATTGCACACACATTCCACGTGTGGCGTCCTCATCCTGCATTTGCAACAGCAAAAACGCAAGAGAGTTAACGATTGTTTTCGATTACATCAATTTAAGATGATTCGTAGCTAAGAAGGAACGGAAACATTAAGAACACATTGAAAACTGTTGCCTAAAGATTTCTTTCATCCAAGAATCCGACATGTGAACGCCAAACGTGGAATGTATGTGCAGTGACATACATGATCTATGAATTGTCGACTTTGACCTCACTTACAGCGGTCATGCAACTCAATATGTGCATCTGCACAAGACGCACCGCACCACACGACTCACAAGTCAGTAGTTAGTAACATCAGAAATCAGTTCAGAGTTCAGCGCGAGCAATGGAGAGTGAAAAACGTGAGGAAATTGCCCCCTCACTCTAGTTTTGAAGTGATAGATAGCTTGCCAATGCATTTCTCTTCTTTGCTCCAAAAAAGAGAGTGTAAGTTTAAAGAGACAGTTTGAGTCGGAAAATGAGTGCAAAAGCTTTGAGAAAAAACTGTGAATTAGAACTTACCTGCAGCTGGTGATCCTTCATGGAACTTTTCTTGATTTTGAGGTGCTTCTACTCGCATCACGTCACCTCGTTTATCCAAATTAAATTCTTCCCTGTCTGCACTGTCGCGTAAGCGTGAGATGGTCCGTAGCTTCGCATATTCGTGTTCCACCTTGGCATGAAACATTTCTAAACATGATTGGTGATAAGCTGCAAATACTTATAAGCATCGATCTCACTTCTGCATTTTCTTGCTCCGGTGTCTTCGTATCGGGGACGTCTTTTGAGAGCCATAGAAACATGCCCAGAAGTTACTTGCAAAATTTCGACACCAGTTTGAAATTAGCGATTGGGGAAGAAAGCGTCGATCGCTTCTGAAATGATATCGTTCGTGTGGATGATGACATCAAAAGGTTACTGAGTACAAAGTAAAGGTCGACGAGCATGTGAAAGCAATTAGTGGAATTGGTAAGACAAGTCATTAGGGTAGGCGCCGACTAAGCGAGTATCTTATTCAACTTGGGGTCCCGCGCAGAATTAACGTCATTTGGCGTCTCGCTGGCGGGAAATCAAAGCGGAGTCTCCCGCAATGATATATTTTTCTATATACTGCGATGATGAGGAGTAGAGAAGAGAGAAAGAGTGAGTAAGAGAGAAAGAGAGACAGAGACAGAGAGAAAGAGGGAGGTCTACACTCTAATATTTCGACAGTTGCAACAGTCTCGCGTAACTGCTTTTACCTTACCGTATTTGATCCGCTCCAATAGTCGGTACGAGCTATATAACACAAAAGCTCAGAAGCCCAAAAGCGCCCGAAAAAACCTAAAAGCGGCCAAAAAAGCCCAAAAGCGCCCAAAGAAGCCGGAACGCCCCCTTTTGCGCGCAAGTTTTGGCGGTAGGAAATGTGTATTGATCTAGCAATCAAGTCATTTTGCTTCATTTACTATCGTCCGCACATCAAAATAATGTCGGGATTCTACCAAAAGTGATGATTATGAAGCAAGAGCAAGGACGCACGACCATCTTTTCAATGAGTCATCGTACAACTGATGGTGCTATCGCGCTTCCGTATCTCAAGGGCCGAGCATACTTTACGCGATTTCAGTCGCGACGCGATTTGGCAATTCGCCAGAACTCTTCAGATGCAACACTAGCAAACTGCACATGCATGGGGTGTATGACTTAAGTGGGTTGATAAAATACGCTATCTTTTGTACATTCAAATTGTGCCTACAATGAGTTACGGACAGCTGAGATATTGCCAAACCGCGTCGCGAATGAAATCGCGTGAAGTGTGCCCGGCCCCTTGTGCAACAACCATCAAAAGCAAACGAAAGTTATGGTAACTCACAAAAACACGAACTAAGCTTCAATCTTCAATGTCCTCAAAGTTCAAACAATTCAAACTGGAGAAAGTACGGCACCCAATGTCGTGGAGAGGACATATACAGAGAAGAAGCTAACAAAAGAAGTTCTCTCCACACTACACACCACGATCTCATCATAAGAGAATAGTGGTGCCATATTTGCTAAGCGATATCCTGAATGCAATAGAGAGAGAGAAGATCTGTGGGAAAGCAAATGAGATACATACAAGGATGAAACTAAGACGATAAGCTCGGATACTGACGGACGCACAGGAAGAATCAATGACTAATGACGCCGTGCTCTTTCTTGCAAAAGACACGTATCTACATGTGCACAGATGAGCACTGCACAAATCAATCGATACCAGTCAGATACATGTTATCGGTGCCCGCTCATAGCATCTTCGCGACCCGCTCACAAAAACCTTGCTTTCGCAACCCCATCGCTTCCTGGTCGTTGCCAACTAGCTGTTATCGCTGCCTTGTCGTCGCATTCTGGGTGCTTTTGTAGCAATAACGCTCTCTGTAGTTATTTTCTGACTCACGGAAGATTATGGCAGCCCGCTGATTGCCTGTGGCTGCCCGCTCGCTACTTTTTCCGAGTTATCCCCACCCGCCCACTGCAACTGCTTGCTATCGCTGGCCGCTGAGAGTTTCCAATTGTCTGAGCAGTCGACGCGTTTGCAACGTGTCTGAGAGCGTTTTCCCAGACCCGTCAACAATTTACGCGGAATACGGTATATCTCGCTTTTCAAGCTTGTGGCCGCATGTTGCTAACATGTTAATCATGCGTGCATGTCAGAGACGCAGAACAAGGTTAACAGTAATCATGGAGTGGATAGCAGATAAATACTAGTATCATTCACCGACTTAGGCCTCTACTAGAGTTTACGCAGTTTTGCCTCGGGATTCTCCAAATTAGACAACGTTAGTCGAGTAGATTTTCCGCTTAATATAGTGTGCTTGCATTGAAGGCGAGATGCGGTAAAATTTGCGCGTGAACAAATGGCTACGCCTATGACGCCGACCAATTGCGCGCGCAAAATGCTGGCATTATTGGCGTAGCTACTTGTTCACGCGCAACTCTTGCCGCAGAACTGCTCGCACACTATAAGCTAATCAAACAGTAGTTACCGTCGCAGTCATGCGAAGACGCATGAAAAAGTTAAAAGGTGAGAAGTCGTCATGGAGAACACCTCATCCAGAGCGCATTTTTTAAAAAGTCTCCTGAATATTTGTGTTAGTAGAGACCACCACAAACGGGTCTAAGACAGGATTTTCGAAGATTTTGGACTCAGGTTACTGTAGAAGCTGTCCAAACAAAGTTCAAGGAGGGGGTTCAGAAGTTTCCAAGTACGCTATTCGAGTGAATATATGAGTGGTTTGCAATAGTAAATTTGATCGTTTCCATAAAATTGCACTGTGTCACCTAACAGAGTCAAGATCTTTGGCAGAACAGCCACGAAAATGTAAGGTTTTTGGGTAAAACAGCAGCAGACAAGTTTAGGATATCATCGGTCCTTCGTTCCTTATCATTTTTTCTTTCTCATTCGTCAACACATATTTGAGCTTCTATATCTTGAACGATTGAAACATCAGTGAAACCAAAAACATCAATCAATACAGGAGTGATCGAATGTTTCTGACAGCGGCGATATTTTGCCGACACAAGAAAGCATTATGGCATTTCCACGCTGTTTTCTGACGGTTGTGTCTTTTCTGAAAGGTGAGCCTTCAGTTGAAACAATAGAAATTAGCTCAAATATAGTCCATTTTCTGATAGTCGAGGATCACCTTCCCCTTCTTTAGCAGATGTATGCATTTTTTTAGTTTTAATCCTCAGAAATCCATTCGTATTATCATAACAGTTTGACTATCCGAGCTGTTTTGAACCACATATGAACTGAATATCTGAATCTGCAGTTTAGACTCCTGAAGAGCTACCGCGATGTCCCGTGTTCCGTATGACAATCAAGTCACCAGTAATATTACTGCATAGAAATTACCTTAGATTTCGTTTATACAAAATGGTGCACGAAAGCACGGTTATCAATGTGTGAAACTACAGGCTTTGATTCCAAATAACCCACCCGATTTTTGATTTTTTCTACTCCATTCAATCCGGTTTGATTCTAGACCTGTTGAATTTTGACAACAAGCCAGGACTCTTTCGCAACATCCACTTCTTGGCTGCGTGCCAGAGATTGGTTTCTTAGAGAACGGGTTTGACTTACTTATCCTGAGGAGATTATGTAGCGATCGATGAGCATACCGGCCGTCAGTATTAAGTTCTTCTTTCTGTTTATATCCTCAAAATTCTAAAACTGTATTTAGCCAAAGTACAGAAACGTCATTGAGCTTTAAATCGTGTTAATCCTGCAAGAGTTTGAGGAAACCAAATTAGCCTTAGTTGACTGTGGGGTGTAAGTTTTGGGCTGATTATAGTCGAATACTGCCGTGATCGCCCCCGTCCCTCCCTCTAGCCTGGCGCTGTGCTTGAGGAGCAGAAGTTTGAAAGCGGCGATCTCTTCCATGGAATATGATAATGACTGAAGCAAAAGCCTCGCTAATTCTACGCATTTGAAGGCAGTGGTTCGGAAAATTGCGATGCGAGCTTTTCACACCACCATAACCCTCTGGATCCGCTGAGTCCGAGGCTATGCTCAAAAGTCAAAAAAGTGCTTTTTCAGCCTTTTCCAGCTTCGAGATTGCTGAGGAGGCTGAGCGAGCGAAATACAGCGACTGTCTGCAGGAGACGGTAACTCCACCCATTTTGGGGCAATTGGCTGATTGGCTCAGGCAGCCAATCACTCGGTGAGAGATCACTCGCCCATGGAAAAGGAAGTTAAAGAAGGCTCGCAATTGCAGTCTTTCCTAGCCACTGCCTCTGATTTTTTTCATCAGTATCTCACTGAGCTTACATTCTTACAAGTGAACCTTTATGTTTTTCGAAGAAGGGGAACCTATGAAAGTTGTCATCACAAGGCAGTAAATGTCGTCAATAGGTCGACACATTTTTAGTCTGTCATTGTTTATGTTTACAACAATTTTGATAGTTTTTTACTTGACAAATTAGCAAAACACAATCGATCTCTCCATTTCCTCCGTTTCTGCGGTAGCAGTGTTACATTGTTCTCCTTGATAGCTTTTGTGAGGTCGTCAACATATTCTGTGCTCTGATCTTCTCTTTAGCTTTGTCCTCAGCCGCTTGTCTAGGCAGTTTTATCTAACAACTACATGGCTTTTCTTCAGTTCCTTTTATCGCTTCTTTTGATCCTTCCAATCCTTCCTCCTTTGAGAGGTTTTTCCTCCAAAACATTCAAGGTTTCTTTGGATAAAGTTTCTTTGGATACTTTCTTTAAAAGCGGAAACTTTCTTCACTTTTGCTTCTTCACTCTCACGGCTGTTGTGTTTTTGCTTCAGCTGATGGCTCCTCCGTATCTGGGAACAAGCATAAGACACCAAGTTTTTAGTAGTAAAGTCAAAGGTAATTTCCACGTACGTGTTTAGATAAAGGGATTTTGAGGTGGTTAGGGTGTGTAGCTAAGTATATAATTACCCAAATCTTGCTGCAAATGATCAATCATGGGAAGTTCAACTCAGAAAGGAAATGCTGCGCTGACTGCTTTGCCTCACAATCCGGTGGTCTCCGGGTGCTGAGTCCAATTTGACCAAATAGCAAAAATCCTGTTGTTGTGAACTCGACTTCAAACAAATTGGAACCTGCTTTTAGAAAAAACACCGTGGATCGCTCACGGTGTGCGCATTAGTGCTAGTTCGAAGCCCTAGCTGTTGTTTTGATGGTGATTGAGAAAGTTTGAACTTCTCCGGATGCTACCTCTAACAAGGAAAGGGAATTTAAGGTCTATTTCAATTTAATGACCTTCCACAGCGAGAGAATGGGCTGGTATGAAATTTCCGAGATTTTTTTTGAAGTTGGGTCTTCTAGGTTTTTAGAGTTGTTTACATCTGAAGCTTCTGGCTGTTCTAACTTTTTCTTTACTGACTCCGACGTTGAACATTTGTATTGGGAATCACGATAAGAATGGCGGAAATGGATTTCCCGAACATCAACTCTCACGGCCTCTCCGAATAAGACCCATACTGTCCTGAAAAGCATCGAACGCTGATCCCAATTCTTTTCTCGGTATCTGCCAAGCCTCTACACGTCGAATTATTAGGGTCTTGGGGTAAGAAATTGAACGCGCGGAACTATCTGGAATAACCCTGACTACCGCAGTAGTCGAGAGTCCGTTCGAAAAACGTGCATTCCGAACCGAAAAGATCGCTTCGGACAAAACTAAAAACAAGCGGGCATTATTCCGATCCCGCCTCCTATCGGTGGGCGTTCCTCTAATCCCGCCCATCCGTGCGCGCTTGTTCATTCAATTGCCGCATCAAAATCCGCGTGGCCAATTTGCGAAACGTGAGAATTGTCGAGGTCTTCGCAGATTCTCGACTTCTCGAAATCAGAGACATGAGAAGGCCTCGGACTCACAACAAGACCGATGTTCCTTTATCGCTTTTTCGATAACAATGTATATTTTGCGCATTATCGCTTTTTCGATAACAATGTATATTTTGCGCAATATCAATAGCGATTTGATCGAACATTATTTCTAGAGACACAGAATGTTTGTCGCGCAGAAACCGAATTCTTTTCATAGAAATGAAATGCTAGGTGCAGAAATATTAGGTCAGTTTAAAAATTCTTTCCGTTTCTTCAACTCATCTTAAAAACACGTGGGATAAAGCTAGACAAATGCTCTAAGCACTATCGGGCGTAGTTTTCTTTCTCTTCCCACAAGTCATGTTTTGGGACCAGGATCAAGCAAGGGGTGTGGCACACGATTGCTGGTTACGACCCCACCCCCCTGATTGCTGTCTCAATAAGACCCCCCCCCCTAAACTATACACTTAAGATAGCATTACTTGAAGGCCCTGCCAAACATAATGGGCAACATATCCATAATTAGTATGTCAAATAACCCCTGTAGACAAAGTCTGAGCGAATTCTAAAGATTCAAGATACTAGGCTACCTAAGTGAAATGGTCATATTCTAACATGGTTAACTTTGTTTCAAAGGTGAATTAGTTATCCATTTTTGCACTCAAGACAAAGCACGACTCCTTCCTTGTTCACCTCAGAAATGCCGCTTCAGAAGACCTCCAAATTGTGGAATTAGAAGCCAACCAAAATCTCGTTTTTCCCATTTTTCGCTTTTGATCGCTGTGCTTTCACCAAATATTACTCAGAGCTAAGAAGAAGAATCAGGCTCCAAACAGTCCTATGGAATCTACAAGGTTTAGACTATCGATTCATATAAATATTGTCCGCTAAAAATGTTTTTTTTATATAGTTAATGGGGTGCGGCACACCCCCTTAAAAGCTGCGGCCGCCGCAGCTTTTAAGGGGGTGTGCCGCACCGCATTAACTATATCATAAAAACATTTTTAGCAAATCATATTTATATGGATCGATAGCATAGATCTCCTAGTTTTCACAGGAGTGATTTGAGCCTGATTCGTTTTCTTTGCTCTGAGTAATATTTGGTGAAAGCACAGCCATTAAAAGCGAAAAATGGGGAAAATGAGATTTTGGTTGGCTTCTAATTCCACAGTTTGGAGGTCTTTTGAAGCGGGATTTCTGAGATGGACAAAGAAGGAGTAGTGTTTTGTCTTGAGTGCAAAACGCACAGCTAATTCATCTTTGAAACAAACTTAACCATGTTGGAATTTGACCAATTCACTTAGGTAGCCGAGTATCTTGAATCTTCAGAATTCGCTCACGCTTTGTCTACAGGGGTAATTTGACAATCTAATTATGGATAGTATACGAATACCATGTTATCACTTTTATCAGATTACCCAACTACGACCCCCTCCCTTTTTCAGTCCTCAATACGACCCCCAGGTGTGGCGTGCCGCACCCCACGCTTGACCCTGCTTGGGACCATTTGCTTTGTTGGTTTCTGACGTAATTGCCGAAATTTCAAGTCCATGGTTTTTACCATGCTCAACTTTGGCAATTTTTGGAAATCTTCATTTTGTATTTATAGAGTAGCTTTGTTAACAGTTAGATAGCGTAAACAAAGTGCAACGCAATGCAGTTCTTAGTATTTCTTTAGGATGACTTTTCCAAAGTCTTCATATTTTTGCGAAGTCGCAAAATACGCAAAAGCTCCAAGCACTAACAAACGTCAGAATCTGAAACTTGCAAAGATTGATTATGATAGCATACTAACTTCGCAAAGCATCAGAATGTTTGCCGCTTCGAAATATCAAGTCTCGCATTCTGCGGGTACAGCATAAGGTCGGTTTCAAAATCAGGAATTTGATAATTTTGTCGCCGAATACTCCACGAATTGAGAAAGAAAAAGTCCTAACAGAAGGAAGAGAAACTGCATCGAATGACACCTTAGTTGTATACCGTTTGATCTGTGAGTTTTTGGACGGTTAAAAGTGGAATTTGATAGCCTCAGAAATATAATTTTGAAAATTTTGGAAAACCAGCTATTGGGGCCTAAAAATCTCACTGCATTGCACTTTGTTTACGCCTAAGTACTATCAAAGCTTTTCCAAAAGTTCAAAATAAGGGTTTTGAAAATTGCCAACGTTGGGCATAGTAAAATGGGGTTGAAATTTCGGCAATTATCTCAGACTATCAAAGCAAATGGCCTCAAACATCGCTGGTGGAAAGAGGAGGGAAAACTATGTCCGATAGTGCTTAAAACACTTGCCTATTCCACGTGTTTTTACAAAAGTTGAATAGAAAAACTTTTGAACCGACCTAGTATGTACGTATTCTGTCTTAGTTTTTTTCTAAATTTATTTAGAATATGTCAGAGCACAGAACTGATAATGATCCAGCCAAGTATTTCTTGAAATATGTGAGGTCACTGAAGTCATCGGGGCTTTCCCAATGCCAGAAAATTTCAGAGTAGACTTGGAAAGCTCGGAATGGTGACAAACAATAGAGAAAAACATCTTTATTATTGTGACAATCGAATTTAAATTTATGCTACGGAGACTTTATCAATAGTTCATTCAAAATTTTCCGCAAAGCCGTAAACCTAAATCCTGATCTTTTTTAGAGTAATTTCGGCTGAATGCGAATTTTGATTTCGGTGGGGCAATATCGGTGCTGAACTTCGACTCTGCAGCAAACAAATTCCACTAGTGAAAAGAGCAACCTCGAAAACTCCTAAATCCGAAATTTGTCTTGACCGAAGCAATTTCGTTACTGAACGTCGATCTTGACTCTCTTTGACGCCAGTCCAAATTCGGACTTTTTCGTGCCTGGCAGACACATCACTTAGGTACGAGATTATGGGATTATGGCTCGGGTGAGAAGCTTCCCCACTTCCTCCCCCCCCCTCCCCCAAGAACATGGTGTTGAGAATCTGAAGAATTTCGAAGCTTTTCCTGCTTTGCCGTCCAGTGCCACATCCACTTGTGAGGGAATTTCTTGGCTTGGAAGTCATCTTTACAACGAGTTCAGTGAAGGGCCGTGCGAGTGAGTCGCCTTAGAACCTCAGCGCAACCATTAAGCAAAGCCTTTAGACCCAAAAGTTACCTTGCAACAGTGCTTACTCACCGCTGATGCCGTGGTCTTCTACAGCTCAACGTACATTTTCCGTTTTTGCCTAAGTCTTCTCCCGGCGTAGAACATACAGCATAGAAAGAAAATCAGCGCAAACGCTGATCTGACTGCAAGAGTATAAATGGCAATAAGCATAGAGGAATTCTCTGACAGCATTGTAGAAGTTTCTTTAAGCATAGAAGCTGCGATTTATTGTTGTTCTGAGGCAGTCCTGTGGAATCCACTGTCTGTCGCTTTTCGCAATCAGTTATGTTAGCATTCATGCACTTCTTGCAGGGTCCGGCACGAGGTGGGCAAACGGGGTTTTCCAAAACGAATTCCCCTTTGATCCCAATAGTTTTTACGAATACCCCATTGAGCCCAAAAATGACGCTTTGTGCTTGTGCAACGAGAGCACCGGCCACACTTCGCCTAAAAGCGCTCAAAAGCGCCCAAAATGCCCAAATTCCTCTGATTACTCCTCACCTGTATCAAGATAGAAAACAGAAAAAAGAATAAGCAAGGAAAATGTGAAGGAATGAAAAAATATCAAAGGAACGCAGTCATGGGACTGAGAGACGCCGTTCCCGCGCGTATCGATTGACTGGGGCACGCTTTCCATCTTAGAAAGCTAGGCTGCTGATGCGATTTTGGGCTCTAACAAAGACAAGAGGAGGAGTTTCGGAACCGAAATCTCACCATATAGTAAACTTTAGGTGAACAACAGATTTATGTAAAAATTTTGAAAAAATTATGTAAATTGAAAGTTTTGCCCACCTCAGGTGGGCATTTGGTGGGCAACTGCCCACCTAATTTGGAAAAAGTTAACCACGCTCTTCATTCATCATAATTTTTCATACATTGTTCCTTAGTCCTACTGCGCGTATACACACGAAGTCTCGCGCGTTTTTGTTTTCTCCGCGCTGCAAACGAGCCATTTTTCCATTTTCTTGATAATGGGAAATTTTCAGAAAAGGTTGCCACCTCCCACATTCACATAATTTTTCAATGAAACTTCTGAAATAAGCCCTGCAGGACCGTGTTCATGTACCTACCAAGTTTCATACCGTATGGTCATCTGTGCACTGCAAACGAGCCATTTAAATTCACATCTTCATTTACCAGTTTTGCGAAATTTTTGGAAAAAATGCTTATTACACTCCCATTCACATAAGTTTTTCATAATATTTCACACTTTGCTCCTACTAGCCTCTCTTCGTTCGCTTACATAATTTGGTTCTGTATCGTTACGCCTGCATTGAGAACTGATCATGTAGTCATGCTGTTCAACGGCATCGCTCATGCGACGTCGCGCGCGCGGCAATTAGCGGCAACGCGGCGTAGCGCGCGAACTCTGCGTGCGTTGAGGCTTATGAAAACTATTTCCCAATTTAGATGTATAAGGTAAGCATGATTCGACCTTCTTTTGCTTGCACAAACAATAACTCCTTTTGGTCCCAAAACGATTTCAGCTCGTCTTTTGCCCACCTCGTGCCAGGCCCTGACTTCTTACTGGCTGAGATAAGAAGAAACCATACTCACGAGCTCTCTTTTCTAAAACTCTAGCTAGGGTTCTGTCAGCTGTTATTTGTTGCTAGGCAGCTTTATCTTTCAAACTGTGATGGTATTCAAAGGGTTTTCTGAATGTAGCTATTTTCTGTTTTCTATGGTTGTTCCAAAGTCATCTTCAGATAAGTAATTTAGAACATGATCTTTCTCCCTTTGCATCCACTTTAATATCCCACATAATCTTAAAAAAGTCGCGCCGAACTCTACCGGAGTTCACCGAAATCCGCGTCGCATCGCCATGTCTTCGTAATTCCAAACCAAGGGCACCATTCGAACTCAAGCGCATTTTTGATTTATTGAAGTGCCCGCTCGGATACAGTGAGCAGCAGATTTCACAATTTTTCTAGATCTTCGCTTACAATGTTTACGCAATGGGCAATGAAGAATCATCTGATTGAACTTCATAAGCGAAAATCCGAAAAGATTCGTAAATCTGACCTCCTAACGTGCAGCTACCGTATACAAACGGGAGCTTACTTATATCGGGAAATGCGTGCTGCTAGCTGAATCTAACACCTCTAGATTCAATATTCCCCCTTTGAAAGTATATCGATGCGATGAGATTCGGTAAACTCCGGTATTTCGATGATATTTTAACTGATATTTTAACGAATTTTGGGCCGTATTGTAGTCCGTGATCACCACTTTCTAGTGTATAATTAACTCCTCTTGGGTCATTAAGTTCATGAGATCTATTTTTTGTTATGATTTTGTCCTTGTTCATGTATGTGTTCTGTAATTCAACTCTCACTCCTGGGTTTTCTTCCGTCCAAATTTTGTTCAAATTTTCTGAAATTTTACGCCACTTCTGACAAATCAGCATCTCTGGCACATAGATTGAAATGCTCACGAGTAGGCACAGGACTTGTTCATAGCATTGAAAGGAGAAACGAATTTGTCCAAGCTGCAAAGCTAAAAGGCGTTTCAGTTTGATAAATCTTATTTTTATGTTTCCACCAGTGCTTCATCTCCGCTTCGCAGAAGCTCGCACTGGTCATCATGAAAACGTTAGAATTACGCCCTAATAGCTTCGTTCTCACATCATTCCAAAGTTGCCATAAGCGAGTGAGCCTAGTTAAAAATGAACACTCTCGCTATCAGATATCATATACTTAGAATATTGTAAATCATTCTTCACTATAATTTCGTAACGGACAATGCTTGTTATAAGTCACCAGTGCGTCATCTCTGCTTCGCAGAGGCGCGCACTGTTTCTACTCTCTAATGACTTGTGCATTCTCTTGTAGTCATGACACTGAAACTCACCGCGTCGTGATGACTATCACGAATAAGTCGTAAACAATTACTCATTCCAAAAGCTTCTTCATGAGAGATCTAAAAAGTGCCACAACCTTGCCAATTGTACCACACCAACCACCACAAGAAACACACGTTTATCGTTGATTACCTAAACTTGAGCAATTGCACCCTTACTCTGCTTGAGATATATATTAGGGTGAACGGTAAAAAATGGGACACTTACGAAATAACTGGTCTCTCAAGAAAGAGAAGTGTTTAGACTTTCCAGTTTTGATAGATGTCAGAACATGTTACTCTTTCAGACAATACCTATATAAGTTCATTTACATAATTGATAGTTTTTAAACTTGCTGAAATGCAAAGTTAGTCACTTCGATGAATTATGAAGTTTGAGCAGAATCTGCGCAGCGAAACATCTGTGACCACCCAAGGTACCACTGCTGGAGTGGGTGGTGGGACAGTCACTAAACCCACGACGGCTTGGTCGCCTCAACTTTTAAAGTCAGGAGATATGGCCATCAGCAGTTTTGAGGACAAAGACATACGCTATCCAATTCTTTGCAGGTGAACGCATGTTTTCTAGGTATCATCTGATAGAGTTTTTTACGCTCTATCCATACATATGCAGCTTACCTCAGATTTTGTCTATCTTCGGAAAATATAGGGCAAAATATGTTTTTTTGGTTTTTTATTGCGCCAAAAATAGCTACTTTTCAAGTTTCTTCGCTTTTCTGGAGTTGAAAAGAAATCTCGTGCATCTAAAAAGCCATTTGAAAGAACATGAAGAGCTCTTTCGAATGGTATATCATATGCTTTACGACTTTACGGTATAGCAGCGCAAGATTGAGATTTATTCAAAAAAAAAACCCTGTCTGAGTTCTTCACGGCGCCCACGGGTACGGTTATGAGAGAGGAGCGGCAACGCGTTGCTAGAATAATAGGCTAAGGTCGTTTATGTAAGCGACGTTTGAGTTGTAGCCTGCTTGTTGTTGGTGAGAACAAAAAAAAACTCAAAATGTAAAAAAAAATCAAGCTGTCCCATTTTTACCGTTCACCCTATTACAAAAACAGCGAAGCAAATTATTAGGTTGTGTAATAAGTTCTGTCCCATTTTTTCTCTCGATTTTTTCTCAATATTTCCCGCGATGTTCTGTAAATTGTTTATATGCATTTGAAAGCTTTAAGCCTTCTCTACTAAAACTTTCAATTCGGTTTTCTACATCAGATATGAAAAAGTTCTACAGCGTCAAATTTGGAATATCAAACAGGGAAAAAAGTTCATTTTCGACAACTACGTTACGTCGCCTTCCTAATTAGTCAGATTGCCTACGAATAAGCTTGAAGAATTTGCTACACGTGAGCAAAGAATGCTCTAACTTCTATTGCGCTTCAGGAGTGCTGAAACTTTTCAAAAATCATTTCTGTAGACTTTAGAAAATTCTTCTTTCTAACGCCTTTTTTAACGTTGGTGTTGGGCATCGTCTGAAAGCATCCTGAGGAAGACGGTAGGCGGATCATCCAGAAAAGACAGAAGGGATGGTTTGTGGCTTCAAAATTATCGAATTCGTAGGTTAAATACTCAAAATGCTAATTTTGGGAGCTACACAGCGTGGGTACGCGAAACGGCGAACATCGCCGTAACGAAGTCTTGCCTTGCCGACTTCTAAAAAATGTCATCAAGTAGCCGGTGGAAGGAAGGGAACATGCGCAAACAGCGATAGAATAAGTGTAAAAGTATAATAGATTGTTTTGCTTGTTGTCATGCTCGTTTCATATGTTTCACCAATAAAAATCGAGAAAAATTTGGAGGGAAAAAGATGTCGAAAATTGATTTTTCGGCTCTTTGGATTTTTTATTTCAATGATGAAATCTTTTTCAATTTCCTGCTATGTTGGGTGATGCGTGGTATGAGCCTGTAGAACAGACTTAGAGCTTTCAAAATCGCATTCACTTTATCTCAAATACAGGGTGTCCCAAAAAGATGTGCACACTGTTTGATTGTAAATAACTCTCTTGTAGTGAAGTGTTTTGAGACAAATTTGGTACCATTTTGTAGAGCGAGGTTCAACTTAGATTTAGAGTGTAGAGCGAACCGCCGGTCATTCATTCTTACTGTAGGAGTACGGTAAAAACTTCAAACATATGGTTCACTGTGAAAAAAGAGGCCGTTTCAAAAATTTTCAAAAAAATGTGGAAATTTGTGTAATAGGGTTTTTATGGACCCTGAGTTCAATACCCAACTCTTTACAAGGTTGAGAAGCTTTCTAAACGGTGTAACCACACTTTTTAGGAACACTCAAAAAACGTCTGCTACTGCTTACCTCGCATAATTTTTTAATGAAGTATTAGAAAGAGTTGCGAACTTCACATTTAGAATCAGCAACTCTAGATAGCCCTGTGTGAGAGTTTTCAGGTTGTTTTGGTTTCTTTTTGGAACAAAATATGGCCTTTCATGGCTCAAAACCCTCTTCAAAGTTTCCACCGTAATCCTACAGTAAAAATGAGAGATCAGCGATCCGCTCTACACTGTAAATCTAAGTTGAACCTCGCTCTACAAAATGGTACCTAAAGCTTCCCGAAACACTTCATCACAAAAGAGTTATTTACAATCAAACAGTGTGCACATCTTTTTGGGACACCCTGTATAGTCAATGTTGGCAAGAAAAAACTAAAACAAAAAATGGGACAGAACTTATTACACGACCTAATAGTATGAAAAAGTGACGAAGTTGCTAACAAACAGTTGGAACTATGATGACGATAAGTCAAACAATAATGTCTTGGATATCTTGTGGAATTTGGACTACCTGTAAGAAATATACAGGAGATTAGAAAGCATTAGATAGGAGTGTTCTTAACACGCTATCCTACGTACAAGGAATGAGCGAATAGAAAGGCAACACAAGCAATAACATAAGTGATGAGTAATAATGACTAGTATATATAGACGTTCGCTTGCTGGCACCATCATTTCTTCTGCAGCTCCAATCGTTTTTGTTTGTAGTCTGAGGTCTTTTTGTCGAGGGGAATGTCGTATCTGGCATCGTGGATTCATTCCTTGGCATTCCTCAATCAGCTTCTTTCTTTAGCATGCATGCAAAACATTGGTTGTACGCAATGCGATCCGCGACACGATGTCTCAACTAATGCTGAGGGGTCGTTCCGGCAACTCTCGTGCATAATATTGCTCAAGTGCATCGCCATCCGCGATAAGATCGGTCTTTTGCATGGATGAGACATCCCGCAGAAGAACATGCGCAGATTTGACCAAGTTTTTGGAATTTTTATTGTTTGCTAACTGCCATGGGTACAACAATCACTGTGAGTTGCATCTCTGAGCAAAAATCGTTTTGAGTGCTCAGGTAAAATCTTGAAAAAGTGACCAATTACACAGCCCACTTCTTTTTGTAGCCGCAATTGTGAAGAAGTAAACTTTTGACCACTTTTTCTGGCAAAACCATGGTTTGCAACTTGCGACATATCCATGAATTTGCAAAAAGTGGTACTGCAGAACAATTTTGCTGACCAGAGGCCAAGTAGATCCGTTTGATGCGCAATTTTCAACGGATCCACTCAGTGAATCCGCTCATGCTTTTGTATGGTGGGTTTTCATGCTTTTAACATGCGCTACGCAAAATTTGGGCTCAGGACGCTGACTAAACGCGCTTCACAATTTCGTAACGGGCACACACACACACACACACACACACACACACACACACACACACACACACACACACACACACACACACACACACACACACACACACACACACACACACACACACACACACACACACACACACACACACACACACACACACACACACACACACACACACACACACACACACACACACACACACACACGTAGATTAGCCCGTTATTATAAGTTACAAGCTGCCATACCCGGCCTCGCCCGTATTGAGGATTCAACTGGCTCAACGGAGAGCAAGAAGCAAGTGGCGCACAACTTTTAAAGCTCAACTCACTGCGTTTCGTTTCTTCTATTTCTCGTGCAATAAGCGCTTGTGCTCTCTGATGTAGCCTCTCGCCTTCAAGGAATGTCCAGGCAAGTATAAGCGCAGGGTTTTTCGCCTGGAAATTGATGAGATGTTCCTAACTAAAACACTGCCTAAGCGGCAGCGCAAACGGTTTATTTAAGGCTGAGGGTTCTCCCCAGTAACCCCGCCTGCGCAATGACCTTAACCTAAAAACAACTTCGCGCACTTTAGCACTGTTCGCGCTGGAACCCATCCCCAGTGTTAGGGTTACGGCGCAGGTGGGGATTATTTGGATGGTTTTTTCTCAGCCGTGAATGAATCGCTCGCGCTGCAGTTTGGGCAGTGTCTTAGCTAGAACCTTCTTATCAGTTTCTGGGCAAAAAACCCATGTGCCCCGATTTTCCTGGGCACTGCCTTTAACTAGGTCACGAAGCCCCGCCTTCCAGCCGCCAATTCAGTAATCAAAGGGTATCTTTGTTGTGAATCGTGCGCTAATGCGCTTTAGGCTAATAAGTTGGCGCAACGCCTTCGTCGTGCAGCAGTCTGTAGCAATTAGATGTGCCTGAAAATCAGCTCGGAAGAGGAGGGATTGTTCGACCAGCTGATGGCGAGCATCTCAATATTTCATACGGTAGCGCTATTCCTGGGGGATTACGGTGAGCATACGATTGGAAGTCAAAGCCACGAATTTGCTCAAAACTTCCCTAGGTGATTACTTAGCCCGCTGGACATAAATATCATACTGTTTTCTCAAAATGGCACAATTTTCTTGGGTTGCGGTGGGTGTGAGATGAATTGAAGTCTCAGATTTGCTCAAACTTTGCCTAGACAGATTCTCACGTTTAGATGCTAGGCTTGCTCGCTGCAATAACGTCTTTTGTGGAGTTGCGGTGGTTTGCGGCGTATGAAAAAACATGGCGCTATTCAGCTATCTGCGCCCTACAATTTGTTCATTATGGATTCGACTCAAGCTTTGTACAGTGGGGTATCCAACATGCTGATCACGAGACAACATTTTCGGTACGATAATGGGCCAAAATTATATTAGGTTATTACGTAAGTCTTGTTAAACTCAACTTCTACCGGCAATAAGTCATGTACCTCATAATCTTTGCAGGACTTCAGGGTACCATTCGATAGAGCAAAGCAAGCTCTACAAGACGGCCTGCAAAGTTTCGCACCAACTTCGACCCACGGTAACTTTGAATCCGAAATCTGAGTCGCAGTGAAGGCTCAAAAAATGCGAAAAATTCATATCTTTATCCAGAAAAACCCTACGAATGTCCAAATTGCTCATAAAAATTGCCCACTTTATCAAACACACATATGTACCGTTGCTGTACTCTTTCCTCATCTAGAAAACGAAAAAACGAAAATTTTTTAGTTTTTACAAAAACGAAGCTATGCTGTTTCTATACATGTAGCTATATACTACAAGCCCTTAAAAGCATAACCGTAAATTTTCAGCTTTCCGGAAGCCCTAGTTTTCGAAATTACCTAAGTTTTCGAAATTACCATTGAACACCCGAGTGAGAGAAACTAAATATAGTATTTTGCGAATACTAGGGCTTCTGGAAGGCTGAAAATCTACGGTTATACTTCTAAAGGCTTGTAGTATACAGCTGCATAAATAGAAACAACATGGCTTTGTTTTTGTAAAAACTAAAAGATTTTATTTTTTTCGATTTCTAGATGGGGAAAAAATTCAGCAACGGTACACATGTGTGTTCGATAAAGTGGGCAATTTTTATGAGCAAGTTGGAGATTCGTAAAAATTTTTGAACGAAGATATGAGTTTTTCGCAATTTTCGAAGCTTCACTACGAATCAGATTTTGAAGCTAAGTTACAATGGGTCGAAGCTGGTGCGAACTTCTGCTACCATTTTGTAGAGCTTGCTTTGCTCTATCGAATGGTATCCTGGAGCCCTATAAAGAATATAAGGTGCATGACTTATCGCCGTTAGAAGTTAAGTGTAACAAGACTTATGTAACAACCTGATAGATTTGGCTGGAATTTGGAATGAAGGCGTTATTCGACATGCTTATCACAAAAATCATACTCGCAAGTGGGACCCATGTCATGAAATGTCATGAAATCTCTTTGAAATGGCATCTTAGCTGCTTACTAATGATCATCTGTTGTATAGATAGGTGCGATAGAAGAAAATCAGTCAAAATTCGAATTTTCTGTGTAAGGTCATAGAAAATCGGAAACTTGCAGCAAAAATCAGAGCAGTCAGTATTGTAGGTTCTTTCACCAGCTCTTTCTAACAGTGCAAAGATTGCGCCGATTGAGCGCCTCTGTAAAAAGTTATGACTTCCCTGAAAAATGCCAAAATAAATCAAATTCGCCCTTTTGTATTGCTTGCTCGGAAATCATAACTTTTCATAGAGACGCTCAATCGGCGCAAACTTTGCACTGTTAGTCCTAAGGCATACCACGCGCGATTTGACTAAATCGCGACGTTCACGCGACCTGGCACTTTGCCAGATATCTCCAAATTTATCGTGCACGTCCTTCAACACATGGACGCGTGGCTTCTGTAACTTGTTGCAAATTGATCAAGTCCTGCGTTAGAAAAGCGCTTTGACGACCACTTATGAGCAGTCGTTCCGGTACCAAATCGCGCAGCGACTGGAATCGCGGGAGGTATGCCTTAGGCCTTAGAAAGAGCTGGTGAAAGAAACTACAATACCGACTGCTCCGATTTTTGTTGCAAGTTTCCGATTTTTATGACCCTACACAGAAAATTCGAAATTTGACTGATTTTCTTCTATCGCTCCTATCTATACAACAGATGATCATTAGTAAGCAGCTAAGATGTCATTATAAAGAGCACGACCTACTCGTCAAATCGGTTAGGAAAAACAGAAGTTGTGAATTTTTGATGGTGCGAAAGAACTTTCCGGACGACCTAATATTCTGAAAGCGGGGGACGAGCAGTTTCAACGGTGACCACCCCAATGTACCAGCCAACTGCAGAAGTCATGAATTTTTCTATCCCAAGCACTCGAATTATTCAAAAATTACTGGCCCCATCCTTCACCTGGCACTTTTTTGAAAGGACTTGGGATAAGCTGTATATTTTTTGAAAGCGGATAACAAGTCATTTGTGGTGGATAACAAGCGGATAACAAGGCATTACATATTTTCTAAAAGCGGAGAAAACGCTGCTCTGAAGACACCTTCTTTGCTGACGTTTGCGTTCATCTACAGAACTTTCATTTTTTTCTCTTAAAGTTGTGAATAGTTTTGAATCAACTTCCTCCTTTCCGATTCGTTCAAATATCTTCTATTATCTTGCTATTTCTGAAAACAGAACACGAGGTATAATCTTACTTTGATTCATCACTCTTGGTTCCTTTTTCAATCAAAAATATTGATACTCTCTTTTGGATGTAATTTTGGTTACCTTCACATGCAAAGGGTGTCCCAAAGTATGTATACACTGTTTGGTCGTTAATATCTCTTCTCCCAAGAAGCCGTTTGCCTACATTTAAGCACTTTTTTGGAGCTGGCTTTGACTTAGAATTATAGTATGGAGCTGATCAGGGATCGCCCTTCATTACCTCAGGATTACGGAGAAACAATTCAAGTAGGGTTTAAGCCATTGAGGGCCCTATTTTGCCTCAGAAAGCAAGAAGCAAACCAAACAACCTGAAAACTCTTATGCTAGGCTGATTTGAGCCACTCAAACGAAATATGAAGTTTACGCTTTACCGCGATGCTTCCCTCATAAGTTATGCCAAGTGAACCACAATAGCTGTGTTTACGCTGCCCCTGAGATCGTGATGACGCCATCTGAAAAGCTATATGAATTTGCAAAAAGTCGAGTAATGAAACCAGCTTGCCTGAAAACCCTGGTACACCACTTTTCAGATTTTTTGAAAATTTATTTTGAACACGTCAGTTCAAAATAACGCTGTAATCTAAAAGTTCCTACCGTAATCCTAGATTAAGAAAAACGGTGATTTGCTCTAAACTATAAACCTTAGTCAAAGTCAACTCTACAAAATGGTACCTGAAGATAGACAGGAAACTTTTGGGGGAGAGATAGTAACGATCAAACAGTGTATACATACTTTTAGGACACCATGTATATTTTTGTGATCAGAGAACAAATGCTTCTTCTCATCTTGTCTTTCTTGTCAATGTAACTTCCGAATCGAATATAAATTCAGTCTTACCAAGTACCCAGTAGTCTTCAGCACAATTCAAAGTTTTCGCGGCAAGGAAAGTTTCTTGCGTCATGCCTTTCATCCTCAGCCAAGCCATGGAAGTCAAAGTGCTATGGCACACTTCTCAGAACCGTGTTTCACCTATATTACGTTTTCTTTATGTATAAACTTCTCATAGTCTCACTATAGTCGGTGGTCGTCATATTGCTCTCAACATTTTCATTGAATCGTAGAGCATGGAACAAAACTTTAAGGCCCCGGGCAGACTTCACGCGATTTGATTGTCGCGACTGAGTCGCGACGAGACAACTGTTACAGCATCATTCCATGCCGATCAACTTGCATTCGGTTGTGATACTTTTCCAGCCCGAAAGTTTTGAATGTGAAATGAAAATGAATGGAAATCTTGGCAATTAGATCGCGACGATTAAGTCGCGTGAAGTCTGTCCGGGGCCTAAGGCAAGAATCTAAAATAACGAGCTGGCAAACCCGGCTACGCCCGGTCCTGTCAACCAATAATGTATCCGGATCAGCAGGTTCACTTACCGCCTCCACGCGCTGCACAACCTGCACACCCTGCACAGCCTGCACATCCTGCACAACCTGCACACCCTGCATACCCTGCACGTCCTGCACAACCTGCACGCCCTGTACAACCTGCACACCCTGCACCCGAATGTGCACAAACACACAAACTCACAGTTTCTGTTTTATATATAGAGAGATTGACTTGATTTCTCATACGTGATAGTATGAAGCAAGTGCACAGGAGTTGAACAGTCCTCGTACTGCTACAACGACGCCCTGCCAAGCCATACAGTTTCTCTTTCCTAACTTTTTTGAGTTGCAGTAGTTTGCAAATAATCTCAAAACAGATACCGTTCTCAATCATAGGAAACAAAAGGTAAAGTCGATTCATTGCACGCAGAGCCTGGACGTTGTTGGTCCGACTAAGAAGTTCGGGCTTAGAGGGAGTTCAGACAACAAGAGGGATAAAACGACACCTGATCAGAGATACGATAGCGCCCGCAACGGCATCCTGTCTCTGCATACGAAGAGTCGAATATACCCTTGACGTCAATCCCTAAGTTACATTTGCAAAGTGGAGTGGTGTGGTGCAGCCGCCTCGCTTTGCGCTCGCGCCACGTTGCTGCGGCATCGTTCAGACGTGATGTGGCGCTAAAAACAACGTGGCGGCACAACATGTTCAAACGTGGCAACAAGAACAACGTTTCTTCGTTGCTCCTGTTGCCACGCCATGCCAACTCATGCGCTCGCAAGGTGGCGCGAGCCCAAAGCGAGGCGGCCGCACCACAACACTCCACTTTGCAAATGTAACTTAGGGATTGACGTCGAGGGTACATGCTAGATTGTGCTGAAGTTGCGATTAAAGACGCCTTTCGTCGCCGCGCTTTGTGTGCACGCTTGAAATAAATTCGCTCCCACATGTAAACCGTTACAATTACATGCACTACCCCTCCCTCGATCACGTTTAATATTTTCTAAATTACTTCAAACTTCGTTTACCGCGGAGGAACTGCGATGGCCGTGACCCCCTTGACCATGGAAGAGTCAGTCTCATCTTTTCGCATCTATGCTTCAGAATCTGAGAAACTGGCGCTGTCCTGGCGGGCTGATAAATATCGCGTTGTATTCAGACTCCGACAATGTGCGGTCCCGTTATCGGATATCTTCTAACAAAATGCGCTGAGTAAAATAGTATAACACTGCCGCTCCGAGAATTTTTTAGGTAGGGGAAGGGGAGGCGACAACAAAACTTTAATTGAAAAGGTCCCGAGATGTCTTCTGGAATGTTTGCTTACTTCTCATCTCGAATTTTCGAGATTTGATTTGATCCTCTGTTCCATTGTGAGCGGCTTGAAGGCGGAGCTTCAGTCGCTAATTAAGCCCCGAAGTGTTTAAAGAGCATGCTTGCGCGAAAGATGCAGAGCCCAGAGCCCCTCCCACATCAGCCACTCCCAGTGATACAGAGGGTATCAGGAATGATTTTGTTACCCGAGTTGCAACCGACAAATCACGATAGGATAAGAGCTTCTTTAATGGTTGGTACGCTGCAAAGTGCAGTAAAGGCAGCGTCCCAGCAAAATCCTGAATTAAGAAACATTCCACTTACCTGGGCTTATCCGCTTCGCTGATTCCGACTGTGCAGCAAGGTCGATGTCGGAAATGGGATTTGAAGCCCCAGGATTGAACTAGAACGTAAGGATGCGAAGCCCGCCGAGGTTAGAGACGCAGTGTCGCTGTGGAACCCAACTGCCATGACTGTTTACCCTATACGCACTCTGGCCCTGCACTTCGAAACAGTGGGGCGGCGTCTGGGTCTACCGTAATATTCGGGCCACTTTCGGGGCAAATTTCGGGCTTAGTAGACGCCCTTCTTCGCTACGGACTTCAGTCGCCGCTTAGGTAAGGAGACTACTATAACATCGCTACAAAGCCCGACACCTCCCATGTTGACGGAACGATGCCTTTGAGTCTTGATCACGCTTAAGATTAAAGCTGGCAGCTGATGACCTTTCTACATTAATGCTGGCAGCTGATGACCTTACTACAATCTTCCACTTATGAAATGTCAGTGGGAACGAGACTGCCGCCGATTATGCGCACCTCCCTGAACTTTTCCTACAATTGGCTTGGCCATAATTGCATAATAGCTTGTTTTCCCTTCGCAATTTCGCGTTTCATAACTCATTTTCTGATGAGTTTGCTGCTTTTCTGTTTACATGACGTGAAATAAGCGAAGTTTTGCAATGTGACTCACTTATACTTACAGGGCTCCTAAATTGCAGAGTCGTTTGCACCAACGGCCGCGCGACCGCGTCGCGTCGCGGCCAGCGCCGTCGCTGGCGCCATCGATCGAGGCCTGGCAAAATGCCGGGGCGCGAAGCGGTCGCGCGGCCGCTGGTGCAAACGACTCTGCAATTTAGGAGCCCTGTACTAATGTTTCTCAACACTTTTATCGGCGCGAGAGCTTAAGTTCGATCACTTGTATGACAATGTAGAAATCAAGCTGTTTAGATGTCTAGATATGTGCAGATAATTCTTGGGAAACGATGGCAGCTGTTTTGTTCGAGTTCGATTTTATGAAATTTTAGGACCCTTCGGAGGGCATGCAGGATCCTCCAAAGACCCGCAGCTTCCTCTCCAGGCGCGCTTTTGGGAGACAGTAATCCCTGCGCGCCTACCTCGCACTTATATCGCACCTGTCTTGCACATTCATGCGATAGTTTCCCTTTGGACCAGCGTCTTGTTCCTCCTAGCGTTGAATTCGTGCGATAGTTTCCCTTTGGACCAGCGTCTTGTTCCTCCTAGCGTTGATCAGAAAAAGTCACTGTTTGAAGGGAAATTTTTCAATGATAACAAAAAATGAAGATCTGAAACTCTCACTATTCAACAAATGGAGGTGAAACACTCGGTCACTTAGTCAACGTAAATTAGAGAGATTATTGTTTTTGTAGTCGCAAAGGTCACCGCATCAACGATTTGTCAGTAACATACAAAGAATGAAAATTTATTTGATTGACAACCAAATATTAGGTTGGCGTTAAGTCGATGGAGCCGTTCTCGGTATGAATCAAACGCATCAAGCCAAAGCTAGATCATTCAAGACTCCCCTAACAACAATCTTGATGCATTTTCGGCTTGATGTGCTCGATTCAGACTAAGAACGGCTGTATTTTTGGTTTTCCGATCGTTGAAATTTCCAACTTGTCATATTCTCGAAAAAAATAGAAATTTTTCTACTTTGCTACCAAAAAACAAATTCTCTGCGCACATTCGTAGCCTACTGTCTATACATTATGCCCAAAAATGAATGCATCACATTTAAAAAGAGAAAAGTTACAAAGATTGTTGCAAATGATTGTTGCGTATGTACCAACCTATTACATTCCGCTGTGGCTTTGAGATGTAGTAGATAAAAAGAGCAAACGGTAATCATATTTTCTTATCAGCGAAGCTAAGTCATGGGCATATTTTTGGAATTATAAATTCAAAAACACATTGTATTAGGATGTCCCATAATTACCTATTTACCGTTTTTATCTTACACATCAGCATTTCTCGAGAAGTGGGGCACCTTCATGTATTTTCAAATACATGATCGTACTTCTGTACTTCTGCATGTATGAGCTATATGATAACGTGTGTGGGAGGAGCTCAGGACTCCTAGGAACGGAGTTTGCCATTTTACTCCAATCAATTTTTCGTTTATTTCTAGCCATCGAAAAAATACTAAAATTGCATAATTGAATATTCGATGTGTCAAGCACATGCTAGGTCGAATAAGGTTTTTTAGATTTTTTGGGGCGGAGATACGATTTTTGACAGTAAAATTCGTTTTTGACTGCTATCATATTTCAGCTCAAAACTTTAGGTGGATTGCGATTTGGACAAACTCTTGATAGCCGTCTTGTAGAGCTTGCTTTGCCCCATCAAATAGTTACTCATGCCGCATCGATTAGAGGAAAGATACGAAAAGAGGACTAAGAAAAACGGTAAATAATTAGACAACCTAATACATCATTTCAGCGGTTCAATGGGCCCGCTGTACCTAAACCTCTTCCTTATGGAGACTTCTCTTCCTTCTTAGATGCCATGTTTCTGCGAAGCTTCCTTCTGGGAAAAGTTTCGAGTTTTCCTATTGCCAAATTGCATGCATACTGAGCTGCAAATAACTTCCGCGAAGACTATGCAGACTCAACTAAAATACTTGTTAAGCATCGTACATAGTTTGATGCCTATACATTTTCGAGTATTTTCCGGCAAGGCTGTCGTCAATATTCTTTCTGAGCTGTACTTCCATGAATTAAGACGAAAAAGCTCATGAGGTTTTTTGGGGAAACGCTTCGCAGATATAAATGTCAGCTATGCATCAACTTCCAACTTGCCACTTCGACTAAGAAGGAAAGGAAGGTTGGTCGAAGTGACCTTTTGAAATGAGATGTTTACTGTCTTGTAGCGCTTGAACCGCCGGTTCCAAATCTGCTTTCGCTATTTGCTGCGGACTTCTGGGCGAGGAGCTATGAAGGTATTTGTGAGTAAAAAGTTAAACGCAAGATTAGTGTAAAATCAGTCGCATCCTTTTTCCTAAGACTTAACTGGAAGTCGAGTCACTCGGTGCTACAAATATCTTTAATCCATTTACGCCAACTCGCTGCTACCTCATTAGAACGTTAGGAAAAGTTTATGACTGATTTTTTTACCAATCTTGCACTCAAATTTTTTAATCACATAAACTTTCATAATTCCTTGCCCAGAAGCCCGCAGCAGATATCAAAGGTAGATTTCGAATCAGCGTTCCAAGCTCTACAAAACAGTGTACATTTCATCTCAAAACATGTCGACCAACCTTCCCTTCCTTGTAAGTGACTTCTCTGGCAAAGGCACTTTCATTATCAGTCACTTTTATTATTTTACTAGCTTGCTTAACTGGCTCCGCTCGGCCCTGTCAAAACACCGTAATAAAGGTCCCATCCCTATCCCTGTACAGCCTTTCCACACTTCCACACTTCTTTTCCTGTTTCCTGTGTAGTTTTCGAAATAGCATGCTCCATTATCCCCCCCCCCCCCCCCCAACTCCCAGCCAACTCCTAGCTCGAACTTTGTTAAAAAAACGATAAAATCGAACACACATTTAGCTTTATATATAAGTTCCCACAGCTTTTTCTTTTTCTTGTTATCACTGGAGAATCAATGTTGAACTTTCTAATTAGTGCTAGGAGAAATAAGACGTTCGCCCAGAGGGAAACCGTCGCAAGAATGCGCGAGACAAGTGCGACGTAGGTGCGAGATAGGCGCGAAGAGATTATTGCCTCTTAAGGGCGCGCCTGGAGGAAAAGCGGCAGGCCTTTGGAGGATCCTGACTGCTGGACCTTTCTTTGGGAGAATGAATTGAATGACTGAGTGTGGCCTTAGCAGCGTGTTTCAGAAAAAAGTTTTTTTTTTGACGTTTTCTGAAGTTTTCAAGGGCGTATGACCCCAAACCTCAAAAGAAAGGGACGGTGGCAGTCATGTAAAAATAATTTTGGAGTTATCTGGGCCCGTAGTAATCCACCCCTGCCGGCATCTCATGCCCCGAGGTCGCCTTGATGTGGACTTGAGGTCCCTAAAATCTCAAACTGCCTCCGGGGCCCCTAAGCCAGGCTGATCATCTATTTTTTGTGTTACGGTCCAGTTTTGCTGTCGAAATAGTATGGGAGTTGAAAGGAAATCCAAAAATGTCCTCGTTTGCCATTTATTTGGCACGAAGTGTGAACCTGCCGGCAGCTTCACGATCTCTTTTCGCCGAAATTTGAAATGCCATTTCGCCCTCAGCCTGCCGGCAGGTCAGAGAGTGCACGAAATAGTGTGCTTTTGGTGGAGTGCAACCTGCCGGCATCTGGACGTGCCCCTATCACGTCCTGATGCCGGCACCTTTGCCGACGGCGTCTGTGAAAATGCGTTCCGCGGCAGAATTACACAATTTACGTACGGCAAAAAAAAACAAAAAAAATTATTTTCCATCGAAAAACTATCATTTTTGCCATCATATGGGTTTTTCTTCTCCAAATTGATAATATGTATGCACAAGAAACGACTATTGATACTATAATACCATAAGGAAGGCCATTTTCATTTTGCAATTGCTTCAAATCTCATTTGCAACGGTTTCGTCTCTCGTTCGCTCTTATCAATCAGCTGTTATTTCAGGTCAACCTCCATCGCGCATTGTATTGATCATGCTCAGATACAGGACGTTCACTACTTAGGCAGCGTTTTTATAATTGCTGCCGCAGACGGAAAAAATTGAACGAGTGGTCGAATGGTTAGTGCGGCGGCGCTTGAGGTTGACGCACGCAGGTTCGGACCCGCGCGATGTCGATGTTTTGCAGATATCAGTGGCATCAAAATTTCATGTGCGAAAAACTAAACTAATCAAAACTAAACGAAAGAGAAAAACAAATCAAAATACGAGAATCTGAAGGAAGATTCAGCGCCCAAAAACGAACATGCCGCGAGGTTCGCGAATTTGCCGGCGTCTTGATGCCACCTGGTAGGGTAGATTACTACGGGCCCTGATTCTCAGATTTGCTAAACTACACTAACTTACATCGTGCATTTCCCAGAATTGTTCCCATATGAACTTTCAACGTAGCTGCCTTTCGATCATTTTAACACGTCAATTCCAGCAAATTTCATGCGCTTATCGAAGTTTTGGTTGAAATAATCGAAAGACAGCCACGTTAATGGTTTATATGGGAAGAGTTCTGAAGTATGATACATGAATTGTTGGTACATTGTTAGCTAGTGCGTGATTTATGGAGATTCTTCTATGAAGATTCTTGTGTTTGGACCGATCAGCGCCAAACTTTGCACACATATGTTTCCGACATCGGTCCAACCCAGAGCTTACTGTTTACTTGGAGAAAATCAGCGCTTGAGTGACTGGGTCTCGCTGGTGGAGATGACCACTGGGAGAGACGGTTCTTTTTCTGCCTAAGAAGTTTGGAAGGGGGAGATGAAGGGGGGGAATGGAATTCATCAGTCAGACATAAGCAAAATTTCGAAAGCCACATTGTTTACCAAAAAAGAAAATGAAATCTGCTGCAGTTTGCTTTACCCTCGTTAAAAGCTACCAATATGTATCCGATCCACTGAATTTGATGCATAAGATAGAGTTCAAAATGTCATGAAGTTAGAAGTTGAAGTGAATGTCATTTTTAGCAGCGTCTCATTGAAATGGAGGACGAAGTTGCAAGACGAGCAGCGGAACAACAACTGGCAGATACCATCGCACCGACATCCACACAATTAGTCCAACTTGTCAATAATGTTATTCGGTTTATGAATGTTGGAGGATTACCGACATACAGATCATTTGCAAAAAGGTTGGATGATGAGTGCGAGAAGGCCGCAGCTCTTCTGCAGGATGCACCAAAATCTCATCCTTCTGTGCAAGCCCTAGAAGCAGCCCTATCTCTTGCTCATAACATAGTCCCAGTGTTGAAAGAACGTGCTAACCACTGGGAGGAATTTATGAAAATAAAAATGGAAACGCAACTTGAACTGAACAATTTTCTGAAGCCACTCAAGGAAGTGTTGTCAAAACCAAGAAGATCTATCAATGACGTTAAAAAAGACTTCGATGTAATTTCAGGGGAAAGAACAAAGACGAGTACTATTTACGACAAAGTTCGTAAACTTCAACAGCTATTTAATTTTCTCGGTCCTCCTACCGTCTATGAGGACGTTCAATTCATCGACGTTGTACAACAAATGGAGAAGGAGTATGATGAAGCATTGAATGAGATGTCAGCTGAAATCGAGGACGAGAATCTGCTCTGTAAGGCAGTAGCTCACTTCAGTATCCAGATAAATTCCATCTTTGATCAGCTATACAAAGAGCGCAGCCAGGAGAATATTAAGAATATCGAACAGTTCCAACTTCCGGCACTCCGAGCAGAACTAGCGATGTCGAAGGGGAAATACGAAGAGGCTAACCATGCTCGCAAGCATGTGGACCCAGACTCCTCTCGCATCACTCTCCTAGAAGATCGTTTGAAGACTCTTGACTCGATGCTAGACCATGCCAAGGACGTCGAAGATGCAAGTGCTGCCTTTTCAACAACAGCTCAACAGCTTACTCAAGAAAATTTTTCTCGAGTGAAGGTGCGTCCGAAGAAGAAATTTCTTTTTCCTCTACTCAAACTTGGGAACAGCATTTGGAAAGTTATCCAATTGCATTTCAGTTACGCAAGAACTTCCTAATTCAGTACTAATTCGGGGATATGAACGCTCCTTAGCCGAAATCAAATTGCTTAAAATCTGTGGAGACCTCTCATTATACAGGGTCTCCCGAAAAAAGTGTGAACACTGTTTGATGTTAATAACTCCTTGCTTTCATGTCTTTCGCCGAGTTTGAGGCACCATTCTATAAAGCGAGGTTTAACTTAGATCTGCAGTATGGTATGGAGCGAATCCTCGATTGCTCTTCATTACTGTAGAATTACGATAGGAACTTCGACAAGGATTTTGGGCCGTTGGAGGCCAAGTTCTCCTCGGAACAGAACCAAACTTTTATACTATGGTAATGGAAGCCGCTGATTTCGAATATGATATTCCCACTCTACTGTAATGCTTCTTTCCAAAGTTATCCCAAATAAACCGTAATAAGTGAATACCCAACATTTGTAGAAAAGCGACTATACCGTATAAAAAGCTAAAAACACTCGTAAAAAGTTGTGTAATGGAGTCAGCGTGCGCGATTCCCTAGCACACTATTTTTAAGCTTTTTTGGAAAACATTTTGTCAAATGGCATATTTTATGATAGATCCACATGCTAGAAGTTTATACCGTAGTCCTACAGTAACAAACAGCGATCGATGATGCTCCATACTGCAAATCTAAGTTAAACCTCGCTCTACAGAATGGCGCCTCAAGCTCGGCAAAAGGCGTGAAAGCAACGGAGTTATTAACGATCAAACAGTGTTGACATTTTTTTTTTCGGGACACCCTATATGTATACTCACTATAACCACACTCCGATAGTTTGTGTGCGAGAAAATGTGACATTTATTATCAGCATGACAAATGATTTCTGTAGAAGAAGTCCAAGCGAAATCTATGACTTTAATTTTTTGGGACCGCATCGAAGTGGACCCCACACGGATCACTGTTGATTGAAAAGGACTCTTTCATCCACATGCCGCAACAGTGCAGACACGTTATTTCCAAAAATCTGGCGGATATTCGTAAAAAGTTGTGCATCGTCACTTGCAGGAGGCATTCCCGCGGATATCTGTGCAACAAATACGCACGCCTCTCATGTATGGTGCATACTCCAGAATTGGGCGGCGTAGTAGGAGCTCCCAAAGCCTAGCCGTTTTTCCTCGCAGAGGTACTTAGCACCTCCAAAAATCTCTTGAAGGACATCACACCTTCTCGGGGCTAAAGGGCGGCTCCGCCCATCACTTCTCCCTCTAGGTGCCCTCATTCTGAATTGTACACACGCACTGTAAGACATTTCATTATATATGAGGATAATGGAACTGAGATCGAAGAATGAAAAATTTTTCCTAGGTTTCTGTAAGATCCGTAAGTAGCTGCAGCTGATCCAGCATTTCGAGTTATGTTTTACTCATGTTTTCGAAAAATGACACTTTCTTAAAAACTTGTGAGTGCTCGTGCTTGAGTAAATTTGTGAAACATATGAAATGATAGAAAGCAAGCAGAAGTTATGAGTGTTGTTCACAATATATAACAAAGAATTTAGGGTCAATTTCATGCAAGACTCAAAATTCATTTAAGTGATAGCGCAGTGTCGTATTTGGAACTCTTAGCCAACTCCTCAATCACACATGCGACCAAGTGGTACTCTAGTACATCGATTGTAAATATTATATTACATTTTGATGTTTGGATCTCATTGATTGATAGAGTAGTTGGAAAGAAATATTCATCCCAATATATGATGACAGACGAAAGTATGAAAGTATATGTGAAAAGTCCCGACTATTGGAGGAAGCGTTGAGTTGGTTATTCGGAGACTTTATACTTTTTTCACTATAAATCTTTCCGATGTTGAGAATAATCGGGTCCTTAACCAGTTCTAGTCACTCAATTATCAAAAACTTCCGATGCTGAATCATTTCAATCAGATGACTAGTAATTTACGATCCAGATGCTCTATTTCGAGTGACCGAGTTTCTGTTCAAAAAAATTCTGTGCAATTTATCTCTTTTCAGAATCATTCATACTCATTTTTGAGATGACGTAGCAGAAGTTTTCAAACCGCCTTAGTTAAGAAATGATAACAGTGCTCTTTGTTTTCCATCTTCTCTCTTATTACTTTAAAACCTGAATAATTTATGTTCACTCTGCTTGCATACCTCACAATGAGACGAGTAGGGTTGAGCAATGGGCGGGGCTTGACCTTGGCGCGGAGGTGCTGGAACCAGGGCCAAGCATGCTGATGCGATCCGGGACCCTCATTTACGACCCCCCCCTAACTTTCCCCATTCCCCTAGCCTTCCCCCTCTTCCACTTCCTTTTGCGGTAACCTGCATAAACGACTATTTTGACTTGACTATTTTATAATAACTCCTCCTGCTTTATGAATGTTCGGCATAATTATTTTATGGTTCAATAGTACCGAAAGATATAGACTACGGTTCTGGAAATTAGAACGTTTTAGACTTTAATGACAGTCCCGTGCTCCATGTACGCCACAATATTTTTTTGCGGGGAGAAAAAACGATATCTTTTAGGCGTAAAAGTTGTTTTCGACCAAAAAGCTTACTTTCTATCTATCGCACAGCTTTTCCCTCGAAAGAAACCGTTTTAGCGCCTTCCAGAACGATGCCAAAAACCTGCATGAGCACTATTCTAAAAATTCGTAACTAAGGTCAGGGAAAGAATAAGAGGCGCTGTAATGAATAAGCTGTGTAGTATTCTGCCCATACTATCCATGGAAAAAGTTTCAGCCATTGAGGAACCGTGCGCTCGAAAAAATCTAGATGCGACCTTCGCAATTTTATTAGGATGATCCAAAAGTAATGGGGCACCTATAGAATAAATGCAGTTTTTTCAAACAGAAAAGCTAACTGGAAGTTCAAGTTTTGGCAGATGTTAGTACATAACAAAACCTTCTGATCGAGGTCTATAGTTGGGCACTGTCACATGGCGTTAATTCTATAAGCGCTTAAAATTAAAGCTCACCCCTTCAAGTAATTTTGAACTTTGAGCAGCAGCGCCGCAGTAAAACAAGTGAGCCTACTAAAGATATGTGCGCAGCAATGGATGAGGGGACTGTTACCAAATCCACAATAGCTCGGTGGTCCCAAGGCTTTAGAACAGAAGATATAGCATTGGGTATCAGGAGACATATTACTTATTCTTTCATCAAGGTAATCAAATAAGCACAAATTTAGCAGTTGCTTTCTGATAGTGCCTTTTACGCTCTATCCATGCGTATGCAAATTACTTCGACTTTTCTCATTTTCAAAAGATTGTGGTCCAAAACATGAATTTTAGTCTGAAAATCTGCGCCAAACACCGCACTTTTTCGAACAAAGTGCCGTTTTGTATAGAATAATGGGCAATTTTGGGGTATTCAAGTGATCATTAGAAAGAGCTTGGAAAGCTCTTTCGAATGGTATGCCATATGTCGAGGGACTATCAGGTGCAGCAGCCCAAATTCGGATGGCGTTCAAAAAAGTCTGTCTGACTTCTTTTGAGCGCCACTCGAAGAAATGACGGTGAGGTGCTGCAAGGTGCTGTCAAGATAACCTGCGAAGAGCACTTTATACAAAGGCGTTAAAAATGCTGGGCTTCATAGCTAAAGGAAATCTTGAAGAATGTTGAAAAAAACCAAGGTGCCCCATTACTTTTGGATCACCCTAATAGATGCGATCCTAAAAAGCAAAAACTGGGATTTTTAACTTGAAATTTTGTAACTCACCGGAGAAGTTATGAAACAGCCTAAAAATTTCATGATAGTAAGTAGGAGGATGGTCTCGTAACACAGCAAAATTGCAGCGTGCAGGCCTTCATGGCGGCGAAAAATTTTAGATGCGACCCAGATTCGACCCACCCCCCCCCTCCTTTTTTTTCATTTTTTGTTGCCATATATAAAATTTTAAAAAATCCACAGGCTTTGAAATATAACCAGATTTTGCAGATTTGTAGCAGAGCATCTCCAAAGTACAAGTAAATTAGATGGGCCCTCGAAAGACATAACAAAAAAGTTTTAAAAATCTCGATTGTCATCGTTGTTAGAGATGAGCGCTTTTGTCGAGAGTGTGAGACTTTAGTAATGCCTAAGAACCAGGATTTCTAATTGCTACATTTAGCATTATTGTCACTCATACATGCCTAGCGTTTGAGCTTCTAAAAGTGTCTTTGGAATCTTCGGTCATACTTGTGGTCAGCAAGTTCGATTCCCGTCTGCGACACCTTTTTTGCAGGGAGAAAAGTGCTGTTTTTTGAAGAGTAGAGAATGTTTGCGAACTAAGAAGCTTATTTCCTACATACCACACTATTTGAATTTGAACCACCTTCTCTTACGACCTTCCCCCCCCCCCCCGCCGGTGCCCCTTTTACGACCCCCCGTTGCGACAGTCGCATCATACGCTTGACCCTGAGTGTTGAGTAGTATAAATCAGGCAAATTGTCCAAAGCTGACGAATACTTGGACATGTCATTTTCACGGCAAGGAACGCTGTTAAATTCCTTAAAAAGTGTTTCCCAAATAATAAGAAATTAACGTTTGAGATGCGGATGGACGTATCTTCAAATACGTTTTGTCACCAATGGCCACAGTCACCAAATCTTCCCTTTGTTAGACCAGCCCGAACAACGGCTTACAAACAAAATGTTTCAGGTCAACTTTACAGCTTAATTTGCTAATTGTAAGTAGTTCTTGAGATTTTCCAATGAGCTCGAGCTGAATGATGTTCGACATAGTGGCTGCTCGACTTTTGTTAGAAGCAATTCCAACTTTCAAGGCTATTCATGAATTTTCACTTCTCATATATGATTCCCCCACAATGGTCGGTCGCCTCATCGTGGCGTGGAGGTGACACTGGGTGTCGAACTGCGATGCACAGCCGAGTGTATACTCTGGTAGGGCCTTTCAAGCTGTGAAGGAGTTCGACGTTTCCGGTTTCGGCCGGATGCCTAGCTAAGAACCGGCCACGCCAGATCCCCCGCCGTCTGGCTTCTTCTGGTCGTTAGGCGGTCCCTCCCCGCTCCACATTCGAGGTCAGCGATCGCCTCGTGGAAATCAAGAGTTGGCTTAGTAAGTCTAAGTCTTGTAGGAGAAACATTTTATTACTCGATCAGCAAAAAGAAGAGAAATAAACCCTGCACATTGGATCCCGCCTACGGCGCCGGGTGGTAGCAAGAACGATGTCAAGGTTCTCAGGGCGCCTTTTGGATTGGACAAAAACGACACGTCTGCCCGGCCGACACGCCATGGAGAATGCCCCATGCTCTGCACCTACAATGCCAGGACAGTCTCCACAAACGCCGACCTCCACGCTCTTCTCGACGCTGCAGAGCACATCAAGTGCACATCATCGCTCTGCAGGAAACGCATCCATCGTCCATCTCGTCAATTCGCATGAGATCCTGTCACCTCGACTGGCTATCCTACGACTACGACCTCTACGTCAGAAGACCATCAGCATCATCAACTGCTACTCACCAACATCAGCAGCTGACGAATCAGAACTAGATGCTTTCTACGAAGACGTGGAGCAGGTCGTCCGCAACGAGAATTCCTTTTACAAGTTTGCTGTGGGCGACTTCAATGCGAAAATCGGGATGCCACTAGAAGAGGAATACAGGATTGGGAAGTTTGGATATGGGCTGAAACGAAAACGGCAACCGTCTCGTTGGGCTTCTCTCCGCTGCACGACTTTTTTATGAAGAGGGAACATCGCCGGTGGACTTGAGAATCGCCCAACGGAACGATTCACGCGACCACATTCTCACCAACCGAAGGTGGAGCTTGTTGGATGTCTCAGTAGTTCCATCCTTCTGCAGTGGCTCCGATCACCGCCTCCTTCGAGCGAAGATACGATTCAGTCGCAGGCTGGAAAAGAAAGTCTGTCACAGTACCGCAAGAAGGAAGAATGTCGTTTGTGAAGGTAACAGGCTGGAGGAGCTCATATCAAGTTGTGACTGGCCCATCGAGGAGGACCCAACGTACGACTACGACCGACTTCTGAAAGGATTGCGAGCCTGCGGAAAATGTGCCTCAGTGACCTCTGAGAAGAACTTGGATTTCGAAGACCACCAAGGAACTGCTCGAAAGAAGAAGATTTCTGAGGCAGGATCCGAATGCAACTCATCTCGAGCGACTGGTAGCCAACGCCAGTTGCAGAACAGCTTTGCAGGAGGATCTCAGAAAGTACAGGCAAGCCAAGATACTGGAAGCAGCCGAAGGAAGACGAAGTTTCAAGAAGTGCCGAAGGGACCTCTGCGAATATCACGTACCGCTGGCTGCACTACTGAACGAAGACGGGACTCCGACTTCTTCCCGATACAAGATGGAATCTATCGCGAAAAACTTCTATACCAACCTCTTCCGCATATCAACACCCGTGCCGATGCCTGTTGTTCCCACTGTAGAAGTACCACCACGAATTCTACCTGCTGAATTGCGCACAGCGATTCAGACCATGAAAACGTCCACGGCTCCAGGACTAGACCATCTTTCCGTCGAATTTCTGCGAGCTGGAGGACAACATCCGGAGGTTCTCGCGTCGCACCTAACATCTTACCTTCAGAAGGAAAGGATTCCCGGCCAGTGGAGAACATCAAAAACCGTCCTTCTTTTCAAGAAGGGTGAACGGGAAGATCTTCGGAACTACCGTCCAATATACCTGCTGAGTGTGCTGTACAAGCTTTTCACGAAGATTGTCCTCGCTCGCATATAGGACACCGGATGAAGCCCAACCCCAAGAACAAGCTGGATTTCGCAAAGGATTCAGCTGCATGGACCACATCCAGACGGCTTCGAGGGTTATAGAAGTCTGCCGGGAATACCGACTGCCTCTTGTCCTAACCTTTGTCGACTACGAGAAAGCCTTTGACAGCGTCGAAACCAACGCCATTCTTCGCTAGTGGATCAAGGAGTGGACCCAGCTTACGTGAGGACGTTAGCCGACTGTTACAAGGACTGTACAACGACGATGCAGTTGTTCTATCGCCCCCTGACTATTCCAATTAGGAAGGGGGTCCGACAAGGCGACACAATTTCGCCAAGCTGTTCACCGCGGCCTTGCAGTGGGTGATGAAGTCACTGGACTGGGACGAGAGAGGCATACGAGCTGATGGGAGATTCCTGTCGAACCTTCGTTTTGCGGACGACATCGTTCTCTTTTCGAGCAGTATCACTGAAGCAGAGACGATGCTGAAGGAACTGAACGAAGTAGGGAAGAAGATCGGATTGCGAATCAATCGGAAGAACGCTCAGTTCATGAAGAACGCCCTTTGCGAAGATGCAGAAATGGAATTGGAAGGCACCCCTATCAGGGAGACGTCTTCTTACGTATATCTCGAACGTTCGATGAACATGGAGAACGACTTGAGGGAAGAACTTAACAGGAAGAAGAGCAGCCTGCGCCGCCTTCGGCCTCTGAAGGAAGCCACCGACCAACTGACGGACCCGGAGATTCGTGCCCACTTGTTCCACTCAACCGTTTTCCCGGCGCTCTGTTACGTAGCTGAGACTGGGGCCGACACTGCAGCCACGTCGAAAGCTTTACGGACCACCCACAGAGCGCTCGAGCGCAGTCTTCTGAAGATAACCCGACACAAGCAACATCTAGTCGGACTTCGCAGTACGGATATGAGAAGATTGCCCCGTCTTCGTGACCCAGCGGAATACATTGCGAAAGCGAAGCACCGATATGCCGGTCACATCATGAGAAGATCAGACGACAAATGGACATTAAGAACATCTGAGTGGATTCCTTGCGAAGCCAAACGAGACGTGTACGTGGAACGGATGGACAAGCTGAGAAATCACGGCTACGCTGGATACGGTGATCGCACCTGGAACTCGTGGACGCAGCCACCGACGGCAACCAAGAAGATCGTAAATGTCTGAAGCGAGGGACAGGGACAAATGGCAACTTTCGCTCTGGGGCCCGCACGCCAAGTGAAGACGGTCCATCTAAGTATCTGAGTAGTATTTATGATTGGGCGGAATACCACGCACTTAGTAATTTGAGCAAGAAAGGTGTAAAGCTGTTGAAAAGTACGAATTTTCATTATAGAAGACAAGAAATACGTGGCAACTCATTGTTCGGTCTAAACATAGATTTTTGCTGCTTTTCTACTTTCAGCAGCTTATTGAGTAGTATCCTTTTCCACGTCTAACTATTTTTTTAAGACGAAAAACCATTGACAAAACTCCGCGTTAAAGGAATCACATCGGGATTAAGAAAAGCACGCCTAAATGAGAGACCTGCAAGCGGAGCTTCTAGAGCACTTCGCAGCAAAAAAGTTCTGTCGGGATCTCCAAAGGCATAAACTGTGAAAAGTTCCCCCCAGCCGGTATCATTTTTTATTTTTTGGAAAATAGTATTGTTGGTGCTTAGTATCTCTAGAAAGAACACTTTAATGAGCATTGAAATATACATTTTGCTTGAGTCGAACTCATTTTCAATGAAAATAATCCGCAAAGAAGTGAGAAACACCAGTTTTCTCATTGTGCGTAAATATGAGAAAATCAGGTTTTTTGATGGAAGGATTTTGTAGTAACAGATCACAATTCTTTTGTTAATCGCTGATTAGGGAATATTATCTGTATCCGAGTACCAAATTGCTATTCTCTACAAACATTTTAGCATGAAAGCGAAGCTTAGAAAGTCGCAGAATTAAGCTTTTGGAATTTTAGCTATGCTCGAGCATAAGTATTCTTTACTCATGATAGAAAATCCAGAATAGTTCATATGTAAAAGAAGAAGTTTTAAGCTACTTCTCCCAAAAAGACTCGTGGATGAAAAATATCTAGAGAAATTTCCGATTTTTATGCCAAAACGAAATTATTTTTTGCAACTTAATAGTAAGTGGCCACAACTACACCTTTTTAGTCTCAAATCTTTCAATCTGTGTGAGAAACTTTGTGGCAAAATACATCAAGAAAAGGGAGTGTAATTAATTTTCAGGTATGTTCTTTCGCTTTCAAGTCCCTTGATGATGATCCTCCTCAAAATTCATGTAATGAACCACCCACAAGGTAAAGCGCTATTAACTTGATGTTTAAACGTGTACAAAGCGTTCCCAAGTCTCTTAGTTTCAGGATGAATGACAGAGCCCCCATATCAACTAGAAAACGTCGTCCTGTGAACCGAGTAACTAAAGCAAATCAGGACCAGGGCTTATGCAATACGAATACCATCCCGGAGATTCCTTTGAGGTACGACAGCCTCTTTTACTGAGAGCAGCGCCTCGCCAAAGCTGTGTTTTCGCTCTGATGTGGTAGATTGCATATCTTCCAACTATCAAAACAGAGCTCCAGTCGCACAGTATGCCCCTTGCCGTCAAATTTTAATCTGGCGCGCTGGCTGGTTTCTGCGCGCTTGGACGAATTCCCGATTTTTCACCCACCGTTTGAAGCCATCAATAATGGTAGACCCCAGGGGCACAGCACGTATAACTTTCGTATGTTGATAAAATGCCCTATCTTCCGCACATTCAGAAACCCCTTACCATGGGTTATGACTGATTGGAGTACTGCCAAACCGCATCGCGATTGGAATCGCATCAGTACATTCGGCCTTAGGTCAGATCAACACCGCACTTGAATGATGGTGCAGTTGTGGGCCGGCTACCGTACTGCGTGAGAAGTTCCTTCTCGTTGCATCCAAGAGATTCCTGCGATTGCGATGACACTGCGCTTCAGGTACTTTCATACCGCGCAGGCAGGGGCCGGCCGTCTGTAGCCGCCGCTCGCAGCCATCAGACGCCACTAGCCACTTTGGCGCTATTCTATATTTTTTGAGCCAATAAATGAAAATGGTGGAAGAAACTTTGCCTGATGAAATTATATAGCATGATTACAGTATCATACTTTTTTGCGATTTAGGGCCCCTGGTGCGGAGTTACGAAGCATACAGTACGCGGTCAGAGTAGCAGATCTACCTCAAATTATGTGCCGCGGCGTTATCCGACTAGCTGATCACGAATATTGCGCTCATTTCTCATGATGAAGCCTTTTTTGAAAATCAAAAATGACCTAGAAACTGCAAACAAGGCTTATTTACAGCTGTAACTTGCCACTGCTCCATAATGAAGCATTGTTGCAGCAAATATGCATGATATCTGTGAAAATATGCTCAAAACTTCTGACGAAGTTTGGAGCTAGTTTGGATTTTTAGACCATCTACCGTATATTGACCGCAGCCTGAGAAAATGGCGCTAGCATGTCGGTGATTAATCGGTTCAGAGTACCAAATAACCCCCTAGAGCGAAATTTCAAGCTAATCCGTAATGAACTCTTTGCGTAACCCTGCCGGCTTGATAGCTTGCTTCAGAGGTACCCACCGGGTAGGGGAACGAAAGCCGCCAGTTTGAGCCGCCTTTCGCGGCCAACTGGTCCTTTCGCAGTGTTGTTGCATGTCGTTCCAGGACCAGCAGTCCGCGGAGGCGGCTCAAACTGGCGGCTTTCGTTCCCCACCCGGTACCCACCACTCGAAAGACCTCTCCGACATCGCGAGACAAAACTTTGAGAGGCTTTGCAAGATGCATTAAACTGCGCTCTTTGGAACGACAAGCTAAACCAATGCGGAAGTGCCTCAAATCTTAAATGTTTCTCTAAAGCACGCCACTGAACCCCAATCTTCGAGGAACTTTTCTACCACGTAACAGGATTTTTACAGCCAAACCAGCAGCATCATTTTCAAAACGAATCAGACAGTAGGCTTGCTAGAAAAAGGTATCCAGCTTCGTGATGATCTGGCGGCGATCACTTTCGCCGGCATAGATGCCGCTAATTCTTGCACCACGGTGCTTCAAGTGGACAACAATACATACATGAATAGCATTCTGAAGAAGGAATTGTTGCCTCGAATCACTACCTTTTTCCTAAGAGAGATTGGTGCTATCCAGGAGGATAGCCCAGCAGTGCACAAGGCACGGCTTGTTTAACACGAGTTCACCCAACGTTGAGAGGCGTGCGCATCAAACTTAGAGGACAAAATTTGCCTTTGAGAGCAAACGTTGGGGTATATTTTATCTTCAAGGTTTGCGTGTTATGCACGATGCTGCTGAGGGTTAGCACATAGCTGGTGACGTATTCAGCTAAAGAAATTGAGGTTAAAGTTCATCCTTGAGAGCAAACCTTGAGGTATATTTTACCCTCAAGGTTTGGATTATATTCACGAAGCTGCCTGGGGGTTTCAACATACCTGGTGGCCAGCAGAGTGTTTATTGACGCGTTTTCGGTGAAGGGGTTAGCTCCACCTGAGTTGTGCGAACTCACATCACAAACGCCTAAATCCTCCTCGGCTGTTTGAAATTTCTATTTTTGTGCTGTTGTGCCACTACTTTTGACGCATAAGTTTTAACAATATCTTGCTACTCCGACCAGGCTCTACTAAGTACTAATTTGGTCTATCGCTGTTATGCTTCGTAATTTTCCTTTACTACATGCTACTTTTGAAAGAATGGCATCATCCAACTTTATAACTCACGTTTTCTTTGACAGCTTGGCACGAACGTTCTGCAGCTCTTCAGAGCATGTGAATGCGCTTTTTAATTATGAGAATCCCAAAGCGAAGTAACGTCCCGTGAACGAGAGTACTCGAATTTATCCTAAGATTTGTAGTATGAATATGATAGACCAAAGAGGGCGTAGAAAATTTGATATAATAATAATTGTAAATTAGCTTGCATAAGCAGCTCCGCCCGGCTATGTCAATACACTTTGATAAAAATCACCATGCCCTATATCTAAGGCATTTCCCTGTCCCGCTCCCAACTCTATATGCCGGTACCCTGCCTCCACTATGTTTGTGTTGGACAGCGTGTCACTTATCCTGTGCCAATCACCAGTCTCGTAGCCTAAACTTTGTATGAAATCCATAAACGTAATCGGCAACTCTAAAACTACTTTTATATTCGTAATGAGCATGTTCGCTTACCCTTTTGTATTCGTAATGAGCATGTTCGCTTACCCCCCCCCCCCGTGTCAACTCTCAGCCTCATAGCTCAAATTTGCGAAGAATTTATAAAATCGACAAAAGCAACTCTCCAAAACTAATATTATATTCTAATCGGTTACTCATTTTTGTGTAATTGTCACCTGTCACCTGTATCCGGTCTTGGGCGATTGTTGCAGTGTTTACGTATCGCACCAGGAACACGTAGAACGCTCTAAAGGAATTCATTGAAAGACTTCGTGAACATATCTGACCATCGCGTCGACAGTCTTCCTCGTTCGCGTTTGACGTTCAGTGGTATCCAATCTGTTACAGCTCTCGTCCACCAGTTGTCGTCGACGCATTACGTGCGCGACCCTTATCTTTATGCGGCAGCGTTCCTGATCTTCGATCGTTGACGAAAGGTAGGACTTCGTATTTCTTGCCTCACTTGCAGTCCGTTCACTCCTAGCATCACTCTCTCAACAGCACGTTCGATGAAGCTTACGGCGTGTTCATTCTGATTCCTTATTGTCCATGTTTCTGAAGCGTATGTCAAAGCAGGAAGAACCGTCGAGTTAAAGAGATGGGCGCAGAGCCGGATGTTCTTGGTCTTCTTCCTACGTTCTCAATTGTCTTATATGCCCCCATGCTACACGTTTTCTCCTGCTCAATTCCGGAGCTAAATCGTTCATCATATTGAGCTTACGACCTAGGTAAATGTAGCTCGAATCATTCGGTGTTGTTCGTATCGTTGAGCATGAAAGGAGCACCGGACACTTCCGTTCCTCATGAACATCGTCTTCGTTAAGATCAGCCGTAGATCGATCTTTCCACACGTTTCGTCAAACTGGGTCAGCATCCTGCGTGATGCTTAATGTCATCAATATGATGTCATTAGCAAAGCGAAAGTGGTGTACTTGCCGGCCGTCGACTTTTACTCCCATGTTGTCCCATTCCTTACGCATGACGTTCTTCAGAGCGGCACTGAATAGCTTCGGCGATATACTATCGTAGTGTCGCACACCTCTCTTCACGTCGCTGATGATGTCCTTGTAGAATGGTGTGATGCTGGTTGTGAAGTCGTTGTACAGCTTACGAATTATCTTGATGTACTGAGTAGAGATACCTTGATTGCTTAAGGCATCAATGACGGCTTTAGTCTCAACCGAGTCAAAGGCCTTCATCAAGTCTATGAAAGTGAGACAGAGAGGCATCCTGTACTCTCGTAATACTTCGATGAACCTTAACTGTGTATGTGGTCTAATGTGCTAAATCCTCTTCAAAACCCAGCTTGCTCGCACGGTTGTCCTTCGTCTAACTCTCTTCCGATCCTGTTGAGAATAACTCGCGTGAAGAGTTTGTGGGGTGCAGACAACAGGCGGATAGGGCGATAACTGCCGATGTCGCAGAGATCTCCCTTCTTTTACAGCAACACAGTCTTGCTGGTCTTCCATTGTCTTGGAACCTTGCATTCCGTCAGGTACCGCGTGAAGAGGCTTGCCAAGGTCTTGATGAGAACTGGCGAAAGATTCTTCAGATTTAATCCTGTCGGGGCCGGGTGCTGTACGGTTCTTCGTCGACATAATAGCATAACGAGTCTCGGAAGTAAAAACAGACGGTGCGACATAATCCTCCTTGAGATGGCGTGGTGGAAGGTGGAGTGGCTGGCAAAGAGATCTGAGGTAAAGTCGTGGATGACCTTTTCCATTGATCTTCGGGAAGCAATTATGGTTCCGTCAGGACGACGAAATGCGGTCATCTTTGTCTTGAAGTTGACGAAGCTTCGGCGGACGTTGCTATACTTTTTCCAACCTCCGCGGCGCCAACCATCACTGCTACTCTTCTTTCCTTGAGGTCTTCTTTTATCGCTTCTCTGCATCACTTCGCAAGTCAGTTGGTAGTTGCTGTGACTCGTGCGCATCCACGTTGGCGTATCAGCTACAAGTCTCTGCGGTGAGACCTAGACTTCTTAGACTCTGAGCTTCCTTGGCACAATCGTGGAGATGTTGTACGAACCGTTCGTATTCTTCGTCGATGTTGTCACGTTATCTCACCATGAGCCGAATATCGAAGAAAACAGATTCCATGATGTTATTTACGGAACGATGCTTCCTGAAGCTGACGGCCTTTTCTCCATTCCGCAGAAAATAGAATTTGGCGCGTAGGAGACGATGGTCTGATCCCGTGTAGGACTTCGTAACAACAGCGACGTCCGTCAGGCAGTACCTTCTATTAACGTTGATGTGGTCAATCTCGTTATGGTACTCTCCACCGGGCGATTCCCAGTCCAGCGTCGGGAAGAGGGCTTTTGGATTTGTGAGTTTTTATGTATAGTCCTCGTCGTCATGATAAACTCGGACAGTTCCTCCCCTTGTTCGTTCCAATTGTAAACATGTTTTTCGATATAAAGTTTTGCAAGCGACGTTCTAGCTCCGATCTTCGTCTTGAAGTCACGACGATGATCTTGTAGAATGTATGGTTTTCTCTGTAGAACTTCTCCAGGACCATATAAAATGCCTCGAGTTCGTCCTCGTCGTAGCTGGATGTTGGGGCATACGCAATGAAGACGGTCAATGTAGGGAGTGATCCACATCTTAATATTCGCAGAGACCGATTCGAGTTTTGAGTTGTTTTAAAGAACCGATGTTCATAGCCAAACTCGTGTTGACACTCCCTCTCCACCTACTCCTCGACTGTCGCATGTTCCTAGAAACAATTCTTCTCCAGTCTCAAATGTAACGTTCAGCGGGTGGTGTCTCCTTGTCTCGGTCAGTCCGACGACGTCGTACTTGATCTTCCTTGCTTGCATCATGAGGTCTTCGATAGATGCGTCTGATGGCATCGTTGCGTTGTAAGTAGAGATCGTCATCATCGTCCTTCTCGTTTTCGGCAGCCTAGATCGCCTTTCAAACCTTGTCCCCACTGACGCTGCCTTACCAGTGGCTCTTTCAAGATTAGAGGAGTTTTTCATACTATCACTCTGTCGAACAAGGTTTCACTCACAAAAATAGCTTGTTGGGCTCAAAACCCGCAAGGTACGATAGGAGCTTATTTGTTGGAGGCGACTCCGAACTTACCTCCCCACACACCTATCCGGAAAATTAGAATGCAAGCTTTTAGTGGAGATAGGGAGTCCGTTCTCCGGCTCCGGCCGCTTATCAGACCAGGCGCGGGGTCGCTTTTGGTCGGGGATTATTCCCTTTTTCGCCACCTGGGGACGCCCCACGTAGCCCCGCGACTATGCGGCTGTGAACCGTCTATGAGGGAGTTCCGTGGTATTTAATTGTGCTCTGTGGATCACGTATTTGCAGTCAAATCGACGGCAATCTGGATGGCACGCTGCTGGGCGAAGGAACATTCGGTCGAGTAGTCAAATGTCGATACTTCGATAATTGTGACTTACAATGGAAGTAGGTTTATGAACTCTCTTTATACGTTTTTTTATAGATATAGACGATATCAGTAGCTGATGCCTTAAGTAACGATGGAGGCGTGAACCTACAAGGTGCAACAGAATTATGGCGCGCCTGCCTCATGTCGTACGAACATGACTGCTCAGCGCGGTGTCAGCCTTAGTTTTGTTTAGGTCCGTACTATCGTAACTTTGTTGTGTAAATTCGATTTTTTTCTTTTCCAAAAGTTCAAAATATTAGCTCGTTCCAGAAATAATTCTGCTTTTTCTAATCGGCCGTAATACACCCACTCAATAAGAATTATCGAAAGCTTTTGAGTGCATTTAATGTAGGTTTTCACCTCCTACAAGTGATTGGTTTGTAGTTCAACCATTCCAGTTCAACATTAAGCTCACAAAAAACGACAAAGACTACGGTCATGGTCTTTGCCATAAGTGGGTTTTACATTTTTCAGATTTTCATACCAACTCCCGAAGATGTCCAAGCGACGGACAGATAGAGCTAGTTCTACAGATTACGAGACAATTTTTTTATATACAAATACATCACTCGATGAAAGAGTTTCTCCATAGAATTTGCAGTCGCAATGATGTGCTGATGTCACCGCAGTTTCATCGTTTCCTCCACTCCTTCATCATTTTCTTCACTGCGGCCGTAAGCGTATTTTCGACTGCGACTGCAGCGGCAGGCTGCCGCGTCCTGCTGCATAGTATGAAGGAAAACTAAAGGTTCCAAGAGCTTTGTGGTTTATGGTTGTTACGCTCGCTCAAAATAGCAATTTATTTTTGAAACGATCCAATATATTTTGAGTTGTGTGCGTCAACACAGCGGAAAAGTATTAGAAATGAAGTTTGAGTCGCTTCATTTCTCTCTTTTTGGAAATCGCTTTTTTGATTAGAGATTACACGACAAAATAAGACCTACACTGCAGTGCAATCCACTTGGAGTGTGACGGATAGCAGATCCATTTCTGGTCGGCTTGCTTCTTTCACGCTATGTTTCCTATTGTTAGATGAACGTTTTAGTTAGAGATGTCCAGCTTCAAAATCGTTCAACCATAATTACTATAAAAATGCGAACTTTTCGAGATATCGAGAGAAGTTTTGGAAAAATTCTGAAGGGATGTGGTGCTTTCTTAGGCAAAAAAAGAACTTCGAGGACGGCACCTGGATTTTTCATTGGGACATTAGCACTAATGTTCGGCGCCATTAATTCGCTCTTGAAAGCAGCGTTTAAAGGCAGCGTACACCCAGAATCTATGCTACTCAGCTCTCTATACAGTGTATATATAGGGCCCAGAAAAAGGCGAAGTGCGTTTGTCCCTTCTCCCTATGTTGCTTCTAAGGGCGTGGAGGAACGAACACCTCAGTTAGGCACCGCCACCGCAGACTATTGGTCCCAGCACGATGCATATCAGTAGGAGAAAGGACCGGCAGCCCGCGGAGGCGGTACCAAATTGAGGTGTTCGTTCCTTCACCCCTTCTAAGGGGAGAAAAACGCGCCCGATTCTTTTTGCACTCCGTGCCTTTTTTTGCGGTTCGCCTCCTTCGGACGACACGATAGCGCAAACTGTAAGCGTACGCTGCAGTTGCATTTGCAAGTACAGCTTATTATGCACTTGCAGCTTGCTCCTCGCTGGTATGCCGTTTGGGTCGAGCAATTCGAAACTCATCCGCGCTCTGAAGAGAGGGTCCTCGGAAATTGGGGTTATTTGAGGGTCTTGAACAATTTGATTTTTACAATTGTAACCAGGGTCACGGAAAAGCCCCAGGATGACAAAAACATGGGAGACAAAATTTTGGGTGTATGCTGCCTCCAAAGGCAGTGGCTCGGCAAATCTCAACATAGTCAAATTCTCGCTTACCTGGGGTTACTTATTACGCTGATTCCGAAAATCCACTTTTGAGAGCTTGAAAATGCCGAAAACGAGCGTTTTTCAATGCCCTTCCCTTTGGAATTGGACGAGTGCTGCAAGGCTGATGACGCCGAATCGTTGCAGGACCCAATGGTTATAGCATTGCGGTGGGCAGCCTCCAATGGTGAGAAGGAAATTGCCAACTCGTCCAGATGCGTGCAATGGCCTGCGCATGTAAGTTTGAGAGCAATTTTCTCGGCAAGGAAGTCATGCTGTGCAACCGGGAATGCACTGTTTTCATACTTGAGCAATAAGGAGTCTACGGCATTAAAATTTTGATTTGTTGAGTTTTGCCGAGCTACTGCCTTTACGCACCTGCCCCAGTGCCGCGAATAGAGCTGATTTGCATCTGATTGCAGGGTTTTGCGTTGGAACTCTTTACGAGGGCAGTGGATTTCGAAGCAATATGCAAGGATGCAAGTCGTCCACCAAATACGGCAGGCTTGGTTGGGAGGCCAATGTCTCAGCCTTGAGTACACCACCTGAGCAGTGTCTTACTTAGGCCCCCAAAATTTGTTTCTAGATGCAACCACGGCAAACCACGGCAGCACGAGAGTGGCAAATGGACATCAGTGAAACAACTTCGCTTTTGCCGCTATTGATATTTACGATTACTCACTTGATCTCTCCAGCTGCATAGGCTGTTCGATTGGAGCTCGCTTTCTTCCTAAAAAAGACCGACGTTGTTGCTATTCCGGATCCTAACAAGAAGGAGTGGAGGAGTTTTGGAACCAAAATGTTACTATATATTGCTATATACTAACTAGATGTAGAAGAGATTTACGTAAAAATTTCAAAGAACTTGTGCGAAGTGGAATTTTTGCTTACCTCAGGTGGGCATTAGGTAGGTGGTTGCCCACTTAATTCAAAAAAAGTTGAGCACGCCCTTTATTCACGTAAGTTTTTTATAAGTTCTCATACTTTGTTAGTCCAACTCCACGCATACACACTCGCGTTGCAAACAGGCCGTTTTATCATTTTGTGGTAGTGGGAAATTTTCAGAAAATAGCTTGCGACAACCTTCACTCACGTAATTTTTTCACAGCACTCCGCGCTACTCTTCCTAGTCCAAGTCCGTTCAGGCTCTGTCTCGCCTACAACGCACACATAACGATATGACTTACACTTGTTAATCATATCGTTATGTGTGCGTTGTAGCCGAGACACTTATTTAGATCCAGCCCTATGGAGAAAAATTTGGATATTTGAAGATGACGTGCGAGCAAGACCATGATTTTGCATGTCAATCGTGTAGCAACTTGTCGAGAGATTGTATGTGCATATAAACGAATAATCACGATATCCTCTTTGCTTTCCATTTAAAACATCTTCCAGCTTGACATTTGCCCCACTCGTGCCGGGCCCTGAAACCCATGCCACTTCGCTGAAGCCGGATAAAGGCTTGAGACAAAACTTCGAAGAAAAACAGCAACTTCTTTTGTCAAATGATAGCAATAGCAAATGGTTTTGATCTGGATTGTTTCATGCAAACTTATGAAGTTCTTTTTTGCCTCACACTTCATGTGGACCACCCTGTGGGACCTAAGTAATGGAATATTTGAGAAACTTCAAGTAGGTGATAATTTGGTAATGTAGGGATACTATGAGTGTCACAGCTCCAGCGGTTTAGACCCAACGACGCCCGCTCAGTCTTGCGCCGCTCACTTCATCCACTTCGTTATTGGTCAAAGCGGAGAGTAACCAGTACCAAAGTGGATCAAGTGCTCAGATAATCGCCGGGGGCAGACGGTCATGCGATTCATGGGCAAGCGGGTACCGGAAAAATAGTTCGCTGATTTCTTGTGGTCCGCTTGCAGATATTGGAAAGAATGTTGGCCAAATTTTTAGACGAATGCTCGGAAAAATTGCGGTTTCTTCATAGATTGGTTGCGACGCAGTGACTGCATCCTCGCGGATTCTCCGCGAGAATATGCAAAATTTTTAGGGGCCGCACGTTCCTTTGTGAAAGACCGCGCAGCCCTCAGGTATTTTCCGCTGAAAGAAAGTACCCCAAAGAGTAATTAAACCATCGAAGACACCTCTGCCATCTAGAGTGTTATCTTTACTCGGCGTACGCCCAAAACTGCTAGCAAGAGTCGGAGCGCTCGCTGGAAATTTGGCCAGCGCTCGCTGAAAGAAATTATTTGACAACCGCCCGCAGAAAATTCTGTATTGCTGCCCGCTTGCAGATCATGCGACAGTAAAGGACTTACCGCTTGCTGAAGGTTTGGCCACGCCCCAGAATTCTGCTGACCGCCTGCCCCCGGCGATTGTCTGAGTGGGTGAGGTGGCTCAAGTACGCCTTAGGGTCAGCGTCCGGGCAAAATTTGGAATGTTGTTTCGCTTACCTGGACTAATCCTTCCCGTTGAATCCGAAAATGCAGCTGGAGTGCACGGAAATGTCGAAAACGGGCTCTTCCAAAAGTTTCTGATGTGATTTTGAACGCGCCACTAAGGCTAATGGCAGTGGCTCGACACATTGACAACTTTGATGAATTCATCCTTCTTGACTTCCTGGATGAGCTAATTCTAAGACTGTGCTTTGCAGCTTTTGATAATATTAACAACGCGCTTTTCTGGATGTAGAAGCTGCTATTTGGGTGTGAAGCGAAGGCCGGCCCCTTTGTAAAACGATTGGTTGCTGGAGCCAATAAAACAATTGCCGCCGAGATGGATGAGGTGTCTTCACCCACCCGGACTCCACGAGATAAATGCTGTAACAGGGCGAGCTTTCGCACTCCCCCTTTCTCCCATGCAGCACCCAGATGCGAGAAAGCGAGTTATCGATGCCTACATACAGAACTTGCAAAGCACAGTCTCGGACCCGGCTCATCTAGGGGAATTGAGATAGATACTTCGAAGTCGCCAATCTTCCGAATTACTGCTTTTGAGATCAGAATCGTCTGGGATTCGAAGCCTTGACTGGTGCGATATGAGCACTTTGGCTTATCGATTTTAGGGCCTACCAGCCGCCAAGTCATTCCTGTCGTCACTTCCAAAGCGGTTTTCTCACTGCGGGAGCAAAATGCAGCAATGTCGGGCAAGAGTTACATCACGACGGGCCCATTACACTCTAAGTTTTCACATCTGCCCTTCTGCTCAAAGACACCGTCCACTCGATTCTCTACGTCCATGTTTTTGTCGTTCCGAGGCCTTCTCATGTCCCTGATCCCAAATTTGAATTCGAAAATCGTCGAAAACCCCGGCACTCCCCGTTCCGGAGAACAAGCAAGTCGGTTCACCGGAACGCTGATTGAATGGGCGCACGGATGGGCGGGCATTACTGGAGGAAGCATGCCGACTTGGCGTCCCTATGCCTTTTCGCTAATCCGAAGCTTTTCTCGCTTCGAAAGCACGTTTTTAGCCGTGACTCAGGCATTCGCTTCATAAAGATCCCTACTATTGTTAGCTGCCAAAAGCTCAAAACCCCCAACTTAGGGTGGACGGTACCTTTGACTTACATCGCAGGGTCAAACATGTCAAGGAGTGAAATTGGAATAAAGTGTTAAAATGGTGAATGGGTAACCCGTGGGTCGTCCGGTGCGGCCCAATTTCTCCTCCACTCACTATGAGTGCAGTTTTCGAAGATGTCCGTTTTCTTTCCATTCCCTATGTCTGGTCCGCGAACGCAGCGCAAGGTCCGAACGGAATGGCAGAGTCCATCGAACACTGGAGCTGTGACACTCATCATAAAACAACTTGCATGAGCATGCGTTTCTATCTCTTGAGTATTGCCTCTTAGAGACCATACATCAAATATATACGTTTGAGGTGTCAAATTGCTCATCGTAGAGCTTCAGCACTATGTGACAAACAATAAGGATTGATTTCATGCTTGTTTTGTTATGGGACTGTTTACTATATTTTAGTGCCAAGATTTTTGGCGCACCGGGTGCATATGCAGAAATAAAATTAGTCCTTTGCCATCTTGCAAAAAAGGACTTTTCTGTGCTTTTTATGTGGTTTGTTCCTAGAGAGGTCGCCATCAAGTACGCAAATCCTGCTTATCGCAATGTCTTAGTTCGAGAAGCGAAGATTTTTTATACCTATTTGAACCACAAAAACTGCATAAAATTCTTCGGGCTCTACAACTGTCCTCTGAATGGTACGGGCATAGTTATGGAATTGATGGATTGCAGTCTTGCATGGCGTGAGTTACCCTATGTATAGCGGTTTGATTCAAATATAATAAAATGATATTTTAGTTGTTTCGAACCACTCTATCAAATACGAAATTGATCACGCTATTTCTTGGCTTTATCAGTTGTCAGATGCAATGAGTTTTTTTCACAGTAAGGAGCAAGTTCATAGAGATTTGAAGCTACAAAAGTGAGTATCTCCTACATGACTATTCAATATCTTTTCATGGTATTTGCAAAGCTTTTGCTAAATTTGCTGATTTTTGCTAAATTGTTGACAATACTGTTTTATGGCCAAACTTTTCAAACCCAACATCCACATTTAGCTTGCGGTATGACTCGTCTAATTTAAAACGAATAAACCGACATGACATAAAAAGAAACTTACTTAGATACATACTTAGATGACCCTGCTGCACGTGACTTGGTGGCCCCAGCAGGGAAGTTTTCGTTTCTCCCTTTCCCTCGCTTCAGGCTTCCACGATCTTCTTCGTTGATGTCGGTGCTGCGTACCCGAGTTCCAGGTGCAAAAATCGTATCCAGCTAATTTTTCAGCTGGTCCTCCGTTCCGCGAACACGTCTGCCATCTCGCTGGAGGTCTTCCTCGGGGACGTTTTGCTTCGCGAGGAATCCACTCCGATGTTCTTAGTGTCCATCTATCATCTGATTTTCTATGATGTGACCGGCTCATCGGTGCTTCGCTTTCGCAACGCATTCCACTGGGTCACAAAACGGGAATTCTTCTCAGATCCAAACCACCTTATCTACATCTTCATAGAAAGCATCTAGTTCTGATTCATCAGCTGCTGATGTTGAAGAGTAGCAGTTCATAATGCTGATGGTCTTCTGGCGTGGAGTTCGTAATCGTAGTATGGCTAGTCGAGGTGGTAGAATCTCATGCGAATCGACAAGATGGACGATAGATAAGTGGACAACAACAACGCCTCTAACATTTCGTGATGGAATCTTCTCACAACAAGTGATGAGGGTCCCATCACTCATCTATCGCACGTCCTTCTTCCTTGACTTCGTTTCCTGCAGAGCGATGATGTGCACTTGATGTGCTCTGCAGCGTCGAGAAGAGCGTGGAGGTTGGCGTTTGTGGAGATTGTCCTGGCATTGTAGGTGCAGAGCATAAAGCAGTCTCCATGGCGTGTCGCCCGGGCAGATTTGTCTTATTTGTCCAATCCAAAAGGCGCTCTGAGGACCCTGACATCGTTCTTGCTATTACCCGGCGCCAGAGGCGGGATCTGATAAACAGGGTTTATTTTATCTCTTCTTGCTGACGGAAAAATCAAAGTTTTCCCCTACTAGAGCAGACTTAGGCAAACTCTTGATTTCCACGGGACGATCGCTGACCCGGGCGTGGAGCGGGGAGGGCCGCCTAGCGATTGGGAAAACCAGATGGCGGGGGATCTGGCCTGGCCGGCTCTTAGCTAGGCATCCGGCAGAAACCGGAAAAGTCGAACTCCTTCACAGCTTGGGAGGCACTGCCAGAGTATATACTCGGCTGTGCATCGCACATACCCAGCGTGACCCACACGTTGAGGCGGCCGACCATTGTGGGGGGAGGGAGCGTAACAAGAAAACACACGATAAAATTTACTCCATTTAATTCATCTGTCCTACGTATAAATTAAGGGTTGAGTTAGATAATTTTAATTTACTTTTGTAAAGGTCTGCATAGCAAAAGCAATGGCTTGATGCTGCTTTGACACAGAAGTCGGGATATCACTAGAAGAGGAATATAAGGAAAATATAGAGGAGGTAGTTAGGAATGATTACCTTCAACCGCACAACCCCTCCATAGAAACTCTATCACGAAGAACTAACAGCGGTGCATATGGGAATCGCAAAACGGAACTACACACGCATTGACGACATCCCTGTCAATTTCGCAGTAGTTCAAGCTCTTCAAGCTCAGCCCATGGACGTCGCTCCCAAAACTCACTCATCTATCTCAAATTGCAAATCAGGTTGCGCATATCGCACGCATGACGATATGAAAACCTGAAAGAATCGATACCTGCATCGATTCTTAGCAGTGGCGCTCTCTCCGTCCATACATCCAAGTTCACAAGATCATCGGAGGTTTTTGTTATTTTCGCATTATCCAAGCGGCATGGAAACAGCGAAGGAGATAAGCCAGGTAAGCAGAAAAATTCAAACTTTTCGCCTGGACACGTCTGAACGAAAGTACATATAAAAGAAAACTGAAAAGGAAGATAGTACCGTACCATAGTACTGCAAAAAGAAACATAGTTGTTCATGACGGTCACAGGACAAATTGAATTATTAGGCTGGCTAAAAAATAAGTTCGGTTGTTTTTAGCGCTTTGTAAAAATTTTAGAAATTATTTTTTGTGTGGAGATGTGGCACCACTGAAAAGAGTGAATCAAGGAGAATCCGAGGATTAATTCCTTGAGTTCAAAAATTACTTCTTGATAATCAAATGGTCCGGTAAAATTTTCTCAAAATTCCGATAAATCATGCCCCGAAAAACAGCTGAAGTCAGGGCCTTTGCGCAAGGTTGGCAAATGGACATCGGTAAAGCGACGTCGCCTTTGCCACTATCAATTTTTATGATTTCCCACCTGATTCCGCTGCGTAGATTGTTCGATTGGAGCTCGCTTTCTTCCTCAAAAAGACCGGCGTTGTATCTGTTCCGGATCCTAACAAGGAGGAAGGAAGAGTTTTCCACCAAAATGTTGCTACATACCAAACTTTAGGATGTAGAACAGATTTGTGTAAAAATTATGAACTTATGTGAAATGAAAGTTTTGCCTATTAAGCATTGCCCTCTGACTTGGAGAAGACTTAAGCAAGCTCTTTTATCACCAAAGTTTCTCGTAATTTTTCACACTTTATTTCTTAGTGTTACCGCGCGTATGCATACCAAATGTCGTGCCATATCGTCATTTGTGCGTTGCAAACGAGACTTCATCATTTTGTGGTAGTAAGAAATTTTCAGAAAAAACCTTGCACCTTTCAGTCACATAATTTTTTCACAACACTTCGCACTATGCTCCTCCTAGTCCAAGTCCATTTAGACTCCAAATTCTTGGATATATCGTTATGTGTGCGCTGTAACTGAGACGTTTACTTAGATGCAACTGAATGGAGGCATTGTAGTTGTTTGAAGATGGCGCGCAAGCAAGATCGTGTTTTTGCATGTCAGTCGTGTAGCAACTTGTCTAGAGATTGTATGAAAAACATGTTCTTTGCTTTCCGCCGAAAACGATTTCCAGCTTGACATTTGCTTACCTCGTGCCAGGCCCTGATGGTCAGTTGTAAAAATGTAAAATTCAACATCACACAACAAATGTTCAAATTTTCAACTATTTATATGGCCAAAGATGGTCAAATTCGCGATCTGGATTGCCCAAAATCTGACTTCCACTCGCAAATGCCTAGAATATTTTACATTATCGGCTGCTTAAATTCACAAAAAGCTGTTCACAAATTTTCCATTGCAGTTCGCCATTTAGCCAATAATTGTAACTATCAAGTCATCAATTAACTCTTCTGTATATTTACTACAGGTTGAGAACGAAAATTACAAGTCCAAAAAGCGATTTTAGAAGTCTGACCATATAATGACATAAGTGTCACTTATAGTGACAAGAAATTATGTCTACTCGGTAGTCGAGAAAAAATGTTTAAAGCTATCCTTTAAGTACTCAGCTGATTAGCTGCTACGTAAATTGTCATAGAGCTTCGAATACGCATGTCAAAACGAACTTATTTATCAGCCAACTTAATAGCTCATTCAAGTTTTGACGGGGTCATTACAAGTGGTAGCCGGCACGAAATGTTAGCTCCCATGCCTCCGGAAAAGCAATCTATGCATTGCATATGCTACAAATCTTAGATATAAAGCTGAATGTCTGTTTGTCTGTATGTATGTATGTATGTATGTATGTATGTATGTATGTATGTATGTATGTATGTATGTATGTATGTATGTATGTATGTATGTATGTATGTATGTATGTATGTATGTATGTATGTATGTATGTATGTATGTATGCATGTATGTATGTATGTATGTATGTATGTATGTATGTATGTATGTATGCATGTATGTATGTATGTATGTATGTATGTATGTATGTATGTATGTATGTATGTACCCTCGATATCATCCCATATGTCTTCCCTCAACATGACGTGGATTACGTGGCTTGATGAGGCGCCGCCTCGCCTCAGGCTCGCGCCACGTTGCGAGCGTATCATTTGGCGCGACGTGGCGCTCAGCACAACGTGGCGCAGGCTTCTCCACGTTCTTCTCGTTGCCACATCACGCCGAAGATACGCACGCAAACGTGGCGCAAGCCTGAGGCGAGGCGGCGCCTCATCAAGCCACGTAATCCACGTCATGTTGAGGGAAGACATATGGGGTGATATCGAGGGTATGTATGTATGTATGTGTGTTCGTATGTTCCGAATAGAAAATTCCATTTCTGAACCGATCCTGACCAAACTTGGCACACATACACTTTACACTTCGCGCCCCGGCGGGTGTCATGAGCTACTTTTCGTCATCGACCGATATCGATTTTATCGATTTTCATCGATTTTTTTGCAGAGTTCACCTACGGGGCTGGGAGTTGGCACAGGGGGGGGGGGTGATCGAGAATGCTGATTACGAATACAATATCAGTTTTTTAGAACTATCCATTTATTTTATCGATTTTATCGATTGTTTTGCAAAATTTGAGCTACGGGGCTGGGAGTTGGCAGAGCAGGCACAGGGGAGTAAACGAGCATGCTGATTCGAATACATTATTAGTTTGGCGCTATTCGGCTATCCGGCCCCAAAATTTTTTGTCGTAGAGTTTGCTCCGACTTCGTGTATAAGGGTTATCTTACATGCTGATTACAGATATCACACTTTCTTAGCAGAACGTCTCCCCATGTGATCACGATAGGTGTACGGTAGGAAGTCAAAATCATGAATTCGGCTAGAGTACAGAGAACTTATTCGACATGATGATTACGAATTTCATACTCTCTCTGCATACTGGGACCTTTTCATAGAGCTATGGTGTTTATACGGTATGGGGTCGAAAACATAGATTTGCTTTAAACTTCGTCTAGGGTGGTCATTTAGCTCGCTGAACATGAATATCATGCTGATTTTGCAGGATAGTGCATTTTCTTGGGTTGCGGGGGTGTAGATGCGTCCGTCGAAGTTCCAAATTTGCTCAAAACCTTACCTGTAACGGTTCACAGGTATACTGCTTATGAATACGATGCTTGCTCGCTGTCATAACGCATTAGTGAAGTTATGGTAAGTTGCAGGGTTTGAATGGACATTTTTCGCTTTTATTCACGAAATGAGGAAACGGCCGTTTTGCATGGCGGTCTCCAGCGCCATCCTGATGACGCGTCCCAATGCGTAACGCACGCGGCAAATCTCCCTCCCCCTGTTTTTGCTAGCCGAAGGGTGTATCGCGCGCGGCAGTGGTCCTATAAGGACAGCATTACGTTCTTGGGAGACTTCTGTACCACACGAATTGCCTTTATCGTAAGGATTAAGCACGATGTTCTTGAAACAGCACTTTAGGTGATTCCCTGCCAAGGTTTCAGGCAGGTCCATGATTTTTACTCTCTGCCACGCGAAATGATTACGATATTTGTCATCAGCGGCTCAAATAACCTCCATATACCGAGTTTGAGCAAGATCCGTCACAAAAATATTTTGAGGCCCGGATAGCCGAATAGCGCCATCAGTTTTAATTAGGCTGTCAAGAAAATAATGTCGTTTTTTATTTGCTTGTTTTAACAGTGCAAGACTCAACCCAACAAAAGGTAATGGGTACTGTTCGATAGAGCAAAGCAAGCTCTACAAGATGGCATTCATGATTTTCCGTCAAGCTCGATCCACGGAGAGTTCGAACTCAAAATCTAAAGATTTCTAAACGCCCAAAAAATCGAAAAAAATCGGATTTTTGTCCAAATAATTTCTACGGAACTCTCACTCGCTCCCGTCATTACTTTCGATATCTGATATCCATATGTGCGATTGCTGTATTTTCTCTTTAACTAGGAACTGAGAAAACGAAAATTTCTCTGTTTTTCTTAAAGCAATACTGAGACCTTTTCAATATGTAGTTCTATACTACAAGCCTACGTAAGCATAATTGCAGCTTTTCAGCCCATTCCAAGCGGTACTTTTCGAAAAATATCGGATTCATATTTTTCCTTTTCAGTGTCAGTGCTAAAATCGACATTTCTCGAAAAGTACCGCTCGAAATAGGCTGAAAAGCTACGGTTATGCTTACGTAGGCTTGTAGTATAGAACTACATATGCAAAAACGGCTCAGCATTGCGTTGAGAAAATCACGGAAATTTTCGTTTTCTCAGTTTCTAGTCAAGTAAAAAATACAGCAATCGCACATATGGATATCAGATATCGAAAGCAATGACGGGAGAGAGTGAGAGTTCCGTAGAAATTATTTGGACAAAGACTGATTTTTTTCGATTTTTGGGCATTTGGAAATTTTTGGATTTTAAGTTCGAACTCTCCGTTTATCGAGCTTGGCGCAAAATCGTGAATGCCATCTTATAAAGCTTGCTTTGCTCTATCGAACAGTACCCCTTACCCTTTGTTGGTTGAGTATGTTTGCTTTGTTGAATCAAGCAAATAAAAAACGACATTATTTTTCTGACAACTTAATAGAATTACCCTTACTTTTATCGATTTTACTGTTTTTTTTTGCAAAGTTTGAGCTACGGGGCTGGGGGATGGCGAGGGAGATAGGAATACATACTAAATAATAGCTACTAAATCCAGTAATAATACTTGATACAAACAAAAGGAGTCCCCAAGATAAAAACACCGTTTGCTTCTAGCAGGTTTAACCTTTTCGTACTTTGAATACGAATTTTCTGGATAGAACATGATTCGTAGACATTTCTTCCCATGCACAACATACTGATCGCAAACAATAATCAAAATTCAGACTTTGCAAATATTCTAAAAACGTTTACACAAATTCTTGAATAACGAAACAGTCAATCCTAATCAGTTCAGTTGCTGTCATCTAGATTTTGGAATACATTCGGACACTAACACTTACATTTGGCTATAAAGTAAAACTGAAACTTCTCAGAATCAAGTATTTTTGTATGCTACTAGCTGGCTTACCCGGCTCCGCCCGGCACTGTCAAAACACTGTAGTAAAGGTCCCATGCCTATCTCTGTACTGCCTTTCCCTGCGCCCGCTTCTACACTTCATTTCCCTTTCCCTGTGTTGTTTTCGAAATCACCATGCCCACTTACCCCTCTGTACCAACTCCCAGCCCTTCAGCTCAAATTTGAAAAAATCGATAAGTCGATAAAAGTAATAGGTAGTACCAAAAACTAATATTGTATTCGTAATCAGCATGCTCGATTACCCCTCTGTGCAAACTCCCAGCACGTAGGCTCAAACATATCAAGAAATCAATAAAATCGATAAAAGTAATCAATAATTCTTAAAACTGATATATATTCGGAATTCCCATGCTCACTTACCCCCCCCCCCTCCTGTGCCTACTCCCAGCCCCGTAGGCTCAAACTTTTCAGAAAATCGATAAAATCGATAAAGGTAATAGATAATTCTGAAAACTAACATTGTACTCGTAATCAGCATGCTCGAATACCCCCCTATGCCAACTCCCAGCCCCGTAGGTAAACTGCGAAAAATCGATAAAAATCGATAAAATCGATATCGATCGATAATGAAAAGTAGCCTATGACACCCGCTCCTCCCCAAAGTGTATGTGCGCCAAGTTTGGTCCGGATCGGTTCAGAAATGGAATTTTCTATTCGGACCATACGTACAGACAAACAGACAAACAGACGTTCAGCTTCATATATAAGATGATGCGTCTCGCCGAGCTGAATCGGACTGTGTCCTCGGATTCAGAATTCGTCCATTCTGAAGCGAGATATGGCTATGACGATCATTCCGGCGCACTGCGGCGGAGTGTGGCGCACTCTGCCGCACTCCGGCGCACTCTGCCACACTCCGGCGCACTGCGGCGGAGTGTGGCGGAGTGCGCCGCATTCCGGTGACTTTTTTGACAATTTATGAGCGGTATTGTACTTATGTTGAAGCGCCGATATCTCAGTCTAGATAATTTCTATGAACATAGTGAGGCGTGCATAATGTAGACAATTTTACATACAATAGCTGATTTTTTGAAAATGCCATCATTCGCTCTTGAATTCTGGCCAGAAAATTGAATGTAACTAATTCCTGGTTTTGAGTGCGGTCGTTTTCTGTATACTTCTACCAAATGAAGCTAAAAGTCCGTTTCAACCATTACTAGATAGAGCATGAAAAGAGCCTCTTAATAGTAGCTAACAAAGGAATGGTCAGAAGTCGAAGTGCCCAATTTAAGCAAGCTGCCTAGCATTCGTTGCAGGATTCAACGCTGATTTTGTATCTGTATTTCATATTTGCTCAGCGCCTATGTGGGCGAAATTATAAGCCGTTAAAGGCCGTTCGCTTAGAGATTGTGCATGAAGCGCAAATTTGGCTGTGCTGTATGCAGCTAGGTTACTTTATACTCCCAAAGGCAGCGTCCAGGCAGTTTTGGACATATGCGGATCTCATGTTTTCATAAATTCACTTAGAATCATTGCTCACCCTGGCTTACTGGTCTGGTGAAGTCAAAAAGTATAGCCACCATCAAACCTTGGCTATTTGATAATCAAAATCATTTTGCTGGCAAAAGGGGGCATGGGTCCACCTTCATGGATCAAATTATTCTATTCTGATAATTATAATCATGGAGCAGTCAAATACCAAGCCTTCATCACACTTTTATCCAGATTGGACCCAAATTTCGTGATGCCATGTTGTTGCGGTTAAAGTATGTCGATCTTTCTTGATGTTTTGACGTTCTTCTTCCTACCATTTCTATTCCAACGTCTTTTTTCTACTCTACTGGATTTTTTGTTTTTATAGTCTACACTTAATGCATTATAATTGAAATGGCGCACTTATGTGCAATAAATATCAAATATCAAATGTGACCCTTTTAGGGCCCTAATTAAAATTTTATAACCCTAATTAAAATACGACCCCAGCGGCAGCTCATATGGTGTACAAACGGCTGAGATATTCGCCCTCAAACTGGACCCCAGGATCGTATTTCGCATGAATTCATGGCGAGACACACCAGCTTCGCGCGAGAGCCCACTTGTCGCGCCATGAATGCATGCGAAAAACGATCATGGGGCCCAGTGGGGGTGGATATCTCAGCCATGGGTACACCATATGAGCTGCAACTTGCGCTCTGTCCTAGTTGGGGCCCCAAAATTACTTTACACATAAAATCCCCATATGTCCACAACTGCCTGGACGCTGCCTTCCAAGCCTAAAAGTGTACTGAAAGAATGTGCTCAATCTCTCTGTGCTCAATGCTCAAGTGTACTCAACAATGTGCTCAATTTCATTTTTTTGTGGGATGTTTTCGCAATAAAAGTGCTTATAACTTCGTCCACAAAGGCGCTAAGCAAATATAGAGTACAGATCCGAAATCAGCGTTGAATGCTGCATCGAATGGCAGGCAGCTTGTGCTTGGATTGGCTTTCGACTTCTGACCATTCCTTTGTTAGCTACTATTAAGAGGCTTCATGCTCTATCTAGTAATGGTTGAAACGGACTTTTAGCTTCATTTGTTAGAAGTATACACAAAACTTGTTTTGAAACAAGGCCTAGAAAAAGCTCACTATTCCTACACCGACCGAATCATATAGAACACTAGCTGGCTTACCCGGCTCCGCCGTATCCGGACCAAACTTGGCACACATACACTTTTGGCCCCGGCGGGTGTCACAGTCCACTTTTCGTTATCGATCGATGTCGATTTTACCGTTTTTTATCGATTTTTTTGCAGAGTTCACCTACAGGGCTAGGAGTTGGCACAGGGGGGGGGAAGTGAGCATGGGGATTCCGAACACAATATTAGTTTTCAGAATTATCGATTACTTTTATTGATTTTATCGATTTTTTGTAAATTTTGACATGCGAGGCTGGGAGTTTGCACAGGGGGTAATCGAGCATGCAGATTACGAATACAATATTAGTTTTCAAGATCGTCCATTACTTTTATCGATTTTATCGATTTTTTGAAAATTTGAGCTAGGGGGCTGGAATTTGGCACAGGGGTGTAATCGAGCATGCTGATCACCCCCCCCCCCCTTGGGGATGATCTGCATGCTCGATTACCCCCCTGTGCCAACTCCCAGCCCCGTAGCTCAAACTTTGCAAAAAAATCGATAAAATCGATAAAAGTAATCGATAATCCTGAAAACCAATATTGTATTCGGAATCCCCATGCTCGATTACCCCCCTGTGCCAACTCCCAGCCCCGTAGGTGAACTCAGCAAAGAAATCGATAGAAATCGATAAAATCGATATCGATCGATGACGAAAAGTAGCCTATGACACCCGCCGGGGCCCGTAGTGTATGTGTGCCAAGTTTGGTCCGGATCGGTTCAGAAATGGAATTTTCTATTCGGAACATACGTACAGACAGACAGACAGACAGACATACATACAGACATTCAGCTTTATATATAAGATAACTAGGCCTGTGGATTTACACTATACACTACTAGCTGAGAGTCTATCTCAACTATCTTTTCACTTTCTTTTTCTTTTCTTCCCTTGCTTTTTCGTATGCTTACAATCTTCTTTACTACTGATGAGTTCCGAGATGATCGTATTCCCACCTTTTCCGTGTAGTGAGCAGGAACGAAACGGAAATTAGTTATCTCATGTTGCTTTATATTATGCCTGATAAAGCTAATATGAATTTCGTTGATACGAATGCAAAAAACAGTGTGTTAGTCGATTTTTCTTTGAATTATTCAAAGTATGGTAAAGACATTGTGCTCAAACATATACCCGGAAATCAGTGGCGTACCCAGGATTTCGGCTCGGGGGAGGGCGCGACAAAAAATTTTTTTCTAATGAAGGTGCGTGGCGTTAGCCACGCACTCCGAAAAAAATTTTGGGGTGCTTCTCAAAATTTTTGCGGGTCCCCAACCCCTAAAATCTGGAAAAAGGGTGGCGTCAGCCACGCCCCCAAAAAAATTTTTTACAAGGCTAATTTGTATTTTTGAAAATTTTCAAAAATTATTTTAATTATTTACAAGTAAAGACAAGTCCTTTGCACATTTTTATAACACATTTAAGTAACTTTCAAAATTTTCGCGACCCATTCTCGGGGGGGGGGGGGGTTGGGGGGCGCGCCCCCCCCCCCACCCCCTCTCGGTACGCCACTGCCGGAAATGTGTGCCTTCATTCATTTCATCTACATTTTCCTTGAAACGCCTCCATTATCTCAACTCCAATACCCACCTTAATGTAATAGAAACATTTTGTGAAATTTTACCACATCAATTCGGGTAAAGGAACGAAAGCCGCAAGTTTGAGCCCCCTTTCGCGGCTAACTGGTCCTTTCGCAACGTTGTTGCATGTCCCAGGACCAGCAGTCCGCGCAGGCGACCGAAGCTGGCGGCTTTCGCTCCCCTACTCCATCAATTCGGTCCAACATACGGCCTTTTAATTTTTCTTCAGTCTTCTTCTTTGCAATGGTTATCACATCCTGAAGGTCTGTGATTTTGGTACTTACACTACTTTGCATGAATCAATGACGATGGAAAAGGGAACACTTATTACAATGGCTCCTGAAGTTATTCGAGCTTCCAAATACTACGATGAAAAGTGTGACATTTACAGTTTTGGCATCATCATGTGGCAAATTATCGCTAGGCGGTTCGTTTTTTGCAACAGATGTATGATAATGCTAACTATCATTATCTCTTTCAGGCTTTCTCCGTATCAACAGGAACGTTATTATGTGATTTTAAATGTGGCGGAAAACATACTGCGACCACCGGAACTTTCTTGTGATCCTCTGCTTTCACGATTTTACAAAGCGTATGTGTCCACTTCTTACTACCAATTTGGATATTTTCTCGATTATTTGCGAGTCATCCTTTTCTCGCTTATTGACTAGCCTCTTTCTGGAAAGAAAACAGAGGGGAGCTATTAAGATTTGTGAAAGCTTACACTATCTAATCCTATGTATCTTGCTTCGCGATACTGATGGTGTCGTGGTGTTGCCCGAAGCACCTGAGTCGCGATGTTTTCGCAATACCAGCAAGAAAAAACCTTTTGCGATTTTCAAGAGAAAGAAATCAAGAGAGAATATTGCTTGAAGGCACCGTCCACCTAAGCTAAGGATCTTGAGCTATTGGCAGCATACGATAGTAAGACCCGTTATTAAGCTAACGCTCAAGTTGCGTCGCAGAATGTCGCTACGAAGAGAAAATTACCGCGGAGTAACGAAGAGGCACAAGGACCCATAGACGGCACCGCCCCTTCTCCGTCCAGTAATGCCCGCCCATCCGTGCTCGTCCATCCAACCACCGTTCGGAGTACCCTCCCGCGGGGTTGCCGAAACAGGGGTTGTTCTTTGTGGTTTCTCAACTGCATTATCAAAATCAGGGACATGGAAAGGCCCTGGAACTACAAAGATGGAAGTCGAAAGTCTGGGTGGAAGCCTTTATGCTTTGAGAGGAAGCGAGAAAAGCAGGCTTATTGCAACACAAGACATCATGTAAGGTACCAATCAAGCATGCTGCAATACATGAAGAAATCAAAAAACCTTCGAACTTCAAAGGCAGTGTAACAAATTTGGGTCTATAAATTTTTGCGAATCGCGAGTCTCGACCCTCTACAGGTTCTTCGCACGGAAACTCCAAAATCTCCGTTTTCGAAGGCCCCATAGAAGCAGCTCAGACGAGCTGTCCCGATCTTAGTGGCCGCAGGGGCGAACGCAAGAACGAGGGTGTTGTCTAGATAGATTTATTGAAACTTGATGGGAAAAGCACAATTCGTCCAGCGCCTGCTAAAGGCGGCAGACTTGAGCGCAATCTTGATCTAAAAGAGGACTTATCGATTGGGATTTGGACATCTCCTGATAAGGGGAGCCCCTGATGCCCCTAATGCCCCTAACGCCACTAATCTGTAAAAATCCATAGAGCTCGAACCTGGTGAGACACTGCCTTCAGGACTCCTTCTACGGTAAGTAGTGTCAGTACAAATGGAACCCTCTTTCTCAATCTCCCTTTATACATCCAATGCACTCCCTTTCTACCATCTGCGCACGAGCGCGCTGCTTGAGCACTTGCGAAACAAGCAACTGGTAACCATTACAAGAGAACAGTCGGTCCGTGGCCTTTTGAGATGAGATGTATACCATTCACACTCGACATGGAACGCCGATTCAAAATTTGATTCCCCTTTCTGCTGATCGTTTTTCTGAAAGAAGTTATGAGATATCATCGCGCCGCCAAGTGATATACGATCGGAGTGCTAATAACGCCATTACGCTGTGGTAGTTACTGCGATAACTCACATAATGATGAAGGCGTAGATTGTCCTCCTTTTCCGTTTTTTTTTGAGTTTGCATTGTCTCAATCAAACTTCTTTTCAAAAGTTAGACATTCCCAAGGTAAATGCATGACTTTACTCTTAAAATATAAAAAATTAAGAAATGAATACTATTTGCGCTAAAATGCATCAATTTATCATAATTCGAGTAAATTTTGAACAAAATAATCAAGCCTCAACAAGTGACTTTGAGCATTCCGACTGATTTCAAATCCCATTACAATATATTTTTCGAATGAATTGCTGGATCAGTGCGAGGAAGCCAACTGCGCAATCATTTTGCCTTGGGTTTCTATGACGTGGCTCCTATTAACATTAATATAGGAACTCAGACAAAAATTCGGCTGAGCGGCCCGCGAACCGAGCTGTCTTGCCAAGTGGGCACATATACGGATAAGTGCCGACTTGCCGGACCGGCGGAGCGCGAGCGGCAGGCATGAAAGATGCCGCACATGTCCGGACATGCGGCCGCTCGTGCTCAAAGAAGGTAATTCAATTCCGAGGCCGCCAAGACAAGTAAAGGTCCCGGAGCGAATTCGAGGAGCACAAGAGTTACGCGTTCGATTTGCAAGAAGTTCTTCTTAACTTTTATCGAGTTTTTCAAGATCTCCTTCGCATCGTTATTCTTTTCTGAATCTCTTCTCCTCATGTTTGAAAACTTTGATAAATGTTTTATATTGCGTGGTTTCTATAAAACTTTCGTCATTGTGGGTGCATTTCCATTGGAAGTAAGTATAAGTAGTATAGTAAGTATATGCAAGTAACAGTACTGCTTAATTCCAGGGCATCACGCTTATACACTCGATTGGTCAGCTTATTCTTGAATCTGGTCACTACGCGCTTAGGAGCCACCGACTTATTGATATTTTTCATCAGCTTAGTTTCAGTGCTTTTTCACGTGATAGAACCAAAAAGTAAAAATGCGGATCTTGCCAGAGCTTCCAGAAGGATTATTCAGGAAACTGGAACAAATATCATAATGACCTTGCTTGACAGCGTCACTGAGGTTATGTTATACGACCAACCCAAATCTGCGCTAATCTATTCTATGGGGGTTTTCAGCATGCAAAAAAAATTTCGAAAATTAAATATTTCGAAGATTCGACTATCAAATATTATTCGAAAATTGAAAACTTCGAATACTCGCCTTTCAAATATCATTCGAAGATTGGAAATTTCGATTATTCGACTATCGAATATTAATCGAAAATCGAAGATTTCGAATATTCGACTATCGAAACATTATTCAAAAATGGAAGTCTTCGAATCGAATAATATTCAAATATCGAATATCATCTGTTATTCGAATTTCGAATATTATCCTGTTCTCGAATATTATTTGATTTTCGAATATCGTCAAGTTCCGCATACTATTCGAATAATTTATTTCAGTCAGACTGCATACGAGAACCAAAACATCTAAGAATAAGTTGTTTCATGTATATATCAAAAACTGAGACTTTTCATGTTACAGTTTACGATGAAAAACGGTTTAGTGGTGACGTGAAGAGACTTAGAAACATAAAAGCGTACTCCTGTGACGGTTGTGAAGAGATTTTTCGAACTTTGAGGAAGTTTATATGTTCTCATTGAGACTCTGGATTGATATACAGGATGATAAAGTATATAGACAATATTTGATCGTTAATTTTTTTCCCACATCTTTTGCCGAACTTAGTTACTATTCTGTAGTTCTGATTCAGTTTGGAAAAGTATGAAGCAACTCATTGAGAGCGTTTCACTGCTGTAAGATTACCTTGGATAAACTGAAGAGGATTTTGGAATTGTGGGGCCATATTATGCCTGCGAAAGTAAATAAAAAAAACCACAATCGCATACATTGGGCTATTCAAGGTTACTGAGAATTAGTGCTTTGTAAGTTATGTCAGGTACGGTGTAACAAATTTTTTAATGTTTCTCAAAATGTGACTGCACATCAAAAAAGATCGAAAGATTCGTAAAAAGTTGTTAAACGAAATCAGCTCATGTAAAAACACTGTCAAAAGAATTTTGAGATTTTTTAGGAGTTGTGTAGTGAAGTCAACATACGTGAAAACGCTGTTAAAAAAATTTTTAGATTTTTGGGAAGTTCTTTCAAGCGGCTGATTCCCTAGTGGCTCTATGTGCTACAAGTTCTGTAAACCCGCAATAAGAGCAAGGGTGATCCCTGTTTTTCTTGCAGATGTAAGCCGGAGCGAGCTCTACGGAATGGCACCCCAAAGATTGGCAAAAGTCATTGTGTGAAGAGAGCTATTAGCGATCAAAAAAGTGAAGATGCCTTTGAGACATTCTGTATATGCTATAAATATCGAATTCTTAAATATTTGATGCTCAGCGAATTTTCGCATGGGCAGTGCTCATCGAATATTTGATGAACGTCGAATTGATTATTATCAAATATTCGACTTTCGAGTTATTAGGTCGTTTCAAAAGTAATTTCGCTTTTTTCAAACGGGCACCACATTTGATGGAACAAAGGTTTCTGAGAGATCTTGGAGGCATTCGATGCAGAATTTCATTCTCTTTCTAATGGTTATGAAAATGTTGCAAAACAATCAATGAGCTTTCAGAAAATAACCAAAACCTGCAATCCGTGCTTTTTGAAATAGTCAAGTTTCACAATTTTTTAAAACTTTCGCATCAATCCTCAGAAGAATTTCAAGTAACTGTTCGATAGAGCAAACCATATAAAATGCGGAACTACTTTTTTATCCTTTCCATAGCTTGTCATACATTTTTGACAGAATTTTAACTGATGCTACCGATTTTCATACTTGGGCAGCTAAATCCTCGTAGAACATCAAAGGAAGAGCAGCTCGGCCACTATTCGACGCAGCATCTTCATCTTTTTAACAGGTGGTTTTTGTTTCCGATTCGTTTAGTTTTCGGGAATAAAATCATCACAATTCATTTTTTAAGGAGCCTCATGCTGTACCTGAAAATCACGGAATTTGATATTTCGAACCCGTAAACCCTCACTTGCTTTGTGAAGTTAGTGCTAACTCATAGTACACTCTAGGTAGTCTCAAATTCCGAAAAATTATGATGTTTGCTGCGATTGTGGCTAAGGTGAGCCTGCCAAATCCGATGGTTCTGTTAAAAAATATATTAAAAAATTAAAGCGAGCTACGAGAAAGAGAAAAAAGTAGTACTGTATTCTATGAGGTTTACTCTATCGGATCGTTACTTGAACTCCTTCTGAGGATTGATATGAAAGTTTTAAAAAATTGTGAAACTTGACCATCTCAAAAAGCATGGGTCGCAAGTTTTGGTTATTTTCTGAAAGTTCATTGATTGTTTTGCAACAATTTCATAACCGTTAGAAAGAGAATGAAATTCTACATCGAATGCCTCCAAGATCCCTTGGAAGCCTTTGTTCCATCAAATGTGGCGCCCGTTTGAAAAAAGCGAAATTACTTTTGAAACGACCTAATATATTCGAAAGTTGAGATTTTCGAATATTCGAATATCGAGTATATTCGAAAACTGAAAATTTCGAGTATTCGGCTTTCGAATTTCATTCGAAATCTCAGATTTTCGAATATTCGACTTTTCGAATCACTCGCATTTGAATGGTTCGTTTGAATGATCGAATAATCGTTCGATTCGGTCCCAAGTACACTACCTATGAGAAACCAAAGCATTTAGGAATAAATTTTTTGAGGTAAGTTTCAAAATTAGACACTTTTTATGTTACAATTTACAATGAAAAAATGGTTTGGTGGTGAAATGAAGAGACTTAACCAAAAAGCGTACTTCTGGACGGTTGTGAAGAGATTTTTCGGACTTTGAAGAAAAGTATTTATCCTCATTGAGGGCTGTGGATTGACATACAGGGGTCACAACAGTATATGAATCTGTGGGCTGACATCAACTTAGACTTACAGTATGGAGCGATTTATCGATCGCTTTTCAGTGTTGTAATTTTACCGTTAAAAATTGAGAAGGATTTTAAGACGTCAACAGCTGTTTGCCCAAGAAGAAATCAAAAAGGCCGATCTTACACTAACTTCTAAAGACACTATATAAAGAATTTGCACTTAACCGTAATGCTTCTTTTACAACTTATGCCAGGTACACCGTAACAGATGTTTTCCAACGCATTTCAAAAACGTGATTGCACATCTGAAAAACTTGAAAACTCGTGCATAGTTAAATTAGCACACCTGCTACATAGATTTCAAATCTTTTTTTTGTGAAATTTTTTTTTGGATTTCTCATTTCGCAATTTTTATATATGCTGGAAGTTCATACCGTAGTGACACAACAAAAAAAAAACATGGGTGAATCGCTTTTTGCTATATTTGTAAGCTGAAGGCATTCCTACAGGATGTTACTTAGAGGTTGGCAAAAGACTTCTTGAAAGATATTAGCCATCAAACAGTGTTAGATACTCTTTGGACACCCTGGATATCGAATTCTCGAATATTCGATGCTTATCGAGTTTTCGAATTTCGAATATTCGGTGCTCATCGAATATATGAATATTCGATGGACATTGAATGATTGATTTAATGACCATGGAATATTCGCTATCGAATAACATCCAAAAATTGAGATTTTCGAATATTCAACTTTCGAATAAAATTCGAAATTGAAAATTCGAATATTCGACTATCGAATATTATTCGAAATCTCAGGCTTTCAAATATTCGAAGTTTCGAATCATTCGCATTCGAATGGTTTATTAGAATAATTGAATAATCATTTGATTCGGTCCAAAGTATAATAAGCAATATGTCAAGTGATAGGAATATGATGCGAAGGAGACGTATACTTCAGCGACGTTCGTAGTTTATTTTAAAATAAACAGCTTGGGTTTGAATTCGATGCCTCTTCATATCTGAGAGTGTAATAAAACTCTTTATCATTTTTTACGATTTTAACTCATAGAATATCAATATGGCAACAAACGGTTATAACAAAGTGCTTCGAAAAGCTGATTCCGCTCGGCCGGTGATGGTTCGCAGATTGCTCGGCTTTTGTCGGACAGCGCATAGCAATGGAACGACAAAAATCGAACGGCCCGGCAGAACTCAATCCCCTTGCATGGTGTTTGCTGGCCGCTCAGCCGACATTTTGTCTCAAACACTCATATTTAAGAGTGTGGGCATGCATTTACCTTAAGGATTCCTAACGTAATAGCTTAATTGGGACAACAAAACTAAGAACGCAAAGGATCCGAACCTACACCTACATTATTTTGTGAGGCTATCTCTAAGCATCATACCGCAGCTACCGTCATTGACGTTCCGATCGCGTTCCCCTTGAACGACCAAACTTAGCACAAATATCCCTCATTACTTTTTTCAAGGAACAATTTGCAGAAAGAAGTCAGATTTGGAAGTGAGGCAAGTGTGGTGGTATACATATCATCTTAAAAAGCAACGGACACCGAATATCCTTTCCTTGTTAGATCAGACAATTCTTCGGTGTTTTTCTTTCCGATCAAATCTATTAAATTTGGTACGTTGCTTACGTTTGATTTGCCTAATGAGTGAATACATAACTTCAGTTTGTAGGATTCTCTATCCAGAGTCTTATGACGCTATTAGGAGGCTGGTAACAACTTTGAAAACAATTGAAACTTATTATGTGACAGCCTTTAGTTCCAATAGTTGTATAATCCATTCATTCTTGATGATCATGTTGCCATTGCATACGCAGTGCGCTTTGCCGTCTCTATCCTGGATATAAGTTTGATAAGATGCTAAAGATTTGCACATTTTTACAGCCTACATCATTTTGAGAAGATTTTATTTGAAAAGGAGGGAAACGGGAAGAAAAGTAAAATACCACTCTCATTGAGGTCCGTATGCATAAGCATCCCTGGGACGAAGAGAGCAACATCCTCTTTATGAAGGGTCCGCGCGCAAACGCCGCTGCGGCTTTTTTTAATCATTGGGGATGCCGCTCCTCATGCTACTCACGGAATGCAGACGGGACTTAGAGGGGTTGATATGTTCAAAAGTCAGGATGAAGACTACACAGGTGGACTTCGTGTGCAAACGACACATATGATCATATGAATTGACAAGACTTTATGATTTATGGGCACTATTCCAACTAGTTGACTCCAAAAAAAAGAGAACCATGGATTTCCTAACTTCGCATAGGGTGTTATTTTGCACGCTGAACACGAATACCACATTTATTTTGCACAGCATTGTGATATGGTGGAGCTACGGTAGGATTACGGTAGGGTTTGAAAGCACAAGCTTCGATTCCTACCGCAGCAGCATTTTCCCGGGTTACGGTGGTACAGTGGATGAGTCAGAACTCTGAATTAGCTCAAAACCTTGCCTAGAGGGTTCTTGAGCATGCTGGATACAAATATCATACTCCTTCGTTGAACAGCACCTTCTTATGGACACAGTGAGCTACAATGTGTAAATGGACAGCATGTTCGCTTTTCAGCCCACTTTAGATCCCAAATTCACGAAAAGGCTTTATCATGCGAAATGAGCGCGACATATGTGGTCGGCGTGTCAGAACCCTCTGCACAAAGTTTCAGGCAGGTCTATCACTTTGGCACCTATCGTACTCCTACCGTATTCCGCGAAAAGATCCCAAAGCACAAAAAAGTAGAATAATTGTAATCAGCATGCTTAAAGGGCACCATCCACCCAGATTCTCGACTTCCGAGCTTTTGTCGTTTCAGGGCATTCTCATACCCACAGGACGGCTTTTCGGAACGGTGATCGGATAGACGCGCACGGATGAGCGGGCATGAATGGGAGGGCGGTGCCGCCTGAGGGTCCCCGCGCATCTTCGTTTTTCCGGGGCGATTTTTTCGCTTCCGAAGCGACATTTTGCGCCGCGACTCGGGCATTGGCTTGATAGGGAACCCTACTATCATATGCTGCCAGAAGCTCAAGACCCTCAACAAGGGCTCGGCACAGCTGGCACCGGGTCAAGCTGGATATCGTTTTTAGGGCGGAAAGCAAAGGGGATATCGTTTCTCCGTGGTCCGGGCGGAGAAGAGCCGCAAGAATGCCGCCGGCAAGCCACCTGCATGCGTCCATCAAACAAGCAAAGGCGTTGTTCTCAGCCAAAACACAATAGTATGACACCAAACTTGGTGTGTACATGCGCGGTGGAGGCTCTGAACTATGGCCCAAGAATTAATGAAAACTTGAGTGAATGAAAGCTGTGCTGAACTTTCTTTTAAATTGGCTGGCACCGACACTTTGCTCACATAAGTTTTCATACTTTTTTTACATAAGATGTATCTACACTGTAGAAGTTTACATACAAAGAAACAATTTCATAATGTTTTCTTTTCAGCATTTTACCATCTGAAAATTACTTGGTCTGCTCCGCAGTCGAAAAATCGGCCTTCTTAACTTCTCAGGATGTGATTCAACCACATGAAAAGCTCAGAAAGCTTTGAAAAGTTGTTCCATAAAATCTGCATGCATGAAAACCCCATTGCATACTTTTACATAATCCAAAAATAATGGTTTTCAAAAAGGTCAAAGGGGACATCGTTCGAAATTTTCAAGATCAAACGGGACTTCCTTTTTTAAAATTTCCTAGGTGCCAGCTCCTGCCGAGCCCTGCCATCAACTTAGGGCCTTTAAGAACTCCTCTAAACAACGTTTTAAACAGATTTGAAGTTTTGATCCATATACCGAATACCCAACCCTGAAAAAATGGCGCTACCTTACGAAATGAATATGATATTCATTCGAGGCGTGTCAAACTTTTGTGAAGCCGTCTAACGCCCACAATCATCCTGGAAAATGTGTCCCCGCCCCTCCACCGTTTCCTCGAAGGAACTGCTCGGAGCGCCACTACTTCCACCTACTATCTGAAACAAAGTATGCAACAAAGAAAGACAGGGGCCTTCAGGCAATTATGCACGTATTTTATCTTTTTTTGCAAAAGAATGGCACTGTACTACTAAGTTACTATTTGAACGCAATATCCTGTGAAACGAATTCAACTGTTGTGTTCTTGTTAGGTGCTGGGATGGCGACCCAGATGTGCGTCCCAACAGTGAGCAAGTGAAGCAGTATTTTGCCATCTTGAAAAAAGTTTGTTTTGCTGTTTTAGACCTGAATATGATAAGTTCTGAAGATATTGTGCTTGTCTCTAGGCTTTTCCAAATGACAACCGTGATCTCATTGGTACCAACGCAAACGGGCATGCGGTTATTTCCCAGCTAAAATTGGTTAATTTTTTGTCGCTATCTTATAGTGCTAATTTTTTGTCAAAAATGTTTTTTGAGTACATTGGAGGAATTCAGGCTACTCCGTTCACACCGCAACATCGACGAGCTCGATCAGATCCCTTCATCAGTTATGTGCGTATTATTTACGTTTACAGAAAAGTCAAAGATTCCGAACTTTGAAGAATCGACGCTCGTCTCTTCTATGTGCAGATTTGGCTTCAGCCGGTAGCATGGAGGATGTATGCCCAAATCCAGAGAACACTGGTGTTGGTGATATAGAACAGGCCCAAAATGAGAATGTAGAACATGATCTTCCTCCCGGGTTTATGCGACCATATCTGCGATCTCTTGGGTGAGTTTCAAAATAGTCTTGGTTCTTATAGTAGAAGTACTTCTGTGCCAAACAGGTTTGTTAGGTGTTCTTTTATTTCCAATCACGGCCTAACGTTTCGACGCCTTTCGTCTTCCTCAGAGGCCTGAAAATGGCTCAAAGTGTTACCCGAGAAACGAGGCCATCAAGTACCATCTCCATTCCTGCTAGTTCTCAACCTTCGTTCAACATTCCTACCGCAAAAACTGCTATGCCAGAAGATGAACATACCCTGTGAACACCGCTATTTAGGATTCCGCACCGGAAATGATGGTCTTGGCGGATAGAATGGACTATACCATATAAGCACATAAGTGATCTACAGTCTGCATAGAGATATGAAGGGGAGGAAGTCCGTGGTAATTGACAAACACTCATTTTTATTGTTCATTGCTGGATTCTTCGCAGAAATCCAGAATGCTTCTAACGCCTTCCTCGCCGAGGTTTCCTTCTCATGTGCCAAGATTTGGCATTTGATATTGAAATCGGCTCCACCATGCGAATCGTGGCTATGTTTGCCCAAAGGTGAAAACAATGTTTTACGCCTTTTATCTGCAAGATGTTCTTTTAAGCGAGTACTAAGTGTTCTGCCGGTTTCTCCGATGTAGATGGCATTGCAGCTAAGACATTCTAACTGATAAACCACTCCCATTTGTGCACAATCACCTATTTTGCCGTGCGGACAGACTACGCATCGATTAGTTATACAGTATCGATCGTAAAGTCTGTTTCGAACTAACTGCGTTTTGATATTGTCACCTGGGATGTCGACTAAAACAATATCATTTTGCAGTTGTGCACGTGAAATACATTTTCGAAATGCCGCACTGATGTTATCGGAAATAAATGGAAGGCACAGTGGGAGCTTATTATCGCGGATTTTGTTACTATTCGCCTGGTGTTGATCATGTGGCGAAGAATGGTAACCGTTGCTGCAAGCAATCTTGGAGGCCAGATCTCGCGACTCGCATCGTTCTCTTTCTCCGGAGCACATCTGCATAGCCGTTTCAAACATATTCTTGATCACCGCTCTTTTCATAGATGCAGGATGCGCTGATTTAACATTCAAAAGGATGTTCTTCGAGCTTTCTTTGCGGTACCATTTCATGCTAACAATACCATTGGATAATCTTACTTGCGCGTTGAGGTAAGGCAGCCATCCGTCGTGTGGTGTCTCTCGTGTGAGCTTTATGTACTGCGACTGCTGGTTCAAAATTTCGAAACACTTGTCCATTTCGGACTGTGTTGATGTAAATATACAACAGTCATCGATATACCGGCAGTACATTAGCGGCATGCGGGCTAGCACTGGTTCTTCGATCTTACTCATAAAACAAATGGCGAGAACCGGCGCCAACCTCTGACCCATAGCTAATCCGCGTATCTGGGCATAGTAAGTCCCAGACCATCTAAAGATGTTGCACTTCAAACATTCGCTTATAAGGGTCATAGTCCGCCTTTTGCCAAGCCCAAAAGTATTGATGGTGGTTGCATGTTTATCCAACAATTCCGATAGCGCTTGCAAGGCTTGTTCATTCTGCACATTAGCGTAGAGCGAAGTCACATCGAATGACTCGACTACAGTGCTCGGATCAAACTGAGCGCTTCGGACTTTTTCGATAAATTCACGAGAGTTGGATAAATGTGCTGGAACTTTGGGAAGCAACTGGCTCACTATCTTGTTCAAGAACCACGAAATTCGATCGGTGGGACCGCCAACACAACTAATAATAGGTCTAATTTTGTAAGTATCCTCTGACATTGAGCTCATGTCCCGCAAAGAAAGCTTGTGCGTCTTAATCAGGCTGTAAAACACCGGACAACTTGGACATCTGAGTTTCAACCTCTTTATGAATCTGTCGTCAAGTCCGGCAGATTTTGCTATCACGGTCCAAGCGTCATTCAGTTTTCTACACTGAGATCGGAAGTCTTTCGCAGAAACTACTCTGTACGTTGTGGTGTCCGCTAGATGAGCTGTTGTTACTCGACGATCCAGTTCTTGAGGCATTACTACGAATTCGCCTCCCTTATCGCTTACAGATAGTCGCACCGTGCCGTTCGAGATTAGCTCACGTATCTCTTTAAAACCTTGCCACTGTTTGGGTGTAAGGTTATTCTGATGTTGATGTTTTACTCTATTCAAAACTTCGAAAACACCAGAGCATAAGAGATGGAACTTCATATCTATCTCGGGGACGGGTGATGGTTCTTTGTAAAACGATTGAGGGAAGGGAATGGTCGGTAGTAAGCTGTTATTATCGCGAGCTGCATCTGTTGGACTGCCGTATTTGGCTTTCAGTCTAAGAGTGTCTCTGAGCTTGTGCAAACTTCCCACTATCTTGCGGCAAGTCATAGCGTTGATATTCTGTGCAGGGGAGAACGAAGGACCAAGGCTTAGAAGCTCGTGATGTTAGAAGATAGTTGAGTGCTGCCAATTATCGTGACTCTAGTTGTTACTTCATTCTCAGATGCAAGTCCATTGGAGCGGTAGCAGGGTTTGCTACTTCTGTCACATGAACAATTTCTGCAGAGTTCAGTCAAAAGTCGGTCGTACTTTGCGCGGAGTTTGGATTTGATTCTAGACCGCATCGAATCACAGATTAGCTTTGACCCATCCTCAATCCTCCTCCAACGTTCACCAGGCATGAGACGTTTACAAGCTTGTTCTTTTGTGCTACATTTCAACAAGGTACTATACAATGATCTCTGTTTTTCTTTGATGATAATCTTCAGGATAGATTGATAAATCTTCACAATCCTCGGATCATTTTCGCTGAGATCGCAGGTATATCCTAATTTCTTATCCTTGATGAAATTAGGCAGCACATTCGTTTTCTGGCAACGTCGGAGGAATATTAAGGATTGGCGAGTAGCTATCGCTTTTTGTCGTAGCGACAGCGTTTCACGTGTTAAGCGAAACATATTCGGCGGTAAGTCTTCTAATAATTTAACAGTTTCGTTTTCTTTAAACCTGGGCATAATTCGTAGGGTATGTTACAGCGTATGTTCATCTTCTGGCATAGCAGTTTTTGCGGTAGGAATGTTGAACGAAGGTTGAGAACTAGCAGGAATGGAGATGGTACTTGATGGCCTCGTTTCTCGGGTAACACTTTGAGCCATTTTCAGGCCTCTGAGGAAGACGAAAGGCGTCGAAACGTTAGGCCGTGATTGGAAATAAAAGAACACCTAACAAACCTGTTTGGCACAGAAGTACTTCTACTATACGAATTATGCCCAGGTTTAAAGAAAGCGAAACTTTTAAATTATTAGAAGTCTTGGTTCTCTTCTTTGTTTTTTTTTTAAACTTTCTCCCAAACAACAGATTCTAATAAACAGTAGAGTAAGTAAATAAGTAGAGTCCTCTTCATATTTTACACTCATATATCCAGAGGAAATTTTGTTGAACGAATTTCAGCCGAAGAAGGAATCCATGGAATCCACAAGATCCTTTCCTTCCCAATCCACTCCTCTTTGTGCAGCGGCTGTTTCCTAACTTGGAGGGCGCGATTACACGGTACACGATTGCTATGCATATATCGTCTGTCCCCCACAATCCTCATAAGGTACATTCGAGTAGATTTGCCGCTTAATATAGTATGCTTGCACAGAAGGTGAAATGGGGTGATATTTGCGCGTGAAGAAATAGTTTAAGTTGTGACGCCGGCCATTGCAAGCACACTAATTAAGCGGGGAATCTACTCGACTGTACCATCAACTAGCTGTCTTTCGATTGTTTCAACATTTCAACTTCTAATAAGCGCCTTAGATTTGCTGGAGTTAAAGGCAGCGTTCCGGCAGAGCAATGGATACGGGGATCTTACAACGTTGCAATGGTACTCTAAGTAACCTAACAGTGAAGTCTGAAGCCAAAAAGTGCGTCTGGAAAGCTGAACGCTCCAGAAATCTCGAACTTCTTATTCCGTACCCAGCCCACCGACACGCGTTTTACGGCGAATGCGGACATGAAAAGCTTAGGAAAAGCTTTTTTGCCATCTTCTGCGTTGAGAAGCCCAGATATGGTTTAGCATGGCAAGAAGGCTCCGAAGCGGTGGAAAAGTGGAGAGCGAAGTTTTGCTGGAGATGCTTTTAAGATGTTAAAACGATCGAAAGGCAGCCACATAGATGATAGCTATGGAAACATTTCTGGGGGACAAACCATATCATTCATTCCCTGACTAACAAGCGAACGATACTCGGTGTCCGTGGCCTTTCAAGATGAGAGTTACACTCGCCTTGGAACGCTGAATCCAAACCTAACTTCCGTTTTGCTGTTTCTGAAAGATGTTATGAAGGGTTTGCGCGGCAACTTTGGCTGCCCGAGAAAAATGTGATTGGAACGTCACTATTACCAGGGCTCTGTGGTGCAGTGGTCAGTGCGACAGGCTCACTGGTTGATGCAGGTATAGGTTCGAGTTTTTTGTGTTTTCCATTTTGCATTGCATCAACTAAGCTTCTTTCTGAAAGTTAGGCAACCGCGAGATAAATGCACCCCTTAAGGGCCGGGCATACTTCACGCGATTTCAGTCGCGACGCGACTTGGCAATTCTCCAGAAGTCTTCGGATCCAACATTAGCAAACTGCACATGCATAGTGTGTATAACTTACGTAAACTGATGAAATGCCCTATCTTCTGTACATTTATAATGTGCTTACAAAGAGTTATGGACACTTAAAATATTGCCAAATGCGTCGCGATTGAAATCGCTTGAAGTATGCCCGGCCCTTTACTTCAAAAAATGTGGAACATTGGGAAAAAATTGATTATGATTGCGTTAAAATATATCAGTTGATCACAAGACGAGTAAACTTACTCGAACAAAACAAACAAGCTTTAACAAATATCATGTAGTAAGGTTCTTTTTGAATGTTGGGCATCCTCGAGGTGAAGGCATGCTCTTACTCTCTGAAAATCCAACGAGGAGTCATTTTTTATGAGTGTTTCCTATATTCATTCTCTTATTGATAGGGTAAACGATAAAAATGGGACACCTAGAGGATAGTTGTAGATTTCTCAAGAAAGAAAAGTGATTAACCTTTTAAAATTTGATAGTCATTAGGATATATTGTTCTCTTTTAAACAATACCTATATAAGGTCTTTACATGTATGATAATTTTTATACTGGCTGAAATGCAAAGTTAATCACTTTGACAAATCAAAACTTCGAGCAGTATCTGTGCAGTGAATGTGAGACCACCCATAGTACCACTGCTGCAATGGGTGAAGGTACAGTCACCAAACCCACAAGGGCTTGCTAGCCTCAACGAAGCCAGGGGATAAGGTCATTAGCATTTTTTTCGAAAGCGAGGATATGTGTTCACTGCCTTGTAAGTAAACGCATGTTTTTTGGTTACCATCTGAAGAGCTCTTTACGCTCTATCCATCCATAAGCAGTTTACCTTAAATTTTCTATCCTTGGAAATTCTAAATTGAAAATTTTTTGGTTTTTGTTGCACCAAAAAATCGCGATTTTCCAAGTTTTTTGTACTTTTTATCTGGAAATAAAAAGAAATCCTATATATTTAAAAGCCCATTCGAAAGAGCATGAAAAGCTCTTTCGAATGATATGTCACTTGATTCATGACTGCAAGGTATAACAGCGCAAGAATGAGAGATGTTCAAAAAATCCAGTTCGAGTTCATCACGGCGCCCCGCGCAAGGCTGTGGGAGAGGAGCGATAATGTGTTACTAGAATAATAGGCGAAGCTCGCTTATGTAAGCGACGTTCAAGTTGTAACCTGCTTGCTGTTGATCGAAACAAAAGATCTCAAAATGTAATAAAAATCAAGCTGTCTCATTTTTTACCGCCCACCCTGATAGAAGGCATCTATAAAAATGAAAATGAATGGAAAGTGAACGTATGTTAAACACAGTTTGGCTTTGGCCATACTTTGCCCGTGTTGCCGATGTTACCAATGTTACCGGTGTTGCCGATGTTTCCAGTGTTACTCGTGTTACCATTTTTATTGCTGTTGATTCTCGAAATGATCGCCAGTACAGTTTTATTCTTGAACGCAGTCTCGCTGAGTTGAGTATACAGGATCTGAGGCGATCATACTGCAATAATAATACCATGCTAGAAACCTGCTTTAAAAAGTTCTTTTTTCTTTTTTCTTTCAGTTTTTTCTAAGTTTCAGTTTCAAAAGTTTTTTTTCAAAGATGGGAATGTGCTCCCTTCTCACATACGGCCGCGAAAATGATGACACGTCCGAGGACAAGGTTTCCTAAAGTTCGATCAAGGCGTCCAAAACGTTAGCCAGTACGTTAGAGCTCATTGTGCTACAAATCAAACAATATGATTATATTTGCGTCATAAAAACTTTTGAAGCAAGTTTCTAGCATGATATTATTATTGCAGTATGATCGCCTCAGGTCCTGTATACTCACCACTCAGTGAGATGCGTTCAAGAATGAAACTGTACTGGCGATCATTTCGAGAACCAACAGCAATAAAGGTGGTAACACGAGTAACACTGGAAACATCGGCAACACTGGTAACACTGGTAACATCGGCAACACGGGCAAAGTATGGCCAAAGCCTTATGGAAATCTATGACAATGTGGTTGGAACATAGGATTTTATTTATTTACTCAATATGCCCTTGGCGTTATAAAAAAGAACGAAAACACGCAGTCACTTATACTTTAATCACGAAGTTCAACATATAGTTTGGATTGGATCGAAGCCCTTTGGACTGGATTAGTTAAAATTTGATGAAGGCCCAATCTCACCAAACAGTGTACCAAGGAGAGTGCGGTGACTCTAAATGAATAGAAGCAAGGGTTGTAGTGAATGGATATCTCATAGTTGCTCGCAATGAGCGCACCGCATAAAGAACAAGTCGTTGCCGTCGGATTCCTTGCGGATCAAAAAGTACAAGTCATGCTCAGATTTCGGGATTTTTGCGAGATACGAGCATTTCTAATCCCATAAAATTTTGAACTGGAATAGAACTGCATAAAAGTTTTGAAACCTCGGGTTTGAAAGGCCCCTATTAAGCAACATGAATGAGCTACACACTCTACATTAGATTAGCTGCAGGTTCAGACAGGTCAAGCAGGAGGAGTGCGATTGGTAAGACGTGTTGAGTGGAGGTGGAACCGGTAAAACGTCCAGCGCGTGCAGGATGAGGGCCCTGCATGCTTTGGTTTGGAGCATTTTTGAAATCGAAGTCTGACTGGCGAAATTTTAAAAAGTTCCCATTTGACGTCAGAATCAATAGGGAATAGGACCCTTATTCAATCAAAATAACAATAAAAAGGGAACAAAGCCTATTCTGAGTTATCTAATGTACAAAAAAGCAAAAAAACATTTTGAATTTATTACAGGCTCTATTATTGAATATGGTACCATTTTAGAGCTCACTATGTTGAAAAACCTCCTAGGTCAATCAAATCTGTAGCCTCATCAACTTGGAGATGTATTATTCGCCACAAAATTTAAAGGACGTTGCATGTGATTGGAGCGCGATATCTATCAGTGCGAAGGCTTATGCTAATTTTGGCTCAAAAAAAGGAGAGGCAATAGTTTGATTCGCTTTCTTCACTGTATGATAGATATTCGAGCTTTCTAATTGATCAACTGAAAAAGGTCCAAAACTTATGTGAACTCTCTGATATTTATGCTCCGAAGCAACCCAGCTGGTTTGGTATGTGTTCGAAACCAACAAATTTGGAAACGGGTAGGACATAGAAATTTTTTTTCATATAATGTTGTTTCGAGTAATATTGCATACACGAAGCCCAAATCGGTGCCCAGTTTGTGCGATGTAAAGAAGCATCTGCTTGTTCGAGTCTTGCGTTTGAAATTCGAGCGCTTGCGAAAGAAGGCGTTCACCTCGCAAAACCTGAATGCTTACCTCTTTTTGGAGTCCCTCTCAAGACCTTACAAAAACGATATCCCATTACTTTTACCCCAAAAATAAAGTCCAGCTTGACCCCAGATTATCTATGCCGAGTCCTGTGCAGGATCTCCTCACGCGCCACTTTGAGTGTAGTACTCTTGATGTAGAGGAAACCCCACTCAATGGGACTCGGTCAGTGGCCTAATAAACAGGTTCTCTAGCTAAATCTTCAAAAATTGATCTAACATAAATTTGCCGAGCCACTATCTCTATGGCTTGTTTATTTTGTTTGAGTAAATTTACTTCAAGTGTGATCAGTGAATACATTTCAGGGCAAGTGTAATCGTTTGTCCTAATATAAAGGAAAAACAATTTTATGTTTGTTTGTCTCCGTTTTTTCCTAATTTTCCACATTTTTTGAAGGAGGTGCATTTATTTCGAGGATGTCTAACTTCCAAAAAGAAGTTCGATGCGATGCAAATTGAAAGACACAAAAGAATTCGAATCCACACCTACATCAACTAGTAAGGCTATCGCACTCACTACTACACCACAGCGCACTGTAGTACTCTGCCCCAGTCGCAATCAGGCCGAATCGTTGGCTGGATTTGCGCGCACGCAGCGTCACTACTTTGCGCTGCATACGCGCACTGTAGGAGAGAGTGAAGAGACCGAAGAAAGATCAGGCAAGCAGGTCTAGGCGTGACGCCAAACCTTGCGACGCGGACTCCCGCCATGCCAAATTTGGCCTCATTGGGATTGGGGCAAACTGTAGTGGCGTTCTGATCGTTTCTCTTGGACAGCCAAAATTGGCGCAAAAATCCTTCGTAACTTCTTTCAGAGAAACGATTAGCAGAATAGAAAGTCAGGTTCGAACAGCGTTCCAAGGCGAGTGTACGAGTGTAATAGTGTACATCTCATCTCGAAATCCCGGATGCCGATTATCATATCCTTGTAAGGGACATAAGCACGCTTTGCGTACGTCTGGCCTCACAAGTTTTTTGCGTTTAAGCGAGTTTTGGTGATTTACAAGCGGGAGCTTGCGAGAGAAACATGTTCAAACTCGCTTGATCTAACGGTCTCGAACATGTTTTCTCATGGATTTCTGATTGCGAAACGAACTTAAATGGAGTTGCGATTATTTTTCTATGAATAAACTGCGCTACTGCGGAGGGTCGAAATAATCGATAAAAAAATTTTCTTTCCTTTTCAAATGCTGGATATGATTTATATAGGTATAATATAGCAGTATTCCTCTTGAGATTCTTTTCAGTAGCTTCAAACGGTAACCTAAAACAAGTTTGGTGATTTTAACTACACAAAAGTACGCAAATTTTCTACGAAAAAGTTCATAACTTTCTTCAGAAGATCGTTTCGCAGATATCGAGCACAATTTAGAACCAGCATTTCGAGGTGCATCTCACAGTTTACATGGCATTCAAAAAGGCCACGGTGACTGGGTATCCTTTCCTTGTTAGCCAGACGTAAAGCGTGCTCGTGTCTCTTCGTCAAAGAATGAATTATATCTTCTATGTTGAAGTTCTTGATTACCATGGCGATTGCAGAATGAAAAACTCAAGGACTGCGCTTCCAAAAAGGCCAAGCAACTTTAGAGAAAAGAAATTTACTCCGTTTCGAAGAAATCTGTAAATAGTCTAACAAGTCTAATAGATTTTTTGCTCAATGTAGTGAAAGTGTTGATAGTTTGCGGAAAAATTGCACGTGAACAAATACCACGCCTGTAATGTCGGAATCTTGCACGCACAAGTGATCAGCATTACAGGAATGCTAATTTGTTCACGCACAAATATGCAAACTCTCGGCATCGCAGGCACACTATATTAGGCGAGAAATTACTAGGCTTCATGCATGTCTGTATCTATAGTAGTGTAGAGCATGTTGATTTGATAGAAGTGCTAACTGGTGAGGCACAACCCACATTGCATTGTTTAAGCGGTATTCGATAAACATAGAGAGTTATTTGGATTTTTGAATATAGAAAATGAATGGTGTGAACAACAAGAAAATTTGTTGCCCTCATTAACCTGAATAAGGAAGGGCACGTGCACCTCCAAGTGACAAAATTGAGAGCTGATCGATGTAACGACAGTTTAGATCAAACAACTCTGCAAAATCGGATATTTTGCAATAACTCCTCAGCAGCTTTGTGCACTACTTTCTAAATGTAGATGACACCTCAATGTCCCTTGTGTCAGCGTCAGTCGCTCGCTTTTTACGCTTGCCAAAATTTAGGTTATTGTTCAAATATTTCAATAGTGCATTATGTTGTTGCAGGTAAGACATGACATATACACTTCAAACAAAACTGTGCTTGACTGTTGAGGAATACCAGCTTGTATTATTATCAGACAAACTACTCGGAATCCGAGAAAACTTTCGGCTGTCTCCTCAAATTCACCACACCCGAAAATATATTTTACCAGGCTAATTTCGCTTGAAAAGTTGAGAAGATATGTTACACCCAACCAAAAATGAAATAGACTTTTGCACAATAATGAGCCATGAGCAGGGCCCGGCGGGCGTGGCGCTTTCACAAGCTGGATATCGTTTTTGGCCCGAAAAAGCAAAGGGGAAGTCGTTTTTTGGGGTCCGGGGCGGAGCCCCGGAAAAAAATTGGTCATGCTCGCTACTTATCTTAACATGTTATGTCCCTCAACAGGCGAACACTGGAGTTCGCGCGCGTGGAACCGCGCCGTCGCTAACTGCCGCACGCGCGACGTCGCTCAAACAATGCTGTTTGTAACGCATAAATGACGAGTTCTCAATGTATGCGTAACGATATGGCACCAAAATTTGTAAGCGAACGGAGAGAGGCTAATGGAAACAAAGTATGAAAAATCATGAAAAACTTATGTGAACGGAACGAGTAATAAGCATTTTTTCCGAAAATTTTGTAAAATTGGTAAATGAAGATGCGCATTCAATTGACTCGTTTGCAACGCGCAGATGACGATATGCTACGAAACTTGGTACATACGTGGACACAAGCCTGTAAGAGATTAGTTAGGAGTTTCATTGAAAAATTATGTGACTGAAGGTTGTAGCAAGGTTTTTTCTGAAAATTTCCCACTATCAAGAAAATGGAAAAATGGCTCGTTTGCAACGCAGAGGTGACGAAATTGCGCGGGATTTGGTGTGTATATGCGCAGTAGGACTAAGTAACAAAGTATGAAAAATTATGAGAAACTTATGTGAATTTAAAAAATGGTAAGTGTTTTTCGAAATTAGGTGGCTCCCGCGCCACCTGGGAGCCACCTGGGGTGGCTCCCTGCTTTCCTTCACATAATTTCCCGGATTTCTTTACATAAATGTGGCGTAGGTCGAGAGTATTACTACATGTTCAAATCCGCTTCCAAAACCACCAAGGCACCGCTTCGATACAGCCCCAAATAGGGTTCACAGCGTTATGGTCGGCCTCGGAAAGCGTGCTCCAATCGCAATCGGTGCACCTTGCACAGACGACGCGGAAACTTTGAGAAGTTGACTTTTTGCTAGATTACTGATCGCTGATTGAAGCAATCTTCTCAGTCTTCAACCGATTGCTTCTTCGATAAGCCCTACAAGGGCTCAGAAGGCTCAGCGATCATATTTGATCGTAATGTTCTATGCAAAAAATTGTTTTTGTAATCGTATTTTTTCAGTTTTCGCAATATGGTCAAGTTTTCCGTACTTTCGCTCTTTTGGGTCGTTAGTAATAAGTCGTTAGTAAGTGTAATTTTTGACCATCCTCTCAAACGATGACCCGGGCTGGACCAGGAAAGCCAGGTAGTACTACTATAATAAGCGCTGAGGCCGCCCATCTTATTATTTGTGTATATCTGTTTGTCAGGGACTTACGGGGGCCAAAAATAGGATCAAAGGAGAAGTCGTGAGAAATTTTGGCTTCAAAGGGGATATCGTTTTCAAAATTCTGAAATGCCACCTCCTGCCGGGCCCTGGCCATGAGCAGGGCCCGGCAAAGATCGTCTGGAAGCAGGCTGGAATTTGTTTTTGGGACGCATAGCAAAGGTGATATCGTTTTTACGGGGACCGAGGCGGAGCAAGCAAAAATAGTGTACATGCATTAACTATGAGTTTTTAGGGGAAATTGCACATACAGTGTGCAAGACAATTCAACACACTTCCAAAAGCGATCACTGGGTCAAGCACAAAGCTTTGAAGATAGGTTATTACATGATGGACGTGCTCATCGTGTCCTACGAAAAGCGCGCGCGAAGCAAAGCCAAAATTGACAAACTGCTTGTTTGCAGTTAGAGACAGCACATGACACCAAATTTCTGTAGGCATAGAATATTACTTACTGAATGAATGTGAAGAGTCTTGAAAACGTGACGTAAGACCTTTCCAAAATTAGTCCGTTTCCAGACGGCCATCACACCATCTGAGACCGTTTGGAGCATATATTTTTGTAAGCTTACGTAAGTCTTGAATTTTTCTATCATGAACGGATTCGGTCAAAATATCCCTGAGTATAAGGACGTTCCCTATCCCTGAGTATAGGGACGTTCCCTATCCCTGAGTATAAGGACGTTTGTGTTTCTTTCGAATGTGATATATAATATGCGTCAATATCATGCTAGTCGTGCACTTCCAAGTTGGATTTTCAAGCATATTATGCACTAGATGGCTTACCCGGCTCCGCCCGGCCCTGTCATTATTTTATTCTAATCAGCATGCTCGATTACCCCCCTGTACCAACTCCCAGCCCCGTAGCTCAAATTTTGCAAAAAATCGATAAAATCGATATCGATCGATGACGAAAAGTAGCCTATGACACCCGCCGGGGCCCGAAGTGTATGTGTGCCAAGTTTGGTTCGGATCGATTCAGAAATGGAATTTTCTATTCCGAACATACGTACACACAGACATACATACAGACAGACATACAGACAAACAGACATTCAGCTTTACATATAAGATTAAAATCTCAATGACTTTACATTTTCAACCTTTCATAACTTCTTCCAAATAACCGCATCGCAGATATGAAAGGTAGATTTGGAATCAGCTTATCAATGCGCATCTGATGACTTGCGGTTCATTCCAGTTCGCCACCTTAAGTTGGGACCGTTCTTAGGCCTTATGGAAGACCAAGCAATGAACAGCTATTGTTGCTGGCACAAAAAGCACGTCAATCTCAAAAGACTGTCCTACAATATGGTAAACAGAATAACCCCTGTGCTTTCAAAAATTTCTGAACTTTTCTATTGAAAACGAATGTAGATTCGCGGTCACAGCTTCCATCGAGTCCATTCCATCTTTTGACAACATGCACTAAGAAAAATTCATAAAATTGCTGACTTTTCACTTTACCTGCCACAAGCCTGAACATACGTGCTCTAGTAAAATTGTCGAATTTTGATAAACTGAAAAAGTGTTGCATGTCTAATTTGATCTTCTTGTCATTATCCTGAAAACAAGATTCTAATCATACATGGTTTTTCTGAATGCAAGAGAAGTGGTGGCTAGGATAGAGAACGTAAATTTGTACGACATCGAAATTTTCCAGTTTAGGCAAAAATTCTGGCAGTGAGCAATCTCTGGACTCTTTCTACAATGCCGATAAGGGCTTTCCTAGAGGGAAACTATAGTGGAGTACAGTATTCTAGTAGGGAACGAACATAGATAATAAAAAGGTTTTTACATTCAGTAGTTTTGAACCCACGCAGAAAGTAACTGCGTCTGGTGTGAGCAGCATCAGCAATATCTCGCATGCAATTCTCAAATTTTAGGTTGTCAGAATATGTTACACCAAGGTCCTTTACCCTGCTGATGTTCGTACCTCATGTCTTCCGATACGAAAATAGCACGAGGGATGCGCAGATCCTACAGTCATGACGAAGGTTTTTTTCCGCGAAGATATCTAGCTCCCATTTGTTAGACCTTACGCATCTAAAGCGCGCTGCATCAGATAGGATTCATGACAGCAGAAGAGCTTTGTAGCATATATAGAACAGTGTAATTACGCCCTGGGAAAGGCGTGACGGCAGATCGTTGTTGTGAAGCAAAAACATCAGAGGCCCCAAGCAAGTTCTCTGCATCACACAGCTTATCATGACTTATAATAAGCGGCTTAATCTGAAGTTGTGTGGAGTTTGTCCGTTACGAAATTACAGTGAGGAATGATTTACGATACTAAACATCATGTGAGGTTAAGATAGCGAGTATGGTTCATTTTTAACTACGGCTCACTTTGCAATAACCCGAACAATGATTTGAGAGACAAGCTCTCAGAAAGTGAGTTTACCACGGTTCACGATGCCAGTGCGAACCTCTGCGAAGCAGAGGTGAAGCACTGGTCATTATAATAAGCGGCTTAATCTGAAGTTGTGTGGAGTTTGTCCGTTACGAAATTACAGTGAGGAATGATTTACGATACTAAACATCATGTGAGGTTAAGAGCACTGGTTGTTAAATAAACTGAAGGAGATTCATTGACCCGCACCCTTTGCATGCGGTCAAGTAAAAAGGCTTCAAAACGCAACAAGCAGCCTATCATGACTTATAATAAAGCGCGTGCCTGTCTGTCTGTGTGTGTGTTTATGTCTGTCTGTCACGAAATTCATAGAGCGTTTTGTAGGCAAGGTCTTGAGCTGAAATTTTGGTCATAGCACCCTACCAGCATGTAGGTAAAAAGTGCAAAAGCACAAGCTGATCCGATATTTGGGACCTTTGAAAACTGCGCGTCAAACGGGCCCACGCAGCTTTTGGCACGCAAAACTGGGTCTCTTATTCGATTTTTTGCAAAGTTATGATTTGCCTGACATGTACATCTGCGCCTCATGAATTCTAACCCAAAAAGTGCTCAAAAACTTTGCTTTTCTGCGACAACAGCGCCAAGAAGTGGTGACCGCTTAGACAGTCGATTTGGCAAGGTTTTACCTTCAGACTTGGAGAGATTTTTGCACGGAAATTTAGCTTAAAGTGACTATTACCCTTATGACGACTACCGAGCCAAAACAAATCCAGTGATCTAATCAAATTCGCAAGTGTTCCTTTGCGACAAGTTTTTTTCTCTCAAAATTACCGACCTTACGTGGAGATGCTTTAAGAATGAACAGTTGTTTACTATTCATTTGTGATATTCAGCATCGCATGGTGGGTTTCAAAGTCATCAGTATGCGAACATGAGAAAGGCAAACGGATAGGAGAGCCAGTGCGAATCTCCGCGAAGCGGAGGTGACGCACTGGTAGTGCCATAAGACTCCAGTTTCATGAAAAAAGAAGAGGTAAGGGCAGGATGGTATCGTTGACATTAGTGCCACAGTGTGAACCTTCTAGGAGATCCATGCTTGTTTTGTGCACCAGATGGTTGCTTGTAGAAAATGTACAAATTTGTTTAGAAATTATTCTTTCGAAAACTATGCTCACTCATGATGTTAAACAGATCGGCCTATGGCTTGATACATACCTCGCTACTTAGATATGGACAAAACCAGCGAGCAGCGAAGGCAGCGCTGCTTCAGCTGACCAGCGCTGCAGTCGGCTGCTTCTTGCGTGCATGTTGAGTGCAAAAACCATTCAAAATAACTGCGTATCGTCATTTATTGTGCCAAAAAGAAGAGAATTAGCGTGTTTTGAGTTGGATCTGGAGTGGTATTCCATTTTTAAGAGAAGTTCTTCGTCCTCCGTCTTCCAAAATAGCATCATACGAGCAAACTTAAGAGAGCAGTTTGAGTGTACTTATTCCATTCTGATTTTTATCAGGGCAATGGCTGTCCCTGCAGTATGAGAGTGTTCCTCAGGCAATAACATGACCACTGAAGGCCATTGGAGGCCAAATTTTTATGACTATACCATCAGCTTCTCAAATTATTGCCAATCTCTCTAGCTAATTTCAATTACTTCATATTTCTTCAAGTTCATGAAGTATATCCCTCCAGTTGGTATAACTTCTGGCCACAGCCCTGGAAAATCGGCTCATCAAGTGCAGTGCGTCATAGGGTAGGAGCTTCTCACGGAGAAAAAATCCTTGAAACTGCAAAGCCAAATTGGAGCAATACTTAATGATGCTTCCTAAGAACATATGAAAGTCCGTCGGGGTATGTGGACCCTCTAAAGTCCTGGTCATACCAACAAGAAAATCACCGCGATGCGATTTGTGCAACCGGGCACCTGTCATACGCCCTATGCATGCCGGCGAATTATGAATCGCTTGTGCTATATAGCTGTCCGGCGCGACCTATCGCTGACCGTGTTTTCCTAGGCCATACCTATTCCAACTATATCGCCGCGATTTGGCCGAAATCTTGCTATATCGCGTCGCTAGTTTGAAATCAGCGATGCGGCGATATCGCTAGAATTGGATTTCTTTTCTGAAAATTTTGAAATAGTTTTTTCTCTTTCGACTTGGTTTTTTTTGCGAAAATGTTGAGATGTGAAGCATTTCCTAAATTGCACTTCTTTGGTGTTGTGATGCGCCTCCCTTCTATTTCGTGCCATCAGTCAAGATACTTAAACTTAGATACTTAGATGACTCGTCCTCACGTGACGTGCGGGCCCAGTACAGAAGTTGCCATTGATCCCTGTCCCTCGCTTCAGACATCCACGGTCTTCTTAGTCGTCGTCGGTGGCTGCGTCCACGAGTTCAAGGGGCGAAAGTCGTATCCAGCTGATTTCTCAGCTGGTCCATCCGTTCCACGAACACGTCTGCCCATCTCGTTGGGGTCTTGAGGACGTTTGGCTTCGCGGGGAATCCACTCAGATGTTCTTAGTGTACGTCTGTCGTCTGCTCTTCTCATTATGTGACGGGCCCATCGGTTTGACTTTCGCAACGTATTCCGCTGGGTCACGAAGACGGGACATTCTTCTCATATCCGTACTGCGAAGTCCGACTAGATGATGCTTTCGTCGGGTCATCTTCAAAAGACTGCGCTCGAGCGCTCTGTGCGTGGTCCGTAAAGCTTTCGACGTGACTGCATCGGCTCCAGTCTCAGCTACGTAACAGAGCGCCGGGAGAACGGTTGAGTGGAACAGGTGGGCACGAATCTCCGGGTGTCAGTTGGTCGGTGGCTTCCTTCAGAGGCCCGAAGGCGGCGCAGGCTGCTCTTCTTCCTGTTAAGTTCTTCCCTCAAGTCGTTCTTCATGTTCGTCGAACGTCCGCGATACACGTACGTCTCCAGGATGGGCGTGCCTTCCAATTCCATTTCTGCATCTTCGCAAAAGGCGTTCTTACTGAGTCTTCTTCCGATTTATTCGCAATCCGATCGGATTGCGATCGGCTTGCGAATCGGATCAGTCAAGATGAATACTTTTAAGTGTTAATAACTGCATAATTGAATATGCGTAGTATTCAGTAATCTGAATATCGCGATAGATTAGCAACGTATGAAACCGCAGTTACAAATTGAGAAATTTGGCTTTGCATCAGGTATCTCATGAGGAAAGTTGAATGATATATGCAAATGCGCGAGAAGCTAACACGAATTGTTGATGTTGAACGTATCCGTGTCACAAAAGACAAAGAAACCTGTAAATGCAAAGAGATCACGCTGATTACCTCTTTTGGATTCCAAAAGAAAACGTAGAAGAGTGCTGAGGTGTACATTTTTACCTTATGATCGCTAGACGGTTAGGTATGTCCAGAACCCGCCCAGCGATTTGAAAGTAGCGATTTCGTCGCTTTGATCATGAAATTCTTCGGCGACGGAATCGCGACGATGAAATCGCTGCACGTATGGCCAGGGCTCAAGGAAATGGACATAGGTTGCCGGTAACGGTTGTCGAGGTTGCCGAGGTTGTCGGCGTTGCCGGGGTCAGAGACAGCTTAGAGAGCGCGCGAAACGTGGAGGCTATCATGAGGTCCTACAACGAGCGGCAACCTTGGCAGCTTCATTAGCAACGCCGGCAACCTCGGCAACCCCAGCAACCTCGGCAACGCCGGCAATGTCAGCAACTGTTGCCGGCAACCTATGGTGGTTCCCTAAAAAGGAGGAGCATCCCAAGAACTTGGTATACCGTATCAATGGCGTTATCCAAATGATCAATCCTCGCATTTGTAAAACGTAGACAATCAATCTTCGACGTTATTGGATTTTTATGAACGGACTTGAAAAAATTGGTGAATTTCTCTGTTTTGTGCTTATCAGACACACAAGGTTGAGTCGTATATAGCGCCAATGTTTGGTACCCTCAAATATTGATTGAGGTGGTTGAAAGTTCGTATATTTCGGTTACCAGCCATTTTGCTTTCTTTTATGAGTCTGCAACAGTACAGTTCACGTTTGATTTTTTTTCTGAGAACCTTTGATATTTTTGAATTCCAATTCTGCTTCTTGCGCGGTATAGCCTGGAGACCTTTGCTTCAAGCTTGCGTATTGCTTTGGAATAAAAAAGCATACGGTCACGACTGGTTTTGCCAAAGGAACGAGATTGTTCAAGCATTGTTCATAGCAAATTTCAAAGCTACATTTGAAAAGCAAAGGCTACACGAAGCGGTTTGTAGTAATGAGTATCAAAATGTCGTTGCGCCATCCAGCAGGTCTCTGAACTGACGGTGGCACTTCCCACCACCAGGTTCGAAAGGTTTGCCGGCAATTTGCTCGTGAATGATCGCAGAGACACCTTCTCAAAATATGGACCTCCTAGCAATTTGTTCAAGCGAGATTACGTGTGATCAACGAGCCCATACTTCCAACTCAATAAAATTTAACCAAGTGGAAGATTTGCAAGATGATTCTTTCTGAATTCTGGCCTCAAATTTTACGGTCACGTCGAAGGCTCACACCAAGATGTGAAAAGAGCAAGTGGCAAAGCGGAAGAATTTACGAGAACTGTATAAAAAGAAACGGATCTTGTGCATTTGTATTTAGTACATAATGTACCCATGTCTCTTTCTTTACTTTTGGTTCTTCATTTTCACATAACTATAATAGTTTCCACTTTTAGTTGCAAATAAATGAATTTGTCGAAAAATCTTTCGCGCCCATCTCTCGCTACACAAACGCAATGCTGCAGAATAGCTTCAGCAGCTGGCCGCGGGGTGGTTCTGTTTTCGTGGGCGAAAACAGATGGCTGGATGGTTTGTGTGCTTTACATCTTGCTCACTGCAAACACATTCATTCATCTCTGCATTACTTTTCATGAAAATGAATGCGCTTAGACTTCGTGCACTAGTTTGTTGTCGTTCCAAAAATAAACTTCTTTCGAATCTGCGCAAATAATATCGACTTGCAGATCCCATGAGCTTGTATGGATTCGCCAAGTTCGAGTAAATCTCCAACACCAACTCGAGGACGTCACTTCACGAAAGCAAATCAGGATTCTGATTTGTGCGCCACGGTCGATATCCCGAAAATCCACCCAAGGTATACTCCATCACCATGTTTTTCGTTTTTTTCTTCAATTTTCGTTGCACATTCTTGTTATCTGTCTCCTTCGTTTCTATTCATTCGCGTCTAGTTTCCTTTGCAAATACTATTGAAGGGCTGTTGGGGCAAACGGAAGGAATTCGGAGTATTTTTCCGTAAAATGTCTGCAAGCTTGCATATAAAACCGAATCCGACATATAGATTAGAAACTTAGGCTGACGGCAGTGCTTCCAGGAAATTTGCTAACGCCGATCATGAAAATTGTTTTAGCGCATTTTTTCGCATATGCGAAAGTTTCATGTTGCGCGGTTGGATTAGGTAGCCAAAGGAACAAAGTCGTGGATATCCTTGTTCGAAAACAATGTCCTATAAACGTGTATAGAAACTGTAAGGATTTCAACAGTAAGTTCCCGAAAAGGCAGCATCCCGGCAAAGTGATGGGGACCGGGTTACAGTGTTGCAAAGGCAGACCTCCCTCCCCCCCCCCCCCAAAAAAAACTAATCTATCAGTGAAGACTGGAGCAAAAAAAGCGCGTCGGGAAAGCCCAAAATGCTCCGAAGGTCCTCCTGACTCCGCCCACTTGCACATTATATGCACGAACGCGGACATGGAAAGCGAATAAAGCGCGTTTAGCTATTCAAGCGCTGCAAGGTCCAGATATGGCTTCCGCATGGCGAGAAGACTCCGGAAAGTTGAGAAACCTTAGAGCAAAATTTTGCCGTGACACTACCTGAAATGTCTGCTGCCGAACGAAGGAAGTTGGTCCACGGAAGCGGCACAGGCGCAAGCGTGGTTTTATGCTTATAAGACACACGAAGCACAAATGATTTGTCCGCGCGCTACGTTCGCGATTGTTTTGCTCGTTCTGCTACTGTCCCAACGCGGTTGTACATTATAATACTTTCGGAGTAGACCGATCAGATCTTTTCGGGCGATATGTTATTAGTCTGGTCCGATCGTTGTAAAAATCCGAAAGTCCAAGATGTTTTCGTATGCTTTTTGTGAGGAATCTGGCTTATTTACGATTTGCGAGGAATGTGTGCGGCAATATCTCAAATACCTCACTTTCCCCTTCCCCTTCTTCGAAATCTCAATAGCAAATATTGCGTACCGTTATCACGTTCTGGGATTCCATTTTTGGCAGATATCGTAACTTCAAGAGTAACTTGGTCGCTACTGACATACCGCTCAAGACCTTCTCTAGTGGAAAGACCTCTCTTCTCGCTGCAAATAGTGTCTTCGATCAGCTAGCAAGCTTTCATTTTTTCTTAAAATCGTATCTTTGGGTAATCGCGCTCGAAAAATCATGCATTTTCAGTCAAATCGACGATCTCAATAGCACAAAGCTTGGCGAAGGGACATTCGGTCACGTAATCAAATGTCGGTTCCGCCGTACACCTGACTCACCATGGGAGTAAGTCAATCATTTCATTTCTTGTTTGAACAGTTTCGCATATAAAGTTTCCCTTCATATTCTGTTCGATATTCTGCCTTAAGAAACATAGCCATAAAGTACGGCACGGATCCATCTCACCGGGAGAATCTCATTCGAGAAGCAAAAGTCATACTGACTCACGTGGATCACCCAAACTGCATAAGAATCTTCGGGTTCTACGATTGTCCAAAAAATGGTACGGGTGTTGCTATGGAGCTGATGGACTGCAATCTAGCTTTTTGTGGGTTACTCATATAGCTACCAGTTCTCTTCAAATGAAAATATTTTAGTGATCTCGAAGCAGTCTATCAAGTACGAGATTGATCACGCAGTTTCGTGGCTATATCAACTATCAGATGCAATGAATTATTTTCATAGTAGGAATCAAGTCCATAGAGATCTAAAATTACAGAAGTAAGTAGCTTTTCCACAGCATTCTCATATTTTTCTATATTTATCATTCGCCTTTGTCTATATCTTGGCTTTGATCACTTTTGCCTTCTTTTCTTGCACTTTCGAGTCTCCGCTTACAGCAAAGTTGACTTGCAATTCGCATCACTTACAAATGACTCGAGAAAAAGTGTCGCGCGGAAAACACTCAGTCAATGGCGGTAGTTTCCGTGGAGAAGAAGTATCACGATTGTTGAATTTGGATGGGAAATCTCCTGCGAAGCGTCAATTCTAAAAAGTTTATGACTAGTAAAAAAAGTTGTTGTATTAGGTGGCTGATATCTCAGCTTTAGATAGAAACATACTCTCGTTGAGCTTGTAGCTGTGTAAGAAGGGAAGGGGAGGGAGTCATGGGCAAAACTGCTGCTACGTGAAGGCCATTTGCGCATCTGCGGAAGTAACCCATTCATCACATTTTAAAGCAGAGCCTTTGTCTTTGTTTATCTTGTAGTCGGATACTAGTTATGTATACAGGGTGTCCGTAAAGTATGTATACACTGTTTGATCGTTAATATCTTTCCTCCCAACAAGTCTTTTGTCTTGCTTCAGGTACCGTTTTGTAGAGCTGGCTTCAACTTAGATTTACAGTATAGAGCGAATCATGTATCGCTTTTCATTACTGTTGGATTACGGTACGAACTTCCAGTATATGGAACCAATGTGAAATACACCACTTAACAAAATTTTTTTCAAAAAATCTGAAAAATCGTGTACTAGGGTTTTCGCGCATGCTGATTCCACCTAACAACTTGTGTTTTCGGCTTTTTTGACGGTGTAATTACATTTTTGACAAATGCTGGGAATTGAGTTACCACGATTTACCGCGGATAACTTAGGAAAGAAGCATCACAGTAAAATGGGAACTTCAAGTTCGAAATCAGCGGCTCCCATTACCGTAGTATAAGAGTTTTTGGCTTGTTTGGTCTTGTTCCGAGGCAGAATATAGCCTCCAATGGCCTAAAATCTTTGTCGAAGTTCGTACCGTAATCCTACAGTAATGAAGAGAGATAGATTATTCGCTCCTAACTGTAAATCTAAGTTTGACCTCGCTCTACAAAACACTACCTGAAGCAAGGCAAAATACTTGTTGGGAGGAAAGATATCAACGATCAAACAGTGTATACATACTTTACGGAACACCCTGTATAACCCTAAGCAACTTTATAATCTGCACGCAAGAGTCAGCAATGTGCTAGATTTGATTGACACGCTTACTTTACCCTTCTATCTTGATTTCCAAAAATATCTTAGTACTCCACCAGGGATCTAGATGACTACATTGCTTCTATAAGGTTTGTTGTTAAAGCATGGCAGATTTCTTCCTATTCTTATTGTTAAAGCATGGCAGATTTCTTCCTATTCTGAAATCATGAACTTAAAGAAGAAAAAATTAGTTCGTACAACTACCTTCATCATCCAGCAACGAAGATTTCGGTATCATTTTCGAAGGCATTTTATCCCGCTAAACCACTTGAAACACCCAGATGACTCGAAACTTGATAGCGAAGCATAGCTATTAGAAACTTTCCTGCAATGTTTACCTTACTCTCACGAGTACGAGGTGCGAAGTTTTTTTGTGATATCGACCAGCTCAAACGCGCCAAAAGATTTGGCGACCCAAGGACACCTCTACCTCGCTGCGCATTACCTAAGAGAATCGTGCAGTATAGCGATCGGTTGCAAGGCACAGCGAATCGGCTGAGCTGCTTGAGTCAAAAATAAAAAAGGTGCGCCTTGTACTCTTGAAATCAGGGTAGTTGCAAAAATTGTACGGTACACGTAATGAAAATCAAATATTGAGTGTTGTTTAAACTACAGATATAATGAAAGATCTGATTGGAAGAATGCTTTAAAGCTTCAATAGAAAAATCGCAGTGAGCATGGAAGCGAGCAGAGGGCAGTTGGGTACTGATTCAGACTATTGCGAAAGAGTCTTGTTATCCCGTTACAACTTTTTTCTGCCGGTGTCATGGTAAATGAGCTGCGAAGAACAAAGTTGTTTGTGTTCAAATATGAACTGAGACAAAAGATGTCACGGATGACCATCATGTATAATACCGCGGTCAGACTGCAGCGAGATGTTTTCCAAAAAGAGTTCTTCATTTACTAAATGAAACATCGAAAGCCTTACATGTTTCTCCTATTGCTTTTCTTTGATTTTAGAGCCTTGTTGATCCTTATACAGTTTATAACCTTCAAATTTCAGCCTTCTACTTTGCAATCGCTATCGTACCCTGAAAGTTTGCGATTTTGGCACCTACACTACTTTACATGACTCGATGACTCTGAACAGAGGCACACCAATTACAATGGCTCCTGAGATTATCCGTGGTTCTAAACAATACACTGCAAAATGTGACATATATAGTTTTGGTATAATTATGTGGCAGATTATTGCGAGACGGTTAGTTGGTTTATCTTAAGCATATTCAACTGCAGCAGTTTGGTCTGAAAGATGTTTTTTCCAGCGATTCCCCTTATCAGGCTTCTCAAGCATATGTAATCTACTGGAACATTGTATCGAGTAATTTGCGGCCACCGGAGCTTACGTGCAATCCCCTACTTTCACGATTTTACAAAAGGTTTGCGTTTACCTCATAGATGGTACAGCTTATCTTTCTGATTTGCTTTTCTCCTGATGTAGCTTTTGCTTACCCAAAATTCTTTTTAAGTGCTAGCTTAGTTGCATATGTTCAGAGTTTTCTAATATAATCACTCGGTCTGTTTGAGGAATTATCATAATCACGAGTGTGATCAATTTTGCTATGGTTTTAGCTTAGGAGAGGTTAGTAAATTTGCAACCAATCTCCGATGTTTTCATGTTACAAGCAATCATTTCGTCAAAGATGCTAAGAAGGGAATGGTCAGAAGCTAACCCACCCATACCAAACAAGCTGTATATCATCGGACTCGTTTTGAAACGCTGATCACAAATATATGTTTATTATCTGCCAAGCGACTGTATGAGAGGAGTTATGAGCGTTTGAATGTGTGATTTGTTATGTGTTTCGTGGCGCATATCCCGCGAAATAGATTTCAAAAGACTTATTTAGGTTTTTGGTGAATGTGCCTCTTCCTTGTAATTGAGATAACCACAGCCACTGTAATTCCGGCCATCAGACTGCCTTTCAAGAAAGTATATTTGTGAAAACTCGAAATTTCTCATATTTGAACGCTCATAACTCCTCCCATATACTCGCTTGGCAGATAATAAGAAACATATAATTTGAAATCAGCGTTTTAAAGGCAGCGTCCGGGCAAAATTGACCTACCTCAGATGCTGTCACATTTCGACAGGGTCCCCCTCAACTAAGACAAAACAGCAAGTCCGCCCCGAAAATGTGAATTCTGAAAGTCAGGTGGGCGGGTCAAGTGCCGCTCCCCTTCCTCCTTCCGCTCCCCTTACGCCTACGAAGACGAGCTTACATGTTTGACGCGCCCCTTTGACGTGTCGTTACACGCAGTGTTTCTACCTTTGACACATGTTTTCACGTGTCACTACACCAGATAAATTTCGGAACACTCGTCCGCGATTATTGAAATAGGGTTCCAGAAACGGGGGTTTTGGAGATTTCAAGCAATTCTCGGTTCGGATTTAGATTCAGGGGCATCGAAAAAGCAAGAAACGCTAGAAATATGTAAGTCGAGGTTTTGCCCGGACGCTGCCTTTAAGAGGAGTCCGATAATATACAGCTTGTTTGAAATTTCTCGAGTTCTGACCATTCCCCTGTAAGCATATAACTTTCTAAAAGGAAGCAACTAGGCGGCTTTGATATAACTCGAATTTTCAACCTGTATTACAACAGCAAGGCAATCATTACTCGCTACCTGTGAAAAATATGAACTAGTCGTGTAAGATTGGTTCAATGTATTCCATAGGTAGCGAGTTATACATTGCTGACGTGATCGGGGAGAAAACATTCTGTATTATTTCTAAAAAATGCTCACATAGTAGAGCACCTGTTACTGACGTACTGAGCTTGTAGTGTACGATCCACATATTTTGTACACTTTCCTTTTGTTAATGAGGTGATGTTTGTTTTTTATAGGTGCTGGGATGATGATCCAGAAGTACGCCCTACCAGTGAGCAAGTGATGCACTATTTGGCCATTCTAAAAATAGTTGGTTCTGTGTTCTGTACCGTAATCTGAAGATCATTTTTGGAACATATCCTCAGGCTTTTCCAAATGGTGACGATGCTCTTATTGATACTAGTACAAATGAACCCGCAATCACTCCTCAACCAAAATCGGTTGGTTTGTCAGTGCTAGTCAACTTATGCTGCTTTTTTGTTGCTATTTCATTTTCGAGTTTTTATGGAAGAAAATGAAGATATTCTAGGCTACTCCGTGCTATCCACGACATCGACGAGTTTGCTCAGATCAGTCAACCTTAATTCGTGTTGTGCGTCTTTTTTCCTTTTTTGTCAATAAAAAGGATTCTTGAAATTTAAGAATCAAAGCCCTGCATCTCCAGCAGAATTAGCTCCACCTGCAGGCGTCAGAAATATCCGGTCGAATTCGGCGTTCACGTATATACAGAACGCATCCAGTGAGGTTCTATACCCTCCTCGATTCGATACACCTCCTAGTGACATGCCGGCAAATGTACTTGATTACATTGATCATTCATTCAAGGTTTGCTTGTTTGTCAAAATATTTTTAATTTCCCAATTCATCATTTGCAGCCTCCCGACCCAGTTATTGGTGATGAAGCGTCAGAACAAATATACAATGAGCATATCGCTGCATGTCACGAGCTTTATGATCATGATCTGAGTCTGCAACGAGCTCTTGCAGATAAGTGAGTTCTATCGAGCCTTCGATTTTATAGCTATTATTTTCATTGCATTGATTGTTTCTGCGAGTTTTTTCCTGTTTTCTAACCTATTAACAATCAATAGAACATTAGGTTCAGCTATCGCCCTTTTCCAGCGCTTCGTTTAGAGAAATGCACCTTCAGCGTTCTTTCCCAACTTTCAAAATTTGAAAAAGTAGACAGATTTAAACGTCCATTTCTTTGGACTTTGAACAACTTTCCGGACTTCTTAATATTCAAAGAGATGCTTTGATTTGGCTAAGGTATATAGCGAGCGCATAGCGCCCTCAAATTCTGTCGAACCTGATGATTTGCGGCTAAAATTTGTCTCTGGGTGATTTGTGTTGAGTAACAACTTTGTATTGGGTGGGGGGACTATATGTCGCCTAAAAGGGGCGGGCCCCGCAGTCACTTGCGTCAAATACGTACACCTTGCACATGCACGGAAAGTGGATTCGGATTTCGATAGAGTTTGTATTTTTATCACTGTTTTCAGGCATAACGCCATAGTAAATCTGGCTCATATGGAAGCTTATCGGAATCTGTTGGAGAGAAAGGTGTGTTCATGTCGATTAATATGATTTTAATCATCTGCTTGTTGATTCCAGAGGCAACTTGAACAACTCAGGGATGACGTTCTCAAAAAGATTCAGCAACAATCTTGAGCAGCGAATAGATGACTGTTACAAATCGACTTGCCTCTTGTCTGCTCATTTGCATGTATAGTCTAAAATATGTATACTTAACCTACTACGTGTCTGCCAAATGTATTTATAGTGGGTAGTGTTGTTGATTCGATGATTCGAGTGCTAATGGTAAGGTACTAAGCTTTGTGTCACATTACGGATTGTATAATTTGACATGCAATAAACAATAGAGGGTATTAGCTTCTATTAAGGATGGGGGCCTTCCTAAATAATTTGATTGACAACGAGCCAATTTTTTCAATCTGTCTCTGTGGACGAGACGTTTCTGTGTACTTCTACGCCTGGCTGGTCGCGAAGTTTTTGAAATTTACTTAAATGGGTTAAAAAAAATGTGCAAGTGACTTGTTTCTTTTTGTGAGCGATTAAAATAATTTTGTGAATTTTTTAAAAATTCAAATCAGTCTTGCATTTCCGGGGCTCAAGATTTTAGGGGTGTTATGATTTTGAGATCTCAAAGATTTTGAGAATCACTCCAAGATTTTTTTTTTCGAAGATCATCTATGCTTGAAGTAGGGTATAGCGGGCGGGGCAGCTCCGCGTGCTTGTTGCAGTCTCCGCCCAATCTAAAACATTTTTAAAATTTCTTGAATTTTGAGTACATGCATACTTTTTTGTGTACATGCATACAATTCTGAAAGTGGGCAGAGCTTGCCACTGAAGGGGTGGAACATGCCTGACGATAGGTGGGACCGACGTTGAAGTCGCTTGAGGTTTCAAGCTCATCGTGACCTCTTCTATGCGCTTTGAGCACGGAAAAAGTTTTGTAGAAAACAACGGAGTGGGCGGAGTCTGCCAAAAAAGGGACGGGCCGAGTTTTTTCTCCTATTTAGGTTTGAAGGACGGGTTTGCATAGTAATTGTAGTTCGAAAACTTTGTACTTGATGTAGTACCCTGAAAGTTTAAACTGTCTGTCGGGACGCTGCTTATTAGCATCTCGATTCGCTATCCAGACAGAATTGAAATTGTGTTCTTTCAGTACACTTCTTACAAATTTGTATAGGTATTTTTGGCTTTGGAACAATAGAATTTTGGTGTTTCTACTTTTCATACTAGAAGAACCGTTCCTTTTTTCACGGACGCAGACATACTATGAGTGGCGAACATCGCTGCGTCGCGGTTCTGACATCCTTTATCTCGCGTTCGCGCTCTCTTTGTGACTCATTATCTCACCACGTGGGACGGGGAAGTGGCGGGGGGGGGGGGAGGACATTTCTGTATCGTATATACCCTATTTTCAGGTGTATAAGCCGCAGCCTTTTCACTCTAAAGGCGCACACGCCAAAAGACTGCTTACGATGGGGCGCGTTATGTGAGAGCTACAGTGAGTTCCGACCCGCTTTAGGCGGAAATTGAATTGGCGGGAGTCCGCCTTGCAACAGCTCGCGCCGTTTCGCAGCTACAGTATATCCTATCGTGCTGAGAACCCATGTCTACGTCTCTTCAGTTTCCTTAGTCTTTGCTTAGCAAAATGCCAGCGCTATGCGCTCGCGAAGCTTCCAGTGATGCGCGCGCTGCTCCACGTAGGATGTCTCGCCTAATCCGGGATGAAACCGACTGTATGTGCGAGAAAGCGACCGCTTCGCGAGGCACATGCGCAGCGGCACGCGTGGGTCTGCTCGCGTTTAGGGCAAAAAGGGTGCGGCTTATAGACCTGAAAATAGGGTAAATCTGAGAATTACAGAGTGGTTGACGATCTAATTACAAACTCATAATGACATCACGCCAAGTACATACATACCTAATGTGGAAGATTTGTGATGAGTAAAATTTAGCTCGCAAAAGATCCCAGTACTGTACGAGTACCCTCCAATTCTGAGATAAAGTTCCTGGATAAGCCGATAAGATTTTTTTTCGGAAACACGTGATTTCCTGTTTCGCAGTGTTCGTCTTTAATTCATCATTACATCGTATGTGTATTGTGTCCAGGCCATTGCAGAAATCATCAAGCAGATTGCGAACCAAATCGCCATGACAGAGAACAAGCTTTCGTTTGTTGATTGAGCCTTATTTTTAGCTTAACCCTCACTATTCCATACATAATTTATGAATGAATCAAATTGTTACTTTCGAAAACGGACTGACAGAAAATTTTTGTCACACTCTGACATTACAACTGCTTTCAGTCCAAGATAATTTCTGAAAGATTTCAAAAATTTCAAAAGTTTCCAGTGTTGATTTACTATAATCCCGAAAAAATTTATTTACAAAAGCTCGTGAATTTTTCGAATTTTTTCGACTTTTGTTTTTGGAACGGTAGAACTGCAAGTGCACGGTACTTACAGGGCTCCTAAATTGCAGAGTCGTTTGCACCAGCGGTCGCGCGACCGCGTCGCGCCCGGGCATCAATGGCGCCGCCTCGATCGATGGCGCCGGCGCCGGAAAAATGTCCGGGCATCAATGGCGCCGCCTCGATCGATGGCGCCGGCGCCGGCAAAATGTCCGGGCGCGACGCGGTCGCGCGACAGCTGGTGCAAACGACTCTGCAATTTAGGAGCCCTGTAGCAGTATGGGCGAGTTTTTTTTTCTGGTGGGTGGGGGGGGGGGGAGGCTAGAAATTTCCGAAAGCGTGACTAATGTTGAGCCTATAGATTTGAAGAATGATCTATGCCTTTTCCCTTTTTCTCTCCCATTTCAAATTTTTTTGGACCGCCACTGGTATAATGATGTGCAGGTGCACACACTGCCCTTGAAGTTGACCAACTATCACTAAAAAATCCGTTACCGCCATATCTAGAGTGCATTTGTGTGCTTGAAAAAATTCGAAAATAGTATAAATATAAAAGTATAGGCCATTCATTGCACGCAAAGAACAGACGCAACTACGTCCGACTAATGTTAAGATAGGTCGGGCATGAAAGACAGCAGATAGCAAGAGAAGTAAAAGAGCGCTCCATGCGGGAGACGCCGACATCGTCCGCAATGACGCCCTTTCTGTGCGTGCAGCGAGTGGCCTATGTATAGGTATATAAAATCAACGTTAATAAATATACTAACCAAAAATTCTATACCATTTTAGAATATTTTCATCTCAAGTGCTAAAAACGTTTTAAGGAAACCTCGAATTTTTCATTCAATTCATGACTAGGAGAAGCGAAACCGCACTGCACACATTGTCTAAACAAGCTTAATCGTGTACTTAGCAGGTTTATACTTGTCATTTATTTCGTCCAGGTTTATACACTCTTTGGAAACAGGGAAGAACAAACTCAAACATGTTAAGACAATGTCCGCAATGCGGTCACGCGTCTCTTAGTTATAGAATAGATAATAAGTGGTTCTGCACACCATGCGCGGTAACCGACGACAACTTCAAAAACTTCTCTGTATAAGCTTTTCTTGCGTAGCAAATTGTAAAAATGTCTTCTACTGACCAATACATATCCAATGAAACCAAAGGAGGCAAGAAAACAAAGAAAAAATGGAAAATGAGCAAGTTTTAGTTTTACGATTCGTCAAAAAGTGCGCATGGTGTGCAATACGCATATCAGGTTATCAGGTTAATTGACTAGATTATAGTTTCTGCAATTTCAGTCCTTTACAGACATCCTCTCCTGCTTGTTGGCGCCAACTCCCTGGTTATTTTCCCCAAGTGCACCGTAACGGCCAATCGCTCAATTTAGTTTTTGTACAAAGTGAATTCCAAGGTTGCTATCATCAATCGTCACAGTTCAATATGTCGCCAAACACTGCCAACAATCATGCGCTTTCTTAGTGTTCCATCAAACGTTACCTACTTCATCGACTCCAGACACGGTGAGATATTTTCTTTCTTTTTCAGATGATTCTGCTAATAATTTGGATTAAGTATTCATATATATCATGTTGTCGACATTACTGATTTTTCTTGACTGAGTTTTTTGTGCGAAATTTTTGACAATTTAAGCGCACAATGTGATGTAACGAGCCTCTGAATTCTAAATCTTTTTTCATCTTTGTAGAATTTGCTATGCATGCTTTTTCGAATATTAAGGTCTGATCGTGACTGCACATATCAGAGGTTAATTGCTCAGGGTTAGAATTCTCTAGAGTACTGTAGTGTTATATTAGGTCGTTCCGAAAGTAATGTCGCTTTTTTCGAATGAACGCCACATTTCATGGAATCAAGATTTTCAAGAGGTCTTAGGAGCATTCGATGCAGCATTTCATCCTCTTTCTAATGGTTGTAATTTCGTTGCATAATTTTCATCGAGCTTTCAAAAAATTAGCAAAATCTGCAACTCATGCTTTTTGCCATGGTCAAGTTCGGCAATTTTTTAAAATTTTAGTACCTATTCTCCGAAGAAGTACAAATGGCAGGTAGATAGAGCAAACCCTATAGGAAACAGAGTAATTTTTTTTCTTTTCCTTAACTTGCTTCTTAGAGTTTCTGGAATCAGTTTTAAAATGCCATCAAATTCCATATTTGGTCAACTCAAACCTCACAGAACAAAAACCGGCAAGCGACTCGGGTGTCAATCGACGCAGCTTTTTCTCCTTTTTTTACCAGTTGTTTTTGGTTTCCGATTCATCATGTTTTCCGAAATAAAATCATCATAATTCAGATTTTGCAGGGCGCCTCCGGGTGTACCCGGTATTTTCGAAAGTTGCTAATCGGAAGCGGTAAATGCTCATTTGCTTTGTAAATTTAGTGTAAAACCATAATCCACTTTTGTAAGTTTCAAAATCCGAAGATTTATTGGTGTTTGATGCATTTGTGTCTAAGACGAGTCTGCTGAAATTCGGTGGTTCCATCAAAAAATCTATACAAAAATTATGACGAGCTAAGAAAAGTAGAAAAAAGTTGTGCTGTTTCCCGTAGGGTTTGCTCTATCCATACATAACTTGGACTCCATCCGAGGGCTGTTATAAAAATTTAGAAAAATTGTGAAACTTGACCTTTTTAAAAAGCATGGGTCGCAGGTTCTGATAATTTTTTCAGAGGTTACCAAATTTTGTGGAGTGGTTTTATAACCATTAGAAAGAGAATGAAATGCTGCATCGAATGCTACCAGAATCTCTTACACATCTTTGTTCCACGAAATGTGGCGTACGTATGAAAAAAGCGACATTACTTTCGGAACGAACTAATATATGCGTATTGCTTGATCTTTGATGCCGCTTTTATTTTTACAACTGTCGTGATTCCGAAGAACTTTTTTTGAAAGGCTGGCACTAATTAGATTTATTTTACATCATATCAGGTTGAACCAAAAGTTCGTTTGCATCATTTGAAAAAAAACTTTAAAAAATCGCATTTCCATCTCGTCACAATGTTTTTGCGTTACCTCAGTTTTGCTACAAAGTTTAAATGCACTCCTGATCGGCTGCTGCATGACGAAGGCGCAATATCTTTGGGCGCGAACGCGGCTTTATTAGCCGCAGAGCGCATGAGGCGCAGGATATACAAGGGTGCGGATATGCCGCGCAGCGTTCGCGCCGCTCAATTAATACTGCTTCTGCGCCTTCGTCATGCAGCAGTCTTTACACCTTGCTTAATCACTGTAAGCTCTGATTGCAGAGACAAAAATAGAAAAAAAAAGATATTTTGAGGTTCGGCGATTTGAGCAAGCCCTTTAAAAATCTAAAAATTGAGCAGTAAAATCCAAAACAGCATAGTGTTCATAAGCTTACTGACCTCTTTCACTAAAGTTTGTGCTGATCAAGCCTTCATTGAAAATTTATGATTTTTCAAAAAAAATTCAAAAAATCCGTTTTTCTAAAAATGATTTTTGGCATTCTTTTTTTTTGTCAAAAATCATAACCTTTAAGGAAGAGCTCGATCAGCACAAACTTTGCTCTTTTGTAAAGAGGAGGTCAGAAAACTTATGCTAGTTCGGATTTTACTGCGCAGTTTTTCGTTTAACGGGCTTTAAGGGGCTTGCTTTAAATCCAGGACCTGAAAAAATTTCTTTTTCTATTTTTATCTGTGCCAGAGCTTACACAGATCAAGCAAGATGTTATTAGAAAGTGTATTTATCTACTATTTCAACAATATTAATATGACGCAAAAATATTGCGACAAGAGGAAGTTACGATTTTCTAGAAATGGTGCGAATGAACTCTTGGTTCAATTTGATAGAATAAATCACCGATCGTTTTGTTTGAAGTAAAGTTAGCTAGGAAGTTTGAAGCTGTTCCAACTAATAAAATTTGAATGTTGCTTTCAGAATGTTGATTAGAGTCAAATCCTCCAGAATATCAACTGCAAAAGATACGAAAACATGTAATCACTAACGTCAGTTTTCCAATATAATTCAAAATATTGGTTACACATTCAAACAACTCCACGAACCTGTCCAGGATTTATTGCTAGGAAACAGAGTGTGTAAAAAATCCCACTGTATTCCCACAAGTATTCAACTTGGAAATCTTTTTGGATGACAACTTGTTTTTCTTTTCTAGCGTAATTCACTAATAAGAAAAAAGCCGCATGATTTACTTCTAACTGAGCGAACTTGTGAAATCAGCTTTTTAAGCAATTTGGGAACTAGACATTGGGGGGGGGGGGGAGAGATGTTGAAATTGTGTGCGTAGTTTTGTGTATCGATCCATATTAGGTTACCAGTCATTTTTTTGTATGGCAACTGCTTCAAGTTCTTTTTCTGAATGCTTTAACCTATTCTGATATACTGTGATGAAAAGAATGTGATTGACTACAGTCTTTTTTTTCGTTTATTCTCGCGAAGCAAACGAAGATTCTGCAAAAAAGTGTCGGGTCTTTTTAAGAGCTTGAGTTTGGCGCAACTCTACTACATGCAGAATCTTAAATAAATAAACAATAGAGGGTATTAGCTTCTATTAAGGATGGGGGCCTTCCTAAATAATTTGATTGACAACGAGCCAATTTTTTCAATCTGTCTCTGTGGACGAGACGTTTCTGTGTACTTCTACGCCTGGCTGGTCGCGAAGTTTTTGAAATTTACTTAAATGGGTTAAAAAAAATGTGCAAGTGACTTGTTTCTTTTTGTGAGCGATTAAAATAATTTTGTGAATTTTTTAAAAATTCAAATCAGTCTTGCATTTCCGGGGCTCAAGATTTTAGGGGTGTTATGATTTTGAGATCTCAAAGATTTTGAGAATCACTCCAAGATTTTTTTTTTCGAAGATCATCTATGCTTGAAGTAGGGTATAGCGGGCGGGGCAGCTCCGCGTGCTTGTTGCAGTCTCCGCCCAATCTAAAACATTTTTAAAATTTCTTGAATTTTGAGTACATGCATACTTTTTTGTGTACATGCATACAATTCTGAAAGTGGGCAGAGCTTGCCACTGAAGGGGTGGAACATGCCTGACGATAGGTGGGACCGACGTTGAAGTCGCTTGAGGTTTCAAGCTCATCGTGACCTCTTCTATGCGCTTTGAGCACGGAAAAAGTTTTGTAGAAAACAACGGAGTGGGCGGAGTCTGCCAAAAAAGGGACGGGCCGAGTTTTTTCTCCTATTTAGGTTTGAAGGACGGGTTTGCATAGTAATTGTAGTTCGAAAACTTTGTACTTGATGTAGTACCCTGAAAGTTTAAACTGTCTGTCGGGACGCTGCTTATTAGCATCTCGATTCGCTATCCAGACAGAATTGAAATTGTGTTCTTTCAGTACACTTCTTACAAATTTGTATAGGTATTTTTGGCTTTGGAACAATAGAATTTTGGTGTTTCTACTTTTCATACTAGAAGAACCGTTCCTTTTTTCACGGACGCAGACATACTATGAGTGGCGAACATCGCTGCGTCGCGGTTCTGACATCCTTTATCTCGCGTTCGCGCTCTCTTTGTGACTCATTATCTCACCACGTGGGACGGGGAAGTGGCGGGGGGGGGGGGGAGGACATTTCTGTATCGTATATACCCTATTTTCAGGTGTATAAGCCGCAGCCTTTTCACTCTAAAGGCGCACACGCCAAAAGACTGCTTACGATGGGGCGCGTTATGTGAGAGCTACAGTGAGTTCCGACCCGCTTTAGGCGGAAATTGAATTGGCGGGAGTCCGCCTTGCAACAGCTCGCGCCGTTTCGCAGCTACAGTATATCCTATCGTGCTGAGAACCCATGTCTACGTCTCTTCAGTTTCCTTAGTCTTTGCTTAGCAAAATGCCAGCGCTATGCGCTCGCGAAGCTTCCAGTGATGCGCGCGCTGCTCCACGTAGGATGTCTCGCCTAATCCGGGATGAAACCGACTGTATGTGCGAGAAAGCGACCGCTTCGCGAGGCACATGCGCAGCGGCACGCGTGGGTCTGCTCGCGTTTAGGGCAAAAAGGGTGCGGCTTATAGACCTGAAAATAGGGTAAATCTGAGAATTACAGAGTGGTTGACGATCTAATTACAAACTCATAATGACATCACGCCAAGTACATACATACCTAATGTGGAAGATTTGTGATGAGTAAAATTTAGCTCGCAAAAGATCCCAGTACTGTACGAGTACCCTCCAATTCTGAGATAAAGTTCCTGGATAAGCCGATAAGATTTTTTTTCGGAAACACGTGATTTCCTGTTTCGCAGTGTTCGTCTTTAATTCATCATTACATCGTATGTGTATTGTGTCCAGGCCATTGCAGAAATCATCAAGCAGATTGCGAACCAAATCGCCATGACAGAGAACAAGCTTTCGTTTGTTGATTGAGCCTTATTTTTAGCTTAACCCTCACTATTCCATACATAATTTATGAATGAATCAAATTGTTACTTTCGAAAACGGACTGACAGAAAATTTTTGTCACACTCTGACATTACAACTGCTTTCAGTCCAAGATAATTTCTGAAAGATTTCAAAAATTTCAAAAGTTTCCAGTGTTGATTTACTATAATCCCGAAAAAATTTATTTACAAAAGCTCGTGAATTTTTCGAATTTTTTCGACTTTTGTTTTTGGAACGGTAGAACTGCAAGTGCACGGTACTTACAGGGCTCCTAAATTGCAGAGTCGTTTGCACCAGCGGTCGCGCGACCGCGTCGCGCCCGGGCATCAATGGCGCCGCCTCGATCGATGGCGCCGGCGCCGGAAAAATGTCCGGGCATCAATGGCGCCGCCTCGATCGATGGCGCCGGCGCCGGCAAAATGTCCGGGCGCGACGCGGTCGCGCGACAGCTGGTGCAAACGACTCTGCAATTTAGGAGCCCTGTAGCAGTATGGGCGAGTTTTTTTTTTCTGGTGGGTGGGGGGGGGGGAGGCTAGAAATTTCCGAAAGCGTGACTAATGTTGAGCCTATAGATTTGAAGAATGATCTATGCCTTTTCCCTTTTTCTCTCCCATTTCAAATTTTTTTGGACCGCCACTGGTATAATGATGTGCAGGTGCACACACTGCCCTTGAAGTTGACCAACTATCACTAAAAAATCCGTTACCGCCATATCTAGAGTGCATTTGTGTGCTTGAAAAAATTCGAAAATAGTATAAATATAAAAGTATAGGCCATTCATTGCACGCAAAGAACAGACGCAACTACGTCCGACTAATGTTAAGATAGGTCGGGCATGAAAGACAGCAGATAGCAAGAGAAGTAAAAGAGCGCTCCATGCGGGAGACGCCGACATCGTCCGCAATGACGCCCTTTCTGTGCGTGCAGCGAGTGGCCTATGTATAGGTATATAAAATCAACGTTAATAAATATACTAACCAAAAATTCTATACCATTTTAGAATATTTTCATCTCAAGTGCTAAAAACGTTTTAAGGAAACCTCGAATTTTTCATTCAATTCATGACTAGGAGAAGCGAAACCGCACTGCACACATTGTCTAAACAAGCTTAATCGTGTACTTAGCAGGTTTATACTTGTCATTTATTTCGTCCAGGTTTATACACTCTTTGGAAACAGGGAAGAACAAACTCAAACATGTTAAGACAATGTCCGCAATGCGGTCACGCGTCTCTTAGTTATAGAATAGATAATAAGTGGTTCTGCACACCATGCGCGGTAACCGACGACAACTTCAAAAACTTCTCTGTATAAGCTTTTCTTGCGTAGCAAATTGTAAAAATGTCTTCTACTGACCAATACATATCCAATGAAACCAAAGGAGGCAAGAAAACAAAGAAAAAATGGAAAATGAGCAAGTTTTAGTTTTACGATTCGTCAAAAAGTGCGCATGGTGTGCAATACGCATATCAGGTTATCAGGTTAATTGACTAGATTATAGTTTCTGCAATTTCAGTCCTTTACAGACATCCTCTCCTGCTTGTTGGCGCCAACTCCCTGGTTATTTTCCCCAAGTGCACCGTAACGGCCAATCGCTCAATTTAGTTTTTGTACAAAGTGAATTCCAAGGTTGCTATCATCAATCGTCACAGTTCAATATGTCGCCAAACACTGCCAACAATCATGCGCTTTCTTAGTGTTCCATCAAACGTTACCTACTTCATCGACTCCAGACACGGTGAGATATTTTCTTTCTTTTTCAGATGATTCTGCTAATAATTTGGATTAAGTATTCATATATATCATGTTGTCGACATTACTGATTTTTCTTGACTGAGTTTTTTGTGCGAAATTTTTGATAATTTAAGCGCACAATGTGATGTAACGAGCCTCTGAATTCTAAATCTTTTTTCATCTTTGTAGAATTTGCTATGCATGCTTTTTCGAATATTAAGGTCTGATCGTGACTGCACATATCAGAGGTTAATTGCTCAGGGTTAGAATTCTCTAGAGTACTGTAGTGTTATATTAGGTCGTTCCGAAAGTAATGTCGCTTTTTTCGAATGAACGCCACATTTCATGGAATCAAGATTTTCAAGAGGTCTTAGGAGCATTCGATGCAGCATTTCATCCTCTTTCTAATGGTTGTAATTTCGTTGCATAATTTTCATCGAGCTTTCAAAAAATTAGCAAAATCTGCAACTCATGCTTTTTGCCATGGTCAAGTTCGGCAATTTTTTAAAATTTTAGTACCTATTCTCCGAAGAAGTACAAATGGCAGGTAGATAGAGCAAACCCTATAGGAAACAGAGTAATTTTTTTTCTTTTCCTTAACTTGCTTCTTAGAGTTTCTGGAATCAGTTTTAAAATGCCATCAAATTCCATATTTGGTCAACTCAAACCTCACAGAACAAAAACCGGCAAGCGACTCGGGTGTCAATCGACGCAGCTTTTTCTCCTTTTTTTACCAGTTGTTTTTGGTTTCCGATTCATCATGTTTTCCGAAATAAAATCATCATAATTCAGATTTTGCAGGGCGCCTCCGGGTGTACCCGGTATTTTCGAAAGTTGCTAATCGGAAGCGGTAAATGCTCATTTGCTTTGTAAATTTAGTGTAAAACCATAATCCACTTTTGTAAGTTTCAAAATCCGAAGATTTATTGGTGTTTGATGCATTTGTGTCTAAGACGAGTCTGCTGAAATTCGGTGGTTCCATCAAAAAATCTATACAAAAATTATGACGAGCTAAGAAAAGTAGAAAAAAGTTGTGCTGTTTCCCGTAGGGTTTGCTCTATCCATACATAACTTGGACTCCATCCGAGGGCTGTTATAAAAATTTAGAAAAATTGTGAAACTTGACCTTTTTAAAAAGCATGGGTCGCAGGTTCTGATAATTTTTTCAGAGGTTACCAAATTTTGTGGAGTGGTTTTATAACCATTAGAAAGAGAATGAAATGCTGCATCGAATGCTACCAGAATCTCTTACACATCTTTGTTCCACGAAATGTGGCGTACGTATGAAAAAAGCGACATTACTTTCGGAACGAACTAATATATGCGTATTGCTTGATCTTTGATGCCGCTTTTATTTTTACAACTGTCGTGATTCCGAAGAACTTTTTTTGAAAGGCTGGCACTAATTAGATTTATTTTACATCATATCAGGTTGAACCAAAAGTTCGTTTGCATCATTTGAAAAAAAACTTTAAAAAATCGCATTTCCATCTCGTCACAATGTTTTTGCGTTACCTCAGTTTTGCTACAAAGTTTAAATGCACTCCTGATCGGCTGCTGCATGACGAAGGCGCAATATCTTTGGGCGCGAACGCGGCTTTATTAGCCGCAGAGCGCATGAGGCGCAGGATATACAAGGGTGCGGATATGCCGCGCAGCGTTCGCACCGCTCAATTAATACTGCTTCTGCGCCTTCGTCATGCAGCAGTCTTTACACCTTGCTTAATCACTGTAAGCTCTGATTGCAGAGACAAAAATAGAAAAAAAAAGATATTTTGAGGTTCGGCGATTTGAGCAAGCCCTTTAAAAATCTAAAAATTGAGCAGTAAAATCCAAAACAGCATAGTGTTCATAAGCTTACTGACCTCTTTCACTAAAGTTTGTGCTGATCAAGCCTTCATTGAAAATTTATGATTTTTCAAAAAAAATTCAAAAAATCCGTTTTTCTAAAAATGATTTTTGGCATTCTTTTTTTTTGTCAAAAATCATAACCTTTAAGGAAGAGCTCGATCAGCACAAACTTTGCTCTTTTGTAAAGAGGAGGTCAGAAAACTTATGCTAGTTCGGATTTTACTGCGCAGTTTTTCGTTTAACGGGCTTTAAGGGGCTTGCTTTAAATCCAGGACCTGAAAAAATTTCTTTTTCTATTTTTATCTGTGCCAGAGCTTACACAGATCAAGCAAGATGTTATTAGAAAGTGTATTTATCTACTATTTCAACAATATTAATATGACGCAAAAATATTGCGACAAGAGGAAGTTACGATTTTCTAGAAATGGTGCGAATGAACTCTTGGTTCAATTTGATAGAATAAATCACCGATCGTTTTGTTTGAAGTAAAGTTAGCTAGGAAGTTTGAAGCTGTTCCAACTAATAAAATTTGAATGTTGCTTTCAGAATGTTGATTAGAGTCAAATCCTCCAGAATATCAACTGCAAAAGATACGAAAACATGTAATCACTAACGTCAGTTTTCCAATATAATTCAAAATATTGGTTACACATTCAAACAACTCCACGAACCTGTCCAGGATTTATTGCTAGGAAACAGAGTGTGTAAAAAATCCCACTGTATTCCCACAAGTATTCAACTTGGAAATCTTTTTGGATGACAACTTGTTTTTCTTTTCTAGCGTAATTCACTAATAAGAAAAAAGCCGCATGATTTACTTCTAACTGAGCGAACTTGTGAAATCAGCTTTTTAAGCAATTTGGGAACTAGACATTGGGGGGGGGGGAGAGATGTTGAAATTGTGTGCGTAGTTTTGTGTATCGATCCATATTAGGTTACCAGTCATTTTTTTGTATGGCAACTGCTTCAAGTTCTTTTTCTGAATGCTTTAACCTATTCTGATATACTGTGATGAAAAGAATGTGATTGACTACAGTCTTTTTTTTCGTTTATTCTCGCGAAGCAAACGAAGATTCTGCAAAAAAGTGTCGGGTCTTTTTAAGAGCTTGAGTTTGGCGCAACTCTACTACATGCAGAATCTTAAATAAAGCTCTCATATCCTTGCAGTATATCTAATGATAAGGGAAAGTGCAAAAAAAAAGGCAGCGGGCGCTGTGCTGGAGCTCGCGGAGACAGCAGACAGCAGTGATGCACTTTCGTCTGGCGGGGGTCCCCCCTCTGCGCCGCCGAAGCGGGAGTCCCCCCTCCGCGCCGCCGGGTGGGGGCTGCTGGAGCTAGCGGATACAGCAGACAGCAGAGATAAACATTCGTCTGACCGGGGTCCCCCCTCTGCGCCGCCGAAGCGGGGGTCCCCCCTCCGCGCCGCCCTTTCTTTGAACAGATAAACATCCGTCTGGCGGGTTGTTTATCGCCGCCGTGATCTTTGAATTCCGAGGCCTGTTCTTAGACGATGTTGATCAAATGGCATATGGATGGCATAACCCAAAAGCGAATCATTACGCAAGCTAATTTTCGTATAGTTCGAAGCGCTTTGACACTTGCAAAAGCAACTCAACTTTCATTGTTGGTGCAGGTTAGTTTACAATTTGATTTAGATCATTATTATCATTATATTTATACAACATAATTTATTATTCAATGGTTTGTAAGCAGCACGTAGGGCAACTCAATCGTGCAGGGAAACAGATTTTATACGCTTGGGGCAGTTCTTATAATTTTTAAACGGTCTTCAAGCGGCACTTAGGGCATAAACTTTCACTTTAAATAGTTACTAGCGGTCTGTAAGCGGCACGTAGGGCAATAGGGCAACTCGATCGTGCAGGGAAACAGATTTTCATAAGCTTGGGACGTTCTTGTAATTTTTAAACGGTCTTCAAGCGGCACTTAGGGCATAAGCTTTCACTTTAAATAGTTACTAGCGGTCTGTGAGCGGCACGTAGGGCAACTCGATCGTGCAGGGAAACAGATTTTATACGCTTGGGGCAGTTCTTATAATTTTTGAACGGTCTTCAAGCGGCACTTAGGTCATAAACTTTCACTTTAAATAGTTACTAGCGGTCTGTGAGCGGCACGTAGGGCAACTCGATCGGGCAGGGAAACAGATTTCTATACGCTTGGGGCAGTTCTTATAACTTTTAAACGGTCTCCAAGCGGCACTTAGGGCTTGAACTGTCTTCTAGATATAGATATTATTGGTTTGTAAGCGGCACGTAGGGCAACTCGATCGGGCAGGGAAACAGATTTCTATACGCTTGGGGCAGTTCTTATAACTTTTAAACGGTCTTCAAGCGGCACTTAAGGCATAAATTTTCATTTTAAATAGTTACTATCGGTCTGTAAGCGGCACGTAGGGCAACTCGATCGTGCAGGGAAACAGATTTTATACGCTTGGGGCAGTTCTTATAATTTTTGAACGGTCTTCAAGCGGCAATTAGGTCATAAACTTTCACTTTGAATAGTTACTAGCGGTCTGTGAGCGGCACGTAGGGCAACTCGATCGGGCAGGGAAACAGATTTCTATACGCTTGGGGCAGTTCTTATAATTTTTGAACGGTCTTCAAGCGGCACTTAGGTCATAAACTTTCACTTTAAATAGTTACTAGCGGTCTGTAAGCGGCACGTAGGGCAACTCGATCGGGCAGGGAAACAGATTTCTATACGCTTGGGGCAGTTCTTATAACTTTTAAACGGTCTTCAAGCGGCACTTAGAGCATAAATTTTCATTTTAAATAGTTACTATCGGTCTGTAAGCGGCACGTAGGGCAACTCGATCGGGCAGGGAAACAGATTTCTATAGCTTGGGGCAGTTCTTATAACTTTCAAACGTTCTTCAGGCGGCACTTAGGGCATGAACTTTCATTTTAAATAGTTACTAGCGGTCTGTAAGCGGCACGTAGGGCAACTCGATCGGGCAGGGAAACAGATTTCTATACGCTTGGGGCAGTTCTTATAATTTTTGAACGGTCTTCAGGCGGCACTTAGGGCATGAACTGTCTTCTAGATATAGATATTATTGGTTTGTAAGCGGCACGCAGGGCAACTCGATCGTGCAGGGAAACAGATTTTATACGCTTGGGGCAGTTCTTATAACTTTCAAACGGTCTTCAAGCGGCACTTAAGGCATAAATTTTCATTTTAAATAGTTACTATCGGTCTGTAAGCGGCACGTAGGGCAACTCGATCGTGCAGGGAAACAGATTTTATACGCTTGGGGCAGTTCTTATAATTTTTGAACGGTCTTCAAGCGGCAATTAGGTCATAAACTTTCACTTTGAATAGTTACTAGCGGTCTGTGAGCGGCACGTAGGGCAACTCGATCGGGCAGGGAAACAGATTTCTATACGCTTGGGGCAGTTCTTATAATTTTTGAACGGTCTTCAAGCGGCACTTAGGTCATAAACTTTCACTTTAAATAGTTACTAGCGGTCTGTAAGCGGCACGTAGGGCAACTCGATCGGGCAGGGAAACAGATTTCTATACGCTTGGGGCAGTTCTTATAACTTTTAAACGGTCTTCAAGCGGCACTTAGAGCATAAATTTTCATTTTAAATAGTTACTATCGGTCTGTAAGCGGCACGTAGGGCAACTCGATCGGGCAGGGAAACAGATTTCTATAGCTTGGGGCAGTTCTTATAACTTTCAAACGGTCTCCAAGCGGCACTTAGGGCATAAATTGTCATTTTAAATAATTACTATCGGTCTGTAAGCGGCACGTAGGGCAACTCGATCGTGCAGGGAAACAGATTTCATACGCTTGGGACAGTTCTTATAACTTTCAAACGTTCTTCAGGCGGCACTTAGGGCATGAACTTTCATTTTAAATAGTTACTAGCGGTCTGTAAGCGGCACGTAGGGCAACTCGATCGGGCAGGGAAACAGATTTCTATACGCTTGGGGCAGTTCTTATAATTTTTGAACGGTCTTCAGGCGGCACTTAGGGCATGAACTGTCTTCTAGATATAGATATTATTGGTTTGTAAGCGGCACGCAGGGCAACTCGATCGTGCAGGGAAACAGATTTTATACGCTTGGGGCAGTTCTTATAACTTTCAAACGGTCTTCAAGCGGCACTTAGGGCATAAATTGTCATTTTAAATAATTACTATCGGTCTGTAAGCGGCACGTAGGGCAACTCGATCGGGCAGGGAAACAGATTTCTATACGCTTGGGGCAGTTCTTATATTTTTCAAACGGTCTTCAAGCGGCACTTAGGGCATGAACTGTCTTCTAGATATAGATATTATTGGTTTGTAAGCGGCACGTAGGGCAACTCGATCGGGAAGGGAAACAGATTTTATACGCTTGGGGCAGTTCTTACAATTTTTGAACGGTCTTCAAGCGGCACTTAGGTCATAAACTTTCACTTTAAATAATTACTATCGGTCTGTAAGCGGCACGTAGGGCAATAGGGCAACTCGATCGTGCAGGGAAACAGATTTCTATACGCTTGGGGCAGTTCTTATAACTTTCAAACGTTCTTCAGGCGGCACTTAGGGCATGAACTTTCATTTTAAATAGTTACTAGCGGTCTGTAAGCGGCACGTAGGGCAACTCGATCGTGCAGGGAAACAGATTTCATACGCTTGGGGCAGTTCTTATAACTTTCAAACGTTCTTCAGGCGGCACTTAGGGCATGAACTTTCATTTTAAATAGTTACTAGCGGTCTGTAAGCGGCACGTAGGGCAACTCGATCGGGCAGGGAAACAGATTTCTATACGCTTGGGGCAGTTCTTATAATTTTTGAACGGTCTTCAGGCGGCACTTAGGGCATGAACTGTCTTCTAGATATAGATATTATTGGTTTGTAAGCGGCACGCAGGGCAACTCGATCGTGCAGGGAAACAGATTTTATACGCTTGGGGCAGTTCTTATAACTTTCAAACGGTCTTCAAGCGGCACTTAGGGCATAAATTGTCATTTTAAATAATTACTATCGGTCTGTAAGCGGCACGTAGGGCAATAGGGCAACTCGATCGTGCAGGGAAACAGATTTCTATACGCTTGGGGCAGTTCTTATAATTTTTGAACGGTCTTCAGGCGGCACTTAGGGCATGAACTGTCTTCTAGATATAGATATTATTGGTTTGTAAGCGGCACGTAGGGCAACTCGATCGGGCAGGGAAACAGATTTCTATACGCTTGGGGCAGTTCTTATATTTTTTAAACGGTCTTCAAGCGGCACTTAGGGCATAAATTGTCATTTTAAATAATTACTATCGGTCTGTAAGCGGCACGTAGGGCAATAGGGCAACTCGATCGTGCAGGGAAACAGATTTCTATACGCTTGGGGCAGTTCTTATAACTTTTAAACGGTCTCCAAGCGGCACTTAGGGCTTGAACTGTCTTCTAGATATAGATATTATTGGTTTGTAAGCGGCACGTAGGGCAACTCGATCGGGCAGGGAAACAGATTTCTATACGCTTGGGGCAGTTCTTATATTTTTTAAACGGTCTTCAAGCGGCACTTAGGGCATAAATTGTCATTTTAAATAATTACTATCGGTCTCTAAGCGGCACGTAGGGCAATAAGGCAACTCGATCGTGCAGGGAAACAGATTTTATACGCTTGGGGCAGTTCTTATAATTTTTGAACGGTCTTCAAGCGGCACTTAGGGCATAAACTTTCATTCTAAATAGTCAGCAACCGATTGTGCAGGGAAACAGATTTCTATACGCTTGGGGCAGTTCTTATAATTTTTGAACGGTCTTCAAGCGGCACTTAGGGCATGAACTGTTTTTTCGATATCTTTCTTATATATAAACTGGAAACATCCATCGAGACGACGAAAACCATACCTTGTTCTTCCACCCTGGCGCCCCCCTTCAGCGTTGCGGAGGGAGAGTTGTTGACAGTGTGAGCACGCGAGAAATCACGCTCTCTCGCAGAGGTTAAAGGCAGTGTCTCACCAGAGTTAAGGTCGCGCGGATCTTCGCATAGTCTATCATAGGGACCCCCAAATAGGCCATTGCAACAAGTCCCATTCAATTTGACCCCCTCCACGGTGAGAAAAATTCGCTCAAAGTGGTACGCGGAGAGCGAATTAGTACGCGCGGACGACTCCTTCGGTCTCCCCCCTTACGCGTTTGAACATGTCCCTCCACTTGGCCATCCACCCTCCCCTCTGTTGCTGCCACTGTGGGAGGCTGAAGTTGGAAGGTACAACTCGTCCACGTTGCTTCCGCGGGGCCTCCAGAAAACGGGGTTTTTGGGAACGTCGTGCGATTTTGAGCCCATACAGTGCTAGACACTGTCCGACAGGCTTGCAAAATGCAAAAATCTCGGCAACTAATTTTGGTGAGACACTGCCTTTAAGGACGACGAGAATTCTAGAGAAACGGTGTACTCCCATCCGCAGGCAAGCTAGAGAGGAGAGAGTGTCTCGACATTTGTCAATTGATCACACCCTATAGGCATGCGATGACGGCAGGTGTTTTGACTTTGCTTGCGATGACAAATTGTGATGAAATACCGTATATTCGGTTTGATCACGGCCCTCACAGCTGTAGCATACCTACTGCTTACATACACAGTTCCACTTCTTTTCACGTCCTTAGCTACATTCCTCCTTCATTCTAAAGACTCCCTTGCCCCCCGCCCCCTCTCCCATTTTGCATAACAGTTTGGTAGGAAATCTGAGCATTGTAATTCTTCATAGAATAGTCGTCAGAGCTCAATATTTTGTGAAATGTTGACGAAAATCCCAATCCGAAGAGCAATTGAACAGCAAAAGTGGGTTTTTGGCACGTTCTTTCTCTGCTGCTGACCAGTTTTTAGAGCGAAAATTCTTGTTTTTTCTCATAATTTCCACCAAAACCGGTAAAAACCTCGATTTCTACAAAATTTCAGCCACAGAAAATGCATTTGCTCCCGGAGTGAAGACCCAACATGGAAGCTGTGGTCTCGCTGGTTGAGCTCCGGCAAACTTTCTCTGTGGCTGACCTATTTTTAGAGCGAAAATTTTTTGTTTTTCCCACAATTTCCACCAAAGACGGTAAAAACCTCGATTTCGACAAAATTTCAGCCAGAAAATGCCTTTGCTCCCGAGTGAAGACCAGCATGGAAGCTGTGGTCTCGCTGGTTGAGCTCCGGCAAGCCTTTTTGTGGCTGACCTGTTTTTAGAGCGAAAATTTGTTTTTCTCACAAGTTCCACAAAAACCTCGATTTCGACAAAACTTCAGCCGCAGAAATTCTGTCGAAATCGAAAACACCAGCCTTCCTTTGCTCCCGGAGGAAAGACCCACCATGCATCTGCATTGGTCAGCATTTTGGGAAAGCGATTATGTTGATTTTAAGTGAGCAACGAAAGAAGTAAGTGTATCAAGTAAGTGAAATCTGGTGGTGGCATTTGGAGGGAAAGATCAGGTATTTTTTTTGTGTCTACCTGCAAAGTCTGATTTTTGATTTATTTAGCTTCTTCAGAGAGGAGATGTGAACACCGTTTATAGTTAGATGCAGTCCCAACTAAGCAAATACTAATGTATCTGCCCCGACCCACTTACAGCGGCCCGTAGGGCCGCTAGTCTTTGATATATATACATATATATATATATATATATGTATATATATATATATATATATATATATATATATATATTGCTTACCGCAAAAGATGCGGAGAGTTTACGCTAACTTTCTTTTATATGTCTAATGATGTAAGAAATCTTTGTGATTTTCGTTGCATAGACATATATACGAAAACGCAGCTGAGAATCCTCACAAAAATTACCTGTTACTAAAAAAATCAGGCGCCATATTGCTCAAATCCATACTGTTCTTTTGTCAATAGCTTTTTTTGTGAAAGTGCAGCGCTGTAATTAACTGTTCAGTGTATCTCTCCTAGAGTTGAGAAATGACTGAAATCGAATTGCCCGATGCACCTGAAGAGCAGAGATCGGCGATTGGCAAAGCTGTCGATCGTCTGAGGAGTCTGAACAAAATCGTGCTCATCGTTATCGCTGTTGTAACCGCGGCATTACTTGGATTGGCAATTGCAGCGGTAGGATTTCTTTGAATTAATTTTGATTTTTAAATCAATGTCCACTCAAATTGAGAAATCTTTCATGTTGTACGATAGTGTGGCCCCTAATTAAGTAATCCAAATCTGGCCGCAAAACATGAATTCCGAAGCGAGAAAATCACTCCAGAATGTAGGCACGGCCTAGGTGGCTCCGTCCATCAAATTCGGTGATCTGAAGATAAAACGCCCAAAAGTTGGGCTTCAGTATACCTGTAGTTGTCATGAATCCACCCCTTCGTTATAATTATTAGATTTTCGGCGTTTCTGTCTACCCTGAAGCCAGTTTCGAAATGATATTTGCAGACCACCCATGTTGATGGGCGGAGCCACTTGGGATACTTCTTCCTACTGGGGCGATTTCTCGCTTTGGACTTTATGTTTTGCAGTGGAAGTTGGGCGATTACCAGTTAGGTGCCCCGCTATTGAACAGCATCAAAACCTCAGAATCTTGAGGCTCCCGCCAGAGTGCCGAAGTTATGCGCTACGCCAGCATTTCGATCGATACACGTGCATTTCGTTAGCTCTCAGCTAGCCCCGCCCCAACGAAATACACGTGTATCGATCGAAATGCTGGCGTAGCGCTGGCATAACTTCGGCACTCTGGCGGGAGCCTGAATTTGTTTGAAGTGTGCATGTGAATCAGCGTCTACCCAAATTCTATGCTTCTTTGATAATGTTGCCCACAGGCAGGAGATGAAGTGAATTATGGTGGTCCGGTTTATTGAAAGGTCTTTAGAAGGGGAATGACTCTCCGATTTTCATAAAGCTAGCACATCCGCCTATTTCAGACAAGCCCCGCCCATTCATACCCTGACGCGTTTTCATGAGGCACGCTCAATCGATACGTATACTGTATACATATGTTCCTGCGTGCATCCACCAGGACTAGCCCTGTTCTACCATTTGATTCAACTGGCTTGGCTTTGAGAAGGCGGGGTTCGTGATCTAATCAAGGCTAGCTAGTGATCAGAGAGCACTCGCGCGCAAAGACGCAAGTGCGTCGCGGGCGCGAGCGGCCTTAATTACGCCACAAAGCCCCGCCTTCCCAAAGCCAAGCCAGTTGAATCAAAGGTTACTCTTCCGCGCTTGCCCAAAAAAGCTTGTTATCAAGGGGTTTTTTGGTTTCCAGGCATTTCACATTTTACATTCAATCAGGGTCACAAAAAACCTGAGAATTAAGAAGATATGGCATTCGAGAATTTGGGTGGATGCCTATGCATTTTATCATTTTTATAATTTTCACTGCAGGTTGTCTTCCTCATGGAAGAATAGCACCGAATAGATCAAACCGAACGACTTATTACTTGTGTTCTTTGTATTCTATTGTACCATACGATGATTTCTGCATTTTTTTTCAATTTATGTACAATTTGAGAGTCATATGCACAATTTATCATGCAATGGAATCGGTTTTCTCTTTTTTATGTGAAAAAGTCGAACTTTTTTGAATAAATCGTAGATAGAATGTTGTAAGTGTTATCTATTATCTCTACTGCACTGAGAACATCGCAATTTTTTTGGCCGTTGTCATTTATCTGAAAATGCAACTCATCAAGTTTAGAAATTGAAAATGGTTACAGTAGTTTGATCTCCACCCATCTTGACCAAGTCGTTATAATATTGATCCATAAAATTCGCTGTTCTGTCGTATCGCGCCGTGTTTTCTGTTTTCTTTTTCGAGTTTGCACTTTTCCGCCTTCTTTTTGCTTCTATGTTTTTCCTCTGCTAGCTGTGGCAGCCCAAATTAATCACATAAACACATCGTTAATCAATTCTGTTGCAGTTTTGTTTACCTGTCGATTTTCCTCCGCGCATCATCGAAAAATTATAACTTTTGCAGTAGATAGAACACGTAGTGCACTTGGTAAGCTTCTGTTTTTTTTCAGTTAAATAAGGGTTTTATTTATAACGCTCTAATTCATTTCTTCTCATGAGTTTGCGAAAACTGGAAGAAGTTGAAGCGTAGTTCTCAGAAATTATTGGAATTTTCTGCTGTTGTAGAAATACATACACAGAAAGCAAAAGCTTGTAATAATAAATTCAGATAAAATTCGCAAAATTGATCAGACCTAATACCCGGGTTTTAGTTCGATTTATCTTAGCGGGCCATATAAAACTTTTGTGAGTTAGAACATATAAACAGATGATATCAATGTTGATGCCAAAACTTGCAAAGTAATAATATTGATAGAAAAGATGAAAATTTAGCTGTAATGCCAAAATCTTTGGAAAATTGTTATCAGATATTAGTAAAATTCGGAAAACACCAAAAAGTATTTACGTTCTACGGTCAGTAAATCACCATTTTATGTTTGTGTGCAGTCGCACAGATTACCATCAAATTCGCGAAACGGAGAATCTATTTCTGCAATGCAACTCAGATAGCATAGTTTATTACTCGTTTTTCTATCTATTGTCAAAATTCTAACTTAAGCTTTTATGTAGAATAAGTTAAGAAAAGGAAAATCTGAAAATTGTGACGAAAACATTTTTGAATATGAATCTAAATCTTACAATAAATATCTATAGATGTAGATCTAAATTTTACAGTCAATATCTATAGAAACGTACAGTTTTTCAAGAGCTGAACCAATAAACTCTAGTCTTGGATGTAGGCGGTTTCTAGTTGCGAAGCGAGTGCAACGCGGCAGTGGAGCTCTTGTCATCCTTGAAGCGCACAATAGTTACCGATAACCGCTCGCGAGTCGCTGCGTGTGTGCTGCGCACCTCATATGTGCATCCGCCTTCGTCTGGGACTAGCGCTTATAGATATTAACAACAGAAAAGTGTGTCCTACGACTACAGTAATATTACAGTAATCCTAATTTTTCCTCCGCATCAACGACGTATTTCCGTTATGCGCCAGCTGCGCGGTATACTGTAGGCTTTCGGTTGAACTTGCACCGTTTTCCCTCTGGCTCTTCATACGTGAATGATGTTCTTCGACTTTGTTGAGATTTAGCGCAAACCTCAGCTCCTTGACAAGCTCCGCCCAGAATGTGATCTAGAACGCGTATTTTGAGATCACCTAACGCAATTTAAAACTCTGATAAATGTCTTACATTCTCCTTTCTGGCCAGTTGACTACATCTGATAAATAGTTCGATTATCACGGTACAGAAACCGAAAAGTAGACCTGCTCCCAAAATGATGAACAATCCGGCCACGTTATGCAAACTTAGTGAGAAACGTTGTTGTTTGACAGCCGAGCCAGTTCCTGAGCATGTCGCTCCTCTGAAGTAACATACAAAATTTTAACGCTTAATTATCTCACTTGACCTCAAAAAATTGACTAGTACTCTTCTCCCCTTCAATAACTCTCAAAATTATCATTATCACCATTATCGCAAAAATTTTGAGCAAAAATCAGTCTGCTTTAATATTATTTTGCAGATTTGGGCAATGATCCTGTGAAGGTTGCCAAGTAACCAGCGGCTTTTCAGACGTATTATCGTTCATCTAGGATTAATAACATAATCTCTCACAATCTTTCAATTCGGGAAAGTTCTAAGCAACGCCCCTTCCCGCCTTCCCCCTTTTCCCTCAGAGAATGGGAAGCAAAAATTTTAAGATTGGCCCATATAAATTACATAATATATTAACCTGTTTACTTATAAATAATAATTGAATGATCAATTTCTTTGAGTTTCCAATGTCGAGTAGTTTTTCTTTTTCGAAAACTGTACGATCATAAATCATTCAAATGTCAAGCATTTTCAAGATTCACTCAAAACTGATTCACCTGCCTAACATAAAATCCCCTTTGATCAAAAAGTGTTGCTCGCTTTTATCCATGAATCTTGACGCCACTGCCATCAGTTATGAAGCCGATTTTTTTTTGACAATTACCTTAAAGGCACCGTCCACCCAAAATGGAGGTTGGCGAGATTATGATGGCATACTAGTGTGGGCCCCCATACTAGACAAACCCCCAAATTTCGCCGCAAAAGACTGCTTCTGAAACGAGAAATCCGCTCCGGAAATAACAAAAGTGGGCGGGGCGACCGGGTCGCCCCACCCACTTGCATGCTTTATCTCGCCTGCACTTGTTGCAGAGGGTTCTCGAAACAGGAATTTTTGGGGGTTTCGCGGATTTTCGACTCCATATTCGAAATCAGGGCTTTCAGAAAGCCTGAAGGCGACAAAAACATTGAATTCGAGTTGGGTGTGGACCACCGGGGGCGCCCCGCCCACTTTGTTACTTCCGGAGCGGATTTCTCGCTTCAGAAGCAGTCTTTTACGGCGAAGCTTGGAGGTTTGTCTAGTATGAGGGCCCACACTAGTATGCCATCATAATCTCGCCAACCTCCATTTTGGGTGGACTGTGCCTTTAAGTCGTTTTCTTCGTCCCCCTCCCCCCCCCCCCTCCCCCCCAGTTTTTGAATAACAGCTTGTTGCGCTTCCTATTTATAATTACTAATTATTCTCTCATGCAATCTTATGCTTTCGTTTTTCTGAAACGAGAAGATGATTTTATTCAATAGCAGTTGTATACCTAAAAAATATTGAAGACACTGTGTAAGGTTTATTTCTATCATGTTAGTTAACTCACTTGCTCCTCCACCATTTTGCTTTTTTCATTTCGATAATTCCACGCTTTTGGTAAAGTAATATTTGTCGAGAAATCCTATCCGTCCAAAGTGATCCTAAACAGGAAACTTTTGCTCAATTCTAATAATTCTACACATTGTGTGGAAACATTGTTCTCACTTTTCTGCAGTGCAATACCATAACCCTTTGAGCCAAGAACACCACCAATTTGTGTGAGATTGCAGTTTTGCGAAACTTCAAATTCAAGCGAAGTTGACTCCATGAGGTATGCGTAGTTTTTACTAAAATTTTATTCTCAGCGATAAATTCGCTTTGTTTCTATATTTTTACCTCACCACCTTCTCAACCCCTTCTCGGTTATCTTTCACGAAAACGTTGCGATTTTTCATATATTCCCACATTTTTACATGCGAACCGATCCTTGACTCCTGAAAATAGGCAACAAGTAATTTTTACCGGTTTTCAACGTCTTATATTTCAATATATTCACCAACCTGGAAAAATTGCATAGTGCTGCCGCCTTTGATGGTGCCATATGAAATTGTTGTTTGATTGGCAAGATCGTCTAGGTTCTTGATTGGAATGAAAGGACGCGATACGGTAAGCACAGCAGCCAGATTTGCCGTATAAGCACTAATGATGACGAGGGTGAACACCCACCAGGTTCCTGCAAGAAATCTTTGGAGTTTGAAGAAGCAAGAGCTTAAACAAGAAAAAATAGTTAGCAGGCAAAAATGGACAGCTTTTAGGTTTCCAGATGTGCTAAATTTAAAGCCGTTCGGGTTCAAAAAATGACACGTTACCTCAATTTATTTATCTATCTGTTTCGATTCATAACCATAATCATAACACATGAGATGGATCCAAAGGTAGTAAACAGGTGGAAAAGCACAGCAATTTCGATTGATATAATTGTTTTCACCAAGTATTTGGCAATTTTTTTGACAGGAAAATGAAGAATTTGAAATTGATGTCGAACCCAAGCGCATTTCCTTTTTATTTGAAATTCTGGAAAGATGGTGCGTATTCAAAAACATAGTGGTAAAAAAAACCGGAATCGCTGAATCTTCGTAAAAAATCGCATGCCACCTCTCTCGTCATTATACTCTCATATCTTTTTTACAAAATATGAGTTGCCAGGCAGCGAACTTACCACCCAGTAATCTCGTCGACACAGCACGAGGTCCAAAATCGCATCCACCTTTTAGCATTGTGCTCGTGACATACCTGAAAGATAATGAAATTCTCAACAGATAGTATAGTAATAATATATTAGGTCGTTCCGAAAGTAATGTCGCTTTTTTCGAAGGAACGCCACTATTCGTGGAATCAATTTTCAAAAGATTTTAGGAGCATTCGATGCAGCATTTCATCCTCTTTCTAGTGGCTGCAATTTCACTGCATAATATTTGATGAGTTCTCGAAAAATTACCAAAATCTGCGACTCATGCTTTTTGCCAGGGTCAAGTTCGGCTATTTTTCTAAGTTTTTGTACCTAATCTCCGAAAAAGTACAAGTGGCAGGTAGATAGAGCAAACACTATAGAACATAGAGTAATTTTTTCTTTTCTTTAGCTTGCTTCTCAGAGCTTCTACAATCAATTTCTCAATGCCATCAAATTCCATATTTAGTCAAGTCAAACCTCACAGAACAACAACCGGCAAGCGACTCGGGTGTCACTCGATGCAGCTTTTTCTCCTCTTTCTAGCGGTTGTTTTCGTTTCCGATTCATCAAGTTTTCCGTGATAAAATCATCATAATTCGACTTTTCCAAGGTACCCCAAGATGTACCCGAAATTTTCGGAAGTTGCTAAACCGAAGCTGTGAATGCTCGTTTGGTTTGTAAAATTGTTGCCAAACCATAATCCATCTTTGTAAGTTTCAAAATCCGAAGATTTATAGGTGTTTGATGCATTTGTGTCTGAGGCGAGAATGCTAAAATTCGATAATTCCATCAAAAAATCTATACAAAAATTATGACGAGCTCTGGAAAGTAGAAAAAATTGTGCTGTTTCCTGTATGGTTTTCTCCATCCATCCATTACTTGAGCTCTTTCTGAGGTTTGTTATAAAATTTTAGAAAAATTGTGAAACTTGGCCATCTTAAAAAGCATAGGTCGCAGATTTTGACTCTTTTCTGGAAGCTCATTGACTGTATTGCAACAACTTCAGAACCATTAGAAAGAGAATGAAATGTTGCATCAAATGCTGCCAGAATCTCTTACATATCTTTGTTTCACGAGATGTGGCATACATTTGAAAAAAGCGACATTACTTTCGGAACGACCTAATAGTATCAATAATAAATCAGTGTTGGTACCTTGTCAATTTTGTATCATTTTTTATTTTATTTTCTCATTTCTTGTTGCAAATTTATTGCAAGTGTCCAGAAAAATGTTAGACTTACGGAAGTTCTATTTATAACTATTTTCCAAATATTTCTTCAGTTTAATATGACTGCAGCAGCAATCTTTGGCAACAATTTGCCAAAAAATTCTGCCAAAACTTATTATATAATTTTTTAACAAATACAAAACTCTTTGCTGAATTGTATTTTAAATGCTTGCACTAAATGCATAAATTGTTATTTTCATTTTTCGCCATATCTATTTCCTTTAGGCTGAAAATTTTAAGGGTGAGCACTTACCATAGAGTGTTCCAAAAACTGTAATTATTCGACAACTCCACGGGTGAATCCACAAATGCAGCTCCCGGATGTGGCTGATGTGCTGTGCAGCAGGAAAAGTTCAAATTCCATTCATATGGGGTTACTCTTGATACGATATACATGGCAAGAGTAACGCATACTGTAACACGGGACTGTGTGAAGTTAGGCGGAAAAAGTTTTAATGCTGAATAAAGGCGGGAAAAATACCGTCATTCGGAAAAGGGCGGGAAAGGTTTCATCATCCAGAAAAAAGGCGGAAAAATGTTATTGTTGGAAAAAAGGCGGCGAAAGTTGTGTTATTGGAAAAAAGCGGAGAAGTTTTGTTGTTCGAAAAAAGGCGGCAAAACCTTTGTCATCTGAAAAAAGATGGAAAAATTTCACCATTCGAAAAAGGCGGGGTATTTCTTTTATTGAAAAAGGCGGGGAAAGTTTTCTTATTCAAAGAAAGGCGGAAAAGGTTTTGTTATTGGGAAAAAAGACGAGAAATTTTTTTATTGGAAGGCGAGAAAAGTTTTGTTGTTTGAGAAAGACGAGAAAACTTTGTCACACCTATAGCGGAGAGTATAGCCATCCAAATCTCCCATGAAAGTGGGTTGAGGAACGAGAACAAATCGGGTTGGTGATCATCAGGGACCTGCAAAATTTGGAAAATTAATTGCTCAAATACAGGGGTTTGAAAAAAGCCAATCCTTACCCTGTAGAGAATGCTAATCCCAAGAGATAGAAAAGGCTTTGTAAATTCAACCACTTCTGATCGACGGAAATTCACAGTCAAGGGTGCGACTGCCATTTCGGCTTCCTAAAAATTTAAAAAATTTGGAAATTGCCTACAGAATAATTGGAAAGAAGCAAACCCCTCGAAGAATTTCTCCAATCATTCCATCCCATGTGCCATTGCCATAAACGTCATTACCATATTTACCATCGCGCACAGCGTGTATGGTGTAGGTGAAGCCTTGAAAACAAAGTAGAGGTATCAGTATGCTGGAAAAATAAATAATGCGCGAAATAACGCAAACACCCCCCCCCCCCGCTCTCCAGGCCCACCTCCACTTTCCCTCGCTTTTTAAAAGGGGTAGGGATAAGCAGTAGCAAATTATACGGATTGAAATGGCAAGACCTTTATTTTATGAACTTCTAAATCATTCTTAAGATAATAATTCATAAATCTTTGGACGAATCTCCATTTTTTGAACCCTCTTTTGAATTTAAGACTGCAATTTTTTTTGACTGTCTCAACATAGCAGAAACAGTGAGCTTTTCTCCTCAACCATTGCATCGTGAATTTGCACAAATATATTCTTGATGTATTATGCGAAAATGCACTCATAATTTCTTACCATAATCTATTTTATTTAGCAAAATCACAAGACCACTTTATAGATTTCATGATTCTATTTGTGGGTCACGTGAACTTGCAAATCATTCATGACGTACTTTACCTTTTGAAAACCCTTTGCATTTCATTATTATTAACGAAATTATTTACCTGCTACCAAATAGGAGCAAACATTAGGAACTCACCAAGATCTCTTGACAGTTCAGCCAGCAGATCAATGCAAAATCCTTCAAACTTTGAATTCCCATAGAGTTCGTAATGATTTTTCCTCAACATAACATATGGCCTTTCCTAAAACACTTATCAACTTGTCACTTAGTCAACCAAATCACAAGCTGTGGGAAAAAGAATTCACCATGATGGTCGTGACACGAAAATGTGGCTTCAACTCATCGGACACTTGCACATTCGTTCTCAATTGCTCAGTGGAATCACTACTCATGTTAACGTGGACTTCCGTAGCTGGTTCCCAGAAGCCAATCTAAAAAGCTACAATTTCGGTTAATTATGTCGTTTTCATGAAAATTTGGACATTCAATTTTTTTTTCAATATTTACTGTTTGAGGAGCTTCAGCTAAGCTAGACCAAACGACAGCTCATACGATCCATTCATGGCCGATAAAATAAACTTCAAACTCTAGCCCAGACAGTAATTTCTACCGCCTCGGTGACGCTGATTGGTCCGTCCAGAAATAGTGCGGTTTGGACTGATTTTTAACGTCGAAAATTAGGCGAATAATCTTATCTCCCGTAGCTTTCAAAAAGCGCGACTTCCGTCCAACTTATTCGCAATCCGTGCAGAAGTCGGACGGAAGTCGCGCCGACTATTTCAGTAGAATTATGCTCTCTTTTCAGCGTGATGATTAAGTTGTCTCCCGCTGAGCAATAGCATGCCAAGGTCCCCCAAGATATTCGCTCAAAGTTTAACCCAGGTTGCCCAAATCTAGATTCAAAGGCCAGAACTTGTCAAACTCACATCTTCCAGCTTCCCACTGTAGCCAAGCAATTGTATTCTCATCGAAAAGTTGCTTTTTGCTGGGTTTCCATGGAGTCGACGCAGATCTCCACTTATACCACGAAGTTTCTGGAATTCAACAGATTTATCTTATAGTATGCATGGCCACTAATTACCGCGACAGAGGGGGGGGGGGCTATAAGTTGAACTTACATTGTCCATAATATGATCTATAAGTGTTCGACCATGCTGGTATCTTCTGGCACTTCGTGTAGGCTTTCGGCAAGCAGTGAGCGGTAGATCATCAAGCTGAAAAGGGAAAATCATTTTGTTGAAACGAATGGCGCGAATTCCGTCCGACTTCTGCACGGATTGCGCAGAAGTTGAGCGGAAGTCGCGCTAGTTGAGAGCTTATTGTTACCATCATTGTAGCCGATACATCTGTATACGTATTTGCGAAGGTGTAGATAGCATCAAATGTGAAGATTGCTTCCATCTAAATAATTTATTGTTTTACAGATAAAATTATAAACCGGTTTTTCATTTCACAAAAGAGAACCCACCATTTTCAAATTTTTGCTGAAACCAGTCTTTGTATTCCATTTCTGTTGCACATGTTGTTGAAATTGTGTGAAATTGAATATGTGTTTGTTTTCCAACAAAAACGTCGGATCGACTGGGTAAGGTGAGACAAAACGAGCATGATTATAACGAAACAATTCCATGTTCATTGAGGAAAGTTCCTGAAATTAGCAGAAAGTCGAAAAAAAATGTTTAGGTGAAAGACGTCGAAAAGCTCTAAAAAAATTCATAACAAACAAAATTTACCATGTTTGTTAGTAAAAACCAATGTTTTACATCGATTAGTCCCATTTGGAGTGCCTATAAATAAATTATCGTTATTTTCACTAGACCAGCTAGCGAAAACTAACCGCTAATAGGAAATTGTATGTATGTTCAGGATTCAGATCCAGTAACACTCGGCTGAAATCTGAGCAGTCTTTTCGAGCTTGATACCTGCACTCTTCCATTTCTTTCACCTAAAAACATGCTTTTTTTCCACTGTGCACCTCAAAAACGCCCTTTTGTACCGCTATAGTACGCTACAGTAACCCTGCGAGCCGTATAAAATGGGAGACGGCCGTTTTGCACGACAGTATTCATTTAACATGCCTGACTTATCTTTACACGTCGCGCAAGCTGCGAATCTTTCCTCCCCCTTTAAAGGCAGTGTCTCACCAAAATTTAGTTGCCGAGATTTTCGCATTTTGCAAGCCTGTCGGACCCTGTTCAGCACTGTATGGGCTTAAAATCGCAAGAAGTTCCCAAAAACCCCGTTTTCTGGAGGCCCCGCCAAAGCAACATGGACGAGTTGTGCCTTCCAATTTCGGCCTCAGCCAAGTGGCAGCAACAGAGGAAAGGTGGATGCTAACTGGAGGGACATGTTCAAACGCGTAAGGGGGGAGACCGAAGGAGTCGTCCGCGCGTACCAACCCGCTCTCCGCGTACCACTTTGAGCGTATTTTTCTCAGCGTGGAGGGGGTCAAATTGAGTGGGACTTGTTGCAATGGCCTATTTAGAGGTCCCTATAATAGAATATGTGAAGATCCGCGCGACCTCAAGTTTGGTGAGACACTGCCTTTAACTGCTTAGGGAAAATCCAGCCCGGGGTGGCGCGCTAAGGCGGTCCTACATGGAATTGTCCTGATACGGCTCCAACGGCTGAATCTATGGAGCAGGTGAACATTTGCGCTGGCTTGAATTACGGTAGCCTACTGTACATGGTACAAAGGGATCCTTTCGCGCTAGCTGTGCTCACCTCCTTAGCAGCTCTCATATAATCGCTTCGTTGCACCTTAATCACTTGGAAACGAATACTCGAATAAGCATCGCTGGTCAGTAGCGGCTCAAGCCGTCGAATTCCTAAAACGTCGAACTTGATTTTTGGCAAAAACTTTTGAAGTTTTTAAAGAATAAACTTGCTTTCGTCTTGTTGATAGACGATAGTGATACGATTCCAACGCCAATGTTGAAACAAATCGACCATGGCTTCAAAAAGTTGTGCCCGTGGGAAAAACGCAATCTAGAAATCATGGCTGCATTTTCAGTATCAAGAAATATTTACTGATTTGTAGCAATCCCAATGATTGTGATAGTTACAACGAAATTGATTCGAGCGCATCTTTCTAATCAAAAAAATAATTACTGTTCTTTACTGCACAAACCAGCGGCAGCACCCCCCCCCCCCCCCACCTCCCCCAAGAATAAAGATGAGTGCGGATTTTATAAAATGGCGAGTCTCTCGTTCTTTGATTAGGCAAGTCAATTCTTGGAACTTTCAAAGATTAGAACTTAGCTTTATAAATATAATTTTAGTCAGAGAATTTGGGATCATAGGACCATTTAGATGTTAGGAGGCATCCCAAAAACGTTTTCTTTCACTCGAAAAAGGCTTCTGTTGCCCTTCCCTCCCCCCATCCTTCAAACAAATTTTTCGGATCGCCAGCACAAGACTATAACCAGTGCTCAACTAAACTTTTACAATATATTGTTTAACGTTGCTCTATGATGAACCAATATTTGTGTTTCATAATTTTTTGCTAATTCATTCTCAGATGTCAAATGGGTTGAATTTCTGTGAAAATCTTGCAGCTCAAATTTCATTATGCTTAATTATTATCTAAATTTGTCTTCGTACAAATAAAAAACAGTACATACCTTTGTGTTGCCATTGTTGCGTTCGACATCGTCTAATGCAGTCAATAATGGTATATCCAGCTAAACAAAATTTCGCTGTTCGAAAAGTATGTTCGAAAAAGTAACTACGTAAGGTTGAAGTCCAGCTATTATCGATTAAAATCGATTGTTGTCAATTACCTGATCCGTCAATCTCTCCAGCTGAGCGTTCAGTAGTGCATGTGAATTTCCGATAAGTGCGATCACTTTATCTCGCTCGAACATTGAACATGCTATAGTTGAATCAATCAATACTTATGAAATGAATAATAGGTAGTAGATATGAACCTTTTTTGAGGGCATCGTAGTGATCGATATCGTCCAAATAATCAATAAGATACTCGACTTCGCCATATATCCCTCGTTGATTGAGCCATTCGACGGTATACTGTATGGCGGCAGCAATATGTGCATCTTCTTTTTCTCGCAAAACAGCTCCTATCAAAATACCGTAAGCGCAAATTAGAAAAAATTATTAGAAAAATTATTTTTACTGGTTAACTATGCTGTTCCGCTAGGTAGTTGCAATATACTGCGGCATGCGAAAACTGGTCCCCGGCTGCATATTCTTCATATTCTTCATCTGTTGTGAATATTGACGGAATTGTTTAATCTCTACCTTCATTTGGTAACTGCAAGATTCTATGCGACTACACTAGAACTGGTCCTCGCAAATACGATTTTCTTATCTGCCATTTGACCAAGTTGGGTTAATGTCTGTGCTTACCCTTGAGTAGTTGCGATATTTAGCAACATGCAAAATACGCCGAGAAGTGGTCCCCGCAGTAAAATTCTGTTGCATATCCGGTCATGGTTATATCAGTGAGTAACTCCAATATACTGTAATTGCCCAGTGCGCGAAAATGGTCCCCGACAGTATAATTCTAGATCTAATGGCCTAATGGATTGGCTGACTACGCTATCCAATATCCATTAGGTACAGGGATTAGCATTATGCGAAGTACGCGAGAACTGGTCTCCAGCATTCGATTCTAGATCTAATTGGACCAATGACCAAGTTTATTGGTTGACTACGAGGTCTATTAAACAGTTACAATATCTTCTTGGCATTCAAGGTACGAGCGAGAACTGGTCCTCGGAGTTGAGCTGACTAACTCAACAGCAATAAAAACAATATGATGCGGTGGAATTGTCTTCTCCACAGGATCAGTTCTCACAAAAGGTTTTTTTTTTCGAAAATGGGATGGAGCCAAACCAACCACTAGAATCTCATACTATAAAGAAAAGCAACTCGACTCCACCTCCCCCTTATCTACAATTTTCAAAGTCAGAGATTTTTTGTTTCAAATTCACAGGTTCTCATCTAAATTAGAGAAATTATTCCGGCTAAACTGAGATCTCGCCACATGATTGTTTTGTTTTCGTATCACTATTCCTCAATGCAATTACTGAGCTTTCTGTCATGAATGCCCCACAATATGTAAACAATCTGATAGTAGCTTATTCTATGCACATTCATTTTTCCAACTAAGATAAGTAATCTCACCAATTTTATATCCCCTCGAAGAACTGAAGCCACAGAGGGCGAGGACAACGATAAATTGCGTTTTCATGGTGGCATCGTGTAAAAATCTGAATTGCATTACCTTGATTGCAGTGCGAGTTTGAGCGCGCGTTGAAAAGAAATGCGGTTTTAAAATGGTTTGAATATTATAGAATGAAGAAAGAGTAATAAGAGAGCATCGGTACCTTAGCTGTATAACTGATGAAAACAAAAGAAAACTATTTCTGAAAAAAACCTTTTGACGTTTCTTTAGAGTGATTGAGACACACAGGCCTAGTGTAAATTTTGCACAATTTTCTATGGGATTTTTTTAAAAATAACATTTCCAACAATTAAAAATTTTGGTAGCTGATATGATCAGTGAAGTGTTACATAACGGTAATGCGGTAGTTTTTTCAAATTTTTCTCATTGACTTTTTCTCTAACCATCAAAAATTGCCACAAAATGGTATAAAAAGAAGCGATGGACAAATAATGAGTACAAGTTTACGGATGACAAAATTAAGATCAATGAAGGAAAGACAAAGTTTACAAAAAATATCATAAGGCTTGTAGCAAATATAACGCTTAGAAGAGGCTAAACAAAGGTTAAAACGTTACGTCCATTATTTACTTATTCATTTATTACTGCTCATGCCATAACACTCAAAATGCAGTTCAAAAAGTAGATAGAAAACATAAAAGGAAAAAAATAATCGAAAGAAAACAGCAACAGGGAGACATAAACATCTTCGGTTGGAATTCATTCAGTCAAAAAGAGAACAAGTCGAGAGTTATCTTTGCTTGTTAGTATCGTTTCATAATTTTGCAATCAGCCGGAAACTTCTAGAGATTTGCCTCGGGTATCTAGTAGGAAATTTTCCTGGTCAGCCAATGATACGTGAAATCTATCTCATTTGGAGGAGGCCAGAATGTTCCAGCCGCTAACTCACAAATTGTAGGGACTCAGCCTCGGACACATTCGAAGGGGGGACGACTCCGGCCAAATGAGCTTTTCGAAGCGGCACAATGCACATAATCAAGAGCAGCACTAGGAGTCTCGACGACCACACCAACACTCCGATTATTTCGGGAATGTCGTGAACTTCCGGCTGTTTGGGAATGAAAATACTCTTTTTTGTTTTGGGGTGAGAGGCGCATGGATATGGAAGAAATTTTTTTGAGGAATTTCGAGGCATATTCTGGATGAAAAGAGGGATTCATGATTTTTAACAATGACGAAAAAATGTGTATCATTTGAAAAATCAAGGGTAACTTTTTTCTTAGAAATGCTGGAATTATGCTCAGAAAACGTCGGAAATATTTCTCCAAGCACAGCTGTCACATCAAAAATTTTCCCCGGCAAATGCCTTGAATGTGGGCGATAAAATAGCCCAATATCTTCACAGCTGAATAATATATTGTCTAAGTCACACCATTGAGAAAAAAGGAAAAAGACTGCTTATTTCAAGAGTCTGCGAAAGCCCTCTTCTGAAAGAGGGCTAGGGAAAGAGCTAAGAAAATGACAGGTTTTGTGCAGTTGAAGGATCTTCTAAAGAGCCACCTATTTTTTTTCAAAAATTATGGGTTTCTCGTGTTTTCTTAATTTTTGCAGACTTCTACATGTTTTCTAAACGCAAATACCATTTACAAATTACTTGTTTTGAACCATCTGCGCTATTTATTTAATCTTCTAGCCAATTATCATTTAATCATGTTATACATCTGAGCGCTTGAGAATTATGGAAAGAAAAAAGTCCAGAAATTTTTGAGAGAACAAAAACTGAAAAAGATCCAAAGCTCTCAAAGCCAAGAGTACTAAGCGGGATAAATTTTCTTAAAATTCCCGTGAGAAAAAGCAGACAATCCCAAAGAAGTTCTTCTATTAAGAAAAAATCTTCTAAAATGAAGTAAAGCAATAGCTGGTGAAAAGCTGGATGAAAGAGGAGGAGCGTGAGAGAGAGTGTGTGTTGAGTAATTTAGACATGCTTGTTATTCCCGAACGCATAATTCAATGCTGGCCGAGCTGCGACAAAACTCGGCAGCGGCAAAAATCCGAAGAGCTGAGAACACACACTGAGTGAATGGAAAGGGGTCGAAGGAAGGAGGAGGAGGGGGGGATGGGAAGAAAAATTAATGGAAATGTTCTCTTCACAACATTGAAATATATTGTGGTTAATACCACTGAATGAATCAGAAAGTTTCTTAGGGTAAAGAGGGGGGAAGGGTGGGGAGGAGGCTAAGATACGTCAGCAACTTTTCCAGGTGAAGGAGCACGGCGTTAGGCCCCGGGCATACTTCACGCGATTTGATCGTTGCGACTGAGTCGCGACGAGACAACTGTTACAACAACATTCCATGCCGATCAACTTGCATTCGGTTGTGATACTTTTCCAACCCGAAATTTTTGAATGTGAAATGAAAATGAATGGAAATCTTGGCGATTAGATCGCGACGATTGAGTCGCGTGAAGTCTGTCCGGGGCCTTACGCTTTCCAAAAATTTTCGAGGTGATTCTAACATTTTTACGACCTTGGGACCATAAAATCCCCCAAAAAAGTCGTGACCGCAACCACGTCCTCAACAAATTTTTTATGAAACTGATGAATTCGAAATATTCAATCATTGGAGTTTAGAAACAAATCACCTGTGAAGCTTTATACATAACTCAAATAGACCAATTTTAATTTTTATGACCAGCTATCGCACTTATTTCTTCTCTTTTATCCGCAAGAAACCACGCTTCCATTCTCAAGACTGCTATTAATGTTTCATACTGTGAGCTATTCCTACGATTTCGTACTGCGACGAACTTTTTCTTCCGAAAAATTCTTAATTCTTCTTTTTTGGAAACTCTTCTGTTCGTTGAAATATGGAATTCTGTAAAAACGAGGTTGGCCAAAAATGCTGAGTTCCATTTCATAATACACTCAAGGTTTACCAAAAACAAAAAGTGGAATGAGAAAAAAACCACTGAAGGAATTTGATACCAGCCAGTCCGATCAGGGAAATAAATTTGAGGTAATGGGAGGAAAATTAAAAAGAAAACGAAGCGCAAAGCTCCGGTTACCCATGATTATTGAAATATCCACGTGTACAGAGTAATAAACTTGCAGAATTCAAAGCTGGCTGAACAGTGAACTATTAGGGTGTCCCATAATTTTTCGTCCAATTTTACTTTCTCCAGCAAAAACTTATATTCTTCCTCTTTTATCTAAACAGTCCGCGGAGCCATTTACTAGAGCAAAGCAAGCTCTACTAGACCGCACCATAACGATGATTTACGATTTATTTGCCTTTCATATTATTACAATATGTGGCACCCAAAGAAATTTAATCCATTCTTTCAACCAGTGATCTTATACTTTGCAAGTGCCGCCAAGCTTCTTTTGAAATTCGTCTCTTCATCTCATCTTCGGTCGTCCTACTGGACCTTGTGATTTTCATAGTCCTCTTGACCATTTTATCTCTTTCCTGTGGGCGAGATTCCAAGCGTAAATCCATTTTCTTTTCTTCACACACAGCTCTACTACACCGCACCATAATACTACGCAAAATTTATTTCATGTAAAATTCGAAGCGAAATCGGGAAGATCTAAATGCTCGAAAAGTCGATAAGGTAGGCGTGGAAAGAGATATCACATCGCTGCCAGCACTATCACTTCTGTTACTGCTGATGCTGCTGTTAAATGATGAGTTGAGCAGCAGCACCCACGGGCGACGCCACATCCATCCTGAGGACGCCACGATAAGTGCCCAATGAGCGCAGAATGTCCGCGGATGGCCCGATATGCGCCCGTGGGTGGTCGTGAAGCAGTGAAATTATGCACTTCAATCTCGAATTTATTTTTTTCGAAATCCGAATTTTTTTCTAGAAACCCAAAACCATCATTCCGAATCTGGCATAAGGGCAGCAATCTATACAAACAAAAACTTCCGTTACATCTAGAACACTTTGGCAAAGTTCCCGACAGCCCATTTGGTTTCAAGATCAGATACCCTTTGGTTCAACGGGATTGCACGGAAGGTGACCGCTCGCAACCGCGGCGCAGTCTGCATCTCTCTCGCGGCCGCGCTCTCTAACCATTCCCTAGCTTCGATTGAGCCTCGGGCCCCGCCTTCCAGCCACCAATCTCGATGAATCAAAGGGTACTCCCAAAACTCTTGCGAGATCTATTGAAGATTAGGAACCTGACCTTACTGTTAACCAGAACGAGATACGATAACCAACACCGCAAAGGTTGGGGTAGCCCTATCACGCGGGTAACCCAGCCGAGTAACGTTTTCGCCAGCCAGAGTAATCTGCCGGACCATGGCCTAGAAGGGCCGAGCTTGCCCGATGATAATGTTCAGGCCATTAAGGCCCGTGTCTTTACTGAAATAACGTATGGGCTATGCCCGCGGGACGGGCCTTGCCCTATACAAAAACTCTGTTAAGGCCTGTTTCGTGAAAACTAAATATGCAGTGCGCCCAAGGCCCACGGACGGTCAATTCAAGAATTTGAGGTCCGCGCACCGCCAAAGCTATAGGCCGTCCGCGCAGGGCGCGGAGAGTGCGCAAGGTGTGTATTGCGCATCACTCCTCTTTCCTCGTGCACTCTCGCCGCCTGTTTTTCTCTGCGCTTCTTCCAGTCGTGAACTGCCTCAATGTACGCAACAGCGTTGCTCTCTGTGCGCAGCGCGGACGGCCTATAGCGTTAGGGGCCGCAGATGCTCGCAATAATTGTTTGAGCAATCACAGTAACAGCGGTAACAGTCACGATTTAGGTCGAAGCCCAAGTTTCAGTGCTATGCCAGAAGTTAAGTGACTTGTCGACGTAATGGCGGCTGTATATCTTGGAGGTAGTGTCAGGAAGATTTGGAAGCATCTCTGTTTCGACGAATTACTGCAGCATACTCCCATTCAAGCCAGCCCGACTATGGCTGCCAAATACCGTTTCTGAAGCAAGAAGTCCGTTACAGAAGAGTCTCGTCCTTACCCCAGGAAATAATGCAGGGACAAGGCCGTTGCGACTCTGTCATTGGCTGCAGCGGCGCTCTCGCCACTATTTGCTCTGAAGCGAATCACGGCTATGTCGAAAATTCTGAAGCGTTTTTCTCCCTCCAGAAGCAGTTTTGCTCGCAGCTATGGCTTGCGCGAGAGCCCTCTTTAGTAATGGAATTGAGAGCTCGCAATTCTGCAAGGACACTGCCTCCAACCTCTCTTTCTTCTGCATTAAGTGGGGTCTCGCTTCTGAGTCGTTCATTAATGAGCGTGAGTTTTGGGAAAAAATTCATCATAATCTAAGGTCAACCACGCAATATTCTATCGGAAGGACACTACAATCCAATGACTTAACATTTCCTAATCCAAGAGGCTCTCACACTACTAATACCTTGGAAAAAGTAACTTGACAAAAAAAAGTAACTCTCTTTATTTGCTTCTAGCTCTCGATCTATGTTTTGACTCATGGAAAAGGTACCACTGTAATGTGCAAAATTTTCTCTATCAAATGAAAATACTTGCAGAATTTTTCGTGATTCAGCTTGAAAAATGCCGATCTTAACTGATTTCCTTCAATTACCTATAGCTCTCGAACTTTCTAATACCAATTCATGCCAAAGGTACTGCTTTAAAGGTTTCCTCTTTCAAATGAAATTAAACTCAAAAAATTCCATCGAGTGGGAAGCAAGTTATGATTGTTTGAAAATCCGGCGCAAGAACTTTTGGGACAACCTAATATTTGTAAATTTGCTTATTTTTTCACGGCTAAGACTCGAGAAACATACATACAACAACATTATTCAAAAAAACGACAAAAGGCGTCTTTTTGTGGATTTGTTGCGCTAAATTTGACATTTATCAATAACCATTGCTTGTAAGGCCAAAAGTCCATGGTTACACTCTCGAAGGTTCATACTCTAAAGTCACCTATGTGGGAGCAACCCAGTGCAGTTTAGCAAATCTACTGAACTACTACATGAAAACTATTTCTCTCTTCATTTTCAGCCACGAAAAAAGGGCAAATAATAAATTGCCGGATATGGATTGTTCACGCCTGAGCCAAGTGGAAGTCCGTAGGAAATTCTTGAGTGGAGATACGATTTGATACGATTTTTTCCTCGAGTTTTCGGGTATTTAGATTTTCTAAAATTTAGGCTTCGAACTTTATGTAAAACGTACCTTGAGCAAACATCAAGGTGCATCTTGTAGAGCTTCCTTTGCTCTGTCGAATGGTGCCACAGAACCTGTTCAGGGAACAAGATAAATATGAGTCAATGCTGGAGAAAACGGTAAGCCATACGCTAGAGGTACACTCACTGGATTGTTTGGAGACTTTTGCCTGGGGTCAGAATTACCACGCCTTGGAATCAATCCAACTATGATATTTCTGGTTATCACAAAGTAGGCATTAGGTCTCGGGCGGCAAAGTTCACGCGATTTCATCATTCATCGCGACAAGACAACTGGTACGAGTTTGTTGTCTGCCGATCTTCTTGTATTTTGGTTGCGATAGTTCACGATTAATCGTGTCGGAAAACTGTCACAACCGAAATGCTAGAAGATCGACTTGCAATGATATTATTACAGTTGTGCTGAAGCGATGTCGCGACAATGAAATTGCGTGACTCTGCTCGAGGCTTTACGAGAGCATATGATTTTACAAAACTGAACCATATCGAATCTTTATTTGAGAGAAGCTTCATAGTTATCTGAGGCATTAGAAACAAGTGTAGACGCTACATAATTTGGCGAGCTTCGCATAATTTCAGCCCGACAAAAATGTAGATTTTAGAATTCTAGGCGAGTACGTGTAAAAATGGATCATAGAATTGCTAGCCGGGAATGCTCAGATTTTCACCCTCGATTTTGAAACACGAGAAGAGTGCTTTAGTGAACAGGAAGTTGGAACCTGATTCGCATAAACGTATAATGTATGTCAACAAAATGTCCTTTCTTCATAAGTGCCCCAAAAATAAGCTCAAAATCAAGACTGAAGTATTTCTGTGGCATCTCAAAAAAAAAACAGTTGCGAGGTAGCTTTGATCCATAAATAGTCAATCTTGGAGGTCATTTTTCATTATCAGCTTCCATTTACTTCCACAATGATTGCTGAGATTATCTCTGCGTTGTACTTCTTATCTTGGTGCGATTATGGGAAACTGGTACAAAAATTATTTGGAATGATGTACCACATTTGCGGTAAGATGTGTAGTGAGAATCCAAAATTCCAAAAAAAATATCATCTTTCTAGCATTTGTTCAAGTTGGTGCAACTGTAATAAATTGAGAGAAAAAATTATCGAGGTTTAGAATTCATGGTAAAATTAATCTTTTATTTAAGGTCCCTAGAATGGATATCAATTCTTACGATAGTTAATAGCAACATTTTGAACGCATTTTGCTTGTCTTGGAAGCCAGGCACCGAGCGCGAGTCGTTTAGTGCACCAATTCCGTTCCGAATCAAAAGCGGTTCTAGAGCGATTCTAAATCCGGATGCAGCCTGTTTCAATCAAAGTGTCCGGCGCCTCGCACGGCGTTCGCTTTAAGCGGACAAATTGGCGTACAGTCTGTTCGGACCGGATGGCATATCTTATGGAGCAGCGCATCCATTTCGTTGAGGGCTTCGCGAGCGCACAGCAGCATTTTGCCAGCGCTCTTGCGTAGTTTTTCGACGATCTGTTTGAAAATCTATGGGAGATATTGATTTTCTAGTAGGTATCTACAGGCATGAATTTAGAAAGTGCTGATAAGTGACCGTATCTTCTTCATCACACTTTTCTGAGTTCCTTGATGAAAAACCACAAAAAATAAAGTCCTTACTTACTGGTCCAAGAAACTTGAACTCTTTCTTATGGTACAGACAAACTTAATTCGCAGTGTTAGGGACCCGTCATACTTCGCCGAAAAAAAGCCCAAAAGCGCCCAAAAAAGCCCGAAAAAGCCCAAAAGCGCCAGAAAGAGCCGGAATGTAGAAACAAACTTTTGGTAGAATTCTGACATTATCTTATCATGCGGACGACAGAAAATGACAAAAAGGCTCGATTGCGAAGTCAACACACATGCCTTAGCGCCAAAACGTGCGAGAAGTGTTCCGGCTCTTTCTGGCGCTTTTGGGCTTTTTTGGGCTTTTTCGGGCTTTTTTGGGCTTTTCGGGCTTCTTTGGGCTTTTTTCGGCGAAGTATGACGGGTCCCTTATGGTCTCCACTGAAGTCATCATATTTCGTGCTCTAATCCAAATTCGTGGACAAACATTGACTTTTGCCATCGTCCTTCACTTTTCCGAGAATCCTCCGTCGCATTTTTCTTTCCTCTCGCGTAAATTATAACAGTTACATTTTCTATAAGGGCTTTGAATAGCCAGAAATTAGTTAATAGCACGTTATAATCTGGTTTCTGCTCCTCATCTACTATTACTCGGCGAAATAGGTACGGCTTTTGAGGCCGAAATTTCTGTGTATATATTTACTGTTGTTTAGGTAGTTGAAACAACGTACGGGTATGTCTGATGGCGGAAGTTTGGCACCAAGAGCTAAAGGTCCACCTACGGTCACTGGTTTATCACCCACCGAAGGTTGTTTATGTAGTTGTTTATCTGGTTTTATGATTTAGCGTCTGTTCATGTGACGCGACCCTTCGTTCAGCTTTTGTTGTTTTGCAGTGTTGAAACTGTTTTGGTGTAGAGCAATGATTTAGATATTTTCCCCGGTTTACTTTTACCTTCATTCTTTGCGAATCTTTTTGGTTTCGAACTTCTCAGACAACTTTTTGAACTTTTTGAAAAATGGCTCAATCTTTCTGAATTCTAAGCGCCGTGTCTCTTTCTAAGTTAAGATCAGAAAATCCGTCTTCATTCCTTTCTAGCCTTATGGACACTTTTGCAGCGCTAATCGCAATAATTATAGGAGCTGTTGCGCCAAGAGGCAGCTACATCCGCTTTGTCTCAAAGAGAATTGAAGGAAGTTTGGGTCATGTTTGAATTTTACCATCTTCTGTTTATGTGTTACATGTGTTACATAAACAGAAAAGTTAAAAACAGATATGACCCAAACTTCCCTCAAATCCACTTTGCATGCTCTAGAATTAGGTACAGCACTAGTTGAGTAAATCAATTTATTGTTGCTCAAAATATGTGTAATAATTCTTTGCGCTTTCTGTTGTTGAGTGCGCAATATCTCCTTTTTCATCTGTTTTTAATAATTTCTGGTCAGCATGCTGAAATTTGATTGTTCAGGCACCCCTGGCACACAAATCACCATTCGTGGTGAAAACCTAGGTACAGATCAAAATGATCTTCTCATGCTTTTCATTTGTGGTACCGACTGTCTGCAGACTGCAAAGTAGGCTGTCAATTTCCTTTCACTTTGGCTTGCTGAAGCGTAGCTAATGTGAATTTGCGTTGTCAGATGGAAGACAGAGAAGAAGATCGTAGCACGTTTGGGCCAGGCTAATCGAGGATTAGGCGACATCAAGATCGCTACAAAATCCGGTGGAAGGGGTATTTGCAATGTGAAATTCAGGTAAGGTTATTCAATCTCGGTTATCAACCTTGCACTTCAATTGCATGTGCTATACATATGTGTATGCCAAAGCTTGATATTTCAGGGTATTTATTGCTCAAGTAGGACCCCTAGAAGAGTCCGCCGTATGGGTTGATGAGACGCAAACAGTGCCTGGGCGAGAAGTGAGTAAATGTTTTTTTGCCTTGGCCTCTATAATTTTCCCTTGTCGCAAACGGTATAAAGTGAGCATATTTGATTAGGCAGTTGTAGGCTGTTCGAACAGTAGCGCAAGCCTCAGAGGAACGCGATGCGCTTGGCTTGAAGCCAACCACAAAGAAGTTGGACCCCGCTTCTCTGTCGAAAATGTTTCCTGATGGATCGGGGAACATCCGTATGGAGAGCTTTAATCCACAATGGTATTTATTGGAACATCATTCTGAAACTCCGTAAGTTTATTCTATTGTCCTACATTATTAATCTTTAGCAATTATACATTTCAATAATTTTTCTGCCCTATCCTTTCTTTGCGTACATCAGCTCAGATTTTATTTATAGAATAGAAGAACTACGTGAAGCCATTGAGAATATGAAAGTTGCCAAGGCTGACGAAGCCAAGAAAAATGAGCAAATGCACAAGGTTAGCTTTGCAAGGTTTTCGGACTAATAACTACAGATTCCTTTTTAGGCTAATCTATACTCATTGATCAATTGCGTCGACTCATTAGCGGCATTGCATGACGAGTTAGAGAGAAGTAATAAAGCAGGAGAATTTGCAGTCATCAAGCAGATAGGAAGCCAGGTACTGCAATCGATCATATGCGTTCCCGTTCTTTTCTCCTTTTTTGATACTCGCCTTTTTTAATACCCTCTTTACTAATTTTACAAGATTTATAATCGTACACGTATTGGACGAGTCACTACAACCCAAAACTTTTTTTGGTAATGGCTTTTGGTTACAGATTGCCGAAGCTAGAGTGAAAGCAGAAAGTGTATTCAAGGACGTTCTTTCACGAAAAGATCGAGCAGATGCCACAAGAAACGCGCTATCTGTCTTGACTCGTTTCAAGTTCATATTCTTCCTTTCCAAGACAATTGACGACAACATGAAGAAGGTATGGAAATCTTGCATTGGCTTCTTTAGCTCTGCTTACTAACGATACCGTCTCCTACAGGGCGAGTACCTGACGATTCTGAACGATTATATGAGAGCGAAATCGCTTTACAAGGATACTGAAGTCACTTTGTTCAAAGAATGTAGGTCCATTATGTCAAACTTTTACGTTAACATTAACCATCCCTTACAATTCCAGTGATGGTTCACTTGGACAACAAGATGGATAAATTCAAAGAAGAGATGAAGCATAAGTTGATTGATACTTCAGCTTCATTTGAAGAACAAAGTAAACTCATAAAGTACTTGAAGGTTGGTTTTTGTTGTTTTGATCAGCCCTTCATTTCCTTGTTAGTCTTTGACAGAAACAAATAAAAAAGATGGAAATTCCCTGAGATTAAGCCAGACTTTTCGTAGTTGTAGACCGGATCTGATAGCCATTTCTGTGATTCAGTGCATCAAAAATGCTTCATATATCTTTGTCGAAATCCCATTTCATATGTTCGTATCATTGCATAAGCTGAAATTTATACGTCATACTCCCAAGCGTACTTCCATCTACATAGTTATTTACATCCTTGAATTCAAGTTTGCTAAGTTGTTCTTCACAATTGAGTCAAGGCATATTTTTTGGGGTTCATTTTCTGGTATATCAGACTGTCACTACAGCAAAAATTGCGCTCGCCTTTGCTTTGAAGTCAAGTCATTTTTTACATGAAGATTCGTTCCTCTTACGCATAGTAACATGTCACCTTATATATGGTGTTTACAAATTTTATTTATAGTGTGTACCAGCACAATGACTTGGGTCAATCTTGTGATGATTTTGCTTCAGATACTTGAGCCAGATTCTGATCCTACATGGGAATGCATCACCGCATATCACTGCTGGCTTGAGGACATATTGTGGAAGTTGCAAGAGGATCACTTCAAAAAAGGTGACAAGCTTGTTTCTCCTCGCATTCTTACCTAACATTCAACTTTTTCAGCGTTGGAAGCAGAGAAAACTGCTCAAGATAATCGGTTTGCCAGTGAGTTCTAATCTTTCACGTGCTTTTAGTTTATGCTTTGCTTTTTTCAGTGGTTGAAACAAATGAAAGACAGTCATTTGTGTCATCATTGGTTTCGATTCTGATGAATAAGCTACAGTCTTTCTGGAAACTATCAAACACCTACTCCACAAATGATGAGCGGTGGACACAACGACAAGATGATATCAATGTTAGTTCATTCGGTCTTTGAAATTCATTCGTTACATCTCTTAGGATAGTCATTGATGAGGAATTGAAAGTTCACAAATGTTCCATTTTAGCAAATGCTCATCAATACCATAAATGTCTCCTCATGGCTCTTACTAAACGCGTTAGTCCCGAAAGCTTTGCCAGATGACGTCATTAAAAGGTTCTTACCATCGCTTGTGTAGAATTATGATTGGACAAATTCATTTCAGGTATGAAGCTCAATTTGTCAGATGGCCCGATGTGTCACCACAAGTCAACCGCACCGTTCTTACGCAAAGTTTAAAGGCTCTCAGGTGCATTCTCTTTTTCTTAGTTAGATTTTATGGTTCAGTTGTCGTTTTGATTTAGGTCATTCATTTCATCGTTACTGGAGGCTCAATTTACCAATGCTCACGTTCAGCCATTGATAGAATTATGTATGACTGTGCGATTAAAAGTGGTATCCGACGTAATTGACAAGGGAGTAGAAAGTGAGGTTTTTGTTAAGAGCTTATCCATCTTCGACATCTCAACACGTTCTCTTTTAGATATTTGCGCCCTTGGCAGCAAAGAGAATTGGAAACAAGATTTCAGTTCTACAGTAGCTGCCAAAACAGCCCTCCCAGATTTTTACGAGAACGAGGTGAAAAGTTTGATCTTTTCATTCTCGTTTCTACTTCAGCCCAAATCTTGTTTCTAGGTGTTCGATTGTTTGTCAGCTGTTCGTGATGCGTTGTCGACTAATGGTTATCCGGGAGAAGCTTGTTTATTTTCCCGCGAAAGATTCAGAACAACCCTTGTTGACATATTTGTACATCTAGTGACATCGATAAGACATTGCTTTGACAGGTACGCTTAGGACTTACTCTTTTACTCCTTTGCTTACTTTTCATTATACGCTGTCTTACTGCTTTGAATCTGACCTTGTTATTTCTAAAAGGAAACTGATATATAGTGATCGAAGCACTGTGAAAATATTGCAAAAATAGTAAAAGTGCCACTTGTGCTGTAGCACGATATGCTACAAATACCAGCTCTAAAATGTAGTTTATTTTTATGCTTATCGATGTCCATGATCAGTTCTAGCTAAATTGCAGAAAAAACTCATGTGGTTATACATCGTTGGCTCAGCTGTGTGCTGTTTTTTTCATCACATCGGCCAGCGTTGCAATTAACATTGCATTTCTGGTTTTGTCTGATGCGCATTTCGAGCAATGATGCCAATTACATGATTGTCTGAGTAACGGCCACGGTGTATTAGGGTGAATTTAGCTGTCGCTACATTTGGTAAATCATGTCTTTTCAGACTCTTGAATCTCCGCGCTGATCTGAAAAAACCGCAAGACCTTGACCTCAATCGCAAAGATGACGAAAAATCTCATGTAAGTGCTACTTTCTACGTGTACCATACCATTTATGATGTTTATAGCTTACCACAAAGAAGCTTCTCATAAGTATATGCAACCTCGAATATATACTGGAAAATGCATTGAAAGGTATCAACAAACGGATGTTTGATTGCGGAGTAAAATATGCAGATGAGGTTCATGAGGTTGGTTTCCTCTTCTTCAGTTGGATCTTCTGACAGTGTTTTTTTCCCTTTAGAAGGCAAAGGCGAAGTTATCAGTTTATCGGCAAACTCTGGTTCGGTGCTACATAATGATCAAAAGCAGTGCTTTTTCAACGCTGATAGATTCAGCCAACTATGAGTATATACCTGATGATGGTGAGTGTTCTTCTCATATGGAATGAAGGTGCGAAGTGAGTCGGGACCTTTTTAGATGTGTCTGACTATGCAAAGGAAATGATGATGTGTTGTGTATTACAACAAGCTGAATTAGAACTTTGTTCACCTCAACTCACATCGGAATGTCTACAGGTGCAGATAACTTTCAAATCCAGCTTATCATTGATCTTTGATCTCCTCTTTCTAGGCTACAGTACAAAATGCTTTTGTTAATTTATTGGATCAGCTAGAAGCTCGTGAACCTGCTTCGGAAAGAGAAGCATCTCAACGTGTCATAGATATATGTGCCTTGGAACAAGCTCTGGGAGGATTTACAAATTTGGAAACGAGGTTAGTGTATATTTTTTTGTAGCAGTGTGATGCGTGCGGTTCGAATCACCATTTCTATCTCGTTGACTTTTGTTGAATGAAAAAATGACTTGCTTTTGCTAAAGGTAACCGTTACGTTCGAAGAATAGTTTTGTAAAAGTTTAGTCATCATAGATTGACGTGCACTTATTTGGATTTTTTTTCAGGACACATGTCAACGCATATCGCGCTGGTTTAGTGGGACAACTCGATCAGCGGTACGTTTTCATGTTCTTTTGCAAGCATTCTATCCTATTAATAAAGTTAATCCTACATTCGTAGCGGTGATAAGTATCATTGATTTGAGTATGCATGATTCATCTTCCTTGAATGTGTCTTCATATGTTTGATACTTTTGAATTTGCTTGCCAAGGTTTTGTTCCTTTCTTTTTCATCTATTGGAAATCAAAACGCTTCGATTTGATCAGAGTTACACGGGGATTATTTGCTTATGAATCGTAATATCGTTGTTCCACTCGTTCAGTTATTTTTTTGTCGCTTTCAGAAAGCTCCAACGTTGTTTGAACAACATGCGAGCTTCGATGCGAATGGCAATGGAAAGCTTGGAAGGAGGTGCAGAAGACGATCTAAACACATCTAGTATATGAGTTACCTTTGTTCTGCCTAACAAAATTTCTGTTTATATGGGTACATACTGATATTTTTGACAAGTGCTCCAAAGTCATATTCATCAGCCAAATGACATTAGCAATATCGAGAGCATATGGTGCATTACAGATATTGTAATTAGGAGAGCTTCCCATGTATTTCTTATTGAAGTGATTTATCATCTTGTCATATGTTCAAGGATGCCTGTGATATGGGTATATTGCCCAGGTTTGATAGATTCCCTCATATCTATGTGCAAGCTTTAATAAAACTTTTTGGACATCTGTATAACGAGTATCACATCCGTGATTGTTCGGAATGAATTCATATCTCATTTTGGTTCACTGGAGATGCGGTTTTTTGACATTCGATCATGTCGTTCATCTTCAATGAAGATCTTTCTCCGATCTTGAGACTGGTCTTGATTGGTTCTCGTACAACTTGCGATCTCGTTGAACTTTCGCGCAAGTCGTGACTTTGAAACTGGAGTCGTAAAAAATTCCATATGTGTGAGAATCGCATGTCTCCAGAATCTCAGAATGACCTTTCCGTTTTTTCTTTAAGACAGTTTCTGACGTTTTACGCTGACTTCGTCACTATTTGTCTAACATGCTTTACAAACGTTTCATCTATCTTAATAGATTGGAATTATTATTTTTAAGAAACTCTCAACTTTTGTTTTTGTAAGAAAACCTCCTTGTAAAGATCATACCGATCAAATCTGCAACACCATGTTTTACTGTAAACACTGTAGACACTGTAAACACTGTAGGCACTCGAGTAGATTTTCCGCTCATAAAGTGTGCTTGCGGTGCCGAGAAAATGCAAATTTTGCGCTCGAACGAATAGGCAAGCAAGACCGCTTGCGTGCGTAGAAATCCGGCATTATCGGCACGGTATCTGTTCACGCGCAAATTTTGCCGCATTTTCTCGGCACCGCAAGTGCACTATCAGACGGGAAATCAACTCTACCGTACTACTGATGTTGCTGTTATCGTGCTACCGGTGTTGCTGCTGTTGCCGAACCAATGTTGCTTGATCTCCTTCTTATTTTTTTGTGCGTTTTCTTTTGCATAGGAACTTGTTGAAAAGGTAGTATTACACCGGTAGTTTTATTAATACTGACAAATGAAACAAAACATTCACCGGCGGCAACACTGGTCACAATGGTTATAGTGAGGATATAAAACCGACAACACCGGTACCCTAATAACAGGTACCAAGTAAGGATGGCACTTATGCAAATCATTGGAAATCATGTAGTAAGTGATGGCTCTTCTTCATAATTTTGCTATTTAGTAGAACTCAAAAGTCATCGATGGAGATGCGGAGATACTGCGATAAATGCTCATTAAAAATTTGGACAATTCTAATGCTTATTTTAGTCATGCTATCGATTATGAGGCTCAGTAGAGGATGGGTAAGTGAATTGAAAACCAACTGTCTTCTTGCAACATGACTTTTTTTTAGATTCATGATGGAGTAGATTATGAAATAGGGAATCGAAAGCGATTTGTGGTCGTTGTTCGGATGGAATGCCTACTAACATTGTGTAGCATGTTTATATATAGTCAGTTGATGTCCTACTATGATCTTGAGGAAAATGAGTTGCTAAAACATGAGAGGCGCGTGGTCATGGTGAGTTTTGTAGAGAAAATGTTGGTCGGTTTTAAACCATGTTAAACAAGTATTTTATTTTGGAGACGTATTTCTTTCTTTTCTAGAGAAATCGAGAACGAGCTTCAAGGATATTAGTGGTCTTTTTGTTCCTCTCGCAAGCTGTGTACTTCTTGTATTTTGCTTCAGACATAGTTCAGGTGAGTCACAATAGCTTTCTTGAGTTTTTAATTCTTAGTGCTAAGCTGTTTCAGTTCCTCTTCTTTGATATTTGTGCTTTGTGCTCAGGCATTTGGACGAATCTGTTAGGCATCGTAGCTGGCTTCTTTTTGATTAACTGCGCTTTATATGTGCTAGATGTGAGTATACCATAACGCTATAGGGGGCTCAGTTATTGTCTTATTGCTATCAATTTCTCAGAGAATACCAGCGGCAAAGCCGTTACTAGATAGGTTATACTCCCTTGCTTATATTGGTAGAATCCTTACTGACCGAAAACATCAAATAAGGTAAATCTTCTTACCCGGCAACTTTGTTTGTACCTTATCGCCAAACTAACTTAAATGTCTAGTATCTAAATCGATTAGAGTTGCACTTGTTGCCACGGCTGTGATGTCCGCATTAATGTGGTTCAGCAGCGACAAGATCGTCGTGAAGGAGATCGTTATCCCCGTCAAAGTAAGAATTGTTTGTCTACATTTTTCGATGCGCTGAATTAATTCGAGGTTTAGAATTTTTCTGGAGCTGATGGCGGAGTACGCATAGCACTTGTATCTGATGTTCATACTGGAGCTAGCGTTCATGCAAGTCAGGTTGGTGTTTCATAGTATTTCTTTTTTTGCCAATCAATTCTTAGTTTCTTCATGTTCTCGTAGTTACATCACACATATGACTTTGTCTCTTTTGATTTCTTGACTCACTACAAAGTGAGTTCGTTAAGGGTGCATTGGTATTGGGTTGAATAGCTTTTGGAGGGATCTCAAAGGCATTGTCTCGGCAGAATTTCGTTTTCCAGTTTTTCACATTTTCGGACCCTTGAGGAATCTATATCTGAGCTTTTCAGCGCATGAAAACGGCGAAAATGAGCTTTTGCGAAGCCTTCCAGGTCCGCATTCATTGAAGATAATCCGGAAGTCTTTTGCGCCCCGCCTCCCTCGTTCCGGGCCCCGCCCATTTGCAGTGTCCTCCACTGGATGTGGACCTGGAAAGCTGCGAAAAGGCTCGTTTTCGCCATTTTCATGCCTTCAAAAGACTGGATATGGGTTCCTTATGGCGAGAAAGTTGCGAAAAGGTGAAAACCTGGAAAACGAAATTTTGCCGAGACACTGCTTCTAAATTATTTTCACGTTGATCTTATTTCAAAAGCTTTTTCGGAGTAGGGTTGAGGTAGATGCCCGCAAAGTAGAAATTGAGCGTTTCATCTGCGTTTCACTTTCAGATCGAGAAAATGGTCACTACCCTTTTTGATCTAGATATTGATGCAGTTGCTCTAGTTGGCGACCTAGTCGATGGTCCTGTGGAACAGCTGCGCGACCGCGTTATACCTTTATGGTGACTTTTCTCACTACTTAGTCTTTGGTCCGCTAAAAATGTGAATGTGTTTCTTTCGTAGGAAACTGACACATAGATTCCCCACATATTTTGTCACTGGTAATCATGAGTACTACTATGGTGATGCTAGAAAGTGGCTTGATCTGTACAAAGACCATCGCATTCGTGTGCTGAATAATAAGTAAGTTGTTTATTCATCTATTAGGTCTCGTGCAAAACATCTTTTTCGTGCTAATCGTAACGTTTTTTATCAGATGTGAGATGTTCCACAGAATCTGTATCGTTGGTGTGAATGACGTCTCCAGCGAGACTTCTGGGTTAGCGATAAGTCAAATTTTCTCTAGTCCTCATTTTTTGTACTCCTTTTTTTTTGTTCTTGAAGTAGTAGTATGACCTTAGAATGATTAAGTCGCAATTTATAGTATTGCGGATCATCACATGAATCTCACTGCAGCGATGAGTAATTGCTCGGCAGGCTCAACCCGCGTGGTCTTAGCCCATAATCCCGCTAGTGTACTTGAATTTTCGCATAGCGATCTTGAAAAAGTCGATGTCGTTTTATCAGGTCGGTTTTGCACAATCTTTCATGCAATGACTGCTATCGTTCAACTTGCTACAGGTCACACTCACGCTGCGCAATACTATGTGCTTGCACCGCTGATTTTCGGAGTCTTGCCATACTTTCACGGTCTTTATGATCTCCCTCATGGAAATGGAAAACTTTTCGTTTCTGCGGGGACGCTGTACCAGGTACGAGCTTGCAGGAAATAAGAGTTGTTTCAAATAATTCCATTCTTGTCAATTTTCCTGTCTCAAGAGAGTGTATTTTTTTTGTTTGCTTTTCTATCCACTGTCCTTTTCTTGCTTTATTGGCATGCTATAGGGAGCACCCATGAAAATGCTAAGGATGTCGGAAATATGGGTCGTGAACATAGTGGCTGCTAGATGAAGCTTCTTTGGTTGAGGCAAACATGACATTTTATTGCGAATTCGGGCATCAGAATGACATAGATTTCTTTATTGGTCTGACTGCATTTGCCATTTTATCTTATCATACATGTGATGTTATTGCACCATAGTCTGTGAGAACTTATCTGGTAAATTCGCTCTCTATCTGTTTGTGCAATCTGTGCCGTAGGTCACCAATTAAAAATGCTTTACTTTGTCTGAAGGTTTCCCAAACTGAAAATGCTCAGTCATGATGTCAGTGATATTTTTTGGATAGTGTAGAACCTTTATAGCAGTTTCTTTTGCATTTTCACCGCTTTTCAATATTGCATTTTTCTTCTAGGTACTGTGATGTGATTTTCTCTAGCGAAGATTGGGTTAAAATATGATGGGTTTTACTTATTGTTCACCGTGGTTTCTCATAAAGTTTTATGAAATGCATTGTTTTCTGTGAGTTTTGGCTGATTGCCACATGCCTTATCGATTACTCGGTTATAACCTCTTCTCTTGGAAAATGTGCTATGGTAATTGTAGGGTTAAGCGGCATGTCGATATTGGCAGAGCCGCGTCGTAAACAACGTCTCAGTATCGATCCCCGAAATCTTCAGTGGAAAAATGATCAAGACAAATTTTCACAGAAGCTCATGAAGAAAATGGGTTGGTCTGAAGGAGAAGGGCTGGGTAGAAACCTACAAGGCAGTGCCGATCACGTCAAGTTGAAGGCGAACTATACCGGAAAAGGTTAAATCATGCTGAAACATCAGAAAAGTAAGCTCTCTCATGAATGCTCATTTAGGTCTTGGAGCTGACAAGCTGGCTTCATACGATAGCACGTGGATTGGGCATCATGATGATTTTGCTGATCTACTCAACGCTCTTAACAAAAATAAGAAAGATTGTATAGTATGCAAATTCGATTTCGTTGTCGATAAATTGACAAAGTTATTGGTACTCTTTAGAAGGTTACTACTGAAGAGGAGAAGGAGGAAAGAGCTAAAAGAATTTCGCTTGAGTTGAGTAGCAAGAGCCTACGGCGGCGAATACAGTGAGTGCACAATAGCTGATTAAATTCTATTCATTGGTGTATTTTGCGCATTTCGTAATTTCATATTTCAAGCTTAAAAGTATTATTCTCACTTGAACTTTGTATCGTTGCATATGTTTTTTCCATATAATTATTAGTATTTCAAAAAAATTTGGAGCTGGTGCGCGGAACTTGCTTTGTAACTTATTCTTCTACTTCTCTTAAAGTTTGAAAAGTGACCAAAATCCTGAGTAGTTTCTGTGTAGAGGAAGCAAAGTATACAAGGCAGACTCAGTGTTTACGTAGTTATTGTTTCGGACAGATCTGAAGCCAAAATACAACCCAATATATGCGTATATCATTGAATCTTGCGAGGGGAAAAAACGTAGTCGAACATTCTTGATCCGTCCAAGAACTCGTTTTTGTTCGTGTCTTACCATTAGTACTTCTACAATCTTTTAGCTACCAGAAATTTACGCGAGCCAAAGATACGTCGAACTACACTGAGAGTGATCGTGCTGCCATACTCGGAATTGTCCACAAACCGGAAACGGAAAGTCCCCAGAAAGAGGAGACGAAAGAGGAGAAATCTCCAACAAAAAATGAAGAAGATGTCGAAATGAAGTCAAATACAACTGTGAGCAGCATGTCTGTAGGCGAATATTTTGCTGCGAAGATGGCAGCAATGAAGGCGAAGAGGGAGCAAGGAGGATCGGAAGGGAAGGTTAGTAGACTTTTCTCTTCATCTCCTGGAATCCACGTAGTGTTTTTGCTCAATGCAAGTGAGATATCGGTCAGTTTGTCAGAATGGAGATCACTTTTTTGCACCATAATCATCGTATTTCAATTCCTGACACTACAATCTGAAAAAAAAAACTTGTTGAAAATCGATGTATGCGTTCAAAAAATCAGAAACAACTATTCCACGTTTTTCTCTGAAAAATCATCTGTATAATTCTGTCATTTTGTTAAATGAAAGGTATATGCTATTTGCAGATTGACAGTGTGAAGCTTGAAGAAACGCATGTTGAGGAAGAAATTACAGAGCAGGAATTGGAAGAGGAGAGAAAAGAGAGGAAGAAGAAAAGGAAAGAAAAGAACAGATTGCGTGATTCCGTGCACTGCGAAACACCATTAGAGTTTGAACAAGTGAAACAGGAAATCATGGAGGAAGAAGAGGCGATCGAGAAGCAACAAGAGCAACGTAGGCGAATAAAAAGAGAGAAGAAATTGAAAAGGAGACAGGAAAGGGAAAAAGCTGAATTAGTGGTGGGTACCTGTTTCTCTCTTTGAAACAGAAACTTGACTGCCTTTGGAATGGAAACACCCTTGGATTATCTATTGTAATACAACATACAATTCGTGATTATGTTTCTACTGTTCTGTTCGTCTTCGCTGATCAAGTCGCGTAAAAGGGGGGATAGATGATTATTTTGAGATTTGATTCAAACTTCCTTTCACTTCTCCACTGATGTCTGTGAAATATTTTTTCTGAATGAGCAAATGTTCCACAGCGTGTTTGATTGGACGTTCAAATTCACTAAATTGACATTTCAAAGTCGTAACGTTCATTTATTTTGTAGAACCAGTGTAAAGTTGAATCATGCTCAGCCTTCTTCATGCGATTATACACCATTTTTGTAAAAACTGGAGTTTTCGCAAAATTTCAGTAAAAGTGCCAATAGCCATTTGAATAAAAGCAAAAATATGTTGCCTTGGAGTTTGCTCTATTTCGGTTTTCTCAATTTTTTTTTCCAAAAACACAGTAAGATTAGTAATTCTGCTTTCTAGGGAGAAGCCAAGCGCGCGAAAGTTGAAGAAATCTGTGGAGAAGATGAAACTGAAAAACCTTTGAAGAAAGAGAAGAAGAGGAAAGACAAAGAAGAGATAATGGAGGAAGGTGAGATATTGAGATATTGCTCATGGTATTTCTTACAGTGGCCCAGATAATAGAAAATGTATCTGTTCTGTTCTGCCCCCTCTTCGAGGCAAAATATGTAAAGTTCCCTTAGCAAACTATGTATCTGCAGCTGAACAACTGTCTGATGAATCCAGAGAAAGAAAGAAGAAGAAGAAAAATGAGAATAAAGGGATTAGACAATAGCAGATTGAGACATATATCACTTTTTTAAAATCTATTGTTGTCTGTTAATTGTTATCCTGAGCCTTTCTGGCTAGAGACAGTTTCAATTCAAAGGCGTGTTGAGTCAAAGCGTTGTTCACTTTTTGATGTTTTACAAATTTCGGAGAACATTGTTATCTTCAGCTTCACTTCCTGTAGTATTCATCTTGTTCAGCACAGAATTGTTAGATGGTGTATAAATGTTAATGAAGAATGACTAGATTTATATCACATTAGTCGCTGAGCGTTTGTCGTTCAGAATACTCCCTTAGAACATTGCTTGCTTCCGAGAAATAGTGGATCTTCGCCTGATTCTAGACATTTTGAGATCACAGAATACCAGCAATCATATGCCTGAATAGAAATTGTTTTAGAAAAGAAGGTGCAATGCTTAGATAACAGTTAAAAGGTCATGGTTCATTTGGAGGGTAATAAAGCAAATATGAAGGTAAGCTGATTTTTGTCACTATGCTATAGCCGTTGAATCACTTACGAAAACTTTTTGCTTTGCTCAGAAAAAGTACGGTCTAGGCGAGAGTTGGGAGTACGAGGCGCGTATGTACTCACTTTCAGTCCACCGTGCTTCGCGAACTTCCGCCCTATCCATTCTCGATTGTAATAAGTTGCATCGTAGTAGTGACCTGGATCACCCAGAATCGTTGCTATAGTCAATCGTTCTTTCACCGGCTTTCTAAACTAGAGCGAATGGAGCTGAAAGCGATGTCGAAAAAGTAGTATTGCGACCCAGTCCACTATTCGGAGAGGTATACTAATCCGCCCCTATTAGCGCTTCTCTAGTGAGGTTGTCAGATTTTATAGACCGTCCGCGCTGCGCACAGAGAGCAACGCTGTTGCGTCCATTAAAGGTAGTTCATAACTGGAAGAGACGCAGAGAAAACAGGCGGCGAGAGTGCACGGGGAAAGAGGAGTGACGCGCAATACACGCCTTGCGCACTCTCCGCGCCTTGCGCGGACGGCCTATACTTTTCCACGTTTTATCAAAGTCATGCGAACAAGTAGTTTTGGCAATGGCTCTATGTTATATTCTCTTGATGTAAAGGAAGCCAGCATTTTTTTGCACCAGTTATCGTCGGTTAGAGGGCGGTGGGCCTATAGGGGGAGCTGGCATACGCAATTCTCATTGTTGATTGTTATGCTTGCAACTCCAGCACTTCGCGATCGCTTAAAGGCAGCGGCTCGGCAGAATTTCGTTTTCCAGTCCTTCACTTTTTCGGAGCCTTCTCGCCATGAGGAACCCATATCCGCGCTTTTCAGCCCATGAAAATGGCAAAAATTCACTTTTCCGAGGCTTTCCAGGTCAGCCTTTAGTGCAGAAATGGGCGGGGCTTGGAACGAAAAAGGCGGGGCGCGGCTTTTTCCGCATATCTTCGCTGAATGCGGGCCTAAAAAAGCTTGGAAAAAGCGCCTTTTCGCCATTTTTATGCGCTGAAAAGCGCAGATATGGGTTCCTCATGGCGAGAAGGCTCAGAAAAGGTGAAGAACTGGAAAACGAAATTCTGCCAGGCCGCTGCCTTTAAAGGCAGTGTTCAGGTAATTCTAAGCGCATGGGTTTTTCGACTGTAAATTGATGAGGGGTCCTAACTAAGGCACTGTTCAAAGGGCAGCGCAAATAGTTCATTCACGGCTGAGAAATCCGTCCCCGAAAACCCCGCGCTTGCGCCGTGACCGTAACTCGAAAACGACTTCGCTCACTTTAACATTAAGTTCGCGCTGGGAGCCATGCTAAGTGTCACCAGGGTAAAGCGGGGGGTGCGGCACTCGACCGTCGGATACGACCCCCCCCCCCCCCCCTGATTGCTGTCTTAATAAGACCCCCCTCCTAAACTATACACTTAAGATAGTATTACCTGAAGGCTCTGTCAAACATAATGGACAACATATCCATAATTAGCATGTCAAATACCCCCTGTAGACAAAGTGTGAGCGAATTCTGAAGATTCAAGATACTAGGCTACCTAAGTGAAATGGTCAAATTCCAACATGGTTAACTTTGTTTTAAAGGTGAATTAGCTATCCGTTTTTGCACTCAAGACAAAGCACTACTCCTTCTTTGTCCACCTCAGGAATCCCGCTTCAGAAGACCTCCAAACTGTGGAATTAGAAGCCAACCAAAATCTCATTTTTCCCATTTTTCGCTTTTGATGGCTGTGCTTTCACCAAATATTACTCAGAGCTAAGAAGACGAATCAGGCTCAAAACATCCCTATGGAATCTACGAGGTTTAGGCTATCGATTCATATAAATATTGTCCGCTAAAAATGTTTTTTTGATATAGTTAATGGCCTGCGGCACCCCTGCGGCACTCCTGCGGCAGCCGCAGGTTTTGAGGGGGGGTGCCGCAGGCCATTATCTATATCAAAAAAGCATTTTTAGCGGACAATATTTATATGAATCGATAGCCTAAACCTCGTAGATTCCATAGGGATGTTTTGAGCCTGATTCGTCTTCTTAGCTCTGAGTAATGTTTGGTGAAAGCACAGCCATCAAAAGCGAAAAATGGGAAAAATGAGATTTTGGTTGGCTTCTAATTCCACAGTTTGGAGGTCTTCTGAAGCGGGATTCCTGAGGTGGACAAAGAAGGAGTAGTGCTTTGTCTTGAGTGCAAAAACGGATAGCTAATTCACCTTTAAAACAAAGTTAACCATGTTGGAATTTGACCATTTCACTTAGGTAGTCTAGTATCTTGAATCTTCAGAATTCGCTCACACTTTGTCTACAGGGGTTAATTGACGTGCTAATTATGGATATGATACGAATATCATGTTATTGCTATAATCAGATCACCTAACTACGACCCCCTCCCCTTTTGACTCCTCAATACGACCCCCCCTCTGCGGCGTGCCGCACCCCCCGCTTTACCCTGAGTGTCACGGTCACGGCGCAGCCGCGGAGTGTTTGGCGGTGGATTTCTCAGCCGTGAACGAATAATTTGCGCTGCGGTTTGGGCAGTGCCTTAGCTGGAACTTCCTCATTAGTTTCCAGGCAAAAAATCCATATGCCCAGATTTGCCTGGACACAGCGTTTAAGGTCGTATAAAAATCTCTGAACATTTCTGCCCACCATGCATTGAATGGAGCTGATACTCTGTTATGCCGGACGAATTCTTATAGAAGTGGTTATAAAACTTAGTTTGGGGTGGCTTTATTAACGATAGCGCACGCTTGGGCAGGCATGTATCAATAGGGATGCACCGTTAAGCCCCGCCCATCGCTGAATGGAGTTTCTGCACTACTGCTTTAGCACTGGTGCATGGCTATATTCTCTAATCCACTAAAAGCAGCTTCTGATAGTAAGGTAGGCGCTAGACTAAGCGACTGCCTGCTTTGGCAGCAGAACGCGCGCAGAATTAACAGCAGTAATAATTTGGCGTCACGTCAAGCGGAAAGCGGCATCCGCCGCAACAACAAGTTTTTTTATCTTGCGAGTGTTTCATCCATCTCATCCTCGAAGACCTCCTCATCATCCTCCCATTCTCTGCTTTGCGAGGGCATTTCATCATGTTTTAATTTCCGCCCGACGTGACGCCAAATTACTACCTCCCGTTAATTTTGCGCGCGTTCTGCTGCTAAAGCAGGCAATCGCTTAGGTAGGTGCCAGAGTAAGCGAATATTTTGTTCAAGTTGGGGTCCTGCGGAGAATTGACGTCACTTGGATTGATGCCAGTATGGTGAGAGACGTCAGTTCACCGCAGGACCCCAACTTGAACAAAATATTCGCTTACTCTGGCACCTATCTTAGTCTGGCGCCTATCTGAGCTTCAAGCTTGTTTGAAGCTGGGGAAAACCTGGCTATCTACGCAATCTTCTTGCTTTTTTGCCAATCAATGAGCTATGGCTTTGGTCGTAGAAACAAAAAGTTTTGCTGCTACCCCGCGATTGCGAGTGGCTCCGCAGTATCCAATTTTGGAGTGTGAAATCAATCTAGACTGCCTTAGACATGATTGTGTGAGTGGCCCCATATCACAAGAACAAACTCGGCTTTGCACGAATCGCTGATAGAATTGAATTGAAGTAATAATTTGTAGAAGTAAAGCAAAAGCTTTGTCGAAGCAAATTAAAGAAGGAACTGAAAATGAAGCTTATTTCCTAAATGTTCGAAAAAAATCTTGTAGTGTGTCCGAATATTTGCTGAAACGAGTGATTTCTTTTCTCTTGAAAAATTATCAAGAGTGTTTACACCAGTTATGAGCATTAGTTGTGCTTAAAGGCAGTGTCCGGGTTGGGTGGGGGTTTTGAGATTTCATGCGAAAGTGGCCCCCCTCAGACACAGCATCGCGCAAATGCGACCCTATAAGGTTCGACCTAAAGCAGGAAAAACGGTCGGAAAGTGGGGAAACTTACGCCTTGGGGCGGGGTCCTCCGACCTGTTCGAGTTCCTGCAATGCGGCAGAGTACGCATGCCGCCACAGTTAAGCTTGTAGGGTCCCGCAGTGACTCTGCGTCTCAGCCTGGCGGGGACGTCGACAAATCGTAAGGCTTTGGAAAATGCATGTTCTCGCCGTTTTCGCGCCCTCTAATGTGGATTTTCGGATTCAGCGTTGCGGATAACCCCCGGTAAGTGGATTTTCTAAAAATCGAGGAGATTTTGCCCGGACACCGCCTTTACAGCGACAGTCCAGTCGTAGTCTTTCAAATTTTGCTAGAACTATTTAAAGTTTGATAGAATATGTCTTTAGCTACACAAAACTACCTGATTTAATAAATGAACCAAAATTTACTTTGCTGTAGAAGCAATATGTAGCGAGGCAAGGAAATTTACTCCAGTACTGGTGCCGCCGGAAACTCCTTGATCTCGTAGCACTCGCATGGCTGCGGTGCCAGCGATATCGGGTATTTTGATGACTCGATCGATTACAGCAGCATCCAAACTGAAATGCAAGTGTAGTGGGTCCTTCTGGGAAAGAAGTATACCCTCTGCACAGGTGAAATATTGAGGTTGCGTTCTCTCCTGTAGGGTGCCTTTTGAGTCGCCTGCGTGCCAGAGCAGTGCTAGCGCTATGCCAAACTCGTGCTGGTGCCCGTGTAATTGCTCAAATGGCTGCGGACTGTAATCGACTGGCACTCCTGCACGCACTGGCACGGCGCTGCCACAGGCAACTCAACGCAACTATTCTAACCCAATGTTTTGTAAGATTGAACAAGAAAATGCGATACCTTGTTGTTTCGCCTATCCTTACCACTCCCATTGGTTCATAGCCAATAACTGCCATTCCTGGCTCCACCCATAGGCTGTCACCGGATTCGTTCTTGAATCTGAATTTTTCTGATTCTCATGTGGAGTCGTTGTTTTATAGTCGAATCGCAGACGCAGACAATACAGAATTTGCAACGGTACGCGCTCACCAATCGCGTAGCTGTCTGCTACTAGCGTGTTCATTCTCTTGTTTGCCTCCATAATAAGCGTATTTAAATCGTACAGGTCTTAGTAGAGCTTACCTATCGTGCATTACATAGTCATAGTAAACCGAAAATTGTGTGTCGGCGAGAACTATTTCAGTGTTGAGTCCATATTTTTTCGCATATCGTCCAATTGAGGATATCGTACCGCCTAAATTTACAGTTCTTCCAGACGGTTGTATCATATATAATTCAACAACAGGCGCCAAGTAATGCTTTTGAAAATCTTAGTTTTGGTATCGTAATGTTCTTATTTGACTAGGCTAGTCGAATCAAATCTGTATTCTTGCCCCTCTTCTCCCATCGCTACGTCTTCAGGTTTTAGGTTGGTGCAGACTAAATGCATGTTTCTTATTCTTTAGCAAAGAAGATGTGAAAGTTCTTACTTGCATTTGAATGATGGCAAAATTTTCCAAGTGTATGAAGTCTGGAAAAGAAAGGAAAGATTTCGGTTCAAAAACCAGAAACTCGTATGAAAAAACCTTGCGAGCTTCCAACTTAGTCACTCATATATTGTACGCATCAAACATTTATCCACGCTTGTCGTATTTTTTTCATGGTTGGGAACTTCACAGTAAAAAAGGGCCAAAAGTCAACATAAAAACCCGAAGAAGGCAACATTTTGCATCTCGGATTTCTATGTTGAATTTGATTTCTTGTCCGCTCGAAGAAGGCTGAATTCTTATTGTTATACTTTCAAAAGTTCGTAGTATGGAACAGTGGCGCACCCAGGATTTCCGTTCGGGGCGGGGGGGAGGGGACAAAATTTTTTTTCTGATGGAGGTGCGTGGCGTCAGCTACGCACTCCGAAATTTTTAATAATATGCTCCCCAAAATTTTCGCGGCCCCCTCCAAATTTTTTAAAGGTTAAATTGAATATTTAAAAAATTCTAAAAAATGTTTTAAATTAATAGGTCGTCCCGAAAGTTCTTTTGCACCAACAAAAATTCATAACATACGAGTTTTCCAACCAGTTTGACTGCTTTTATTTTCATATGAAAGAGTAAATCATGCTCTTTATATCGATATCTTAGTTGCTTGCTAATGATCATCTATTGCATAGATAAGAGCTTTAGAAAATCACTCAAAATTTGAATTTTCTGTGAAGGGTTATAAAAAAGCTGGAAGTTGCACTAAAAATCGGAGCAGTCAGAATTATAGTTCTTTTAGCAGCCCTTTCTATCTGTGCAGAGTTTGTGCTGATTGAGCAAATCGAAAATTATAACTCTCTATGAAGAGTTATGATTTTCGAACAAATAATACAAAACGTCAAATTTGATTTATTTTGGCATTTTTCTCGAAAATCATAACTCTTCATAGAGACGCTCAATCAGCACAAACTTTGCACAGTTAGAAAGAGCTAGTAAAAGAACCTACAATTCTAACCGCTCCGATTTTTAGTGCAACTTTCAGATTTTTTATGACCCTACACAGAAAATTCGAATTTTGATTAATTTTCTTCTACCGTTTCTCTCTATGCAGTGTATGCCCATTAGGAAGCCTTCAAGGCACCACTACGAAGAGAATGATATGCTCTTTCAGACAAAAATGAAAACTTGCAAATCGGCTGAAAAAACCAGAAGTTATGAATTTTTGAAAACGGTGCGAAAGAATTTTCTGAACGATCTAATATTTACAAGTGTAAACAAGTCATTTGCACATTTTCATAACCCATGCGAGTAACTTTCAAAAATTTCGCGACCCATTTTCGGGGGAGGGGATGCTCCCCCCTCGGTACGCCATTGGTATGGAAGTATGGCGAGACAATCCATCATTGTTTTTGCTAGATCATGCCAAATTTTATTTTTCCAACCTGGTCATGGACAAAATACCGCAAGTGCACATGTGCATAGCTGATGCGGAAAGTACCTTTTTTGAGCAAGTTGGATATCAGTAGGATTTCGAACAGATCGATTTGGGCATTTGAAAATTTTCAGACTCTTTTTCCTAACTCCGTGTATCAAACTTTTTAAGATCGTTTGAAAACCATCTTGTAGAGCTTACATTGCGCAATTGAATGATGTATTTTATAAATTTTATACCTTCTCTGCCGCTTGAGAATAAGGAGCATGCATTAGTTCGGCATTAACCTGATATCTTACCTGTTCCAGCTGAGTGTACGAAAATGTGCGGAATTATCACATTTTGAGTGTCGTCGGTACTTAGTTGCATCAGCATCTCATGGAACAAATTCACCGACTCGAGTGAAAAGTTTCCACCTGAAAAAACCTATACCTGACTCTCTTCTATACAGTGTTCTGCTTGTTCGCATTCACTTTCATGGAATTCCTCAGCTTTGTCACCAGCGCCATCTTGATTCATAAAAAATCCACCGTTTTCTTTTGCCATTTGTCGTGCTCGGACCAAACTGAATGCCACCAGAATTTGATAAGTGACATTATTTTTCATCAAAAAAGATAATGACGAGTTTTCTATGTCGAAAAAGGGATTGCGCATTGGGGTTCGATAGTCCAAATTTTATTGCTAATCTTGATATTATAGAATTGATCATAGTAGATCGCTGAAACACTTATGATATCCTACCTTTCTCCGAATGGAACCTTTACAACTTTGCCGCCATATTCTTCGATATGTCTCGCTTTGATATCCTCTATAGTGTCAGGAACCTTGATTGAGATTAGTTACTACATATGAAGTAGTTTATGACCAATACATTTACAGAGTGCAGGGGAATTTCCAAACCGCTCTTCGGTTTCTCGGTATGTTTACTTTAGTGTCCTTTTCTGCATTTGCTGTTTTGTATAAGGAGAAATTAAATTATTAAATTATTTTTATTTAAATTATTTTTGTCTTTCGAAGTTTTTCCAAATTTCTTGCAGTGAAGTGTTTCCCACAGTGTTTCAGATTTGTCTATTTGCTAACTCAAGCATATACATAGCGGATAAAGAGAAACTAACAAGGATTCCCTTAGTAACGATAATCGAGCGGTGGAGTTGCAGCGCTGAATCTTTCGGTGTTATGCCCTTGAGAATTGTAGCGTAACGACGCGGTAGTCAGATTTTGACAAGAGCAATCAATAATTTGCTTAAAAATTAGATGTTGTGGCGAAGAACGTACTAAGGCTGTAAATGGAATATGTAGTAAATGGCACATGTAGGCAAGTGCTGCGGCCGCATTTCCGGATGATGCTTCATATACGTTAGTGCCTGGAAGTGTGCATGAAAATTTTCATGTATTTTTTGCATCTCACTAAACGTTTTCTTCCTCTTTTGTGACTTCTCAAAATGTGTACAGGGCTAAATACTTACCATTCTTGACGTGCCCTTCTATAAGTGCCCACATCATAAGACACCATGCAAAGCGATGTTTTACTGATCCTGTCCTTGATGCGGATTCGTTTTTGAATATAATATCTACCATCGGTTGGCCGGGATACTGAGAATGTGAAGATTTTGGCTTTTAACTGGGTTTCGTTTTGAATTTGCATCTTCCGAAAAAAGCATTACACTGAATTTAAATAGCGGCGTGTGTGACATCTTTTCTCGCTCTTGCCACATCCGTTGTATTGCAGTTTTTGTCCATCCCCGATTTTCTGAAAGTTGCTTTTGCTGTTTGGTATTTCAAAAAGTTAGCTACGGTTGCAATGCGCACTTGTGTATTCATCGCTTGGTGCTTGCGATAACCTTAGCATTGGTTGGTTGACCCTTTGTTGGGAAACGACGAATCCCACAATGACTATACAGACGTGTAGGATTGTCATATCTGAAAGACTATTTAATTCTATATGGGAAGTAAAACTGTCTTGTCGTTTATTGTTTATTGTTATACACAAAAGTGCGCCAAAAAATCAAACGAAAACATCCAAAACATCCAAGAAGCATGCAAAAATTATCCAAAAATGTACAAAAAAATCATAGCATGTCGAAGATCATAGTTTCCTTATGAATGATAGAACAATGTTATTCCAGTGTGATGGCATCCGCATTTGAATTATATACCTTATGGGGTTGCGTGACTTTTACCATGGTTTATTTGATAAATCGGTGAAGTATTGAACATTTCGTCTGTCAGTTTTTTTCGTCGAGACTTTTTGTCAGAACTTTGTTCCCCACAAACGATAACAGGGTAGATTGGAACTAGTTTATTAGTCTATTACCTTGTGTAAGACGTGACTTGACATTAATGCTCTCTTTCTGCAAAGTGAAACTGGGGGTGTGGAGAGATGGTGCAGAAATGATGTCATCCAGAATCTTTCCTGGACATTTGTTGATGAATGCGTTTTTCGTCTAGTGGGAAAACTCGTCTAAAGTCTTCATTTTTTCTAGAGTGACTTTTTAAAAGGTTGTATAGTCAAAAAATGATGTCATTACCATTTTTGAAAATCTGCCTACTTGGACTGAGCGATGCATTAACTTGTTTTTTATGTGTTGAAATGTTGTGAGCTTTTACTCCATTTGAGAGTATGGAAAGCGAAGTGTTGGTAAAGTTTGTAATGCTTGAGAGGTCAAATATATATCTTCATGTGCCGCTCGAGCGAATTGTGATGGATTTAGATTAAGTTTTGGATTGAATTCAAGTCAAGCTTTTTATAGAATTGGAGCTGGTAAGAGTTAAAGAACCTTGCGAGTGGAGAGGCATCGTGCCGTGTTTTTACCTTGACTGTTTGAAAAAGGCGCAGTGAAAGATAAAATGTTTATTGCATAGAGAGATAAGTAGCGAAAAGCGAAGTAGCATAAATTAGCCTGCTTTTATATGGAAGCAACAACATGAAGAAAGTGAGCTTAATGTGTATTTGCATATTGTGCGCCAACCATTAGACGCATTAACGCATTCAATCGTGCATCCAAACTAATTCTCAATTCATGTAAGGACAGATAATACGAGTAGACAAATGGCTGACAGCATGATAAGTGATTATCAAAACATCGAGCACAATCATTACGAATGTAATGATTGTGCTCGATGTTTTGATAATCAAGTGTACAGTCATCTTGGGTCTACGAAGAATTACTAATTAAGCTCACGATTTGAAACTATCTTTTGTAGAATTACAAAAATTCCCAACAGGAAGCAAAGGTAATGCTTCCATAAAGATATTCAGAGGAACAAGAAGAACTAGTACAGTAATAATGAAATTGAAGGGGTTCGAAAGGAGGCTTAACGCGTTTCGCAATCGTCCTCGACGTATGTAGGTGGCCTTTGACCTTTCAAATAGAGTGGCGGCGACAAAGAATGCGGGAGGAATGATGATGCAACTGTGACGTGGGTTTATGTGGAAGTGTTGCTGCTAGACGTCCTTCGGAGTGTGGGATTTCCGAAGATAACGAATCGGCATCGGATTCGTAGGGTTCGAAATTGATGTTTTTCGCTTGAGTTCGCCTTCCAATAGCGGTCGTTCGTGATCCAATCGTTGAAGTGTATCGACGGCATCTTCCAACGTCTGCCGGAAATTGCCATGTGTGGCTACGTACTGTTCTAGTACTTGATTTTCTTGCTGGTTCACTAGTATCAACTTCTGCCATTCGTTCCATAAGTGATAGATGTGACTATATGTGCGAAGGAGTGAGTCATGCGCAGACGTGTGGCCTTCGTAAGTGTTGAGTAGCTCGTCATTGTTGAGAGTCTGAAGTTGAGAAATTTCTATACACTCACGGTTTGTCTCTTCTATGGCTCGAAGAAGTTGTTGTTTTGCGATGCTGATTTGTTGACGTAGAGAGCGGACATCTTGGAGTTGTCGTGGGCTTTGGGCTTCGAAATGTGGTGTAAGTGACAGCATGGCAGAGCAGGCATTAACGAAACACTAGACAAAGCTATTAGCAAGATTGCGGGATGTACAGCTGATTCATAGGCTGAGTGAATTTTTAATAAAGTTCAAAAGTACAGCTAAAGTCAATATTTTGTAGAATTACAAGAACTCCCCACGAAAAAAGGTGTGAAACGTAGATTTTGTTTAATAACGTTTGTAGCGATAGCGATAAGTTGTTGGAGAGTAAGCGACATAGGAGTAATACAAGATAAAAGCGAGTACAAGGAGGGTAAGTGTTAGTGAACTGAACTTGATAGGATAGAAAAAATAATCAAGTAGTCGTTTCGGATTGAAGAGATGTTGTGAAAAGGTCTTAAGGTATGACACGTCTCTAGAGATGTTTCGGAGATAGTTTTTGCCATCGTGTCGTCGATTATCGGTTCGTCCTCGATATATTGCAGATTTCCTTGGATCTTGATTTCTTGGACATTTGCTGGGCATGTTATCTTGCATTTTGTGTCGATAGTGGAGGTGTTAAAGTGAAAGCGTAGTTTGTTGGCATGTCCTTCGTCGGTGCAATAGGCTATCTGGTTTTGTTCTGAACAAACGATATTAGCTAAATTGTTTTTGGAGTTACTTTTGCAAAGAAAGGTTATTTCAGCTCCAGTTCTGCAGTTGTAACATCCTTCGGCGTCGCTGGTTGTTGTTTCACATGAAGCATTGGTTTGCTGCGAAACGATCTTCATGTTATCTGCAACTACATGTAGTTGTAAGATCGAGCCAATGCGAGCCTTAGCGTATAGGTTTTTGCCCTTCATGAAGATAATGTAGTTTTTGGAGACTTCTGGAAGTGGTGAACTTTTCATCAATTTGGCCATGTTTCCAGAGCTACACACACATGAGGCTGTCTTTACGGCAGTTGAGCACGAGCATGCTCTTGTGGAAAAGACGCATCCAAAGGATTTTGCTTTCCTGAGAGAGGAGCATTGTAGTTGACCAGCGCTTTGAGGGGTCAGTTGTCCTGAGTAAGCCGGTTGAATAATTGAAGTACGTCCTTTTGTTGCCATGAAAAAGGAGGAAAGGATAGGTAATTGTGGAGTGGTGGTGCCTATGAGATTGAACTTGATGTTTTTCCATCGAATCGTCTGTCCTGGTCGGAGGGTTAGAGTAGAAGAGCTGCTGCTAGACTGTTCCAAGGTTATTTCAGCATCTACTACAGTTTCCCAGCTGGGACACCTGAAGATCTCGTAGATTTTGGAGCTCATTGGTTGGGCGTAAATCCGGTAGAAAAGACAACTAGGTTGGCACATGAAACAACCGTCACAGGTGACGCATCCACAACTTGAAGCACAGAATGTGTAACCAGGGCTCTCATTCGCTAATCTTGAAATTTCTTGAATTTTGGTAGTAGGCGTAGTGTTTTCGCAGGCGTGCTCGGTGCAAATTCCAGCGAGATAACAGCGATGGATGGATTCGGAGAGTATTTGATGATCTCTAGTGTAAAACTGTACATCTTTGTGGCATTGAAAGTTGATGTCTTTTACTTTGATGGATAAAAGTCCGATTGGCTTGTTGTGGTGGGTCTTGAGTGTTAGGCAGGATTCTTGATGTAGTGGTTGTAAAGCAATCACTGTAGCTTCGTTGAAGACGCAGGTTTGTTTTCCTCCACTTTCAATGCAGGTGTTTTCTCTTGCAATGATAGATGTAATTTGAGAGCATCCCAGACTTTGAGAGATTTGTAAGCAAGTTAAGGCTAGGCATGGAAACATGCTGCGTTTATGTCTTCTTCTTCTGCTCGTGTAGGTCTGTAGTCTTCGGCGTCTGCAAATGATGCGAAAGACTTTATCGAGGCAGCAAACTCGATAAAGGATGATCTTCATCAAACGCAGTAAACAGCATAGGATTTTGATGGTCACGTAAATCCATAGCGAAGAATCAAAGCGCATAGGATAATCACCGTTGTTTGTATCAAGGTCCAACATTGTGTGTTGTACAGTCGTTCCCAGCAGACTGTACATCGCATCGTTTCACGGATGGGATGAGCGGGACAGAAAAGTTGTAGCTCTGCATCGAGTTTCTCTCCAGACCAGATTTTGATGGTAACCTTGTAGTCGTACATGGTGAGAGAGTTAGGAAAGGGGATGTGTGATGAATCTTTGTCTTGCTTGAAGACGCAGTACTGATCGATGCATGCTTCTACTGCTCCTTTGCTGCTGCTTTTACTGAGAGTTAGTCCTCCCTTTGCGCAAGAAGCAGAGGAGACTGTCGCATCTTTATGTTGAGCCTTTTCAACGGATAGCATCGTAGAAATCTCCGATGATGTGTACGAGGATGTATATTTAGAAGGAAGTCCATAGTATATCTTCGTGGTGGGGCCCCAGGCTTTGAGCGGTATTGCATCACGTTCTGAATCTGCGTTGATGAGTAGTAGGGCGATTGGGTTGTCGTAGAGGCAGAAGAGCCTTGCAGGTTTTTTGCATTTGTGTTTCTTGCAGAACTGGGAGGTGCCAGTGGTGCTATTTCCAGCAGGTTGTTTCGTTCCTTTGCGGTCAATGCACAAGAAGTCTTCTCGGGTCAGGTAGTCCTTCAAAGTGACTGTCAGATTTTCAACCAGGAGTAAAGTGTTATCAAATAGTTGCACTTGATTGAATGTCCCTACTCTTTTGATGGAACTACAATTTTCGTTGCGTTGAAATGAGCAGATAAAATCTGGTCGGTAGTTGAGAAGGTGGTGTGGTAGCGCTTGTTTTCTCGATTTGGTCGTGATAGGACCAGTATGAAATGAACACGACGAAGTCCAGCCGGGGCAACTACATTTTTTACCACATAGTGTTGTGTCGGAGTTCGATGCGCTGGAGTATGGCTTCTCGAAATGTATGTGTCCAATAGGACAGGAAACTGGATAGTAGCAAAATTTTCTGTTATGCCTTGCAACGGCAATGCCATCCGATCTGCAGGTAGTGGCGTATAAGATGGTCTTGGGTGTGTTGAGTTCATCTGGGCATCGCGATCGCTGATACTCGTCCTGTGAACCGATCACTCTTCCCATCTTCCATTGTCCGCGATCCAATGTAGTATCTTGAATCAACACAATTTCTCCGTACCTTGGAGTCCCTGTTGAATGGGATCTGGGAGTCGTATGTTCCGTTTTGTACTGTTCTCGCATAGTTGTAAGATATTCTGTGCTCCATCGATTCCAAAACGTGGACACTAAGTCAAATGTTCGATTCCACTCGGCGAGCAGAGTGTCCCTGGTAGTTTGGAAAGGTGACCATTGGTCTTGTGATTCGGTTGGATAAAGACCACAGAGTCGAACATGCGGGCTTAGAAAGTCGATGGGGCGCAGAGGCTGGAAGGAAATTTCGTCACTGTAGTATGTGAGCGGTCTCGTATTAACTATAGCTTCGGCTTCCTTTGCTAAAGTTCGGATTTCTTCAATATCGAGTCGGTGATTGGTAATAGCGTGCCGTATGATTTTGTGAAGATGTCGACCATTTTTTCGTAAACTCCACCCTGCCATGGACTGAGGCTGGGTATGAATTTCATCTGGATTCGGTGGTTGGCACAGTAATCCATGATGTCTTCGTCAATGTCGGGTACTGGCAGTGAAGAATAGCATTGGTTGATTGTCTTGAAAGTTTGTGCGTTGTCACACAGGATCCATCTTGGACACCCGATAGTGGCGATGAAACGTCTTAACATGTGCAGTATCGTGGCAGTTGTCATGTCTAGTATCACGTCTACGTAAACTGCTCGACAGTTTAGACATGTGAGAAGCAACATCCAGTATTTTTCGTCAGTGTTGGTGTTGGTATGGTAGGTCAAAGGTCCAAAAAAATCCATTCCGACGTTTTCGAAAGGATATTGTGGAGGAGTTACTCTTCGTTCCGGATGTGCGGGAAAAGGAGGAAGAGTAAATGGTTTGGATCGAAACCTCTTGCAGTGAAAGCATTCGTTGTGGATAACTCTTTTCACTGTGGCGCGTCCTTTGGGTATCCAAACTCTCTGTCTCAAAAGTGTGAGGGTGTGATTTACTCCGGTATGATTGTTCATTTGATGGACATGTAGTATGTAGAGAATAGTTATTCGACTTTCACGAGGAAGGAAGATTGGTGTGATGGCTGATGTTGGTAAGTTGGCATGCTCAATACGTCCATGAGATTTCCACAGCGAGGTTTTTTCACAAGTGAAAAGTCGATATTGCTTTTTGGATTCGCTAGAAGGAGGAAAAGATGACTGTGCCAGACGGAACAGTATAGTCTCGCTCCGTTGAAGCAGTACGACTTTGGTGCTACCGAAAAGATCTGCTGCTTGTTTGGATACCTTTATGAAAAATTTCAGCATAAACATCATCGTTTGGAGTAGCTTGGTCCAAGTACTGAATCTTTTCAAGTCCAAGAGCGGATTGACTTCGGTTTTGAAAGGTGCTTTGAGTCTAGGATTTTGAGAAAAATTCGCAACTGTTAGATGTTTTTCCAGTGCGTCCAGTTCTTGATTATTCTCAAGAGAATTTTCTTGGAGAATGTTGCGTGCATGTTCCGGCCATTTGTCTTGTTCTTCTCGAAGAAAGGGAGGTCCAAGCCACCACAGATCTTCTTTTATCACTCTTCAATCGTACATCCTCGAGTTCCCAAGTCAGCTGGGTTCACTTCAGTGGGTACGTGCAGGATCATTACGTCCGAAGTATTGTCAAGAATTATTTTTACTCGATTCTTAACAAAAATCGGTAGATTTTTGTTGTTCTTTGTCCAGTATAAGGCTACAATACTGTCCGTCCATAGGAACTTTTTCGAGATGCGCAGGTCCAGTTCTTTCACGAGATAAGTCAGAAGTTTTGAGCCGATCATGAGTGCTGCTACTTCGAGTCGTGGAACGGTCATAGAGTTCTTGAGTGGTGCAAGTCTACACTTGGACATTAGCAGAGAAGTTCGGACCGTTTTGTTTTTTATCCTTTGTAGAAGATAGGATGTCGCACAATATGCCGCAGATGAAGCGTCAGCAAATACATGGAGGTCATATTCATACGAAGCTTCCTTCTGGGAATCTACTACAAGGCGAGGAACTGACATTTTTTGGATCGTCCAGCTCGATAAAATGTTTTCCCATTGTTTCTCTTTCTCTGTGGGTAGGGCATCGTCCCATAACAGCTTTTCTTTCCACAGTGATTGGAGGAAAACTTTGCTGGTTAGCAGTGCAGGAGAGAAAAGGCCAAGTGGATCGTAGAAGCTCGCTATGTGCTTCAAAACTTTTCTTTTCTAGCATAGTAGTTTGTTTGATGGCTTTTCCGGCAAAGGTATGATAAGTTCGTCACTGCTGAGATCCCATTGCAAACCGAGGAGCTTTTGTATCTTGGGAATCGCTTCTGTTTCTCTTTTCCCGAAGTATTCATTGAGTTCTTCTGCATTACTGGCAAAGGCCCAAAGGTTCATGCCTGCCTTCTGAAAGAGTTCCTTGGATTCTCTATAGAAGCTGATTCCTTCATCAATGTTCATGGCGCCATAAAAGACGTTGTCGACATAGGTGTTTCGAATAATGTGCCTGGATAAGTCAGTGGCCGATGAAGAGAGATGAAAATGGATAGTTCCAGCGAGAAGGAATGGAGAGCATACTAGTCCAAACGGGACTCGTGTAAACCGGTAGGTAACCAAGTTTGCTGGAGTAGGAGGCCTATGTGGATCTTTCAGCCAGAGAAATCGGGTGTAATCCCGTGATTTGTGGTTTAAACCGACCATAAGAAAAGCTTTTTCGATATCACTGGATATCAGTATTTTGCACAGTCTAGTGCGGAGAAGGATTCCGACGAGATCAGGAAGGAGAACTGGGCCTCTATGTAGAGCTTCGTTAAGACTCATCTGTCCTTTCATTTTCGCAGAACCATCGTAAACACAACGAATCTTCAGGTTCTTGTCGTCTTTTTTCAGAACACCGTGGTGGGACAGATAATGACACGGTTGGTGAATTTCTTTAAGTGATACTTCTTCAATGATGTTCCGCTGTAGTTGATCTTCTATGACGGCGTGATACTTCCCTAGATATGTGGGGTTTTCTTGTAAAGTTCTTACTTGGTTGCATAAACGCGAAAAGGCTAGGGCGTGGTTGTCTGGAATTGTGCTGGGGTCCGTTTTGAACGGTAATGTGACAACATATCTCTTCTCAGTGGAGTCGTAATAGATGGTGTCATTGAAATGTTTGAGGCATTCTTCGTCATCACTTTGATCGGGGTTGTCCAAAATTCCGATCGACTTTAGTCTCCAGAAACGACTGACAAGCTCACAAAGATCATTGTGATTTGCAGGATTTGCAGCGTCGTCATTGTCACTGTCAATGGAAACAAAACTGCATTCGTTCATTTTCATGTCAATTGCTCTTTTTAAAATGATATCACCAATGCTAGTATGCAGGAGACGATATCCTTCCGGAAGACTTTTGTAGTAGAAATTGTGAGATAGTACGAGATCCCAAAAGTAATCGTTTCCGATCAGTAACGATGGACTGCATGTCGTTACAGAAGGTTCATAGCCGGGAGTTACTTGCATCACTTCATTTGGTAACGAAGGGGAAGATTTTACCGTGAAACATCTGTTGCCGTTTTCGGTCTCAATTCCTAATCGGAAAGTCGAAGATTCTATCTCTATGGGTTCGCCAAAAGTTGCGACGTTGAGTGTTTCCGTCTCGATGGCGGGTAAGTCGAGTACTGCAGCAAGATCGTTGGTAATATAGGTGGTGGTTGAGCCGGAGTCGAGAAAAGCCGTTGTAGTGAGAGAATGGGAGGGATTATCAGGATTAAAGATTCTGACTTCTGTACACATCAAAGGAGCTGGTGAATTTCTCTGAGATGATGTGAGAGTGATGTCCTGTGGGTTTCGGTCGAAGGTAGGGGTTGCCTGGGTTTTCTTCGTCTCTTCATCTGCACAAGAGGTTTGGATGATGTTGTCAAAATGAACAGCATGATTCTGGGATCGAGATGGAATGGGTTGACGTGGGTGAAATGGACGGGAGAGGAGATGATGAGCGGTAGTCTTGGAAGTATTTGTCTCGAAGATTTACTTCTCGAGGATGAACATAGAGATGTGTGATGTCTTCTCGAACAAAGCCGGCAATGAAATTTTGAAGGGCATTCTTTGGTGCTATGACGAGGAGATAGACAGTTATAGCACATCTCCGCTTTTTTGCTTGTTGAAAGCGTTGTTGTGGTGTAGCATAGCGGGTACAATTTACGGCAGAATGGAGCTGTGAGTCGCAAAAGGGACAACCTTGGCGAAATTTGACGGATTTTGGTGAATGAGACCGTGGTTGTTTCTTGGTAATGTAGGTTCCTTGATGAGGATAGCGAAGTGGATTAGAGAAGGACGATTTCGAATAGAGTTCCATTTCCGAAAGAGTGGATTCTTTGCGAACTGTGCTCGTGAGTAGATGAAGCAATTCTAACGGTAAAACATTGTGGTCATGTTGAGTTTGATCGTAGATTTGACTTTTCACACGAGGAGGAAGTTTGTTGAGGAGAAGAGCAGCGAGAGCTTTCTCTGTTGATTCGTCATTACCGTTAGAGAACTGTCTCACAAGCGAAAACATCTGATTGTAAAGAGGGAGAAGATTGCGGCCCTCCGGGTCACACGGTGGTAGAGATGCAAGCTTCGTGTACAGTATATGCTTGAGTGTGACTTTATCATCAAAATGAGTTCGCAAAATGTCCGTTGCTACCTTATAGTTGGCAGGGGTCATGGATAAACCTTGGATGACTTGCAACGCTTTTCCTCGGAGACATGATTTGAGAAGCGAAAATTTGGTAGTGTCGTCCAGTTGGACTTTGTTTCCGACTAAGGTAGCAAATCGGGATTGAAATTCGGGATAATCGAGAAGATTTCCATCGAAAGTGGGTAGTTCAAGTTTGGAGAGGATGGAGGCATCAACAAAATTTAGAAGAGAAACATCGGTAGGTTGCGAAATGGCGGGGACATGGAGATTTGTCCCTCGGTTCCAAGGTTGATCTTCGTCTGGTGTGTGAGTTTCAGAAGAAATGGATGAAAGAGTGAGGTGGCGGCGAGTAAAGTCTTGATCGATGAAATTCAACAAAACGTCAAGAGTTTCCAACCATTTGACAGCGTCAGCAACAGTAACATGATAATCACCATACTTTTTAAGGTATTCGGCGAGTACCTGTTGCTCTTCGGGGCTGGCTTGCTGAAGTGCATTCCATTCCTCGTCCAATTTTGTAATTTTGGCATAAGCCTTGAGCAGGTTGGATCGGATTGCAGTAATTTCCAGTCGAAAGGTTTCGATAGCGTCATCGCTGAGAGCTTCGAGTTGTGGGGCAGTAGGGGAAATGTCGTATTCCCTCAATGAAACATTTGCGTCTGAGCAGTACTTTTGCAATTGCTTCTTGAAAAATCCGATTTGACGTCGGATACTAGCACTATCGGACATTACTGCACTGTGGAGAACCTACGTTTGCTGCTTGTCCTGTTGTAGAAGGTTTCGTTGTACCTGCGTAAGACGAAGATCGTCCTTGCTGGGTCGCCAATTGTTTGAAAAAGGCGCAGTGAAAGATAAAATGTTTATTGCATAGAGAGATAAGTAGCGAAAAGCGAAGTAGCATAAATTAGCCTGCTTTTATATGGAAGCAACAACATGAAGAAAGTGAGCTTAATGTGTATTTGCATATTGTGCGCCAACCATTAGACGCATTAACGCATTCAATCGTGCATCCAAACTAATTCTCAATTCATGTAAGGACAGATAATACGAGTAGACAAATGGCTGACAGCATGATAAGTGATTATCAAAACATCGAGCACAATCATTACGAATGTCCCTAAGTGTACAGTCATCTTGGGTCTACGAAGAATTACTAATTAAGCTCACGATTTGAAACTATCTTTTGTAGAATTACAAAAATTGACGACGCACGGTGGATTTGCTAGGTGAAGCTTTGGGATGGATAAAAAAGTGTATACACGCATCGGTAGCACCCAGTGGGTCAACGTCAAGTGTTTATGTTTTTGTCTACTAGTAATTTGTAATCTCAGTGGTTGTCTATATCAGTAGTATTTCTGTTCTTTTATGTCATTAGAGTTAACGATAATCATTTCTATTTGCGTAGGCTGCAGTAGGCAGTGTTGCGCTATGTATACGGCTGGCAAGCGCACAGCGCTTGCTGGTTTATTTCGGGCGCTTAGTGCCTACCACATTCATTTGTAAAACAGCGAATGAAATCGTTTGATTTCCAGCAGAAGTTTATTGAAAAATAGTCACGTCTTTGGCTCTCAATATTTTATGCTCTAGTTTCAGTTTATCTTCCATCTGCAGAAGCTACTGAAATAGAAGGTACAGTCGAGTAGATTTCCTGCTTAATATAGTGTCCTTGCAGACGCGACAACGCTGGGGCGTCAATAATTGCCTGACGTGTTCCCGAGCTAGTGTTTTCCAGTGTTTTCTTTGCTTATTCTATGCTTTTTAGGTGATTCATTACTGATAAAGGAGAAAAGGGTAAGTTAGAGAGTAATTTCTGTTTTCTGACAAGTTCTATCATCGCATATTCACACATATCCACGTGGAAGCAGTTCGCGTCAGCTTCTTGTCTATTTTTTTGTCACTTCATGTTTCTTTCTTCTTGTGAGGTACTTCTTTGAACGCTAATGGGTTTTTACGATTGACTTATTGTCTTTATCACATGAAGTACTTGATCAAAATGCTATTTCTAATGAATGAAAGCCGAAGTTGCTGCAAGACAAGCCAACTAGCGTTCAAAGAAACGCCTCACAAGAAGGAGGAGGTTTGAAAGAAGAAGTGACGGAAGAAAAGGAAATGACAAAAAAAAGTAGACATGAAGCTGACGCGAAATGTTTCCACGTGGATATCTGTGAATATGCGATAATAGAACTTCTAAGAAAACAGAAACTACTCTTCAATTTACCCTTTTCCTCTTTATCAGCAACGAATCAACTAAAAAGCATGAAATAAGCGAAGAAAACACTGGAAAACATTAGCTCGGGAACTCGCAAGGCATTTATTGACGCCCCAGCGTTGTCGCGTCTGCAGGGACACTATATTAAGCAGGAAATCTACTCGACTGTAGGTTCTTATTCAAGGGAAATTTGCAAGTCTGGGAGATTTTGAACACCTAAGCGTTTGGGACTTAAACTTACTTGGAACAGCATACAAAAACTATGATAAAGCTCTCATTCCTATCCCTGTACAACCTTTCCCTGTGCCCACTTCTACACTTCATTTCCCGTTCCCTGTGTTGTATTCGTAATCAGCATGCCCGATTGCCCCCCTGTGCCAACTCCCAGCCCCGTAGTTCGAACTTTGGAAAAAAAATCGATAAAATCGATAAAAAATAATGGATAGTTCTAAAAACTAATATTGTATTCGTAATCAGCATGCTCGATTACCCCCCCCCCCCTCCCTATGCAAACTCCCAGCCCCGTAAGTCAAACTTTGCAAAAAAATCGATAAAATCGATAAAACATAGAATAATTTTGGAAACTTGTATCTGATGTTCATACTGGAGCTAGCGTTCATGCAAGTCAGGTTGGTGTTTCATGGTATTTCTTTTTTTTCAATCAATTCTTAGTTTCTTCATGTTCTCGTAGTTACATCACACATATGACTTTTTCTCTTTTGATTTCTTGACTCACTACATAGTGGTTATTTGAAAGCGCATTGGTATTGGGTTGAATAGCTTTTGGAGGGATCTCAAAGGCTCGGCAGAATTTCGTTTTCCAGTTTTTTCACATTTTCGGACCCTTTAGGAATCTACAGGGTGTCCGTAAAAAATGTGCCTACTGTTTGATTGTGAATAACTCTCTTCTAGCGAAGTCTTTCGAGAAGCTTTAGGCACCATTTTGTAGAGCGAGGTTCAACTTAGATTTGCAGTATAGAGCGAAACACCGAGCTCTTTTTATTACTGTAGGATTACGGTAGGAACTTCGACAAGGATTTTAGGTCTTTGGAGGCCATAATCTGCCTCGGAACATAACCAAACAAGCCGGAAATTCTTACACTATGGTAATGGAAGCCGCTCTTTTCGAATATGAAATTTCCACTTTACTGTGGTGCCTCTTTCCTAAGTCACCCCAGGTGAACCGTAATAATTGAATTTCCAGCATTTTTCAGAAATGTGATTACACCGTCAAAAAAGCTGAAAACACCCGTAAAAAGTTGTGTAGTGGAATCAGCGTGCGCGAAAACCCTAGTACACGATTTTTCAGATTTTTTGAAAAAAATTTTGAGGCGGCATATTTCACGATGGTTCCATATGCTGAAAGTTCCTACCGTATTCCTACAGTAATAAAACGAGCTCGGTGATTCGCTCCATACTGCAAATCTAAGTTGAACCTCGCTCAAAATGGTGCCTAAAGCTTCTCGAAAGACTTCGTTAGAAGAGAGTTATTCACAATCAAACAGTAGGCACATTTTTTACGGACACCCTATATATCTGGGCTTTTCAGCGCATGAAAACGGCGAAAATGAGCTTTTTGCGAAGCCTTCCAGGTCCGCAATCAGTGAAGATACTGCGGAAGTCTTTCGCGCCCCGCCTCCCTCATTCCGGGCCGCGCCCATTTGCAGTGTCCTCCACTGGATGTGGACCCGGAAAGCTGCGGAAAAAGCTCGTTTTCGCCATTTTCATGCCTTGAAAAGCCTAGATATGGATTCCTTATGCGAGAAAGTTGCGAAAAGGTGAAAATCTGGAAAACGAAATTCTGCCGAAACACTGCTTCTAAATTATTTTCACCTTGATCTTATCTCGAAACTTTTTTTTGGAGTAAGGTTGAGGTAGATGGTGCCTGCAAAGGAAAATTTGAGTGTTTCATCTGCGTTTCAATTTCAGATTGAGAAAATGGTCACTACCATTTTCGATCTGGATGTTGATGCAGTTGCTCTAGTTGGCGACCTAGTCGATGGTCCTGTGGAACAGCTGGGCGACCGCCTTACACCTTGATGGTGACTTTTCTCATTACTTGGTGTGGTTCGCTAAAAATATGTTTTTGTCGTAGGAAACTGACACATAGATTCCCCACATATTTTGTGACTGGTAATCATGAATACTACTATGGTGATGCTAAAAAGTGGCTAAATTTGTACAAAGACCATCGCATCCGTGTGCTGAATAACGAGTAAGTTGTTTATCCATCTGTGCGATCGTGCAAAACTTTTTTTGTGCTAGTCGTAACGTCTTTTTTTTAGATGTGAGATGTTCCACAGAATCTGTATCGTTGGTGTGAATGACGTCTCCAGCGAGACTTCTGGGTTAGCGACAAGTTACATTTTTTTTACATTTTTTTATGTTCCTCATTCTCTCACTGCCTTTTATGTACCTTTTTATGTTAAAGTAGTAGTATGACTTTGGAATAATTTCACAATTTATAGTATTGCGGATCACCACATGAATCTTACTATAGCGATGAGTAACTGCTCGGCAGGCTCAACTCGCGTGGTCTTGGCCCATAATCCTGCTAGTGTGCTTGAATTTTCGCAGAGCGATCTTGAAAAAGTGGATCTTGTTTTATCAGGTCGGCTTTGCAGACTCTCATGCAATGACCGCTAACAATGTCAACTTGCTATAAGTCACACTCATGCTGCGCAATACTATGTGCTTGCACCGCTGATCTTTACAGTCTTGCCATACTTTCATGGTCTTTATGATCTCCCTCATGGAAATGGGAAACTTTTCGTCTCTGCGGGAACGCTGTACCAGGTAGGAGCTGCTGAAAATAAGAATTTTGTTCCATATAATTTCTTTCTTGTTAACTTTTCCTTTTCAAGAGTGTATATTTTTTTTGTTTGCTTTTCTTCATCCACTGCCATTTTCTAGCTTTATCGGCATGTTATAGGGAGCACCCATGAAAATGCTAAGAATGTCGGAAATATGGGTAGTGAACATAGTGGCTGCGAGATGAAGCATCTTTGGCTGAGGCAAACATGACATTTTATCGCGAATTCGAGCATCAGGAGACATATTTATTTTTTTATTGGTTTAACTGCATTTGCCCTGTTATCTTATCCTACATGTAATGTTCTTGCACCATAGTCTGTGGAAGTTTAACTGGTAAATCCGCTCTCTTGTTTGTGCAATCAAAATCTGTGCGTAGGTCATAAATCAAGAATGCTTTACTTTATCAAAGATTTCCCAAATTGAATATGCTCAATCATGATGCCAGTGATCCTTTTCTGGGTAGTGTAGAACTTTTGTAGCAGTTTCTTTCGCATTTTCACCGCTTTTCAGTATTGCGTTTTCCTTCTAGGTATTTGTGATGTGATTTTCTCTAGGAATGTTGGGTTGAAATATGATGGGTTTACTTATTGTTCACCATGACTTCTCATAAAATTTTATAAAATACTTGTTTGTTCTATGAGTTTTGAGTAATCACCACATATCTTGTCATTAATCACCACATACCTTGTCATTTACACCGATTCAACTTCTTCCTTTGAAAGATGTGTTACCCTAATTGTAGGGTCAAGCGGCATGTCGATATTGGCAGAGCCGCGTCGTAAACAACGTCTCAGTATCGATCCCCGAAATCTTCAGTGGAAAAATGATCAAGACAAATTTTCACAGAAGCTCATGAAGAAAATGGGTTGGTCTGAAGGAGAAGGGCTGGGTAGAAACCTACAAGGCAGTGCCGATCACGTCAAGCTGAAGGCAAATTATACCGGAAAAGGTTGGCTTACGGATTATGCTGAAACTTCAGGGAAGTTAGCTCTGTCGTCACACACAAGCTCTTTTTAGGCCTTGGAGCTGACAAGCTGGCTTTATATGATAGCACATGGATTGGACATCACGATGATTTTGCTGACCTTCTCAACGCTCTCAATAAGAATAAGAAAGAGGTTTGTACTGTTATTTACTGTTTATCGTGTTTAGATAATTGGCGAATATGAATGCATTACTTCAGAAGGTTACTACTGAAGAGGAGAAGGAGGAAAGAGCCAAAAGAATTTCGCTTGAGTTGAGCAGCAAAAGCCTGCGGCGGCGAATACAGTAAGTGTACAGTAGCTGATTTGAAATTTTTTTATCTTGTCCTTTCTTGATCAATTATTTCAAGCTTAAAACTATGATTTTCACATCGCTCTCTGTGTCTTTGGATGCTCTCTCTAAAATAATTGTTAGTCTCACAAAAAATTTGGAGCTGGTTTGAGGAACTCTCTTCTTAACATTAGTATTTCTGCTCCTCTCAAAATTTGAGTGAACAAAATCCCGCGTTGCATCTGTAGAGGAAGCAAAGCTTATAAGGCAGAATTCGTATAATTATTGTGTCTGATAGATCTGAAAGAAATACAATTTTATCCATGCGTATATCATTGAAACCTGCACTAGGAAAAAGACGTAGTAGAACAACTCCGCCCTCAGAGTTAGGCTTCGCCCTAACGCCTAATGTACTGGCACAAAAGTAGCATATCTTCTTTCTCGCATAATCACTATTTTTACAAAAATATTATCTTGAGTTGTCCAAAAAATTACTTTTCAACTTGTATCTTACCATTAGTAATTCTCTTCTACAATCTTTTAGCTACCAGAAATTTACACGGGCAAAAGATACGTCGAATTACACTGAGAGTGATCGTGCTGCCATACTTGGGATTGTTCACAAACCGGAAACGGAAAGTCCGCAGAAAGATGAGACAAAGGAGGAGAAATCTCCTATCAAAAAGGAAGAAGAGGTCGAACTAAAGTCAAATACAACTGTGAGCAGCATGTCTGTAGGCGAATATTTTGCTGCAAAGATGGCTGCAATGAAGGCGAAGAGTGAGCAAGGAGGATCGGAAGATAAGGTTGGTCAATATTTTATTCCTTCTTTGCACTTGGTCTTCATACCCGTAATATGGTCAATAAAAGTAAGATATCAGTCGCTAAACATTGTCAACGTTTTGAAAAATTGCTTTTTGCATCATAACAGTTTCGTCTATCGCATTATTATTTTCCTGATGCAGCGTGATTTTGGTGTTAAACAAATGTGATGCAGCAGTAACATGTAACTTCCATCTAGACAACCTTTAGAATAAAAAAATTTCGTTGAAAAACCCTTATACGATGCTTATAGACTGGCAATGTGAAGCTCGAAGATACGCTTGTCAAGGAAGAAATCACAGAGCAGGAAACGGAAGAGGAGAGAAAAGAGAAGAAGAAGAAAAGGAAAGAAAAGAAAAGATTGTTTGATTCTGTGCCTTACGAAATATCATCGGAGTTTTGCCAAGTGAAAATAGAAAACATGGAGGAAGAAGAAGCTGTTGAAAATGAAGAAGAGCAACGTAGACAAAGAAAAAAGGAGAAAAAATTGAAAAGGAGACAGGAAAGAGAAAGACTGGAAATGGAGGTAGGTAGCTGTTTCTCGCGAACTCAAAAATAATGTCATGGCAAATTTTTTTCTCCGGGTTTTCACCTGAGCCTTCTCGGCATGTAAACACATACTTGGGCTTTGCAGCGCATAAACTAACGAAATGAGACTTTTTCGTCCTGATCTGCATTCGGTAGAAGAAGTGCATGCAAGTAGGCGGATAGGCGGAGTCGGGATGCAGAGTCCGAAGGTTTCGAGAGTCATTTTTTGGCTTTCCAGACTCCCTTTTTTGCCCTAGACTTCACTAGTAGTAGATCAGTTGGGAAGTGTGCCATTGCAATGCTTTAGTATCTCGGTTTTTCAACGCTTCACCGGACGCTGCTTTCGAACGTCTAAAAAAAGTTTCCATGGAAATCTTCAGACATCTAACTCATACACAAGAGACTGGTTGATTTGGATAAATGAAAACAACTCATAACTTTTTTGACCTATCGCTAAATCTTGCAAAGATTGATATTCAGCTGGAATTCGATGCAGAGTCTCTGCTTTTTTCCTGTAATATAAAATAATCGACAAAATTTCCAAGCAATCTTTCGCCTATTACTTTAGCCAGTTTTCAAGATTTTCATTTCAGACTCTTGAAAGAGATTTCATGATGTGCGGATAGAGCAAATTTTTTCAATGCTGTACCTTCAAGCCTCTCCGAATGTTTCTTTTTTGTTGTTGAGATTTTTAAAAGAAGTGAGGATTGAACAAATTTTTCAAAGAAGATGTATAGAACTCATAAGTCTTATAATGAACAAATTAGGTTTGACATAATGCACTTTTGCTTTTTTCAACAGCTATTTTTCTGAGCGATGTGTACAGGCGATGCAGCAGTGGCGTACCCAGGATTTCGGCTCGGGGGGGGGGAGGCGACAAAAAATTTTTTTCTTTGATGAAGGTCACTCCGAAAATTTTTTTGGTATTATGAGGCTAAAGTGAATTTTTAAAAAATTTACAAAATATTTCAATTATTTACAAGTACAAACAAGTCACTCGCGCATTTTTTTAGCTCATTAAGTAATTTTCAAAAAAATCGCGACCCGTTCTCGGGTTGCCCCCCCCCCTCGGTACGCCTCTGCGATGCAGATATAATTTATATTTCGCATGGTTGTAGTACCCACAGTCTTGATATGTTGATCTAGTGAGTGGTTGATCCTATTTGAGTCGGTTGAATTATAATGTCTTTCTATTAGGTTGATGCACAATTCTTGCACTAAAAATACAAAAAAATTATTTTAAAAATGCTTAAACAAACTAGTCAACTTACACGTTCTGCTCTATGTTATGTATATCAAAATTAGTATTTTATAGTACATTTTAGGAAATCTTTGAAACAAAATCGATAAGTCATTTTAAAAAATTTGAAATTCGTAAATATTCGCAGAGACATCCGATCACTACCAACTTCTCTTAGTTAAAAAGAGCATGCCATAAAACTTAGACCAAAAATAAATTTAAATTCTAGTAGACATTTTAGCAGTTTTAGTGACTAAAATCGAAAAATCACTTTTTGGAAATTTCTCTTATTCACCTTATATCGTTGCCATATTCCCTCAAGGACTTTTGGCTCGAGCACCGGCAGGAAGCGCAAGATTTGCTCTCTCTACTATGTATCGAACCAGAAGATTTCATTGCAACTGGATGAAGTAACATAATTTTGAAAATTTTGGTGCAAGAATTATGCATCAACCTAATACTATCTCTGCAGCCATGTTACTCAGTTTCGAAAAGTGAAGTTTCGCGAAAAGCAAACCAATCCTAAAAAAGCGTTGCCTTGGGGAAGGTTGGCTCTACTGGGTGTTCACCAACTTTCCATGAAATTCCGAAAAACTTAAGTCTCGCAATTTCGAAGCAATAAGAGTAATCACATAAAGAAACTTTTTGAAAGCTTAGCTACGATATTCGAATTCAGCCACACATATGTTAATATTCACTTTATCTATACTCATTCGAAATCAGAATTTTTGAAGCCCAATTTATTCGTCAAATTAGCATCATTTTCGACTAGCCTTTTGTGTCTTCTGTAAAATGGAGCTTTATAGCAATTTTTCCCAGGGAGATGTCAAGCGCCTGAAAGTTGAAGAAGTTTGCGAAGAAGATGAAATTGGAGGTTCGAAGGAAGAGAAGAAAATGAAAGACAAGCCAGAAATGACGGAGGAAGGTGAGATTATCTTATCTCGCTCAACTGCATTCGGAGAAACAAATAACAAAAAATTTGCCTTGCTGCGTTCTGCTCCTTTTACCGATTTACATCACATGAATACACACTTTGTGTGTAAGTCTATCTATTTTCAGCTGAAGCATTAGCTGATGAGAGCAGTGAAAGCAGGAAGAAGAAGAAGAAGAAAAAGAAAAATAAGAGCAAAGAGATCAGACAATAGCGGAATGAAACACATAGCAGTTTGTTTTTAAATGTATTGTTGTCTGTTTGTTGTTATCCTAAGCCTCTTTGGCTAGAGTCTGTTTTATTCAAAAGCGTGTTGAGTAAAAGCATCGTGCATCCCTCGTTTTGAACTCGAACTGTACTCTGTTGTTTTACATACTTCGCAGAACATTGTCATTTTTAACTTCTCCTGTAGTCAATTGATCTTGTTGAAATGTACAGCCAAGTTGTTAACTGGTGTATAATTGTTAATAAAAAAATGACTAGATTCATATCACAATTATCGCTGAGCGTCTCGCGTTCAGAATACTCCATTAGGACATCGTTTGTTCCCGAGAAATAGTGGGTCTTCGCCTGAGGCGAGACATTTTGAGATCACGGAATGCCAGCAGTCGTACGCCTGAATAGAAATTGTTTTAGAGAACACATTTTAATGCTCAGAAATTGTGTCCTAAGATCAGTTCATTTCATTCTGGAGGATATCAAGACAAATATGAAGGTAGGCTGTTTTTTCGCTAATATTGTTTAGTAGACATAGATTTTATTAGTGGAAGCCGTTTTCCCTGCTCGCAAGGGGTACGGTCTGGACGAGAGTCAGGAGTAAGATTTTTGTCCACGAATGAGTCGTATGGGCTGTTGGTTGGGAAACGATTTGAGATATGCATTTTCTGTAGGGTAAAAAATAGCGCGTATTTACTCACTTTAAGTCCACCATGCGTGGCAAACTTCCGCGCTATCCATTCCCGATTGTAATAAGTTGTGTCGTAATTATGACCTGGATCAGCTAGAATTGTTGCTATAGTCAATCGTCCTTTTCCCGGCTTTCTAAACAATAGGGAATCAAATGAAAGCAAGGTTCTGTCGGGAAAGGCAGTATACAGTTCTTGGGGAACGATTGTGGGTCTATCTAGGCCTCCGAGTCTGCTAAGATTGTAGGAATGAGATTTTTCTAGATTCGATCCGAGTTGTGCCAGCAAGCAAGATTTAACGATGGCCCTATGTTTTCTTTATGTAAAGGAGGCTAACATTTCTATTCTTCATAGGCTATGGTGAGGCGTGGTAGTCCCAGTAGGCGGGTCTGGTACAACTTCCTCGTTCTCGCGTCTCGAATATGATGTCTGCAGAACCTAGCCATCGTTTAGACAGGGTTGTTCAAGATTCTCTGAACCCCAATTTTGCCTAACGCAGCATTGAACTGAGCTGATACTTTGTGATTGCGCGAAAAAAATTCTAGTGGAATTATTTACGGACTTACGTTGCTGTAGATGCGATATGCAGCGAGGTAAGGAAATCTACCCCAGTGCTGGTGCCACCAGAAACTCCCTGACCTCGTAGTACCCGCATGGCTGCCGTGGCAGCGATATCAGGAATTTTGATCACTCTATCGATTACAGCACCATCCATACTGAAGTAAGTAAGTACTAAGTATAGGTAAGGGGGCCCAAAAAGATTTTTCTCTGCACAGGTGAAACGTTGAGGACTTGATGTTCACTCTTGTATAAGCTACCTTTAGGATTTGACTGTGTGCCAGCGCCGTGCTAGCGCTACGCCAACCACGTGCTGGCACCGTGTCGGAACCCACTCGGGCAGTATTGATCGATTGGCACTCCCGCACGCGTTAGCACGGCGCTGTCACGAGAAACTCCACAAATATGACTACCTTAGCCCATGTTATGTAACATTGAATAAGAAAATTTGAGACCTTGTTGTTTCGCCTTTTCTTGCCATTCCCATTGGTCCATAGCCAATACCTGCCATTCCTGGTTCCACCCATAGGCTGGCACCGGATTCGTTCTTGAACCTAAAGTCTTTGAATTATCATCTGAGAATTTTGTTTTATAGTAAAGTGTCAGAATGCACAATGCGCAGCGGCGCGTACCCTCCAGTCACACAGTGCCTGCTATTCATGCTGTTCTTTTTGATCTCGTAGTAAGGCGTAATTGAAATTCGGCAGGTCTGGGATACATCTTACCTATCGTGCATAACATAGTCATAATAAACTGAAAATTGTGTGTCGGCGAGTACTACTTCAGTGCTGAGTTCGTATTTTTTCACATATCGTCCAACTGAAGAAATTGTACCGCCTGAAATAGAAATACCATCAGGCATTCATAAACTTTCTTGTGAGCCACGAAGGTTTATTAAGTTTATTAGGTCTAACGTTTCGGCAAAATGCCTTCCTCAGAGACCTGAAAGAGTCTCACACTAGCTTGCCCTATATGATCAAATCTCTCCTCTTGACCAGCCTAGTTTGACGCCTTAGGAGCAAACAAGCGGAGACATTACACGACAAGCTAGCATATCAAGATCTCCACCGACAGCGCAACGACGACGTCCAAACTCCGCTGATGGTAAAAGACTATAGCTGACCGATATGGACAGCTTAAGTAGTAGTGGAGGTGATATCTATAAGTGACAGTATGACAGAAATGGCATCAAGTCACTTGTGATAGAGAGCTGTTCATTGTTCTTATTCATGTTGTTACTTTAGATATCATCTCCACTACTACTTAAGCTGTCCATATCGGTCAGCTATAGTCTTTTACCACCACTCAGATAATCGCCGGGGGCAAGCGGCCATGCGAATTTTGAACAAGCGGGCACCGGAAAAATAGTTTGCTGATTTTTTGTGGTCCGCTTGCAGAAATTTGGAATAATTTTGGCCAATTTTTAGACGAACGCTCGAAGATCTATCGCGGTTTTTCTATACATAAGTTGCTGCACAGTGGCCGCATTCTCGCGGATTTTCCGCGAGAACATGCAAAATTATTGAGAGCCGCACGGTCCTTTTTGAAGGACCGCACAGCCCTCAGGTACTTTCCGCTGAAAGAAAGTACCCCAAACTTGGGTAATAAAACCATCGATGGCACCTCTGCCACATAGAGTCTCATCTTTTCTCGGCGTACGCCCGAAACTGCGTAAAAAGAGTCTGAGCGCCTGCTGAAAGTTTGGCCAGCGCTCGCTGAAAGAGATTGTTTGACGAGCGCTTGCAGAAAATTTTGTATTGATGCCCGCTTGCAGAAAACGCAAATACCGCCCGCTGAAGATTTGGCCACGCCCCGAAATCCTGCTGACCGCCTGCAGAAAAGCGCGAGTTTGCGGACCGCCTGCCCCCGGCGATTATCTGAGCAGTGGATGAACGTCGTCGTTGCGCTGTCGGTGGAAATCTTGGTATGCTACTTGTCGTGCAGTGTCTCCGCTTGTGTGCTCCTAAGGCATCAGACTAGGTTGGTAAGACCAAGAGGAGAAGTTTGATCATATAGGGCAAAAAACTAGTGTGAGACTTTCTTTCACGTCTCTGAGGGAGGCTTCATTGCCGAAACGTCACACCTAATAAATATCTTAACAAACCTGCGTGGCTCACAAGACGTTATGCGTGGCTCACAAGAGTTTATGAATAAGACAATGCCCAGGTTTCACGACCAGAGAACGTATAAAATATTACCATCAGGCATTTGTGTAATAAGTACGATGTTGACAGCAGGCACAAAATAAGTGTCTTTTGAATGTCTTTTTAAACAAGTGTATTGTAACTCTTATGGATAAATATGAGGCTTCGCGGGTACCAGCGAACGGTTGCATTATATGACATGCATTGCGTATAGGCTAACAGATTTCTGTATCCAAATTTTGAGTAATCTCTATAACCATCACAGCGTGAAGACGAGACTTAGAATTTTAAATTCTAAGCCTTCGCAAATCTAGCTATGTTGGGGTATAATTGACAGTGATAATACATAATTCTAAGTAGTTGATATGTGATAGCAGAAGTTTCAGTCTACTTCAAAGCAAAAAATTATGGGGGAATAACAAACCATATTATCATGAAGACTTCCATGCCAGAACGAACTTATCTTTCAACCAATCATTTATTTGAGGTTTAAGGCGAAATGCAGTCAATATGGCTATCTAGCCCATAAACCGTTAGAAGCGCTGTGGTTATTTTTCATATCACTCACCTGTTCCAGCTGAATGCACGAAATAGTGCGGAACTTTCACTTCTTGAGTGTTGTCGGCTTTTAATTGCATGAGCATCTCATGAAACAAATTCACTGACTCGAGTGGGAAGTTTCCGCCTGAGGAAATGCGATTCATGCGCTTTTTACATTGCGACAAGATAATCTTCTGATTAATTGTTTATCTGTAAATTTTCACTCACTTTCATGGAAATCTTCAGCTTTGTCGGCATTACCGAATTGGTTCATAAAAAATCCACCGTTATCTTCTGCCATCTGCCGCGCTCGGATCAACCTTAATGCCGCAAGATTTGATAATTGAGAATCTTTCACCAAGAAGAAAGACATAATGGGATTTTTCTTTGTCGAAAAGGGGAAATTTTGCAGCATTGACATTCTGTTCAAATTTCAGTGCTGCTCGAATATTTGTAGAGATTGTGGACCTCCAAAATAATCTGTTATCCTACCTTTCTCGCAGTGGAACTTTCATAACTTTGCCACCATATTCTTCGATATGTCTCGCTTTGATATCCTCTATAGTGTCAGGAACCTGATTAATATTAGTTACTTCATATAATATTAGGTCGTTCCGAAAGTTCTTTCCGTTTTTTCAACCTATCACAAAAACGCGTGGAATGAAGGTAGAGGAACGCTTTAGGCACTGTTCGACGCAGCTTTTCTTCCTCTTTTCAACTGTCGTATTCCTGTGCTGCTTGCTCTTCTGGTCAATGAGATAATGGTCGAAATTTCGCACCCATGGTTTTTACCATGTCCAAATTTGGCAATTTTTCACAATCTTCTTTTTTGACTTTTACGAAAGCTTTGATAGCAATCAGATAGAGCAAACAAAGTGCGATTTAATGCAATTTTTCGCCATTATAGCTAGCCTTAAAAATTTTTTAGAATTATTTTTCTGATGCTATCAAATTCCACTTTTGGGGACGCCAAGAGCCATTGAACATAAGACGGCGCACAACTAAGGTGTCGTTCGATGCAGCTTTTCCTTCTCTTTCTAATAAATGTATTTTCTTTCCAATTTGCGGGGTCTTTGGCGATAAAGTTTCCATATTTCTTGATTTTGAACCCGCCCCAGCCTGTACATGTAAAATGCGAAACCTTATATTTACAAGCGGTAAACGCTCAGTTGCTTTGTAAAAATTGTGGATAATCGTAATTGACTTTAAAAAGCTTCAAAATCCGCATACTTGCCAGTGTTCGGCGCGTTCCTGTATTTTGGGACTTTGCAAAAGTGAAGACTTTTGGAAAAATTATCTCAAAAATTCTGAAAAGCCAGCTGGATTTGCCAAAAAAATGGTTTGCATTGCACTTTGTTTACTCTATTTGATTGCTATCAAAGCTTCTTTGAAAGTCAAAAACGAAGATTGTGAAAAATTGCCAAATTTGGACATGGTAAAAACCATGAGTTCAAAATTTCGGCGATTATCTCAGTGCTCACAAGAGTAAGCGGCATGGGAATATGACTGCAAGAAAGAGGAAGAAATGCTGCGTCGGATAGTGCCTAAAGCGTTCCCCTAACTGCATTCCACGTGTTTTTATGATAGGTTAGAAAAACGGAAAGAACTTTCGGAACGACCTAATATATAGATTTAATCCGTTTATCTGTTCCAAACTTTTACAGAGTGCAAGGCTTTCTCCAACCATGTTCTTTCCGATTTTCCGGTATGTTCATTTTGGTATCATTTGCTATGTTGTAGAATGACGCTCTCAATTCGTTTTTGTTTTTTAGTTTTTCGTGGAGCTTTTTTTTGCACCACTGAGGTTTTTCTCGAGTAGTGCTCAGAATTTCAGTCTTGCAAACTCAGCGGACGAAAAGGAACTAGCAAGGATTCCCTTAGTAACGGCGGAACGGTGGAGTAGCGCAGAGCTGAATCTTTCGGTGTTATGCCTTTGAAAAGTGTAGCGTGTTGGTGCGGTAATCAGATTTTGACAAGAGAACTAATTTGCGTAGAAAGTAGATTCTGTGGTAGAAAACGTACTATGGCTGTTAATGGTATGTGTAGTAACTGGCACATGTAGCCAAGTGATGCGGCTGTATTTCCGGATGATGCTTCGTATACGGTAGTTCCTAGGAGTGTACACGAATTTTTTGAACATTTTTTGTTTCATTAATTAACTCCTTTTTCTATGACTTAGGACAGATACGGAAACTCACCGTTCTTAACATGCCCTTCTATAAGTGCCCACATCATAAGACACCATGTGTAGCGATGCTTTACAGACCCCGTCCTTGATGCGGATTCGTTTTTGAATATTATATCTACATTTGGCTGGCCCGCATACTGTAATAGAACGTGATTTAATTGGGGTCTTTTCTTGGTTTTACATCTTTTGAAAAAGCTTTACATTGAATTTGAATAGCGGCGTGTGTGACATTTTCTCTCGCTCTTGCCACATCCGTTGTATTGCGATTTTTGTCCATTCGTGGTTTTCTAAAAATTACTTCTTTCATTTAATATTTTGAAAAAGTCTGCTGCAGTAAAAGCAAAGCACACTTGTGTACTCATCGCTTGGTGCTTGCGATAACTCATTGATTACTTGCCGAGAAAGGACAAATCCCGTAGCGACGATAAAGATGCAAAAATTTATCATATCTGAAAAGCGAAGATTCTATCTTGCGTGATAAAAGAAAGCTGTTTCAAAGATGAAATTACAATTTTTCTCGATGTTTTTGACATCCACATCGGATTATATACCTTATGGCATTGCGTGGTCTTTTACATGATTTATTTCAATTTCAAATCGGTGATGTGTCGAATGTCTCGTCTGTCGATTTTTTTTCGTCCAGACTCTTGACTAGAAGTTTGCTCCACAAAGGCCACACAATGAATAATCTGGTATGATTTTTCACCATTATTTATTGGTATACACACCGTCCTGCTGTACGCGATTTTAAACGAATCCCATTGCTCCGGAGCAGGTTTCAAGAGAGCTCATGAATTTAAGGATTAAGCAGGTTGGAGCTTATCTGTTCTGTTTGCGACGCTTGGAGGAGTGTAGATCTGATTCTGATTCTTCGACTGAATTAGGCGTTGAGGTTTAATTTTGATAATCTTTACTTTGTGCACGATTAGACTTGACGTTAACGTCTTTGCAAAGTTAAATTGGTTGTGTAGAGATTGTGCAGTCAAAAAATGATGTCATCCAGAGTCTTCTCAGGACATTTGTTGATGAATGCTGGTCTAGTGGGACAACTCGTTTGTACTCTGTCATTTTTTCTAGAACTTCTCATTAGGTTGTATAGTCAAAAAATGATGTCATCTACCATTTTTGAGTACCGTAATTGGACGGAGCGACACATCAACTATTTTTTATTTGTTGAAAGGTCTACCTTTGGGAACATGAAAAACGAATTATTGGTAAAGCATTTTGCTTAAGACGATCAAACATATGCTGACGTCGCCGGCTCGCAATGCGAGCGCCCCTAGGCACTGAGGCTGGGAGCATTGGTTGCCGCGCTATCCAAGACGATTACGGTAGTCACTATGCGCATGGCCGTAACCGTCTTCAGACTTCTCATTGCATAGCGGATTACCAGCCAAAACAGCTTTATATAGCTACGGCGCCTCATTTTGGCTTCTGTTCACTTCGATGTTCTTTGTCGTTTCTCCTTTTTGGGCTCGTGCTTTCCTTTCGCCTCAAATTTCTTTCTTTTACCTTAAATGTTCTTGCAAACCGGGATGGAAAATCTTGCGGAAAGGCCCAAGTGGTTGTTCCATCACAAAATGGAGTAGAGGTTACCAAAATGATAGAGTTTTACAATATAATAGCAAAATTTTCTGCTGGCGGTTTCCTGGAGCTGATTATTAGGAGAATGTACAAGCTCAAGGCAGCCTTCAGGCAGGATGTCGACTTCTATTTTTTGCACTATCCAGGACTTTTCATGGCGCTAATTCCAAAGGTAACATTCAAAATGCGTGAATTCCTCAAAAAATCCCATTTTTGAGACAATTTTGTAAGAACCGTGGACGAGTGCTTCTAATGCTATCCTTGTCGAAAGGAATCCTTAACACGTAGACACTATCTGTTCGATTGTGTTTGCCACGTGAAAACACGTCAAGGGCTGAAGAGAGTTCGTTCAAGGGGGCGGGCGGTGCGAGGGAGTGGCGTGGCCCTCGAGGCTCGTTGTCTGCTCCGATTTTCTCCTTTTGCTGGGGGGGGGGGGGGTCAAAAGTCGGATTTGCGCGACAATATCAGATCGAGGCCGTAGTGGTCGGATATGATAGTGTACGAAAATATCCAAATCCGCCCAGACGCTGCCTTAAACGTTCGAGAAAACCCTGGATACAAAAGTCCTTTTGAGTTGACCTTTTCTACTTTTTGCACTTTGCTAAAATTATGCGTTGATATCAGTATATTGTGCTTTGAGTCGTTCGAAAACAGCTAATCCAACTAGAATTAGCCACTCGAAATTTCTCAAGCAAATGTCTAAAAACCTTTTTTACGGACTACGTCACTCATCCGTTTTGTCCATTTGAAACAGTTTGAATCGCAAAGTTTCTCGTGCGCAGCAATTGTTGATGAAATTCAAAGAAGCAAAAAAGGAGCTAGCGAAATAATGAGGTGGGGGACACCATGAGTTATTTGTCGCTTACACTTAGATATTCACAAGGGAAGGATACTTGCTGACAGTGGCCTTTTGCAGTGCGGTGTATACCAGTATGTGCGCCTTGAAACGCCTTGATTTCAATATGTTCGTTCTGTTGTGCGACTCTCTGAACAAAGTCATGGACTTTTATTATGTTGATTTCACGAGATCTAGGCAGCCAGAATCGTCAGTATCCACGCTTTTTGATTCTGATATATCGGAGATGGACGCTTTTTCTAGTGGGTAAGTGAACATTTCAACTATCTTGTGAATTCTTTCATCAGAACACTGCAAGTTTGTTAGCTAAAAATGCTCATTATTTTTTCTTGGAAGAGCACACAGCAGATACTGAAAGCAGATTTGGAATGAGCACTTCAAGGTGTACGTTTAATGGTGTACACAGGGCCCGGCACGAGGTGGGCAATTGAAAAGCTGGAAATTGTTTTGGGGGATAAAGCAAGGGGATGATCGTTTTTGCGGGTCCGAGGCGGAGCCCCGTAAGAAGATTCCAAGTGCAAGCAAAAGAAGGTCGAATCATGCTTATTACCTCATACATATAATTCACTGGGAAGCAGTTTTCATAAGCCTTAACAAAGGACAGAGTTCGCGCGCGCTACGCCGCGCGGCCGCTTTGCCGCGTGCGCGACGTCGCATAAGCGAAGCCGTTGCACAGCATGATTACATGATCTGTTCTCAATGCTGGCGTAACGATATAGCACCAAATTAGGTAAGCGAACGAAAAGAAGCTAGTAGAAACTAAGTATGAAAATATGAAAAATTATGAAAAACTTATGTGAATGCGAGGTGTAATAAGCATTTTTTTCAAAAATTTTGCAGAACTGGTAAATGAAGATGTGAATTCAAATGGCTCGTTTGCAGCGCACAGATGGCCATACGATTTGAAACTTGATAGGTACATGAACACGGGCCTGCAGGGCTTAACTTACAAGTTTTATTGAAAAATTATGCGAGTAAAAGCTGTGGCAAGCTTTTTTTCTGAAAATTTCCCACTATGAAGAAAATGGAAAAATGGCTCGTTTGCAACGCAGGGAAAACATAATCGCGCGAGACTTGGTGGGTATACGCGCAGTAGGGCTAAGAAACTATGTATGAAAAATTATGGAAAACTTGTGTGAATGAAGAGCGTGCCCAACTTTTTTCGAAATTAGGTGGGCAATTGCCCACCTAATGCCCATCTGAGGTGGGCAAAACTTTCAGTTCACATAAGTTCTTCAAAATTTTTACCGAAATCTTTTGTACACCTAAAGTTTACTACATGGTGAGATTTTGGTTCCGAAACTCCTCCTCTTGTCTTTGTTACCCAAAATCGCATCAGCAGCCTAGCTTTCTAAGATGGAAAGGGCGCCCCAGTCAATCGATACGCGCGGGAACGGCGTCTCTCAGTCCTATGACTGCGTTACTTTAATATTTTTTCATTCCTTCATTTCATCATTTTTCTTGCTTATTCTTCTTCCTGCTTTCTATCTTGGTACAAGTGATGAGTAATTACAGGAGTTTGAACATTTTGAGCGCTTTTGAGCGCTTTTAAAGCATGGCCGGTGCTGTTGTTGCACAAGCACAAAGCATCGTTTCTGGGCTCAAGGGGGTATTCGTAAAAAATATTGGGACCAAAGGGCAATTCGTTTTGAAAAACCCCGTTTGCCCAACTCGTGCCAGGCCCTGGGTGTACATTTCATTTCAAAAGGCGATATACCATATATCCTTCCTTTGTTAGACAGCCTGTCTTCACGTATTGTTCCGGCTCAAGCACACTAGTTTCCATTGCTCCTACCTTTCGCTTTGACATCTCTGGTGGTCAGTTGCAGCGTCTACGAATTTCAGGTGCAAAAGCCAGATTTTTTTGCTGGTCCTTCCGTTTCGCAAACACAATCTGTCCATCTCTGAAAAGTCGACTCAAGATGCATTGCGATTTACCGCCTCTGATAATCTGGCTCTTCCCAGGGTTTTCGCCTATATTCAGTCACTAAGTAGCTTACCCGATTTCGCACGGAAATGGGTAGGCGGACCGCCAAGCGGTACACACTCTCGAGGAAAGTGACAGGACTTACCTCTCCGCCGACTTGCGCTTTACCTCCACCGATTACCTCAATTTTCCGTCCTCTCCTGCACCCTATGCAACCTGCACTAGCATTCTTATGAATACGGTGACACTTTAAGCGACTCACATAGAGGCACTACATGCTGCTAACCACCAAGTAAGGTTTACGTCAGCTCTCATGAGTGGTGAAATGACTTCTTAATGACTGCAAACTTCCATTTTCCAGAGGTCAGTAAATAAATCAATAAACGATAGAAGGAAGCAGCGAATTCTCGTGAAATGTGGCCTAAAATCATCTCCGGGTTCGATCATCTAGCAAAGTTTCAGCTTATCGGTTCAACCGCGAGCGTTTCTATAGCACATACTACCCTCCAAACGGACAATTTTTGATTTTTGTTTATAGCGCTTCCACTCGTTTCAGTTACTCTGTTTATCTTCGCTCTCCTATTTTCACCTGTACAATGCCATTGTTCTAGAATCTGGCAGTGCAAGAATTTCTCGCGACAATGTTAGTCGCTTTGCGTGCTTAAGTTATATGCCTACCTAAACTTAAAGTTTTCGGAATGCAACCCATGAACTCAATGATTCTTTAACCATAAACCATCCTTATGCCTACTCGTGCATTGCCCGTTGACTCTCTGTCTCAGGAGGCCTCGAGGCAACGTCGAGTTCTACGAAAATAGTTTTAATTCCTCGGTTTCCCATGTTGACGAAAATTTCGATAGAGTAGGATGAGAAGCTTTCAGAAGCACTTACACATTGTTCTGAGGGCCTCACAAACTGGAAGAAGTGAATGAAAAAATGCGAACGAACTCATTATGTAGTTTAATAAGTTTGCTGAGTGTTTGCATCTGCTTTAAGCTTTTGTAACTCAACAATCTTTGCTCATGTATGGATCCAATTACGCTGTCTTCAACTCTAAGATCTTATGGTGCGTATCTTATGGTTTTCTCTAATATCCTTTGTTTTTCATGATGTCAAAAAGGCAATTCAATGGTAAACTTTATATATTCATATAATTAGAATAAAATGACTAGATTCAAGTTACAAATCCTAATTGAGCCTCGTCTCTCGTTCAAAATACTCCATTAGGACATCGTTCATATCCAAGGAATAGTGGGTCTTCGCCAGAGGCGAGACTCTCTGAGATCACAGAATACCAGCAATCATATGCCTAAATGAGTATGAATAAGATGTGATTATCATAGGTTGTTGTTGGAGATGAAATGATTTTTGTGGCGTTGTTGACACAAGATTGTGGATGAGAAGGATACAAGGGAAAGCATCATTAGCTTTTACTGATTCATGGAAGAAAAAGACTGCAATAGAGAAATTTCAAGGTAAGGTACTTATTTTATCGAATAGGAGTTTATGTATCAAGAAAATCGCTCTTTACGGTTTAATAAGCATGTCCTTCAAAATTTTTAAGTGAAAAAATCAATCTGATGATACGAATTTCGCAACTGGTTAGAGTATCTAAGAGCGACAGTTTGTTTACGTATAACTCTAGTTCGTCAGTGATCTTTGGTACATGGGTAAAAATTCAGACTATGCACTTCGCCTATATATACATCATCAACGCATATATTTCCTTTGCGCGGATAATCACAATAGGCTGTGTGTGTGGTGTGAGGGCGCGAATAGGTAGAAATGTACGAGGGAACGAGCAGTATTCTACTATTTTGGCTAAAAAAAAACAAATTTTCCTTATGTCAAATCTCCACAAACAGTTTTCTTCTTGTTATCTATGTTTTTGAGGGGAATCAGTCGAAAGCCTCTACTGCCACATGTCAGCTATTCAGAATTTTCTATTGTCACTCAAGAACAGTTATGCCATGCGGTCAAATTCTAAAGAGCTCGTTCTTTGACATTCTAGGCTTCGTTTTCATGCTTTGATGGGTAGATGAGTAATTTGGTATTACACCTAAGTTTTTCTCTATCTAACAAATAACGGCAAAACTGGTAATCCGTCTTTTTGAAAGCAGTTGCCCGGATTAGTTCTTTTCTTTCTGAGACTTCTTCCATTAGTAATCGTAGCAGATACGAGCGACACTTGGCAAGGGGATTGTCGTTGCACTCTTACCTCTAAACCACCGTGTCGAGCAAACTTCGTCGCGATCCATTCTCGATTGTAATAGGTAGTGTCGTAGTAGTGACCTGGATCAGCCAAAAGTGTTGCTATCGTCAGTCGTCCTTTCATAGGTTTCCTGAGTATTAACGAATTAATCAATAGTTTAGAATAAATAAAATTCATTGAGATTGGAATTAAAAGAAGACCAATCTGAGCTAGATAGACAATGTTTGCATAGGTGCCCGAGCTTTTAATCTCAGAATAGATAATAGGATGGCACAGTTCGCGTAGTCTAGTGTTTTCTTACGTGCAGCTCCATTCTCAGCGCATATTCGATGAGGCCGTTTTGCGGCTCAAGTAGAGGCCGCGATTACACTCTGCGAGCGCCAGTATCAATTTTTTCATGATAAGGAAAGCTTACCTTGCTGTAGAAGCAATATGCATCGAAGTTAGCAGGTTTACTCCACTACTGGTGCCACCGGACGCACCTTGATCTCGCAATATCCGCATGGCGGCGGTGGCTGCGACGTCAGGAATTTTGATAACTCGATCAATCACAGCTGCATCCATACTAAAATTTGTAAAGTAGGAGGATGGAGGAAGCGATTCGAGAAGGGGCGCTAGAAATGCCAAGGCAGAAGCATGCCTGCCTATCTTTTCTCCAACGCGGAACTGAAAGCTGCATCTTTCGAGTTCTGGTTTTTATAAGACCGTCACCAAATCGACAAAGGATACCAGATCAACAGAACATTTTCACATATAGAAGAAAAGCTGAGAGTTTATGGATTACGAGAAACTGACATGGCAGCGTTTTCTTCACCTTAAAGAAAGCGGGAGATTTTAACACATGGATGTCTCACGCGAATTCGACGGGGGCTATTACAAAGGCATTGCCCAAGCGGCAACATATACGATTCATCCAAGGTCAAGTATACTTCTAATCTCCTTGAACCTTGCTTGCTTCAGCGCACGATATGCACAGAATTCGCATCTTATTTCTATCCTTCAACGTGTAAAGAGCATTTTAAGTTCTCTTGGGCTACCAATGAGGGTAAGCTAAGCTATCGGCAAGATTCTTAGTCTTATTCTTAGTCTTCTTAGTATCTTCATAGTAGATTTCAATCTTTTTCTTTGCCGTAAACGTTGTTATAGGGACATTTCATTCCCAAATTCAAATTACTTAATGTTGAAGTCGGATTGCTGACTCGATCTACCTTTCTATGCTTTCTTAGCTGGAACTGGAGGTCTAATGCCATCTATTAGGTTGGCTAATAAATAATTTCGGGGTTTTGCGGCTCCTACAGATGCTGCAGACGATTTTTTGTCCAGTATTCGGTACCGTTGGAAAGAGCACTTCAGTGAGAACTGGAACATAGAATCTCTCGAATAGAATTTATTTTGCTATGAAAGATTTCCGCAATGAAGTGAGAAACTTCATTTTTCTCATTGTGCACAAATATGAGAAAATTTGGTTATTTTGGTCAAAAATTTTGAAACGGCAGATCACAATTTTGATTGGTAGTCGTTAAGTAGGGAAAACTTGTCTGTACTCAAATACCAAATTGCTGTTCTCTACATCCATTAGAGCATGAAAACAAAACTTCTACAGTCGCAGAATTGAGCTTTTGGAATTTCAGCCTCTTCGGGGCATAACTAATAGTTTGAAATTCTGAGTTGGTATGTGATGAAGAAGTTTTGATTTTTAGCCAATTTAATAGAATATTACAGACTATAAAGTCATTTCTAGCTAAACAGTCGTTGACGAGCCTGCTCATTCTCAACACTGCAGTCAGTTAACATGGCGACTTCTAATCTCAACACAGGCTCGGTTGAAGCACATCTAAGCAGCTGATACTGATACAAATTAGGTGACACACTTTGGAGCCCACTTCTAGACGTCCTACTTCCACGTTCTGGCCGCTAGGCGAATTATTTGAATGACCATAAAAATGTGCTGCTTGCTTACAAATTTGCGCTACTTGATGTGAAATACCAGCCGTTGATTTTCTATGTCTATTCAAAAACATACCTTGTTGTTTCACCTTTTCTTGCCATTCCCATCGGTCCATAGCCAATTCCTGCCATTCCTGGCTCTACCCATAAGCTAGCACCGGACTCATTCTTGAATCTGTAGAGAAGTAGAAGTTGAACTAGTGTTTGTTCGTATGCTAGATTATCAGGCATCTTCGAAATCTGACCTTACCTATCGTACATAACGTAGTCGTAATAAACAGAGAATTGTGTATCGGCAAGCACTATTTCAGTGCTAATTCCATATTTTTTCGCATATCGTCCAACTGAGGATATGGTTCCGCCTGAAAAACTAGGTAGTTTACAAGCATGAGCACCTGTTCAATCAATAGAAATCAAAATGGACATTCCTCATTTATAGTTGTTGATGCACTTACATAGCCAACCGGCACAATAAGGTGATACTTACGCTTTGGGTGGAAGAAGTTTTGACAATGAAGCCATCATGGATTAGATACGACAGGTCTTTCAACAAAGAAGTTGTACGTATAAGCGCTTTTTAGTGTTTTAGTGTTGGTAGTACGCAGCTTTCTTCAGTTTGCGGAAATATTAAAATCAGAGTTATCAATGAAAACTTTGTCTCTATACAAAAACTCAAAGTATGTCCGAGGTGAAGTTATTTGAAATTTATGGACTTTTTTGTGTGAACCGGTTAAGCTGAAACTTTGCACACATGTTTTCGACCCGGTGACGGTTTTAGGCTACCTTTTGTGCCGTTTTGCTGGGACCTTCTATCGATTTATCGATTTCTGGCACCTTGCAATGCAAATGAAGCCTCTGTCTGAGTTCATACTGATCCATAAGCTCTGAACGGTTCCCGCACAGTTCTCGCTCTGTTCCGGAACTGTGCATGCGCTGCAACCACCCGCGTGAGGTTTTGGCGGCGATAAATGGCAGTATCTGACTTTCTTTGAAGGTTTCCGTCGTTAACTCACATTTGTCTCACTCTTGCACCTTCCTTCTTCTTAAGTTGGGGAACTCCTAATTAACGCAAGGTTCGCTAAACGCTTTTACACGTCCTATCTTGCGTTAAATGAAGTATATCGTTTGCGGGTTCGCTTTCGTGATTTTTTTGTCAGACATTCTTATTGTATTTCAGAAAGTTACTTTGTTCTCATAGTACCAGCTATCTTTAGAGAAGACTGACACATTTTACGGTAGCGCCTCATTTCTTTATATGAATCATATTGCTTGCTCGTTTTTTCTTAATAACTGTTCCCTTTCAATGAAAAAACATTGAACTATGGAGCAATATATTATACAAGAATGGAAACGCCTTCGATTTGTGCAGTCTTCAGGGGGTGCGTAGCAAATGGTACCCAGACAGTTGACTGCTGCCGCAGCAGCCGCCAGAGCTGGCGTCAGCGGCGCCGCATATGGTAGAATAATTACGCTGGCCGTTTGAAATCTCCTGCCGAAAGGCTTCCTCTCGCGCTAAAGTGCGATATCAGCATCAGTGACAGCGCGATATTATCAATATCTATATCTCGAAACGGCAAAAAGTCCTAATTGAGAACCATGCAACTTTCACAAAACTATACAAACTACAGGTTTTCAAGAAAGGTATAAAGCGAAAAATTGCGAGATTAAATATTTTTTGTCACAAATTTGGATACCGACATACTAGGTAGGTCCGAAAGTTCTTGCACATCATTTTCAAGAAATCAAAACATCTTCGTATCACGATGGAAAGCATAGATTCAGCTCTTTACAACAGTGAGCTTTCAATGAATAAGTTTGAGAAAGTTCGAGAGATACAGTCCATTGAACGAAATCACTCGGCATACGACATTTTCAAGCAGGGCTGCAGAAAATCTGGAAGTATTTTTATTTTAAAGAAATAATTTCTCCCATTGCTGCAGTATCTTTGCCGTAATTTAGAACGAGATTTTTTTTGGTTTTCGTAGTTGTATTCTAGGGGACTTCACTAGCTGAAGTCTAATTGGGAGGGAACAGAGAACGAGTTCAGAATTATGAATTTTTTTTTCAATCTTCAACTTCCAGTAAAGTCAAATCATAAAATATCTGGAGAACTGATGAATTTTCCAAGTATGCTTATTGAGCCTGAGGCTCTTGTTGGAAGCTGTATAGATTAGACATTTTGAGTTTTTGATGATCCACACCGTTCTCTCTTATATCAGCAAATGTGACATATTTCCACCTCTTATCAGTGACCTACTCAATTTCTGACCTACTTTGGAGGATTTAGCTCGCTTAACAACACTAACAATAAGTCTTAAAATGCTAATTTTTTAACAGACTTTTTTTCGTTATTATGTCTCATGCGTTGTCCTCCGATTTTGATTCCCAGAAAATAGATTTTGATAAACAGTTTTGGCATTTCTTATTATTTCAGCTTCTGGCTATATTGAGGAAATGAATTTAGTGAACTTTTCCTTCGGGAAAACACTCTGTGTAAATTTGTTCATTTGCTTTTTATTAGTGAACTAGCTGGCTTACCCGGCTTCGCCCGGCCCTATCAATATTATATTTGTAATCAGCATGCTCGATTACCCCCCTGTGCCAACTCCCAGCCCCGTAGCTCGAACTTTTTGAAAAATCAGTAAAATCGATATCGATCAATGACGAAAAATAGCCTATGACACCCGCCCGGCCAAGTGTATGTGTGCAGTTTGGTCCGGATCGGTGCAGAAATGGAATTTTCTATTCGGAACGTACGTACACACATACATACATACAGACAGACAGACAAACAGACATTCAGCTATATATATAAGATTATAGAATTTTTGCTGTTTGAAATGAAAAAAATATTGATAATATCGCGCTCTTTTCGAGGCTGATATTGCACTTCAGCGCGAAGAGGTGCGAGGAAACCTCTCAGCAGAAAATTTCAGACGGCCATTTGATTATTCTACCATATGCGGCGCCGCTGACATCAGCTCTGGCGGCTGGCTGCGGCAGCAGTCGGCTCTCTGGGTATCACTTGCGCGCTTCCCGTCTTCAGGAGGGGCAAGTGTTGCGAGTCCATTGCATGCCGATCTTCTTGTATCTTGGTTGTGATAGTTAGTCACGATTAATCGTGTTGGAAAACTATCAAAACCGAAATGCAAGAAGATCGGCATACATTAATATTGTTACAGTTGTTCTGTCGCGATCAATCGCGACGATCAAATCGCTTGAACTCTGTCCAAGGCCTAATGAGTCATCCATAGATCTAAGGAAGAAATATGTTTGAAGTAAGTGGCTTTATGTTTAGAATAGCTGTATTTGTAATGATAAAGTAAGATCTATCAATAAAGCACTGAATTTACCCCCATGGGAACATATTTTGCTCGAGAGGTGATGTGCACTGAATCTACAAAAGCTGTTGTCGGCATAATCACCATAATACTGTAAATGAGCCTAGCGCAGCATGGTATGTGCTGTTTTGAGATGTTAATATCACCTGCTCAGATAATTACAGGGGCAGGCGGTCCGCAAACTCGCGTTTCCTTACAGGCGGTCGCAGAATTTTGAGGCGTGGCCAAACCTTTAGCGGGCGGTATCTCCTTTACTGTCGAATGTCCTGCTAGCGGGGCAGAATACAGAGTTTACTATTTTTATGATTATTTATTTTCATGAATTATTTTTCGGTGCCCGCTTGCTAAAAATTCGCATGGCCGCCTGCCCCCCGCGATTATCTGAGTGCGTGCAGTAAAGGCAAAATACCTGTACTGCAAACTATGCTACATTTATCTAAAAGAAAACAGAAGTTGAAGAATTTTCACATCTACATTTTTTCTTTGTTGTTCTAATCTCTCACCTGTTCCAGCTGAATGTACGAAATAGTGTGGAACTTTCACCTCCTGCGTGTCATCGGCTTGTAATTGAACAAGCATTTCATGAAACAAATTCACTGACTCAAGCGGGAAGTCTCCACCTAAAAACACCGAATGTGGGAATTTTTTCCTTTTTGCTGTAGAACCATCTTTCTAAACCTGCTCTTCACCTGGGACTCACTTTCATGGAAATCTTCAGCTTTGTCAGCATTACCGAACTGGTTCATAAAAAATCCGCCATTTTCGATTGCCATCTGTCGTGCTCGGATCAACCTATGCCAAGCTATTTATGGCAAAAAGACTGTTTTTGAGAAATCAATAATCTTCTAGTACATCTCAAAGCAAACATCTTGAACTGCTTCAGACGAGATCTTTCAAGACTTACGAATTTTTAACAATCCAGTAAAAGGCAACTCACCTTTCTCCCAGAGGGACTTTGATGACACTGCCACCATATTCCTCTATGTGCTTCACTTTGATCTCCTCTATAGTGTCAGGAACCTTAAAATAATTTAGTCAATTAGCTGAGTTGTACTTGAACTTGTACAAATTTTGTACTTGAAAAGTTGAGCCTTCGAACTCTTGAATGCTTGATGCTACACGCTAATGAATATTGAACGCCCCATCATTCTTTTCCCGTTGGCGAATTTATTTGTAATGTTCCATTAAGCTCAATGGCGGAAAGCTCTTTTTGCAATCTCAAAAGCACCATTTCAACTGCCGGCTCTTATGCATTATGCGGCTCTTATGCGTCCAATTTGGCAAATGGTACATGGGTGAGGTAGAGTTCTCATGCGTTTACGTGCAGCGTAAAGATTTTCGGAAAAGATTTACATATGTTGCAGCAACCTTCAATCATTGATCGCTAATAGAACTCTAAAGCGCACTTTCAGCAAGCAGCATGTATCGGAGGTTGGATTGGGCTACTATGTACTAGGTTGCCACATAAGTTTTGCAACTTTTCCCATAACTTTCTTCTTACTAGATGTAGCACTCTCATTTTTTGGCATCATGTAGAGCGAGACGTAAACTGCGAATCTTCGCAAACTGTTTGATTTATAACAACGTAGTAAAAAAAATTCCAGCATTTTTCAAAAATCCTTGAAAATTGAGGTTTCACGGTTTCTTGGCAAACATAAAGCCGTACAAAACTTGAATCAAACATATCAAAAGAAAATATAGGCAGCAGGTAGTTAGAAGTTGACCCATTAAAATTAGTAAAAAAGAAGTGAAATTCTAAGGGCCGCATGCACTAACATGGTAGCGGGGAGGGGATCGCAGCTCAAAAGAAAGCTTCATATTTCGAAACTCCAGGTACTTGGATTTCACGTTGTGTACCTATCCGTAAGTATTCCTACTACCCTTCACTATGAACATGTTGAACAGGAGCGAGAAGCTGTACAAACCGCATTTTCCAGCTTTTGTATGATCCCTGATGATCCCCGGCGCTTTTCTTTAAAGTCATTTTTCTTTCTGCGAAGTCAACGAAAAACTTTCAAAGTTGTGCAGATTATCTAACCCAACAGTGCTAAGCATGTTGCTGATGAGAACAAATGATGTTTTGAAGTCATGAAATTTTCGATGATCCACAGGTCGAAATTTGGGGTATACCGAAAAATTCGATTTTTCAAAAATTCATTTGTTCTCATCAGCAACATGCTTAGCACTGTTGTGTTAGATGTTCAGTATAACTTTGAAAGGTTTTCGTTGTCTTCAGAGAAAGAAAAATGACTTTGAAGAATAGATGTTCGTCCCCCAGGGATCATCAGAGGATCGTACAAAAAGCTGGGAAATGCGGCTGTACAGCTTCTCGCTTCTTCTCAATATGTTCATAGTGAAGGATGGTGGGAGTACTTACGGACAGGTAGACAGCGTGAATTCCAGATATCCGGAGCTTCAGGATATGAATCTTTCTTCTGAAGCTGCGATCCCCTCCCCAGCGCAAATGTTAGTGCATGCGGCCCTAAGAAACTAAGATAAGGCGGCTTGAGAAGTAGAACAAGTCAAATGCGTCAAGTTTTGATAAATTTTGAAGGCAATCTTCAATGGCAAAGCTGGGAAACCTCAAAATTTGCTAAAACTTTGCGCATTAGGGTGATCCAATACGGTGAACACGAATATTAGAATCATTTGTCGCTAAGATAACATTCATTATTTGACTTTAGAAAGAGGCCTTTTCATGCGATAAGGGTCTCATTTTTGTGATCAGCGTGTCGAACAACTCAGGCCAAGTTCCAGCAAAATCTGACGCAATCTAAAAATTTTCATTGTACTGTAAACCAGTGACGTACCAAGGATTTCGGCTCGGGGGATGCGACAAAAATTTTTTTTCCGATGAAGGTGCGTCAGTCACGCACTCCGGAAAATTTTTTTGGTAAGCTTCCTAAAATTTTCGCGGGCTCAGAACCCCAAAATTCTAAAAAAAGGGCGTGGCGTCAACCACGCCCCAGAAAAATTTTTTTTGAGGCTAAAATGGATTTTTAAAAAGTTTTAAAAATTATTTTAATTATTCACAAGTGCAGACAAGTCATTTGCGCAATTTTATAACCTATGTAAGTAACTTTTAAGAATTTCGCAACCCGTTCTCGGGGGGGGGGGAGGGGGGCTGGGTACACCACTGCTGTAAACCTATCGTAACCTTACATGAGATGGCAGAAGGCGGCAGTTGTACGCATTTTGTTTACATCATAATCCTTATGCCAGAAAATGAATGACAAAAGTTATATTAAAAGCTGCATTACTTATGTGCCAACCTAATAGTTGGAGGATCCAATATCTGATACTCAAAGTCTAACAAGAGTCTATTTTGTCGTCCATTGCTTTAAAGGAGCATTTGAGATGCCAACCCTCCTCGTGTTTTCCTATAGGTTCCATCCAAACTGACCTTGACCTGCTTCCGGCCTGTCCCGGCGCCAAGACAGCGCCATGTTAGCATAGTGCCATCCCAGCGCTGGCACAACACTGCGGAGGTCCCAATGGGAGTTTCAGTCAACATGGCTAGAGATGCAAGAACTTGCTCTTTTTTGCCTAAGTTACGTTTTCTTTGCGTCTTGCATCCTTTCGCATCTACTCTCTATCTAATGCCTTATCAAATGCTGTTTTTCTGAAAAAAAAAGTTCTCTTATCAATGCTGTTATGGAAGGAAGTGATAGCCGATCGCTTATGCATTCGGAGATGTGCAAGTGAAAGATATTCTTCTGCCATTGAAAAACTGATGTGATGCTTGATTCTGCGCTAACTTTGACCACTTCGACGACGGCAGCAAAATCGGCGTATCGTACACACTTGGTGGATTGTACTTCCGAGAAAAAGCTAATTTGGAGATTGATAGGGTTCACAAAGGAAACTCCGTGAAGCTTATTTCAGTCTGCTAGATTACAAACGTTGTGCATGAGTTTGGTTACTCTGGAATCGTCATGGGTATCGATAAGTCGATGAAAAGAATTAATGCTAACATTTTGAACGCAAAAGAAGACCTACAGATTGAACCCAAATGCCTTGCACAAGTGCATTGGATACCATTTCTTCCCAGATAAAACAATGACAAGAGATTTTTCTGAAGAAAAAAAAAGTAGGCACAAAGCAATTTCTGGCGTTTTTGGCTAGTGAACGTGGTGAATGCGCCGGGTGCTGATCGAAATTCCATCGCGGTCTCCGGTAGCGTTGTGCTGGCGCTGGGTGTCTCGGCGCCGTTCCAGCATAGGCACAGGCCGTGAACTGGGATGGACTATTCAGGGTGCGATTTTTTTTATAAATGGGAATTGGGTAAGTAAGGGTTGGGGGAAGGTTTTTGTACAATTTTTATGTCACTGTATGTTCGGATTTTCCACATATTCTTGCATGCTAATTATCTTTTGGAACAGAGCGAGCGTTGGTGGCGAAGATGCACGAGGAGAGAATGAGTGACCAGCAAGTTGCGCGGACTCCCCAGATTTTACGAATCAGGGTCTTTTCCGCCATGCATCGTTTCCATGATATGAACAGCACCCAGAACTGCTGTAAAAGTGAGAAATTGGCTACTGCGGACACTCACAAAATTCTGAAGATCGTTCGTCAGCGCCGTTGTCGCAATTCTCGTAAAAGCTTGATTGAGCTGGGTTCAAAGCTGTTCATCTCTGGTAGTCATCGTTTAACAAGGCTTTGGGATGAAGCTTTGCAAGATGCTAATAATTTATGCTTTTTGGAATATACGAAGCTGATTTGACTGCGCAATGCCACCGAATGCCTGAACGTCTCTCCAAAGCACCCCACCAAACATACTCTGTTATGACGTCAAAATTTTCACCGTGAAGCAGGTTTTTGATCACCAAAACAACTTAGTCATCACTTAAACGCCTCAAGAAGCCAATAGTAAGGGTTGACTTGCAGAAGGAAAGCTTCATCCGGTTTTTGTGGCACGGCGATCGCTTCCGACAGCAAAATGCGCTGATTTTTAGGGTCTCAGTGCGCAAGGTGGACACTGCCACGTATGTGAATAGCATCTTGAAGAAAGAATTGTTGGCCTGGACCAATATCCATTGACCGGGAGCGATTGGTGTTTACAGCAGGATAGCGCACCTGCGCGCTAAGTGAAGGTTGTTCAAGCATGGCTCCAAAGCAACGTTAAGGACTTCATTACTCCTGTGGAATGGCCTCCGTATTGGGCGGATCTAAATATCCTTGACTACCGCAACCAGTTTTCTAGGCCAAAGCTTGCGCTCACTCATGCAAAACTGTGGAGTTACTGCGAGTGCTCTTTAGAATGCGTGGGAGAAAATCGAGGTGAAGTACCTCCGTGCTACTGACAGCTTTTCCAAGCGTCTTCGAGCCTGTGTTTGCGCCAAAGGAGGGATTTTTGTGATGTAAAGTTGCTTTCATCTAGTAGACTGTTTGATAAACATTATATATTTATTTCATGTAAATATGTTGCCTAGTTTCGTGACTACGACCAAAATATCGTGTTCAAAGGCTTTCCCCCAACCCTGTATAGTGAAAGCATCTGACAAATAAGTAAAAAAGCAGATGCGAAAAACCAGCAGTCGCCAAAGGCGCCGCCTTCGTTGACTACTCGCCCTTTCGCACATTGTTGCATATCGTGTGAGGACCGAGACGCCACTCAAGAGTGGATTCTACCCCATAAACTTCAAAGTAGAGGAAAATACTCACAATGGCTATGAATGGAATGTGCAGTAGGCGACACATATAAGCAAGTGATGCAGCTGTGTTTCCAGATGAAGCTTCGTATATCGTTGTCCCTATAAAGAAGACAAGGGTTAGAACGAATACAATAACTTAGACAATTCACTGGAACTTTCACAGGGCAAGCAAAATTTGCAGCGGTTTCGCAGAATTTTGTTTACTATCGCAAAAAAGGAAACGAAATGGGAACTTCCGCGGGATCTCACGCTAGAAAAAACGGGATTTTCCGCAGGACTCTACACAAAGCGCTAAACTTCCGGAAAATGCTAGCGGTTCCGCAGCACTTTGACATGCCAGTATCTGCGCAGGGTTTTGAATGTCTTGTCTCGTATGATGTTGTCTCACTAACAATGTGTGCATTACCGTACATGTCAGCCATAGTGCAGAGGATAGCAGATGAGTCTCACTACTGCGTGCCATGACGGCTGCGGAACCGATAGGGTAAGGTTCAAATCTCGTTTAGCTGTTGTCTGTTGCTATAGAGGTTCGCATTCTTCGGAACTTCCGCAGCATGTTTACGGAACTTCCGCAGGTGACTCAGCGGAACTTTCGCAAACGTATGACACGTAAAGCGGAAGAGAATGACACTCAAAAAGGAGAGTTTCAAAAACTGGTGCAAATGAAACGCTGCTGTCTTTGATGGTGAGCCCGCGCCTGAGCCGTCATGGCACGCAGTAGTTCCGCTCAGTTGTCTGAGAAAGTAATGTTCAGAGCGGGTAGAGTGGCAAAATAAGGAATGAATAGACTAAGGTAATGGGTAGAGTGATATGAATGAGCAACACATTTAACGGGTCACGATGCAACGGTAGTGCAAAGTTTGCAAGTTTGGTTTGTAGAATTCTTTGAAAGTTTATCCATTCAATAATCGCTCAAAACGTGCATAATGTATATTATACGGAAGTTTGTTTGAGATTTAGTTCTTTTCTTCTAGTAAGCAAAAATACTAACGCTCGGAAAATGAAAAAGAAAGTTCCAAAAACTGGTGCAAACAAAACGCTGCTGTCGTTGACGGTGAGGCCGCGCCTAATTTGGCGGAGCCGTCATGACACGCAGTAGAGTATGGACGCAATGTGTGAAATACCAAACTTTTTTTATCTAGCCCGAAACAACTTTTCTAACACCAATTGTACATATGAAAATGAACATGTAAAATGAATAAATATCACAGTCAAAAGTTCTCACCATTTTTCACATATCCTTCGACAAGTGCCCACATCATGAGTCCCCAAGTGTATCGATGCTTCAGGGAACCTGATCGTGAGGCGGATTCGTTTTTGAATACAATATCTACATCCGGCTGGCCGACGTACTGCAAGAAGTAGGTGAGACTTCAAGTAAGATTTAAAAAACTCTTACATTGAATTTGAACAGTGGGGTGTGCGACATCTTTTTTCGTTCTTGCCACAACCGTCGTATAGCTAGTCTGGTCCATTCTCGATTTTCTGGATTCATGGGGTTAAGAAGCACAATTGAAGCATTGACATGAAAAAACATACTTGTGTGTTCGTCGCTTGGTGCTCGTGATAACCTCATCAACGGTCGGCCAATTTCTTGTTGAGAAATGACAAATCCCATAGCGACTACATAGATGAGGAGGATTGTCATTCCTGAATTTGGGTTCTCATAATCTTTCAGAAAAATTTTATTGCAAACGGGACGATCGTGGTCGGAACATATGAACGAAAATATGCTCACCACAAATTTCTACAAGAAGTTGAAATTGTGCAGTAAATATGTGAACACCCGATGAGAGAAACCGTTAATTCTTCACGCCAAGTTGAAAATGTTGAGAAAAAAGAAAGTATTGAATAATTGAGTGTTGTTAGAATGAAACCTGTTCTTCAGGAGAGCTTTCTCGCATGTGAATAAATACATTAAGAACTGTGTTAGTAGGCGGTTATTTGAATTGCAGAAATACTTTTTTTGGAACATGGATAGGGGAGATAAAGGCGAAAATGTCGCTCATCTTGTGTTAGCTTACGTTAACAAAGGATAAAGGACTCGGCGTCATCAATACTCCCTGCAGGCATGTGCCGAAAGCACTATACTTCTAGTCAAAGAAGGTACTGAACGCGTGCAGACTATTACAGTGGCTTGCGCGGGCATACCGATTACCAAATCAGTGCTTTTATTGTTCTCAGATTACTCTGATACCAATCTACCGGCCCCGGAGGGTGGCTTGATCAGCCCAAGGGCGAGACCGAACTTGGGTCCGATCTGGTCATGGCGACGCCTCATACCATTACGCGACTCGTCCTCATACTTACGTTATTAGCATAGATCTAACGTAAGAAACTTTATTCCAGAACATCGGGTGCGAGGCGTAAGGCTTGGAAACGATATCTCTTGCTCCAAAAATTACAGAATGTATAATGAACTTCCACTTGGTATCGTTGCAACTTTTTCGTACATACAATTTCAAAATCATTCGCAATATGTGCTTCATTTTTGTGCCTACCAAGCGATGTTAGCAAACTTTAACGTCTTTCACTCTGCCACGTGCTCTTTCATGCCAACGCTTACTACTCTTCAGTTTCGCCAATCTACAAAACACTGCAGCTGAGACATTCAATTTCATAGACAACACCGCTGTCGCACAGTCACCTTCTTCCATCCGGGCACATATTACGCAGTGATCCGATATCAATGCACTCTCGGTTGTAAAGCCTGTTTTCAAAGAGCCGCTTTTTGAGATCCTCCTTTGAAACGCTTACCAAGATTTCATTCTCTAGCTGCGCTCGAGATGAGTATTGACGGGGAGCAGAGTTAATTTTATCTCATCTAAACATAACATACAATAGATGTCTGTCTCTGCCGCTGCACTGACCGCGGATGATGCAATGAATAACCTTAAACGTGCGATGTTTACAGCTAATAATTTCGCTTGGCATTCACCTTCTCTAGAGCACACCTTTGCAGTTTTTTTTGAAGATGTTTCTTTTCAAATACCCCCTTTAACGTATATCGGTGTACTTATAGTTTATGATTATACTTCGCTGCTCTTGTGATACTCAAGCAATATGCATGTCAGAAAATGGCATTCATTCGTTCCCTGATTGTTGCGGGTAAATATGATGTATTACGATTTGATCTTATTAAAGCTGAATGTCTGTCTGTATGTCTGTCTGTATGTCTGTACGTATGTGCGGAATAGAAATTTTTATTTCTGAACCGATTTGGACCAAACTTGGCACAGATACACTACGGGGCAGGGAGCGTGTCACAGGCTACTTTTCGTTATCGATCGATATCGATTTTATCAATTTTTTGCAAAATTTGAGCTACGGGGCTGGGAGTTGGCACAGGGGGGTATTCGAGCATGCTGATTACAAATATGTTATTGACAGGGCCGGGCGGAGCCGGGTTTGCCAACTAGTTCAATATAAAATCTTGTCCATTTCGGACTGTGCTGCAGTTATTAGCCGACAATCGGCGATTTTGCATTAATACATGGCATTCGTCCTACCACTCGTTTCTGAATACCGGTGTTAATCTTTGTCCCATGGCTAAGGCGATTTTAGAAATAGCGATTCTAGACCATTCAAAGATGTTGCAGTTCACATTTCAGTTCGTTAGAATCATTCTCACTTTGTAAGACTAAACATGGCGTTGACCAACGACTCCGGTATTGTAGAACTTGATGTTAATGAACATCAGTATAAAAAGAGGTGACATCAAAGAACTCTATTGTGCGATGTCAATCAAGGCGTGCGATGTTAATCACGCTAGGTATATCGGCGTTCGACAAGTTCATCTTATATTAGGTCGATCCGAAAGTTCATGCCGTTTCTTAGACCCATGCTAACCACTTAGAATAATGAAAGAATGCTCTAAGCAGTATTCAATGCAAAATTTCTTCTTCTTTCTAAAGGTTATGTTTTTGTTCAGATTCCTTCGGTGTCCGCTCAAATAATCGCAAAAGTCTCCAGCCCACGGTTTTTACTCATCCTGAGTTTAGCTATTTTTTGAAATTTCCGTTTTTAACTTTTGGACCAGCTTTGATAACAGTTGGATAGAAATAGAAAAATGCAGTAGAATGAACTGTTTTGGCTTTTTCGAATAGCTTTTCAGTATTTCTCAGCAATATTTTCCAAAAGCAATTACTGCGAAGTCGTGAAATACGCAACCCAGAGCCCGGCACAGATCGTCTGGAAGCAGGCTGGACATCGTTTTTGAAGCAAACAGCAAAGGGGATATCGTTTTTGACGAGTCGGAACCGAGCACTAAGAATAAGCGCCATTTGCTCGAACACAAGCTTTTCGGACAGGTTTTTACACAATTGACATGCTCTATCGTGCATGGCGAAAAATGCGCGCGATTCGAAAGCAAGGTTTAAATAAAAAAAAATTGCTTGTTTACAGCGCACACTGAAGCATATGGCACCAAAATTGAACTGTATGTATAGAAAATTATTTGCGAAAGGATCATGTAAAAAGATTTGAAAACTTATGTGAAGTAATACCTTTTCCAAAATTAGATCGTCTCCAGACGGCCACCAGACGATCTGAGATCGTCTGGTGGCCGTCTGGAGACGATCTATCGATATATTTTCGTCATTTCACGTAAGTTTTGGATCTCTTTAGCATGGACGGATTTTCCGGTCAAAAATCTATCCCTGAGCATGAAAACATTTTCATATCATTGCCTTTCCTTTGTTTTTTGCCTTCATTTCTTTTCGCTTTATTAAATATCGCGCTCTAATGCCAAACTCTTGTGCATGCGTGGTCTTATCTCACGTCCTTTCTTTCAGACTAGTAAATCTTTATTGTTTTCATCTTCTCCTAAGCAGGTAGGTCAAAGCGAACTTCGTAAAACTTCCGAGAGTAGGGGAGACTTCGTTTTCAGAAGCCCTAGAAACCGACTCGTGCCGGCCCCTGACGCAACCGCTTTAAACACTAATAATCCTATGGATTTTGAAGCTTTCAAAAAAAAGCTCATCACATAATGCTGATTATGAGAAGCAACTGAGCGTTTAGCGGCGCGAAAATTGTATTCCGAATTTTCTGAACGCAGCCTTTGGAGAGTCCGGAAACAAGAATTATAATGGTTTTACCCTTACATACTAGCTTGCTTACCCGGCTCCGCTCGGCCCTGTCAAAACACTGTAATAAAGGTCCTATCCCTGTACAGCCTTTCCCTGTGCCCACTTCTATACTTCATTCCCTGTTCCCTGTGTTGTTTTCGAAATCAGCATGCCCACTCTTGTGCTAACTTCCAGCCTTCCAGCTCAAATTTTGAAATCGATAAAAGTAATAGGTAATACCAAAAACTAATATTGTTTTCGTAATCAGCATGCTCACTTACCCCCCCCCCCCTGTGCCAACTCCCAGCCCTGTAGCTCAGACTTTGAAAAAATCGATAAAATTGATAAAAGTAATTGATAATTCTGAAAACTAATATTGTATTCGGAATCGCCATGCCCACTTACCCCCTTGTGCCAACTTCCAGCCTTTCAGCTCAAACTTTGCAAAAAATTGATAAAATCGATAAAAGTAATAGGTAATACCAAAAACTAATATTGTTTTCGTAATCAGCATGCTCACTTACCCCCGTGTGCCAACTCCCAGCCCTGTAGGTGAACTGCAAAAAAATCTATAAAAATCGATAAAATATATCGGTCGATAACGAAAAGCTGCCTGTGACACGCTCCCCTCCCCGATGTATATGTGTGCCAAGTTTGGTCCAAATAGGTTCAGAAATAAAAATTTCTATTCCGCACATACGTAGACAGACATACAGACACACATTCAGCTTTATATATAAGACTACACAAGTCAGGAAGAAAAAAGGCCTTTGAAAGAGGAGAAAAAGCTGCATCTAATGACACCTTGCTCTTTATTGTTCTGCGAGGATTGGGATGCCCAAAATGGAGTTTGATAGCATCAGAAAATATTTTCAGAAATTTTGGAAAGCCAACTAGAGATACCAAAAAAAGTATCATATTGCATTTTTCTTCCAACTGTTATCAAAGCTGGTTTGGACGTCAAAATTGAAAATTCAAAAAAGCCGAACTCAGGATGAGTAAAAACCATGGGTTGGAGATTCTGACGATTATTGAGCAGATATCAAGGGAATCTGAACAGGAGCATGACCATTAGAAAGAGGAAAAAATTCTGCATCGAACACTATTGATAACATTTGTCTGTCATTATTCTAAGTGGTTTGAGCATGGGTATAAAAAACGGCACAAACTTTCGGACTAACCTAATATACAGGGTGTCCCAAAAAGATGTGCACACTGTTTGATCGTTAATCGCTCTCCTGCTTTCATGTCTTTTGCCGAGCTTAAGGTGCCATTCTGTAGACCGACGTTCAACTAAGATTTGCTGTGTGGAGCGAATCAACAATCACCCTTTTACTGTAGGATTACGGTATGAATCTCCAGCATACAGCGTCACTGTGAAATAGGCCTTTTGATGAAACAATTTAAAAACAAAATCAAATTTGTATGGCAAGGTTTTCAGGCGTGCTAATCTCACTACATGACTTTTCATGAGTTTCTCGAGCTTTCTTGATGGCGTATTCACAATTCAATGAACGTTAGAAAAATAGTTGTTACCCTAAATCTGAAATAACTTATGAAAGAAGCGCTATATCAAAGTGCAATTTTCATGTTTGGACTTAGCGTCTTCGATTAGCCCATTTGAGAGTTTCTGGCTTGTTTGGCTTTCTCTGTGAGGCAAATTACCGGCAAAATACCGCTTTCAGTGGCTTGAAGTCCTCCTCAATGTTCCTACCGTAGTCTTACAGTAATGAAGAAGGACCGGTCATTCGCTCCACACAGCAAATCTAGGTTGAACCTTGGTCTACAGAATGGTACCTCAAGCTCGGCACAAGACATGAAAGCGAGAGAGTTATTAACAATCAAACAGTATGCACATCTTTTTGGAACACTCTGTATAAAGCTGATTGTCTGTTTGTATGCCTGTGTGTCTGTACATATGTTCCGAATAGAAATTTTTATCTCTGAACCGATTCGGACCAAACTTGGCACACATACACTTCGGGGCGGGGCGGATGTCATAGGCTACTTTTCGTCGTCGGATGTCAATTTTGTCAATTTTTACCGTTTTTGCAAAGTTTGAGCTATGGGGCCGGAAGTTGGCACAGGAAGAATCGAGTATGCCGATTACGAATACAATGCCAGTTTTCAAATTTTTCGTTACTTTTATTGATTTTATCGATTTTCTGCAGAGTTTGACCTACGGGGCTGGAAATTGACAGAGGGGGAGGGGTTAGTGAGCATGCTGATAACTAACACAGCGGGATTAGGGGATTGGCATGTAGAAGTGGGCATAGGGAAAGGTTGTACAGGGATAGGGATAAGACCTTTATCATAGTGTTTTGACAGGGCCAGGCGGGGCCGGGTAAGCCAGCCAGCTAGTCGATAGATGAGCTGCTATCTACGCTAGCAGGCAAGTCACACCTCTGTTCAAAACGATGAGATTCTGTCATTAGCTGCGCCGCTGATAATTGATCTGATAGCTATGGATTTCCGCCGACAAATATCCAGCCTCCTTTAGCTATGATCAACTATCGAAATATGAGCATTTTGTAATTCTAAGACTTTTCCACAGAGTGGATGGAACTCTGTGAAAACTCTCCGCTTAATCTCCATTTATCTTCTTTCACTTTGTTCTCCGTCCTCCCTCCTCCCATTTACTTCAAGTTCTAAAGCTAAGAGCTAAAGCTACGCTCAGCAGTGCGCACTTGATGCACCTTTTTTCTATTGGGGGCTCCACAAGGTGATATTATATCTGCAGAAGTGTACGAATTTTTTTCGAATTTGTAATATTGAAGAAATGCGCTTCTTTTCTGAAGCAGATTTTTTGATACTGAACACTTGATTTTGTCCGGCTACTGTAGGTGTACGATGGAGAGCCAGTTCCGCTTTTTGCTCAAAGCTTTCACATGACGTTACTGTGATTTCACGCTTCTACAAATCCGGTTTTGTGTACCCTCCCCTTCTGATTTTTCATCTAGCCGAGATCGATGAAAAAAACAGATTACACACAACTTTGCTTCTTTGAAGACCTTTCATTATTTTTGAGATTTATGCTTTATCCTAGCAGTTGCGCGATGTTGAAATGCTTTGTCTTTGCACTGCTAAACGTTTCGATTACGTTCACATTACGTTCACTAACAAAAAGTGATTGATGAATGTATAAATAAATGTGGTCTTACTGAATTTGGCCTTACTAAAGGTTTTACCCATCATTTTTCGTGTACGAGCACCTTTCTCGAGATCATATAGCGTACGAAGCGTCTTACAATAGCGTGACCAACTTTAATTTATGGACTGAATCTCTTTAAAATCGACCAAAACCTGATACATTGATCTCATCGCAAGAAAAAACAAAAAGCTGCGGTGGAGATACAAACTACAGCAGCAAAACGAAAAGAAATTGTCTTAAATACTTGATTTTATTGCACAACTTAAAGAATTTGTTGATAACGAAATTTAGTAATGAGAATGTTTTCGTTGTAATAATATTCCGCAGAGAAGTGACTAATTAATGATTGATGAAAGAGAGAGACATTCTCAACTTTTTGATTTTTTTACTTTTCGGTGAGAATTCAAGTCTAGTGTGGAGCACTTGCAAAATATTACATAGATTTTTTGGGAGAGTAAGCGAAAATGAAAATAATTGTGAGAATTCCAATGTAGGGTGGAGCACAAAATGAGAATTCCAATGTAGGGGTGGAGCGCAAAATGAGAATTCCAATGTAGGGTGGAGCACAAAATATTACATAGATCTTTATTGGAAGAGTAAGCGAAAATGGAAGTAAGCAACAAATTAAGATTTATGCAAATGTGAAAGTGTCAGTTTTCTTGGCAATATTCCGATCATTTTGCTTGTTGGATGCTGAAACAAATAGGGAGCTTGAGAACGTCTTGGAATTTTTATGGAAATGATATCGGTTTCTTTGAGACATAGATGAATTTTCGGAGAACTAGAAAATTGTAATTACACTCAGTGTGCAAAAAGGCAGTCTCAGATACGATAATCACAAGTTCAGGAAGTGTTGCAGACATTGTGCTACGGCATCACATATTGATGGCAGTTTTGCGTGTGTTCTCGATAATAAAATCTACTGTGACCTTTGACGAGTTGATTCTTTGCAGATATTAGTGCTGCCTTTAAATCATTCTGATACTTTTCTTTTTGTGTTTGCTGAATTTCGAGCTCTCAAAGATCATTTCGAGCTAGAGTCCTTTCTCCTCTTTTATAACTATAAACAAAAGTTGACTGAAGTATACATTTTTGTTGGTTTTATCTCGTTATTGTAATCTGCGGTCTGGAAAAGGAATAATGTGCATTATGCTCTCACACTTCCCATACTCAATATACTTTCCGTATTTAGTGCTTTCCGTAAATGTTCATACCTCTGAATCAGCTCTATTGGCATCAGATAAGGCTTTTGCAACTCAAGATCGTTTTTTATCTCTCCGAGGCAAGTCAGATTTTACAGTTCTTTTAAAGTAAACGAATTTTTTGTTCGATTCCAAACCTCGTAAGCAACAGTCGGGCAGACAGGTACAATTTATCGAAAGTCCTTCTTCCTCTTTCTGACTGCTATTTCGCGATTTACTTTACAGGCTAGCCTTTGTAACAGGAGGCCGAGAGCGCTGGTTGTTGCGTTATCGGCTCGGTACTGTACTTCTCGCCTTTCTCCTGCAAGGCTTGCTAAACCGAGGAGTATATGAAGCCGCGCAGCGGTGTGCGCTTCTTCGAGTACTTTCGTTTATCAATTGGTACTGGTATAATTGTGCCTTTCAAGGCCTTTAGTAGTTCTCGCAGACAAATTGTGGATTGAGCAGTTGAGCCTTTGATATTATTCATGTGTTTTGAGATATGAGCTATAGGTGGTTTGTCACCTGTGGAATGGAAAGTAATCGCGGAAGTGGAGAGATGGCGCGCCGCCCCGTAAGAGCTTGGGACTTGCGATAGATTCTGTGGAAGAGTCCCGTCATTGGAGATGGTCACCTTGCAGGAAACGGCAGCGGGAACGAAGCGACTCGTCCCATGTCCTCCTTGCTTTAAAAGTAGTACTTGATATACATTTTTAGTAGTGTTTGTTTCTTGTTAATGCTGTAGATAAATGTGATTTAATCTGGTCGCGTTTGTGAATGTTTTACGTATTGCGGGTCAGGAATGTAGTCGAGCGGACGCGCTAGGGAGCGCCTAGTGTGAAAGCGTAACATTCTGGAGTTTGGGAATTGTGTTATGGGGCGGAGAGCACAGGGAAGGTGCTGAGCACACCGAGCGGCATTAGCTATTTTGATTGCGATATATGCAAAACTTACATACAGTATTGCCGTATTTCTCAGTTTTATAATGACGAACGGCATGCCGGAATTTTAGCAAGATTTGATGTAATGATTGATTTTAAATCAGTGTCAATGATAAAAGAATTTGAAAAGACTTTTTGAAGAACATAATAATTGTATCTTTAAAACTTTTATATTTTGAAGTTATACAGATCCTTAATAAACTCATAAGTTAAATGTTAGCGCTCCTAATCACATAGAAAACAAAGCTAATGGAAGAAGGAAGAAATCTTGCACGAAATGAATATGCCTATCTATCCTCATTCTAATGAACTTGGGGATTTAAAAAACGGAAACTTCTGGACCGAGCTGATGTATGCTGGTTATTTTCGCCTGTGTCCCCTTTTACGCTAAAAAGCTGTTTTTAAGCTTGTGAACTGACTCGCACTTACTATCCTTAGATTGATCATAGTTTGCTACTAGCGAAAAAAGTTGAAGTTCAAAGAGTAATAGGTACTTTTCCGTTATCCGGACCCATTTTTTCAAAAGGCTCTCATTTTATACTTTTTTTAGTCCGAGAATAATTATTTATAGATTCTATGAGGACTGCCTCCTTGCCACGCGTCACGAAAAAATTGACATGTTTGGTCCATTTTGACATGTTTTTTTTCGAAATCATTTCCAGTGAGATAAAAGAGAATTTGTGATCATTTTAAAGCTGTTTAAGTGTTTTACATAAGCACAAAACAATCATGAACCTACTCTAGAAACTCTCTCTTGCTTTTAGCAGTGATTCAAAAATTATTTCTCTCAAAACCGTTTTCGTTATTTAATTTTTGCGAATTTAGCCGAAAAGACTGTAAATGATAGCTTGAAGTTCCTTGCTGCTGCTCATTTCGTCTTTTAAATGACGGAATCCTAGCGCATTTATTACCCTCAGCAAGTCTAATCTGCGATGATAGTATGTTGTGATTATCATGACAATGTTCACTTTGAAACTGTTTGAACGAAATGAGGTCAAATTATTTGAAAAACAGATTGAACTTACATCGCAAGGTAGGGTAACACAAACACCTGTTAAACATGTAGATGACATTTTTTTGACACGTGGCAGAAGGTTGACACTCCTTTCTGCGAAGCTGGGACAAAATATGGTACAAGGATAGAAGCAATATCTTTCTTTGAAAAATTGGGTCCGGATAACGGAAAAGTACCGAATAATATACAGATATCCTTTTGTATTATAGCAAAATCAAATTGACAAACCCTACATAATGAAGAAAGTGTTACCAAAAAAAATTTGTCAATATGTTTTTGAAGCTGAATGTGCTTGAGAAAGTAAATATTGCCATTTAAACGTTTTGTAGGCGTTCTACGATGTGTCCCTGGAGGCTATGCTCATTCAAAGGTAACACTGTAACCTAAATTCGCAAATAGCTGTGACACTGTATCGGCACTTTAAGGTTTAAACTTAATCAATAGGGTAACGGATTTAAGATCTCGACTTTTGATCTCTTTGAACATAAAATGTTGTTAGTAACCGGATAGGAAAACAATAACGGAAATAGCGACTTGTGCAACTGCAGCATGAGGACAAAAGTGAATGTATAGTTTCCGGGAGAAAAGCAGAGTGGTTAAAAACATGACTTGGTCATTGAAATTTACGACCATAGTGAAGTAATCTTGAGTGAATCAAAGAAGAAATGGTAAAAATTTAGCGAACAATCTCGACAAGAAAAGCATGACAAAAGAAGCTAAAAACTCGTCTTAGGTCAGAGGACTAGCAGAGAATGTGTCGTTCGATCGACGCACACCACACTTACAAAGCGAGACGGCAATTAGCAAAGAAATAAGCATTTCAAAATAAAGATTCGATTGATTGTTTGGCTAAAAAACAGAAATCGAAATTTGAGAAAACCATAGTCAAATGTACGAGGCTACTTATAGAGAAGGTTGAAGGTATTCGACCCTCCCATCTACCTCTCCCCCTCCCTATCCTACTGCTTATCACGATCACATCGCCGTTGTATCATATTTGTCACACTTTTTATTGCTTATAAAAAGGGCCAAGAGATGATTGAAGTCTGGGAGCCTGCGGTTTTTCGCATGTCCGTTTGACGGTTGCCCATCCTTCCCTTTTTGTATGGTTTCCAAGCATTTCGTCATTCTTCATGCTTTGCTTCTCCTGCGCTATGTCGCGCCCGTGCTAAAAAGCGGCCGTATTCATCATTGATACCTTAAGGTAAATCCTACTTCCAGGTAGTTTTATCGCTCATTATCAGTGATAAAAACTATGTGATAATGAGTGATTGACTACCTGAAAGTAGGCTTTTCCTCAAGTATCAATGATGAATACGGCTTCTGGACATATGTACGTACACGGTCCTTAGTCTGTTGAGCTCTCAAATCCAATGCTTGAATTCGAGGGAGGGCTTTTTCGATATCCCAGAATAATTGGGTCCTCAAAGCCGTGAAACGAAGTTGATGCCTCTTCTACAACTATCAAATTATTTAGATGAGCAATCTCAATACGTACAGCTGAAAGGGAGAAGTCAGAAAATTAGTGGTTGCCATTATTGAATGTGCGAGTCACTATCACTTTTGGTGGCACGCCATAAACTTTCGGTTCACCCGCAATAGCCAAGCTGTTATTGAAACCATGTTTTAAACTGCTTCTCATCTCTACTGCGGTCCGAAAGAAAGAGCAGAATTGATAGCGCTTGCCCGTAATACAGCGGCTTCCAATGGATATGGATAGCTGCCGGAAGAGCAAAGAGGAGTCCTCAAGATCGCGCACCAGCAAATGTCCTTCATATTGCCATAAAGTTTACATTTTATGTCCCATATATATAAACAAGCGAGCGTATCACTGCTAAAGTGTTTGAGAAGAGTAGGATTCAAAAAATGTGCTCATGTTTATGGAAGCTTGAAGACCATTTTAGTTCGCAGTCGCTTGTATGATCGCTCTCAATTGCATAATGTGCCCTGCAAGCAGAGAAGCGAGTGGCAAGTGGAGTCATCTTCTCAATCTCATGCGATTTGCGATGAATACACAAGTGAAATAGTGCCGCCACCTTGTAAGGGCTCTGCATGATTGCGAGAGTTGGTGAATCTGGCGGCGGCCATTGCTTAAGTAAGATGCTACAAGGCCTCAAACTACCCAAACAATCTCGAACTTTTTGAATCTCGCCTAGCTAGAAGCAAACATCTGGTACGAAAAACATCTGAATACAGAAAGATAACTGAGGAAGCTCAACGCAGTACGATGCACGCAAGCTCACCGACTCGCGCGATCACGCGATGCCTATACCTGAGGAAGAGCTTTTGGACGACAGATATAAAGCACGTACATTGACACCCCTAAGCCTACAGAGTACTGCAACATGCAGGATTGGCTGCGAAATATGAGTGCATACACAATCACGTTTCAAAGCGTTCAAGATTTGTACCAGATACCCACTAGTGCAACCAAGTAATCACGCATGAGCTCTCGCCCAACTCCAGCTTTCTCTAGCAGACGAAGCGGGGTAGAGGGACGAACGCCTCAATTAGGCATCGCTCCCGGGGACTGCTGGTCCTTTCGTCCTACTGTTGTGCATCGTGTTGGGACCAGTGGTCCGCGGAGGCGGTGCTTAAATGAGATGTTCGTTCCTCCACCCGCCGAAGTGACCTCTAACTTCCCTGTAGCATAGGATATCGGCGTAACTCAGAGGACACGTGCTTGTCGTGTAACTGAGTTAGTGATCAAGAACAAGGTTGGGTATTTCATCCGTTCAGCTGTGAAGATACTTGTTCGAGTCGGCTGCAGTTCACATTGTTCCGTAAAGGTTGTGACGAAGGCAATCTGCCGATATGTTAGCCGTGGGTGTAGGACGATTCGCACAACTGTTATGCTTTCCACATAGGACCACCGCCGCGCGCGATACATCCTGCGGCGGCTTCCCTGAGCAAAGCAAGGGGAGGGAAGGTTTGCGGCATGCGTTTTTATATGGAAGCAACAGCATGAAGAGAGTGAGCCCAATGTGTATTTGCATATTGTGCGCCAACCATAAGACGCATTAGCGCATTCAATCGTACATCCAGACTAATTCTCAATTCATGTAAGGACAGATAATGCGAGTAGACAAATGGTTGACAGCATGATAAGTGATTATCAAAACATCGAGCGCAATCATTATGAATGTCGCTAAGAGTATAATCATCTTGCGTCTACGAAGAATTACTAATTAAGCTTACGAATTGGAACTAGTTTTTTGTAGAATTACAAAAATGCGTGACGTGTTCAGACAAGTCAAAATCAGGGTGGCGCTTGAGAAGGCTCGTACGAAAAGACCGTCTCCCGTTAGCCGTAGATTGAACAAATCGAATATCAATCTCGTGTATGGCTCAACAAGAAAGAAAGCATCACTGTCATGACCAGTTGAACTCTGAATTACTGACTTCATAGTATAGACGAAAACTTAAACTTTTTAAAATTTTCACAAAGATGCGCGGCAAGGCATGCATTTTTGGGCTCTTTGTTTCAAAAATTTGTTTTCTAATGGTATTTGATGTAAATATGTTGATTAAGATGGGAATAAGGGCTGATTAAACGGGAGAAAATGCAGTTGATGCGACCGCTTGAATAAGGAAATTTGCTGTTTTTAATCTTGCAAAATCATAGCAAGCGTTTCCATCTTTTTGTTCACAATGCTTATGACATTCTTGCTGACGCCTCATTGCTGTTTGTAGCACAACTTTTTATAACGCTTTTAGCTGGTACGACTCTCGAATAATAAGCAGAAACAGGCTTCAAATGGCGTTGCAACGCATTCTGCAATATTTCTTGACGTAGAATGAAGGGAGCGATGGGGGAGGGGGAGGGGGTATCAGAGTATATTTGGAGACATCGTTTTGTGTCAAAATTTCAGTGACAAACATCAATAAAAGACAGATTTGTTAACTTCTGGACAAAATGGCCCTTAGGCACAAATGTGACCATAATTGTTCTGCACAAATTTGCTAGTGTAGGCCGATTTGCACTACCGCAATGCTGCGAGAGCATACCCATGCAGGACCGCAGTCTGCGCGACAATATGGCGTTGTTTACTGTAGTGCAAAGCGGTCGTCTCCATAAAACTACTCTTTTTGTAAACTTTCATTAGGAAACTTTGGAGATTCAGTAGGAAGTAAGAAGAAAGAACATAGTTTTTCTTTTGGGAGGACGATGAACAATTGAATTTTATATTTTTGAGACGATGAACAATTAAATTTTATATTTTTGAGAGATAGACACATTCGATAAATAAATGGATGAATAAGTAAATCTAAAGTCAGAAATCGGAATAAAAAAATATCGATAATGTAAAACGGACAAGATAACACACAACGCGTAGAAGCCACCCGTTAGTGGCAGAATCGAAATTGGAGGAAACGATTGCCGAATGGCAAATTAGTGGGTTGAACCGGATTGTGTGTGTGTGGGTAAATGTGGGTAAAATGGAGCCACTTAGAGCTGCATTCGAAAAAAAGCGCATCTATGGAAAGAAAGCATTCATCGTTTGGGGGCGAAATGAGGCGTTAACTGCGCTGGGTATTCTTCGGTCGTTTTTTTTTCAACATGGAATCGGCACAAAAATAGACGGTAAGAGAGTCTACTATTGACTGGAAAAGTACTCTTACTACACCATTACTCCACTTTAAACAACAAACACGTCAAGGAAAGGGGGTAGAAGAAAATGGCATGGCCATGGAGAACGTCGGGTGTGACCTTTGCGGTTAGAGGAGGCGGGAGGGGGGGGGGGGGGAAGCGTGAACGATGACGAGAGGGGCACACATACTTGAACAGAACGGGACGAACGACAGTTGAAATCGTCCCTCCCATTGGGAACAAAGCCAAGGACCGCTTTTGGCGTTTTTCATGTTAAAATTGCATGGGAAGGATACTGTGACTGAATATGGCGATGGCGAGGCCCCGCCGAGGTGAACGGGGGGTGAACGGGGTCGTGCTTACGGGGGAGAACATGAACAGCTATGATAGCGAATAGCTAGCTATATGTTGCTGCGTATACGAGTTGATTTAGCGGTTAGCCAGCCCCCTCCACCCCCTTTCAACCCCCCCCCCCCCTCCCCGCGCATATCGCGTTCGGATACGATATGAATCTTTGCAGATACCGGATGGGGTGAATACAAGCGAAAGTCGGGTTTTGCCACGAACGGCTGACAAACATCGCCCCGCGCTCACCTTAACCCTGTTCTTCCTTCCCTCCCCCCCCCCCCCCCGCCACCCCCTTGGTCATAATTCTTCCTTTCGCGTAGGGAATGCCATCCCAGAACTTCCTGATGTGTTGCTTTGTGTATGTATGCGTTGACCACACACACCAGTTATGTGATCAAATGTGTTGTTAGAGCGATGACCGGTTGATGTTCGCTCTAGGGTGGTGAAAGCAAACAGGTATTAGCCATTTAGCCATTGCTAATAATGACTTTTTTCCCCCACACAAGCATACGAGTTCAAACATTCGCATCACTGCACCCAAAATCGAATTAATCTTTTCGTTGAAGAAGGAAGAAGCATAGATCAAACCTTGAGATCAATCCTGACCCCCTTCAAAAACTGAAGAGAGGACTTTTTTGGAGAATTGTACGGCGGTACAGAGTCATGTTGTTCATAAGCCTTTCACCAAAAAAATCGTTCTAAGTACGTTTGATGTTTCCGCTTATGTTACATATTTCTGTAACATATAATCAGTGGCAGTCCCAGGATTTCGGACCGAGGGGGGCGGGGACAAAAAATATTTCTGGTAAAGGTACGCGGCTTGCGCCACGCTCTCCAAAAGAATTCTGAGACCCTTCCCAAAATTTTTGTGGGCCCATGACTCGAAAATATATTAGAAAAGGGGGCGTGGTTGCCGCCACGCGCCGAAAAAAAAATTTCTACAAGGCTAATTTAAATTATTAAAAATTTTTGAAAAATACTTTAATTATTTACAAGTATAAACAAGTCACTTCCACATTTTTTCAACCCATATAATTAACTTTCAAAAATTCCGCGACCCATTCTCGGGTGAGGGGGCAATGTATCAAATAAATTACCTATCATCTATTGTAATATGTGAATATTTTATTTACTTAGTATTACTTGTGAAAAAAACCTGAAAATCATAAATGTTTTATCAGTACGAGCTTGTACGTACAGTCAAATCTCTAATCGAGTTTTATTGATTTTCTACATTTCTAGCGATCAAAATATGAAAAAGAACGATTTGCATGTTTCATTTTATTGTAACATGTAAGGTTTTATTTATCTACTATGGTTTACTTGTAAAAAAACAAGAAAATCATAGCTATTCGATCAGTACGTTTTTCTTAATTGATACCACAACAAACCTCAAAATCTTCTTGGTCCTTCTAGCTTTTTTTGCGTTCAAAATATGATAAAGTACGCTTTGCCTGTCAGTTTATTAGGATCAGTCACAGCAATATGCCAAGAAAGATCTGCATAGAGAGCTTTCAAGAAGTGTCATCTTCTTAAACGACCGAATCTGACAAGTTTTTGAAACCAGTTTTGAGATTTTTTGAATATCATATTTTGGTGCGAGACTCATGGGTTGATTTCATACATGATTATGCCATTGTGTTCCTTTATATCATAATGATTTTACGTTGAAATTTTACACATTTTGGACTACGTTCTACAAACTTTTTCAGGAAAATCGGACCTGCTTCTCAAAAACATTGCCTCAGACCAATACGAGAGCTGAGCGCTCGAAAATCTCATCGTTCTCGTTTTTGCGCCAACATCAAATGGAAATCATTTCCATATTTTCAATTTATACCTGACATGTAGAAATATCTATTTTTTAGCTCTTATTTTGGAAAAATTTGGTTGTCAATGCCTTTTGACTTTTGTGTGATTGCCACTGTTTTCTTTTGTTAACAAAAAGAAAAAGAATCACGATTGCCTTCATTCTTGCAGAACTCATGAAGAGTTTTTACTTGGTGTTACAGCTCATTTGGAGTTGACAGCTTCTGTTTCTATCCCAGTAACGGTGCCGAGAATTTGCACAGTTTTTAGCTCTGAAATTTGATAAATCGTGACCATTTCAAGTGATTGCTTTACTGTGATAGAAGTTGCAGTCCAATAGCATGAAAGTTAAGACTGGTAAATCGGTTTATTGAGAATGCATCTTATTGGCAAGGATTTCGTGAAGTAGTGCGTCTATCAAGAAAAGTTTTTTATTTTAATATTTGTGAATCATCATCGGTGTTCTACGCCATCTTCGATGGATTAAATGACTATGCAAGAATAACACGATTAGCATCTTTTCAGAACAATCAACGCAAAGCTTAACTAGGAGAATCATTGGAAAGAAGAAATTCTTCTCTTTCTGAAGCCTTTGAAGATAAATCCGTGAATAAGGAACAGATGCAACGACTTTTGGGGCAGTGAAGAGTTTTTCTAAAAATGAGCCTGAGTAATCGCTGACAATCTTTGAAAATTTCTCACCATCAGCGAAAGTTTTAGCACGCGGAAGCACTACTATAACAGTTTCTAAAAATTACTTATTAAGAAAACTGTAATTATCATCCAGGGGAGGCGATGTGGGTTCCCCCAAATAGGAAAGAAATTTCTCGTTTTCGTACGTATCTGAAGCTTTTAATTAAGCAATCAGTCTATGAATCAGACCCTTTCAGAAGATTCTTTCTTTTAGATGGCGTCCTTGATTTCTGGACTATGAAGAGCGGATGCTTGTGTGTTTGTCACTACCCAGCATTTTACACCTATCTTCTTTGGCCTGTGTAGTTCAAGAATCCATACATGGTATCCACTATGATCTTGTCAACAATAACAACAACGTTCAGAAAGTGACAGGATGGTGCAGTGCCAAGAGGCGCTGTCATTGTTCGGTTTGTAAATGGTTCGACGACCGTCTCACAACTAATGATTTGCCAAAGAACATTTTATCCCATCAACAGCATCAGAGCAAATGGCCCATAACAAGTTGAAAAAAGTCCAGGAGCAGTCGATAGGTACCTCGAACTTGGGTAACTAAATCAAAAAACCAAGTAGTTACTTATCATTAACAAACAATCTGTAATCCTTTGGAATGATTAGAAAGAACTTCACAATTGCAAGTTGTCGTGGATAGCGCAGTGGTAAATCACTCGGTTGAAAATCAGCAAGCTGGAAGTTCAGGTACCAGCAGGTGCACAGTGATTTGCGCTGAAGGTTGTTTCACCTATCCAGGAATTTTGCAGTTAATATTTGTCACTGCAAAAATAATTTCTCCGTTATTTACAAAGGAGCGCTAACCGTGTGAGATACGGAACAACAAAATGGGGCACTAGATCAGAAGGTAAGCGACCACGAGTCGCACGTGCGAGCACTGGGGCTGAAAGAAAAGGGAGGACACCAAGGAGCAACGCGAAAAGGCGGGGGGAAAGGGGAGAACGGGGGCACAGGGGCAGAGGAGAGGAACAACCATGGAAGCACGGAGACGACCCCGAAGAGGAACAAAGGAAAGAGGGGGAAAGGAGCGAGAAATGGCAAGTGAAGCAAGAAAGTCAACAATCCGAAGGAAGGACATTACTATTATTCCACTGAAAAAATCAAGTGAAAATTGGCAAAACCCGAAGCGCTACCCCAGTGGAATCCAAGTAAAATCCACCCGGAATTTCTGAACCTCCTGCAACGACCTCCGACGTTACAGCATTGCCTAGAGCACAATTCTTCATATTCTACACAATCAACCGACATTGCCGGAAGTCGATCCAGGGCCCATTTACTTGGAAGTCCACTGCTCTACCCACTCGACCATGCAACCATCGTTTTAATGGTACCTTTCTGAACGTTAAATGGCCCCGATAAGAATGACGAGTTCAAGATTTTTTTGGTGTACTAGGATTCGAACCACACTTTACTTTTTTCAGGTCTTCCGTGATACCCATTGGACTATCCCTTCACTTTTGTGTAAGCATTTGGAAGGTTACACATTGATAGAAGAAATATCTCATTGGATCAAAATCTTCGCCGATATCGGGGATCGAACCCCTTAGCTGCAAATTAAGAGACCAATGTTTAACCACCTCAACTATGCGAGCACGATTCCCATCTTTTGATTAAAACTCTTTGTTCAGGACTTTCTTATCTTTTTGTGAACGTGTTACAAGTGCTTTCAGTTCCGCTTAGTTCTCTGTTACTAGGAAGGAATATCAAGAAAATTTTCAAAGTGATTTGATTCTGCATTTAAAGTTTTCAGACCTCCATCAAGATTCTTCCAGAAATTTCATGAATTTTTGAAAAAAAAAGTAAAACATAACGGAACAATTTCTGTAAAATTTTATTTTGCGTTAAGCAAATCACAACACGTATGCGAGTAAATACACAAAGTAAAAGCCATAAACTTTGACATATAAATCGAACATTGGATTGGATGTATAAGTAAAACCTATAATTGAATGGTAATCAGCTAAAATCTAAAACTCCGATGTTCAAATATGGAAGATTTCAAAAGTGCAATATAAAATGATAAATAACAACAGAGTCGAGTAATCATATCAATTTTTTGACTAATGTATCGATTTTCAAAAGTAAAATAAAAAAGCTCTCCATTGACAACTAAACTTATAAAGTTTACTTCACGTTTGCAAACAGATAGCGCATTGCAAATTGATAGAATATGATTTTCACGAATCACTTAGAATTTTGATAAAAAGCCTAAGACAATGTTTTGAAATAATTACAGTTTGTACAGTAAAATAAATAGCGAATATGTAGCAATATAGCGGTTACAAACTACTTCTCAGCTCTTCATGTTGTAGACGATTCCAATCTGGCATCACTGCCGGTTGTCCGAGTTTCCTCGAAAAGAAGTCGACAGTGGCAGCCCAGGAAATTTCTTGACTTTTACCATGCAAGACAACATCACCGCCATAACCGCAGCAGAAACCTAAAAATACGAAATTTTCTCAACGATTTGGATTGAAGCTGACTTATGCAGCCATAAATTGCTTGTGAACAGGTTCAGGACACGATAAGCAAACGCGGCGCACTAAATGGCGGGCAATTGGCATCTGGTGTCATGTAGGAGCAAGTGAATAAAACTTCAGTAATTTTCCCTAGCGGATCATGAAATATCAAATGTTCGCCATACAGCAGAACAAGGAGCAAATAAAAAAAAATCAACTAAAGATTTTTGGACCCTATCGATTTTTACCTACGAAACACCAAATAACAAATGTCCGCGATTTAGCGCGCCGCATATGCTTGACCTGTTTCAAACCTGTTAACAAAGTCTTACCCTGAAATTTCGTCCAAACTTTGTCGTGATGTGGAAAATAAGGGGGTTCCATAATGTGACCACCATTCACCAGCTGCACTTCGACATCATGTCCTGTTTCCATCAAACGTTTGGCCACATATCGGCTACAGAAAACCGAAGGGGAGACGAGATCATCCACAGAACCCTAAAAACCCTCTTTAAAGGCTCGATTTCAGTAAATTTAATGGTCCAACTTACTACTAAACGGAAAGCTGTGCCCTTTGGTATGTGTTCCCATGGGATTTCTACTTCTTCGCTCACATCCACATTCTTTAGCACTTTATCAGAGGCCAAGATCGCATTTATGAAGTACAGATAGAGATCGGGTTTACTGAAAATGATTTTTTGATGAAAAAACTGTACAAAAAGGTTCAAAACTCACAGTGTGGGCTGAGGTAAAAGCTTTCCATATTCTTTCAAATTGATATAGTCATTCTGCACATGTGGACCATTAATGCTGACTACTGCATTGATCTAGAAAAATTTCCTTGAAAAGATTTTTGGAGCGAGGGAACTGAAAATTTTACCTCAGGATAGCGCGACGCTAAAATGTTCACGATTGTTCCTCCAAATGATACACCTTGAATACCAAGACGACCGTTTGTAAATGATTGCCTTTTCAGCCAATCTATAGGCCTCTGAAAACGCGAATTTCAGTTTCTGTACATTCTATAGATGATTAGAGGTTATCTTACCCTGAAGTATTCAATTTCCACTTCTTCCAAAGTTGCTACAAGGTTCTTATACTGGAAAAATGCCACGCAAAGGACTACGAAACCTTCAGATGCCAGCATAGAGCCCTGAAAAAACATTATCATCAAGGTTTCAGCTAACTACAAATTTATTTATTCATTCATTTACTTAAATACTCAAAAAGTCAATGAAAAACAAACAAGAAGCGGGAGGGACTTAAAACTTGTCAAAGACTTGCTTTCAACTCTTTATACCTCTAAAAGAGCCGGATGAAGCTCTGGAAACAAAGTGCTTTGGAATTTTCCGAATGTTTTAAGATGATGAATCAACCTAGCGGAGCAATGTGAATGAGTAAAGGATCATGTAAGAACACAAGCAAATTTGATTGAAAAAATTCTGATAATTGCTAAAACAGAAAAACAAAAATTTACTGACTGACTGAAATTGTCGATATTCTCAGAATTTTGATAGTTAATCGAGTTCATAAAAAATTTCCTTAATCAACTGCTTACCTTGTGCTCATGAAGACCTCCGCCAGTTCCCGAAATGTCTATCACAGTAGGAAAAGGTCCATCACCTGAATCGCAAATTTTGCTAATACGCAAATAGTTGAAAAAATTATAAATCCATAGTGTTAGTCTAGTAATTTTTACAGACCTGGTGGCTTGAAAAGTGTTCCGCAAAATCCGTCTTCCTCTATTTCAGTTCGTTCCAGTCTAGGATGCATCCAATGTTTCTTAATTGGGACCATTGCCAATTCGTGGTCAGCAGAATCAAGAAGACTAAATAAAGCTTTTTTCTTGGTCAAAAACTGAAATTCAATCAGAAAAAAAATTAGAGCGAACAAAGCAGAAAAATCAAAAATTCTAGACCGTAACTCACATCAAATCATAGAGAAATGGTAGCGGTGGAGTACATTTCAAATAGCCACCATAGGGAAAATCCTCGCAAGGCTGGATGCTCATAAATAGCCCCATAGCATCGGCCTCTCAAACGAAGTATTTTACATCTTGCACAGGAGTATAGGGTCTACGGGTCTACCAAATCTCTAACTTACCATTATAAGTTCCTCTAAGTGGTTTAGCAGTGGGTAAATGGATTTCACCAGCTGTGTCAGCTTTGAAGACAGCAAAGGACATGTGAGTACCATATTTGTGTTTGAGCCTAAATTAATATAGTAGCTTATACAGCAATTTGAACTGATGCCAGAAATTTTTTTTCATCGTTGTAGGTCAGTGTAGCCAGTTTCTATAGCGCTTCTGCGCTGCTGACAGCAATTGCACGTAAAAAAATGCCATGCCCTTATTGCCGACGATTTGCACATTTATAAAACAGCCGCAGAGCGCACATTTACAGGTTTTGTGCCTGAAGGCCATTTGTTTACGCGCAAATGCTGTCTGCACCGCAGAGACCCTGAACAGCCAAAAATACCAATTTATCCAAGAAGGAACTGCAACGAGTGATTGCTTTTGTCTTATGGCGTAATAATAACGGTATTACAGTAATGGTACACTAACCGGTGACAACTTACCGCAGGACCAGCTTGTATAAAGTATTCGGTACGAGATCCGTTGCCCGGATTTCCAATCGCTCTCCTTGCATTGTGTCGGGTTTGTCTACATAGAGAGACATATTGGTTATTTCTGTAAATTAAAAATTATAAAGAAAAAATAAAAGTAATGAATACGAAGAATTTGGCAAAAACTAGAGCATTTCAATAAGGATTTTCTCGACATTTTGGTTGTTATTTGATACATAAAAGCTACTTGGTTTTAACATCACAAAACTCGAACACCGTAGAATAATTCATATTTGGAAATTTATTTCAGAGAAAATACAGATAACACCAAGCTAAAGGTACACCTCAGGTCACAAGCACTCTGCTTATATATCCTACCAGACATTGTGCAAACTACAAGAACAAAACGGACTTGGGTGCAAGCCTGATAACCCGTATCTTCAGTCAGTCTCATGATTTCATGTCATTACGTAGATAAGCGTAGAAAACGAACTACAAGGCGATAAATCAGGCAGACAGCTTCGCATGATTAATGGCGCAAGAATTTAGGAATGCGTGGAGTAAGGAAACTAAAAATAATATTTTGTTACAGTGATCCAAACTGCAAAAAAGATTTAGTACAGTAATCCAGAGCAAATATTTTCTGATACACAAGATTTTTTCCCATACCTTCTATCTAGAAGAATCATTGTCCTTTACTCTCTTGACATGGAGCAATCAAATGAAGATAGTTTCGTTTAATCCAGATCGGAAAAAATGAGAACTCTACGAAGTTTTTACAGGAATGCTTTTCTAGAAACCGGCTTGAATATAGCCATCCGCGTTGAAGAAGTCAAAAAAATCTATGTCCAAAAAAATAAATACCTAAAAATTTGCATGTCAGAATTAAAATCAGATACCCCGATTCACAAATCAATATCCTTCTAAGTCTAGCCGTAAAAAATGGAAACCCGGAAGAATCTATGCCTTTCAAGGAACTTTTGTAATCTGTCACTTTCCTTTAAATTTTGTTTCCCACTTCAGCTTCCTTTCGAAATTTCTGAAAATATTCTCGGGGATAATTTTTGCCCTCCAACCACCTGACCCGACATCAACCCGTATTTAATGAATTATCAGCAATTTCTTATCATTATGGAAAGTGGCTGGCTGACGAATCGGCTAATCAGAGTTCACGTTTTGCGTAATCGCATCCGTTGCCTTCGAGAACATTGTAATCAGTGAATCTTGTAGTTTGACAAGGGAAATTTGAGCAGAGGTAAATCATCAGAAAAATTTATCACGCTTAGTCCAATAGGAGAAAGAAAGAAAAACGACTCAACGACTCAAACGACCCAGAATTTTTCATAACAAGTCAAAAGTAAAATTGCGCAGAATTTTGTGTTGTACTAACATCATTTTCATGTTTCCCATTTTTTTTTTCAAATGAGAAAAAAATCATGAAACAATCCAGAAACGCGCCAAAGAACGTTGCATTGTTTACGTTTGGTAAATAAAAGCGTATAATTAGTGTGAATGGCCGATGACAGCGGACCTGTTTTTCCCGAGAACGAGCCGATCACTGTTTGATTCCAAGGCTTATAGTGTCATTCTACACTTGACCACCGTCTTCCTGGCTGGCTGCAAGCTCGGTTTGAGCCCCGGGCTTAGCTATTCCTTCCCAATCGTGAATTTTTACGGCGACAGCGATCCTTAAAATCTTACATAATCTTAATCTTGAGAAAATTCTAGTGAACCCTCTTGTCCCCCAATATAAAAACTGTATTTCACTTGATATCCTATAGTACACCACAGACTTTTAAACTTTCTTTACCTTTCATTTTTTTTTTGAAATAATTGTCTGCCGTCTAGAAAAGCAAGTAGCTGTTTTTTAGGAGAATCATACTTACACAAATCACAGGTCAATAACTATTTTTCCACCCTGTAAAATTTTCTCTTTCAAAAATCGAAAAATTTCTCCAGAGATGAATGCGATTCGATTCGCAAATGTTGCCGTGCTGCTCTACTTGCTCAAAGGCTCAGTGAATAGTGAGGTAAGCGATGCTAAGAGACTGGTAAATTTATGCAGACATGGAGACAAAACAATCTTAGAAAGATCAAATCAAAGGTTGTTTTTCTTCAATTAAATTACAAAAACCTTTTTCCTCTTGATACTCAAGAATGTCCTGCAAATAATCATCTAGTTCAAATCATCTACGCTCCCTACAACAGCATAATTTTAATTTTTTTTTTTTTTGAAAGCAATGTGTTCTGGATTATATTAGGTGGATCCGAAAGTTCTGTCGTTTCATTTTCAAAAATTCGTAACTTTGGCTGTGTCAACGGATTTGCTTGCCTGTAATTTTATCAGAAAGAATAAGTCTTTCGCTTCCGAACGCTGTTTTGCGGAGCTTCTGTTTCACGTTGGGTGCGGAGATAAAAATGGAAAACTAAGACCATATAAGCTTTGACCATTTCAAGTTAGGTCACCAAAAATCGGGAACGCTGCAGAAAAATCTGAAATCGTCAGTACATATGTTTTTTGACCTATCTTCGCAACTGTGAAAAGTTTGTGCTGTTTGAACGTCTCTGTAAAAAGTTATAATTTTCGAGTTTACTATGGAAAACGCCAAAATTGACTAATTTGCCAATTTTCTCAATAATTATAACTTCTCACAGAGACGTTCAAACAGTACAGATTTTCACAGATGCAAAGGGTAGGCCAAAAAACATATGTATTGACGATTTCAGATTTTTCTGCAGCGTTCCCGATTTTTGGCGACCTTTACAAAATGGTCAAAGCTTATGTGGTCTTAGTTTTCCATTTTTATCTCCGCACCCAATGTGAAACAGAAGCTCCGCAAAACAGCGTTCGGAAGAGAAGGACTATTTCTTTCTGACAAAATTACAAGCAAGCAAATTTGTTGATACAGCGCAAAGTTACAAATTTTTGAAAATAAAACGACAGAACTTTCGGACCCACCTAATATGTTGCCATTCTGTCACATAGAAAATCAAGAAAAACAATGTTTGAGAAAAAATAGAAGAAATAGAGAAAGAAAGAATTCAAAAAAAAATTAATGTTTCCTCTCCCCACAAATGGAGCATGTTCAATATTATGAAAAATTAGTATTTTGTGGCAAGCTTACAGAATAATGATTTAGCCAACTTCCACAACCATGGCACCCGTCACTTCACAATTATCGCTTGAGATAAGCCGTATCAAACGACAATGTTGCGCAGCATGTACTACGGATAACTGCTCCTGCGGAGGCGGATGTCCTGTTCAGCAGCCGAAGGTGGCATTCATCTCTAACTTTTGGGGAATCCCAGAAAAAACTATTTTTTCTAGGTGTTTTGTCCAGAGCATTGTCAACCTATGTGCACCAATGCATGCGTAATGACTGTGGTAAGTAATCTTCTTTCGCCATTATTTCTCGGTAGTGAAAACAACATTATGAGATGATTGCGGTCCTAGTAAGTTTCGTAAGCAAAAGATAGCGAAGGGGTGTGGAGTTGACCAAAAAAAGTCCCGCATTCACACAATTCACCGAAACTTCCGCAGGATAAGCAAAATTTGCAGCGGTTCCGCAGGATTCTGTTTACTATTCCAAAAGTGAAAACGCTGAAAATAGGAACTACCGCAGGAATTTTACGTCAGATTGGTTGGAAACGGGAATCCGCAGAGCTTTTACGAAGCGTCGCGGAACTTCCGAAAATGCCTGCGGTTCCGCAGCACTTTGACATGCCAGTACTTCCGCGGGTTTTGAATGTGTAGTCTCTTGCCATGTTGCTTCGCCAACAGCTAAAAGCATTATTGAACATGCCATCCGTAGTGTAGAGGCTAGTAAGTGAGTCCCGCAGTCATTAGACCTAAGGCATACCTCACGCGATTCCAGTCGCTGCGCAATCTGGCACTGCAGCGACTCTTCATAACTTGTCGTAAGCGCGCTTTACATAGGTCAGACTTGAAGCTTTTGCTATAATTTACGAAAGCTACGAGCCTATGCATTTTGGACCCGCACACGGTTGATTTGTAAACATCTGGCAAACCGCCAAGTCGCATGGATGTAGCGATTTGGCGAAATCGCGCGAGGTATGCCTTAGGCCTTAGGGCAAGGTTCGAATCTCGCTTAGGTGTTCTCTTTTGCTGTTGTGGTTCGCAATCGAAACTTCTGCAGCACCTTATTTGGCTTCCACAGCATGTTTACGGAACTTCCGCAGGTGAGCCGGCGGAACTTCAAAAGTTCCGCGGAAGTTCCGTTCAGTTGCTTGAGATGTCACTGTTCCACAAGCTTGAAAAAGCAAAATTCTAGAGACTGCGCGTAAAAGATCTTCTTATTTTCACCAACAACAATAAGTTTTCATAAAATCTGGGACTCTTTTTATCGCTTCATAAATTTGCAGCCCATTTTGGCCATTTTCATAGTGAAAGAAAACTTGAATTCCGTCATCTGTGAGTATTTCCTAAAGGAAGGCTCGTCCTTATGACGGGCAAAAATATGAGGCTCATAGGTAGATGAAGGAACCCATTATTGCATGAAACACTTAGAAGAACCGATAATAAATTATTAAAAGAGTCCCTCTTTGCACATATACTTTAGTTCTCAAAAATTTAGGCAACTTGCCCGGATCGATGCCAGCCCCATTGCACAAATGCATGTGTTATGGTAAGAAAAATTATAATGTCATTACAAAATTTCTTACTCATCTGAAAATAATACAAATTAACAATGAACAGGCGCCACCGCCACCACCTCCACCAATGCCGCAGTGTTCTTTACAATGTATGCCTCGATGTGAACCTTCGTGTATGAACGCTCCAGCGCCAATGGTGATTTTCTGCAGTTACAGAACTTTAAGCATGGAAAATTGAATAAGTACTTTGTGAGAAAAAAAATTATTATTTGTATGTTACATTACGACAGATTTATAATTATTCTTATGATTTCAGCCCCTATGCGAAGCTCGCTGTATGCCAACATGTTCTCCGCAATGTGTGCAAACATATAGGGTAAGTTATACATCATGGTTACCGTCATCCTACAGTAATCCTCGCCTATAAACAGGTTCAAACAACTTGTGTTCAAGCTTGTATGCCTATGTGTCAGCCGTCTTGCGTTCAAGCTATGGAGGTTTGTGCGAAAAAATAACAGAGCAATTTTTGATTTATTTCCAACTCAAGAGCAGAGAATAGAAGTTAACGAAAGACTTTGCTACGGGGAAATTTGGATCTAACATCGCTCAAAGTTTGTAGTTCACGCAACGAGGGGTAGTAATTCCAACCTCTCGTTTCTCAGAGTCATTAACCATAAAGATGAAGGATAAGATGAGGATAAAGACTAGTCTTTTTTGAAACTTTGGACAAAGCCAACAGAGGGAAGTAAGAGGAAAAAGACAACAAGCCTTAATGGAGATGCGCAAACAAAACTCTAAATCTTTTCAAATAATCAAAGAAATTTCAGAAGAAACTCCAAATTTTCACACGTTTAATTTCAATTTTACGCAATATCCTACAAAAATCTGCTTTCCTCGATTGGTTCTCAATGCTAATGCTCTGATTTTAGATTCGACCTATGCAGTGCATGGAAGCTTGTATGCCCTCTTGTCAGCCTTCTTGTGTTCAAGCTGTGGCATGCAGCTCTTGTACCAGCAACTGTCCTTCAGTGTGCGCGTAAGTTTTCAACCGCAATCAAATCAAGAGATTCATGCCCAAAATAAGCGGACTCAAAAAAAATTCTAACAAGGGAAGTCACTTAACTTAGGTCGGCCTTTTGAAATGAGACACATATATTTAGAATCAGCTGGGAACGCTGATTCCAAATATGCTGTCCTTAGCTGCGAAGCATTCCTCTTAAGCGAGTTATGAGCTTTTTAGTATGTGTAATTGACATATAACTAAATATGGAAAGAAGGCCTTTAGATGAAAATCTGCCTAAAAAAGTGGTGGAAAATCAAAAGAACATCAAACTGAGTCATTTGGCTTTGATAGAGTGTTGTATGCATTTGAACTATTACCTGGATGACGATACCGCAGCATGCCTAAGTCGGTCAGCACGCAAACTTTGCTTAGGAAAAAGCTCATAACTCGCTTCAGAGGAACGCTTCGCAGCTAAGGACAGCATATTTGTAATCAGCGTTCCCAGCTGATTCTAAACATATGTGTCTCATTTCAAAAGGCCGACCTAAGCTAAGTGACTTTCCTTGTAAGAATTTACAGGATAATACTTTTACTCATTTTGCAGTATAGCCCCAAAAGCAAAGCCAGCTAAAACATCTAAAAAGATGGCTGCGCACTCAAAACCCATTTTTTCCGAAGTTTGCTTGATGTGGTGAAGCATCACCTTTTGACTTTGATAATATTTACAGCCAACCCGTCTGCGTTCAAGCTTGCATGCCCCGATGTCTTCCCACTTGTATTCAGGCTGTTCAGGTTGGTTTTCATATTTAGTTTGAATACCTTGAAAAATTGAAGGCTCATTGGGCTAGTAAGAGTATGGAAGGCTGAAGTTGAGGAAAGCGGGGAGAATAAATTGAACACCAGTATAACCTCCAAGTAAGATTAAAGGCAGCAGAGAAGCGCTGGTTCTTCAGCATCAGGCCCATTTGTTTACCCAAAACAACCCCTTCTTTTTCTGCTTTTTTTGATTTCGAGATCTTCTCAATAAAAAGCAGACTTGACCTAATTGATGCTATTCAAGAGCTTCTGATATTCTTCAAAATCCTTTTCTTGAAAAGCGTAGGCCTATAGTTGAGTCATTCAAGCTTCAACAAAACCTGTACACAAGTTCAAACTTACCACTGCAGATCCAACCCCGCCAGTCCTGCTCTCCAGGCTGTATGCCATCATGTTCTCCAAACTGTATGCAGCAGAGTTGTCCACCTCAGTGCATGCCCGCTTGCACTCCTTCGTGTATGCAACAGTCAGTTTCAAATTTGCTGCGTAAATAAAGCTTAACTTACCTTATTCTTCCCCAGATTCGGGCTACAGATGTCTCCTGAATTCGGGCTCCAACTATCTCCCGCTCGTACTTGCGCCAATGAATGCATGCCATCATGTGAAAGCACTTGCTTAGCACAGGTAGGGCGACAATAATTTCTTAGGGGCAGTGTCTAGATGAATCTGCGTACCTGGACTTCTTACATAAAACTTAACTCAGAAGCCTCATCTAAGCCGTTGCTAAACCGGCAGCTCATAAAATTTGTTCGCGGCCGAGAAAACCGAGTTCGAGCTTTAACCCAGACCGTATTCTTCATTCTCCCATACAGTATGGGCGGGACTTTGGAGTTGATTTTATCGGCCGCGACCAAAAGTTACGAGCTGCTGCTTGGATGATGGTTTAGTTAACGATTTGCGAATCAGTTCTCACATAAGGAGCCCAGGTGCCCAGACTTGTTTGGACACTGCCTTCTAGTTGGCTCTTACCGTATACCTGGGTAGACTACGCAAAATCGAAGGATCATCTTATAATGTTGTCCACTCCCAGATAACCTGCACGGAAGCATGTAAGCCCGCCTGTGCTCCGTCATGCGTCGCGGCAAATCCTGCTCCCGCTCCGCCTCCCCCACCACCACCATCACCACCTCTACCACCACCTCCACCACCGATGCCAGAGCCCGTATGCGTACAGCCATGTATGCCTGCATGTGCCCCCACATGCATCCAGCAAATCCAGATGCAAATGGTGCCAAGTAAGTTTTGGGGCGTGTCCACTACACTCCTCTCATTGGCGGTCTGGAACTGACCAATCACAGGCGAGACCTATTTCTTTGCATAATTTAGCAGCACAAATAGCGATACCCTGTGGAAATCCTTGCATATGTCAACCGGGTTATGTACAATGCGCTGAAAACATGTGCTGTGTCAGGTGAGTTCCAAAAATCTCATCAATTCTTTCAATGCCTAGAAAAATTTCTCCTAGATACAGGAACATGGCTGTAAAATTCCGGCGATTGAAGCAAGCTTCAAAGAACAAAAGAGGAGACAAGTGGGATCAAATTTTCAAAATCTACCAATCAAGTAGATTTTTTTTCGTTTTTCAGGTCATGAACTTCGTCTTGCCACAATATATATCCAAAACGTCTTTCAAAAGGAGTGCAAGAATGTCAGCATGTAGTATTTCTTATATTTATCAATAAATATTGTATTGTGAGTATAAAATGAATGACTAGTTTACAAAAGCAAAAACGTCCAAATGTAACGAGATAAAAAAAAAACAGCTGAGTTTGCGCTGCCAATCCAAATTTTTCGTGAGGAAATGCCCCAAGGTTCACCTCACACCTCAGATGCAGTTATCAAGAGTAGAGTTACTCAACACTCGATTCTTTTGCCTCTGTCCGCCACGCAAGAATGCCATCTCTCAAACTCATAGTTCTATTGCTTCTGGCCTTCTACTCAACGGATGGATATGCCACGAGCTTGTCACGACCACCTGGTACCCCTAAATATTTGTACCAAGCTCGTTCACTAATTGTTTGCCAAGCAAAATGCAAGAACCAGGTTTGTTTATGCTTATTTCTTCGAAAATGCAGTTTGCAAGAGTTTATTCTTACTTCTATAGCTTTTCTCATAATTTTTGAAGACCTTCTAAGTTTAAAAACCTTTGCGACCGTTCAAATCTGCCTTCAAGGATTTTTATCTTGATGATGATTTTTCAAAATTTCAATGGCTAAAAAAATTCACCAATGCAATGCCGCACATGTTATGCTTGGATTTGGAAAAAAGCTTGAGTTTTCCTGGGAAAAATGACTTGCATCTATATTTTGAGCGTATTTTCCGATGCCTGTCTACTTGGCAAAATTGACCCGATTTTCCTCAGACGGCAGAAATTATGTTAGCTATATTCCGCTGCCTAAATCTGCTGAATAATCGCTTTGCACATCTTTTTGAGGATGAACATGTATGGACGTATTTGCAGAATTTTTAACACAAGTGAAACTTATAGTGTAACTTACACTTAAATTTATAGTGCAACTCGGCTAATTTGATGGCGCGGCTCCGATGCAATCAATGCATGCAAGGATGCATTCGAAAGGAAAATATGGTTTATGAAGATGGCCCTGAAGGTAAGACAAAAATTTTTTCAAATTTACTACTGACCAACCAAACATTCCACCACCCCTCCCCCAAAATTGTTAAGAACTTTCTAACTTTTTGAGTTTTTCATACGATCCACTTCATTTTGACAGCAACGAAAAAAGCCAAAATTGAATGATTTCTCAGGCTACATATTACATTCACGGAACCATTTTGTGACTCCCATAAACTGAGTGATTGCCTCCTTTGGTGCAAGTGCACAACTTCTTCATTCGTCGCTGATTGGCCGTAAAGCGCGGTATTCTCCTGATAAGTTTTGTGTAACAAGAGCAGATAAACTGATATATTTTGGAGACCAAGAATTTATTTTGCTAGAGATTTGCTTTACCAGATCGCGGACTGATTCGTGCAGTTGCGGTTTGCTGCGCGCGCTTGGCTACTTTCTCAACAGTCTCCATCAAGCTCTACTTCGACTTCTCTGACAATGAGATTCTAAAAGAGGCATTTGCCGTTCTGGAGTACCGAAGGTTATCGGATCTCGACGACTTGTATTCTCCGCCATGGACCATCACCCAAGTCAGTAAGAATTATTATTTTCTAGTTCAAATTTGATGTAACTCATCAAGTTTAGATTGTGCGAGACCGAGCAGTCACAATAACTGATTTGGAATGCGGGTTCACTTATCAATTTCGTCTCACCCTTATCGCTACAAGAATTCTTAATCGACGTACGAGTTTATGGATTTCTAACAGACATCTCTGTCGATATGGAGCGGTACATCTATCTGAGTGAAGCAGTTAGTAACCAGATGCATGCTACCATGCAAGAAAAATCGTTCTGGTCAAATAAACCCTACACGGCAAAATATAAAAAGATTCATAAACATATAACAACTGTCAATGTCAACAACGCCCTGAGTAACAAGGAAATGTCAAGGCAACAACAACTTGGAGCTTTTTTAGATTTCTCTCATGCAAACATGCTAATGCAAAGTAGAGTGAGCAAACAGATATTACAACATACTAAAAATTACCCACGGTTGCGAGTAATGGCAGGGATTACCAGTTCAATGGACGACGTGGTAATGATATAACTTCGACTGTGTACAAGGTATTCGGGTCATCCTCCTCTTCTCGGGTAGTTTGGGACCGTTTCAGTTCGATTTGTTTAAATGAGGTCATAATTTCGGCCTTCAATTGGATAAATAAGGATACTGAAAAAGAGCAAAGAGAAACCAACCATTCGTTCAGAAAACTCCAATGTTTCTTGCACAACATCGTGCAAATCATTTTCCCACACTAATCGATTTCCAAATGTGTCTGTCAACACTGTTATGAGTGAAAGGGCCTGCAAAAATACACATGCGAAATAAAACAGTAGTTCCTACGGATTCTAGAATAAAGTGTTTCAGTGGCTGTCCTTCGGAGCAAAAAAAAAGGAAAATGGACAAAATTTTTTTCGAAGAAAAAAGATTCAACAAAATACTGCTTTCAATTTCAAGAAAAGCTCAATCTATCACCTTCACTATCCCACTATGCCCCTTTCAACAGTTCTTCTATATTTAAAAAAAACTCTGTATGCAACTTCAAAGCAAAAATAGATGCAATAAAATGATGATCAAATGGGCAACTAGTAAAAAAAAAGCATCGAACGAACCTGTTCTGCTATCTCGCTACATTCTGGCATGATGTACAACCTCATACATCGTTGTATCAAAACTGATGCGTGTTGCGTAGTTATTTTCTGTGCTGCACATTCGGATAACCGACGAGCACCAAAATGACGACGAAGCAATTTGGCTAACAATCGTTCGCCTTCCATGGAGGATTTTTCTTCTGAGATAGCTCTGCAAGACGAACATCAAAGAGAAGGGAAGGTCAGTTCAAAGATATTGATGCAAGAAAAACGAGAATGGAAGAAAACAGAAGAGAACTCACTGTGCTGTATAATCTAGAAAAAGGGCTAATGACTGTTCCGACAAAGCCTCGCTTGACTCGATTACCGAGCATAAAAGCGAAGTTTGGTCCATACTCAAGCACAACTCATAAAATGATCCTACGCTCCTGCAAAAAAGATTTCGAGCGTTACTAAAAAATGAAGATTCTAAAGCAATTTTATCAAATTCCCCTAGAGTATGGTTGGTCAGAAAGGTGCTGAAATCATCTTATAGAAATTTACCATTTCACTGCTGTCTCACATGCACAAAATCCTAATCATGGTGTTCTTTACAGTTGTCAAACCATTCGGACAACAAAAGTTGAAAAACTTACGCTGCTCTAAAGTAGCTTTGACTACTCAAGAGAACAAAAAAATCTAACACTTCGTATCAACTAGAAGAACTCCAAGTAGAGGCTAACCTGGGCCCAAAGATATTCGTCCGCCGCAAAACCTCGCATATATTTTTTAGTTCTTTAGAGGTGAAAGACTGTGTGGGTAGAAAATCTAGCAACAGCATCTGTTCATCATTGTGCAAGAGTCCGTCAGCATCGGCACCCTTCACTGAGAGACATTTGAATGCTCTTTTCCAAGCTCCTTCCGCAAGCTGAATAATGTCATGTGAGAAACGAAAATCGAGCAGAAGAAATGGGAAAGCACTAATAAAAGCATTCAAAAGATGGATTGGATACAATGAATGCGTACCGGATTGCTGACAAAGTCCTTGAGTGCCTCGTGCAACGATTGTTGTTTAGAACTATCTTTTGGAGATAAATCGGCAAAACTAGAGAATCGCTTTGGGAGATCTTTTGTACGTCGATTTCGCAGGACTTCACGTAGCTTACATATCCTAGAAAAATTGTTTACATGATTTGTTGAAAAAAGAGATTAAAATGCTTACCGTAATGGAACAGTTGCATATGTGATATCATTTGTCAATCTCACACATTCTTCCGATTCAACAAATTTAATCTAGAAGTAGATAGGTAATTCTTTAATAGTGAGGAAAAACGTTCTACTTACAGTAGATGGTTGAGGTTCGCTGTCAGGCCAAGGTACTTTAAGTTCCGCAAGTTGTTCTCCATCAGGATCTTTCAGTTGAAGAAAAACCTCTTTGCGTCCTTTCTGATTCGATTCTGTCGGTGTTCTTGAGCCAACCACTACAATGCAGTCTTCTACGCTGCACTGCACCTCCATCCACTGACTACAGCGCTGAAAATAGATGTTCTAATTGCGAGGGAACAATTCACTCGCGTAAATATACTAATATTGGCAAAGTGATACACAAACTGAGAAAAGACTCGCAATCATGTTCAAATCTCCCCTTATTTAAACATGAGAGAGGTGCAGAAGAACAAAAGATGGAAAACGTTGAAAAAACAACTCAAAAGCCTCCACTTCTAGAAAAAGCTGAGTCCATATGGACCGACCTTCATTTTCACGAATGATATATTATATTATACAATCCTATTAAATAATAAGCAAATTTGAAATCTTTTCAGAAAAGTAAAATGAAGAAAAAAGAAAGAACGACTAACCTTGAACCACCACTGCCGAAGTAAACATTGGCGTGAGCTAATGCGTTGATGTGGGAGTGCAGACCACAACGCTGCTCACGCCAAAGTTCTGTTCAAAGTTGCCGTAATTCCGGCCTAGGTTGTGTAAATGCAGAACATGAGGTTGGAATTCTTCTACTACTAGCGGCCCAATAGCTAGCAGGTGTGAGAAATGTTGTATTGAGTCATCAAAGCCTCGTATAACACTTTTTCAATGCCGTAAAAGCTAATAAACTTCATCTAGTAATGTTTTGATTGAAAAGTTCTGCTGGGAAGGCATGGTGCGCATGGTACTTCTAATGACGAAAGTACGACTGCTTGCAGAAGAACGTTTGGAGTCAAGAAAGATGTCGCGTTTAATAAAGCTCATTCTCCAAAACTGAATTGCACACCTTACAGCTCGCGCTTTTTCTCTAGACTCTCTCGTATAGCATCATTCACGTAGCTCTCTTTTCTGTGGCTTCTCTTAGCTGATATATTGTAGTTCTTTTCGGTGTAAAATTTTCTCAAAGCGTTAGCAGCTTTTTCCGTCAAAGCATTAGAGGAGGGTGAGGACGATTCGCGTCCGTTCTGCTTTCCACACAGGACCGGTGCCGCGCGCGGAACACCCTGCGGCGGCTTTTGCCTAAGCAAAGCAGGCGGAAGAAAGATTTGCGGCGTGCTGACGTGTTAAGACAAGTCAAAATTAAGATAGCGCTGGAGACCGCCCATGAGAAAAGACTGTCTTCCACAAGATCTAATTTCCTCAACACTCTAGCCTCAAAATATCAGTTCTCCTTTCTCAGTTTCTTAGCCAAAATGCACTAAGCTTTTCCCTCTAAAAATCCACAGTGAAGTTGTCCACTCTTTCTTCGTTATTCAAGGAACTGTCCCGTCTGTCGCCGACATGGCGACCTCTTCGGCAGGCTCCCGATAGAACTGTTTGCCCAGCTCCCCTGCTATAAAAGCAGGGGGCTGGGAGTGATAAGCATGTCTCTTTCGCATCCATCAATTTGCACCTGGTCCGGGTAAAAAGGACGTCATTGTTGTTATATTATTGCTATATTCCCGAATAAATCCTTTTGTAAAAGTCTGAACCACCGTTTGGCACATTTTGGTGCATCGGCCGGGAAACGAACCCGGGCCGCCCGCGTGGCAGGCGAGCATTCTACCACTGAACCACCGTTTGGCACATTTTGGTGCATCGGTCAAAAAAATCCTTTTTTGGTCGAGATTCTTTATTGAATCGAAAAAGTCTAGGCCATCATACCTAGCACAAGTCCAGCATTTCCCTGGCAATAAAGACTAGGACATCACGCCTAGCAACAAAAAGCCCAGGCTATCATACCTGGCAACACATACGCTACAATAAAGTAGGCTGTAAGTTAAAGCGAAAGCAAAGCACTTAAGCCGAAAAAAAAGCAAAAAGTGATAATGGCATTCACATTACACAAAAAACCAATAGCATACAGTGCTAAATCCTTGGGTACCTTAGTGGAAAAGTACAGAGGTTATTCCGAAGGGGTCTCGACCAGCGGAAACGAGACCAAACAGCTCGATGAGCTTTACAATGCTGCAGACCTGATCAGCGGAGGAATTGAGCTCATCAGGGAGAGCAGAGACGCACTCCAGATCTTGGTAGACAAGCTGGATAAGCAGTTCGACGACCTAAACGTAAAAGGTAATCGTAAAGAACTGCTAGCTGAAATCGAAGAAATCGACAAAGAAACGCAATACAGCGAAAAAATCGCAGCTGCTAACGACACAATGTACGTGCTAAAAGCGCGATTGAACGAAACTCGCACGAAAGCGAAGAGACTGGCAAAGAAGCTGGATAGGCCAGCACATACCGAAACGGTATCGACACCTAGCGATGCAGCAATGAAAGGTGAAATTAACGGAGAAGATAGAGAGTTCTCCGCCAATGCAGGGGCATGGTTATCCGAAGACCTATTGATAAATAGCGTCGTAGAGTCAGAAGACATGATGTGTCGAACTCTGAAACCAAAACAGCTCAAAATACCGAGGTTTTATGGCGACGAAGAGGAATCCGCCGAATATTGGGCCATTTTTAGCACCCTGGTACACGAAAATAAAGTCCTAAGTACCACAGAAAAAATGATGTTTCTCAAGAACAGCCTCAAGGGAAGGGCGGAAATTGCCGTGAAAGGAATAGAAATGGTACCAAAAAATTACCAGTGGATGATAGAAACACTGAAGAAAAAATACAGCAACAGGCCTGTAAATAGAGCCAGAGTTGTGCAAAAATTGGTCGACATGCGACCAGCAACAAATACTGCTGAAAGCTGCTCAGACACACATGACAAAATACGCATGTTGATAAACCAACTGGTCTCTGCCGGGCAAGACATCCGCAAGATGCAAGATGCTCTCTGGACCGAGAAAATTCTGGAAAAATTTCCATACAACATAGTGAAGAACGTGCTCACTTCAACGCAAGAACTGCAAGAAATCACAGTGGACGACATAATGGAAGCTCTAGACAAGCAAATTGAAGCAAAAAAATACGTGGATTCGCTTCTCAAACATTTCTCGAAAGGAGAACAACCACGAAAACGCCCAGATTATGCACACAGCGAGCGTAATTATGCAAACAACGAACGTACTATACCAAAAAATACGAACACGTGTGTATTTTGCAAAATGTCCAATCATACGACATCGAATTGCAGAACGGTAACCGACACTTTTGCAAGACGAAACGTGGTCAAAGAAGAACATCTTTGTTGGAAATGCTTCTCCAACGAACACAGTGCTGGTGCCCGCATGAAACCAAACTGTTCTCGATGTGGGCGACTACATGATGTCTCCTTGTGCCCATCCTCAAACGCTCCAAACATGAACGAGCGAAATTCGAATCAAGCAACAAACAATCGCAACTACAACCATCAAAGGTCAGCGTATCGCACTGATAGACATGATACAAGAGCAAATAGACCACAATGGCGCAATAATCATGGACGCGACTTCCAAGATAGGACAAACCAAAGACAAGTCGTAAACAACACATGTGTTGATACAGGAAACGACAATGCACAAGCGGTCAGAAACAAAGAACAATTTGTGCTTATGACCGCGGAAGGCAATCTGTGGAACCACAGAACAAATCAGTATGAAAAAGTCCTGTTTTTCTTCGACACAGGAGCTCAAAAAACACTCATAAAAGAGAGCACTGCTGAAGAATTTTGTCTACCAACCCAGAACACGGAACACTGCACGATGTCCGGCATTGGTGGACATACCGAACACTTCAAAAGCAAGATCGTAACGCTGAAAGTCAGCACAGCCTATGGCAAAGAGATGATACTCACCGGGCAAACAAAACCGGTCATAACCAACGGTTTCTCCTCGGTTCGGCTGTCCGATGAAGACAAAAATTTCCTGCAAACAAAAGAAATGGTCGTCTGCAATCCGCGAGTGCGCGGTGAACTTCAAAACCCGCAGATCCTCATCGGTATAGATTATTTTCTCGCGATGGTACCTCCAAGCGCAGAAAATATACAAATGCCGTCAGAATTGAACATTACAAAAACAGTGTTTGGACCGAGTATACACGGCAAAGGGACGATTCCACCATCGCTAACTATCACCAACACTGCAATCCACGCGCTAACTCTCATAAATGACGTCAAAGAGTCAGAAATGCTCCAGAAAATGTTTGAACTCGAAGGACTAGGAATTTCCTCAGAAGAGTTGCAAAAAGATGAGAGCACATTCACATATTTCCAGACCTACTCAAAGAAACTTTCGTTTCAAGACGGTGTTGTGATCGCTCCGCTACCACTCAAAGACAGCATAGTTGATCTAAGCGATAACTATGCAGTGGCTTACAGAAGATTACTAGCACTTTGGCAGCTTCTGCAAAACAACGAAAACCAACGAAATTGGTACAAAACTGTTCTTGACAAATACATACAGGACAACGTAATAGAGGTAGCCAAAGATGATATTTCTGATAAAGCCGGCACCTATTATATGCCACACTCAGGCGTTTGGCGGCCAAACAAAGCAGTACCTTTACGTATAGTGTTTGACGCGTCCTCCAAGCGAAAAACACAATTTTCGCTAAACGACGTGGTCTACATCGGCGAGTCCTTCGTGAACAAAATACATGATGTACTAACGTCGAGTCGATCGGACACCATCATTCTGCTTTGCGACATTGAAGCCGCTTTCACGCAAATTCGACTAAGTAGCGCTCACAAAGACTTATGCAGATTCTCATGGGTGCGAGACACTGAAAAAGCGCCAACAAAAGACAATATCGTCGAATATCGATTTACGAGGCTCCCGTTCGGGCTGACAGCTTCTCCAAGCATCCTGAACATGGTGATTCTCGCCTTTTTGGACTGGAAAAACACACCCTTAGCAAGAGAGATTGCATCGCATCTGTATGTGGACAACATCCTCCTAAAAGCTAATTCCGTTCAAGAAGCGCTGACAAAATACCATGAATCAAAAGCGCTATTTGCTGAAATCGGAATGAACTTACGCGAGTACATTTCCAACTCGCAGCTTGTCAACCACGCCATCCCTGAAAAAGACCGTTTACATGGTAAGGTTATCAAGTTTCTGGGAGTAAACTACGACACTGAGGAGGACACTTACGCTTTGAAAGTAGACATCCCGTCCAAAGAAAAGCTCACAAAACGCGATATCGTCAGTCAGATAAACTCAGTGTACGATCCAATTGGCATGGCGGGACCACTTCTGGTGAAACTGAAATCTCTAATGCGAGAAATCTATAGCACAGGATTAGACTGGAAAGAAACCATTCCTAGCCATTTCGCTTCGAAATGGAATGAGGAGTGTCAGCAGATAAACAATTGTGATTTAACTCTGCGACGTGCTCTACCGACTCCCGATAAAGGCCGATACACCCTTTGGATTTTTTCGGACGCAAGCAAGATAGCTATCGCGTCATGCGCCTATCTGCAGTGCATTGAGACTAGAAAAGTCTCCCAGCTAATAAGCGGCAAAACTCGTCTTACGCCCAAGAAAATGGTGCAAACTATACCGCGATTGGAGCTACTCAGCATACTCATAGCCACCAGACTAGCAAAGAGCATTGTAAATACAATGGGTAACGCTATCGAGGACATAAAAATAGCCAACGACAGCGAAATCGCTCTCGCTTGGATTCCAAGCATGAGAAAACTGCCGCCGTTTGTCGCGAGTCAAAGAGATCGCATTTTGCGACTCAAGCATCATTTTGAATGCAAGAACAAACAGATACAGTTCTACCACGTCTCCACAAACGACAATCCAGCAGACGCTGGAACCCGCGGATTATCAGCATCAGCGATGAAAAATCATGCCTGGATAAAAGGCCCACAATGGTTAGCGCAAAGCCCTGAAAAGTGGTCGTTACGCGTAATTACCGAGGCAAATGCCGAATACGAACAGAGCGATGACGACGAAATTCAAGCGCATCCTACCGTACCGCGACCCACCAATAGCGAGGAAATACAGTCATTTATTGATTTGCAACGCTTTTCAAACTACAACAAGCTACTGAGAACAGTAGCCATAATCGGTAAAACTTCAAAAAAATGGATACAGAAGTGCAGCTTCAATTGCGAAAAGTTCCCTATTATCAAAAACTTTAGCACGGAACAGCACATTACAGCGGAAGATATAATACTCAGCGAAAGACTGATAATCACCTCAGTACATCATTATATATCTGTAGAAGAACTGCAGAAGCGCTTCCGCAATGTGAAAATTGTTAGAGATGAATTTGGAATAATACGCCACGAATCGCGCCTACAAAACGCGATATTGCCTCACGATACAAAATCGCCAATATTCCTCCCCAATCCGTCCGAACTGACTCGATTGATTTTGGTAAACATATACCAGAAGAACGCGCACTGTGGGAATGACCACATTTTAGCGCTAGCACGACAGCGATACTGGATACCTCAACCCATGAAAGCAATAAAAAAGTATCTCAGAAGCTGCAGCACGTGCAAAAGATGTCATGGGCTGCCATTCGGCGCTCCAGAGATGCCATCGCTACCCAAAGATAGAGTACGAATTTCCAAGCCATTCCATAAGATTGGTTGCGATTTCTTAGGTCCTATCGACTCGCAAAACAACGAGAAAATGTATGTATGCCTGTACACATGCTTAACTACAAGGGCCATACACTTAGAAGCTGTGGAGAACCTATCAACAGGCGCATTCCTAAACAGCTTTGTATGGTTTGTCTCACGACGTGGGGTACCACAACTCGTAAGGACAGACTGCGGCACTAATTTCAAGCTCGGTCAAAAAATCATAGAAAAATTGTTTGAAAAAGACGACCGAAGCGAGAAGTCTGTAATGAATTACAGTGCTACTGAAGGTATAACGTGGATATTTAATCCGCCAGGTGCACCCTGGATGGGTGGTGTTTGGGAAAGGCTAGTCGGCTCAGTCAAGCGCTGTTTTACTAAAGCTGTTGGCCGCCGCAAAGTTTCCTTCACTGAGTTAAGCACCGTTATGGCAAGAATTGAAGCCATCATAAACACTCGCCCGCTCACAAAGTTGAGCTCGAGTGATATAACGGACATACCTTTGCGACCCATAGACTTCCTACAGGGCAACGTGAAATATGCACTCCCAAACACTAACGTGCGAGCTAACGATCCTGATTATGATCCAGAACTCATTCAGACCGCCTCACAAGCGCATGAAGCAATGGAGTTCTCAGAAGCCACTGCAGCTAAATTCTGGGACCGTTGGAATGTAGAGTATCTGACACTTTTACGCGAAAGTCAAAAGAGGCACTTGAATCAACCGCGGCACACGCCTCACCACCCACGAATCGGCGAAATTGTGCTTATTGAACAAGAATTGATACCCCGCGGTAACTGGGCCTATGGAAAGATAACAGAACTAGTCAAAAGTGCAGACGGTCTGATAAGGTCAGCCAAAATCCTTACACCAAATCATAAAATTCTACAAAGGCCTTTGAATAAGCTGTTCCCTCTAGAAATCAGATGTACTGAAGAGGCAAACATGGAAGAAACAGCAACGCTGCCAGAAAATATTCAGCAGGATGAACATCCAGCTCAGCAAACACGAGTACAACACGACACACATGCTGACACTGGCGAAAATCTCTTGCAAGCGCAGTCTAGTAGACGAAATCCGCCTCGAGAATCTAAGACTCGCGCCTACGAAGTCATTCAAAACTTTGAACGAGTTTGCAAAGCACATCATCCCCTCATATCTCTCGGGTCATGACAATAATTAGCCTCATCCTCCTATACAGCTGTAATAGTGTGGAAGCTTTGACGAAGGGACCTATGGAGTGCGCAGAAGGAATACTTAACATTAGAGAGCTTGCAGAACCATTCAGGTTATGTGTGAGTAATACATGCAAAGTATTCGAAAATAACACTCAAGCCATGTCAATAAGCATCCCTCCCGCGAAAACCAAGGGGCAATTTCATGTGAACCTAACAACCCCGACATTCTCGGTCACTCAGTTATGTAAATCTCATACATACTGCGATCACTCAAGCAGGATCATGACAACATCTTTACTGGGAAACCCACATTGCTGGCCAACAGGTGCAGTAATAACTACTGCACTATCCATGTACGCCCTAGTAACAATCTTGATGATGGTGTTATGGGTGTTGAAACGGCTGCTCACACGAAGGCTAAACGTAGCATCTAATCCCGAGACAAACATCGTACTTGATAGCTTCAATCCCAACCCATTAGGCCTATCCAACACGATAGTCATAGTGATAGCCCTATCATCCATGATTAGCACAGCAGCATCATGCCAACATGGGTACATGCGACATACGGTCGAAGTAACTTGTCAAAACCAAGACTGTTCCTATGAATACAATGAGGAAATACTCTTTAATCGCCTACAGAAGCGTCTTTCTATCAGCATAAGGCACGCAAATCAAACCTTGGGTACAATCAAGATCACGAAAAAGGAGATGATTATGAAATGTTCCAAGCTGTCCCATTTCTATACGCGAGATACCACACATCGAATATTCTAACCACTAGGTGTGATGGAGCAGGGTCATGTTTCAATAATAACTGCAACACCCTCATGCACAATGAAACAATCCCAGAACTAGAATTCGCTTCGGAATTTCCAGGCTATTCCGCCTGCGAGCACACATGCGGCGGGTTGCTCCGCGGGTGCTTTCTTATCACACCGGCATGCTCCTATATTCGCGTAGCGCACATCCCAAAAGATGATAAAATCTACGATGTCATCAGCTGCGTGGAATGGACCCCGGAAATCAGCTTTGAGTTGGACATGAATATTGGGGGCATAGCATTAAGCAAAGATATAGTATTACAACCCTATCTACCGCAGCAGCTTGAGCAGATCACTCTTAATATCATCTCGCTAAGCAAGCCGCACTCCATGCTGATGGATAAGCGTTTCGCAATTGCTGAACATGAAGCTCTAAGTATCCCAAACGGCTACGAGTTACCGGTGGAATGCGAAACGCGGCAGCAAGCAACTGACAATTTCGAAAAGTGCACAAACCGCATGATCTGCGCTTGCGCAACGTTCAAAGTACCAAAAAATTGCCAGTGCTCAACAAAATCGCTAAGCGATGTACGGCAGGATGAAGCTAATATATTGCCAATCCATACAGCAAGCCTACAAATCGCAAAAACGGAGAATGAAATCCTCGCAACAAGTCAGGATGGTGAGGTCACACTAACAATCCAATCCAAGCTAATGGTTGACATCAATCAGTATAGAGTCGACTCACCCTGCTCGATCATATTTGGTTCCATAACCGGTTGCTATGAATGTCAGAGTGGAGCGGAAGTCGTCAGCTACTGCAAGGCGTCTACACCATCATCTGTAACGGTGCTATGTAACGATCACTCATTCACGATCAATTGCGACGAATCCAATCGTACAACTACAACAATACTACATTTCGAGAGAGCAACTGTAGAGCAAAAATGCTATGCAATCTGCGCTCAGAAAAGAATTGAGATCGATTTAGATGGTACATTACACTACCACGCCAGACATCTACAGAGTACTCTATTCGAAATGCAATCAGAGAGTAGAAACTGGATAAATGCGATCAGCGATGTGCATATCCCAGACATGCAACCACTTCTCAAAACGTTAAAAAAAAGAATGGAAGGTAGCCGCAGCGGCCATAGCAGCGATGTCACTTGCAATAGGAATGACATATTTGTGCGGACCAGCAGCACTAATTATGCTAATCAAGGTCGCCTGGACCATGCTTGAAATTGCCTGGGGCATCGCCTCTGCGATAGTGACCTCAACGTTCAAACTGCTGCTCGCTATCCTATCACCGATAAAAACTAGGATACGCGGCTAATCTTTGATGCAAATAAATGAGCAAATTGTACATAGATAATGTATCATATCAAGCTTACATAGATAATGGGTTATAGCAAGCTAACATGTATAAAAACGTCTACACAGATAGCGGTGGTAATCAGTATGCCCGTCATCGCCAAAATCGTCGAAGAAATGGACGTTGAACAACGCCAATCCCCCATCGTCCAGGCTCTAATGGCCATCGATACTAAGCTGGATACTATTCTGAACCTATTCGCGGCCTTGGACGCTCGCCAGCATCGTTTGGAGGCGGCGAACCAACCGCGAACATCCTCCTGCGTATTCTGCCCCGAGGGCGAAGCCAGCCATCCGTCGGGCCGCTGTCCAAAATATCCCGACCCCGTGTCACGCGCGGTCCAGGCTTCGCGCCTGGGCCTATGTGACCGGTGCCTCCGGAGGAGCCACGACGAACCGTGCGATGCGAGCTGCAACCACTGCCGGAAGCCGCACAACACCTTGTTGTGTCCGGTACGCGGCTTCCGGCACACTCCAAAACACCTACCGCACAAAAGAAGAAAGTTCTAATAGTATGTTATGTATTTAACTTCATTTTTGCAACTTTCGATATGATTGTATCGCACAAAAAAATTGATACCGTATTTGTAGGTTTCATCTCATAATTGTATGGTTTTTTCATGCCTGTATGGTTTTTCTCATCTTTACTCCCTTTTTGTTCATGACTGTACTCATATTCTAGACTCGCCGCCCCCGGGAGTGTCGCCGACATGGCGACCTCTTCGGCAGGCTCCCGATAGAACTGTTTGCCCAGCTCCCCTGCTATAAAAGCAGGGGGCTGGGAGTGATAAGCATGTCTCTTTCGCATCCATCAATTTGCACCTGGTCCGGGTAAAAAGGACGTCATTGTTGTTATATTATTGCTATATTCCCGAATAAATCCTTTTGTAAAAGTCTGAACCACCGTTTGGCACATTTTGTCTGCAAAACCCCCTTTTCTCAAAAGCTTACTGAAGAAAGTCACAGTATCCTCCTCCCCCTTCAATGTACTTCTAATCAGTATGCTCACAGCATCCCCCTCATCTTTCGTGCCAAAACCGCAGGGCCCGGCGTACGTTGGTTCGAAGGATTCTGGAAGACTAAGCCCGCCGCAGAATGCAGAAAGAATATGGTACTCGTGATTAGCACCTCAGAAAACCCCCTAGACCAAATTTCAGCCAAAACAGAACTGACCCTTCTACTTATACTCACCGTTGCCCCACCAAGTGGCGTTTTTGTGAAAAAAGAATGTAATATTTGTGATCCCCATCGACCAAATCTCAGCCAAACTCACGACTTTGAAATTCTGGGCCGCGGACACAAGGATAGCACCGTTCGAACTTCCCCGCAAGTACTCAGATAATCGCAGGGCAGGCGGTCCGCAAACTCGCGTTTTCTTGCAGGCGGTCAGCAGAATTTTGGGGCGTGGCCAAACCTTCAGCGGGCGGCACCTCCTTCACTGTCGAATGTCTTGCTAGCGGGGCAGAATACAGAGTTTTCTGCGAGCGCTCCTCAATTAATCTATTTCAGTGAGTGCTGGCCAAACTTTCAGCAGGCGCTTGGTCTCTTTTTAAGCAGTTTCGGGCGTACATCGAGCAAATATGAGACTCTAAGCTGCAGAGGTGTCATCGATGGTTTAATCACTCAAGTTTGAGGTACTTTCTCTCAGCGGAAAGTACCTGGGGGCTACGCGGTCCTCCATAAAGGACCGTGCGGCCCCCAAAAATTTTGCATATTCTCGCGAAGTCCGCGAGAATGCGGTCAATGCGCCGCAACTAAACTGTGGGAAAACCGCGATAGTTTTCCGAGCATTCATCTGAAAAGTGGTCAACATTTCTCCAAATTTCTGCAAGCAGGCCGCAAGAAATCAGCGAACTATTTTTCGGTGCCCGCTTGCTCAAAATTCGCATTGCCGCCTGCCCCCCGCGATTATCTGAGTGGTTATCAGAACCACGAAAGATATCGTTCAAGAAGCAGCAGCGCTTCTAACCGATGCGTTAACTTTGAGCGCTTATAACTTACGAACCAGTAAAGATGGGTCGGAGAGAATGGTACCAATAAAAAGAAGACAACAAGCTCTTAAGCAAAAATGTTTTTACATTTTTATATTTCGTTCATTTTGGGAGCGAAATATATCCTTAAAGTGGAGGTACCTTTTGATTATGAGACACAGATTCTTTTTATATAATAGGATCTGTGGAGAAATCAGCTGTTTTTTGGAGCCAGCGTTAGTGGCAAAAAGGAATTCCTGAGTGGGGAATCAAACCCGAGTCTGGCAGCTGAGTGTCGCACCCCTTAGCCACTAGACCATGGAGACTACATTTCATCTGCAGTTTATGCGCGTCAATCGCCTTTTTTTCATCAAACACAAGAGGGAATGGGCTACGGTAATCGGGAGGACGTGTGTTATACTACGAAGACCTCGCCGCCAAAGCTCGCCGCCATAGTCGGCACGCGCGCCGAGCTGGCTTACTGTATCCCGCACCCATTTTGCACCAGTGAGCCTAAGCCATGAGGCAATCGTGCGGGCGCAGCTTCGCCAGCTTTGTCGCATTGGACGTCGCGCCGCGATGTCGCGAAATTTACAAAAAGTTACGTGAAATTACTCAGAAAAAATTCCTTTTTCAGATTTTAACGTGCGATATCGTCCGTCGCACCGCATAAGGCGAAAATTTCAAAAAAAAATTAATCTCCTGTTTTCTGTTTGATTCATGTTCATTTTGAAGTAAAATTAAGGAAAGAAAATCTGGCATCAGTTATCTACTTTTGTCCTAATAAGTTAAGTCCTCAGGTCATCATCACCGTGTTACTAACCTCAACTTGCAATCTAGGCCACAGGTCACAGCTTGCAGTGACAATTAAGTATCTATGCCATAGCAAAAACAAACATGAAACAAAAAAGGAAACTGAAGAAACACTAGGGAATTTTCAGACGAATCTTTTGTTTTTATTTGGAAATATATAAACGAACATAACTCAAATAGAAAACAGGAAATTAACCAAGTTTTTATTTTTGAAATTTTCGCCTTATGCGGTGTGACGGACGATATCGCACGTTAAAATCTGAAAGAGGAATTTTTTCTGAGTATTTTTACGTAACTTCTTGTAACATTCGCGACATCGCGCGCGACGTCGCACCGCGACAGAGCTGACGAGGCTGCGTCCGCACGATTGCCTCATGGCTCAAGCTCACCGATGCAAAATGGGTGCGGGATACAGTAAGCCAGCTTGGCGCGCGTGCCGACTATGGCGGCGAGCTTTGGCGGCAAGGTCTTTGTAGTATAACGCCACGCCGCCGGTAATCGGGCTCACGCAACGAATTTAAAGGCCGGTGCAAAAAGTGCTAATCAATACGCTGCTATTTTTCTGTCATAGAGTGATCTGTGGAGAAATCAGCTGTTTTTTGGAGCCAGCGTTAGTGGCAAAAAGGATCGAACCCGAGTCTGGCAGCTGAGAGTCGCACCCCTTAGCCACTAGACCATGGAGACTACATTGCATCTGCAGTTTATGCGCGTCAATGGCCTTTTTTTCATCAAACACAAGAGGGAATGGTACGGTAATCGGGCTCACGCAACGAATTTAAAGGCCGATGCAAAAAGTGCTAATCAATACGTTGCTATTTTTCTGTTATAGAGTGATCGGAGAATCAAAAAAGATAATGAGACTAGGCGTAAGTTCTCTCGTTCATTCAAAATTCTCATCAACTGTCGTCGTAAATAATTACAAGGGTTTGGAGAAACTTGTTTATACTTGTAAACAATAACAGTACTTTATTGATTTGGGACATACACATTACTCTGTAAAAAACGCCTTTTTTGCAGAGATTTCCGGAAAGCGTCCCAAAAAGGTCTTCGGAGCACGTGGATAACGCACCACGTGCTTTTAAAAATTCCCCCTCCCACCACCCCCCTCCCCGCACGGAATCCATGGAACCGCCACTGAAAGGTACAGAACTCCTAAATTGCAGAGTCGTTTGCACCAGCAGTCGCGCGACTGTGTCGCGCCCGAGCATCAATGGCGCCGTCTCGATCGATGGCGCCAGCGCCGGCGAAATGCCCGGGCGCGACGCGGTCGCGCGACCGCTGGTGCAAACGACTCTGCAATTTAGGAGCCTGTAGTATCGTGCCGATGAGGGAAAGCGAAGCTGTATGTCTTATACATCTTATCGGAGCTAACATGGGCTCTTGTGTTTTCAGTCACTGCCTTTAAAATTCTCTAACGAAATTTCACAATAGCTCGATATTATCAGGCATGTTACGTGTGAGATGTTGCCGCTCTGAGGTGCAAGGTGGGCCAACGAGGTCATCATCACCAATTACGAGGTCGCGGGCAGCGTTTTGACGTGCGAAGTCGCCTGCAGAGCAATGATAATTACGAGACGAGGGTATGTTTTTGAAGTGCGATGATGTACCGTCTGCACCCCAGGGAGGTTCCCATGTGAATCAGCGTGCGTACGTGGTGCGACGCTGCCTTTCGCTCGTTTTGACGTTTCACCTGAGATTTCAACGGTAGTGCCCGAGGTTAACACGTTCAAAAGTGCGAAAGGCAACGAGATGACGTGGTACCTATGGGAACCTATCTGGGACGCAGACGATACCTCTTGAGGTGCGAAGGCGGGGTTTACAAGGGAACGATACTCGGTGTCCGTGGCCTTTTGAGTTAAGATGTATACCACTACACTCGTCTTGGAACGCTGATTCCGAATCTTACTTCCGTTTCTGCTAATCGATTCAAAGATGTTATCATGGATCGCGCGGATTTTGGCTGCCCAGTGAAATATTGTCGGAGCGCCAATGCCATAGGTGCGCTGTGGTCTAGTGGTTAGTGCGACAGCCCCACGAGTTGATGCAGATGTAAGTTCGAATCCTTTTGTGTTTCTCAGTTTTGCGTTGTCTCAGTTAACCTTCTTTTGCATCCTCAAGCTAAGTGAACGCCCTTACTCTTCAAAAAATGTGAAATTTTGGAAAAAATGACTACAGTTTGCGCTAAAATGCAACCAATGGTCATAATTCGAGCTAACTTTCTCGAACAAGCTTAATTGAGACAACGCAAAAGTAAAAACACGAAGGATCCTACACCTGCATCAACTTATGAGGCTATCGCACTAACCATTAGACCAGAACGTGGTCGCGGTAGAGGCCGTTCCAATGACCATATTTCCCTTAAGCGGCCAAACTTGGGTCGAAATTCCTCCATAACTTCTTTCAGAGAAACGATTAGCAGAAACGGAAGTCAGATTCGGAATCAGCGTTCGAAAACGAGTGCGATGGTATACATGTCGTCTCAAAAGCCACGGACATTGAGTATCGTTTCCTCGTTAGTGCTCTAGGGTCGGAAAGCGTAGATAAAGGCAGAGCTGAGGCATTTTTTCTGTATACATTGCACTTTTTTTTTATTGTTTCATATGTTTGGATCATCTCCTTTGTTCTCTGCTTTTCTCTTACAAATAAGATGAAGGCGACCATCCAACGATGTCGCTAACAGCGGAGCTGCAAGAAGACTTGGGCCGGTACAACGACACCCATCTGGCCCCATTTAAATCTACACAGTCGGCTGCGCGGGCGGTCGCGCGCGCAGCTTTAGTCACCGGGTCACGCTTGCTGGGTCACATCATGACGACACTCATGCCAGAAAACTACTTCCTTTCTCGAGAAATTCACTCCAGCGATGAGAATAGTGCTGCATTCTTATATTTGACACTGTCACCGACTTGAAGGTGTGAAGGGTTCATACATCAGCAAGCAAAATCGAGTGATGGTGGACCGAGCTCTCGGCTGGCACCTGTGTGATCTCGTTCTTGTTTTCTTTGTTAAGTTATCTGCTCAACTAAGTTCAGGCTATGCCAACGAGATCAAATAGCATGTTTCAAGAGTCAAGAATGGATGTTTGGCATGCCCAATTTGCTTTTGAGATCTACGCTACCCAGATGAACTTTTTTTCACGTCAAAAACCATGGGAAGAAAGGATCAACTAGTTTTGTCTTTTTGCTCCATTTTAAGGAAGCTCCTCTGGTCATGTTAGCGTTGCTTAGGTTGCTGGGACGCTAATTTTGATGAGGTCATCGTGTTTTGCGTTTGACTCTGGTACGACGTGCACATTCCAGAAGTTATCACGTTTTGTATCGAAGATATAAGTATAATCTGTTTCAAAAAGGAGACTCGAGTACGCTTTGCACATTGTCTTATCAAGCCTTTGTAGGTATTTGTTCTTCCCTAGTCCAGAGTAGTAAACAGATAGTTAGATCACAAGTATAATCACACAGTCGAGCTTGTTTAGACAGTGTATGCAAAGCGTGCTCGAGTCTTTTAGTCTCAAAATGTGATCATCTTCTCTGTGAATAGAAAAGTCAGGAATACGATCGCTGTTTCTGACAGCTGATGACTAGGTCTTTCGAGTTTCAAGTACAGTGATTCGAAGGGTGTGCAGGAGGGTTCCTAGCACCTTTCTTCGCACCAGCATTCGCACCCATGAGGGTTCTAGCACCTCCGCGCCTCAAAAGTCAAGCCCCGCTCAATGCTCCAGCCATTCACTAGTCTCAATTGTGAGGTGTGCAAGCAGCAAATAGATTCAGGTATTAAGGTAACAGGAGAGAGAATTGAAAAAAACGAAGAACATGGTCATCATTTCTCAAGTGAGGTGGCTTGCAAACTTCTGGTACGCCATCCTTCTGAACAAGAGCATTTGAACAATATTTTCGGAAGAGAAAACCGCACAGAATTTTATGAATAGAAAACCCGGTCATTCGAAAGAAGATCTAGTTGAACAGTTGTACATTACTGGTCATCTAATTGAAGATTGAAGTAATTTAGCACCAGGAGCTACGATATGCTTCACATACTTACTCAAGCGATAGCACTTGTAAGTTTTTAAGGAAGCCTCATTCTATCCGAAAACATGAGTAAAGCATAACTCGAAATGCTGAAGTTCAGCTGCGGTCATTCACGGATTCTGAACCCTTATAGAAACCTAGAATATTTTCTTGTTTTTCGATTTCAGTTCCATTATCCTCATATACAATGAAGCACGTCTCACAGTGTGTGTACACAATTCAAAATGAGGGCACCTAGAGGGAAGAGTGATGGGCGGAGCCGCCCTTTGTCCCCGAGTAAGCGTGATGTCCTTCAAGTATTTCTGGAGGTGCAACGTACCCCTGCGAGGAAAAGCGGCTAGGCTTTGGGAACTCCTGCCACGCCGCCCAGTGATTCAAAGGGGAATGAAGCACATGCACTAACTCGTTAATTAGACGTGTGCAAAGCAACTCGGGCATCCAAGTCCCAGAATGGACGATAGCATAGCAAACATCTTCAAGCAAAAAGCAAGTGGAAACAAACCCAGATCTTAACAGATTAGTTGGCTAGGTGAATGTAATTGAAAACTTCCAGTGAATATCCGCTCAAATGGAAACAGCAGAAAACTTCTTGATACCAAAGTTTCAAATGCTTTGATCCTCTTAGACATCGCGCTAATCCAGACTTCGAATCCGATTCGACTCTTCTCCGTACTTTGGTTGCCATGTGCACGTGCCCAGTCAAATTGAGGCGTCACACCCCGAACCCAAGATCCTGCACAGGTCCAAGTAATTGAGTGGTTAAAAGGTGAATATAAATAAGGTGCAAGTGCAGTAAGGGAAATCAAACTCGGAATGAAAAGCATTCACTCCTGAATGACTTCTACCCTGAATGACAGTGAAATGTTCTTTCCTGAGCGCGACCTTAACAAGCGTGACCCGGTGACAAAAGCTGCGCGCGACCGCCCGCGCAGCCGACTGTGTAGATTTAAATGGGGCCCACCCATCTCGCACCCAAGCTGAACGCGCTGGAGCACCTTTGCAGAACGATTGCCGAGCAGAACAACAGGATCCTGGAGCTAAACGTCCAGATCGTGGAGCAGAATCAAGAGATCGTGGAGCGCACCTCCCCCAGACCAAACTGCGTATTTTGCAATGTAGGGGAGAACTGCGACAACCACTTCTCGGGTAGATGCGTTCGTTTCGCAATTCCATCGCCAAGGTGGCTCAAGCCGCGAAGCTGGGGCTCTGCCTGCAAGCCCTTCGTCTCAAAGCAGTGCACGAAGACGAGTGTGTAGTAAAGTGTGGGAATCGCCTTGGCCACAAATTCCTCCTTTGCTCCAGCAGACGGGCCTCACATCCGCCACCAAAACGTCTACGCCATTGAAGTCAACGTCTCCAGCCCAGCTCTAGCACCACCAGTCGGCCCTTAAGCCACGAAGTCCAACGCCACCTACCACGAGCCCGCCCCAAGTCAAGAAGTCCAATGCCACCTACTCGACGCGCCCAGCCAAAAAGTTCAACGCCAGCAACGTCTCCAGCCCAGCTCCAGCATCCCCAATCCGCCCTCAGGCCAACGCCGCCTACCTCGAGCCCACCCCAGCCAAAAAGTGCAACGCCAACAACGTCTCCAGCCCAGCTCCAGCATCCCCAGTCCGCCCTCAAGCCAACGCCACCTACCTCGAGCCCACCCCAACCAAAAAGTGCAACGCCAACAACGTCTCCAGCCCAGCTCCAGCATCCCCAGTCCGCCCTCAAGCCAACGCCACCTACCTCGAGCCCACCCCAGCCAAAAAGTGCAACGCCAACAACGTCTCCAGCCCAGCTCCAGCATCCCCAGTCCGCCCTCAAGCCAACGCCACCTACCTCGAGCCCACCCCAGCCAAAAGTGCAGCGCCAACAACGTCTTCAGCCCAGCTCCAGCATCCCCAGTCCGCCCTCAAGCCAACGCCACCTACCTCGAGCCCACCCCAGCCAAAAAGTGCAACGCCAACAACGTCTCCAGCCCAGCTCCAGCATCCCCAGTTCGCCCTCAAGCCAACGCCGCCTACCTCAACCGTCCCCAGCCATCAGCCCGTCTCTAGCCGACTCCAACACCACGTCCACTTCTGCTCAATGCCCGCTCAGCCCTGCTTCACCAAGATCGAGGACGTGACATGTGATATTAAGTTATGTTGTATTTGTATTTTATATGCTGTGTTTCGGCTGTCTCCCTCACGGCAAGGGTATCATCGTGCCGATGATGATACCACGCCGCGACCTTAGGTGCAGGGAACGTGGCCGAACCTCACTCCCCCTTTCTCACTTGCATATCCACCGTACGACATAAACGTACCGTTATCCTGCTCTCGTGCTCGCTGTATACTTGTTAATAAATTCTGAACCACCGTCTTTTGTACTTTTGTTCTCGTTACCTGCAAAAACGCTGAAGAGTTTCTAGTACCCGCAATAGATAGTAGTTTTCACAAAAAGCTTATTTGAAGATAAAGAGTTTGGAATTGGAAAAGACCTTATAGATAGAAGTCTTTTTTCTCAAGGCTGGTAAATATTTACAAAATGATTTTGTCATCGAACTGCAGCCCATTTTTGAATCCATAAGAAGTCTGAAAATCTTAGCTGCCAGCAGACAACGTACGCTTTGTACAACCACAAAGAGAGTTACTCTGAACTTCACATCTCCTAATAACTTCCTTATATGGAAAGCTTTCGCGAATCTTTTAGTGCCATACGGTAGGGCTAGCTTCACCTTAAGTTTACAATATAGAGCGAATTACCCACTACTCTTTGTTACTGTAGGATTACGGTAGAAATTTTCGACTATTTACGCCTCTGAGAGGAGAGAATTGCTTTTGTGAGATTCCAAAAAAACAAGAACAAAGGATTTCATACTAAGGTTTTCGAGGGTACTGAATCTAATTGTAAAGCTTTCCGCTACCGTACTCCGTGACTTCTTACGGTATGCGCACTGTAACGCTGAATCTTTGGCTTTTTTCCAGAATTCAACGTTGCCTTTGTCAAGCAAAGTTCAATTGAGCCTTTAAGACTTCTTCAATCTTTAGTAATTGCAAATAATGGGTCAAAAATTGCAAATTCAGGGTTTAAATACAATTAATGATTTGACTTGATTTCATTGATTTGACTGATTGATTGACGTGTTTGTGACTGCAACGTTGGTTTAGAAAATTTCGGAAAAAAAAACCAAAAACTCAGCGTTACAGTGCGCATATCATGAGAAGCCATGGAATACAACAGCGGAAAGCTTTGTAATTAGATTCAGCATCCCCGAAAACCTTATTTTGAAATACTTTATTTTTTTGGAATCTTTCAAAAGCAATTCTCGTCTCTTAGAGGCCTAAAATTAGTCGAAAATTTCTGCCGTAATCCTACAGTAGCTAAGGGGATCGGTAATTCGCTCTATACTGTAAGTCTAAGTTGAAGCTAGTCCTACCGTATAGCACTCAAAGATTTGCGAAAGCTTTCCATATAAGGAAGTTATTAAAGATCAAACGTTCGATACATTTCTTTGGGACACCCTGTATATTATATGAAACTAGCTGGTGGCCCCGGTCTCACCCGAGACTTCAAGATATGTAGTTAAGCCAAAAGAGCTTGTAAACTTACGCCTCTAGACTTCTAACATGCGCATAAAGCGCTTTCAGGATAATTGCCGCACCCTACCAACTTTAAGACTGAAATGGACTTTACCGCCCCTGCTTACATGCTTATATGTAAAAATGATCGGTTGCCATGATGGCCCTTCATTTTCTTAGGTTTGAATAAACAAATCAATAAATCGATAGAATGGCCCGGCGAATCGCCGCGGAAAGTAGCTCTAAACCACCGCCGGGGTCGAAAATATACGTGTGCGAAGTTTCAGCCGGATCGGTTCAGTGGCGCGCGTTTCTATAACGAACGAACAATTAAACGAACATCCTCACAGACATTGAGTTTTATATATATAGATTACAGGTATTTTCTCATTGCACTTTGCGTATAGTACCGTATACCAAATCTTCTTATGTATTACCGATTGGAAGTTTCAGTAGTTCAATATTGAGCAGCAACTCATGAGATTCATTCATGGTTTAGTCAGAACTCTCGCCCTCTACCGTACCTCGAAAACATTGATCCGCTTGGTCGATGTATGGTCTCGGAGCAATTTAGGATTTTTTTTTGATGACGAATTAACCATATGAGCTGCCGTTTGGGCAAAGGCTTATATACGTTTCCCCAATTGATTTCCATGTGAGTAACCGGATTCAAATTTGCCTTGATATTGTCTTCACTGAAGATAGTCTATAGCTTTAAAAACACCAAAGAGTTCGCAGAAACTGGCGCAATATCTTTACACCGTGTTAAACTTCACTTGATGAGTCAGTGAGTAGCAGATTTATTCGGAGTAGAATACAATGCTGGGTGCTTTTAGTTAGTAATGACAAGTACAACGAGTATCACAAGGATTTTTGTAATAGATTCATCAGATCACGTAGTATTCTAATTAACCAATTCAATATGTTCTTGATTAAATCTATTACAAGGTAATGAAACGGATTAAAATCTTAGTCATATGTTTAAGGCATTCAATGGAAAGTCTGTGGTGTAACATATAATCTTGCGGTGGTATCAGCTGTAGCATCGATGGTTGATGGATTTGCCGATGGTGGAAGGTCCATGTCCTTGGCATTCGCTATGATATTTGTATCCAGGTAGAATCCCTAAATCATAAAACACTTGAATTCCATATTTATTTTTTTAGATAGCGTCCAGGTAAATAACTCCTGACTCCAGACTCTTGAATGAACACAGAACGGAAGAGACTTATTGGGGTGTAGAGGAACGAATACGCCAGGAGGCGCCGCCTTCGCCTACTGGTCCTACACGGTGCAAATGCATTCGCGAAAGGAACAGTGGTCCGCAGAGATGACGCTCACTGGCGCTGTTTGTTTCCCTACCCATTACAAGGACCATGGCCTAAAGGGTTTCACAAAATCCATTCGCGGCTATAAAAGTCTACTCATGGCTGAAAAATTCTACCCGCCCACTACCGTACTAGAGGGGAGTATACGGTATCAGGTGGGAGTTCAGTCCTAAATCTCTCGACCACAGAATTGACCTGCCGCTTGGGAACCGGCTTTGAGATCTCCCAATCAGTTTCTATTTAGAAAACCTTGATACTCAAATTGTCTAAGCAGCGCTTTTTGGTAATACGAGTCAGAAGCATATCTTTGGTTCCTTTTTATAATTTGGAAATTTTCTGCATCGTGCAAAGGTAAAACTCGTAATTTCAATCGTTTCTATATCTTTTGATGCAAAATGTACCGTTCGAAAAGGTCGCTATAATCCAACCTGACTCTTGATTTCTCTGTCCACTTCTTCAAACGTTTTCGAATCCAAAGGTCCAAAAACGACGCCCATGAGCCAATGACTACGCCGGGGTAAAATTCCCAACTGGAAAAAATTTTTTTTTATCCAGTGATGCAGTAAGAGTCTATGCTTTCTCACAAATATCTGCTTCCCCATCTTCGAATGTCCTGTACTTAGGATAGAATAATACTATCCGAGCCCAGTTGATGCCGCTTGTCTCTCTTAGAGCCTCCTGTTGGTAGACTGCAACATGCACACACTTGGTGCTATCATGTTTTCTATGAACTTAACGATTGGGGCTATTTCAATGGTAAAAAAAGAAGGAAATGCGGTTTTTGATAATGTTATTGATCAAGAATCCTCTGGGCATTCCCTGGACGTCAATTTTGTGTGCTCGCTTCTGCTACCTACCTTCAAATTGTTTTACCCAGTCACTAGGAAGAAATCTCGGCACAGTCAGCATGGTTTCAAGCATGGCTGCTTTGAGCTGAATTGAGAACCTCACCATAACTAGGTATTGGAGGGCGCTTTTTGCTTACTGCTTCCCTCTTTGCAATAATTTCTTCTACTTCAGGACTGATCTTCGTCTTATTTTCGCGAAAATAATCGATGGTCTTGTCAAGAACCGTATCCAAAGTGTGAAGAACCTAAAATGTGCGTAAAGTAGCAGGAAAGCAGAAAATATACCATTTGATTCAACTGGCTTGGCTTCGGGAAGGCGGGGCTCCGTGACCCAATTAAGGCTAGCTAAACATCAGAGAGCACTCGCGCGAGAGAGACGCAGAGTGCGTAGCGGGCACGAGCGGCCTTAATTAGGTCACAAAACCCCATCTTCCCGAAACCAAGCCAGTTGAATCAATAGTTACAAGCGAGGGACGCACATATGCATCATAGGGAATTTTTCCTGAGAAAAATTTCGCTAAAACGTCATTTTCGGCTTTGGTGAGGGTTTTCTCAAAGGCCTGAAAAAATGAAGAATTTGCTAGTAGAAGATTTATGGTGGCGAAATTGGTCACCTTGTCCCTGTATGCAGTTCGTAGGATTTTGTTTGCAGCCTTGAGAAATCGCTTCTAAACGTGAAGTGGAGTTTACTTGAATGCAATTTCATATTTTTGCGAAAAAACTCACGTCTCCAGCTCCGACGTCAGCCATATTTTCTGCGTTGAAGTCTACCAAGATCTTTGTCAGATCAACATCCTGCGGTAGAAGGCGTTTTATGTCATTATGAGGGTGGCAGCAAGATTACTCACCTCCTCCAGAGGTGCAAAAACATCTTCCAACATTGTTGTCCTGGATGCTTGCTTCTTTACACTTACGCTAGTAGCCTGAAGCAGCTGTCTTTCAAGAATCTTAGAATGTTTAATCAACGATCAACCTTCTCGCTAGGGATAAAACCCTCCCAATTTGTAGGTGGAAGCCTGGTTGTCCGTTCATCCTTTTCGTTGAACCGCACCTTAATCCTTCTTATATATAAACTGGATCAAGAATCTTAGAATGTTTAATCAACGATCAACCTTCTCGCTAGGGATAAAACCCTCCCAATTTGTAGGTGGAAGCCTGGTTGTCCGTTCATCCTTTTCGTTGAACCGCACCTTAATCCTTCTTATATATAAACTGGATCAAGAATCTTAGAATGTTTAATCAACGATCAACCTTCTCGCTAGGGATAAAACCCTCCCAATTTGTAGGTGGAAGCCTGGTTGTCCGTTCATCCTTTTCGTTGAACCGCACCTTAATTCCTTCCTATATATAAATTGGAAACATCCGGCGAGATAACGAAAACTACACATTGTTCACCCACCCTGACGCCCCCCTTCAGCGTTGCGGAGGGCGAATTGTTGACAGTGTGAGCGCGGGCGGCGTGGCAGGAGTTCCCAAAGCCTAGCCGCTTTTCCTCGCAGGGGTACTTGGCACCTCCAGAAATCCGTTAAAGGACATCACACCTTTTCGGGAGCAAAGGACGGCTCCGCCCATCACTCCTACCTCTAGCTGCCCTCATTATGAATGTGTAAACGCACTATAAGACGTGTACTGTTTATGAAGATGAAACCATTGGAATCGAGAAACAAGAAAGTTCTTCAAACCAAGGATTTAGGATTCGTACATGACTGCAGCTGAATTTCCGGCATTTCGGGTTACCTTATATTCACGTTTTCGGATAAAATGACGCTTTCTCAAAATTTTGTAAGTGCTCGCGCTAGAGTAAGTTTGTGAAACATATCGTATTGTTATAAATTAAGCAGAAGTTATGATTCTTCCCATCACAGTATATAACAGAGAAGTTAGTCAGTTACACGCAAGTTCTAAAGTTGTTCATCTAAGAATTATAGCAAATTAAAACATCTTGCAGATTTATTGTCGTATTTGAAACTCTTGGTCAACTCTTTCAAACATGCGCCAAAAGTTTGGTATACTAGTACATGGAGATACTACACTTAAAAAATTGGTTTTTGATAATCAAACTCTTACTGATCATTGGAGTAACTGGAATGAAAAACTCATTGGAATACATTTATGATGGCAGACGAAAGTAGGAAAGTATATATGTTCAATATCCTAACTGCTGGGAAAGCGTTGAGTTGCTTATTCGAAATTTATAAACTGCTTTCAAAATAGATAATTCTAATGCTAGGCAGTAGGGTTTCACACCACTCCTGGTCACTCAGTTATTCAACTCGTGATGTTAATTACTTCAATCAAATGACCAGAAATTTACAATTGATCAACTAGATTCTCTGATATTTCAAATGACCTGGTTTTCATACAAAAAATTCTGTGCAATTTATCTTCTGAAAATAATGTTTATATGCTCATTTTTGAAAGGATGGCGTAGCAGAAGTTTCACTTGAGAAATGATAACTATGTTCTTCGCTTTTTCTCCATTTTTCTTCCCTTATTACTTCAGTACTGAGTCTGTGCTCTCGCTGCTTGCACACCTCACAATGAGACAGTAAATGGGTGGAGCAATGGGCGTGGCCTGACCTCTGAAGCGCGGAGGTGCTAGAACCCTCCTGGGTGCGAATGCCGGTGCGAACTTGGTGCGAGGAAAGGTGCTAGGAACTCCTGCACGCCCTCCTGAGCGCGCGAGACATCACACCCTCTCGCAGAGGTTACAGACGATGAGAATTTTAGACAAGCGGTGTACTCCTATCTGCAGACAGGCTCGAGAGGAGAGGGTTGTCTCGACGTTTGACTATTGATCGCACCATACACCGCATGCGATGACGGCACGTTTTTGACTGCCTGCGATGAGGAATTGTGATGAAATACCGTATGCTTGGTTTGATCACAGCTTTCACAGCTGGAGCAATCTCTACTGTTTACATATATGTTTCCTCTTTTTTCATGTCCTTAGCTACGTTCCACTTCATTCTAAAGATTCCCTTACCCTCTCCCTGGCCATTTTGGCATAAGTTTGATATGAAATCTGAGCACTGCAATTCTCCTCAAATTGTCGTCAGAACTCAACATTTGGTGAAATGTTGACGAAAGTCCCAACCCGAAGAGCAATTCAACAACAAAAAACTGCATTCTTCGCAGGCTCTTTTGTGGCTGTGCAGTTTTTGAAGTGAAAAATATCATTTTTCCCCGCAATTTTCCCGAAAAGAGTAAAAACCTCGATTTCGACAGAATTTCAACCACAGAAAATGCCTTTGCCCCCGGAAAAAAGACCCAGCATAGAAGCCATGGTCGCGCTGGTTGAGCTTCGGCAGGCTCTTTCTATGGCTCACTAGTTTTTGGAGCGAAAAGTTTTGGTTTTCTCCGCAATTTCCCCAAAAAAGGGTAAAAACCTTTTTCGACAGAATTTCAGCCACAGAAAATGCCTTTGCCCCCGGAAAAAAGACCCAGCATAGAAGTGTGGTCTCGTTGGTTGAGCTCCGGCAGGCTCTCCCTGTGGCTCGCCAGTTTTTGGAGCGAAAAGTTTTGTTTTTCCCCGCAATTTCCCTAAAAAGGGTAAAAACCTCGATTTCGACAGAATTTCAGCCACAGAAAATGCCTCTGCCCCCGGAAAAAACACCCAGCATAGAAGTGTGGTCTCGTTGGTTGAGCCCCGGCAGGCTCTCTCTGTGGCTCACCAGTTTTTGGAGCGAAAAGTTTTGTTTTTCCCCGCAATTTCCCCAAAAAGGGTAAAAACCTCGATTTCGGCAGAATTTCAGCCACAGATGCCTTTGCCCCCGGAAAAAAGACCCAGCATAGAAGCTGTGGTCTCGCTGGTTGAGCTCCGGCAGGCTCTCTCTGTGGCTTGCCAGCTTTTGGAGCCAAATTTTTTGTTTTCCTCCACAATTTCCACCAAAAACCTCGATTTCGACAGAATTTCAGCTACAGAAAATGGCTTTGCTCCCGGAGAGCCCAGCATGCATCTGCATTGGTCATCCTTTTAGGAAAGCGATTATTTTGATTTTAACTAAGCAACGAAAGAAGCAAGCTGTTTTAAATAATTGAATTTTGGTGGTGCATTTGGAAGAAAAGATCAGATATTTTGTGTCTACCTGCGAAGTTTGATTTTTCGTTTTACCTTCTCTAGAGAGGGATGTGAACACCTTTGTACTTAGATGCAGTCCCAACTAAGCAAATACTAATGTATCTGCCCCGACCCGCTTACAGCGGCCCGTAGGGCCGCTAGTCAGTATATAAAAAGTGAGAAGGGACGGCCGCCTCTAGCAGGAAGATGGAGCGCGAGCGAACTGCTAACAATGGAAGCAATGGAATGCGCTCTTTTTGCCTACAAAAATAAGTTGTGAAGCTGTTTGTGCTGAAACCTCCCGTCGTGGTAAAGCTCTTGCCCAAAAGACAATTTGCACCTGAAGCAAGAGAACCGCTTCAGATAGCGACTTTTATAAGGTTGAACGCTAAGTTTTGCAACTGGTCTCATGACTTCCCTCTCACTCAACATGGTGCACTCAAATTTTGCCACTGTGTTGATTATTACGTAAGCTACAAGCGCAGCTGCTGTCCTACCAAATTCTGACGTCGCAGTGAGGGCTACGGTAGGTGTATGGTAGGAAAAATTTGAAGTTTGACGGATTTGACTGAAACTTGGCAGCGGTGTTATCCGACATGGTGATCACGAAAACGATAGTGAAATTCCATGATAAAAGCTTTTTTTAAGATTACTGTAGGTGCACGAAATGGGGTCTCACCCTAAACAAGGAAAATGGCGTTGATTCAACGAATGAATATGATATTCGCGTTCGGCAGGTTAAATAATTTTACGATGTGAAGTCTCGGCGGAATTTGAGCTTCGGACTCTTTAGTCATTGACGGTCATCCCCAGCAGCTCTTGCGTTGTTTCTTTCTTACTAGGGCAAAGGAGTCGACCTCCAGCAATAATTCGGATCACTGCGCATGATCTAGGCTGCTAAAGGCTTCATTTTAGCTTGAAACTCCAAAAATTCTCAATTTTTACTAGTTCTCGAAAAATGCCTGAAACTTTTCTATTTCCTGCTCAAAATTAGGCAATTTGTGCTCACTGTCGCTCACATTGCATTCTGCGTAATGCCAAAATTTGAGTGCACCATATTGAATGAGAGGGAAGTTATGAAACCAGTTGCAAAACTTAGTGTTCAACCTAATACTTCCCGGTGAGTTGCCCACCCTGAAATGGTTAAGCCAGAGTGCGCATATCGCACACAGTGAAGGCGTAGGGCCATATACAACGACACTGCCTCTCAACCTTGGCCTCACGAGTCAAGATTCGAAATCGAGATTTCTGGAAATCTCGATCCCGACATTTTTGTGCTCCCCTACAGCTTTTTTGGACTCAGCGGGAAAGGTTAGCCCAGGCAAGCGAGAAAATTTCATTCGAAATTCTGCATGGACGCTGCCTTCAACGGAGGAGCATCACTACGGATAGCTTGCTGAAGTGCGCACAGCGATCAAGACCATGAACACATCCACGGCTCCTGGACCGCATTAACCTTCTGTCAGGAAGGGGGAATCTTCATACGATCAAGGACTCCGCACCTAGTCTTCACAAACACCTCACACCTTTGTCAAGACTGTGCGAGCAAAAGGAGATATTGTTACACGAGATTCTTGCGTCATATTCAATATCCCTGTTCAAAAGAAAAGAACGAATTTTTAGAACCTCAAAATTGTTCTTCAGTTCAAAAAGAATGAACTAGATTCTCGAAGACATAGAATGCGCTTGCTGAGTTTACAGGCGGTTCATGAAAATGTTGCTCAAAAGACACGGGATGATGACCAGCATTAAATAAGCTAAATCTTTTTTTTACTGCGAAAAATAACTCTGCATGGATCGCATCCAGACAATTTGCAAAAAATCATGGAAGCTCGCCGTGAGTGCAAGCTGCTTTCGTGAGAGTTTTCACGACTGCGAGAGGCGTTTTACAGCGTTACAGAGCTTGTCTGTTAGATCTAGTCCAAGGAGTGGATTTAGCTTATGTGAGGACATTGGCTGATGGACCATCCCAATTGGAAAGGAGGTTCAACAAGACAACATCTTTCGAATGTTCATAGCGGCTTTTGGTCAAGTGATAGCATTAGACTGTACCGAGAGAGACGTAGGAGTTGATAAAGGCCCCCTTGAAAGTGTGTTTTGAACGACAACGTTTTCTTTGAACAGTTTCACTGAGGGGGGCGATACTACTGAACGAAGAAGGAAAAGAGATTGGATTGTGAATATGTTCAAAAAAGACTAAGTTCATGGAGGGTATTCATTGTGATACAGAAAGAGACTAGGAAGCATATCCCTGATGAAGGAGTCTTAGGCCTAAGGCATACCTCACGCGATTCGGCCGAATCGCCACTTTCACGCGACTTGGCGATTAGCCAGGTTTTCCACAGATATTTCGTGGTCGCTTCTCGAACGCATACAGTGCGGTTGATAATTATACGAACACCCCAAATTTTAGAAATTTTTGGACTATCTAAAAGAAACTCAAAAAGCCATTGGTACCACGCGAAAGAGCACAGCCGAAAACGGTATACGATCTACGAGAATGGAAATAGAAGTCAATCTTAGGAATGTTTATGCGCCTAATGCGAATTTTGAGCGGTTCATAATTATACGAACACCTCAAACAAAGATCCATTTTTCATTCGCGAGTGAAATCTTTCGAGTCCAGTTTTTTTTGAGTTATAGTAACAAAGCCTGAAACATTTGCTACACACTGAACCCAGCGCAATTCAAAAAGAGGAGCGTTACCTATTCCGGATGGCTCTAAATGCTTTTGGAGTCATTGCGCTCCAAAAACGTCCGTTTTTTTTTGTAATTTACGCACTCTAATAAGCTTTTACCAAGTCTGTGAGATAAAATAAGATGGTAGATGGTTTCTTTGGCGCTCGGAAATTCTTTGCATTTTCGTGCCGTTTTTCAACCAAGTTTCAACCTTACCCTAGAGTTGTTACGATTTTGAGCCTCAAAACATAGCTTCTGATGCCCTACAATGAAGTAAGCACGTAGTATGTAAAAGTTCACAAGACTGTGTATTTGGCTAGAAAAAATCGGCAGCGTTGAGCTTTTTTTTCGGCTACGCAGGCGTCATTTCACCAAAACCACTGTTTTTACTATTGCAATCCCCCCTTTAATTGGTTTTTAGCTCCGAAGCCTCAAGACTAGTTGTGGAAAAACCAAAAACTTTAGCAGGGATTATCGAAAGAGCTTATTTTATTTCAAAGGTTTGGTAAAAGCTAATCAGAGTGCGTAAACCACAAGTAAAACGGACGTTTTTGGAGCGCAATGACTCCAAAAGCAGTTAGAGCTGTACGGAATAAGTAACGCTCCTCTTTTTGAACTACGCTGGGTTCAGTGTGTAGCAAATGTTTCAGGCTTTGTTACTATAACTCAAAAAAAATTGGACTCGAAAGATTGCACTCGCGAATGAAAAATGGATCTTTGTTTGAGGTGTTCGTATAATTATGAACCGCTCAAAATTCGCATTAGGCCTCGGGCAGAGTTCACGCGATTTGGTCGTCGCGATTCAATCGCGACAAGACAACTATTACAACATTATTCCATGCCGATCAACTTGCATTCGGTCGCGATACTTTTCCAGCCCGAAATTTTTGAATGTAAAATGAAAATAAATGGAAATTGCGGCGATTGAATAGCGACGATCAATTCGCGTGAACTCTGTCCGAGGCCTTAGGCGCATAAACACTCCTAAGATTGACTTCTGTTTCCATTCTTGTGAATCGTATACCGTTTACGGCTGGCTCTTTCGCGTGGTACCAACGGCTTTTTGAGTTTCTTCCAAATAGTCCTTCTAAAATTTGGGGTGTTCGTATAATTATGACCAGCACTATATTTGGGTAGCTTGTGTAGGTCGTTGCAAACGCATCAAGTTCTGACCAAAGGCAGCGCATTAGCAACGAATAACCAAGAGTCGCTGTTGTGCCAAATCGCGTGGCGACCGGAATCGCGCAAAGGTATGAGGCCAAGGCCCCGGACAGACTTCACGCGATTTGATCGTCGCGACTCAGTCGACGACATTTCCATTTGTTTTCATTTCACATTCAAAAATTTCGGGCTGGAAAAGTATCACGACCGAATGCAAGTTGATCGGCATGGAATAATGTTGTAACAGTTGTCTCGTCGCAATTCAGTCGCGACGATCAAATCGCGTGAAGTCTGTCCGGGGCCTAAGACATACCTCACGCGATTTGGCCGAATCGCCACTTTCACGCGAGTTGGCGATTTGCCAGATTTCTACAAATTTATCGTGCGCGCTTCTCGGATGCATATATGGGTAGCTTGTGTAAGTTGTTGCAAATAGAGCAAGTTCTGACCAACGATAGCGCATTAACAACGAATTACGAAGAGTCGCTGTTGTGCCAAATCGCGCAACGACCGGAATCGCGCGAGGTATGCCTTAGGCCTTAGGCCTTACGTATATCCAGGCATTCGTGTTCCATATCAAGGGGAAGAGATTCATATGAGAAGACGCGTAGCTTGGGGTCCACTAAAGGAAGCCATAAACCAGCTTAAAAATCCGGTGCTGAGCCCGCCGTCCAACACGACCTAATTCTGGTCCCTTTTTACTCGCGACAATATAAATTCCAACCTTTTGCGGCTGCTTTTCTTTGACTTCAAGCACCTTTTTTTTCTTGGGCTTCTTCTTCTTTGGTTTACGAGATTCTTCTATAGTGGATTGCGTCGTTGATGCATCTAGCGTTTTTTCTGACTGAAAATTTGGAAATCAGAAGGATTTGTCCTCAAATCGCCCCTACCTTTTCACCACTTTTCCCAGCGCTACTGCTCACACTCGCACTACTTTCTTCACTCTAAACCGAAAGATTTGTCATAAAAATTATAAGCTGTCTAGATACCATAGGTATTCCAACAATCTTCTGAAGATGCTGTTTCCATCTCAATTTGCTGCAAATAAAGGCTTTCAAAAGCTTTCTTGAGCAAAATTGCTCTTTCAGTCTTTCCAAAACTGCATCTTCCTCACCGATTTTTAGCTCTGAGCACATAAGGCCGTACTCTTGAGCTCGGCTTTTCCATAATAGTGTTGTCAAATTCGCTACTATCTGCTTGCACAAAGATTCTAAAACTTTTCTTGCTGAACTTCTCGAACGGACTCTTTTCAAACCAACCCTTTCCGTCTCATCTCGGCTCGTTTTTGCGCTTTTCCTTTCAACTTTTTCGTCGGTGCCCTCGCTGGCACTAAATCCGTCTTTTTCTTATCTCCTTGTGACAAGTAAGCTTTGTACTGCGCACTCATAAAGCGCGCATCTACTTTTGTTCCTGGAAAGAACGACCGTCTTGACAACTCTTGGATGCCAGTTCAGCCATACCGATGTTTTTACCCAACATTGTAAAATAACGTCTAGTAAGCGAGTAGAAGGTTTCAAAAATGATCTTTACTCTATTAAGTGCACTGTTGTCGATTTGGTAGTTGCCAGCTTGCAAAATTTACTCATTTTCGGTATTAAAGTGGTCAAGCGGTGTTGCTCGTTTGCATCTTCATGCCTCTATCTTCTATCTTCATGCCTCTGCATATCTTCTGCGCTTTTGAAAGGAACATTATCCTCAGCTGATGGCAGTTTCTTTAAACTTATGCATTTTACTGGGTCATATATTTCATGTGATTGGGACATTTACCTCCTTGTGTTTCTCCAGCCTGAAACTTCCGTCGTGCTCACTTTTCGTTGGTTCAATCTCATAATGGGCAAGTGATTGCTCCTTTTTACTCACTATTATCATCTGCATCTTTCCTCATTTTTTAATTCCTCCAGAACTTTCTCAAATTTCATTTTTCCGCCATAAAAATCATTGAAAACGGTGCGTTTTTCCCTCAAGACGAGAGTTATATAAAAGGTAGGTACAGGAGATTCGAAAAATCCTGACGATGGCGCGATCACGCGCGACACCCACGCAACCCCATTTTCTTGGTTTTCATCTCTACACGATCGGTTTTTCGGCCTAAATATGATAGCATTTAGACACTGGAATTGACTGAGCAGCTGAGGTGATGGCTTTTTGTATGAGTGTTTTCTGATCCTGTGGGCGCAAAGACCGCAGTCAAATCCGCCATCACGATTTTATAAATGACCTATACAAACACACTTTATTGACGATCTGCGCCCTCTCACTTTTATGACGTTTACTGCTTGCTGATAATCTCCAGCTTATACCCGTAGAGAGGAGTCAGAGCTAAGGAGGTCTGATAGCGCCCACCTTTTCATTCTTTTTCAATTCTCTAGCTCAAATGACAGCGTCTGCCCAAAATATCTTCCATGTTTCTGTCATTCTGCAGCTTTTTTGTGGCCCTAGATTACAGTGATGAAGTTCAATGCAACCTCCTCTCCCCCCCCCCCCGCCCTTCCAAAAAAACCCCATTTGGGAAACTATCCCGACTTCGAGTTCCTAGGAGGACGGACCTTTAGGATGGGTGTGGCTTGATAGCAATTTCATGGGTTCCTGGTCCATTTTTTCAATTCGAAGACCACCTTGGAGGACCGGACCAACGCAGATGCGCCTCTCCTAGGGGCTTATTTTCAGCCTAGGTACTAATCGGAGGGGCTTGTATTCGGCCTGGACGCTGCCTTCAAAAAGCGAATTTGGAAGCGCAGTTTGGGCATACTTTGTTTTGAAGAGCCTCCTACTAACTTTACTCTTACTGTTAAAAATTTTAAAATGCTTCGAAGTTAGGATTGAATACGATAGCCCTACATTTCCATTTCAAGTATGGACCCAGCAGATTTAAAGCGCTAGCACTTCATATTGCGTTTGATCTTTCGCATCGTAAGATAGGCCTATAAGGCACAATCTCCGGAAAATATTAGGACGTCCCGAAAGTATTTTCGCTTTTTTCAAATTTTTTTCAATCGCCACGGTGTGCAGAACAAACATCCTCAGTTTTAGAATCATTCGATGCAGTTTTTTATGCTCTTTCAAATGGTCATCTTTACATTGCAGTTTAACAAACGAGCTCTCAAAAAATAATCAAAAACTGCAACCCATATTTTTTGCCAGAGTCAATTTCCGGTAAACAATTTCCGCCCCTTCCAAATCTTACTTTACAAAATTTTTAGAAATATTTTTTAATGCTATCAAATTCTATAATTCGTCAACTTAAACCTGCATCACTCGGGAAGCAACTCGGATGTTATTCGATGCAGCACCTTCTCCTCTTTCAGAGACATGTTTTTTGTTTCTGGTTCGTAAACTTTTAGAGGACAAAATCGACAAAATTCATGTTTTTGATGGCGCCCCAAGATGTACCTAAAAATTCAAAATCTGATATTTCAAATCTGGAAACGCTCATTTGTCTTGTAAAATTAGTAATGAATCTTAATCTATCTTTAAGAATACCAAAAACTGAGAATTTCTTGGAGTTTGACGAGTCTGCGTCTGGTATGGGCCTGCTAAAATTCGATAGTGTTGTTTAAAATTTTGTCAAAATTTATGAAGAGCTTTGGGAAGGAGAAAAAAATTGTTTTGTAATCTACTTCGTCTGCCCTATCCGAAGGTTACTTGGGCTTCTTCGGAGAATCAGTACAAAAATTTAGAAAAATAGCGAAACTTGACCTTGGTAAAAAGCGTGTGTCGCAGTTTTTGGTAATTTTCTGAGAGCTTGTTTGTTAAACTGCAATGTAAAAATGACCATTTGAAAGAGCATTAGAAACTGCATCAAATCTCCCAAGATCTTCTAAGGATGTTTGTTCTGCGGACCGTGGCGATTGTTTGAAAAAAGTGAAAATACTTTTGGGACGACCTAATATTTTCTTGGCATTTTTTTTACAGTTTTGAATCTAACACAATGAATATGGCTTCGTGTCCTGTTGAACAATGACTACAACATCAATTTCAAAACACATCTAACAAAAATTTATTCACCTCTTCACAAATCAAACAAAAAACAAAAGCTGGGCCGGCGCTCAAAGACAAAAAATTGCAAATGCACACATACGTACGCTTTGCAATTTTAATATAGGATTTCTTGGTCCTATTTATGTGTAGGAATTGCTCTTACGTTTCGGTCTGTAGGAGTCTTCAACAGATCTTACGAGTGCTAATAAAGAAAAAATTGCAAAATTACTAAAAAAAGGATCTACGCTATTACATATGATAATACAACATCCTACACGTCTAAAATTTGATTTCTTCGTTTTATTGATTTTTCTGTTTAGATTTTAAGGGTTCAATTCGATATACAAATGTAGATCAAATGATAAGTAGTAGTCTTTGGGTCGTTTCTCGCTACTGTACCGTCTTTCCACCAAATTTGAACTCCAAAGCATTGCTCTCAGGTCTTGTTTGCGATTGCTTAGTTAGTAGAGCGGTTTTTCGGAGCCGAGAGGCGGAGTACCTAGAAATTTGGCAATTTTCCAGAAAATCAAACGACTATGTCAATGAGAAAAAAAGCTGCAAATGTTCAAAACGTACTTGATAGATTCTCTCCTTCTCACCATTTGTGGATCTGATGAAAGGAATCGATGTGACAGCGCTTCATCCGTGCGCATACGACGTCTGAAGAAATCAAAGTTTATTTTCAAATTTAGAGTATTTGCTTCCAAACTTACAATGGATTTTTCTTCAGTGCCCAGGTAACAAAGCTAAGAGATTCTTGGCTAGCATTGACGGGAATCAAATTAGGATCGCATTTGACATTTATTACGTTTTCTTTGACTTCCTCTGGACGATCATACTCGGAGGTGAATGGATGGAAACCACCCAGGCTGCAGGAAATTTTTTCACTGACACAAAATGAAAAAATTATTCATGGCACTTACAGGCAGAATGTGATCAGACCCAGACCCCACATGTCGCTTTGGACAGTCACTGGGGTATCCTTGACGTGGAGTTCGGGTGCAGCCCAGGTAATGTCAATTTCTGCTGGTTTAACGGCGTTTTTGGTGAACTAAATTCGAAATTTTGAGCCCATAAAAATCAATTGTTTTAAGAAAATCCAGAAAAAAATTCAAACCTGTGCGCTGCCAAAATCGACAAGCTTCACTATCCAGTTTCTCTTTGTTTGGAACATCACATTATGGGGATTCACGTCAAGATGGACGATTCTGTAAGGTGAAAAAGTTTGACGAAATGAAAAACCATAACTTATTTGAGCTAAAGCAAACGTTACCCCCTGAAGTGTAGCCAATGCAAAGCGCTGGCGAGCTGTCCGATCGTAAGTCGGACCTAGAATTAAAAAATCTCACTTATCTCAATCAAACAAAAAAAACTTTGTCCAATCCAAAATTGTAAAGTAAATGACATTTCGTACCTGTTCCTCAGTATAGTAGTCAATTTGAATAAATCTAGCAAAAACATCCTCAAATAACCGCTCACAGAACAAGTACATAAATCCATTGCTGAAAATCAGACAACGTGAGATAGTTTCGTTTCAGGAATTTTCTTCGGTAAATTCTCAACTCACTGTTGGTAAGCGGCAACAAGATGCTGAACATTTTCATGTTGAGCTTCTCTCAAAGTCTCATATTCACGCATAGTAGTTTTGTGGTCTGAAAATTTTTAAAAAGTCTACAGAAGTAGTTTTGAAAAAATTAGAAGTTTAACACCTGCGAAGCCACTTGAGCAATATCGAAAAAGGATTTTTGCACCAAAAATTGAGAAAGAAAAACAGCTAAGAATTGTTTGAAATTACTTAATTACTTCATCAAGAAAAAAACTCAAGTACATTTCTAAATTGTAGTAATGTAATGCGCAATTTCTTTTCAAAAAAAAGGTTCAAAAATTATTACCTATTGGTCTAATCTTCGCCACACAATGGGCACCTGCCTCTTTTTGTGAATCAACGCAGACTCTCAACACTGAAAACCTTCCTTTGAAGAGCAGGGACTCAATCTGAAAGCGCAAAGTTTGAAGAACGAAAAAATGGAGAGACCTCGGTAGTACCTGGAACCGCTTTGCTGGGTCCTCGTTGAGCAATTGTCCTGGCATACATGGTTCCGTTCTCGAAACTTCCTCTTCACTTTCTTCAGAAATTCCTTCAAGTTGATGACTTGAGGTCTTTTGAGGCAGGGCGACGACATTGAAGCGATAGTCTTGTCTCAGAGCGTCCAACTGTATTTTTGTTGCTCCTAAAATCACCAAAATTCTTCACAATTTGACTTTTGTCGAAATATTTACCTCTGCCATTGGCTTGGATAATCCTACTAATCAGGCTAGGTACTCCTAGACCGAAACCATTTCTGGCAGTAACACGGAATTGATAAAATCCTAGTGGTTCTAGATGCTTTACAACAGCAGCTTCATCATCTACGGAATCGCTGATAAGCACCCATGGGGAGAAAACGTCATCGATTCCTGTAAGGAAAGATTTGGTAATTGTCTTTTATTCTATTGAAGTTGTGAACCAACCAGCAAGTCGATATTCCAAACGATAAGTGATACCCTCCAGGTAGGTTGGGCCTTCAGGGGCTTCCCAGGTGACAAAAGCTTCAGTGTCGGAGGTAATTTCACATTCTGGACGACCTGGTCGTGATGGTGCTTCTGCAAAAGTTAAATATTACTTTACTTGTTATCAGTAGTGTTATAACTGAATGCTTTAGCTAACCCACGCCTTAAAGACAGCAAATATGATCAATTTATGTCCAAGAAATCAAAATGCAACTCTCCATACTCTCGCCCAATACCGTAACCAAGGACGCCGATCGAGAAGATTACGGTACTGGACAAGAGTTTAAACTTGAATTTCTTGAAAACGAATAGATTATATGAGCTTCGGCGTGAGTAATGGCTTTTCAGAGTCTTGCACTCAGCTTTTTTTACATGGAAGCTAGAGACCTAATTTGTCTTAACATTCCAAACATAATGATATTTCTAGAAAAATAGAATAGGTCTACCTCCAGTGATGAGTCTGCATGTTGTCTTATCACTACCGTATTCATTTGTTGCTGTGCAAGTATATTCTCCAAGATCGTAAACAGCTGGTTGATTAATTATAAGGCGGCATACGGATTGATCCTGAAAGGAATATTTCAGTTTGAATGGAAAAATTCCCAAAATAAACTGCTGAAAAAATTACAAAAAAAAAAACTTGGCATACCTTTTCAATACGGTATCTCCCATTGTTTTCCAAATTATTGCCTTGGAACTGCCATTCAACTCTTGGTAATGGGCTTCCGGTGACCGCACATTCAAAAATGACGAAGGATTCGTTTTTCAGGTAGACATCACGAAGGCGAGATACAAAAATGGGGGCATAAGCTGGAAATATACTTATTGGGACCAGAAGAATTGTAAGAGGATAAAAAACATAAATTTTTTGCATTTTCAAACAACTTACTCCCATCCGCATTTCTTCTAGTCGCACTTGGTGCCACCTTCTCAATATCAGCCTTGATCCTTTCGATAGCAGTCAGTGACGGAGCCTTTTGTAACGAATTTACGTGCTCATTAGGTTTTGGCTGCACACCTGTTTGCAGCTCGCGAAGTATGTCCGTATATCTGCAAAATTCAGTCACTCAGTTGCCGGTCAGTAGCTGTCACTTTGCTGGCGGACTGCCAGTTATCGTACCTTCGACGTTCTCTAACGGTTATGTCTTGATTTCTGTATCCTAGGAAACCTTGCCCAACCAGTGGTGCTCCATCACCAAACAATTCACGGCGATAGTCTCGTACGCGGCTGTTGAATGCAGGACCGCGCGTCGCCATCAAGTAGGTGTCGGGACCAATCTAAAAGAAATTTTTCTAGAAACTGGCAAATCTTTCTTGAGAGAAAATCTCGCCTGGTAATGTGAATCCCATGGAGAATCATCTACATCATATGCTGGGCGATCAAACTCCATGTCATCCTTGTAGATATTTCTTGGACGATATTTTTCTAATTCTTCTCTGTCAGCCTAGTAGAAAAGATTCATGAGATATGGACTCTTCGAAATGTACCGTAATCTACCGTAATCCCGCGATCCTCCCATAAGCCACCTATCTAGTTTTATGAAGCTTTTTGCACAAACAATTACAGTCCGCAAATCGATATAAGCCGTATTCTACTATGATCCGTAAAAAGGCCACTATCATAGCATTTGTGGCCCATTTTGCACAAGTAATTACAATCTCTAATTACCGCATTCTATCTTAATCCCAGAGGTCCAAAATAAAGCCAATTTTGTAGTATATATTTTGCAGCGCTACGAAAAATATTTGTGTCTACTACGACGCATATCTTACAACCTCACTGCTTCCTACGAATTCTAGCATACGGTATTTGTGCAAAAGGGACGTATTATCGATAAAAACAAATTCGCGTATATGAAAAAGCAAATACAATATATTTGTCATTATCAATGAACTTTTCAGCAGAATGTGCGTATCATAGAATAAATTACATATTCTCCACTCATTTGTAACTCAATATGGATCTGCACACTATGCGCGGAAACCGACGACATCCTTACTAGTAACTTTTCAGTAGAACTTTTCTGCGCAACAAACTGCAAAAATGTGTCTGCTTACTAAAACATATTCAATTAAATTAAAAGAGGCAAATAAACAGGGGAAATCATTGGAAATGAGCAGGTTCTCATCTTACGAGTCGTCGAGTAAGGCGCATAGTGTGCAATACGCATAATACTCTGCAAATGACTCGACAATGCAAAACCGTACTCATAAAAGTGAAAACTTGCAATGTAGAACGCAATTTCTCGATCATTTAATAGCTTTTTGGCTAGTAACAGAGGATACGCTGTAGAACTGAGAATGCAGAAAATAGCGAAGAACTTTGCAGGTGTAGGCGGTCTTACAACCCGAAAAAAAAGAAGAAATACGAGTGCGGACAATTACGAAAATAAACAGAGCTATCTTTTTTACAAAGAAGAGACAGCAAAAAATAAATGGCCAGAATTCCTACAGCTTTTTTACTTAAAAAACCACTCTAAAACTCTTTAGCAATATAAACATCTCAAAGCCGAAATCTCAGCGTTGCAAAGGCTCATCATTACGTAAAGTTGTGTGCTCGATCTGATACTAAAACACCATCTGGCTAGCGCTTCCAAATTTTTTCTCAAGCACATGTTTTGAGTTCTTTCCCGACTAGTTTCACATAGAGCTCTGTTTTGATGCAAAAATGAGGAGCAGCTGTCAATCTGTCTAATTCAGCTCATCGTTGGTTGCTCAGAGAAAAACTAGTAGTTGTAAATTCGTAATTTTACACATTTTACACTTTTCTACTACGAAAGTCTGCAAATTTCTGTCCAGCCACTTCCCATTGCTAGGGAATTCCCCATAAATTCATTCTTAATGAAAAAAATGTGATATGATAAAAATTCGCACAAACCTTTCTTCTCTCATCGTCCCGTTTCATTTTCTCACGTAAATCTTGGAATTCATCCTTATGCGTTAATGGTTTTATCTGCAACATGGAACATTTCAAAACTGCCAAAAATCGCTCTATATAACAGAAAACATGCTCCAAAATAAACCTTCTTCTTTCTTTCGTCCATTTTCGCATCTTCATCGTCGATTTCCGGAGCAATTTCACCCGGCGGTAAGAAGCCAGGTTTACCACGTTTCGTCGCAATCACCACCTTCAAGGATCAGTCAGGCACTTTTTTTATGAATTGTATTTTTGTCCGCTGGGAATTGTTCCAAAGGTCCTACATAAAATTCCGAAAATCGTAATGTTTGCTTTTATATAAGAAAAACCTAGTATTAACGACATTGTTATTTAGGGGAAAAGTGAGTGGAAAAATTATCAATTGGACTTCTTCACCACTTCTAATATTGAGAAAAAGTTACTGATAGGAAATTTACAGGTTTTCTATACAATGGGAATACTACGTAGAAGTGCCCGGCTAGTCCTAACAAACTAATTGAACTGAACCAGCCAAAAAGAAACAAATTATATCTAGCAAATGATTGGCATCAACAGAATAAACATGCGCTTAAACCTAATTTTGCTGAGACATCGTGGTCCGGGAAAGGAAGTGTGACATTATGCAAAAAAGGATATTCAAAAAATCAACAGAAGCATAACGTAAAGAAGCATTTTTTGCATACGTATCTGCAATAAAAATAAGCATAACTAAAAAACTCATTGGCTGCGACATTTTTTGAATTTATTCCCACTCACCTCCATAGAGTGTTCCCTTCCCGGAGATAGCAATACTGGGCTCTTTGTACCAGGTTTGGAACGTCGTGGCGACAAACCTTGTGGAGATGGTAATTTCTCTCTAAAATTGGGAAAAAACACAATAATCTCTTTCTTTTTTTTGTCATAGCAAATTGCTAAAATGAAGTACCGTATGCTTCATTTAACATTCCACTTTACAGCGGCTTCATTATGGGATCACGCCACACTATCGTAGAATTCAAAAAAGGCACTTACTTTGTCTCCAAAACCAAGGTAGCGGGATGGAGTCCTTCAAGGAAAAGTGGTGCTCCAACTGGGATTGATGGATCATTTTCAGCTCGTTCAAGTACCTGAGTAACAGTAATATCATTTTATTTAGCAACCCTTACTGTTATACCCTGATAGTTTTTGGCTTTACTACACTTTTTACGTTTTTGAACTTCTTTCTTTCTAACTGCTTTGGTTGATTTTCAATTTCTTTCTCTGTACTCGAAAAACAGATGAATATAAACCGATATAGGCTATTAGGTTGTGAAGGACAATGTCGTGTTTTATTTGCTTGCTATGGCACCGCGACCATGCGAACCACAAGCGCGCATGAGGGTGATACTGTTGAATAAAGCAGAGCGAGCTCTACAAATTGGTAACAATTCTCCCGCGCCAAGATTACTCTACGTGGAGTTGATTTAAATCTGAAAAGTTCTGAACGCCCCGAAATTGAAAAAAGGTTTCCGCCCAAGAACTTTCTACGGACCTTCCACTCGTACACATACTATCAGTATCATATATTCACATAAACAGTTGCTGTATTTTTTTTTCGACTTGAAAATGAGAAATCCAAATTTTCGTGATTTTTTAGAGCAATGCTGAGCTGTTGTGACATAAGTAATTCTGTACTACAAACCTTTGTAAGTGCGACTGTGAATTTTTAGACTTTTTCGAGCGCTAGTTTTGAGAAATACCAGATAGAATTCCCTTCTCTGGGTTTTTCTGCTAAAATCGAGATTTTTTGCAAACAGCACTCAAAAAAGCTAAAAATTTGGTTGCACTTACAAGGGCTCGGAGTATAGTATTACATATGTCAGAGCAGCCCATCAACATTTTTTGGACTCCAAAGGTTGGAGTTTGAAGTAGTTGGTTTTGCTCAATTTTAGAGATTAGAGGCTCTTGAAGGAACTATTTTGAAAGCCCGGGAAGGCTAGTTTTGAACGACCCAAAACAAATTTGCATTAAACAAAATCTGCTTTGTTTTCATGTAATCTGATTTTCTCAAAATCTAAAAATAACATGAGTCAAAAAGTTCAAAACTTTGAAGAAACTTTCAGCAGCCATGATCAAACATATTTTGAAAACACTACCGCTAAAAAGAGAAAGAAAAGCTGCGTCTAATACAATTGTGAATACTAGTCTATCAATTCTACCCAATTTGCATAAAGTACAAAATGGGGAGTGAACATTCCCCTTTGCTTTTGACCCAACCTAGGACTTGATAAAAGTGATCCACTGCGCATTCATTCTTACTGCACGAAACGATGTGACATTATTTAGTTTGTTTTGTCTCTTCGCCTTCGCACTCACCTTTTTAGCTTTTATTTTCTTTTTCTCTAAATTAGGATCCAAACATGAGATTTTTGTTTTTGGTTGTTTTGGGGGGCTGAGAATAGTGACCGTGCCTGACATCGATCCAGGATGACACTCTAAATCCCTAAAACCTCACGAAAACCGGAAATTTGAGAGCGAGGGGGCAGAAAGTACTCGAAGCTTGAAACATTCGCTAGCGCAAGTAGTGTGATAAGATGAAAAACAATGCGACAGGGAAGTGTCAGGACTAGTGAGCATCTATCATTGAGCACTAGGGAGATTGCAAGAAGATGTTTTTCCTAGGGAAAAAGCGGGAAGTTGTAAAATGGGTTCTGGAACACATTGAATCAATAATCTTTCTGAAAATTCACAGAGGACAAAACGCGTGTGGAGTGAAGTGGCACGTGAAGATGCTCCGGTGTGACGAGCATAAAGGATAAATAGAGCAGGTGCACAAGAGCAAATAATTTGATTATAAGGTACATATTTTTTTACGGAAAAGAATAACTCTCAATTTGGCACGTTTCCAGACTATTTAGAAAGCATGAATCCTGCTTTTAATAGCGACCAAGATGTTTAAAAAAATTCCGGTTCCAGAATTAGCAAATTTTTCTAAGAGACTCTACTTGAAGACTGATCATCAGCTCATTTTAGGCTCATTTCTCCAATGGCATTTTGCGAGTTATATAAACCCACTATGGATTAGATACTTAACTCAAGTCACGTATTTCACTTCTGGTTTTTTTTTTAAATTAGAGAAATCTAATTGCTTCATTTTGCAAAAAAAAAAGAACACGAACCTTGATATCCTCGGCCGGTAATTCAACAAATCCGTCATTCATCTCATCACTAAAGAATTCGCCTTCCTTCACAGTGTTCAACGGTGATATGGTAGGCGAAGAAGCTTCAGAATCAGCTCTTGGTGTAGTTGATCCGGATTGTGATCGGCGCTGGAATTTGGCAGGCTGAAAAAATCTTAGAAAATGGAAAAAAAGATATGTAGACAAGAAAGACAATTTTGCTTGAATAGAAAATGGGATAGTATAGGTGTAAATGTACTATAAGTTTACGGCATATAAATTTTATATCTGGCTAACTCGATCTCTGCAGATAAACAAATTAGGTCGTTTATGAATTCACTCAATGCAGGTATAAGAGAGATCTTCATAAAAAATCAATGTATTTATGAAAATTTCTCCGTAACACAATGGGGTACCCATGCAACGATTTATTCGTTTATTGATTTATTTGTTATTTACACCGAGGCCGACCAACGAAAAAGAGACAATGACACGAAAGCTCAAAAAGATCAGCGTGTCCTTCAGTTTTGATTTAGCTTATTCATTATAAAGGAAGTTTCTCCGTAATGATGCACACCAGAATGATTATGTAAAAGTTTTTCATTCTTCAATTATTTACGAAAATGCGGTCAGAAAAAATCTAGCTTATCTAATATATAAAGAATCGTAAGCGCAATTCAAAAATGTGCAAATAGCGGGAAACCGCATGGCGGTCCAGCGCGCGGATGCGATCCTTGCCTTTGATTACTGGTTCACTAGTCAATTAAAAAATTAGATTAATTATGTTATTATTCTAGATTATTTCCCACCTTTCGCAGCCTTCTGCGAAGTACTTGTGAACGTCTTAATGCCTAGAGCTCTTCAGCTTGCTTATACTTATGCTCCTATCTTATGTATCGTTTGTTCCCAGTAAGATTCCCACGTCATCTCGCTGCCTTTCGCTCTTTTGAACGTGTCAATCTCGGGCAGTTCCGTTGAAATCTCAGAAGAAACGTGTCAAAAAGAGCGAAAGGCAGCGTCGCAACACGTACCCACGCTGGTTCACATGAGAACTTTTCTGAGACACACAGGATAGCTAGCTTGAGTGGTTGGTTTGTTTTTCAAGTTTGTTCTGAATTCTTTGTTTTTTTAGTTAGGTGCATCATGAGTGTATTAAAAATAAAATGAAATAAAATAAAATAAAAGAAACACTTGCTACACATGAGAATAAGCAAAATCAGCAAGTCCCAAATCACGGAGAGCAAATTTGCCGATATCGCTTGAGTCTTCGAAAGTTACCATGAACTCTTGGGATGAACATTGTACCGATCTGACTCTAGGCATGTAATCTTATATATAAAGCTGAATGTCTGTTTGTCTGTCTGTCTGTCTGTCTGTATGTCTGTCTGTATGTCTGTACGTATGTTCCGAATAGAAAATTCCATTTCTGAACCGATCCGGACCAAACTTGGCACACATACACTACGGGCCCCGGCGGGTGTCATAGGCTACTTTTCGTCATCGATCGATATCGATTTTATCGATTTTTATCGATTTTTTTGCTGAGTTCACCTACGGGGCTGGGAGTTGGCACAGGGGGGTAATCGAGCATGGGGATTCCGAATACAATATTGGTTTTCAGGATTATCGATTACTTTTATCGATTTTATCGATTTTTTTGCAAAGTTTGAGCTACGGGGCTGGGAGTTGGCACAGGGGGGTAATCGAGGATGGGGATTCCGAATACAATATTGGTTTTCAGGATTATCGATTACTTTTATCGATTTTATCGATTTTTTTGCAAAGTTTGAGCTACGGGGCTGGGAGTTCGCACAGGGGGGTAATCGAGCATGGGGATTCCGAATACAATATTGGTTTTCAGGATTATCGATTACTTCTATCGATTTTATCGATTTTTTTGCAAAGTTTGAGCTAGGGGGCTGGGAGTTGGCACAGGGGGGTAATCGAGCATGCTGATCATCCCCAAGGGGGGTGATCAGCATGCTCGAACACCCCTGTGCCAAATTCCAGCCCCCTAGCTCAAATTTTCAAAAAATCGATAAAATCGATAAAAGTAATGGACGATCTTGAAAACTAATATTGTATTCGTAATCTGCATGCTCGATTACCCTCTGTGCAAACTCCCAGCCCCGCAGGTCAAACTTTGCAAAAAGATCGATAAAATCGATAAAAGTAATGGACGATCCTGAAAACTAATATTGTATTCGGAATCCCCATGCTCACTTCCCCCCTGTGCCAACTCCTAGCCCTGTAGGTGAACTCTGCCAAAAAATCGATAAAATCAATAAAAGCAATCGATAATTCTGAAAACTAATATTGTATTCGGAATCCCCATGCTCACTTCCCCCCTGTGCCAACTCCTAGCCCTGTAGGTGAACTCTGCGAAAAAATCGATAAAAATCGGTAAAATCGACATCGATCGATAACGAAAAGTGGACTGTGACACCCGCCGGGGCCCGAAGTGTATGTGTGCCAAGTTTGGTCCGGATACGGCGGAGCCGGGTAAGCCAGCTAGTGCTATATATTTTTCGCTTTTTTACACTCATTAAGGTAAGATTTATCACCTGCACCTAACCTGTGATCAAGATCAAAAGATCACTGATTAAATCTACCTCAAGCAAGTCCAAGCTCCTAAGTCCTGACGCTTTTCTGAGAACGAATGTCAGTTTTAATGTCCTCGTCAATCAAGCGCTATCTTACAACACATTTTCACCTCAAATCATGACAGAACACTTCTGCAGAGAGGCTTATGACGAACACAAGTGCAGCTTTTGGGTTTTCGAGTTTGTTGAGAAGAGCTCAGCATTTTGCACGTAATTATAATAAGTCATATATCGACTTTTTCCGAGAATTCCAATCAAAAGCAATCAATAAAAGCCTACCTCATCTTTCCTTGGTACAAAAATGCCTTCCAAATCCTCTATGCTTGCTAAGCTTCCACTTATTGATCCTTCTTCGGAGATATCCGACAAAATTCTGTTAGCGATTTCCTCTTCGATTTCACGATGTTCACCACGAATCATGCGTAGTGGAACCTTCAATTTCTTCTTTTCTAGAAATATCGTCAAGATTACAGTATTCTGTGCCGCTTACATAAGGCACTGCACCTTCGTCGAATTCATCTTCTCGTGCTCTTTTCATCTCTTTCTTAGATGGAGTTTCTCCCTTATCTTGTGGTATAAGTTTTTTCTTTTCTTGTCCTTTGTAGTCAGGAGGTGGTCTAGTTTGGTCTTCTGAACATGTTGAGGTCATTAAGCTCTAGAGAGATTAGTAAAAAAGAAAAAAAAAGTAAAAAAATGATCGTACGTGGTCTTGCAGGCGGAGGCTGTTGAATAGGGCGACCAAATCGATCTATTGGCACGGGTCCAAATTGTTTAGGCTAAAATGAAGTCTTGAAATGTTGTAGAATTAGGTTGTCCCAAAACTTTCTAACGTGAAGATACTTGCTAACTTCCTCTTTTTAAATTAGAGCTCAAGCTTCTACTTACCAGAGAAAAACAATTTTTACAAGATGGTTTCCAAAAATTCGCACAAACTATAATCCGTTTGGAGCAAAATATAAAAAAAATCTGAATGATGAGAAGTCGGGTCCATGCACAGAAAATTTTAAGGACTGCTAAATTGCACAATCATAAAGTCTTCACGTCAGACGTTCATATGCACAGTTGGTTTTTTCGATGGCCAGAATGGAGATACAAAAAAGGCCAAAAATACCGAAGTGTTGGCTATTTCGAGGTTCGTTATACCAGATTTGAATTTCTTGAAACTTAGCGCTTATGAAAGCTAAAAACTCATGGTCTAATTGACGACACCTGCTAATTCTTAATTTCCGTACCCTACAGTATATACTAAGTATTTTGTTACAATAAGGAAAAATTAGATCATTTGCATTAAGTAGAGAATCCCAACATGCTATTTTTTGTTCTCTCGATTGCTAGACATGAAGTTACAAACTGAGTAAATGAATATCTAATAGGCATATGCATATGTAAACTACATGTCTGAGCGATTCGGAGGTTCCAGGTCTTTTTTCTCAGTAGAAGAAGATTTTTGTGGTAAGCGAACACTTTCAATTTCGGCCACAAAGTTTATGTAGGTCAGATTTTAAGCGAGTGTTCGGAGGCTATCTTGTAAAGCCTGCATGCTCTATCAAATAGCTATGAGATTGGAAAAACTGACTTCAACAAGATATCAAAATACGAAATGAGAAGACTAGATATTTGTTCTCATGTCAGAAATCAGATAAACGAGAGGTTACGCAATTCGCTTGAAGATGGCTCTATTTAAGATATCAATATTGGATATGTTTGACTTAGGCAATCCCGGTGGGAATGAAAGAACTAATTTGTTAAATATTTTTGAGTAAAATCAGGTGCGAAATTAGTGGAGGGAAGGAAAGACAGGGGGGGGGCAGTATTAACGATGTCATTACTGCGGCATTTCAAGACGAGGTGAAAGTAAATACTGCTGGGGCGTGTGACTGTAACAGTCTGTTTGGGAACCTGAAACACGTAAAGATCTCCAAGATTTTGATTGTTATATTTCACGATGATAGCTTACTTTGTGACCGCATTTGAATTCTCAAAATCAGAATATATGAAATTTGACAGCATAATGGTTATTAAACTTATAAATGTTCGCATATGTATGGAATTCCTCATCAAACTTTCTACTTCACATGATAAGTACTAGAGTAAAAAGCGCCAAATCAGCAAACTGATTAAAATAATTTTGAAATTATTTTTCACCTGTCTCAGATCCTCTGGTGGATTAACGACTCTGCCAAGTTGATCAGGTGGTAGACGTTGATCAAGATCTAATGGACGACCAAATGAGTCGTGTGGGATTCTTGCTAAATCTTCTGGACGGAAGAGTCGACCTAAACACTAATCGATTTGTGACAGTTGTCCAAATTTTGCTGAGGATATTGCTTTCACTGCAAAACTACTGATTCTAAAAGGTATGGATACCCACTAAGCTACGTAGAGCATTCAAATAGAAAAGGAAGAAAAAAGAAATAAAACATGAAGAAAGGAAATGTTATCTGTGCGCTATAAAAAAAACTCCTTTGAATAAATTCCTTACCAAAACGATCCCTGCTAGCTTCTATAATTGATGGATATTTCGAAATACCTTTTATAGTACTACTACAGTTCTACAAAATCTACAGTTTCCCGTTGCAGTAATCTACACATACCGTATTGATCCAACGGGATTTTCTTCGGTTGAATCGGTCGACCGTTTTGATCTACGGGTGGGGTTGGACGACCCTGACGTCGAGGGTCTTGGAGTCGTGGATCGCGGGGGTCGAAGAACTGTGCGGCACGTGGATCACGGGGATCGAACGGCGGTTGCTGTCGATTTCGAGGATCGCGTGGGTCGAACGGTTCGAAACGCTGAGGAGCTGACGGTGGGAATTGCTGAAATCAAGGATTTATCGCAAATTTCATGAAATTTCCGCACTGCCTCAAAAAAAAAATTCATTGTTGCAGCCTCTCGGCACTTTTATTAGCGTAAAACCTCTACAAACCCTGTATAGGCCAATTCATTGCACGCAAATACAGGACGCCGGTGCGGACGCTGTCTGCGTCTCTCACAACAAGCGCTACCTCACTCCTATAAACTACTGCCCGCAGCGGCGCCCATTCTCTACGTGCACTGACTCGCCTATACCCTCTTTTGGACATGCGTATTAAATAAGTGAGGTAATTTTAAAATTTTTTGAACGGAAAATTAACCCTTGGATCCACTTGTTCACGTCTTCTACGTGGTAAATCTTCCACAGGTGGCGGTGGACGTTCTTTAATTCGAAGATAATCGTAGATTTCCACTGGTTGTGCACTTTCTGGTGGTGGACGCTTCTGTGGCTCAACTCTGTTTACAGATGGAGCCTGGAAAGAATTTTTTCGGCTTTTTTTCTAAGGAAAAGTCAAAGGAGTTTCTTACCAAGACAGCTTCCAAAATCTGCTCAGACGGCGTCTGTTGGACGAACACTCGTCGCTCCTGGAAATAAACTTTCGCTTATGACGCTTTCGACATGACTCAAACAAGCATAATGCAGCCATTAACAGATACTTCAAAGACACCACTGGCTCATTCGCGTCATATGACATGGCCAGAAAGGCTGCAGAAACAAGAATATCTCAATATTATATAATGGAATTTTCTTAAATCACTCGAAAATTTTAGAATTATATTTTGATATAGGCAGAAAACTCAACGGTTTACGAACATTGACATGTCTTTCTACTATCACTTTCAGCAAAAGTCTCCAGTGTTCGCAATAATTTCCCCTGATCTCGCTAAATAGAGATAAAAGGTTTAGCAAACACAGTCGTAAAAATTCTTCTGGACACCAACCCAAATAATTTTCTTTATAATCACGCAGGAAAACTCTGAAGTTGTTTCTGCAGCCTTGGGCCAAGATTGGTAAAAATCTTTACAGGAAAAATTTATTAGAACGAAACAGTATCGTGACATTTTTTGAGGGAGTAACATCCCAGCCTCAACAGAATTACCTTAATGCTTCATGAAAGTCGTAAATTCGTTTTTCCACGGTTAGCACTTTTAAACCCACTTTTACAGCATAAAAATGGTAATCGCGAAAAACCGCCTTTCGTTACCCATTATTCTAAGTAAAAAAGATACAAACTACAGTGCTTTAGTTTAGAACATAGTTAGGGCAGTTACCCTGATTTTGAAATCTTTAAGAATCATTGAAGCATTATAAAAAAATCTCTATTGCAAAATGGATCACCTACTCGTATTTATAAGCCCAAAACATGAACATGAAGAATGAAATGTAGCACAAAATTCTTAATGGAAAGTCTGGGAAGGTGAGTCTGGCATCTTGAGCCGCGATTTGCTAGTGACGCTAGAAGCTGCAACACTAGTAAAATTTTGTTCCTGAAAGATATGCAGCTGTAAAGTAACAGTAATCCCAGTGTAAGTTTTTACCATTCTCTGCAACTTTTCCAGCTGTAACAAGAGAAAATATGAGAAAAGTAGAAAAGTGCTTAAAAACAAAATAAAAAGTATAGGTCAAGCAGACATTACAGTTTCTGCAAGGAATACTTGTTCTCTAGAAAAAAAGCCTTGCAAGTTAGCTAATGATCACTGAATTTTTTGGCTGGGAGATTCCAGCTAAAATTGCCGAATTGATCTTATTTACACGGTAACAACAATTTCATTTTATATGAAAAAAGCGAGATGCGAAATTGAACATGTTCCCAGCATATAAATTTCAACGAGTCTCTTTTTGACAATTCTGTGACAGCTTTTTTTTTATCAAACCATATGTCTTGCTTCAACTTTCAGTTTCTATAATTTTCTAAAGGCTTCTAACATCAAAATTCGAGAAAAGAAGGGCAGAAGCAAGGTCTTATGTTGACATGATTAACAATGTAATGATTGCTAAAAGAGAAATTGGTACAGTATTCTCGTTATTTACCTTCGCTTTTTTTCAAGATATCTACCAATTTATTTTTTTATCGGTAGGTCGAGTGTCCTCGCAAGATCAACTCGGTTTGTGAGCAAAAAAAGTTTTTTGAACTCACTCAAACTAATCCCTTGTGAAATGTAAATGTACGTCAGATAGCCTCTTTAGGTTAGTACGAGAAGCTGGTAAAAAAATATTGATTCCAGCAGCTCATTGATTCGGCGATTTTTATTATACACATTTTATTTTCAATTTTTTTTGTTTGACTAATTTCTAATCTTCCGAAATTTTGAGCAAAACATAGAAATTATTTGCTCGCAAGTTTTAGCCTCCCACTTCAAAATGGCAGCATTTTTAGTACTACTGAGCATTACAACCTGCGCGAAGGATTTGTTACAGTTGTTACACTACTTCAGAAGAGTGTCTCAGGTAGAAAAAACTCGAAAAAGTGCGAGATATCCGATTTCGACGATCTCAATCAATAGCGAGTGTCAAGCCGAGAGTGAAAAGGTGCGATCGCAAATGAGAAAACACTGTGCTGGGGCATGTTTCAGCTGGCAGAGAGCGGCTGAGGAAGAAAAGTCGCGGATATCAGGTTGTCGCCATCCATCACACGCATACAAACGCAAAGCACGTTCGTACTAGCTGTTTGTTTTTTGCGAGAGCAGTTCGTCTTTTGCCTCAACGACGAGCGCTTAACTGCTCAGCAATTAGCTCCTCTAACAACGTTCGGGAGCTTCAATACTTTAGATGAAGACAGCGTTCAGGCAAATCTGGACATAAGGGATCTCATGTGGATAGCAATTTTAGGGCCCCAACTAAGCCACTGCCCAACCGGCAGCTCAGGTAGTGCTCCAAGGGATGAGATATTCTTCTCGAAACTGGACCCCAGGGTCGTAATTCGCTTGTATTCATGGCGCAACCCATCAGTTTCGCGCGAGTACCCACAAACAGCCATGAATCCATGCGAAGTACGATCCTGGGCTCCACTTTCGAGGAGAATATCTCAGCCGTTAGAGCACTAGCGGAGCTGCCGGTTGGGCAGTGGCTTTAGGACCCCAAAATTACTATCCACGTGAGATCCTCATATGTCCAGATTTGCCTGGACGCTGCCTTTGAAGGCATAATGATTGCAAATAATTGAAAATTCACAGTATTCAATGATAAAATTGAAAGCAGTATTCAAGAGCTCTCGGTCAAAAAAAAACTCTAAAATCTAAATCAAAGAATAACTTTTGTCGTACTCGAACTATTTTTTCGAATTAACCCTTAACTTCGAATTATTCCGAAAATGTACGCTCAACGAGGCAAAATTCGTGAGTGGCCTATGCAATTTGAGCAGTAAGTATACTGTAGAGGGCCAATTTGTTCAGATCTGCTTGAAATACAGTTGCTTCATTTCTGATCATGTGTGTCATTGCACACACAGTTCACCTTCGGCGTCCCCATCCTGAATTCGTGGGAGAAACAAGCCTTCAGGTAAGTATTTCCAAGGTGTTCTTGGCATTTTCTTTCCATTTTAGTTATTAGTCACCTCAAATTGATGTAATCGATAACAAACGGTAAGTCTCTCGCGTTTTTGCGATTGCAAATCCAGGATGAGGACGCCAAAGTGGACTGTGTGTGCAATGGCACACACGATCATATGAAATGAAGCGACTGTATGAACGGTGGGGTCAAAAGACATGAAAGCGAGTAAAGGCAGTAAAAATCGCAAATGTGTTATTTTTGGAATTTTCTTCCGATGAAAACCAATAAAAAAGCAAAAACTTAGAAGCCCTTAAATGTCAATATCAAATACTTCAAGAAGTATCCGATGCAGAATTTCTTCCTCTTTCCAGCTGCTAAACTCACTTTGTGTTTCGTTGAGAAAATGACGAGATATTTGCCGGAAATTACAATCACTCGTTTTTACCATGTCCAATTTTCACCAAATTTCAAAATTTTTGTATGAGGTTTTCGGAGGAGCTCTAATAACATTCAGATAAAGCAAACCTTTTGCCAACAGAAGTAATTTTTTTCTTTTTTTAGCTGGTTTTTCAGGATTTTGCTAAGTAATTTTTTGAAAGTCTTGTGTTTTAGAAGAATCGCATAACCTTTCATTGTACCAAACACTGAAAAACCTACAGAATAAGGTTTCAACACACGATTATTACTACCGCTACCATTACAAAGTAAAGAGTGATTTTCGCTTCAAATTGTGAAGATTTTGAAACATAGGTTACCTCAGTGCGCACTCATGAAATTGAGAAATACTGCGATTTTCCCCATAAATTTCGTAGAAATTCTAAAAGACAAGGCATAGGGCTACAAATTGCTTCTGTTGGCAAAAGGTTTGCACTATCTGGTTATTAGGGCTCCTCCGAAAATCTCATACAAAAATTTTGAAAATGAGTGAAAGTTGGACATGGTAAAAACGAGTGGTTGTAATTTCCGGCAAATATCTCGTCATTTTCTCAACGAAACACAATGGGAGTTTAGCAGCTGGAAAGAGAAAGAAATTCTGCATCGGATACTTTTGAAATGTTTGTTTATCTTCATTCTAGCGTGCTTGCCAATGGAGTGAAAAAATTGACAAAACTTTTGCACCAAGAGTGGCTTTATAATTATGTCCAGCACCGTATGGCAAGAATTACGAGTCCTAGAAAACCGAAAAAAGATTACTTCCAATATTAACGATGGACACAAAACTTAAAGAGCAGCAAAGTAATTTGAAGGCAGTGACAAGGAAAGTTGCGACTGGGGGCTTTCCACAACTACATGGCCTTCCGGACCTGCTGAGTCAGGTACTGTGCTTGAAATGTCAGAATAGTGTTTTTTGGAGTTTACCGGCCTTGCAGATTGCTGGAAAGGCGGGACGAGGGATTCCTGCCATGACCAGCAAGTGACTGCAGCATACTGTAACTTCACCTTTTTTGGCGGCAATTGGCTGATTAGCCCAGGCAATCAATACGATGTAGTTGACAGTAATCCCTTGCCCCGCCTCTCCAGCAATCTCCAAGGTCGGAAAACGCACAAGCACTTTTTTGACTTTTTAAGCACAGTACCTGATTCAGCTAGTCCAGAAAGCTATGTAGTTGTGAATCCCCACTCGCAATTTTCCCCAGCCACTGCCTTTAAGAACGGTATTTTGAAAATACAATATCTCAAGATTATTTGCTAAATGATGTCCAACTTTTTCACTTATTGTTTTCAACATAAGAAAAAAACTGACCAGTGACCTCCGCGTACGAATGGTCGGACGAAGCTTGACATAGTACGAAAAGATATGTTTGAAGCGAATGTGATAGAACAGTTCTAACTTGATCAGCGGTTAACAATGAGCGGGTTAAATTTTTGTAGAAGCTTTTCGCTTGATAATCAATTCTTTGCTAAGTTCCAGAAAAGCCGATGAATGGATTATAACCATATGCCGTGACTTACCACCCGTTTGAATGTTGGATGATGCGGCTCATAAGCAGATTTCCTCAGATTTCCCCCTGAGTGAAAGTAGTGCTTGTGAGATCTTTATGAGCAGAAATTAGGTTACTAAAAGTTTTTTTTACTTCTTGCCAATTCAATTCCCATAAAACACTAGGGCGAGTTACGATCAAAACTTTTTAAGCAATACCCAAAATTCAGAGCTCAAGATATAGCCTTGTTCAACTCTCGCTAGTTTGCAAAGCTTTTTTTGAGTTTTCAAACCGTTGAATTAAATAGATAATGGACAGCCAGAGCGAAAGCACAGGTTAACATCATAGACTTCACATCTTCCTAGATAGTTCGACAGGATCTCGTAGACAGTCGCAAGGCTTACTACTGAATATGATTTTATGTCCTGCAAAAATGTATAAAAATAATTATAACTCGAAAAAAGCTTGATGACCGACAAACACTAAGCGTGCACAAATGGCGATGTAAAGCTCTGACCACTCCAAAAAACAGGTCTTTGAATTGTTTGAAGCATTTTGAAGAAAGGTGCTAGAAAATTTATTGCAAGAAGTTGCTCAGAGTTATGTGCTACCATCAGAGAAAACAAAAAATTAAACACAAGTTTTGAGAAGAACCAGTTTCGCTACTAAGAGTTCCGCCAAGTGCGAAACTTCTGTTGCACTACATTTGGGAAAGCTAATTCCCTTACCTTGACGAATCTGCTTGGTATTGCATTTTTGGAATAGAAAATAAACTTTGTATAGTAGTTTATCAAACACAGGACACAGGAGATACATAGAACCGGAAAGCGTAGCGCGAGCTGGATTAAGTTAACAAAAAGAACGTTGCAACGTGAAACAGTCAGCAGCATGAGTGTTATTACTACTTTTTCTAAGCGTGGAAGAGCGCAATTTTGATGAAGAGTTATGTTTTTCAAAAAACAGCATAAAGCTCGTTGGGCATTGTTATCAGTCAGACAAAGGTGTCTTAAATATATTAGGTTACTGAATGCTCCTACTTTGTTGCAACATTACAGATTTTTTGTGATTGAAAATCACCGAAGCAGAAAATAATCTTCTTCTTTTGCTTTCTCTCTAGAATATGTTTATCAGAAATCTTAAAAAGTGCTATTACAGCCACACTCTCCACTTTTCATAAAATCAATATTGATGATCTGTCGAGAGAAAATTTTAGGAAGAAAATGAGATTTTTCGTGTTTCAAAAAGTTCTACTCCATTCTAAAAAAAGGAGTTCATTTGATAACTGAGAATAGAGGAAAAGAGATCTAACGCCCAGCTTTAGAGAGGAAGAAAATTGTATTAAAGCGGTTTATATCTGACCAATGTTCTGCGATGGCGATCAGAAGACGACGGAACAGCTTAGCGAAAAGATATAAGCAAACCAATCTTTTCTAAATTTAAGCCAAAGAATATAAAAGCGAAGTACTGAAGCCCAGTGTGCCATAACAGGCGTTTAGCGAAACCTGTGGTCATAAAAAAGTCATCGGTACTCATTAATTATATCGGCGATTCAAAGAAAGAGCTGTGAAGGCCTAAGAGGCAAAATTTCGCCGATTTTATAGCGAGTAAAGTGCAAAGCGGCTTTAAGATCACGTTAGCCTAAGCTCAGCGATGGAAAACTTTTGGATAAGAAGTTTATCATCTATATGAAATGTTTTTTCACTCACCAGCCATTTATGCTGATATTTGAACTCTCTCAGTGAATCCGCAGACAATGGCATGGTTTTCAGCTTTGGATCTGACAGCCATGGGTGCTCGAGTGCTTCATCAACCGTCATTCGTTCACTAGAAAAAAATACTTCTTTTCTCCAGTCTGACACTCAGCTGACGGAAACAACTCACGCAGGGATCTCTTGCAGCAAACTCTTCACAAAATCAGCTGCTTCTGAGGTGAATGATTGCCATTCCTCGCCTTTGACAGAATATGCACAGTTTGCTACATTTGCCAATGTCTCCTTGTCATTGTCACCATGGAAAGGTGATATGCCAGTCAACCTGTCATCCAAGAACATTATGATGTTTAAGTTGATATTCGTCACTTACAAGACATAGGTGAGGGTGCCAACGCTCCACATATCCGTAGCCAGTGTTAGCGGGTATCCCCGCACGATTTCGGGTGAAACAAATTCGGGGGATCCTGGCAAAATTATTATATTAGGTTACATCAGTCGCACTAAAACTTCATAGAATGTATTGGAATGTTTAAATGATTGCTTCGACCGGCATACTGTTTTCGTTGTAGAGATAACGTAGATTTTATTAGACATACTAAAATTTTCATTTTGAGCCAAATTTCGAAAAACAACTTCGAAAACTGCAGCTTTATAGAGAGATCTGATCACTTACGTCTGTTCAGTTTGCAAGAGTATGTTTTGGAACCCCAAACAGTGTTAATTTGGATATTGTCAAACCATTTACCGAAAGTAATTGCTTGCTTAAACGGATTTGCGCGCACTCGATTTTGCTAGATAGTAGAAAAAATTTTCTTCGTAAAAATTTTGTTGCCCTTTGATAATGATGGGCCCCTGAGAGAGAAGCAGGAGATTAAAGGCACTTCAGGTTCGGCAATTTCAAAATAGGCTGCTAAAACCTCAAATTTGCGATAAGATCGGAGCAAGCTATAATGAAAGTCTTTTGTTCCAGTTTTCCCAGCAGGGCAAAGTTGGTATCAAATGAGCATTTTGTGATGAGTTATGATTTTTGGGTAAGCAACACCAAATTTGTTTTTGTTGAATCTTTCTTCGAAAATCGAAAAAAACTTTCCATAGAAATGCCCATTTGATGCAAGTTCGACGCTGTAAGCGTTGGATGAAAAACTTGTACTGCTGCTTGCACCAATTTTTATCGCCAGTAGATTTTTAGCAACCTAACTCAAGATTAGCGAAGATGAAGTGATTTTATTCTCTCGCTTTTACCTCAAAAACTACACCTTATTGAAAAGCAGCAAAGGTAACATTACAAAGAATGTGATTTCCCCTAACTAGTAAAATCAAGCTTGTGCAAATTGTCGCCTGATCAAGAAGTTACGACTTTTAAAAATGCTGCGATAGAACTTTTGTACCAAACTAAAAAGTCATAATAAAAAATAAAAATTCCAAAAGAATTTTTGTACATATGTAAATTTTCCGTTACCTTGTATGGTGCCTGTAATCAGTCCACGAAGGAGTCTCCTAAAAAATAGAAAGAGATAAACATTGAACTCCTACAAAAAAACTTTGAAAATCAGGATTTTTTTTTACAAAAATGAGAATAAAAACTGCGTGTTTTTAAGCAACTTTGTAATGGGATTTTTTGGGTCGCAAAAAATGAGAGAAATGAGTAGCGCGCAAAAAACGAGATAAGCAGCGTGAACAAAATTTTGTAGAGGAAAGACAATTTTTACCTCGACTGTCCGAAATCCGCTAGTTTCAACTTCGTATCCTGAAGGAGAATCGTTTCCGGACGGAGATCCAAGTGCGCAATCCGCATGTCATGCATGTGTTTCAACGCTAGCAAAAGTTGCCTGAATTGTCATTGTCATGACAAAATTGTCAGTATGTCGATATGTCACAACATACAAAAATAATAAAAACTTACCTGACGAATATCTGCACCATACGTTCACGATCTTGCCCTTCGGGCTCACCAATCGACACACCAGGGTGAGCAAAAGTGTCGAGCAAGGCGCTGTTTGCGCTAAAATCAAAAGGACAAGTTTTCAAGATTTTCAAGTTGGATAAATTTGCTTAGTGAAAAAAATGTCAGAAAAAAGAACTAGAAAATGTACTTACAAACTTGACCATCACTTGAGCTCGAGTTCATTTTATCAACCTAACTTTTCTAGCAACAGAAATCCGTTCTTACTCCGAAGCATATTTCAAACCATATATTTTACTTAGAAAAAATTCATCGCTCACATCTTCCCAATCCTGTCTTTCCCATTGATTCCATGTATTTTTCCCGTCAGCATATGATGTAACAGACCCAACACCACGGATTCATTACACTACCGGTGAACAAACGACAAATCTTCTTCGTTTTTGCCCAGTCAATGATTAGCAGCCGATGCAGATAAATAACGATCAGAGGTGCACGATATTATTTCGGAAATTTAATGGCACAATTCAATTGTTGGAATCTACACAATTGTTGATATGGTGTCGTGACAGCGATGATAGAGGTTGTATGGAGCAAACGCTTTTGTTCCTCGTACACAGCACCATAAAGGATAAAAACGACAGTCAAGAAATTCAGAAATCACCCAGCTTCCTGTCGATGTTTTTCCCAATATAAAGTTACATGGGTTATATATGGCATGAAAAAAAAACAAATTCAAGATAGTTGGACGATTTTTCCTACAGTATTGACCTCGAGGCATGCAGTTGTGCCACGTAACTACGATGTAGCAAATTTAGAGATCAGTGACAAATTACAAAAATTACTACAAACTTGTAGACAATTTCAAACGTCTAAATCGGACATTAACATTGTCCACAACCGTACCAAAAATGATATTATATATTGCAATGCTTATTCTTCAGTGTCACATTGGACGCTTGAAACTGCACTTAAGAATGCTTTTTTAGAGAGTATAAGTCACAGCTTGAAACTTTGCAGAGAAAAATTTTCTAACTTATCTGAACTGTACGGATATGAATATCCAGAATAATTTCACAGTTGTAAGATATACGCAAACTATCACAGCACATCTCAGGCATAATACTGAGGTACTTAAAAAGTTTTCGAAATCGTATTGGAAAAAAATTTACCATTTTTATCTTTCAACATAGCTGATACATTAGTTTCCTCATCTTACTTTTGTACCTTCTCAAAATTTTCTATTCAACCAAAAGCTTTCAAAAATTGAACTTCATCAGAGAACAGCAACTGGGAAAAAAGAAAAAACACAAAATAAAAACGAGAAAGACGGGATGCGATTGGGTTGATCGCGGAAATCAAAGATTTGCAGACATTTCATCAAAAGATTTAGTAGTTTTGTTTGTTTTGAGACCATGCGAAAAGTTGTGAATGTAAAAACTAGTCATGTTACCTTTCCGTGGTATACTGGTAGTATTCGTAGACCATTTTCGGAGGAGGGGGAAGGGTGGGAGGCATTGATTAGTCTTTAGATGTGCAATAACAGAAAAGAAATAGAAAGTCTTGATTTTTTAGAAGTCATTGAAGAACTATAGAGTTGGATCAGCACAGAATCCCATGGCAGATCGAACACAGCCGAATCGGACCGTTGCGACGTCGGGTAGGTGTGTAAGGACGGGGCAGGTGCTGGTTTCCCGCACGCAGACGGGAGCATAGCGCTTGACAAGCAGCGCCCAAAAAAACAGCTGTTGCTGTAATGGGTTCATGAAAAATAGCCGCTAGTTGTACAGCAGCACGGCTTGACGATGTTCGGAGCTTTTTCGGCGACTTGTTTACCGTTCCTTAACGGTGCAAGAGCCGCGAGTGCTTTGGAAAACGTGAATGCACTTTTCACCTAACCGCCCTCGGCTAAGGAATGTTCAATCGTCGAGTTGATTGCACAGCTGCAGGGCAAGACAGTTAAACTTGCTCACGCGAGCAGTTTGCAACGAGAGAAAAAGCACGATTAGACTGCAGAGAGAGCTCAAAGAGGTGCGTTTTGCAACCTCCAATTATGAGATGTTTTGCATTTTCAAAGGACACTAATAATTAAAAAGTTATATCTTCGAAACAAGGTCGTATACAGACGACTAAGCATTTTATGTAAAAGTAAATTAGTTTGCTGCACTAAGGTCACGGTCATACTTCACGCGATTTCCGTCGCCATGCGATCTGGCAGTGTGCCAAATGTCTTTAGATGCAACACTTGCAGACATAATGCAAAGTCAATATACTTGATAGAATGCCCCATTTTTTGTACATAAATGACTGATGTGTTGATCGTTGCCCAAGCAAAGCTCAAACAATTTATTCAGCCTGAAAATGTGTCTGTGAAATCCCATCCAAACTGTACTCTTTCAGAACAGACCATTCGATGGAGGCTTTGATTGGGTCGCTCGAAAAAGAGTACGGTCTAGACAAGAGCTCACTGTTGAGATTGTTTCGGTCACGAATGACTCATGTAAGCTGATGCTTGAGATGGGTTAGATAAAGGCCTTCCAATCAGTATCTGCATGATAAATTTAGGCAGCCATATTTTCCGCGGCGAGCCTTTGAAAAAAAGGCAAAGAATGTGAAATATTTCTGTAAGAGGTAGTAGAAGAAAAGCTGGAAACTAGCTATAAAGCACACATGGAGCATTTTATGAGAAATGAATTGCAGGAATTCGTGAGAGCGAAGACCTCATGCTTGGCATTCGTAGAAGAAATTTATGCGATTTGTTTGACTCCTCTTTCATGATGCTGAAAAATTATTACACTTTCACATTTTTTGGTCAGAATTCTATGAGCTCTGAAGATTTTTCCGCTTGAAATATGTAATGCAGATTCGGCGGTTCAAATGCATAATTATCTGCTACATGCAAGGCTAACCACCTATACTTTATTTTACTCTCTCAAATTTTTTTGCTTTTTACTCTCATTTCACATTATTGAATGTTTATACGTCTGCGTGTTATCTCTATGCACTTTATAGCACAGTCTCAATAAAACTGAACTGAAACTAAAACTAAAAACTTATTCCTCGAAAGTTCAAGTTAATTTTTTTGAGTCGGAATAGCAGATTTTGAGACGGAAAAGGAACTTTCCTCGAAACAATGAGACAAGTTTTTTCGGAGTTTGTTTAGCCATGAAAACGTCATCAGAACTGCATACAGATAAGAGTAACTTTAGATGTTTAATAAAATGATTTGTGTTAAAATTTTCAGAAATCAGTTGAGCGCTCTTCTAATCAAGTTTGATGCGAACTCATTTCACTATCACATCAGCTAACCATATCATCATGATTTTTAAACAATTTTCTATGTTGTTTTGCAATAAATTGAAAATATTGCAACTTCCTTTCAAAAAAATTATTCTCAAAATATACAGATCCAAACAAAACATCTAGTAACTTACTATATGTTTTTGAAGTTACAATATATCACCCACCTCGGACGGAAATTACAGGTAAACGAAAAACTCAACGACTTCATGTGGTTGAGTTGGCGAAAAAAAAATCCGAAGGGCCTACAGTGTGATTATCGGCGGCTTCACATATGGTTTCGATTCGATGGAAGTCCTCCGGACTCGCAAAGAATTAATCACACTGTTGCGCAGCTGCGCATTTACAGTTGGTTCGGAGTTAACTACAGTTTCATACTTGGCAATGTGCCAAGATTCTGCACGAGTTTAGTTTTCTAGGGAGTTTATCTCTAATTCTCGAGACTGCTGAAATCCACTCGAATCAATATATTGACTGATTTGCCTATACACCTCTGTATCCTCTTCTGGGACCTTCAAGCAAGGTTTTGAATTTCCCAGGCCAGAAAAACAAAATGAGGTAATTTGATATGAACCCTCCCCGCACACAATCCCACATCCAACACCGCCCTCATTTCCAGATGTGCTTCTTCTCAAGACCGTCTTCACCGCCACCGCCACCGGCACCAACTGCAGCTGTATCTATGTGAGTTTTGCACTTTTTTCGATATACAGCTGACACTTATTGCTAATTGTAATATCTGCAAAAAATCTAATTACCCTAATTTCACGCGTACAAGGCGCGGGGGATTTTTTTCCAAAGTTGACTAGCCCAAATACGCCAAAGAACTTTGCAAAGAAAGGACCCTATGCCCTGCCGTATATTGCTTAAGAGAACCGTACGGCATAGGGATCGCTTTCCGAAGTACTTTGGAGCGGCTGAGGGACTTCGTTGAAAAATCGAAAAAGGTGCGCCTTGTACGCGTGAATTAGGGTAGATAACCGGATATCCGTCATTGTTGTACTCCAGGAAATGTAGTACAATTCTCATAAGGTTCCGTGATAAATATCAATCCAATACTGCACTTACGAGAGTTTTTGGAAGGCATCAGCCTTGCAGGAGTTTTTTTTTTCAAACCATTCTCTGGGTCTCCAAGCGAATGACGGAAAAAATTCGAGCAATTGAGCAATGGACGCTTCCTTATTACCTTATCAATTTATAGGCAAGTTCAACTGCAAATGGCTATTCTGTTCTCAGACCAAGAAAAGCAAAAAAAGAGATTTCCAAGATAAATCCTTCTGCTATAACTGAAATCTTCACTACCCAGAAAGTTACAAAATTGACAAAAAGTAATAAGCTGCACTGTAATTTTTGACTCCTAGCAGACCGTTTAAATCAAATCGTTTTTCTGTTGAATATCTACGAAACGAAAGTTTCTAATACTGATTTCAGAAAAAAATAAGTAGCTACGAATTTCCATTCAACAACTGAACAGTATAGAACCAATCTTAACGACTACGCTTCATTTGGGTTGGTATTTTGAGAAAGTTTTTGGAAAGAAGTTTTTTTTTCAATGATATTTGCCGCTCAAACATCGTAAGTTCATTATCTTGAGATAGTAGAGAGCTCAGCGCTTATATACATCACAATTCTGAAGCAAAGCTTACTGCGTCGCCGTGCCAAAACATATTAGGTTGTGTAATAAGTTCGTTCGCATTTTTTGTTTCAATTTTTTCTCAGTATTTACAGAGCATTTAGCATAGTGTTAGTATGCACTCGGAAGCTCTAACTCTGCTCTATCATAGTACTATCATTATCTTTCCAGTTTTTGAAAAGTTTAATCAAAAATTCGACTACAACCGAAGAATCTGAAATAGCCAAAAATCCATTTTCGACAACTATGTTATGCTGCGTCTTGAATAGGTTAGAGCGCATAAGAAACAGCTCAAAAAATATTGCGGCATGTAAAAATAGAACACTGTAGCTCCCGCAGATTACTTGTAGGTGCTAAAACTTTTTACAAATTCATACTGTAAGCTCAAAGATAGGTATGTTTTCTATGTCTCTTTGGCGTCAACGTTGAGCATCTGAAGGCACCTTTCAGGAAGGGTGGTAGCCGAACAATCCAGGAATTGGTTGTTTCATCAGTTGTTTTTCTTCATTGTCAAGATTTTTCAAAAATTTTTAACAATGAATGACGAGAAAACTAAGAGAGAAAAAAGTTGTCGAAAATGGAACTTTTGTCTTCTCAGATTTTTCGGAGTGTAGTTAAAATTTTGCTCAACTTTTCAAGAATTGAGTATATAATAACAGAATTTTGATAGAGCAGACTTAGAGCTTCCTAACGCATACTAACATTTTGTCAAATGCTTTGCAAAATATTGAGAGAAATAAAAAAAGCTAACGAACTTATTACAAAACCTAATACATAGTTCATACCATTTCAAAGCAATGATGCGGATAGCTTTTGCATTGTAAGCAGTTGAGTCCAGCCTTTTGATGCGAGGTTTGGAAAATGTATGAAGTACCAAGGCAAAAGACTTATCGTGCTGAAGGTTACATTTTTCGACGACCCATGCGCAACAAAAAAAGCGCAGCAAGTATTTCACAATAGCAGCGAGAATTACTACTCAGTCAAGTTCAGAAACCTATCCGATTCAAGTTTTTCTGTTTCGGGGAGAATCAAAGAAAGTTTCTGCTAAAGCAATTTTTGCAGTGAGAACATTTCCTACCATTTCCATTGTCCTTTCTATTGCAAAAAAACTTCTTGAGTATTTAAACATTATTAGACCGTTCTTAGCCCAACATTTGTCGATCTTTGCTCGACTTGAAATCCCCATTGTCCCAGCGATGCGGCAGTTTAATAGCTTTACTACAGGACCGCATGCCGATTGGAAACACATACTTCACCATCCAGCTGGCGTAAAGTTATTCCAGGAGGTGTGATTGAACTACTATCGGATGCCACACATAATTATTTGCATTGATCAGCTCACGCTTCGCATTCCTGTGAAGGATCTCCGTACAATTACAGTAATGCCTCGGTTTTTTTTGCCTCAATATCACTTTAGAAAACATTCTTAAGAATGAGTTCCATTCGCGTTGAGATGTGGGGAATTAGGAGTTAGCTGAACCGAGTAAGTTCTATTTTCACTTATCTTTTCTTTGACTCTTACAATCCGCCCCTGTTGTTGAAAAAAAAAAGAAATTTATGTGCTCATCATGAAAATTTTCGTACTCTGTCGTTTCACCTTTCTCTCTTCAAAGGAACGTCAGTCAACTTACATAGTTAGTTGACTTATACTTATCGTACTTTGACAATTTGGTGTAGTGCAATATATTAACCCACTGACGACGATGTGGACCACCGTTGGCTCGCACTTTCTGCCGCCAGGGATGATGTGGACCACCCGTGACCCACATCCCTTGCAAAATCATATTCCTTCCAGGGTCTAGTAATTCTTCCAAAGTTCAGTATTTTTTTCGAATTTTTTGTACTTCTGGAACCTGTAGACTTCTTCGTACAAGTAGATGACTGTAGTTGTTTACAAAATAACTTTAAATTCGTAAATAATCACAAAACTTTCCGCTGAAAATGTTGTACAATATCGCGTGGTCCTACAGCGCCGCCACGCAAAATTAGGCGTCGTTGTCAATGGGTTAAAAAATTTCTCATCCAGCTATGTATACATCTTTCAGGTCCAAAAAATATTTACACTGTAGAAAATCATATTTTTCGCTTTTTTCGGCGAAAGGCAAGCATTGTTCGGTATACTTTGACTTCATGGACTTTCTATTTTTTGTACTTTTGAATTTTTAAATTTCTCCATGTTTCTATTGGATCGTGAGCGTATTTCAACATATTCGAGAAGACTCACTCTTCGTAGACAATCAGTGCGAGATCGTCATCTTTGATCACTTCGTGGAATCTCACAATATTCTCGTGATCCACACAATTGTACATGTCTACGTCCCTTTGTAGCGCATCGTTCAGTGGTTTCAGCTGCGCCAGAAACTCGTCCCCAGTTCGTCGCTCGCGTACGCGAAACGGTGCACCACTTGCCGCAAGCCTGTAAATACCGCACAGTCAGTCCACTGCCATCCATTTCTGACATTTTTTCGTCATAATGCATTGTTTCTGCGTTTTTGCTGCATGTATAACGCGCTCTACAGCAGAGTAGAGCGCGCATATACATACAACGCGCACGCATGCGCAATGCAATATGACGTGTCAGATGGTGATTGGTCAGTTTATATCTGTTGTCTTGTGTTCGGACAGGACTGGGCGGTATTTACGGCTTGAAGCCGGGTAAATTATGTGCATCATCACGCTGTTTTCCCACTCGTGCGTATGCCACATTGGTCATCGTATCCACGTCTTGCTACCGTACTTCTACCGTAATCCGGCAGCTATGGATATGGTACTACTCAACCGAATGAATAAAAAACCAGGTTATCACTGATCGTTCAACAAAAAAAATCACACGAAATTTGAAGTTTAAAAATTTTTCCAGAACCATGATAGAGAAGCTCCACCACCATAGCCGCCTCGATTGCACTGTCAATAATTCTGACGTCAAGTAAAAGTTACACTCTGCCGACAGCCAATGTGCCACACAAAATACGAAAAAATGCACACATTTCACCCGACTATGACCGAGTCGAGCGACGAACTCAGAAGTCCACGTCCATCGGCTCAGCGCAGCCGAAAACCACCGTACACGCACGAAAGGACAATTTTCGTATAATCATCATCGTAGTTTGCACGTCGTCGTGGCAGCCAATCGATAAATTAATAAATCGATAAGTGAAATTCGTAGATCCACGATGACGTGACAATGACGAATTACACGATGTTGTGTGTTAATCTTGACATGGACCGACAGGACATTTATGGATTAGTGAATATTGATTTATTGATCGACCACAACAGGGCACAGTACGCGGCCGGGCGCACACGCTCCTGTTCGGGTACATCAAAAATAAAGAATCTCAGAAATAAAGCAACCATCCACATGACATGGCAGTAATCAATCAATAAATCGATTTCTACAATAAAAAGTGAAGTGTTACAATGCACAGCCGTATGGATGGTTTTACAATTAGCGAAAGCGACGAAATGGAAATAAAAATCACAAGTCAGAGCATAAGAGAGCGAAGAATCGATAGAAACGATCAATGTGAGAGACTTAGGTTTTCGAGAACAGAACAAAGTGAGGCGTGCGATTGTGAGTGAGGACCGCGACAGAAGAAAACACCACAATCAATGTCACGCTTCGGATACGGTAATTGCTGAGTTGGCGCTACCGTAGTAGTGTACGGTCAGTGACCTACGCTAATCGATACGAAACTGATTTCTGAGAAAAGATGCGGTTTGGCTTATAATCACATGAGAAACTGGTGCTAACAACGGAACAGTTAAGTGGCGCGATTTGCGCAGCAATTGAGCAGCAGAAGGATAGCGAACAGAGCAAATGGCAGAAGAGGAGCAACGATTGAGCGATAGTGAAGCGCACATACACATACATACACATATATCATACACATAGGTGTGCCTGTCTGTCTCTGTTTTGTCTGTCTGTATATCGCATATATACACATGATGTAATCAATCACGTTTCATCTTCTTCGGCTATCTCGTAGATTTCGCGAATCTTTCGGGCCTCTACCATTGCTCGTTTCTTGGGCAGTTCCACATCATTGTAATCACCATCAGCTGGAAGATTGGCAATAAGCAATGGAGATAGCATGCAAACCTTATTCGTTTGAATCTACGAATAGACAAGGAAATCCTAATTACAATTCTCAATTGCCAGTTTCTTCGGCCATCTCTGTAGAGAAAATGGGCTTGAACAGTTTATGCTCAAGAAAGTGTGTATGGTGGTCGTTATTAACATTGAATGTGATCCGTTTTAGACCGAAAAAGCATTTTTTCCTACGAAGCAAACGATCAGAATTACAATGCAACAAGATCTGCAAGGGAAAATGGTGACTGATTTTTTCGTCTTTTCAGGGCTCCGCAAGCTTACCAGAGCGTGATATAAAGATACAGTAGGGTGGATATACTGTAGATACTGATCGTGAGGCCCCAAATAAGCTCTACCTTAGCAACACTTCATTTCCTAACGGAGGAACTCTGCTCTAGTCCAAAAATTAGGGTACTAAGCAAGCAAAAGTTCGTTGCTCCTCGGCCACAAGTTCATTATACGAGCTACTGCGTTCAACGGCTGGATAGGGCCCCCAAATAAGTCTCTACTTAAAGGCAGCGGTTCGGCAAAATCAACTTTGGTATATTCATCGTTCTCGGTTTTCCTGGATGAGCTACGTCCGAAAGTGTGCTTTGCAGCTTCAAAAGATATCAACAACCCGCTTTTCCAGACGCAAAAGTGCTATTTGGGCGGACCGCGTATGCCTGCCCTCTAGAGCGCAATTGGCTCTTGAGTGAAGACACCTTACCCACCGTACCCACGAACCAATCGCCTGGAGGGCAGGCATACGCCGTCCGCACAAATAACAGTTTTCACGTCTGGAAAAGCGGGTTATTGATATTTTTTTAAAGCTGCAAAGCACAGTTTTGGACTTAGCTCATCCAGAGGAACCGAAACGATGAATATCCCAAAGTTGACATTCTGCCGAGCCGCTGCCTTCAAGAATATGCCCCTTTTATTCAACTGAAGAAGTCTATCACAGCCATACATCTCACAGGATAAAGATCTTTCAATCTTGAACACGCTTAATTATTTGCAGAGAGAAATTGCACTGTTCTGTGTAGATGTCAGATCAGTTTGGCAGATATTAATGCTACTGAATTCAAATGCGCACATTGTACAGTTATTGGATTGTAACACCTTTAAAGGCAGCGTGCAACCAAAATCTATTCATCCAAATTGCCATTTATCCTTCTAACATGCCCTAAAAGTAGACCAACTGCGTTGATCCGATTCCCTAATGTTGCCTACAAAAGGAAATAACGGACCTGGATCCTCTTTGCGCTCCGCCCCCTTTTTGCGCTCCACCCACCCACGCATTGTTTAGTGACGTGTTCTGACTTGATAAGCAACGTCTTGATGCAAATTTGTGATGTAGCACTGTTGCACACAGCGAGGTTCGCTGTTGCATACGACGTGACTAGACCCGGGGCACTCGTCCACGTCTGTCAAACTAGGGCTTCAAAAAGGGGCAACTTTGGAGCTTTTTGGCAATTTGAACCTCATATCCAGAGTCAGCGTCATGGAAAGGCCCGATAACAAAAAAAGACGTAATTTTGGATGGACGCTGCCTTTAATCACCTGACACCAACAAAAGCTCTGTCAACATCAAGAATTTAAGGAATTTTGTCTCGATTGCAATTTTTTTCGATTTTATACGACGAACTTCGATTTCCTGAAAATCACTAAGATTCAAAACTGTTTCCAGTCTTACTGGGAATACGCGTATTGTAGAAAGTGGATGATGACTGGTCATAGAATATTTCTATCATATGAACTCAAACTTGGTCTTTTACTGAAGCGTGAATTTGTGCGCCGTCTTGCAAATAATTTTTTCAAGAAAAGGATCGAGTATTCAACCAAAAACTTATGAGGCCTCAGTTCGAAGTGTAGTTCCTATCTTCACTGTGCGTAGTCAGCTTCTCGGGAAAAAACTCCAACCAACCTAGTTCTAGCACATAAACAATTTTCCATTTATTAAAGCGACCACAGTCATTTGCTAGTTGCCTACTATACATTAGCTACTAACCAATGACGGTATGGTAATATCATAATTCCGTAATCGCAGACTATCTCTACCTTCTACAGTAATCGAACATGACGTTGTCGCTTGTCCGGCGTCATTTACAGCGATGCAGGTGTAGATGCCACTGTCACGCCACATCGGATCGTTAATTATCAAAGAACGCAGGTATGGGCCATCTTCGATGAATTTCACTCGCGTCGACTCCACAATCGGTCGCCATTCCTACAGGAATAATCGATAAATCAATAAAACTTGCTCACTCCGCAAATTCTGACTGACCTTAAGCCATTTGATTTCCGGGAACGGTTCACCCTCAATACGAACGTCTAATTTCATCGGTTGTGCGTCAGAGAATATTCGATTCGACAGCGGTTGAATGAAGTTGGGTCGTACTGTAACCAATCGATATATTGATTAGTCTTTGACTGACTTATTCTTTAACGTACCGGCAAGGTCAACCATGATATTTTGCTGTGCTTCTCCATATGCGTTCGTAGCGAAGCATTGATACTGACCAACATTATCCTAGAAGCATATTTATGAAATCACTGTGGGACCACTCGTGCCAAAGGAAAGGGGTAGTGTAGGGTATACCATGTAACATGACACATCAAGGCTTACATTCGATAATAAGGAAATTTCTATTCAAAATAAAAAACTTTTGTTAAAAAAGTTGAAAATTTTTGACGTTCAAATTACAAAAGTTTACCTTTGTGAAGGAGTTGATCAACAAAGTCGTCTCGGTACCGCCAATTGTATAAACCTTGCACTGAGACATTGCGCTCGTCGTATCAATATCCCATCCTAGATAATACGATATAGAAATTAAATTTTCAATCAATTATTGATTATTCTACCCCTGAATTTCCATTTGATCTCAGGATCAGGATACCCAGAAACGTTTAGCGTCAATTGTAGCACATCATTTTCAGCACAGTATCGCTTCTCGATGACTCCGGGTGCGAACCATGGGGCACAAGCTAAAAAAAACATTTGTTTTCTAAGCACAGAAAGAAAAAAGAGAATTTACCGTATTGCTCGGCATGCGCCAGATCCAAAGCCTTTTCGGCATAAGGGTCCAGCAACGGTATGATTTTCTTGGTCTTCTTATCAAGTACTGGTTGAGGTGGAGCCATTAACCTTGAAAACGAATTATTCAATTGATTGTAAGGAAAGGTTCAGGATTACCTAGAGGGTGGCGATGCTGGTGATGGATCGGAAATACCATAGATATTCTCTGCTCGTACTCGGAATTGATATGATTTGCCTAGTTCGAGATTTCGAACCTTGCATACAGGTTCCGGAATGTTGTAGTCGAGCTGAATAATTCATGGAAATTTACTTCAAATCATTTAGTAAAAAAACGAGAAATTCTATAGAAACTTCGTTCACTTACCAACGTCCACTCCTTTTCTGGAAGTTCCCTAATCTCAATGACGTAAGACACTTGAGGATATCGTGGTGGCGCTCGTTTTGTTGGGATCCATGACAAGGTGAGGTAGTGTCCGGTGACTTCTTTGATAAATGGACCTCGGTCAGGTGGTGTTGGCAAGCCTGAAATGAAAAAATTTATAAAAACTAACAAATCAGATCTTTCCGTATTCTTTCCTACAAAGTCTCGAAATTTGTTGTTTTTATGGTGATTAAATAATTCAAGCTTCAATCATATCACAGTTGCAGCTCAAAGTAAAAAAAATTTTCGAAAGTATTAAAATTTCATAAAACAAAATGAATCAGAAGAAATTAAAAACAAAACTCACTAGCATAGTTAAGTTTCCTGAAGCCATACTCTTCAGTGAGATAGGGAGTGACATCCGTTGCGCCATCGAATTTGATATTGTCCAGATGAGGAACTATAAATTCGAATAATTGCAACGAAATAAAAAATTAGCGATTAACTATAAATACGAATAGATTCCCGGTTCATGAAATCTTTGAAATTTCCAAAACGCACCAGTAACATCCAAAATTGCTGACGATGATGCTGTACCATGCATATTTCTGGCTACAGCCACATATTCTCCAGCATCCTCTACTGTAGTTCCAAGAATGATGAGAGCATGTGAACCGCCACCACAAGACTAAAAGTAAAACCATAAACCACAGATTCTGTTCAGGACCTAAGCATTTATCTTACTTGAATTCTTATCCTTCCTCCTGGTGTTATTCGTTTTCCATTGTGCAACCATTCAACCTGAAAGAGATTTTTTGCGAAAATAGTATTAAAAGTGCAAAATGGCATGATTTTACTGACCTCAGGTGCAGGATGTCCAACTACCAAACAATCGAAAATGGTTGGCATTCGCGAGAAGACATGCTTGTTTTTGAGTTGTCGTACGAAGCCGGGTGGGAAGGGCATGCCGCCTCTGGACTCACAATTTTAATGTTTGAAATTCGAAAAATTTTGATGTGTAGATCCTACCTGTCATCTGGACCATAGCCATCAACTTCTCTTGGTCGAATTACACTCAAAGCACCTTCAGTTCGTGCTTCACCAAGCTTATTTTTGGCAACAAGGGAGTAATCGCCCTCATCTTCGGGTAACCTAAAAACGCAGAAATCTCGTATACCGCAATATGAAATTCAATGAATCAACTCACAAGTTCAAGATCACAAGATGGTGGATGCCTCGGTCGTCAGTGAAGAATACACGACGGCCTGTAGGACCTTCAGATTCGATTTCTTTGCCGTCCTAAAATTTGCCAATTACATAAAACACAAAGGTTTCAAAAAATATGGCTACCGTACCTTGTACCACGTTACAGTCGGAGTTGGCCAGCCAGTAACGCACACCATCATATCCACTACATTGCCCTGAAACGAAAAAGTCCATTTCTGCAGTAATTCGGCAATACATTTGCAATTTTGTAGGTTATATCTTTTTAAAGTGTATGTAACAAACTGCATAATATGCTAGAATCTACAACTACTCTGTGCCTCAACAATGAATAAATAAAATTGCAGCAGTGTTGATTCCATGGAGGGTTTCGTAATTTCCGTACTGCTAATTCGATCATCACTCTAAATTACACTACTCTATTCGTCATTATCCACAACCGGGAACTTCGGGAATCCCAGCACATGAAATGACTAACATTTGCGACACTCTGCGGTTTTTACCTCAATGATTCACACCCTATTCAAGGCCTCTCAGTCAACTGCAAACGTCTGGAAATCTCACACTACAACGCACTAGAACGCTGATTCATCGCACTGGTAAACATATTGGTGCAACATAATCAAATAGATTTCCACACAAAAGGACACTGTATTAGGGGAAAAATAAATATTAATGCGTGCACAGCTAGGTGTGGGTGAAAAAGTGGAACGGATATAAATACACAAAACTCATATACGTGAAACTTGTTCCCGTCGATTCTCTACTTTTTGAAATAACTTTCATCCTATAGTCACAAGCATACTCGTTTGCAACAAGTTTGCAGTTTCTGCAGTTTTAGGAAACTTTTTATCTTTAGTTTTGTACGCCATCCAAAGCAGGTGCAATTGCAAAAGTGGCTCGCAAAAAAAGAATCCTAAAAATTACAAACTTTCTCGAGTAACTAGCTCAGCTTCACCCATACTTTGGAAATTTATGAAATATTTTTAATGTGGTCTATTATCAAAACCTTGAGATCGCTGAGCCCAAAACAAATGAAATTAATTCTTATTAAGGATAAAATTTTTTCGACTGGCTAGCAAAACTAAGGTGCGATTCTCTTGCAATGGCTAGATTACTAATGACTCCAGCACTTGTTTAAATCAGTGCGCACTTCTTCAAAATTTTTTAGATGATTTTGATTCCGCAAGTTTATTTTACTTGAAACTGCACATATTCTACCACTTGCGCCAAGCCCCTAATTTGTGGCCAAGATTATTTCCGTGTTCTTATTGCAAACCCTGGAAATGCAGAATACTCTTTTCTTTTGAGACTGCATCCTTTTGTTTCCTTTTAGTCTTCCACGAATCCGATAAATTATTCTCATTACAAAAATCCCTGGCATACGGCAAAACGTCATGCTAGTGCATTAGCCCACGCAAATGCTGGATACATTTTCCTAATTTGACGCACTAATATGTCTAACCTGATTTGCAACGCAATCTTTATAAACAGTAGGCGCTAAACCTCCTCTATGGCATTCATTTCTTTATTTTAGCGATTTGCCCACTCAAACTCGCTCTCCAAATTTTATTCCTACAAAAAGTATTTCCCAGATACAACTACACCTACGTCTCGCAAGCGAAGCGCAAATAACAAGGAAGTACGTTTTGCAATCGGATTTTTAGTACCAATTTCACGCTTGGCTTGCTCCATCGCTTTATTGCATGTTGTAATACTTTACGCTCTATTGATCATATTCTATCGCATTTATACTTCAGCACCTTTCTAAAAAAGGATTGAGTAGTGGGTGTGATTATAAATTAGAGGCTGCTGTCTCACGAATATTGTCCGTTTTTACTTTTGGCCCTAAAACCCTCACTTTTTCTTGATTCTTAAAAAATCTGGGATATTTTACGTAAGACAAATCAAGTTTTGAAAAGTGGTTCAAACATTTGCACAACGCTCGTTTCACATTATCTTCAAATATAAAATCTAACAACTTTCAGAGGACCGAAAACCAAAAAAAAAATAAAAGAGTTTGCTCACAAAATTTCTTCTAGGGACCTCTAACGTGTTCACACATTGACAATCCTTATCTACATTTATATGCACAGCTGCTGCAGTTTTTTCACAGCTAGAAATTGAGAAACAAAAATAGACGAAAAATACGAAAATACGTCTTTTCTCACGTTTTCACGCTAAAACTAACATTTCTCGAAAGTTTAGCTTTAGACCAAAAATTTGTGGTTATACTTCTGAAGGCTCAAGCTATAGAACAATTACCTACATGGTGGGAACAGAGAAGCAGGGTTCTGAATTTTTTCGAATTTTTTTTCGAATTTTCAAGCTCGAAAATTTTTATTTTTATTTCAGTCATAATGTGGAACGAAGTTTGTGCGAATGTTTGGACACCTTGTTTGCTTTACTCTGTCATTTGGTATGCAGAGGTTCTTAAAAATCAAAAAAGAAGTTACTGAGGGCGAAAGACAACCTGAAAGCTATTTTACTAGGATAGAAGTCACGTGACTATACTTTCCAAAAACCTTCGATTTTTCAATAACTTGAGCATTTCTAATTTTTCGAAAAAAAAGAACTTCTGCATCTTTAACGCATGATAAGCTCTTGAAGTGCAAGAATGCTGATAGTGCAGCTAGAAATCAAGGTAAACATGCCCTGTTTACAGAAAAACCGCAATGTTTACAAATAAGTGCCCCGGCCACGTTTGATGCACCGCTCATTCGAACTTAGAAAGAAAAACTAAACTTGCGATGTTCTAAGCCAATTGTTGACAGCCACTAAGCCGTCGCGCAAATAGGCGCGGCGCCTAGCTACGGGCGGAGTCGAACTTGACTTCGGCTGCTAGAACAGCTCAATAGTTGGCTTACCATCGAGCTATTCTGGCATTTCTTGAGCCATTCGCTCTTGCCCGTTAGGGCCTGAATTCAATTAACACTGTACAAGGTCTTTCACATAACTGCATATTACACTCCACGTCGACCGCTTTTTGAAAAAATTGAAGAATTCTCCAAAACAGTAACTTTTTCCCGACACTCTTCTTTTCATGTTTAGGGAATGCCACCTATATCAAATTTCCTTCGACTTTCTTGAGCTCTATGTCTTTATTTCTGCCCACGAATAAACCTTTTTTCCTAACCTTTTGAAATGCAAAGCAAACAAAGCTTCATCCTTCCAACTTGCAAGTTAGCAAATTTCATGATATCTTAGTTGCACATAATTCTGAAAAACCGGCAATTTGCCAGCACGCAAATCGTGGGATTTCCCGCGTGGGTGCAGTTCACATATTAGGTTACAAATGACTCGACTGTATATATAGTCCATTCGAGGCAATTCCAAAAGCTAAGCGAGCACGAATATACGGCGTGCACGGCTATCACTCTGCTTTCGTCCAGGAATGCACTACATACAGGGTGTCCGTAAAGTATTTATACACTGTCTGATCGTTAATATCTCTTTTCCCAAGAAGTCTTTTGCCTTGCTTTAGGTACCATTTTGTAGAGCTGGCTTCAACTTAGATTCACATTATAGAGCGAATCGTCCACCTTTCTCCTTTACTGTAGGATTACGGTAGAAAGTTGAAAGAGGGTTTTGGGCCATGAAAGGCCATATTTCGCCTCAGAAAGGAGACAAAACAGCCTGAAAACTTTTACACTAGGCTAATTGGAGTTGCTGATTCTAATTGTAAAGTCCCCAACTTATTGTGAATGCTTCGTTGAAGAGTTATGCCAAGTAAGAGGTAGCGGCCATTTTTTCAATGTTCCTAAAAAGTGCGGTTGCACAGTTTAGAAAGCTTCGCAATCTTGTAAATAGTTGAGTATTGAACTCAGCGTCCATAAAAACCCTATTACACAAGTTTTTACATCTTTTTGAAAAATTTTGAAACGGCAGCTTTTTCCACATTGACACCATATGTTTCAAGTTTCTACCGTCATCCTACAGTAATGAAGAGAGATGGGTGATTCGTTCTATACTGCAAATCTAAGTTGAAGCCAGCTCTACAAAATGGTACCTGAAGCAAGGCAAAAGACTTCTTGGGAAAAGAGATATTAACGATCAAACAGTGTATACATACTTTACGGACACCCTGTATATCAAGCTCAGGGGCGAACTTGTGCAGTTGCACCAAACCCGCCTAGACTGCTGACGTTATTTGAAAACTTTTTAGTCTAGTCATTATTTTTTCTTTGTTTGCCGAGTGAGAGAGCCTGAGCTGTTGAGAACTACGCTTATTAGCTCCCTTGTTCTAAGATTCTCAGATTACCGTTTTTAATCGTTTCTATACGTTCATTTGAAGATTGAAGTGATCAGCATCACTTCTGAATGATGGGCCCATGTCAACCGATTTTTGGCTTTTCAGTTTGCCAAAAAATATTACCAAGCAGTCAAACTTAAAAGATTGTTTACATAATTGTTGCACGCTCTCTGATATCCAAGTTTGACTCATGATTTCTTTCCAGAACAATTTTTTTAACGAAATAAAAAATGCCGCAAACACAAAACCTTTGGCTATACAAGTATAGAATTTCATACAGTAGTAGCCAATGCGGGGAAGGTTTTCTGACACAAAAACTGCCGAAAAAAATCTGCTTAGTTCAAAAGAGTGTACCTTACTTTAAAATGTAGTACATAAGATAGCAGATCTTTGCTCACCACATAATAGAGAGCTGAGAAGTAGTGTTAAACTCATAATTTTACAAAAGTTTTCTCTAGAAAATGCTGCAAAGGAGATAAAGTTCCACTTTTCTAGCTCTGGAACAAAAAAAAAACCCTTTTTCAGAAAACTTCGAATTTTTCTCTGCTCAAAGGTGAAAAAATCCTACGTTCTCTTACTACAAAATGGAGCAAATCAAAGAACAAATGAGACTTTCTATTGAAGGTCTAGAACACCTCGTAAACATCAAAGTGTAGGCCACTTATGCTCAGGCACATATCCACTCGATCTGTAGCTATTTTTTACCCATTGTTCTCTCTTAATGTCGTACTTCACACTAGTTTGCGTTTCGGGAATAATTGAGCATCATTTACGTACCTGATGGATGCTCTGGTTGTAAAGTCCACGTCGAATGCGTGGCTTGCATTCCTCGGGTTCGGTCGGTTCCTCAATTTTTCGGGCAGCCAGAGAACGGTCGCCTAAAGCATCATAATGTTGCACTTTATCTCTTGAATTCTTTTATTTCCTTGGAATTCAACATTCGACAATTTGTAGGCATTTTGCTCTTTGCTATAAAACTGTCGCCATTATACTTCATTTCAGCAAAAGCTACAATTTTATAAGTACATATTCAGTACTTACTCCACTAGACCGCTATTCAATGTTTCCTCGGTGATTCACGCAAGGAAATCCTCAGACTTTAAACTACTCCAGCACAATGATCTCAACTGCACGTTTTCTACTCTACAGTATTCCAATAATCCAATTAGTTTTGACCGACTCAACATGTCCACCACGATGGCGACAAGATCAAAATGCTCGCACATGTTATTACGTGTCAAGGCGGAAAATGAGACATTCAGATGCGCATTTATACTGTAAAAGGTAAGCGGTGAGTCTATGGTGCAAATGCACAAAATATGTAGCCAAAAGCATTGCCAAGTATGGTCTTTTTGCATTGACTAGACATAAGCTAGAAAATTCCCGTATAATGAAATATTTTTCAGAATCTCAGATTCTTCTCACTTATTACGGATAGATTCCGAGTCGGAAAATAGATTTGTCAGATGTGAGTGCTCATGATTTCTCTTTAAGTTTCAAATTTGACGAGTGGAATAACATAAATTGAAAAATAATAAAAAGAGCTTTCCGTTATTTCTTTCTGCATGATTCACTTCCCCCCCCCGTTATTAATACTATGATCTTCTATTCTGATTTATGAATTTGATGCTGATTACGAAGCATAATTATTTTTCAATTAATTTATGTTATCCCGCTTGTCGAATTTAGTAAACGATTTTTTCCCAAACATAATCACATTCATATCTCATAATATTTCAGCACTAATGAGGCCACACTCAGCGGCATGGATTGATGCGCGAGCTAGGTTTGATATAGTTGATGGGTCAGCGGGACTATATGCTCCAGGGTTCGTACTACGGTGGCCTAACGGTAGGTTTTTATTGTTGCTCGAGGCCATTACTCATTTCCAAAAAAAGTAAAATCGATAAAAAAATATAGCAAGAAAAAATTTAGGCAAAATAGTTCGATATAATAATTGGGCTTACGGTAACGGAGTCGAACTAATCGACCGCGAACGAAAGTGTGTGCATTTGTTGTCAAATGGGGAATGGCGAAACGCAGCTTGTGATGCGCCAGCTACCGTAATCTGCGAGAAACGACTACATCGGCCTCACGTACGATACTGTTCAAAACATTGGCTCTATATGGATGCAACGCAATCGTGCTATAGAGCAATAACACGGACTAACATGACGATATTGGATGCTGATAACCGATGCTTTCAACTAGGTAGGTAGGAGCTGGGGTAGTGGAACGAACTACGCCAGTTTAAGCCGCCCCTGCGGACCGCTGGTCCTGCAATGACATGCAACAACATTGCAAAAGGACCAGTTGCCAGCGAAGGCGGGCTCAAACTGGCGGAATTCGTTCCCCTACCCGGAATGCCGCAGTATAATTTTTTGAATCTATGCATGGTTTCTTAGGAGCAGAACATCACCACGATGCAATGCTTGCCAGTATAGGAAATGAACTAGAAAATCAATTTGTCAAAGGTAAAAATATCTTTCTTAGCAAAAATTGATTAAATTCTACTAGTTTTAGACCTTGCCCGAGTGAAAAACCCATCTTTCGATTTTGTAATGCTTGGTGCATTTGGACGATCAAATAATGGTGTTAAATGGCAGTGGATGGATGGTAAATGAACTCATTCCTGGTCCCGCAGCGATATGTATTACTGTAATTCTCTCAGGCACCCCGTTCACTTATCGAAATTGGGATCGCGGCATGCCTTTTGGCAGGCGAGCACTTGCCGTTTTAGTGAGTTCAGTACGTCATAAGTTATAGTTGGTTTATTGATCGATTTCTACAGGTAATGAATCGACGGGGAAAATGGATCAATCATTATGCTGACCGCATACTTTCACAATATAATGCTGTGGCTGTTTGTAAATACAAGCCTTAGAAGGTCACACTTTCGTTAGTTCTTTTTCTCATTAATGATCTCGTTTTCTATGCATTTGTAACAATAAATATTGTTAAACTGTACCAACCATCAACTCTAAGCTCCGCCTTCGTTGACGCGGTACCGTACGGATTCGTAGCAACACAGCGGAAGAAACCTTCGCTGAAGAAGTCGACGTCTTTGATTATACACCGTTGTGTACCGTCGGGTAACGCTTCAAAGCTAATCTTATCACTTGGTGCCAGTTCGATTCCGTCCTAGATCAATCGATGAAATCAATCGATGATAATACTCAATGAAGTGTTGTTTTTTATCACCTTGAGCCATCTAATTTGCGGGAATGGATTTCCATACGGGACACACTCGAAAGTGACCGTTTCACCGGGCTTGGCTCGTCGAATGGTGAGGGGTACGGTAAATCCAGGAGCTTTGCCTTCTTTCATGGAAGCGTCCAGATCCGTAGGTGGTTTGCGTTCTTTTTCTAAACAAAAAATTTTTGTCACCAATCACGATCGATATTGATCGATACTAAACACTGTAGATGTGGGAAGTGGGACCAAACTAGGGTGCAGAAGTGGGTACGAATGAAAGATTAGCTATATTCACACATTGGACCTAATCTACCTCTACCAGACCTACCATCCTCGAGAGTTCCACCTAAATACATAAAATCGGGTTAGAACATGGATTTCGAAAATTTGGCAGCAGATTCTAGACAATTTTAAAAATTTCCCACAACCATACTTTAATACTGAGCTGGAAATTTGGACAAAAAGTTGAGAAAAATTTGATTGAAAAATCTCGAAAAAAGTTTAAAACTTACGGATCACAAACACTTCACAGTTTGTTCTGGCTGATCCGTAAACGTTCTCAGCAACACATCGATAACAACCAGCATCTTGTCGGCTAGCTGACTGAACAACCAATTCGCAAGCACCATCGGGGGAATCAATCTAGAAAAATTTGCCTTTCTCGATATTGCTGGACATTTTTTTTTAGAATAAAATTTACAAAATTGTAGGCGAATATTCCAAGAAAGGAGCAACAAAGTCAATTTTAGTACAACAGTAGTATGATTTAGAACATTGGAATAGGAATACACAGCAGGAGGAGCTCTAGTCTCACCAATTGTAATCTTCCATACGGGAACACTCTTTCACCATCCTTGAACCATTTGATAGATAACTTTTCACCGCTAAACTTGCATCGTAAACGGAACGGTTGTTTCTCAGGGACCTGAAAATCGTTCACTTACATCAATTACTTAGGTAGCCCATGTCACATACCTTGACATTCTCCAATGGCTCCAGTAGTCGTGGCACTTTGTTAGCATCAAATTCGTTAGTAGGGACACGGCGATCAGCATCACGAGGAGCACGTTTGACGGTGGCATTGCCTTTGTCATGAGCAGAGCCAGATGGATTCGTGGCAATTACTCGATAAATACCTAAAGATAAGACGATGTGTCGGCAAACCTGGGTAAATTTGGGTAAAACATTCATTGGATGCTACTTGGGAGGTCCGAGATAAACCACTGCTCAAGCAGCAGCTCATATAATGCACTATTAGTCCAGAAGTAACCCTAAACTCTAGCCCAACGTTATCTCTCCGCTCGGACCAATCACGGCACTAGGGTATACGGTAAAGTACGGTCAGGGCTGGAGTTCAAAGTTACATTTTTCGGTCATTAATGAATCACATAGTTGAGCTCAGAGAATGGTTTTTCAAAATCTCCCTAAACAGTTTCCACGTAACAAAACCAACATCCGGAAAAAATTTCTCCGAGCCAAAACTTACCCTCATCATCCATGTTACACTCTGGAATCAGTAACGTAGCCGTGCCGTCCGGTTTTATGCTGATTTGCACACGATCTGATGGTTTAATCTGCAAGAAAATATCCATGGTTTTTCACTGGTCAGTTTCTCATAGCTAGGCCCATTATCGCCACCTGTACTCCATCCTTGTGCCAGGTGAGGTCGGGTAGAGGTGAGCCTTCCACCTTGCATTCGAGTTTAAGGGGTTGGCCTTCTACAGCACGAGCATCGCCAAGGCGAATGGTAAATCTTGGCGGGATGGCCTTCGATGGCATTTGCGAGGGAAGCATACCATCTGAATAACCAAAAAATTCCATACGAAAAGAAAAAACAGCAGGCAACAAAATCAACAAAAAATCAAGTTGTTAGCAAAATTAAATTTCAGAGAGAAATATTTCAGCCGGCTATAAAAAATTCCAGTTTAGTAATTACAAATGTAAAACTTCTGCCATAAAATCCTCATATCAAAGCTACCGAGTGAAGCTCTATAAAAATAAAATCGTCTGCTCACCATCTATCCTGACGAAAGATTTCGTTGTTGCCGAACCAGACTCATTAGTAGCCACACATCGATACGTTCCTTCATCATTTACAGTAGCCGATGTTATTCGCAAATGATACAATCCCTTAGCCTCATCGATTTCCCACTCATATCGTGAATCTTCCCATATGGGACCACCATCCCGGGACCATTTCACCTGTGGCATAGGTTGTCCAGTAACCTTACATTCCAGATCGATAGTTCCATTAAGGAACACGGTCTGGTCTTCCAGCGGGATGATAAACTTGGGTGGGGAGCCCATTTCAAGCTTGGGAGCTTCTCCTTTGCCGAGGGACATCTGCACATGGGTGGTAGCTTGAGTTTTCGCCTTTCCATATTTGTTCTCAGCTTCACAGCGATAAATACCTTCATCGCTCATTGTGCAGTCTTTGACTGTCAAGCTGCACGTACCATCCGGTGAGGTTTCAAGGATAGTACGAGGAGTGTCACGAATAAGAGTGCCATTACGGTACCACTTGATCTCGGGGAATGGATCACCTTTGACAGCGCATTTCAAGGTAAACGTCTCGCCACGATCAGTCCACATATCGACAAGACCTCTGGTAAAGAATGGCTCTTCTCCCTCCTTCTTGGCCTCGGTCTTTGGCACTTTCACGGTGAGCAAACAACTTGTGTTCGTAGAACCATGCTCATTGCTGGCTACACATCGATAGGCACCTTCGTCGCCTTCGACAGCGTCCTTGATGTCCAGAGTGCAAGTGCCATCGTCAGCGAGGGTAATGTTAAATCGTCCACCGGATCGAATCGGTAGACCGTCTTTGTACCAAACAACACCAGCTTTTGGCATAGCATCAACTTTGCAGCTGAGTCGAGTGCTCTGTCCAGCGTTGACAGTCTTATCCTCAAGTCCAGGATTGAATCTTGGAGCATATTCCTTCCTTTCAACAACTTCTTCTTGCTCAAGCACTAAAATGGAAAACAGATAGAAACCTTTAAAATATTTGTAGAAAAGCGAAAGCTGGTTCCCGTCGCCAGAATACCTTCTACGGTGTATGTCGATCTTGTGTCAGCTACTCCAAGTGGATTTGTAGCCACACATTTGTAAACACCGACTTCATCGTGACCAAATCGTGCTATCCGTACACGACATGCTCCGTCCGAAGTGTTTCGAATCTCTACTAGTTCACTAGATTCGAGCTTCTTGTCTGAAATAATTGATATATTGATTGATCGAGTTTTCTAATCGGTAGTTATGGTCGATCTGCTTACCGTCCTTGAACCATTCAATTGTAGCTGTCGGTTTGGCATCAACATGACATTCGATTGATAATGGATCATTGAGCGGAATACGTCTATCCCATAATGGAACATTGAATCTGGGTGGATAGCGGTCATCTCCAGGTTCACGGCCGAGTCGCATACCTACAGTTTAATTTATTTATTTGACAAAATAATCGATTTCCGTCTTGCAAAAAAACGTCTAGAAACTAATGGAGAAAATCCGACGGAGTTCAAGCTTTTCGAATTTTTGTGAAAGGAAACATAAAATTCAATTTATTCACCGGACTTCGCAAACTCGGCTTGGCATTCGTCACTGCCGACGTCATTGAAGGCTTTGCAGCGAATTGTACCAAAGTCAGATTCTCTGATCTGAAAGTGTGCGTATGCGGAAAAAACCAGAAAGCAAAAAAATGAAGAAAACGGTGCTTACGTCCTTGATAGTGAGGCAATAGTTTCCTGCTCCCAGATCCTCAACAGTGACGCGATCATCCAATTTCAAAGGCTGATCATTGAGGAACCTGGGGAAAGTGTTTTATCATTAAACATATTTACCATCTAAGAACAGGAACTAAACAGATATTCCTTCTTGTATTTTATTACTTTTGCTAAATCATATTCTCGTCACACTTCTCGTATTTTTTAACTTATTTATATCCATATTATAACTTAATATTTTTCAAGTCATAGAAATGACCAGTTAGAACAACTCTATGATTTCTTCCGCACAGGACTCAAGCAAAATCATACCATTCAAGAGTAGGCTTGGGGAATCCACGCAATTTCACTTCGAACATCTTCTTCTCTCCTATTTCGGCTTCGCATGATCTTAGAGGTATAATGAATCTTGGCTTCGATGGTTCTTCACCCTTTTCTTTCACAGTAACCTACAATGTTCACATTTAGACCGTATATGGAATGGTTACAAAATTCTACCTGGCATGCACTGGTTTCTGTTCCCCCTTCATTTTTGGCGGTGATGCGATACTGACCATAGTCAGATTTTTTGGAATCATAAATGCGTAGGGTAGCTGTTCCATCGAGCGCAACCCGCATAGCGATGCGGTCATCTTTCTCGATTTCCACGCCGTCCTTGGTCCTAGAAAATCGATATTTGACAATAATCATTGGGATTTTACTATTTGAAACTTACCACACAAGTTCGGGGAATGGTTCACCAGCAACCACGCACTTCAGTAAAAGCGTCTCACCCTCGACAACTTCGGTATCTTGTAGTGGTGAAAGGAAGTTGGCAGGTTTTACTACTTCCTTTGGTTTGGCAGCCTAGAAAATCGATAATCGATTGGCGAAATCGAGTGCTGTCAGACTATACACAGACGCTTCCTTTGGTCATCCCAAGATCTTATCTTTGATCTGTGATCACGAAAGATACCGTACCTTTACGTGCGCAACAGATCCGCTGTACACTTCTCCCTTATCGTTGGCCAATGAGATACGGTAAGCCGCACCATCGCTCTTCTTTGATTGTGGAATCAACAGCGAATACTCGCCAGTCTCAGGATTTTCCTTCTAGAAAATCAAGATGTTCAACAAAAAAACTTGATAATTCAATGCGCGATAGCTACCAGTTGCAGATCAGCACTGGGAGAGAGTTCTTGACCATTTTTGTACCACTTAACCGTTTTCGGTATGCCTTCAACTTTGACCTAAAATGTAGTATTTTTCATTACAACGAATCGATCAATAAATGGATACGTACTTTGAGCTCAATTGGCTGTCCTTCATCCACATCGACATCTTTGAGACCTTCCAGTACTTTCAGAATGTTCGGCTTGGTAACAGTAAGTTTAGCGGAAGAATCACATTCACCAGCAGCATTTGCGAGAACGACCTGAACTGACCAATAACTGATAATTCAATCAATAAAATCCGAAAAATTACCTTGTAGGTAGCGCCATCGTCCATTTGTGCTCTGTTGATAGCAAGTTCGTATTTCTTTGGGCTAATCTTTTTCTGTTCCATATGTGGTGATGGTTTGAGCTCTTGGCCATTTTTGTACCTAAGACAAGCAAGATTTCGGACACCCAGATTAGGATCGTGAATGAGAACAAACCATTTAACGGTTCGAACAGGAGTAGTGACTTCAACTTTGAACACTTCATCATCATCTTGAGATACTTCGGTATCATTGAGGCCTTTGACTATTTCAGGTTTCTCGTCAACTTCTCCTCTAGCATCAGAAGCTGCCTAAAGTCATCAAGTGGACACGAGTAGTGGTTAGAATCAAAACGTAATATTGTCATTTTGCAATTTTGTAAGAAAAGATTCCCGGATTTCCTTCAGCAAAGATTCTCGCAAGATCTTCAGCTAAAACTTTTATGATTGATGCTTGATTCGTCTGAAGCTAATTAAGACAGGCTATTTTTTGAGAAAAAAAATCAAAACCAATTGTCAAATTATGGGGAGATGGTTTTGACTACATAGTTTCTAAGAATTGAGAAAAAATCACTCAAAATCGTACTTTTCCGGACTCGTTGACAGCTTCGACGGTGTAATGACCAGCATCGCCTAGATCTGCCTTAGGAATGGTGAGTCGATATCTGGAAGGAGGTACGGTGAAGGATACGAAGATGACTTTCCTACATCATTTTCTCAAGTGATAAAGAATTCTTTCCATAACCCTTCCTGCCTCATCGCTTTTCACGAGAGAAGGTTCTGACACTCACGTCTTATCATCGACTTTCTCAATGACAGCATTGGCTCCAGCAGTGATTGGTACGGAATCTTTTGCCCATCGGACTTCCTCAACTTCACCGTCTACTTTGACTTCGAAGATGAGTGCAGCACCTTTGGCGGCCACCTAAAACAGGTGTTGGTAATAATTACGTACGGATCTGGTCCCAAAATTCAAATTTATCTCAAAGCTGACCTGGTCTTCCAGACCCTTGAGAATCTTGGGCACACCAGGCTTGGCCTTCTTGACAGTCAGCTTGGCAGATGAGTCGGCATCGCCAGCAGAGTTGCTAAGGACAACCTTAAAGCAAAAATTTTCATCGCTTGGTCCTCTAATTATCGCAGAGAAATAAATATGCAAGAAAAAGAACTTTCGTTCTACACAATAAACCACGCACAGATCTTCCACATAAACATATTTAACTACCAAATTGAGACTTTTGCAAATCAAAACAATTGATTCTAGAAAAGGTATGTGAATAAACTGGTGAAATCTCACCTTATATTCTGCTGCATCTTCGCGAATTGCATTTTTGATGACAAGCTTGAACTTAGTGTCCTCTTCGGAAATGGCGAATCTAGCATCCGGAGCAATTTCTCTGCCATTTTTGTACCTAGAATTATATTTCTATATTGTAGAACCGAGAAAAAACCCGTTTGACAACGTTTTTTAATCAGATTCAGAAAAAATATTTACCACTTGACAGTCCTTGGCTTAGCATTCGTTTCCACTTGGAACTCAGCATTTTCACCTTCAGTGATTTCTTGGTCTTTTAGCGGTTTGAGGAATGTAAGCTTTGGCTCCACAGTAAGCTAAAATCATCGGATTTTCTTTCATCAAGTGTTTTACTGGATAAACTCACTTTTCCACTGCTGCTAGCTTTACCAGCTTCATTCTTGACTTCAATCTTATAGTCACCAGTGTCGTTAAGTGCGCATTTTTTGATCTGAAAGCAGCAGAAATTGATTTCTTCAATATATGTCATTGTCGACTCGAACCTCAAGTGTGTAATGGTTATCGTCAATTTTGGAAGCCTTCATTTGTGCAGCAGCAGCACCAGCAAGTTCCTTACCATCTTTAAACCAAGCAACTTCTGTGGGCTCATTCTCGGTCTGAATCACGCATTTTCAAAAATTTGTTTGTATTATTTGAATTTTTGATGCAGTACCTCAACTTCCCAAATAGTTGGCATTCCAATAGCAACAATGCGATCGTGGAGACCTTTCTTGATCTTGGGTTCCTTTGCAGGAAGACGTACAGTCAATGCGCAAGATGAATCTGCGGTGTTGTCGTCATCATCAGTGAGTATAACCTGAAATGTACAGCAAATTGATCAAAATTCACCTACTACATAATAAACCAAAAAAGTCCCTGGTGGTGACAAACCTTGTAGTTAGCAGTGTCATCATCGCTACTATCTGGAATGATAAGCTGATGAGTCTTGTCACCGACTTTCTTCTGCTCAGGTTTGTCTGATGGTGAAAGCTCTTTGCCATTTTTGTACCTAAATAATTACATCCAAGATTATTTCAATTCCATGAAAAATGACCCACTCACCATTTTACTTGCTTAGGAGCATGGTTTGATTCCACTTCCAGGACAGCTTTCTGTCCCTTGGGTACAGTAGTGTCTTCGAGACCTTTGGTGATTCCAATGGGTGATGGTAGCTTGACGGTAAGGGCACAGGATGAATCGGCCGTGTTGCCATCGTCATCGGCAAGCACAACCTGAATCACGTACAAATTACAGACGAGTTTAATGTCATAAAATAAGCTTTCGATGAAAATCTTACCCTTACCTCATTTTGTAAAAGTTAGAGTATCGTGCCAAAAAAATCGGTCTGTTAGGTGTAATTTGATCAAAAGGAGTTATAGCGATTTCACCTTATAGTCAGCTGTATCATCCTTGCCAGTGTCGGGTATGACAAGCTGATACTTATTATCAGCGACTTTTTCTGGTTTTGCTTTATCGGATGGGGCAAGCTCCTTTCCATTTTTGTACCTAAAGAAAACAGAATTTTTCTGTGGCCGATTGAGTCAATAATTCGTACCATTTGACTTGTTTTGGTGGCTTGCTGGTTTCAATCGCAAGTACAGCTTTTTGTCCTTTAGGTACGGTGGTGTCTTCAAGTCCTTTGACAATCTCGATGCCGGGGAGTTTCACCGTAAGTGCACAAGAGGAATCGGCTGTGTTGCCATCGTCATCGGTAAGAACTACCTGAATCACATTAGTTTAAATCACATTACTTATCGATGAAAATCTCCTGAAAGACAATCCCTAATAATTTCACTCCTCCCTTTGTCGTAAAACTTCCAGTATTTTATAAGAATCAGTACTAGAGGCTAATGAATTACATGATAAAACTTTAGCGATGAATTCACCTTATAGTCAGCTGTATCATCCTTGCCAGTGTCGGGTATGACAAGCTGATACTTATTATCAGCGACTTTTTCTGGTTTTGCTTTATCGGATGGGGCAAGCTCCTTTCCATTTTTGTACCTAAAGAAAACAGAATTTTTCTGTGGCCGATTGAGCTAATAATTCGTACCATTTGACTTGTTTTGGTGGCTTGCTGGTTTCAATCGCAAGTACAGCTTTCTGTCCTTTAGGTACGGTGGTGTCTTCAAGTCCTTTAACAATTTCGATGCCGGGGAGTTTCACCGTAAGTGCACAAGAGGAATCGGCTGTGTTGCCATCGTCATCGGTAAGAACTACCTGGATCACATTAGTTTAAATCACATTACTTATGGGTTATTACCTGTGAAATTTTTATTAGGGGTTATCTTTCATTCGAAGAGAATCTCGTGAAAGAAACCCCTAATAAAAATTTCACTCCTCCCTTTGTCGTAAAACTTCCAGTAATTAATAAGAATTAGTACAAGGGGCTAATGAATTACATGACAGAACTTTAGCGATGAATTCACCTTATAGTCAGCTGTATCATCCTTGCCAGTATCGGGTATAACGAGCTGATACTTATTATCAGCGACTTTTTCTGGCTTGGCTTTGTCGGATGGTGAAAGCTCCTTTCCATTTTTGTACCTATATGAAGAAATTGTAGCGGTTTCGAAGAAGCAAGCAAATAAAATTCGTACCATTTGACTTGTTTAGGTGGCTTGCTGGTCTCAATCGCAAGTACAGCTTTTTGTCCTTTGGGTACGATAGTGTCTTCAAGTCCTTTAACAATTTCGATGCCGGGGAGTTTCACCGTAAGTGCACACGACGACTCAGCATTATTGTCATCATCGTCGGTAAGGACGACCTGCAAGATTTACCTTTTTGCTTCCGTAATATGACTCACTTTTACTGATTCACAAAAATCCATAAAATCCACTACTATATGTATTTTTTGATTCCTTTTTTTTCAATTTTTGAGTTTCTGCATTTAACACAATAAAATTATGTGATTCACGACGACTAACCTTGTAGTCGGCTGTGTCATCCTTTTCAGCATCTGGAATGACGAGCTGGTACTTGTTGTCATCAACTTTCTTCGGCTGTGCTTTGTCAGATGGCTTGATTTCTTTGCCATTTTTATACCTGGATAAAGAAACAAATTTTTGAAAAAATGAAACTGTCTATAACTTCTGATATAGTAGTCCAAACAAAACTAGAGCGCTGATAGTGAATTACTCACCACTTCACTTGTTTCGGTGGTCTGTTGGTTTGGACTTCAAGTGTTCCCGTTTGTTTCTGCGGTACGGTAGTGTCAGCAAGTCCTTTGACAATTTCAATTTGTGGCAGTTTGACAGTCAAGGCAGCGCTAGAATCAGCGTCTCCGGCATCATTAGAGAGCACCACCTGAATTGTAACCATTTCATATTTTTATCAAAAATAACATTTGGCAACATAAGCAAAATTAATCCCCAAAGGAAACTGAAAACTAAAAATTGTCAATCATTTTACCTCCTGGTTTTGTAACAAATAAGGTTTCTTCGTTTTTTTTTTCCAAGAAACTAGTAAAGCCTTTTACCTTATAATCGGCGGTATCCTCCTTCTGAGCGTCTGGTATGGTCAGCTGGTAGGTGCCATCGCCAAGATCTTTTGTCTTCGCATCTGGCACTTCTTTGCCATTTTTGTACCTATAAAGGTAATGCATAGCTACCGTAATCTACAAGCTATCATGGAAATTATCGTACCATTTCACAGACTTGACCGGTCCTTTCACCTTCACCGTGAATGTCGCCGTTTCACCCTGTTTGACAGTGGTTGGTGCAAGACCAGAGACGATTTCTGGTTTACCTTTACCAACTTCAGTTGGTATGACGGTAACCTGAAAAATATCAACACTATGTTCTATTCCGGACTTCAACGGATCAAAGATATTGAACCAGCTTACCTTGGCTTTGCTCTCGACTTCACCGGCATCATTGCTAACTCTGACACTGTATTCACCAGCATCTGCCTCATTGAACTGTAATCGATAAAATCAATAAAATGATGAACACTGCATAAGCAACGGTTTCTAAACTAGTCAATGATTTACGTACATCGTTGACAACAAGGCGGTACTTTCCGTCGCCGGAATCTTCAGTGTTCACATCCTTGAGTTCTTCACCATTTCTATACCATTTCACCTTCTTCGGCTGTCCTTCCACTTCAACATCAAGGATGAGCGTTTCTCCCTAGGTTAACATCAATCGATCGATAATCAATCTACACATTGAAATTTCATTCTACCTTCGGCACTTTCTGGTCGTTGAGTCCTTTCTTGAATGATGGCAAGGAAACCTAAAATTCATAGCTTGTAAGCGCATACCGTAACCTTTTAGTATACAAATAAATACGGTACCTTCGCGGCTGTCTCCTTGACCGTTACCGTACAACTGGATTCAACAGATTCACTTTCGGTCGAAAGTACGACGCGGTATGCGCCTGCATCAGTCATCTCACAGCTTTCCACGGTGAGTTTATACTCAGCGTCGGATACTTGTTCGATTTTGGTATGGCTAAAATGACAAATATATAGTTAGAATAACTCTCAATGGATTGTAAAAATATCTTTTTGCTTTCTTTTCCCTACTTTTTTTTAATTGCTAGAGATATTTCAAATAAAGATTAGTAATGAATGACGAGTTCTATTTCAAATAAAAAATATGACAGGGCTTTCTTACAAAACTCTTCATCATACCTGGATGAAGTGACTTGATCTGTGCCTCTGTACCATTTCACTATCTTTGCTTTGCCCTCGATCTCGACTGAGAGTAAAATTCTCGTTCCTCTGTCGGTTGTGACATCCTTCAGCGGTTTCTTGATCTTTAGTGTTTCGGGAGCTATAACATTTTTCTTTTAGCTCATAAAATTCAAGAGATGTGTAACCAAAGAATTTTGCCTAGTAATTTGAACCCTAGACCTACCCTGCACTGACAGCGGTGCTTTGCTGCTCATTGAACCAGCAGCATTTGTAGCCTCAACGCGATAGTTGCCTTGGTCATCCATCTTGGTTTTGTCGATTGTTAACTAAATCAAAAAAATAAAGCCGGACAGTAGTCATTAGTTAAAAAAGCACAACTCTAAAATTTGCTTACCCTGTTGGTACCATCTGGAAGCGATTCAATTTTGATGCCATCGCCAGATTTTAGTTCGACACCATCTTTGAACCAATGTATGACAGGGAGTGGTGTACCAGTAACCCTGAATCGACTCATTTAAAAAATTGTTATATTTGCAGCCAAAAGTTCAAATAAATACCCTTCTAAAATAGAAGAAACTGCAAATAAATATTTTCATAGCATGAAGAACTTACTTGCATTCAAACTGTGCCACTTCACCTTCCTGTACTTGGCAAGCGGTGAGATCTTTCGCGAATTCGGGTGCAAACTGAATAAATATAGATTTGCTATCGTTTACAAAAGTTGAATCCTTGCAAGACTCACCTCTTCTTCAGGGAGTGTTACGGTGAGCGGAGCATTAGTTCGAGCCAGTCCGGCTGCATTTCGTGCTTCACAACGGATTTCACCGGTATCTTTGACCTGAAGGAGAAAAATCATTCTTCGTAGGTACTCTCCGGTGACCTAGAGATCAGCGTGGGAATCTTGAGACTGAAAGTTTTCTTACCTTAGCATCCTTGATGACGAGCCTGGCTGTACCATCGGCTTCCTTGGTCTGCACGAAATGCTGGTCAGTGGATGAAATCTCTTCCTTGTCCTAGATAATGACTGGTTGAAAAATAACATAATTGATATTTTTTGCATTCTTACCTTAAACCACTTAATCTCGGGTTGTGGCTGCCCTGCCACCTTGCATTCGTAGGTGGCAGTTTCACCCTCACTAATGGCCACTTCAACCAGAGTCTTCTCAAACGTTGGCGCTACTTGTGGCTTGGCTGCAACCAATCAACTTTGATCTTTGATCCTTGAATCAGTCTGTGAATGGTCAACCTACCTTTTACAGTAAGCGTGACATCGCTCCATACATCACCGTACTCATTCGATGCCTCACAACGGTATTCATCTGTATCCGCTATGGTAGTATCCTTCACCGTAAGTTTCTGGGTGCCATCATCAAGCGACTCCATAACAATCTTATCCGTAGCTTTGAGCAATTCTCCATTTTTGTACCTACACGACAATATTTTTGATTTTCGTACAGGAGGGAACGAGCTTACCATTTGACGGTTGGCTTTGGTTTTCCAGAGATTTTACCCTCTAGGACAGCAACTTCGCCTTCGACAACAACCACAGGGCGAACAGGTTGGATAAAATCGGGTGCTTCACCCTCTTGTGGTGCTGCTCCGAAGGCGGCGATGATGATCGGGCCTTCGGTCCAGGCGCTGCCCAGTTCGTTCTCGGCGTAGCATCTGAATCAAATTCCAATTAGAAAAAAATAATTTCTGTGAACGTTACGATTTCCACTCCTCCAAATCCAGTAGCTACTATAAAAAATAAGTCTTTCAAACCTGTACTCGCCAGCATCTTGCTGGCTAACTTCATCAACCGTCAACGAAAGCGTACCATCTTCTTTGAATTCGCTACGAATTCGTGTTGACATTTCAACCTGACAAGACCACTTATTTATTCAATGCCAAATACCATTTCGGCCTCATTTTTACCTCTTTTCCCTCTTTGGTCCATTTGATCTTCGGTCTTGGTTCACCTTTGACTTTACATTTCAGCACAGCTTGTTGTTTCTCGTTGACAGTGCACGATCTCAGTAGTTCTACAAACTCTGGCGGTCCACGGCCAGCCTTTATCTCTACGGCTTCTAAAATGACGTTTTTGAGCATACGCTTGTTGATGGTCGCGAAGGGAACTTGTTGAAAGATTCACAACACAGGCACAGTACGCTGTCGTCCTCACTTGACAACACAGGTTGTGTAAATGCACCGCTTTTAAGTTTTGCAGCTGAGTACAGAGGAATGAATTCTCCATTAGATGCCTCCTCCAAGGACCACTGTTCCTCACGCATTATGCAACAGCATGCGCGAAAGTACCAGTAGTCCACAGAGGTGACTTTGAGTAACGGAATGCGTTCCTTTATACCTGCAACCGCCAGAACTGAAAAAGTAATGCATATTTATAGAACGACTAATCACGTGAGGACGACTGTGACATTGTTTGCTGGTTAGGAAAATGAACAAAAAAACATGCGCTGTGCAGTGATCTTTGTGTTGATTAAAGTCAAAAAATCAAATTCACCCGCAGGTCGTGCAGTGTCCGGTGCAATTTCGCTCACATGTTCGCTTTCATCGGTGACCAACTCTTCGACGGAAGTGGCATACTGTAGCTTAGCCTGAGTATTGGCTTTTCCGGCAACGTTTACCGCCTCGCAGCGATATGAGCCAACGTCTTCTTTGGTGGCATTGTGAATTGTGAGTTTGATTCGGCCATCGTCCAACGTTTCCATAACCATGTGCTGGTTGACTTGGACGAGAACATCGTCTTTATACCAACGAATTTCTGGCTGTGATTCCTTGTTGACCCTGCATTCGAGCACTACCGTCTTGCCTTCTGTGGCTGTAGCTTCTTGCAGAGGTTCAATAAACAGGGGTTGTACTTCTTCCGCCTTGACCTTTTCAAAGTTGTACTTGGGGATTTTGATATCAGCCATGGTGATGTCTTTTCCGGCTTTGTTGCTCGCCTCGCAGCTGTAAGACCCAACATCGGTAACTTTCATATCTTTGATGATCAGCGTTTGTTGCCCCTCTGACTGCTTTTTGATCACATTGGTGTTGTCGATTTGGATGGGCACGCCATCCTTCAGCCAAACAACTTCGGGTTCGGGCTTGCCGACAACCGTACAGGTAAGTTCGGCTGGTTTGCCCTCTTCCACCTCGAGCGGTTTCAAGCCTTCGACGAACTGTGGCATTACCAAGTCCTCGATTACAGCCATTTTAGCTGCTGTTTGGCTTTCTCCAGCTGTGCTTGTGGCAATGCATGTGTATTTCCCAATGTCTGTCAATTGCGCATCTTTAATCTCTAGCGTGTATCTGCCAGTTCCATCTTCTCTGACAGTGATTCTAGTCTGATCAGTGTTAATCTTGACATTATCCTTGAACCATGTCAGTTGAGGCTTTGGCAATCCAATGACTGACACTGTCAAACTCAAAGTCTCTGTCTCCTTGACTTCCAATGGCTTCAACTCTTCCGTGAAGGCTGGCGCAACATTCTGCGTGCCAACATTGACATTAGCTTCTGTCCTTGCTTCACCAGCTTTGTTGACAGCTCTAGCCGAGTATACACCAACATCCTTTGATTGTGCATCTTTGATGGTAAGCGTGAAATGTCCACTGCCTTCAGCTTTTGACAAAACATGCACATTGTCAATGTTTATGGCAATGTTGTCCTTGTACCATGTTACTTCCGGTTGCGGTACACCTTCCACTGTGACTGACAAGTTGACGGTTTCTGCCTCTTTCACTTCCATTGGTGTTAGGAATTCTGTGAACTCTGGTGCCCGTGATTCTGTAGCTACATGGACGGTAGCTTCCGTTCGTGCTGTGCCAACTTCATTCGAAGCTTTGCAGGAGTATCTGCCAATATCTGTCACTTTGCTGTCTTTGATTGTCAGTGTGTATTGTCCGCTTCCTTCTTCTTTGGCAATCATGCGGACAGTGTCAATTTCAACTGGTCTGTTATCTTTGAACCATTCTATCTGAGGTGCTGGAGATCCGGTCACTGTCACTGACAACTTCACAGTCTCCGCTTCTTTGACCTCAATAGGTTGCAAGAATTCGGTAAATTGTGGAGCAGTGCTCTCTTTAGCAATATGGACAGTAGCTTCTGTTTTTGCCTCTCCTGCTTCGTTGACGGCTTTGCAGGAGTATCTGCCAACATCCGTTACTGTACTCTCCTTAATTGTCAGTGTGAAGTGACCGCTACCCTCATCCTTGGCAATCATACGAACAGTGTCGATCTCAACAGGCCTGTCATCCTTAAACCATGACACTTGCGGTTGTGGAACTCCTGTCACTGTCACTGACAATTTCACTGTCTCCGCTTCTTTAATTTGCATTGGTCGAAGGAATTCAGTGAATTGTGGAGCAGCTGTTTCCTTAGCGATATGTACGGTAGCTTCAGTTCTAGCTTCTCCAACTTCGTTCACAGCTTTACAGCTATATTTGCCAATGTCTGTTGCTGTGACATTCTGAATAGTCAAAGTGTAGCTGCCATGACCTTCGTCTTTGACAATGGTGCGCACTGTGTCAATCTCCACTGGTCGGTCATCCTTGAACCAAGACACCTGTGGTTGTGGCACTCCGGTCACTGTCACTGACAACTTCACAGTTTCCGTCTCCTTTACTTCCATAGGTCTGAGGAATTCCGTGAATTGTGGTGCAGCAGTTTCCTTGGCAATGTGAACAGTAGCTTCAGTACGAGCTTCTCCAGCCGCATTTACAGCTTTGCATGAATATCTGCCAACGTCTGTCACTTTGCTGTCTTTGATTATCAGTGTGTAATGTCCACTGCCCTCATCTTTGACAATCGTGCGCACAGCGTCGATTTCCACTGGTCTGTCATCCTTGTACCATGACACCTGTGGCTGTGGTGTTCCAGTCACTGTCACTGACAGTTGTACCGCTTCTGTCTCCTTAATCTCCACGGGTCGCAAAGATTCTGTGAATTGAGGTGCTTCCATGGTCTTGACGACCGCGAAATTGGCCGAGCATTCAGCTGTTCCAGCAACATTCCTGGCTTCGCAGCTGTATTTTCCAGCATCTTCCATACGAGCAGAGTGGATGGTGATTGAGTAATTCTGCTCGCTTTCTTTTTTGGAAATGATGTGAGTGTTGTCGATGTTGACTGGCTGGCCATCCTTCATCCAAACGATTTCTGGAGTCGGCGTGCCTTGTACGGTAACGCTCAACGTTGCTGTTTCATTCACTTTCACTTCAGTGGAGACGAGTTCCTTGATGAATGTAGGTTTCTGCAGCGCTTGCGTTACCGTAACCTCAGCGGTGCTTTGTACGCAACCGGCTGTGTTCTCCGCCTTCACGGCGTAATGGCCAGCATCGGTAAGGCTAGATTCCTTGATGATGAGCGTGTAAGTCTGCGTCGTTTCTTCTTTTCTAATCTCATGCATTGAGTCGCTTGTGACTTGTTTGCCATCTTTGAACCAAGTGACTTCTGGCGCCGTGCCAAGAACTTTCACTTCCATTCTGATTTCTTCCTTCTCCGTCACAGTAGTGCTCTTCAAGCCTTTCTCGAATGTTGGCGAAATGCCCTTCTCGACTACGGTAGCCTCGGATATTGCACTGCCTACAGCATTCTTTGCGACCGCGTGATATTTTCCCAAATCTTCCTTCGAGCTTTGCTTCACTAGCATTCTCCAATGCGTATTTGTCGCATCGTGTTCGATCGATACATGTTGGGATGACGTCATTTTCGTAGATTCGTGATAGAACTCAACACTTGGTTGTGGTACGCCTTTTACGGAACAGAATAACACCAGTTGTTCACCGATTGATATCGATTGATCCGTGAGCGATTTTGTGAATGTAGGTGCGATTGGTGCTGGAATGCAGTTAGTTGAGTGGGTTGCACAGACAAAAACACACGTGTGCATCGTCTTGAGGGTAGATCAAAGTCAAAGCAACCGGTTTATTGATCGAATTTTCCAGGAAATTTTCACAAGATTTCTCTACAGTTGATCAACCCCCTCAACGATGTTGATTTGACAAAAACAAGAAAAAATTTGAGTTCACTAAGTGATGTGCTACATTGATGGTGCAAGAACAATGAAACTTGTAAATTGTAAAACACTCGGGAAAAATTTGTAAATAAAAATTGAAATGTGAAATGTTTGCCAAAGGTATGGTTGTCCTCTGTTTTAATGAAAACATGAAAAAAAAAATAAATGAAAAAATAGAATAAAAAATGAATCCAAAAAATTACCGTAAACTTCCAGCTTGGCTTCCGTTCGGCTAGAGCCAGCAACATTTTCGGCCACACAACTGTACTTGCCTTCGTGTTTGGTCTGTAAAAAATAAATTTCATCGTGTTATAGTTGTTCTGCCTTGGAAAAAATAGATCAAAACTGGTCATGCGCAAAATCTGCGCGATTTTGTAAATCAGTAGAAAATATCTAATAAAAGTAGAGCTTTAATTTATAGAATTTCAAAAAGCAATTAGTTTCGCAAAATTTCGAAAAAGTAAAATTCTTGCCTCAGTAGTAGTGATGACAAGCCGTTGTACACCCTCTTCACTTTCGATGATCACTTCCTTAGCGGATTCTTCGAGAACTTTCTGAATTACATCTAGCGTCAGAAAAATAATGTAATAATCGATAAGGATAAAACTCACATTGTTATGATACCAAACGACATTTGGCTCCGGTTGACCAACAACTTTGCACTCAAATGTGACTTTGTCCGAGACTTTCGTAACTTTGTCTTGCAGTTGTACAACGAATTCTGGAGCTCTATCGGGGATTTTCTCGATATCTTCTGGAAATACCACATGAATTAGTTGACCAGCCAAAATCGATATATTGATTTTCTACATTCAAGCCACTGACCAACAACAGTAAGAGTTGCTTCACACATATCACGGCCGGCACTATTTTCGACGATTACGGTGTACTTGCCAGCATCTTCGGGACGCACATCCTCTGAAAAATTATTTGATAGCGATCTTTCCATTATTGATATTGTAGCTGTAGTTCAATAGATCTTCACAAAAGTTCTAATGTATCAAATTCCTTTACTTTTGAGGATTGTAATTTGGATTCCCCCACACTATCTACTTTATCTCTCGTTTATATCTATTCGTGGGTTCAAAAAATCATTCAATCAATAATCTCACCAATGATCAATTCTTGTGTGATGTGTCCCTCGATTGTTCTTGACTGTACACGTATTCGTGCGATTAGCTCAATCTCCTTGCCGTCTTTCAGCCTAAAATGACCAATCGATTTATCGATGGTTTCCAAATCAATACGTACCATTTACATACAACTCCTTTTGTGTCAGGAACCACACATTCGAATACAGCTTCATGTCCTCGTTTAGCTCGAGAATCCTTGATTTTAGTGATGAATTTCGGTGCCATCACAGGTGTTGGCGTGCGTTGATACTCTTCACGAAGTGATTCGTCGTCAGTGAGAGTTAGCTCGTCAGCAATAACCTAATAATTCATCCGTTATTGTAGTTTGAAGTAATTAATCAATATATCGATTGACACTTACCTCTTCAGCCTGGGCTTCCGATTCGCTTTCGCTAAACATTTCGCTGGTATAGGTGGCCATATTAGCCGTGCAAGAGACTTCACCAGCATCATTTTCAGCCTAAAATCATAGTAAGTCAATAGAAAATATCATTTTTCAAAATCAACAACCTTGCAAATGATTTCTCCGACGTCGGTTTCCGGATTGAAATTATTGATCGTAAGGGTGGAAGTCTTATCATCGGTCACGATGGTAATTTTTTCAGAATTCTTGACTTCTTGGTTATTGATGTACCAAGTCAACACAGGCTTAGGATCTCCAGTGAAGACCACCTGGAACAATTTACTCAGTTGATTACACCAGATAATCAATAAATCATTATCAATAAATCGATAAATTGATTAAATTGATTACTTTGTGAACTACTTTGGATCCCTGACGAGCGCGCACATTACTAAGCCACTCAATGAAATCTGGTGGTTCTCCACGTGGAAGCACCAACAGCATCGCTTCGCTAGAGGCTTTACCGTATTCGTTTACGGCTTCACAGACGACCTATAACAATGACTTTTGAAGATAAGAAAAAACAATTTCCTCTTCTACTGGCTCTAATTTTTCAAGCAACAAAAAATAGGGATTTTGTGAACGTCATACCTTGCCGCTATAATCACAAGTAATGTCTTTGATAGTGACTGTGTAGGTTCCTTTCTCTGCATGAATCTTGATGTTCTGCGTCTCCTCAAGCTTTTTGCCATTCACATACCTAAAATAGTATGCAATTTCCTCTTCTACTTCTTTAATTTTCCCAAACCTTCTATACTCTATTAAACTCAATATTTGAAATTTACAAGATTATAAAAAGAGTTCTGCACTCACCATGACACGACTGGTGTTGGTTCTCCAAGTAAGACAGCCTTGAGCTTCAAAGTATCTCCTTCACGGCAGGTGGCATCGCAAAGAGCAGTTTCGAACTCGACTGGGATAGGTGCAACTACTTTAAGCTCGCCTTCGGTCGTGGCTTCACCCATCTAGATTGAAAAAGTTGGAGTTCAAAAAGACATCGAGTTTATTACAACAAAAAACTTTGCAGATCACCTGACAAAGAAAAGAAAACTGTTAGATGGGCGATACTAAAATTTACGATACTTATAATATTTACAACTAGAATCTTGCTTACCTTGTTATAAGCCACACATTTGATCTTTCCAGTCATATCAGCTGTAACTCCATGAATGACCAGAGAATAAACTCCACCGGCATTTGTGATTTCCGTATCCTCAGTAGGACAAACCAGCTAAAATCAATGTTTAAAAATGAAAATTTTCAAAATTTTGCTAGCAAGTTGTTTAGCATTGGAAAATGAAATTTTTTGAAAGATCGAATCCTTCAAAAAAATTTAAATTACCTGATTATTGATGTACCATTTCACAAATGGTGTTGGATCACCAGTAATTAGCAATTTTGTCTGCAACGAATCGCCCTCGGTAAGATGGATTGGCGCAATATCGCTTTGGAATGCTGGCTTAGCCATTGGACGTGGTTTGATTACACCCAGAGAAGCAGAACATTCTGAAAATAATGGCATTAGTAGCGGAAAATTTTTGCAAAATTGTAATCAGTCATACCAGCAGTTCCAAAGTAATTCTCAGCCTTGATCGTAATTCTGCATTTGTCTTCCATTTTTGTAGAGATGATTTTCAGCTGGAGCGTGCCATCTTCTTGCTCAGTAAGAACGAAATGGTCATCACTCTTGAATTCTTTGCCATCTCGTAGCCAAGTAATTGTTGGCTTTGGTTTCACCTGAAAATTTAATCAATCGATATCAATCGATTGATTAAATTGTAATCTACGTATGAACGCATACCTGATTGAGTTTTGCCTCCATAAGAGTGACTTCTCCTTCAGTAACCATACGATCTTCAACGTTTTTCGAGAATGTTGGCGCTTCGCCAACTCGTTTAACATTCAAGATTACATTTTGCTTCTTCATGCCACCAGCATTCGATGCCTCAAAGTAATCAATTATCGAACGGTACTATTAAAATTATTTAGTAGGCTGGTTTTACCTGGCAAGAGAGCTCTCCAGATTGTTCTGGTGTAATCTCTTTGATTTCAATCGTGTGCTTCCCCTCACTGTCAGAAACAGTGATATTCCTTGAATCAGAGATTTTTTGGAAAAAAAATCAATTTGAATATCAATATCGATAACTCACGGATATTTGCTCACAGGTTCCCCATTGAGCAGCCATTCTACAGTGGGTTCTGGGAATCCTTCCACTGTTGAAGTGTATTTTACCGTATCTCCTTCATTAACTTGGCGATCATCCATATTGCTGGTGAATTTTGGCACTTCAGTTCGCCTTTCAACCTTAGAAACAATCAGTTACCGATTGCAACAGATCAATAAATCAATATCCCAAACCTTCAAAGTGGCTGTAACTTCAGCGCTTCCGAATTCGTTCTCAGCGGTAACACGCACGGTACCGTTATGCGCAAGTTGTGGTTTGTAGATACGAATAGATGTTTTTCCAGTGTCTTGTTCGAATTTCACTTTGATTTCTTCACTGTTTTCGATTTTCTTGTCATTCAAGTACCAAGAAATCTGAAATCAGAAATTTTTTCCGTACTTTGAAAACTAGAAAATCGGTTACCTTAAGAGGTGGTGTTCCATCCACGATAGCGCTAAATTTCACGCTCTCATCATCCACATATGCTTCGTGATTTTGTGGAGTTTTCGTGAATTCTGGCTTTTTGCCGCCTTCTACTCTGAGCTAAAACAAAAGGGGAATATCGATTTATCGTGTTCACAAAAACTATTATCCTCACCTTAGCTGTGCATTCGCATGCTCCAACTTCATTCATAGCTTTGGCCGATATTGTACCAGCCATTTCTTCCTTCACATGCTCAATGACGAGCTGATGGGTGCCAGGTTGTGGCTCGAAGATCTGTAAATAGCGTTTACGAGATGGATACGGTAGGATTACGGTAGCAGATCATTCTACCAACCTGTACATTAGGACCTTCCTGCAGTTGACCACCATTGTTGTACCATTTTACACTTGTCCCAGGTTGAGCGTTGTCCAGTACAACTTCCATATTTAGTTGCTCGTCAACTTTTACCGTTGTATCGGACATTTGAGTTTTGAAGTTGGGCGCTACTGGGGCTGGGTTGACCTAAAAAGAAAACTTGCAAATATTCCAAAAAATTGCGAAAAAATAGGCTACGCACCCTCAATTCAGCCGTCCTTGAATCGGTACCTACAGTATTCTGAGCGGTCACTTTTACCGTACCCGTATGCGTTGTGGTAGTTTCAGTGATTCTCAACGTGTATTCATTTCCAAAATGTGATGTCTTGATCGTATTGCTTTCTTCGATTAGCTTGTCATCGATCGACCAATTGATCATTGGCTCAGGGAAACCAGTAATTTTCACCTAAAACGTATAGTAAAAGACTAATACGATTTATTTCCTGAAAACTCACAACTGAATAAAAAACAAAGAAATGATTTTGAAGTTTCTACACCACTAGCAGCTAAGCGAGTACTACAACTGCGAGAGAGACAGAAACATTACTGCGTAGACGTCAGAAAAAGCAGGGAAACTTCGAGAACAAAAAGAAGAGGAGGAAACGGATTGTAGAGCAACGCACCTTGAATTCTGCCGTCTCCTTCTCTTTGATGGTAACATTTTTTGGTCCGTCGATGAATTGTGGAGCTGCTTGTTTAGGATTGACTGTGATATGACATGATGTTTCCGATGTACCCGCTTCGTTTACAGTAATCACCATAACTAGAAAAATCAATTACTGTCTCGGCCATTACCGAAAATATTTTCACTACGATATAAAAATCTTACGCTTTCCGCCGTGCGTGGGTTCTGCTCTTTCGACAGAAAGTATAGACCTGTCACCTTCGGTGGTTATCCTCACACCTTCTTTTCCGTCCTGAATACACAAGTGAGTAAATTCTTTCGCATCAGGACCAACATGATCAAAGTCGTTAGTCAAACCAACCTCCAAAGCCTGTCCATTGATCAACCATTTGAACTGCGGTTGTCCAGCAGCTGCCACCTCAACTTTGAAAGGTTCGCCCAATGTTGCTTGCACATCTTGCAATCTTTCTTTTATTTCCGGTTTTTCTATCAACTTCATTTCGCATCTATAATCGCAACTTTATGATCAGGTAAGAGATCAAAATAGACAGAAGAAGAACATTTTCTTACTTTGTCTGCGCCGTGCCCGATTCGTTTCTGGCTTCCACAGATATGGTGCCAGGTGAGAAAATCGTCGTATCGATCGTCATTTTGAAAGTATAGTTTGACTCTCGGGTGATTTTCACTCCTAAAACGATTCGAAATCAAAAATAACGATGAAAGAGATCTATATTCAAGACTGTCTTTGGATTATGTGTACACACACTCAGCTAACCATTGATTCAGCAGGCGTGGCGGCTGGAAGGCAGGGTTTTGTCGCGCGTGCTTTCTGATCATAACCTAGCCTCAATTAGGTCACACAGCCCCGCCTTTCAGCCGCCAAGCCAGTTGAATCGAAGGGTATTTGTTTTCTGATTTCACTGTCACTATTCTGGCACAAAAAATTTTATTGAGCCCATTTTACAATAAATTTTCACTGCGGCAATGTCCTTCGAACCCCCACAAAAATGTTCTTTTACTATAATTAAATCTTCATAAATTTTTTCATACCTTCCGTGCCCGGCGTCAGCTCCTTGCCATTGTGATACCATTTCACTTCGGTGGCATGCTCGATGATAACTTCGAATTTGCCTTGTTCACCTTTGATCACGGTTTGATCATGAAGATCCTTGAAGATGGTGGGCAGCTGGAACGTCAGTGGTGAAAATTTGCAAAACTAATCAGACAAATACCTCTAGTCAAGCTCTAAAAAATCCCTAGCCAAGCTAGATCTTTCATATAGGTTTCTGATTTTTCAGAATTTAGTAGGTTTTTCATCCTAATCAATTTATGAATATGATTGAACTAGTTGCAAGAAATTTCATAAACAATTTTAAGAGTTTGAAATGAGCAAAAGCATCGGGTTTGCATTTTGTTAACAAAGCTCTACTCTAGCAGTGTTAGATTTGTACCTCAGGTGGTTTCACCATTTCTGCTTTCTGTTCGGGTACCTCCTCCCTCTTAGCCTCTTCGACTTTTCCAACTGGTTCCTTAACTTCGGTACCACTTACGGCAGCAGCTTGGGGCTCCGCTTTCACTTCCTCCTTGGCAGCCTCGTCCGCTTTGAGAGGTTCATGCACTTCAATTCCTTCCGTGGAGACTAGTTTGGGCAGTTCGATTGCAGCAGCTTGGGCATCCTGGGGGACTTGCTCCTTAGTGGCTTCGTCCGTCTTGACCGGTTCGTGAACTTCCATGCCGGTTACGGTAGCGGTCTGCATTGCTCCTGGTCCTTCGTCCTTCACTGTCGCTTCGGCAGTTGTTGGGGCAGGCTGTCCGGTAGCAGTGGCCTCTTCGTAATCGTCCTTTAGAACTCCTTCCGTGGAAACGAGTTTCGGCAGCTCGACTTCGATCTTCAAAGAGTAGTTTTGCAACATTCATTCACCGAATACGGTAGTAGTACGGTAGGAAGCACATGCGTTGTGAAAGCCAATCCACTGATCTCCATAGAAGAGCAACACGGGTGTTATAACAGACGCGAGAAGAAAGCCAGGTCATTAGAAAACATAAGTGAAGTACTGATTAATAAGCTAGTCAGCATGTCCGCAATTGCAGAAACGAAAGATAGCACTCGTAGAAATTAGGGGCATAACCATCGCTGTATTGTACCTGTGAGATTTCAATACTGCCTTCTTGAACAGGGGCGGTAGTGGTCTCAGGTTGAGACACTTCCACCTTCTTCTCTTCGATCTGTTAACATTATTGATTGATTTATGCCTATTGATTTTTTTTAGATTCGACCGTCCCGGTTTCAAGAATTTTCTAGCGACATAGAATTGTTTCATTTCATAATTGTGTTGATTATCAGAAAGCTTATAATACCATGTCTTAGTGTATACTATATAATTGATTGTATAGAGAAAAAAAGAAAATCTTTTTGAAGAGAATAAAAAAAGTAAGAAATTTTTATGCAATTTCCGAAATTTGAGAGGAAACCACGCCCACCTTCTTCTCCTCCACAGTGAGGCGAGCGCCGGTCTCGTCCGCTCCGAGACTGTTCTCGGCGATAACGGAAATCGTCGACGATACAGGATGTACTGACGTATTCACGAACAGCACGGAGTTGCCGTCGATCATTTCTACACGTGTGCCTTCGGTGCTCTCGCGAACCTGCGGGATAGATCAATAAATCAATAATGGATGAATTAGTAAATCGATTAATCATTCTATTCACACCAAATTACTCTTACTCACCTTCCTACCATCAATTGACCATTGATAAGTAGGAGCTGGACTTGACTCTGCATGCGCCTCGAATCTAGCTTCAGATCCTCTGAAAGCAATAGAATTCTACTAATTCTGGATCGCGGATACTGTACGGATACTGTAAACTACCATACCTTTCAACCGTAACACTTTGCGGTTGTTTGTCGAATGTGGGTGGGAATGGTTTACGGTTTACTGTTAATTTACTAGAAGTCTCTGCTGAACCTTCAGAATTTCTCGCAACGCATTTTACTTCGCCAGCTTCGTCTATTTTTATCCCTCGTAGTTCCAGTTTCACAGATCCATCAAATTCGCGAATTTCTACGTGCTGCAACGAAAAAGATACTTATCGATTCGAAGCTGCACAGTAATTTTTTCACCTCAGATGCACTTAGCTCCACTCCTTTGAGGAACCATTTGATGTCGGGTTTTGGTTCGGCTTCTACTCGAGCCTAAACAAACAATACATTCCTCTCGCACTATCATTCATATCATCGTCAGGTGTTGTAAGAGATAAGTGCTTTCTCATTTGTGACAGCCTCATAGCAACAAAAACAACAAAGGAAGGAACACTCACCTCGAACACAACTGTGTTTCCTTCGACTTCCGTTTTGTCGCTAAGTAGCTCGGAAAAGCGTGGAGCTTTCTTTGGTTTTTCTTGTGGAATGACGGTCAAACGTGCTTTAGTCTCGAATCGACCAACCACGTTTTCTGCCCTAAAAGGAAGTAGATTTTCTAAAGAAAAAAAAAGTTTTGGGAATTCAAAATGGGAACAAGACTAGAATCATTATTAGAAGCTGTACTTACCTGCACAAGATTGTTCCAGCATATTGTGCTGAGTCGATTGTCAGCTTATGATCGTGATTCACAAACTGTAATGTAATCTTGATCAAGGTACAATTGTCTGATACAATTCTTTGTGACAAAAACATGGTTTCCATAGATTGATTAACGATGATTTTCGTTCTTTTACAAGTTAGCCATTTTTGGAAAAAATACTTTTCGAAATCAGAAATGAATATTAACCAAGCTGACTTATTTTATCTGATAGCGAATTCAACGAAGACAGTAAATGTAACAATGATATTTTCTCGCGATGTGACAAAACTTTAATATAAAAGTCTATGTTCGGCGAGGAAAACTTTATAATAGGACTATTCCTACAGTCTAGAGCCAAAAAAAACTCTGTGGTATTTTGATTTCAAAAAATCGAAGGTGGAACTTTGCAGAACAATAAACGAAGCATCTATTGCGATAGATTTGCAAACACTTTCCTTTCAACTTTGTATAGTGGCCTATAGTGGCCTGGCACTTGACATTTGTCATTTTCTTCAACAAGTAAATGGAAAAAATGTATCGAAATGCGCAGAAATAACATAACGCTGGAACACTAAGAAGAAAATAGCAGTTTCATAGAAAATAAGGCGCTACTCACCTCGATCTTCACTCCCGGAGTATCCTTGTCCATTTTTATACCATTAATGTACCAAGTGACTTCGGGATTTGGACTACCACGTACGGTAGTTTCAAATACGGCAAGTACGCCGTATTTTACAGTCTGCAAAGAAGAAATACTATCATGTGTAAATAAAATTTTGTTTAAAAAATCAGCAATAATTTTTTCGTTACCTATGCTTTATATACAAACAAGTAATACAGCAGTATAGTCACACAATCGAGTATGTCGCGTCGTTGTCGGTGGTATCGAGTGCAAAAGCAGCTGAGCCTGAGGACGAGGTGGCTTAACCTTGCCTCAGGCAGCTGCTGCCACCGATAGCGAACTAAAGCAGCAGAGCAAGAGCATGGACTCATTTTCGCTTTTTACAACCGCAAACCCGGCGATCAAGCCGTTTGTGCATCGCTTATGCGCAAAAAAACATATGTTGATGAAGAAAGCTGCAAACGGGAGTGGTAGTACGAAATCTTTATTTGCAGAGCTCGAGCGGTGGATGTCCGACATAGGAGAGCGCAAAAAATATGCTGATTGATCCACAGCCACGATAGTGACGGTTGTTTTTTTGTGTGTGAAGCAGGAAGGACACCTGAGGTCTTTGAACAATCGCGAAAAGCACTTCCGCCAGCACGAAATTTTGGGAACACAAAATCCGAATAAGGGAAGGTGTAGCAGAAGTTCTAGGCGATAGTCGTTCAAGCTCGGCGCAGACCCACTTTTCATTTTTCCACACCAAAGAAACAAAAGACTAACTTTTACTGCGTTCTAGGACTATTTTTTAAGAACATTCCAGAACATTACAATGCATTCTGTCACTGACAACAGATAGACTGCAAAAGTTTGACAGCTTCACATGAGCTACACTAAGTATCTAACACTTCTAGATCCAAATCAAACTCGATTGAAGGGTCTCTTAAAGTGTTAGACGAAAGGTTGAGAGAAATTAGAAAATTTTTTGAACCCTCACAAATTTACAGTATTCCAAGGAAATTCCTTCTATGTCCACAAAAATTACGAAGTTCCACGCCAACCTGATCTTCAATATCTTTGATGAATGTTGGTGCGCTTCTCGACTCTTCTTCCATTGGCTCAACGGTGAGCCGCGCTCGACTCTCTGCTGTACCATGTTCGTTTACGGCTCGGCAAACAATCTCTCCATCATGTTCATCCATTTTACATTTTGGCACAATCACTTTGTGTATGCCATCAGCACCGCTGATTTCAACTCCGTCTACACCATTTTTCAACTAAAAATCTCAATTATTTCTTGTTAAAGTGCTTTAAGATTCATTTTTGCTACCTCTTTCCCTTTGAGGGTAAAAGTTACAGTAGGTTCTGGCCAACCGAGTACATCCACTTCGAAAGTAGCCTGCAAGCGTATCATTCTATCAAAGTAAAAAAGAATTGGCTAAAGTCCAATTGCCATGACTTCAAAAAAAAGTTTTTTGCTGTTTTTTTTTTCAAAAAAAATATCCATGTCAAAATTTCACCGTTCCATTCTCCTGTACCACTCTGTCTTCGAGCGGTTTTGCGAATGATGGTGGTGCTGGTGGAACTCTGACTTTGAGTCGCCCATCACAGCTTGTTGTTCCGAGGCGATTCGAGCCCTAAAACATTATTAATGTATTTTTTCGGTAGCCTTCGTAGCTTTTGGTGGCAGTGGCGGACCGAGGGGGTAGGGGTTGGGGGCCAAGAATGGGTCGCGAATTGAAAGTTATTCACACGAGTTACAAAAGTGTGCAAACGACTTTGTTATACTTCTAATTGATTGAAACAATTTTCAAAATGTTGTAGAAAATCAATTTAGCCTTGTGAAAGAATTTTTTTCAAGAACGTGGCTGCCGCCAGCCGTTCTAAAATTCTGGGGTCATGCGCCCGCAAAAAATTTGGGAAGCGCCCAAAGATTTTCTCGGAGTGCGTATGTAGGGCCATACACCTCCATCCGGAAGGAATTTTCGTCTTCCCCTCCCCCCGAACGGAAATCCTGCGCTACCGGATAGTGTGTAGAAACGCACAAAAATTAGAAAGAGAGAGAGTCTCAGCTTAGACGACAACAAACTTTCCAAGAACAAAAGGCATACCTAAGATTTTTCAAGGCATTAGAATCCTAATGACTGTTGTTCTATTTGATTTACACGGGGAAGATAGCAAAAAGAATGATTACACCGTCTCTTTACTTCAAAACTAATAGAACATATAGCATTTCGCCAGAACATGAATAAGTTCTTTTACCCCTTTTATGCTCTCTGTCAGTACTACTTCGCTTTCAAAATCAGATTCCCGAACACTTCGGACAACATTATCTGATCGCTCAGTACATTCCCTGCCTATAACTCTGGTTGTTTTGCGAATGCGGGGGTGAGTGTAATGCTGGTGGTGCTCTTGGGGCGTTGTGATAGAGCGATTAGAACAGCTGTGAGCGTGTCGAAAGTAGGAGATAAGAGGCAAAAATAGTGAGGATTTCGACTTTAACATAGACAACAAAAAAGATCCCTTACTTGGCAGGTTACTGTACCATCAAAATGTCTGGTCACATCCTTGATAATCAAGATGCAGATACCGTCTTCACATATGAATCGAACCTGATAACAAATCATCAAGCTTAACTTGATCATTATTCAAAAATTATAGATACCTTTTCTGATTCTGTTAAGGGAATTCCGTTGATCATCCATACGATCTCAGGTGTAGGATCGCCAGTAATTACAGATTTGAAGCGAACTTCATCACCTTCATTGCATTCTACGTCTTCGATAGTAGCCTGAAAAATCGATATCGATTATTTCGAGGAGTCATGATGCTAATCATGAGAGTTCGGCAATTTTCGATACGATAAACTTCAAAACAATTGCATGCCAAGATGATCAATGCAAAAAAACCAAAAATGATCAAATAAAAATTTTTTGGAATGCATTACCTGGAACTCAGGAGCCACGTGGTTCTTATCTGGATCGGGTACAACCACCAGTTCTGCTTTGCTTTCGGCTGTTCCAAATTCGTTTTGAATTTTCACAGCATAAACACCGGTATCATCTGGTTGTGCATCCCTAAAAGCACAGTTTTCGGAGAACTACATTAAAAAACCACTCAAAAAATGTAAAAATGACGACGCAATGCTTAGATTATTGAGGATAAAAGATCAATGATATTATTGTCAGAGCTCTTTGAGAAGTACAAATGCATTAGCATATGCCTAAAAATCTTATGGCTGTGCTTTATCCATATTCTGGTAATTTGCCTTTACATGAAATAGAAAAATGAAAATCAAGCCAAATATAAATAAAGATAACTACAAATATTTGGAAGTGACCACAACTATTCACCTGATCTCAAGCTTCGCATTCATACCATCGTATTCGATCTTGAAATCATGAGATGGTCGTAGTGGCTGGTCATCTACTAACCATACTAATTCTGGTTCTGGCCAGCCTTCCACCTAAATGGATCAAAATAAATCCCTATAGACCAAAAGGTATGAGTTTCATCTACTTCGCATTCAAAGCTTATCACTTCGCCTTCTTTGCATTCTTGATCCTTTAGCGAATTTACAAATTTCGGTGGTGCAGCCTCTTTTTCTACCTGAAACCCATGAATCTGCTTCTGGTTTATTCATCGAAAAACTGCTAGCCAACCTTGAGTACTCGGAAGAAAGCAGATGTCGAGGCTTGACCATATTCGTTCGTTGCCATGCATGTGTATCGGCCGGTATCTTCAACCTGGAAAGAAAACATAAAAAATTTCTATGTCAAAAATAAGGCTCTTTTCATCAAAATAAAAAAATTGCCTTGGGCAGGATGATCAAGACATATAGAAAATTCGCTAGTTATCAAATTATTTAGTTGAAAAAATAAGGAAAAATTACCTGCACAGGATCAATAGTCATGGCAAAGAAGCCGTCTTCATCAGCGTAGAATGTATGTCGTTCGTCTTCATGTAACTGTACATCATCCTTATACCTTGAAAATATTTCTTTCAATCAATAAACCCTATAAGCAACCTATTGCAAGCGAGATAAAAATGACTCTAGAAATCTTCCAATTTACCATGTGATCTCTGGTAATGGATATCCGGTAACTTTTAAGCACATCTTGGCTGATGATTCTTGTAATGTACGGAAACCATACTGTGTTCGTGTTACTCTTGTGCCTTGCATTTCAAGCGTGGTACCGGTTGTAGCTAAAATTGTTCAGTTTTCCACAGTTTGAAATTCATAGAAACGTAGCATAGTAAAAATCTTTTGGCTTCACTTTTTTTTTTGCAATTCTGATTATAGCCCCAGACAGGCTTGCATTTTCCAAGCCTCCAATTTTTTTTCAAACTTTTTTTATGAGAGGCACGAGATAGATGGACATCTTTGCCTAGTGCAAATATATGAAAGATAAGAAGTGGTCAGTGGAAGCTATTTTTCAACCTTGCAACAGTTCGTAAATATTTTTCTCCCACGACAAACATCTCAATTTCAGCAACAATAGGCTCTCGACGGCTTCTGGTGCGCTGTCATCTAAAAAAAAAGAACTAAAAAAAATCAAGAAAAGAATTCGAGGGCTCAAATTAGAACATGGTGTGAAATTAGAACGTCGTCAAGTTTCTATTTTTAGACAAGAAGAACTACTAGAATTTCCTCGAATGAAAAGAAGAAAACTTGAATGTTCTCGAATGAACAAATATTGAGTAGAGGATTCAAATTCAAGTTGCGAAATGTGATCACACACAAAGCTTCAAAAACTATGCCTTTTGTGAAGCTTTGATCAGGATTTACATGGAAGTAAGTAAAAATTCATAACAAAAATTCTAGTCTGTCAACATTCAGTTGCATCCGTCCTTCCCGCTTCTTTACTCAATAGTCAAATAGTCAATCGAACTGTTGAACACAGCTATCAAATTCTTCAACTGACATTGAAACAACCATTTAAACTTATTGAAAAAAGCAATTTTCAACTTGTCTTAAACGATCTTGATTTCCTGTCACCTGCTTCCTTGATCCCACTCAATAAGAAATTTGTCAAGATCGCACCAGGGTGACCATCAATGATATTATCAAATATCGCCAATGAAACAGCAAATTCTATGCAAACCCTTTTTTTCTAAAACTTCCGGAAAATCTACAAGAACTCCTCACTGTATACCACCCACTTGAGGGTTGGTTATATTTGCATTAGTTGTTTATTCTGTAGAGTTCAACCCACGCGATATCACATGCATAGACAAAACATAACGCCTAGCCACTACTTGCCCTGCACTTGCAGAATATATCCAGCGCAGCTGTTTGTGATTTCAATAAAAACGACACTTCAAAGCAATTCATTTAGCATGAGCCTTATTGCATTGAAGGATCAATAGCAAAAAAAATTGAAAAAAATTCTAGTAAATTCACCTCCTTACAATGCATTACCTCCGAAAAGCACAAGCACACAGCTGAGATTATAGAACAATATTTATGCTTACTTCATTTTGATCGCAATTCTCTTGAAACCGTAAATTCTTGTTAGAACTACGATTTATGTGCGGAACACTACTGACTCCGAGAGATTCATTTGAACCTTTCGAGACAAGACATTCACTTAAAGATTCATTTGATTTACTTGTTTATTCATCTATTTCATTTATTTATCTAATGCTACACTCCTGCACTAGATGGAGTTGATGGGAGAAAATACAGCATTTTGAGGATTGAATAAAAATGAAAAAAAATACGAAAAGAGTTTAAAATGTCAGGAGAGCCTTGACAAATCTCTCAAGTATGTTACACTGCAAAAAGAAATAAAGTTTTTAACCAATCTATTATTCGCTAACAAAGTAAAGCTTTTCAAAATTTTGAATAATAAGAAAATATCTATAGTGAAGTCTGAATCTGATACATGATGATTCAGCAAAAGTTTTGATATGATTCAAAATTTTGAACGTTGCCGCCGATGATAATTTTCCAGAAAATTTGCAAATTTGTGTGAATGCTGTCCTTGCATACACAGTTAACCATTCGCAACTCAATCCTCTTAAGCAAAAAGAGATAGCAGACATTTAGTAGAACATATGTCGCGTGTGATATATACCTGGTTACGCTTAGAAGCATGGAGTGGTTTGGAAAAATCTTAACAAGAACTTAGATGTCGCCGGCGCAAGCAGTAATTGTAAAGTGTTTTGAAGGAACTTCTTGAGAAATTCAAAGAAAATTCTGCATTCAAAAACTCACTCCAATCAATACTACTGCTTCCACCCGAATAAATACTTGTAGAGGATCCAGTCGGTGAAATAGCCGGTGGCGATTTCACCTTTTTTCGTGGTGGTCCCCCTTCTTCTGGACCTAAAAGCGACACAGTATGCTTGTTTTAACAATCGATCGATAATCATCACATATACACTCTGACACTGTATCACACTGGACCAGGCAACAAGGACCTTTACTCGATCGCATTTCTTGTAAATTGTGCCTTACCCTATTGAACGATATTGATTTTTTGTGACACTGATAAACGGATGTAAATCTGCGCCGTAGGATCTCGGGTGTTTCTGCGCAAACAAAAATCAAGTGTTCCATGCGCGTGCCATTGACATTTGAAACAGTGTTTCTACTGTTGCCCATCAATAAATCAATAAACAGCAATTATTTTCGCGTGATATTGCGTAAGTAATTCGCGCACAGACAGGAGACATCACATTACAGCACACATAGAGAGCTGATGAGCTTAACTCGCATTGATTAACGGTTAATATCCTCAAGAAAATTAAGTAAGCTGATCAGCTCGGATTTACAATATCAATCGATAATCGATTGAAAACCACACAAATATAGTCGCTACCCAAAAGTAGGCTCTTCCTTGAGCCTGAATATTCGCTGAATTCCGAACGCATATCGCTGAGATGCATTTCAAATTCCGATGTAGTAGTCTCGGTTTCTTGTTGTTCATGTTCAGAAGCTAAGAAAAACACAAATCAATAAATCAATACTCACACCATGATGGATCAACAAGTTCAAGTCCGCCTTCTTCTGTATCGGTTAGCTCAATAATAAATAGAGTTTTTAGCACCATTTTGGCGCTATTGTGTATGGGAGCTAGTGCCTAGAGGCTAACGCTCCAAAATAGGAGGAGGATAGAGAGGAGAACTTCTCTCAGGTGTAGAAGTGGTGGATTGGGATTTGTTTTGACAGGTATTTGAGGCTCTTCGAGTACAAGCCAAGGGTAGAGGGGGGTGGGGTATGGACTGGAGAGACGTGTGAGATCCGAGCCGAGAAACTGAGTCGATGTGCCTCAATGCCAACTCATAGATAGGTAGACCGATGTGCCTACGTTCGCCGGCTGGGATTCGAGGCGCTGGCGGTGCTCAAGTGAGAGATCGAGCGAGCGATCGCAGCCACGGTTGAGGTGAGAGCCGAAGAGAGAGCGAAGCGGCGCGCGGGGGATATGACGCTGGGAGGCGCCTGTTCCAGCTACACCGACCGACGAAGTACCGACGGGACGGGGCCGGCCGTAGGTGATCGGCAGTTAGCTTCGAGCTGGGCAGCAGCAGATTCGAGACTTCTCCGCTCTCGCTCTCGTTCGTTCGCTTGCGCGACGCGTATTACAACTCGATTTGAGGGCTCTTTCGCCGTTTTGCCGTCGCCATCGTGGATACTGCTGTTCGGTCCGCTGCCGCTGGTGTTACCACCACCTACTCCGTCAGCAGCAGAAGGGCAGATGACTCAGATAGCACTTTGATTCCAGCATTCCACCTGGCAAGCTGTCTCAGTTTCTCAGCTATATGTCGCGGCTGCATCTATCCACTCTATATTTATAACTTTACAAACTTCATCCATTTCTCATATAAAAAATCGCCAAGTTGTATTTCTTTCATCATCCCTCAAAAACTCAAAGCTCAGTGACTCAGCTTCCGGATCTCATATTTCTCACCCATCCACCCCCGACAGCATCACTGACGACACATGTCGTAAAGGTTACCAATGTTATTTTGAATCTGCCTAGCCTTTAGAAGAGGAGTTAAATTCACGAGTTTTCGAAGAACCTTGGATAAAAAATTCAATAAAATTACCGTATGCCTCCTGTTCCTCCGTTATGTCTTTTAACCATGCTTTTCGCACATACTCCGCTGTTCCAGGATCTTTCGGTTTCAGGCTAAAATTCTCACATCAACTGGAACAAACTTTAGCTTTCCTCAGCCATACCTAAACTCGGGTAATCCTGGCTCATTCGGCTTCAACACGATAGTGTCTTCATCGAGTCTGTGTGACGATACAGTATACTTATCGAGCTGAATTCGATTATTGATTTGTATTCAATGGTTCACGGACTCCAGTGCTGAGTATAGTTACCACGGTGTCACCGAAACTTACCCTAATTGTTGCGTAATGAGTGTAAGTGGGTGGCGTAGTGCGATCATTCTTATCCGTAATCATAACTTTGTTTTTGAAAAGGAAGACATAGCGCTCCTTGCTTGGTTCATTTCCTTCGGTTACCTCGAACGAGTCCTGAAATGTCACAAGGACATTTTTGGGTAGGGGAACGAACTCCGCCAGTTTTGAGCCGCCTCCGCTGGCAACTGGTCCCTTTGCAGTGTTGTTGCATATCGTTGCAGGACCAGTAAACCGCGAAGGCAGACCAAACTGCCGAGGTCGTTCCTCGGGTAGAGGTACGAACGCCTCAATTAGGCGCCGCTTCTGCGGGCTGCTGGTCCTTTCGTCTTACTGTTGTGCATCGTGTTGGGACCAGTAGTCCGCGGAGGCGGTGCCAAATTGAGGCGTTCGTTCCTCCACCCTCGTTCCTCCACCCCATTTTTTTCTAATACAATTCAAAAACGAGATTCGCCCAGTCTACAAACAGTAAGTGTTCTCCCGTAAATTGCACTCACATGTCTAATGAGTCGTCCGAGTTTACCCGTATCACCCGGGTAGTGTTTAATATTGGTTGTATAGACGAGATCGTGTACCCGTTGTGGTATTCCCATTGTCAGCTCCAGTGCTTTTTGCATGCTTTTGCTGCTTTGATTTGCTCTTGCCGTGTATTTGACAAATTCCTGGAACCATATACACTCTGAAGTGTACGTCTCGATGAACCAAACTCACTTTGAAGTAATTTTGATAGTGTGTAATCCGCTCTGCGACATTCTTCAAATGCTCGGAAAAAGTGTGTGAACCAGCCTCGTACTTATCAGAAAGTGACTGAAAATGTTGGAATTATAAGCGAAAAATATGCGGAAAATTAACAGTGTTATAGAAGTGGGCTTCGAAAAAATAAGACATGGATAACAAGATAACAGAGATTAAGCGCACAAATTGATTAGTAGACAGTCATGTAAGTAGCCATGTAGAAATTTCTAGCGGATAGATAAATAGATAAATACGAATTCGAGTATGATTTATTTATTCGTAGGCCTAAATGGTTCGTTCTGCTGCATCCGCTAAATAAGAAACTCTTGAAGCACGCTTGTGTCTTGCAGTAAGTCAAAGAGTAGAATTTCAAATGAAAATCCCGATTCTACATTCAGCCAACCAGGAGACTATTTGTTCATGCTTTACGACAACAACAACCTTTCGTACATAACAGGATTGAAATACCGTAATCATGTGTTTGTAACCCCACAAAGATCCGAACATTTTGGTTAAGAAAAGCTTTAGCACAGGAATTTGATCAAAGAAAGGTGAGCAATATTGAGAAATATACCTATATGCATGTACTCTGACAAGGAAAACTGCGAAAAACTGCGCAATCCGTGCTCTCTGACAGATAAACTTCTAATATCCTAGATAAAACTACAAGCAGAGCCTAACTGAAACAAATCAAACGTGAAATCCGAGCGTAACATAGGCAAAAACGCGAAAAAGAAGATACACTCTTCGTTCGCTACCAAACTTTCATTACCAAAAAAATAGGAGTGAGCTTGCAAAACCTTCCTCATTCTTTATTCAAAATTGCTTTCAACTACAGCCAAGTCTTATGGCATTGTAGCCTTTGAATATTATTTGAAATTCAGGCACGTATACTGAGTTGCTCCAGAAATTCTACCTAATTTGCGGATCAAAACATAACCTTTTTTGAATTGATATTCTTGCCAGTTCAAATTTTGGTGGATTAAGCGAGTCTGGGCTGTCACAGAGACCGCGTGAAAGAAGCATAAGAGAAGCGAAAATTTGAAAAAAGTTTTCTTTGTAACCATTCATTTCAGCATAGTAATGCTCCCACATAAGAAGAGGTAGACAAATCTGATTGCCATCGTCAGGTAATATGTTCAAGGAATATAGTATGGCTAAAAAAAATTAAGAACTCTTCGCTGCTTTTGTGAGTGCATTCAAAAAAGCCACTGTATGTATGCGCGCTCAACTATGCTGACTTTCTACATAATTTTAAGTGGCTGCTGCCCCCTGCTTGCTCTTGTTTCACCTTAGGCCTAAGGCATACCTCGCGCGATTCGGTCTCTGCGCGATTTGGCGCAATAGCGGCTCTTTGTAATTCGTCGTCAATGCGTTCCTTTTGGTCAGAACTTGATCCGTCTGCGACAGCTTACAAAAGTTGCCCGAACATGCATTCGAGAAGCACGCTCGATAGATTTGTAGGAATCTGGCAAATTGCCAAGTCGCGGGAAGGTGGCGATATGACCGAATCGCGTGAGGTATGTCATAGCCCTTAAAGTGCGCAATATCGAATACATCACTTGTAATGCGTAGAATCGCTTGCAATAGCTAAAAGAAGCTAATCTCCAAATAAGATCTAGGAAGTACCCTAATTTCTGCGGTATAAGGCGCACCTTGTATAAAGCGCACCCGCCGCAGTGAACAATGACGCAAAAAGGCATTCTAGATGATGGCTCTCTAAATCTAGAAAGATGAAAACTCGGTGTGCTGTGGTTATTCTTCACTTCCCATAAATCATGCCTCTAGGATATCGTTTTTACAGGTGGGAAAGTGCTCTCAAACCAAAACTGTGCTATCCCTGACAATGATACTAGTGATGTCTTGAAGGTTTTTGTCCCATTCTTGTCATTCTTGAAGAATCAGAGAAGGTAGAGACTTGTTTTGAAAAATCACTATTGAGAGGAAAACTGCAAAGGACGGGAGCAAAAAGCTACTGCTGGGTGAAAGAGATTGCTCTGCTGCTTGTGCGGCGCCGCGCATCGCGGACGTCATCATACATCAGTCCGCGCGCGGTGAAAGCTACTGCGCCTACCCCAGAAATTAGGGTAATACAGTTTCTGTCTGAGAGTAAAAGTGTGCACATGTTAATCCACTACACCCTTATCCATTATAAAGTTTTACGAAATGCCCTTGAACGCTGCTGAGATTCCTCAAAAAAACATTTTTTATACTAGACTGCATCTTGGCAGTTTATGCTGTGAGGTTTGAGATGCCATAACTTCGGAGTGTTTCAACAAGAGAGTAGGCGCAAAATGAGCAGGAAAATCTCCTTTAAATGTTATACTAGGCTGTTTCAAAAATTCCGTCCAATTTTCAATTGCCTTGTTTTAATGCAGCTATTTTCTTAGGATTTTGCACTTACGTCATTGTCATAAACATCTTCTAAAAGTACTTTTCCTGCTCTTTCTAGTGCTCACCGAAGCTTGGCGAAACAACATTCCAGTGAGGAAATTTCAAGCCCCGAATCAAAGTTGCCAAATTGCAGTCATACCCAAAATTTTCATGAAGAGAACTTCCGCAGTATTCGTAAAACTGATTATGTAATATTTTATAATGGGTGAAGGTGTAATGGACTAACAAAGCACATTATTCCTCCGACGTAGAAAGTCTTACTTTTCCAATTATTTTTCAGAGATAGAAGACAAACCCAGTTATTCAACAAGCGATAATAATTTACATATAGCGATAGGTGATGTATTTAATATTGCATATGTTAGAGCGAAGTGAGAGCAAGCTGGAATCTTCAGTCACTCGGCTTTCTTCGTCTGTGATAGCAAGAAAAAATCAAATATTATAAAGTCGGCACATTTCAGCACGCGAAGGCTCGAATAATGTTTTTTTTGGTTTGCTCACAAAAATTTCTGTGCAGCGAAGATAACTCGAATTCTTTCTAGCCCAAAAGAACCTCTGAAGTATAGGCTACTTACTGATGGCAGTCAAATATGTCTGCCCAACCTCATATGGAAACATTAGTTATTTAAACTGGACGTCTGAAGAAAACCTTGCAGAACTCGAAAAATTTTCTCTTCTTTCTCACTCGCCTTCCTTACATGGCATACAGTGATTGTGATAGTCACAAACTCGCCCAATCCAACAAAATTTAATTTGTTCAAAATTGTTAATTTTCAAAAAAGTTATAAGATGTTAGATGAAAAAATCGCGAATCGGACAGAACTTTTGAAACAGCCTATATATTCTATCGCACCAGGTGCAATGCTCCAAAAAATAGCTTAGTCAATATCAAGGCGACAAATTTAGGACCAGACCTCCTCAAACAACTTGTTATAGCTTCTGTAATGCAAATCCTAAAAATAGGGATTTTTAAACCATTTTTTCAGTACTTTACAAGATTGGCGAAAAGTTTTTTCTTGCAAATGTCTCAAGAATTAGAAGATATTTGCCAGTCTTTGTTTGAGTCTCTTACCTATATCGCTCGGCGAGCAAATTTTGTAAAAGCTTCAAGAGTTGTGAACGCTACTATTATAGAAAGACTTGGAAACAGGGCTCGGCATGAGGTGGCTTTTCGAAAATGCAAAAAACGAAGTCCCCATTGATTTTCGAACAACTTTACGAAGTCCCTCCGACCCTTATTCAAAATGCCCGAATCGACCTAAAAAAATAAAACGTCGACTAAAAAACCTAATTTCGGGCTCAAAAAACGATATCTCCTTTGCTTTTTGTCCCAAAATCGATATCAGCTTGCTTATAAGCCACCTGCGCCAATCCCTGCTTGGAAAATTCCAAAATGTAAGAGAGTTTACAATAGTTTAGACCAGTTAAATTCACTGCTTCCGCATGATGCAACTTTCTGATATTATTACAGAGAACTTGTGCCGGCAATGCTCTGGTTGAAATCTTCAGTACATTTTCTATTTTCAAACATTCGAGAACTGAAGGGATCACCAATGACTCGACTGCGGTAAAACTTTCTGACATAATCTTTGGCGAATGGCTAGTAGTCTATGAATAAAAGTTGAAAAGGTAGTCCTTAGCGGTGGTATATACTCGAACTAGCGGAAAGAAGAATTATCAAATGTCAAGTGGCGTACATAGTTCGTGAAACTCCTGCATACCTCTTTGCTTTCGAAGGACCACAAATAATATATATGATAGTGCAATTAGTGCACCGCCTGTAAATTTGGAAAAGAAAAATCATGAGCAATAATATGAGACTGAAGAAATATGCACGATGTAACCAAAACCATACAGGACCGAAGATTTCCTTAGCAGATTTATAGACAGAAAATCCAATGATGATCGAGCAAAAACCATGCAAAAATCATGGAATTTAGTGCATTCTCAAAATAAAAGTGGTGAAGAGCACGCAAATATCGCTGCACCCATTTGCATCTGCGACTTGGAGACGGCTTCTGCCTCTCCTTCTCAAAACACAATCCATTTTACTCTACATTCAAAGATAAGTATGACAACTGCGTCTACTATCGTTCGCGTCAATGAACGCCTGCACACAAAGCCAGCCCTTAGTAAATGCAAAGTACCAAAATTTTTACTAATTATCAGCCTACTTTCCAATTTCTCTACAAATTGAATAATGATCAAAGGAGAACTACCAGAAACTTGTCTCGTTGTTGTAATTGTTGAGGACCACAACTCTACTTCTAATGACATTTGCATGTGGAATGTAAAGCTACTGGATACAGTAAAGCGAACAGTATGTGATGTAATGACTGTAGCAGAGAGTTCGAAGAAAATGACACCAGGTTTAGCTTCCTTTCGCTATACTTTTACTAAGTTTGGGCACAAATACTTTTTATATAGTTTTTGGTAAATGACGGCAAAGACGTGGCACAAGCTCCAAACTATTGACATATTGCTGATCAAGATATCAATGAAAGATAATTAGCGCAAAGTTTACATTAGCGGTTAGAACATATCAGACGTAGCTTTCGTTGTTCATGGCATTCACAAGAAAAGGGATTCATTTCCGACTCTACTGAGAAAAGCTAATTGGCTACAACGAGAAATACAGTAGATATATGTGAAAATTTGAGAAATGAAATATGAGGAAGTACTGCACGTAAGATGAAACTGCTGTACAGAAGTACCAAGGTGAAAGAAGCAATAATAAACCACCTACAGCAATTTTCATGATTTTGCAGAGAAATGTCACGAAATGACAGTCGTCGCAGGTCCAAGTGCTCGATAAACACTTTGTATTTCCAAAGCAGGACATAAATGGCTCAAAAATGTGCGCAGTGTTTCATTAGTAGCTAATTTGCCAGCCTTTTGCAAGCACAGCGCACACTTTTTTTGAGAGAGAATCTTATTACAGTATGGAACAGGAAGTGATGATCTTGTTGATCAGCGCTCGTAACTTGCTTCAGAGAATTTTTCAGCAATTATCGAAACAAGTTCAGCGCATTCCAGAAAAACCTGAATCGAAAAAATCTTGTTAATATTTGGTGGAAAACAAATACTCTTAATGGAAATCAAATTAATTATGGGATTGAAAGGAGTCCGTCAGAGATATTTTTCTCGGAGAATTTGCCGTTGGTTAGCCACTAAATGAAGATGCTCCACTGTATTAAAGGTCTTTCTCCATAGATGTGATACGAAATGCTAACCGCACGAGTTACATTCACCGCATCTTACGCTAGATGACAGTACAAGATCGCAATTCGGGATTATATGTCATTCACAATATCGCACCGTTGTTAGAACATCAATCCTGGCTTATGGTTGGTCGCAGACAAAGCGTTCACGGGTTCGGAGTTTCTCTTCTTCATCCACCTCGTTCCTTACTATCCCTACAGTCCTTATGTCTTCAGTTAAGACCCTCCTCCTTCACCTTCCATCTACCGACTCCCCGCGTCAGTTCGCCAGATAGGGTGGCTTTCAAATACACTCAGATTTCCAAACCCTTAAGGAAAAAGTGATTCAGTGACACTATGTCATTGGTTAAAATTTTATTATACAGGGTGTCCGTAAAGTATGTATACACTGTTTGATTGTTAATATCTCTTTTCCCAAGAAGTCTTTTGCCTTGCTTTGGGAACCATTTTGTAGAGCTGGCTTCAACTTAGATTTGCAGTATAGAACGAGTCGCCCATCTCTATATTACTGTAGGATTACGGTAGAAACTTGAAACACATGGTATCAATGTGGAAAAAGCTGTCGTTCCAAAATTTTTCAAAAAAATGTGAAAACGTGCGTAGTAGGGTTTTTATGGACGCTGAGTTCAATACTTAACTATTCACAAGATTACGAAGCTTTCCAAACGGTGTAACCGCACTTTTTAGAAACATTGAAAAAATAGCCGCTACCTCTTATCCGGCATAACTCTTCAATGAAGCACCGTAATAAGTTGGAAACTTTACAGTTAGAATCAGCAACTCTAAATGGCCGGGTGCGTGGCGTTAGGTACCCAGCCGAGGTGCGGGCGTTAGGTACCCAGCCATTAGTGGTATACTCTAAGCCACGCCCCTTGGTTGCTTCAACAGCGGGTACCTAACGATACATCGAATCTCAGCTGCTAGAACAGCTCACCTGGCTCACTAAAGCGCTGGCGCTTGCGACCCGCGGAAGAAAGTTCGAGAAAATCAAAAAACAAATCGCGCGAATGAAAGTGCATGCTTCTTTTTATCTATTTTAGAAGAACAGAAATTCGGTGGAAGGTTAAAACGAGGTAAAACAGGCTTTCATGAGCACTTCACATAGTTTTGCAAAAAGAAATGGTGATGGTCTGATCTAACCGATAAGGTCAGCGGGATTTCTGACAAAGTCAACTGTAGAATTCCAATAAACTAATTTTATGTTTCTAATAAAGCAAAGCGCAATTTCGCAGTTGCCCCTGGCAAATAAGTTGTACGGAATATTTCTTCATTCCAAAAAAGTGCTTCAAATAATTGACAATGAAAAGTGGAAGCGATTGGGAGAACGAGAACGAGAATTTGTCATCAGGAATCGGAACTCAATGGAGAACTATGTGACCCATTGATTTAGGGGAAGGGCGCTAGCTCGGTAATGTCTTATAATTCTTTTAGCCTCAGCAATGACCGAAGTAATAGCCTTAATAATCTACAATGCAGTTCACGATCCCTGTGGCAATATTAAAGGCAGTACATCGGCAGAATGAGACCCGTCACAAAACAAGGTCACAGGGTAGGAGCCCCCATATGGAACCTATCGGCCAAAGTCCGATCTTTCTCTGCCACCTTCAACCCCCGAAATTTCAAGGCGAAAGCAGCGCTCATCTCCTGTCCTCTCCGAACCCGCCCACCCCCCACGGACGAGTCATTTCCGCGGTTAGAGCGCCAGGCGTAATGCTATAAGCATGAGGTCCCGCAACGACTCTGCGTCTTCGCCATGACGGGCTTCGGCTACTCGTCCATGAGGTGGGCGGGTTCGGAGAGGACAGGAGATGAGCGCTGCTTTCGCTTTGAAATTTCGGGGGTTAGAAGTGGCAGAGAAAGATCGCACTTTGGCCGATAGGTTCCATATGGGGGCTCCTACCCTGTGACCTTGTTTTGTGACGGGTCTCATTCTGCCGATGTACTGCCTTTAACGCAAAAGGGTTACCCTGATTGGAACAGAGCTAGCGCCCTTCTGGCCGATAGGTTCCATATGGGGGCTCCTACCCTGTGACCTTGTTTTGTGACGGGTCTCATTCTGCCGATGTACTGCCTTTAACGCAAAAGGGTTACCCTGATTGGAACAGAGCTAGCGCCCTTCCCCTAAATCAATGGGTCACATAGTTCTCCATTGAGTTCCGATTCCTGATGACAAATTCTCGTTCTCGTTCTCCCAATCGCTTCCACTTTTCATTGTCAATTATTTGAAGCACTTTTTTGGAATGAAGAAATATTCCGTACAACTTATTTGCCAGGGGCAACTGCGAAATTGCGCTTTGCTTCATTAAAACCATAAAATTAGTTTATTGGAATTCTACAAACTTAATTTTGTCAGAATTCCCGCTGATGTTATCGGTTAGATCACGCTATCACAATTTGTTTTTGCAAAACTATTTGAAGTGCTCATGAAAGCCTGTTTTACCTCGTTTTAACTTTCCACCGAATTTCTGTTATTCTAAAAATGAAAAAAAGAAGTAATAGGAAAACTCTGCAATTTTATTCGCGCGATTTGTTTTTGATTTTCTCGAACTTTCTTCCGCGGGTCGCAAGCGCCAGTGTTTTAGTGAGCCAGGTGAGCTGTCTTAGCAGCTAAGACTCGGTGTATCGTTAGGTACCCGCTGTTAAAGCAACCAAGGGGCGTGGCTTAGAGTATACCATTAATGACTGGGTACCTAACGCCCACACCTCGGCTAGGTACCTAACGCCCGCCCCCCTAAATGGCCTAGTGTAAAAGTTTTCAGGCTGTTTTATTTCATTTCTGACGCAAAATATGGCCTTTCATGGCTCAAAACCCTCGTTGAAGTTTCCACCGTAATCCTACAGTAATGAAGAGAGATGGGTGATTCGCTCCATACTGTAAATCTAAGTTGAAGCCAGCTTTACAAAACGGTATCTGAAGCAAGGCAAAAGACTTCTTGGGAAAAGAGATATTAACGATCAAACAGTGCATACATACTTTACGGACACCCTGTATATCAATCAAATTTGAAACGAGTCTTAGAAAACGTCATAGACTGTCAAAAAATGGAATTTCAGAAAAGCCTATTTTGTTACATTCACTGCTGCAAATTTCCAATACGAGACCTAGATGGCTAGGATCTAGAAAGGAAAGAATATAGGAAATTAAGAGGACAATGCAGTGTACTAAATTCCGCAAAACGACTAGTCCTAGAATGCCCAAGATCATCACCATTCACGATTACTGAATGAAAAGAGCGAGCTTTCCTCCCTTAAAGGAGCAAATCGAGCTTTTCATAACAGAACTTCTTAAAAATACAAACGTAAACGTTTTTATATTGCACTTATACTAACAGTACAATTTCTTGCGATGCAATTCAACTATAGTGAAGAAGCTTCAAGATAAGCAGAAATTCTTCTCCCTTTTGCAAAGATGATACGATCGCTGCTATGATAAAAAGCTTAGCTTATATGACGGACATGGCATCATAAACTAGTTCAATGCGTATAGGCTCATTCTGGAAAGGAAAGCTATCCAATGCATAAAAATCGGCCTTCAGTTCCATGATTCATGTGCTAGCTAAATTATAGGGAAATATTCCGCAACTTTCGTGGACGTTTTGCGACGCATTATTATGAGGCTGGATAAACTGTCATTCCGTACTCAGCGAAAATCAGTTCTAGTAAGTTTTATGTTATTTAGAACCAACTTCGCTAGGGAAATTTTCTCGGATATATTTTGCCGACGTATGGGCAAACTGTTACTTCCTTAATGAAGCGATGTGATTTATGTTGAGCATTCAAATGTCGGGAGAGCCTTTTCCGGAGCAGTAATAGTATATCAAAAGAGGTTGTTGCATTGATTGAAAAACCCAAGCTTTGTTCATCCAACTCTTTAACAAAGACTAGCACTACGATTCTAACTGAGTGAAAAAAAGGACTGGCAAAAACGAAGAGCAACGATTTTAGATCCAGGCAGCAAGTTGAGGTGTAACCGCGTATTCTTTTTCAGAAATATTAATTACTTTGATTTCCCACAATTTAAGCATTGCTTGAGCTCTTGAAGTAAGCTGAAGCACTCCCTACAGATTTGCTCTGTCGAATTCCAGGGTAACGTAGAAAAAGAAAACAATTATTACAATAAAGAAGGATGCGGGAGCTCTCTCATTACAGCATATCCATCTTATTCGACTGTAATGTTTCCGTTTATATTCTTTGCAACTTGAGAAATGAAAGCACAAAGCATCGGAGAATCAAAGGAAAAAGTAGAAAAGGATTGAGGGTGAGAAAAATCAACAAGTGCAGGTACAAGGCTATCACACTTCTAATCAAAGACATACCCAACTATGGTATGACATGGCAACAATGCACTCGTCAGCTTCATTATTAGAAATTCCAAAATCAAACTCGTAGAATGAGGACCCCATCCCCTGCCCCTCACGCTCTTCCGTCCGCCTTTGCTACACACGCACTATACAAGGTACACAAAATAAGCCTAGAAAAAAGGAAAAAAGGAACAGAACTATAATTACATATGTATAGTATGAAAACAACTAACTGTTTTGCCGCGTCAGCGGCAAAAGAGTTACTGAGTTCATCGAGAATCTCAAAGGTTCGATTTGTCGATAGATTAAGCCCATCGATTATTCTTTTAATAATATTCTTGCACGATCAGCACGCATACTTATCCCCGTACACTAAGTTTAGAGCTCATTGAACAAAGAACAAAGAAGCCGGAATCGAGGGAGAAGGCTGGTTAGAAAAGTCGTAGGTTCATATCGGAATTAGCGTGCTCGCTCCCCTCTGCCGAAAAATCGATAGATTCTGAACTCAGTCGATTACTTTGAAGGGAAGTTTATGTTTGCAAACTTAATCCCAAAATTCTTTCTATCATTTTAGACCGGTCATAACAAAAAACGAAGCGAAACCGCAAAATTATTAGATACTAATTGACTTACTCGGCTCCGCCCGGCCCTGTCATTATTATATTCGTAATCAGCATGCTCACTTACCCCCTTGTGCCAACTCCCAGCCCCGTAGCTCAAATTTTGCAAAAAATCGATAAAATCGATATCGATCGATGACGAAAAGTGGCCTATGACACCCGCCGGGGCCCGATGTGTATGTGTGCCAAGTTTGGTCCGAATCGGTTCAGAAATGGAATTTTCTATTCGGAACATACGTACACACATACAGACAGACAGACAGACATACAGACATTCAGCTTTATATATAAGATGAACAATAAATCTCTGTATTTACATCTGTCCCGTCCTAAGGAATATGTTCGCACAGTTCGGTTTAGACCCCATGATTCTTCTATTGTTTTGAGACGAGCATACAAAAAAGTCAGATATTATACAAGTATTGATATTGATATCAATGAGTGACACGAGGGATAAAATATAACACATATTTCACCTGTATCAAATACATCAAGCCGAAACTGTACCTATAGTCGAGGCGTGTAGAGACTACGTTTTCGTACCAAAACTTTTTTTCAAAGTGATTTTGCATTCAAAAGGTTTACTTTGCCTGCATGTTAGCCAATCTTGCAAATGTCTCCAAACTGGATTAGCACCTAAGTTTTGCAACTGACTTCATAATTTTCTTTCCTTGAATGTGGATCATTCATTTTTGAATGCCTACTGGGAGTAAGCTGAAGATTTGCTCAAACAATCTGATTTGGAAGCGGTGGAAAAACATTAAGCATATTCTACAAGCTGGTCGCATTCGGAATTTCATTGGTCTTACAAGGAGGGTCACTTTGTCGAAGTAGTCAATCTTAAAGAGTGCACACCGTTTGTGAGAGCTTGTTAGGATGATGATCTCAAATCTGCTTTTCTTATCTTCAGAGCTTTTGTGAAAAAATTTATAGGCATTTTTCGCAAACATAAATTAATGGCTATGATCAAATCGATCGCTATGGAGAATTATTATTAAATGGAGCAGAGGTAAAATCTGACTGACTGAGCAAAAGGAATGTATTGTATGAAGAAGCCTAGCACTTGCCGTGCTTCATTTAGAATCCAGAAAGGCTGTAACGTGGATTTATCCGCTTCAAAAATTGCTCAAACTTCTTTCCCAAAAGCGCTCTGCAGATAAGGAAAGCGTATTTGAAATTGACATTCCAGGCTCTTACTGAGGTATGCACTTCGTGAGGATCGACCACTTCGACTTCGTGACCCTCCCTTCTTACAAGGGAAGGTACCAAAATGATCTGACAACTAAAAAGAAATGTTCTAGTAGACGCGTCTTCAAACAGCAACTCCAAATCTGCTTTCCGTTTCTGCGGAACTACTCTGCGAAGAAAGTCGTGAGGTTTAAAAGTCCAAGTTTGTCGAGTCCCGAGTGGCATAAAATCTAAGAAAAGCTGCGCAAAGACACTTGAAAGGAAAACTCACTTTTGCTACACGTATATTGACTAAAAGGAAAGAATACAGTTAATGATGCGCATACGTGTTTTTTAACAGGCTTTTACAGATTTCATGCCACTCGGGACTCGACCAACTTGGACTTTCAAACACTCACAACTTCTTTCGGAGAGTTGTCCCGCAGAAAAGTTCAAAACAGCTTCACACGTAAACTTTTATCCGAAGTTGGCTTTAGATATGACCTCATAAAAATAGTATGACTAGAAACATTGAATTTAGGGCTCTCATCTCTCGCTTATAGAAGGCGTAAGTTCGACCTTTTCATGGCACATAAGATGGAATATGGTCACTGCGACTCGGGTTTCGGGCGTTTTTTTCCTACAGCGATATCTAATACAAAAGAAGAGAGTAGGAAACTGATTATCTCCAGACCAAGCACAAGATACGCAGATGCGCAGATACTTTTTCACATGTCGTGTCACTAACGACATAGATAATTATTTGAAAACGCTTATTTCTTGCACAGTCGTGTTCGTTTAAGGCCGCTTCAAGGAACTATCTAAAGTCTCACGATAGAAGAAGTTGGTCGAAGTGGCCTTTGAGATGAAATGTACACGGTCTTGAAGAGCTTGGAACGATGATTCCAAATCTACCTTTCCTATCTGCTGTGAGCTTCTGAGTACGGAGTTACGAAAATTTTTGCGAGTAAAATTCCAAATGTAAGATTAGTATAAAATCAGTCATAACCTTTTAATAACGTTCAAATGAGGCAGCAGCGAGTTGGTGTATTTGAATCAAGAATGTTTCTTGCACCGAGTGACTCGATTACCAATTAAATTTTAGAAAAACTGTTACGACTGATTTTACATTAATCTTCATTAAACATCACTAAGAAAAAACCTTCATAACTCCTCACCCAAAAGCCCGCAGCAAATAGCGAAGGCAGATTTGGAATCGGCGTCCCAAGCTCTACAGGATAGTATACATCTCAATTCAAAAGGCCACTTTGACCAACCTTCCTTCCCTTGTCAGTAATGTTGTTACTAACACGGGTTATTTACGAACTATCACATAACCATGGATTTTCGTTGCGCCTTTGTTTTCGTTTTTTTTTTGTTGTTGTTCTGTTTTGCGGTTACCATAGGGTCATCTTATGCAATGAAGGTCGCCCCTTGTGCAATGAACGAAGTGAAAATGAAATGAAATGGAAAGAATATTTGAAATCAGTGTTTAAAAACGCGTTTTGATATACGTCCGTTTTTGGATTGCCAGATCATGTTGGTATCCTTCCCGAACAAAAATTGAGCCATTTGCAATCTGTATCAAATATATCAACCCGAAACTACACATACCGCTGTTGCGGAGCACGCATCGCGCTGCCAAACACTTGTACCAGGAAAATCGCCACTGTGCAAGTCGCACTTTTGTGATACTCCAGAAGCGCCGCGCGTGCTCCGCACTACCGCCAGTCTATGTGAACTCGTTAGTGATTCTCTAGCAATCTCTGTACAATTTTAACTCGATTTGTTTGATTTATTACGATTTCATTTTGTTTCTAGCTCAGTGAATTTGACCAGCTTTCGGAAAATACATAAATTAGATTTTTGATAGTTGTGAGTTGGAATTGCGTAAACCAAATGCAATTTCACCAAATACCTGGGAAATTCAGAATTTGGATGTCTCCGAACCTAATCACCTTACCATATTCTAAAAGCAAATGAGCATTTATTTCCTTAGAATATGTGGATTCCGAGATTTTCGGTACCGACTGTACGCTCATAGCAAAAAAGTATCCATGAGGACTGAATAAATGGTTTAAATTATCCCTTTGGGGACTAAGAACTAACCGGAAGTGCAATTTTTTTTAACGAATTTTTTTGGGTGATCAAATTTTGAGCCCGATTCATAGCAAAAAAGTATCCATGAAAACTGAATAAATGTCTTACACTATGAGAAAGAGAGGAAAAAATGCTAAATTGCTTATCTTTTATTGTTCTACAATTTTTGTATGGATCGAGCTCAAAATTTGATCACCCAAAAAAATTCGTAGAAAAAGCTTGCACTTTCGGTCTAGTTCTTAGCCCCGAAACCGGATAGTGTAAAACATTATAGAAAAGCATTGAAACTTTTGTGTTCTTCGTCTTTTCTGTGGTTTTTACTATTAAAAACTCAAAATCATTTGTAAAATCTTGCATTTTAAAAAACCTTGCTCCATCTATTGGTCATCAATGCTTCTTCAAGAAAATGAAAAAATGTTCTGGAAAGTCTAAAGTTGAACAAGGAAAAACGATGAGTTGAAAATATCGTAAATTGTCTGATACGTGCTGAGAGAATCACTTCAAAGTAGGTATTAGAAAAAACAAGATATGTGCATCGAGAGGTGCAGCACTCACGTAATTACACAAGAAGAGGCAAAAAATCAATCTCCATTTTTTTCTTTCTTCTACATGAAATGTTGGCTTACTCTTATATGAAAGGGTTTGGATTCAAAAGATGGCACGTTTTTTGGACCAACCTCTAGTTTCGGAAATTACTTAACAAGGGAAATAACTTACAAGAGAAGAATACTGGCTTACAGTGGCAAATCGAAAGGGACGTACGCTAGATGCGCCTTTCAACGCTGATTCCAAATCTGCTTTCCCTTTCTGAGGAACAACCCTCCGATAGAAGTTATGAGCGTTTGAAAGACACTTGTCAAGCTTTCAGTGGCATGAAATGAGGGAAAAGCTGTGCAAAAATATCTATGCTTTCCGCGCTGTGTTATTTCCTTGCACTCGGTAGACTTGATGAAAATTGGTATCCTTCCCTCATTAGATTGCCCATAGAAGACATACTAAGGAATCAGTTTGAAACGCTCAGCCCCAATTCTATTGTCACTAGCTACGAAGCGTTCTTAAGAGAGTTATGAGTCACTCATTCCGCGCAAATGACATACTACCGTATCTGCTTGAAATACAATACCACCCGTAATTTGTGAAAAAAAATGGCGGCGGCACTTAACTTACGCGGCGCCGCCGAAGTTAGGTGACTTTTGCCGCGTCGCGCGGCAAAAGTCGGCGGAAAAGCGGCCAAAGTCACCTAACTTTGTCGCGCAACGCCTAACTTTTTATAAAAAAAGACCTTATCTTGATTCAAAATTCATGAATTCTATATATAAGAGTACCATTCAACTCAGCTCGGCGAGGCGCATCTTCCAATATACGGATGTGCCTAGTTGTGGGATATAAGTTTCTTTCCTGGAATTTTAGTGTGAATGGACCATTCAGTGTGCTGATTCCAGAGGCTACGTACACATTCTATTGAGCATAGCAGAAATAGGGCAGGTATAGTTTAAGAGCTCATTCTGCATGGATATATGTGAAACTGGGCAGCTCATTCTGCATGGATATGTGTGAAAGTGGGCTTTTCTCGGCGAAGTATGACGGGTCCCAAAATGCAGGAAGACAAAGGGAAATGGTTGGAAATCGCATGAGGAGCACATATCGCGGAATTCCGCGCGTGCTGTGCAATGTACAATACCACTCACAGAACGGGAATTGCGCGAAATTCCAGAAATTTCGCGATTCCGGATTATCGCAAATTATGCAGCGCCATAACTTCCTTCGGAATCAATATATTCTAAATTCGAAAGCAGCACTGTGTTCATCTCGTCAAGGCGAATCTTTCTACATACGTCATGTCATCTATATCTTGTTTTCAGTTTTCTCAAATTGTTCTGAGGAGGTCCCTTTGCAAGTATGTAACGCAGCGCCTATCCAACTTGAAAGCTTCCAGTAAGCACCATTCGATAGTGCTCTTCTTGTGCATTATAGTGCGCTAGTAAGCTGCCGCAGACTTCTTTTCAAAAGAGAAAAAAACGTTGGTAAATTCTGGAAAAATCACTCGTTTCCAGATTCTACTCGCCGTAACTTTCTTTGGAGTGGATATTTTCTGAATCCGAAAAATGCATTGTGCTCAGCTCATCAAGGCAAATCTTTCGGTATGCAGAATGTCCTTGATATCTCGATTTCAGTATTCTCAAAACTTTCTGCGGACGTCTCTTCGCAAAGGTGTGAAGCAGCGCGTATTGCCCCCAGTACATTCAGAAAGAAATTTTCAATAGTACTTCTTTTGTAGATTATGGAGCGCTAGAAAGTAACCGCACACTCCTTTTCAAAGGAGTTAGAAGGGCTGGTGAATTCTGGAAAAATCATGTCCTTCTAAATTTTTCTCAACGTAACTCTAAAATATGAAGCTCTCTTGCTAAGCAGATGTGATTTTCGTAACCAGCAGGTCGGATAACCCTTAAGTGCAAGTTTTCCAAGATGTTCAAGTAATTTCATTTTTTCTCGTTTTACGCTCTGAAGCTGGCCGATGGATTTTGGTCAAAATGTTCATGCTCTTAAATTGTAAGGAAACTTCGCTTATAGAGGTTTTCGAACACGCTCTTTACGAAAATCGTGGTCTTTGAGGATTACAGGGTCTTTTTGGTGAGATACGGTGAGGTGACTGTAACTGCATCACGAAAGTGCGTAAATTGGCCCGCACTTCTCGCGTATCTGTCAGCAACCTTGCCTGCTTGCTTTTCTCAGTCAAAGTTACTAGGAACTGCGCTACCGAATGGTGCATGAATCAGGCTCCAGTCTGTGAAATTCGCCGAGTTACGAGCCTATGAAAACACGTCCTCATGAATTTTGCCCAAAATCTAAAGATCGCAAATCTCGTCGAAATTCCACCGTGAGCGCTTGTACAACACGCTGATCAAAATCTTTCGCGTCCTTAATGGATCTTATTGTGTTAGATTTAGTAGTTTGAGTTCTAGCCACTGAAATAGCTCTGATATTCAACTGAGCAGCTGAAGCATATGCAAGTACCATATTCAATACAGTGGGAGTTTTTGGGCGAAGGGAACACAATATCCGCAATGCGAGTGTCATACAAGCGCTCACGGTGGAATTTCGACGAGATTTGCGATCTTTAGATTTTGGGCAAAATTCATGAGGACGTGTTTTCATAGGCTCGTAACTCGGCGAATTTCACAGACTGGAGCCTGATTCATGCACCATTCGGTAGCGCAGTTCCTAGTAACTTTGACTGAGAAAAGCAAGCAGGCAAGGTTGCTGAAAGATACGCGAGAAGTGCGGGCCAATTTACGCACTTTCGTGATGCAGTTACAGTCACCTCACCGTATCTCACCAAAAAGACCCTGTAATCCTCAAAGACCACGATTTTCGTAAAGAGCGTGTTCGAAAACCTCTATAAGCGAAGTTTCCTTACAATTTAAGAGCATGAACATTTTGACCAAAATCCATCGGCCAGCTTCAGAGCGTAAAACGAGAAAAAATGAAATTACTTGAACATCTTGGAAAACTTGCACTTAAGGGTTATCCGACCTGCTGGTTACGAAAATCACATCTGCTTAGCAAGAGAGCTTCATATTTTAGAGTTACGTTGAGAAAAATTTAGAAGGACATGATTTTTCCAGAATTCACCAGCCCTTCTAACTCCTTTGAAAAGGAGTGTGCGGTTACTTTCTAGCGCTCCATAATCTACAAAAGAAGTACTATTGAAAATTTCTTTCTGAATGTACTGGGGGCAATACGCGCTGCTTCACACCTTTGCGAAGAGACGTCCGCAGAAAGTTTTGAGAATACTGAAATCGAGATATCAAGGACATTCTGCATACCGAAAGATTTGCCTTGATGAGCTGAGCACAATGCATTTTTCGGATTCAGAAAATATCCACTCCAAAGAAAGTTACGGCGAGTAGAATCTGGAAACGAGTGATTTTTCCAGAATTTACCAACGCTTTTTTCTCTTTTGAAAAGAAGTCTGCGGCAGCTTACTAGCGCACTATAATGCACAAGAAGAGCACTATCGAATGGTGCTTACTGGAAGCTTTCAAGTTGGATAGGCGCTGCGTTACATACTTGCAAAGGGACCTCCTCAGAACAATTTGAGAAAACTGAAAACAAGATATAGATGACATGACGTATGTAGAAAGATTCGCCTTGACGAGATGAACACAGTGCTGCTTTCGAATTTAGAATATATTGATTCCGAAGGAAGTTATGGCGCTGCATAATTTGCGATAATCCGGAATCGCGAAATTTCTGGAATTTCGCGCAATTCCCGTTCTGTGAGTGGTATTGTACATTGCACAGCACGCGCGGAATTCCGCGATATGTGCTCCTCATGCGATTTCCAACCATTTCCCTTTGTCTTCCTGCATTTTGGGACCCGTCATACTTCGCCGAGAAAAGCCCACTTTCACACATATCCATGCAGAATGAGCTGCCCAGTTTCACATATATCCATGCAGAATGAGCTCTTAAACTATACCTGCCCTATTTCTGCTATGCTCAATAGAATGTGTACGTAGCCTCTGGAATCAGCACACTGAATGGTCCATTCACACTAAAATTCCAGGAAAGAAACTTATATCCCACAACTAGGCACATCCGTATATTGGAAGATGCGCCTCGCCGAGCTGAGTTGAATGGTACTCTTATATATAGAATTCATGAATTTTGAATCAAGATAAGGTCTTTTTTTATAAAAAGTTAGGCGTTGCGCGACAAAGTTAGGTGACTTTGGCCGCTTTTCCGCCGACTTTTGCCGCGCGACGCGGCAAAAGTCACCTAACTTCGGCGGCGCCGCGTAAGTTAAGTGCCGCCGCCATTTTTTTTCACAAATTACGGGTGGTATTGTAGGTGCTGGGATATCGAAATAGCATTAAGTCAAGTCTTTTGATGCTAACAGAGAGCAAGATGCAATGAATGGCTGCCCGGATTTTGATGCCGTAACATCATCGGTCAATAATAGTGCAATTTTTGCCCGAAAAAAAGCCTATAAGCCTAATCCTAATAAAGCTTCCCAGCTGAAATAGCTGAAATTTGGAACCAGCGTTTCAAAAATTTCGAATAAATTTGCCGTTCTGAGAGCCAATTTGAGTGACGTGATTTTCGTAAGGTGAACATGATTTGGACGATGGCGTCAAATATGAGTGGATTACGAAAGGTATCTATTCAAAATGTTAATGCTGAAGAAAGGGAGAAACTGTTGATTTAGCTGCAAATTTATCAGTTCTTATTATACGAGATCTGCGGATGAATTCAAAAACGTACAAACTTCTGTTTTATGTGACAAACTTTCCGAAAGCTTTGATGGTGAGGATAACGTAGAATACATGAAAAAAAGAAAACAATATCATTTCCAATTGATGTGGGATTCATACTTCTACTCTAAAGTTAAGCTCATATTTTGCGAGCTTTCTTGGATTTGTATGTTACGTCTGCAAAGGTATCTGATGACAGTCACAGAAAAAAAATTTCTAGCCAGGCCAGTATCACAAAGAGTTGAACCGCAAATTTATATCCATTGATACAGTATTCTGAAGCTTCTATCGCACCATGCCGAAATTCGCATCTCCTTGCTGCTTTGACATCAAAAAGAGGAAATCATGTTCTTTGCAAAAAGATGTAGGCTTCCAACTAATCAAATGCAAAGATAAAATTGAAAGACAAAGATCACTCGAGATTCAATCTTCTAATTGTAAGATAGATCGCCAAACACACACCTGCGTTGGAATAAAATACGAAACTAATGAAATATTTTTGACCTATCTTTTTGAGTGAGCAAAGTATGCTGATCAAACGAGCCTCTAATATGTTTGTTTATCGACTTTGTAAGAAAAACGGCAAAAATAGTTATTTTAATAATCTCGAAAGATCATAACTTTTTATGGAGACGTCCAACCCATACCACCTTTTCTCACTCACTGAAAGTATGCCAAAAAGTAATGTCGCTTCGATTTCGAGATGATTTTTCTTGCATTTTTCTGCGTTCTTCACGAAAACCATAACTTTTCATGGAAAAGCTCGATCAGCAGTAGCTTGGTATTGTTAGAAAGAGCAGTTCACGTAGACTGTAAAAGACATGTTTCCAAATATTTCTGCAAAGTTCCAGAATTTTGGCGATGTATTCTCGAATCGAGAGTCAGAGTGGTTCTTCTATTCAAATATTTATCTCTGGAGTCCCTTGTCGTCAAAGAGCCACGAAGACGTTACTAGAAAAAAATCTTTGTGATGAAATTTTTGAGCAAACACGTTCAGGGAGCACGATATTCCAGTATCAAAGCGACATGACTTTCGGTTCAACCTAATATATGGCTAATGCTTTCAAATTCTTATCATAGATTTTTGAAGCCTCTCCGATCGGCCTCAAGTGATCTTCTTCTAACATTTTCATGACTGCCACAGGATGTTGTCTTAGGTCTTGCAGCGTACTAACAATTATCAGAAAGAAAAATAAAAACTGTATTGTGCCCCAGATCAGAATCTGTCGCATTAAAATGAAAACTATAAAGGGGTCACAGTACCTTTATAAAACCTTTGCTTTCTCATGTTGCACGCATTCTCACAACATAAAATTTGATACCAATCACAATTACATCTTCTTCTGCGAGTTTCTCCCAAATTTCAACCGCTGTGTGATATCAATCAATCACAAACACGATGTATTCAAAAAACTGCTGGGATAGCGGCCAGCATGAGGCTTTACACTCCCTCTCGTCCAGCTTTCTGTTGTAATACATTTGGGTCAAAAATATCTGGATGTGGGCTGTACTTCAACAAAAAACATTTGAGTCCACAAGATCAGAGTTTATGAGGAACATCGAAGGTTGGAGCTTCCAAAAAAAAAATAGTGAGCTTTTTGTTATTAGTGAGCTTTTTGTGAAATGAAGGTTTGGTTCTACTAACTTTTCCTAACAATATTTGTTCGGATTTATCCTTGCCCACCTGGTGAAAAGGCGAGTTTGGAACAGTGATTGAATTACTACTGCTAACACCCTCTCTAAGTACACGGCAAGTGCTTTGTTCATGAACCCCATCATTCATTTTGTATAAACATTTCACAAAATTGATTCAAGTTATTGATGTGCCTTGTGTTTCGTAACCCAGTACCCCGATGATTTTCCTAGACACGATTGAAAATAGCCTCAGAACAGCTTCGCCCTCGCAAACGACAGCTGACACCGTTTTGCTGGTTTGCGTTGCTATTGACCGTTTCTTGAGTTCGACGCAGGAATTTATACGTCATAACAACACAGAGACCCTCTCATAAAAAATGAAAAGCATCATCAAGTACCCACCTACGTCGTGGAAGACAGACAGTATTTTGAGTAAAAGAAAGACTGGTTCAAGTGGTCTAATAAATTAGAATTTACCAAAGTCACATTGTGTGTCCGAATCAGACCTTCTTTGATAAAATGATGTGTATGTGGAAGAAAGATGAGGAATTGACTGATATACAGAAAAAGATGAAGCATGACAAAAAAGCAACTGCATATGTAGTAGGAAGAATTGTCGGCAAGGCTGAAGATGAAAAAAAAACTGCGGGGGAAATTTGAAAAGTTGGAGCTAAACAGTCAAGATATGTGATAAAAGATTTCATAAATTCTAGATTTTTGCGACAATGTTGGTCATATGTCTGTTACCGATTATGGGAGAAAGTTCTTCTAGTCGCAAAAAACCTACAAAAAAAGGAAAGGGGCATTATTTGTTTATTGTTCGTTGTTGATTTTTTGTTCATTTATCTGTGCATAGGGGCATCCCACAAATAAATAATACATAAATCCTTACTTGATTTTGTTACTTCCCAACAAAAAAAATATTCGCTTTCTTACAACTACATCGCCCAACGGATGTGAAATTGGATGCATCACAAAATGGCAAAAGTATTGCTGATGACAGAAACAGGAACCGTAGTAAAGTTAGTGGAACAGCTATAGGAAGTATTGTAACTATCAGACAGCTTTTCATAAAGCATGAAGAAGATTATGCAGAAAGTTCATTCCGTTTGGTGTCAAATTTCAATGTACTAACTGTTTTGCACCAACACACCTTCACTTTTGATTGATAGCTGAATGACAGACAAGAGCAATTAGTCTTAGCGAGAATAAGAACTTCCTAAGTTTTCAGGTTATTTATTCAATCGACAGATTTCGCAAAAAAAGCAGTTTATTTCTTGATGCATTTTTTCCCTTTTCATGTCGGTCACTCCAAACACTAAAGATTCCGTTGAATTTCAAAAAGCAACATTGGAAGATCAGCCTACGATCTACAAGAAATTATCATCACGGCGGATACATCTGTAGTTCACAGAAATAAGTTTACTGTACAGGCGATGTCAAAAACTTATTCCCTTTTGTGCAGTCCTCGATTTGCATGCACGCGCCGCAAATCCCGTGCGCCACGTGCGCGAGCGGACGTCAGGGCATCTTGCCAACTCCCACAAGTCATCGATCGAGGGTTGGCAAGGGCCCAAACTGTACGCACGCGAACGGAGCGCATCAGCCTTGCGATGCGTACGCGTAAGAGCTACGGACTTGTGAGCTCTTCATTAACATGCACTGTAAGTTTCTCATGACTTGCTCTAATGATAAGTAAACGGAATCCAAATAAGATGCAATACTCTCAATACTCGATTATCATTAGTCCTTTCGCATATTGTATTCTACCAACACTACAAGGGTAATAGACATCTGCTCATCTCTTCAACAAGTCTATATTGCTATAACAATAAGATACACCTAAAATTCGCTTACGCTTGGTAGTATTGAGCTAGCTAAAAAAATTTCATTTCATCTTACAAAAAACACTGTTGTAAAAAGAACCTGTTGCTATGATCAACTATTTCATACTTTTCGGTAAGCTACTCCAATATTTTGAGGATCGTTAGACAAAGACTCCGACTGCAAGAAACGCTTGATGAACCCAAAAGTTCATCTCGATCTATACAGCAGTTGGAACTTGACCCTTTTGGACAACTGCTTGAAAACTTTTGAAGGCACCGCCCACCTAAATTGAAGATGAGATTTTGATACGGATCGATAGTGCCCTACTGAACCTAGTAAATCAATTTCCGTGGCAGAACGAAGAAGCGGAAAAATCGCTCCAGAAGGTAAGAGCAGAGGCAGTGCCGCCACGGAGTTAAAGATAAGAAACCAGAGTTGGGCTTAAATTTGTAGAGCTGTCGACAGACTAAGTGATAATGAAGAGCAGATTTTCAACAGTTCGCACATTCAAGCCGATTTGGACTTGTATCCTCATCGTCGTAGGTGGGCGAAGCGACCACCTCCGCCTTCTACCTTTTGGAGCAATTTGCTCGCCTCTAATTGCAGTCTGCAGCGGGAGCCAAAAGCATCGCCCAGGCCTCGAACCCCATGCAAGTCGTCCGTTAAATGCGGTAGCGGAGTCTGGGGTTTGAGGGCGAATATCTCAGTCGAGTGCACCATCTGCAATGCCGCTTGGACAGTTCTAAGTTAAGCACCCAAAGCTTCCAGGTGCAATCCGTACGTGTCCAGATGTGCAATCCGTACGTGTCCAGATTTACTGGACGCTGTTTTTGATTACTTGGTTAAATCCCCGCTATTGTACTCTATCAAATCTCACCGCCCTTAACCTGAGTTGACGGTGCCTTTAGATATTTGTTCCCTGTTTCTGAAGCAATCATGCATGCAAACCATTGGCGTACCGAGGGAAGTGGGGGCGCATCCCCCCCCCCTCCCCGAGAAGGGAGTCGAAGTTTTTGAGAGTTAGTCACATGAATCATAAAAATGGATAAGTGACTCGATTATACTTGTAAATAATGCAAATGAGTTTTAGAAATTCTTAAAATCCCACATACTAGTCCTGTAAAATTATTTCTCTCGGAAGCCTTGTTTTCGCCTCGCCCCCTTTTTCTAAAGTTTTGGAGTTAGCCCACAACTGTCTAAAAAACACTTGAAAAAATTTCCCGAGGTCTTCTTTCAGAAAAAATTTTTGTTGTGTTCTGGTGGAGATATCGTGTATTATGGGATTTAATTGACTGTTAATGAAACTGCCTCCAATAACAGACGTTAGAACTTGAGGATGAGAAACTGGGGCCTGGCTATGCCAGTATCGGATACGGATAAAATGCTCAAAAGACGTTCTCTAGAACTGATGATCATAAAATAAAGCACAATCATATACGTTACAAAAGACAAAACAGTCATTACGCTCCAGAAAAAGGCATCTACAATGACTACACATGGAAGCTCCGCGATAACCTTTTTGCAAATGACAACCGGTTTGAAGAAGGAAATGTATGTCAAATTTTTGAACTGAATGACAAAAGCAAGCATATTTTTGTGTTGACTTGCTCACAAAAGGAAGTTTACTCAAATGAAAAATCATATGAAGCAGTAATATGTATGGTTTTTAGATAGATATAGACAAAAGAATTCATTTACTCAAGAAAATAATGTACCACTTATGTCTACACCTTATTTGAGTGAAGCCAATGCCATACCCCTCTTGTTAAAAGTCAGACTATCGTACAGCATGACCAGCTAATATTTGCTCTTCTAAATATTGCAGTAACAGCAAACCAACCAAATTGCAATGCAGATGTTCTGGGCAATAAAGTTTGCAGAAAATCAGTGGAGAACTGCAATATTACGTCAGCATTTCTACTTTAGGTTTCATATGCAAGGTTTAATAAAATTGCAGTTATATACAAGCATATTTAAATCAATGGCAAAAAAAAACGTTGTTGATGTGGACAAGTCCAAAAAATACCTCAGAGCGGGTTACAGAGGTTGCACAAGAAATTTAGCGGTATCTGCCCTCTTTTCGGACCTTAGCATTTAAATTCATAATTCAATGATGTGTAGCTTGCTTTATTACGGAGAATTAGGGCAAATATATGTTAGAAAGTAAGAGAATTCGTAATCGAACTGGAAAGACTAAGTAGGATGATCTTAACAATTGTTTAGGTCTCTGGAAAGATCATAGTGAAGGTCCAGCAGAGCAAACAGCATAAAACAGCAAAATGAAAGAAAGTTTCTTATAGACTTCATAACGTTTGAAGGAGTCTCCAGTCAGCACAGAATACTTATGCAAAAAATGTAGGTCACAAACATGTGTTTTGTCGATTTCGAATTTTCTGCAGTTATCAAGAACTGTTGCGAGTTAAATCAAAATGATCAATTTCAGTGGCATTTTTACCCATTTTCATCTCTGCAACCAATGCTCCGAAAGACAGACAAGCCATCACTGCAAAATGGAAGACTTTTTTCTAATAGGGTCAAAACGAAGCAAATTGTCTGCACTGCAAAAATCAGTTATCTACCAAAAGTAAATGACAGAACCTCTAAGAGCACCCAATTTCAAGAGACAATGAATAAACGATCTATGGCCAATTCTGCTTGCGATGGACAATGGCAAAGTCCGGTGATCATAGCCGTCTCAACAACCAAAACAACCATCGTGCTAGGCGCCAGGACCTTGCCACAGCCTGTTTCCATAGCTCAGATTCGAGAAGATGCTTGACGCAGGCATTCCTATGAAACAAATGATTTGTAACTTGTTTTTGATATTTGTTTGGCATGTTTCAGAAAATTTGTGATTAGAGGGGAAAATGTATTATACAGGTCAAAAGGATGTGCACACTGTTTGATCGTTCTCCTGCTTTCATGTCTTTTGCCGAGCTGAGGTACCATTCTGTAGAGCGAGGTACAATTTAGATCTACAATATGAAGCAAATTATCAATCATTCTTCATTACTGTAGGATTACGGCAGGAACTTCGAGGAGGATTTTGGGCCATTAGAAGTATTTTGCCTCAGAAAGAAAACCAAACAAGCCAAAAACTCTTAGAATGGGCTAATCGAAGCCGTTGATTCTGTCTTCCATAACTTATTTCATAGGTAACAACTGTTTTTCCAAGGCCCTTCAAAAATGTAAATGCGCCGTCAAAAGAACTCGAGAAACTGGAGAAAAGTTAGTAGTGAAATAGTGACATCAGCACGCCTGAAAACCTTGCTACACAAATTTTAGGTTTTTTGAAGCTATTTCATCAGAAGGCTCAATCCCATTGACGCTGTGTGCTGAAGTTCATACCGTAATCCTACAGTGACGAAGAGTGATTGCTGATTCATTCCATAATGCAAATCTGAGTTGAATCTCGCTCTACAGAATGGTACCTCAAGCAGCGGCAAAAGACATGAAATCGAGAGAATCATTTGATCAAACAGTGTGCACATCTTTTTGGGACACTCTGTACATATTAAACAAAGATTTGCATAGAGACTCGCTCCCAACAAATAGGTACCTCTATCTATTGATTGAGCAATCCAAAGTCAAAAAATTAGCCTTTATTGTCTAGATTGCTCACATAAATTTGTGAGAAAGAGAAAAAGAGAGAGAGAGTGAGCATCTGTGAACGTGGGGGGGGGGCATAATATGCGATTGAATAAATATCTTATAAAGTAAATAAATTATCATAGTCAGCTTTGAAGAACCTATTCCTTCGGCATCATACTCTTGTCAGATTTCAAATTCTTGAGTTTCGTTCGAAAATGATCAACGAGAGTTATATGACATAATAATCACGAAAATGTTACTCATTTGGTGTGGTGCCTTTCTCATAAAATACAATAGGTGTACGGCAAAGAACTAAAGTATCAGAATTCGCTGAAACATTGCAGAGAAGAAAGGTCACACATTACACATTAAAATAACGCTTTATCTTGAGTTAAAGTGACTCCCATAATCAAGGAGTAAATATTAGGTCGTTCCGAAAGTTTTTTTCCGTTTTTTCAACCTATCATAAAAAGACGTGGAATGAAGGTAGGGAAACGCTTTGGGCACTATACGACGCAGCTTTTCTTCCTCTTTCTAGCACTCGTACTCACATGTCGCTTACTCTTGTGATCACTGAGGTAATGGCCGAAATTTCGAACCCATGGTTTTTACCATGTCCAACTTTGGCAATTTTTCAAAATCTTCTTTCTTGACTTTTGGGAAAGCTTTGATAACAGCCAGATAGAGTAAACAAAGTGCAGTTTAATGCAATTTTTCGGCGTTGATAGCTAGCTTTAAAAAAATTTTTAGAATTATTTTCCTGATGCTATCAAATTCCATTTTTGAGGATGCCAAGAGCAATAGAACATAAGACGGCGCACAACTAAGGTACCATTCGATGCAGATTTTCCTTCTTTTTCTAATGAATATATTTTCTTTCCAGTTTGTGGGGCCTTTGGCGATAAAGTTCCCATAATTCTTGATTTTGAACCGGCCCCAGCCTGTACACGTAAAATGCGAAACCTTATATTTCCAAGCGGTAAACGCTCAGTTGCTTTCTAAAAATTGTGGATAATCGTAACTGACTTTTGAAAGCTTCAAAATCCGTAAATTTGCCGGTGTTCGGGCGTTTCTGTATTTTGGGACTTTGCAAAAGTGAAGACTTTTGGAAAAATTATCTCAAAAAATAGTGAAAGGCCAGCTGGATAGGCGAAAAAATTGCATTGTATTGCACTTTGTTTACTCTATCTAGCTGTTATCAAAGCTTTCCCAAAAGTCAAAAAAGAAGATTGTGAAAAATTGCCAAAGTTGGATATGGTAAAAACCATGGGTTCGAAATTTCGGCCATCATCTCAGTGATCACAAGAGTAAGCGACATGGGAGTATGACTGCTAGAAAGAGGAAGAAAAGCTGCGTCGTATGTTGCCCAAAGCGTTTCCCTACCTTCATTCCACGTCTTTTTATGATAGGTTGGAAAAACGGAAAGAACTTTCGGAACGACCTAATATGATATAAGTGATCAACTTGCCGAATAACCCTTATATGTAAAGTCTCACAATCAGCAACTAGCGGCCCGCTTCTTACCGTAACACACCGTAATCTAACGGAAAAATAGCTCTTCATATGGAATCACTCAGTGACTAAAAGAATCCAGAGTCTAGTAGCATTTGCGTCAGAACTTGTTGGAAGATGTACTTTATCAAAATATCAGAAAAGAGTAAGGCCATTATTTGTTGAGAGAAAAGCGTCTGCGAAAACAGTATCAATTCACCCACACGGCTTTTATAGCTTAGGAGAATCAAGTGCGTACGCGGTCAACAAGAATAAACTTGTCTTCGCTCTTAGAATAGCAAAATAAGTCGAACAACCAAGTAAAGCACATGTCTCAACTTGTTCAATGTGCACCCACATTCTCAAAATTTCGCCGACCGTGAATGCATAGCGTTTGGCATTTTTAAGCATCCGCAGCAATTGGTCCTTGTCCACCGCATGAACATTTCAGAGTTTCTATAAAAAAGAGATTGTATGGCCGGAAAAAGACGAAAACAGATGCGGATCGACATTTAAAATTCTACACAAAATATTTGAGAAGACAGCAACTCTTTCTACACTGATAAAAGTTGCGCTTGAACTGAACCCAACAGAAGCTCTAGCGATTATAAGCTATGCAAAGCAGCTGGATTTTTCAGTAATAAAGAGCAATATTAATTATTTCTCAAAGACCTGATTTCCGTTGTCTGCAAGATTTGCCTACATTGGAAACTATACCTAATAAAAACGTACAAAGCTTGCTAGCTCTTTTCGAATGATTATGCAGTGAAGATCTATGAAAGAGGATTATGTTGTTGAAGAGACCAAGGAGAAAACATAGTGGAATCGATGAATAATAGTAAGTTATAAAGCTGTAGGATGAGCAGTGCTCATAAAGAAATTGTAAGATTGTACATTATGTATGGAAGAAAATTGGTAGCACTGTACGAAAGCAGAATATGAGCAAAGACATATAACAATGATTTGAAGATGGATGAACGCAAATAAAGATAGAAGAACGCTTTGATATGATCCAAAAAAAATCATTTTTCTTTCTTATAAAAGCAGCAGCGAAAATCATGTGGCAAATAAAGATTGAAGGAATATGTTGGAAGTGTTTGTAGTGATTAAGGAGATAAGCAATTATCGATGAGGCACATGATGAGAGAAAAGAGCAAAAGTTTGAAACTTATGAAAAAAGTACCGATAAAAATTACATAATTAACCAATGAGATACGGAAACAAAGATGAAGATGAAGCAGCTTATAAGATATAATTTTGATTTGATGCCATATGAGAAGATGATGACTAACTTAAATTCAATGTCGCTGTTTGTGTGATCGATTTTTCGTAAAAGTGGATTGGATACAAGAAGAATGAGCTTATGGCATTGGAAGCAAAAATGAGGAGATGCGGAAAAGAAAAACTTGGAGGAAGTGGGACGAGGAATATAATAAATACATTTGTTTTCAAAAACAAGTAAAATGTTCGATTTTGAATGCAGAGACGAATAGAGACCAACAAAATCAACAGAAATTGTTCTGGTTCATTTTTGTCGAAATAAGCATGAAGAAGGCTAGAGGTAAGTGATCAGAAGAGATATTACGAGATTTAGATGCAAAAATTTCGATGATAATTCGCAATCGAAAAAAATTGCAATGATGAGTGCGATCTCGGAATGCAAAGACAACGAGTTGGAAGAAAAGCAGATTCAAGACTGATTGATCGCAAAAGCAGCGTCTCTCAAAAAATCGATAGATCAAATTGGCAGGATAGAGAGGCGAGGAGATCAACACAATCGAATTACCTGTCGAATAATTAGATATAGTGTAGTAATAATATAGTATAGCACTAGGAATAGCATGCACACAAAAATGGACTATGGACGAGAAAAGGACAAGACAACATTCAGGCATGGATATTGATCTTTATTCGATGAACAACTGTGAATGATCTTCTGCTCGAAAGCAGCAAAACAAACCTGAAAGAAATCTTTGAAGGGTTGTTGTTCAAGAAGTTCCAATGTCGCTGGTAGATCTTTGAAGAATTGCACGTGATGATCGAAATCGCGTTCCAGACGAACGAATGTTTGTCCAACCTGGATATAAAGTAAACTTAGTCAATGTTCAAGCATATCGGCACTTGGATTTCTTGAGCGAGTTATTGAGAGCAGGGCCCGACACAGTTGGCACCGGGTCAAGCTACATATCGCTTTTGGGACAAAAAGCAAAGGGGATGTCGTTTTTGTGACCAGAAAGACTCAAAAATTGCGACATTTTTCAATCGACGTTTCGTATTTTAGGGTCCCTGGTGCCAGCTCGTGCCGAGCCCCATTGAGATTCCCTGACTAATTCTTGCCCAATCGGCGGCTCACACGATTCATTCGTAGCCGAAAATTATAGCCCCAATCTCCGCCCAGACCGTATTTATTTTATTTTATTTTATTTTATCTCTGTATAGAATGATGCGCCAAACGAACGTGATAGTTCAATAAGTTTGTCTCGCTTTGAAATAAATGATGAGAAATTAAGAACTAATTTCTCGAAAGATCAAACTATATAGTAAAAAAAAATTTGTAGCCTACACTCAATAGGTTTATAGATGTAAGTATGATGAGGAAGGATGGTCGTCATGCTGCAGCCATGGTGTGAATAACCTTTGAGTTATCACTCTCAAGCGAAAAAAGCGTATCCTTTAAGAGCGAACCAATCAGCGTCCTCTTATACGGTATGAGCAAGAGTTTGCAGGTGTAGGCTCTCACCAATGAATATTGTGAAATGCCGGCAATCAGCTTCCACATTAAGAACCAATTAAGTCGACACTGATATGGAAGAATAAAAACGCCTTAGAAAAGCTATAGTTTAGCATCATAAAGCTCATTATTTTGAGCTGTAACGCAGTATTGATGGCAATCTCTGAGACATAGTAGCAAACTACAGAAAGTAATTGCCTTTTGTAAAAAAATACATAGTCAAAAGAATCTCTCAAGGAATCCTCTTGATTAGAATCGAATACGATTACGGTACCCAAGGAACTTACTTGAAAGAGACAAAGAAACCCCTATCTACGCCCTTAACGTATCTCTTGGCCATTACCATTTTGTTAGATTGGAAGATCTTCTGTATCTGCAAATTTTTTGACCCCACTTGTAGATGGGGAAATGATACAAGCCAACAGCATTTGCATAACTTTTTTTGAACGTCCTGCTTCTAAGAAACGCACATGTTTCGGTCTAGGTTAAATATAAAAAATAAAATCGCAGCTTGAATCTTCCCAAGGGCAAATTTAGACTAGATTGAACATGGATAAAAAAATTAGGCTCGAAATAAATGGAAAGACGATTGCGCAATTTGGAGTTACTTGTAATTAGAATTTATTTCTCAACACAGACTTCTTCACATACCTTTCCGGGATCGTCGGAATAGTAATTGAGACCTTTCAGCATTACACTGAAAATGTTGTCTTCTTTGAAGCATTTCTAATTGATCACTAATCTATAATAGAAATATATCACTTACTTAGCATGGAAGTTATAGAGTTCGGCAACATTCAGGGTCAATTTTTCCTTTTGAGCTGCAACCTGCGGTGGTACGTTAGCATCATCCAATAGTCGGACGTAGTTGTCAACACAGGTACGAAGTTCGGAAACAAATTCCTCTTCAGATCGGAGTAGATCATGATAGACTTGGCTGGAATATCATAGTTGAAGTGTGGAATTACATAGAAGTTAGCTATAAAATTTTTGTACAAAACACGCACACTTATCGCATCTTTTTATTTTTGTTTTGAAACCCTGATACTTGGTTCCACCCATCGATTCTCAAAAATCAAACAATCTTTCCAATCGATTTACTTTCTACCTTTTTACTTAGAAAATCCATGCCGTTACTGACGAGCAACGCAAGCCATCGTTTTCCCGGCCCACACACTCTCACACGTTGTTTAAACTACCACCAACAGCATACGTCAATAATGGGGGTTCTGTGGACATGGGAGTACATTTTTTGGTACGAAATTAAAGGTGTACTACTCCGTGCACTGTGTGTCTTCAAACTAGAGTTGAAGGGTCACATACATATTTGACCTATAGGAAAAAAGCTTGACATTTAAGTCGTAAATTTTTTTAGGAACCACTAGAGTTATCCTCTTTCTTTTGCGGCGAGTTACTACCACATTATTACTTTGAATCCAGAAATACTTTGCTCACGATACATCCAAGAAATTCTTTCCAATGGACAATCGAGCAACTGTTCGATGTGTTGAGAACAAATCGAAGATTAGAGCTTGCAAGCAGCGGCTTCAATTTACTACGATGCTACGACTCATGTTGTTTTTTACAATATTTCTGACAGGTAGGCAGTTAGATTTGCAAAAGTGCGGAGATTGGATCTTTCTAGGAATTTGTGCAATGCTGCAAATTTTGCTAGGAAGAAATTTTTCGGTACATTCAAGTCACGCTTGATTTGAAGTTCGAACAGAAAAAATTCCTAGTTCATGGCAGGTTGGTCAAACTGTGCAACTCCCTTAAACGTTTCAAAGTTTTCTAAAGTAATCGACTTCATTGATATTTCAAAGCCAGATTCCAGGCCAATGCATCTGGAGTTCTGATGCTAACACTGGTTTCAAATCTAGCCCAAACCGTAATCTTTCAAGTGGGAAATTGTATCCGCGGAAATGTTAGAGAGTACGGCTTGGGCAAGACTTAGAAGCTGAATGTATCCTCATCCACGAATAAACCATATAAGCTCCCGCTCGGACAAATGAGTTAACATCTTTCAACCAATTTTTGAAATTTAGGGCCCAGATAGCAGGACGCTTCATGCAAGAAACAGTCGTTAGTTCTTCAGTCCTACAAAGTTGTTATGTCTCCCTTTTCTTCTTTCCACCTACTTCTTCTGTCTGGTCAAACATTTGTCTACTCGGAAAATGTTGACTACTACCCAATAACGATAGTTGTAAAGTGTGGACTTCGCTGTAATTGGCTGGCCACACCAACTGCTGCTTGCATGACGTAGGTGAACAAATTGGAAGTTGTTGACAAGGCGAAAAACAAGAGACTGGGTTCAGAGGATAAAGAATATATAACTCAATTGTTTGATTTCTAAACTGATTGAAAATGGCGCATGCAGATTTCGCAAGGTAGCCATTTTCACCATAACGAGGATATTCCGATTACTGTGGCATATTGTGAACAAAACACCATGAACGTTTTGTTGCTATACAGTTAATATAATCTTACAGTAAGATTAGGCAAAAACATCAGTGAGGATAGGAATGTCAACTAGGTTTGAATGTTTCGATCTCATGGTCAGCGTTTTTATCTGTCTTTCACCACTTAGTATCACAAAATTTATGGATTGCAGCCTAACGATGTAGTGTGTCTTGGAAAGAGTGAACAATCTTTGAAATGTTCACAAACTCTCATATTAGATTCATTAAAACGAGGATTTTCTCCAGTTAAAGTGTGATAATCATGACAAAATGGAGATCTAATTGTTCTTACATCGCGAACATTCTAAGATATACAGGTGCAGGAAAATCAAAAAAGGGGAAAATAAAGAGAGATGCTGCATCTTTTGAATTACTGATTTTTTTCTTATCCTGAGTTCCCATATTGGGCAAAAGAACATAAAGATGACGTGCACTCACTAATTAGCCCCTTGTGTAGAAAGGAATTTTGTCTATCTTTGGCTACTTGAAAGACCACATTTTCTAGATTAGTTGGCCTTATTGAATCTGATTTGTTGCTAGCACGGATGTGTAAATTGTGGTAATAAAGATAAGGTGGACGGATTCAAGGTATTAATTTTGTTCATGGTACATTAACAACAAAGTGCTCGTCTTCGTTTAATATGATTATATCCAAGCGTGATATTTGAAGTTTGCCAATCTCCTTCTCTGAACCGATCGAACAGAACGATTATCTCAAACATGCGTGGCAAAAGCCATTATTACACCTGACACGAAGCGCTTTCCGCAATCGCTGCCAGCCAGTTTTACGGTCGGCTCATGACATGTCTGTCGATGCTCGGAGGCACGGAAAGCCGCAAAACGATATAAAATTTGGAAAAAGTTTATAATATTTCTAAGGATGAAAGCTCCAAAAATTCTTAGCGCAAATTAAACCATTCTACAGTGCAAAAATCAATAACACCAATAATTTTTCCCCAAAACAAAAATCGTTCTTTACTCCACGCTAAAGACAAACATCTATTCCTTTTATATATCTTTCTTTTTTGCCGGACCGGAAGTTCATGTCGTCAGAAAGGCACGTCTTGTAAAACACTGAAGATGCGAAAAAAAAACAAAAAAAAATCAAAAGCATTGATGCTCTAAGGGCTGAGTAAATATTGCTGAGTGATCAGCGCAGATCTTCGCTTGAAAAGCAAAAGCAAAAAGACAAAGGAGAACGTGAGATAGATAAGAAAAAATGCAAAATTAAAACCGAATTTTCAGCAACTTGAAGATCAACAGTTTTTTAGACACATAAATATGCGCATTAAAAAACAGAAGCAGATGACACCAGAGAGATGTTTTTTTTTTAATATCAACAGCAGGATCAGCTAATCCATTTTGAAAATAGAATGCTAGGAAAGTAAAAGAATCTATACACTAGCGTCGATTGAGCGTATAAAACATCAAGGGAATATGTAAACATGAAAGTTTACAGAAGAATCTTGTATCTCGCAACTCTTAAAACGATCGACGTGGATTATGTACATGACAAATAATATAATGTAATTCGATTTTTCAATAATTTCTACGCTCACAGTGAGTGAGCAGAATAAATCACTCCCAACTGCATATATTTTGCTTTAGCTCAACGAAACTTTCAATCACTTCCAACTTTCAATAAATTATCGTTAGCGCACTCGCGCCATTGCGATAATGGCAATGACCATCTGTTGTTCAACAAAAACTTGGCAGAGAGAAGTGTGAACTGGACCGAGCCGTTAAAGAGAATTCTTGCCCATAAATTCACAATCTTGCTATACTTTAGTTTATCAAGAATTTTGGGAGAAAAATCAGTAGTAAAGATGGGGATTTGAATAAAAACCTCTTTGACATCCAATCGAATTGGAAAAGAAAAGTTGAGGCCAGATGATTTTTCTATATGGATTTATAGATCAAAAAAGAAAGAGGAAAAAACAAAAATTGAGCTTCGTCGTAGCAGAGAACTTTTCAAATTGTAGTTCGAAGGAAGATCAAATTATTGCAACGCGAATCAAAATACTGGCAAACCTCCAAGTATAGATTTAAAAACTCACTCTCTCTTCAGTAATGCTTCCTGATCCTCAGTCATTGCCGTTCCGGTCGAATCAAGTTCACGTGTTCTTCTTCGTTGCTTATAATATTCCGTGGGAGTTTCAAAATATGATCCGGGAACCCATCCTGAGAGTGGCGGACGTGCCTAAATCAAAACTTTAGATTCAAAGGCAAAATCTCATAGACTGGATATCATGTAACGGCAAAAAATCAAAGTGTGATGGTTCCAATTTCATTAACGATTCCCATTTTTTCCCACCACTCCAAAAAATTGATAAACGATTGCCACCTAAACTTTAACTGTTCCTATGGAGCGGCTGCTATGTAAAAAAGATATCTTGACGTAAGAATTTGCAGAACAAAAAAAAAAGCTTCAAGAGCTCGATCTGAGCCAGAAAAGATTGTAATCAATGTGCAAGCAATTCAGAAAAAAACCCTCGTCGACAAGTTAAGAAGCCATAGCAAACGCATAAAAAAGAAAAGTAAGCAAGTAACACTTTCAAGAAATTTCTACGTTCCTTTCCCTCACTTCAAAGCAATGGAAGGACCCCCGCCACGTTTTACTATTTTGACAAAAATTTTTCCAAAACTTTGACCTACTTTCGTTCGCACCAGCCAACTAGTTGGATTCTTCTTGTCGAGTACTTCGACTATTTGCCCTTGTTCCAATGGAATTCCTTCGACATCATTAGCATCGGGTTGATAGTCTTGTATTGCAATGTATACGGGATACGAACGAGTATCCGAGCCCTATAGTATAGCATAAGATTTCTAGGCTTCAAACACAAAGTGCTCGGGTATTTTATCACCGTTACGATCTCGGAGCTAGTCGAACGCCCACGTCTGTCGCTTCGTGATGTCACTGACTCGGATCGAAAACTCGATCGAGAGGAATGTGAAGTATAGTTCACATCTTCACTCGCCGTGAATTTTCTGGAAAAGAAGGGTTTTAGTGTGAGAATTTCAAAAATAAACAGGCTATGTCAACAGCTCAAGTTCTTCTTAGCTCTACTCAGCTGCTGACCTTCTGAGAAAGTGTAAGTAACACATTTTGAAATCCCACAGAATATATAAGTTTATCTGTGGAGTAATAACGCTATGCTGCTCTCTTTAACGAGCATCTTAAAATGGCCAAGCTAATCAGGGAAACTTCCAGAAGTTCCAGAAAAAAATAATTGTTACTCTCATTACCCCTGAAAATAAGGTTGCTGCATAAGTTCTGTCGGTTTTGCTGTTTCAGGCAAAATCTAATATATAAAGAATCGTTAGCTCAATTCAAAAATTGCCAAGAGCGAGAAACCGCGACGGGTCCCGAAGCGAATGTTTTTCCAAATAGCACCTTTAGATTATTGGTTTACTAGCATAATAACTTTTTTCCAATGCGCCCTTTTTGATAAATGTATTTTCTATGGTTTAAACCTATCTGCTATTTACGATAAAACCTTAAATGTTCCAGCTTTTTTCACTTCATTATTTACTAGTATGGTAGGAAGGCAATTTTTTTTAGAGGCAAAACCACTTTAATTTTATTTGAATAACTCCATAATTTTTTCTGCTAAAATTTTACACACTTTCGAGCTGCACCTTCATTTCTGCCGTACTCGTTGTAAGCCGTCCAGCAGAACAGGCATGCCGGCAGAGTGTGAGAAATTTTAGGTGAGTGGTTTGAGAATCGATAAAACAATTTTATTGATTACTGTGGTAGAATCAAGCGGAAAGTGCTCAAAAGCTAGAAAGTATCATTGCAGAGCTTTTGGACTTTGCAGGAAGAACATAAAATGTAAAAAATGTGAGCAGCAGTAGAGGAGAGGACTTGAATATCTGCTCGAAAAGCGCTAGTACCTTTGGCACGAGAAAAGCGCTGGGTGAAAAAGAAATTGAAACTTTTTGACGCATTTCCAGCTGTTAATTGTTTGCATTGCAAATTTTTTGAGAAAAATTTTTTTGAACAAACCTAGGAAATCGATAGAGTGAATAGCGATACCCATGCATTAAGCCAACCAGGTAGCAGCGTAGCAAAAGCTGACTGAGTCGCAGGTAGCTCTTGCTACGCTCGCTACGATTCACGTAAGATCCAGATTTCCCAAAAAAAAAATCTTGAAACATCCGACCCGGTAGCAGAGCCCGATTTTCGCACCCTAGTTCTTTGAGCACTTGAGGGGGCGGCGAAAGTTTGGATCGCAAACAAATCCTCAACTGGACAGACACAACTAACGCTCAAGATGATTGGCGGCGGGAGCATCCGCATGATTTGCTTTTTCCCGAACAATGCTTACCGTTCGTATCTTCTACGTATCGAGTACATTTTATAAAAGTAGTTGTGAATAGCGTAGCTGGTGCCAAGAAAGCTGACAATTTCAAGAATGGGGAAACTATACAATGAACGCCTGAGGGAAGGGGAAGCTAGAGCTGAGGCGGGAACTTGCTCGGGTTTTTGCTAAGGTTGCACATCGGGAAACTTTAGAGCCGATCGGATTCGCCTGATGAATGTGCGCTAAGCAAAAAAAAAAGGAGGCGTCGATTGTGACACACTAGACTTCTCAAGTTCTCAGAGAGTGATGCTGCAGAGACAGAACACACATGTACAAGAACTACTCGCACGAACTAGAGAGCACTAGAATCACCTGTACGAGCTGTATTTGCGGTCGAACTGCTTCTGGCGACGGCTCGCCATCGCGCTCGATGTGTCGTTCTGCGTCACGCAGACTGAAGAGCTGCTCGATCGCGAATTGTTCGATGGAGAATCAGCTGATTAATGAATTCCTAGTCGTATACTGTCGAAACGAACGTTCGTCTGTGGAACCTGCGATCTTTGCTTCGGCGCCGGCCCAGCCGAGTTGCAAAGAGGCGAATGTGCGGGCTGAAGGGGCTCCTCCCGGGTTTCGAGGAGAGGAGGCCTACCGCGACCTGCTCGACTCCTCCTCCTCCGCTCTTTCTCCCTCTCTTCGCTCTCTCCCGCTTCCAAGGCCTACGCGTCCACACCGACAGCACACCTACTGTTACACACCTCTAGTCGCGATAAGCACGCATGAAACAATCCTCAATGGGGGACCGACGACTGATCGAATCGCCCTTCCGGGATTCCTATGAGAAACGCACTTTTCGAGCAGGAGATGACTCAATCCCAGCATAATAAACATATGCGTTATTGACACTTTGCTTTCACGCCGTTCGTACTTTGAAAAAGTGGAAAAGAAGGCTGAAAGTGATACGGCAAACTTTTCCACCTACAGATTTGTGTTGCCTTGAAGGCAGTGGCTCGGGAAAATTAGCAATTGCAAGCTTTCCATCCCTCCTTGGCCTTCTGGACGCAGAATCCAGGGCCATGTTTGGAAGGAATGTGCTTTTCGCGTTTTGCAGTCTTGGAGATTGCTGAAGGATCGCCAACTGAGTCGCGATTGGCTGCCTAAGTCGATCAGCCAATTGCCGCCGAAATGGGGGAAGTTAAAGTTTCCTACAGCCAGTCGCTGTTTTTGACGGGTATCGTTCGCACGATCCCTCTCAGCAACCTTCAAGGCCGGAAAACGCCAAAAAAACACTTTTTTTGACTTTACAAGCGCAGCCTCGCACTCAGCGGATCCGGAAGGCCATGTGAGTGTGAGAAGCCCACAGTTGCAATTTTCCCAATCCACCGCTTTTAAGGGTTGGAACTAACAGCCTAACGAAGTGTAGGTGAACCCAAGCAAGCACCAGCAATTTTTTGTGGCTTAGTGAAAGACTCTAAGCAGCCCTTGTGCAAGCGGTAGCTCATATGATTCATTTCTCGCAGAGAATTCAACTCTCGATAGTCAGGACCGTGAAACTACCGTAATCGGACGCTGATTGGTCCGCATGGAAAACGTATGGTTTGAGCATGTGCGGATATAATTGTTGGCCGGAATAGATAAAAGAGAATTAGCTGCGCATTGTTTGAGGGAAGTCTATTTAATTTTTTTTCGGAAATGAAGGATTAGAATTGGTTGCACATCTAATTTTGATCCGTGCACCATTTACTTGTCTTACGTGACCAAATTCATGCCATTTGGGAAATCGGCTGAGACATCTGAACATCTGAACATCAAAACATCTGTAAACTTTCTACATTTTACAACTGCAAAAACTCCGAAACTACTGTTTATAACTGTGTAGCCAAAGTGTATCGTCGGTTCATGACACGCAAAGACTAGGCGTCGTTGCGTCCAACGAAGATAGTTATGCATAGGAGAGACAGCAGGCGGTAAGAGAAACGAAAGAGCGCTCGATCACGGAGACGCCGACATGTCCGCAGTCTTTGCGTGCTATGAATCGCCTATACGTGTTTGCATCCGCTGCAGCATGAGATTAAAAATTCAAAATGCCTTGGACAAGCCAAATTAGAACCAATGGAGTTCACTACAGGTTGAAAACTCTGTATAGTTGATACTTGGTACCAGAGTCTTGAAACTACTACTGCACAAAATTTCCAGCCAAACGATTTGTTCTCGTTTCTCGTTTAAACGTGTGTCATTCATTCTTTGAATAAAAGACTTGAAACCCTTTGCACAAACTGTTTGAGCAAGCATGAACGTGTCCCTCTTGCTTCCAAGTAGCAAATTAACCCAGACTCTAGATCACATGTACTAAACTAGTCCACCACACAAAGGGAAGAATCCTTCTTGAAGTAGCCTTTCAAAATTTGAACGCTACTTCCAAATCTGTCTTCCTTGTCTGCGGAGCGCCTCTGGACAAGAAGTTATGAGAGCTTTTGTAGCGAAACGTGTAGTTAGAAGAAAAACATTCACAGAAGTCTCTCGTGAGCTTAAATGGGACATGATGACTGAACCTCTCTATGGGAAATTTATTGCTTTCTACCCTAGTGCTAGCATTACTCCATCTACGAGCTGGAGAGACTGTCACCATTGATTTATATTCCAATCAGGTGTACAGTTTCTGGACTCATGAAACGCTCATAACTCCTCACCCAGAGGCGCTCCGCAGATAAGGAAGACTATTCGAAACCAGCGTTCAAAACCCTTCAAGAAAGTACGCATCTCAACTGAAATGTCCATTTCGATTAGGGATCTTTCCGTGTTAGTCACAGAATGAATGATATGTAGAATACGGACGCTTCCCAACTGTACAGAAAGAAAGCGCAATAAGCGCAAGACTTTTATGATGGCCATAAATACCCCAGTTGTAAAGGTTGAAATCGTCTTTTTCGACAGATCGGAGATTTTACAAAGTTTGTACTGTAATTAGAGCAATATCTCCATGAAAGTCCAACAAAAACAAAAAATTGATATCATTTTCGCAAAGCACTTACAGAATAAGAACAATTCTTTACAGAGCTCAGTGTTAATGGTCTCATTTTTGCGTGCTCTTTACCTACCAACCTGCCGTTGCTAGACCTTTGGATGGGCAGCATGCTTATCCGGTTCAACGGGTTCATCCGGTTCATCCTTTCGCTATTGGTCAATTTAGTGATTTAACCAATAGTGAATAGGGTGGACCGGATGAACCGGTCGAACTAGTAAGTATGGACGTGTCTTACCGCGTTGCCATAGAAGACCAAATAGAGTCTTGACACGTCGCTGTGACGTGGCAAGAAAAGAGGTAGCCCTACATAAACTTGATGCTTCACCTAGTCTCCCTCCCTTTTCCCCGCATATGAACTCATGATCGACATTATCGACAATGTCATGATTGTGGAATTCAAAACTGAGCCAGATGACTGGACCGTGGAACAACCAAACCAGTTAACAGGTTTGTGCTTCTTCCTCATGAAAGTCCCTATAAGGATTTTTCGGAAATGCAGGTGAGTGGTTTTCGTGTCAGTTGGGTCACAACTTACAAACTCGTGTTTTCATAGAAGAACTTTGAGCGACACTCTTGAACGATGATTGGAATCTAGAGACTACATATATAGGAGAAAAATGGTGATCAAAAATATACAAATAGTATGAGGTTATCCCAAAAGTAAACCGCTCTTGAATAATTCAAGCTGTTTTTGTTTTCCTTGTATATGCAGGGTATCATTCGATAGACCAGATCAAGCTCTACAGATGACCACCAAAGGTCCGCCTCAGTCGCCCTCCATGTAAAGTTTGAAGCCAAAATCGAAAAAAACTTTGTCACCCGAAAATTAGATTTTTGCGAAGAAAAACCCTACGGGTCTCCAACTTGATTATTATACAATAGGCACATATAAGTACTCAAATATGCCTTTACTGGATTTTTTCCGCAGAAAGAGGGAAGATAAGATAGTATAAAAGTGGCAAACTCCGCCCCAGCCCCTCTCACATATGCCATTGTATACGATAAGCCTTTCTCAGTATAAGCTCAAAATTTCACCCCTGTATGTGCTCTTATAACCGAGAAATACCAAGTTTTGCATAGAAACCTGAAAAAAGTGGCATTTTGGCACTTTGGGACCACCTTTGTTCCTCGACTTTGAGCCCTGGAAAAAAATCCATCTTATATATAAAGCTGAATGTCTGTTTGTCTGTATGTCTGTCTGTCTGTCTGTCTGTATGTTTGTATGTATGTTCCGAATAGAAAATTCCATTTCTGAACCGATCCGGACCAAACTTTTCACACATACACTTCGGGGCGGGGAGGGTGTCGTAGGCTACTTTCCGTTATCGATCGATATCGATTTTATCGATTTTTTGCAAAAATTGAGCTACGGGGCTGGGAGTTGGCACAGGGGGGTAATCGAGCAAGCTGATTACAAATATATTATTGACAGGGCCGGGCGGAGCCGGATAAGCCAGCTAGTCAAATATATTTTTGGGTACCACTATGTGTCTACTATATAAAGACCAAGTTGGAAGTCCGTAGGAATTTTCTGGAAGGAGATCCGATTTTTAGAGTAGCTGAAAAATTTTAATTTTTGGCTCCAAATTTTACCTGGACGAATTAGGTGGATCTTTGGTAGTCTTTTTGTACAGCTCCGCTCTACCAAATGGCCTGCATCTGTCAAAAAACAAAAACAGCTCAAGTTATTTGAAAATGGAGATTACTTTTGGGACATATCATCTATTCTGAGACTGGCAGGATCGAGTATACGTCTGCAGCATACATCGTCTAAACAAGCTTCCTTGCTCTATTTTGATGAAGCAGTAAATTTGGTGAGGTAGAGCACAAGTACTATCTAATTACAAAATCAAGCTTGTTTAGATTTGTGTACAAAACGAATTCGAGTCTCTAGAAAAATAATGAAACCTATTGTCAACGCGCGCTAACAATGTGCGATTCCTTCTTCATATTCAGATCAAGCCAATGGACTGAAGAGTACAGTGGAAGACGTCGAGAAGAGCATGCAGGTCGTCAAACGCCGACCTCCACGCTTTTCTCGACGCTGCAGAGCACATCAAGTACCACGTCATCGCTCTGCAGGAAACGAAGTCCAGGAAGAAGACGTGCGACAGATGAGTGATGGGACCCTCATCATTCGTGGTGAAAAGGTTCCATCACGAAAAGTTGGAGGCGTTGGCTTTGTCGTTCACCCATCAATTGTGCACCTTGTCCATTCGCATGAGATCCTGTCACTTCGACTAGTCTCCTACGACTACGACCTCCATGTCAGAAGATCATCAGCATTTTGGTGGGCCAAGTGATTAGGAGGTAGACGAGTTGTGATAAGGTTTATTCGCACGGGCGTAGATTATTCGAGAAAAGGTGTGAGGTGTCCCGGTGTGGACCGGGGAGCAACCTCTAATACATTCGGTAGCTCCTTATATACGAAGGAAGGCGGAGCTGAATTGAGTACAGGGTACAATGTACACGAGTTGGTGCTTGAAAGGAGATGCCGCCGACTTGGTACACTCCTGGCGCACGGGTACCATTCACTCTTGAGTGATTAGATACTCAAGAGTGAGTAGCTCACAATTTAGCCTATGGGTATTCCGTAAGCTATCTAGAATATAGAGTTCATCAGTGGTTGATGATACAGAAATCATCAACAAGCATCATCAATTGTTACTCACCAACATCAGCAGCTGAACAATTCAGAACTAGATGCTTTCTACGAAGACGTGGAGCAGGTCGTCCGCAACGAGAAGTCCTTCTACAAGTTCGTTGTGGCGACTTCAACGCGAAGACCGGGATGCCACTAGAAAAGGAATATAGGATCGGGAAGTTTGGATATGGGCTCCGGAACGAAAGCGACAACCGTCACGTTGGCTTCTCTCCGCCGCACGACTTTTCAATGGAAATTCCATTCTTATGAAAAAAGAACGTCGCCGGTGGACTTGGGAATCGCCCAACGGAACGACTCATGCGGTTATCGACCACATTTTAACCAACCGAAGGTGGCTTGCTTGATGTCTCAATACTTCTATCCTTCTGCAGCGGCTCCGGTCACCGCCTTGTCGGATGAAGGTGCGAAGTAGTAAAAATGGAAAAAAAGACCTGCCACAATACCGAGAAGGAAAGAAGTCGTTTATGACGGTAACAGGCTGGAAGAGCTCATAAAGTTGTGAGTGGCATCAAGGAGGATCCAATGCACGACTATGATCGACTTCTGAAAGAATTGCGGGCTTGGGGAGAGTGCGCCTCAATGACTTCCGAGAAGAACTTAAATGCATTTCAAAGACCACCAAGGAATTGCTCGAAAGAAGAAGATTTCTGAGGCAAGACTTAAACGCAACCCATCTCGAGCGACTGATAGCCAACACCAGTTGCAGAATAGCTTTGCAGGAGGATCTCAGAAAGTACAGGCAAGATACTGGAAGCAGCCGAAGAAAGATGAAGTCTCAAGAAGTGCCAAGGGGACCTCTGCGAATATGATGTACCGCAAGCTGCACTATCGAACGAAGACGGGACTCCGGCTTTTTACCGATAAAAGGTGGAATCCATCGCGAAGAACTTACCCGTGCCAATGCCCGCTGTTCCCACTGGAGAAGCACCACCAAGGATTCTGCTTGCTGAAGTGTGTATCGCTAGTGCAGCCAGCGTCAGATTTCTCCGTCGAACTTCTGCAAGCTGGAGGACACCGTCTCTACGAAATTCTAGCGTCGCATTTAACATCTTACTTAAGAAGGAGAAGATTTCCTACCAGTAAAGAACATCAAGAAACGTCCTATTCTTCAAGAAGGGCGAACCGAAGGATCCTCAGAACTACCGTCCATTATGCCTGCTGAATGTGCTCTACAGACTTATCACGAAGACTATACTCGCTCGCATATTTGAGACAGTGTCTTAGGTGCGAGCGATGAAGATAAAGATGAGGAGAGAGAAGAGAGAAGATGAAGATGAAGAAGAGAGACGAAGATGAAGATGAAGATGAAGCCCAACCCCAAGAACAAGCTGGATTCAGCAAGGTTCAGCTGCATGGACCACAACCAGACAGTTTTGAGGGTCATAGAAGTCTGCCGGGAATACCGACTGCCTCTCGTCTTAACCTTCGCCGACTACGAGAAAGCCTTCAACAGCGTCGAAACGAACGCCATTCTGTCAGCGCTAGTCGCAGAGTCCTCCAAGGATCCAGCTCCAAGTAGCTGATCCAAGGAGTGGATCCAGCTTACGTGAGGACACTAGCCGACTGCTACAAGGACTGTACTACAACGATGCAGCTATTCCATCGCCATTTCAGTTGGAAAGGGGGTTCGACAAGGCGACACTATTTCGCGGAAGCTGTTCACCAAGGCCTTGCAATGGGTGATAAAGTCATTAAGGGATGAATGAGGCATACGAGTTGATGGAGGACTCCTGTCGGACCTTCGTTTTGACGACATCGTTCTTTTCTCGAGCAGTATCACTGAAGCAGAGACGATGCTGAAGGAACTAAACGAAGTAGGGAAGAAGATCGGATTGCGAATAAAGCGGAAGAATACTCAGTTCATGAAGAACGCTCTTTGCGAAGATACGGAAATGGCACTGGAAGGCACTCATTATGGAGACTACCTCTTACATGTATCTCGGACGTTCGATGAACATGGAGAGCGACTTGAGGGAAGAACTTAACAGGAGAAGAAGAGCAACCTGAGCCGCCTTCGGGCCTCTGAAGGAAGCCACCGACCAACTGACGGACCCGGAGCTTCGTGCCCACCTGTTCGACTTAACCGTTCTCCTGGCGCTCTGTTACACAGCTGGGATTTGGGCCGACACTGTAGCCACGTCGAAAGCTTTACAGACCACCCACAGAGCGCTCGAGCGCAGTCTTTTGAAGATGACCCGACACAAGCAACATCTAGTCGGGTTCGCAGTACAGATAGAGAATGTCCCATCTTCGCGACCCAGCGGAATAAGTTGCGAAAGCGAAACACCGATGGGCCGTCACAACATGAGAAGAACAGACGACAGATGGACACTAACATCTGAGTGGATTCCTCGCGAAGCCAAACGTCCCCGAGGAAGACCATCAACGAAATGGGCAGACGTGTTCATGGAACTGATGGAAAAGCTGAGAAATCAGCTGGATACGATTGTCGCACCTGGAACTCGTGGACGCAGCCACCGATGCAACTAAGAAGATCGCGGATGTCTGAAGCAATGGATAGGGACAAATTATAACTTTTGCACTGAAACACCACGCCACGTAAGGACGGGCCACCTAAGTGTCTAAGTAAAAGAGTTGAATACTTTTTAGAACTGAGGAAAATGCTTTTGTTGACAGTTTGAACGCAGCGTTCAGGCAAATCCCGATATATGGGGGTCTCACGCGGGAAGTAATTTTAGGGCTCCAACTAAAAGACTGCAACTCTTATTAAGAGACTGCCCAAGCGGCAGCACAGTAGATGCACTCGCGGCTGAGATATTCGCCTCCAAACTGGACTTCAGGATCGTAATAAGGGACGACCTTGCCCCTTTCATGGCTTCATACCACGACCTTTCAGTTTTGCGTGGGTTCGCGCGAAAGCGTGCAAACATACAAGTCGTCCATTAATAGGTCCTGGGATCCAGGATGGAGGCGAATATTCTCAGCCGCGAGTGAATCATTCGCGCTGCCGCTTGGGCAGTGCATTAGTTAGGACCCCAACATTATTATCCACCATCCCCTTAGGTCCATGTTCGCCAGGACGCTGCCTTCAAGGCGTAATTTTTGGGATAATGAGAGGCCCTTTTGACTATGCATCGAGTAGCTCGGAGCGAAAAAGGGTCTACAGAGCGCCTAGAACCCGTTCCGGATCCCGCCCGCTCTTCAAATTCGTATCGATCATACTATAAAGCCCCACAACGAGTCTTCCTGCAATCTTGGCGGGCTCTGCGTCCACACGTCCAACGAAAATATGGGCTTCGTAAATGGCCGCATTTTCGCGCTCTCCAAGCTATATTTTCATAACGTGTCAGACGGAAGAGCCCAGACAGGCCAAAAATTATCAAATCGGGGTTTTCTTCATGAACTCAGTGTTTATACGCTAGGTCAAGTATACAGAGCGTCTAACGGGGCAAGCGCCGCGTAGTGCAGTCACACACCTGCGCACGAGCGCTACTGTATGCTGCAGCCATGGACCATACGACGCAAAGCGGCGTAGTCCTTGTTTTAGCATCTCTTCCTGCTTCTTTCTTAGCTTATTCTCTGCTTGATATGGGGTCGTACTATAGTACAGTAAGCTACCGAAAGCTCAAGATCCCTAATTCAAGGTGGACGGTGCCTTTAATGATATTGTCGCCGGCTCGCTTGAGCCTTCGGAGCGTCTACGACGCATTCGGTGGGCATTCCCCATGCTAGTCGCCTAGGCGCCGCAGATGTGGAGATATACCCGAAATTACTTTGAACGCGGCGATCGAAGCCGAGGGCGGGCGCTCAGAACCCGCGCCGCAGGCCCGACGAGGGAAGGTGACGTAGGTTGTTGGAGGGGGATGTCCGCGAGGACACAGGCAACAAATACACACTTTTTGCATTCATAAGAGGTGTGTGTTTAAGCTATCCTACCTCCCCTCTCGGCGATCCACTGAGGAAGTATCTCGCCGCGTTTTCACCCGCCTAGTTGGCCATCTGACAAACTGCCAGATGCCTAAACGTGAGGTAGCTCAAGGCGTTAGTTTAGAGAGTGAACAGTAAGACTTCCTTCCATCGCTAAGATAGTGGATGCACAACACCAAGGCCTGAACATCTACCGTGTGCAAATGATGAACATCTACCGTGTGCAAATGATATCTTGCAATCGGGACGTGTTCGATGCGCATTCGTACATACAGTCTGCCCCAACTCTAATCAGGCCAAAATTGGCATGGCGGGAGTCCGCGTCGCTATGGTTTTGGTCCGCCTACGGCCTCTTGTTCGCCTTCTCTTCCTCTTCGCTCTCTCCGACCGTGCGCATATGCGGCGCGAGCTCCTAGCGCTGCGAGCGCGCAATTCATCCCAACGGTTCGGCCTGATCCCGGTCAGACTGTGTGTACCATTTGATTCAATGGGATTGGTGGCTAGAAGGCTGGCCTTGAGGCCTGATCAAGCAAGGCTAGCGAATGCTTAGAGAGTGCGCCTGCGAGAAAGACGCGGGCTGCGTCGCGGGTGCGAGCGGTGGCTTTCCACCCGCCAATTCCGTTAAATTAGGTGTTTGCAGGCATGCATACAATCATTGCCAATGGTATATTGGTTTTCCCCACCGTATGCATTCCAGCCTCAACATTACGTGGATTGGTGGGCGCCCCATCGCTTCGACCTTGCACCACGTTGCGGACGCTTGTTTGAAGTGGCATGGCGTGGCTAATGGGTGGCCACAGAAAAACGCAAGAAAGTCTGTGCCACGTTGCTTTTCTCACCAAGCCACGCCACGCCACGCCATGCCAAACGATGGGTCCGCAACGTGACGCAGGCCCAAAGCGAGGCAGCGCCGCACCAATCCACGTTTATTGAGGCTGGAATGCATACGGTAGGAAAGACTAATAGGGTATTGAAAGAGACTTTGTTGCCGAAAGGGAAGGTCCTACGAGGACACGCTCATACGAGATGCGTAATTGTTGCAGATGTACGTGCAGAACCTTCCCTTTCGGCAACATAACGACTCTACTCTTACAATAGAAACGAAGTATTATTTATTCTGAAAAACAAGGGGACTTGAGTACACTTACATTTTCTATTCAAACAACTTGATCGTATGGTAGTTGAGTTACTTGTGATATATCTCATTTCGTTGCTTGTAAGGAATGCTACCTGATTTAGCTCGACCTGTTGGCAAAGGAATATATATTCTGAATCAACTTCAAACGCTGATTCCAAATATGCTATTCCTAGCTGCAGAGCACTATTCCGAGGCGAGTTATGGGCTTTTCTCCGCGCATTATTGGCACACTACTGAACCTGGGAAAACTGCCTATAGATAAAAATCTGCAAGGAAAAGGTGCTGAGATATCAAAATAACACAAATCCAATCTTTTCTCCAAAAAAAAAAAGGTTAACGCAAATGTATTAGCACTTAGATGATGATGCCGTGATGCAAGTGAGTCGATGAATATGCCAGTTTTGCGATAAACCATTATATGTCGGAGGGGGACGGTGGCACTAGCTACCGTACCCCCGGCGGGTGCAGGACCAACCAAGGTTAGAATGAGCTTGGCATGAAGCCAATCGCATGCCGCGAAAGCTATTTTTTGCTCCTTGTGGATTTTTTGATTCTTGCGGATGATTCTTCGCGTAGAGTGTGTCGCATAGTGTCATATCCTACTGTTTTTTCCCTTCAGGGCTCTTTCTGAAAGTTCCGCCTAGCGACGTGCCGTTTTTGGGTCGCTCGGCTGTCACATGGCTCGATTACGCAGTATCATGGAAATCGCTTCTTACCATTGTCGACATGTTAAATTCAACAGGTAATCTTTTTTTTTCTTTCTTGCGAAGACTTTTCGGATATTTCAATGATTTGAACGACTGAAAGACCATCAGGAAGCACCAACGATAACACTAGACGAGGATCCAGTCGAAATTGAGAGCGAGGATTCAGTGTAAATTATTGAAGACGAGGATTTGGAAGTTTTTGAACTGACATCCCATCAGGAGCTGAATGTGTGCGGAGATGTGACAGAGCAAACGCGAGAAGATTCTGAGAAGGTGCTTTTGCCGCAAAACAAAGGCAGAGCTGATGGAATCTCGAAGCGAAAAAGCACCGGGAAGTTATAGGGACAAGAAAATATCCTGAGAGATTCGGTAAGTTCATTTCTTGGTTTTAATTGAGTTTTTTTTCACCATCTGCGTGATCTGTGTCATTTCAGCGGCTCTGGCAGAGATTTTCTACAGGCGGCATCAGTGAGAATTTGTTGTGTACAAATGTATATTCTTTCTGTATATTACCTGGTCTACTCGATTGATTGCAATCTTAGAAAACGAATGCTTCATTCGATTCATGAGTTGTTAAATGTGAAAATCTGGACGCTTTGTTGTTGTGAAGTGGTATAATGGGTTTCGCTTCGATTGTGGTAAATTTTGGATGACTTTTGTTAGAGTTAGTAAATGCTTCAATATAATCTGGAATGTACGATCTGTCTTTCACCTGTTCCCATCTCTTTCCCTCTAGCAGAATACTGCTCAATTGATACAGCAAAATACTGGGTTGGAATTGCTGTGATTAAGAAAGCCCTTTCCATTAGTAACAACTTGGGAGACCCTCCCATTTGGAAATTTCCGACCATGCATTCATCTTTACGAGAGCGATATATGCCTTTTTGCAGTGCATTTCATGGGGAGTGAGCTGGCACCTTTCTTTGGAATGATCAGAGAAGTTGTGGCTTAATCATAGTTTATGTGCAACAATTTATTGAGTTCAAAAACAAGCTCAACACATTCGGAGTAACCTTATCACACGTAGACTATAAAACTCAAGCGCTCAAAACTAAATTTCTGGTTTGATAAACATTTACTCACAAAAAAACAAAACATTTCAAAACACAAAGAAAGCGAAAATCAATTCACTAAACAGAGGTCAGCTATCCTTGAGATACTTGTTATGTGATGACGTATTGCCTGATGCAAAGTCTCTTCGTCGTTCATTCACTTGATAATGTATCGATTTGCAAAAGCTTACTGTATTGTGTGCCGATCCCCCGTCTCCTTCTAAGGGTTGTTGCTCGAGGCTCTCAATTTTTTTGTAGTTTCATCTGTAGAAGCTCGATATCCCGGAGGTTATTCGTTACCAACTCCCGGGTCCTCTATATTATCGATGAGAACTTTTTCGAATGTAGCCTGCGCATGCGAAAGTGTATGGTATACAAGTTCTCTGGCGCGATGCTGGAAACGGTTGCGCATTTTGAAGAGCATATCGCCTTCTCGCCTTCAAACACCTTCTCAGAATCTTCTCGCGTTTGCTCTGTCACATCTCCGCACACATTCAGCTCCTGATGGGATGTCAGTAAAAACTTCCAAATCCTCGTCTTCAATAATTTACACTGAATCCTCGCTCTCAATTTCGACTGGATCCTCGTCCAGTGTTATCGTTGGTGCTTCCTGATGGTCTTTCAGTCGTTCAAATCACTGAAATATCCGAAAAGTTCACATAAGGGAACAAAAAACTTTCGCAAGAAAGAAAAAAAAGATTACCTGTTGAATTTAACATGTAGACAATGGTAAGAAGCGATCCAGGCGTGATTTCCATGACACTGCGTAATCGAGCCAGCCTTGTGACAGCCGAGCGACCCAAAAACGGCACGTCCCTGCTAGGCGGGAACGTTCAAAAAGAGCCCTGAAGAGAAAAAACAGTACAGGGAAAAAACAGGATATGACACTATGCGACACTCTACGCGAAGAATCATCCACAAAATCAAAAAATCCACAAGGAGCAAAAAATAGCTTTCGCGGCATGCGATTGGCTTCATGCCAAGCTCATTCCAACCTTGGTTGGTCCTGCGCGCGCCGGGGGTACGGTAGCTAGTGCCACCGTCCCCCTCCGACATATAATGGTTTATAGTTTTGCGCAGGTAAAAGTCCACAATTCGCTTCGGAATGTTGCGCGGCAGCTAGGAATAGCATATTTGGAATCAGCGTTTAAAGCTGATTTAGAAGATGTATAGGCGGCGTAAAACTTAGTTGCCCGCGCCGTGCCTTGAACAACAACGTAAGAGCGAGCGGTCGTCGCGAACGACTATCGGCGTTCATTATGTTCGAGAAATCTTTCCTTAACTTTCATGTTGTTCTCGTCGATGCAAGGTATATCTTAAGCTCCTTTCAAAAGTTTAAAAAAATATGTGTGGAAATATGCGCGCCCATTCTCGCTCACAAAAAGCCTGTAGCGCTCGGGGACCTAACGTTTCCAGCCGTGCCGCGCGTCGGTGTTCAAAGCTACGAGTGGACAACTGAATTTTACGGGCCTGTATCTCCCTTGCCAAAAGGCCGAGCTAAGTTAGGTAGCTTCCCTTGAAGCTTGTTGGCGGTATGCGAAGCGCACTCGATTTTACGGACATAGAATAGCCGTTATCTATGCGTCAAATGTTCTACGTGCACGGGTCAGGAGTCATGATTTTTCGCGAATCGACGCCGCAACGCGACGTCAAGCAGTACAGGCTTCAGCTTCCGTCAGTACTCCTGCCGCAATACTACTTATGGCATCGAGTCATGTACCGGAGCTTTCAATCTGAGTGTCCCCGTTGACGTAGTTCAGATCCTCGCGAGCGCCTCGCTTGGACTTTCACGTTGTACAATACCGCATACGCTAAGGTCTTTGAGGTATCGGATGCGGTAGCGTACCAGGTGAGAGACCCAAGCGAGGCGGCTCGCGAGGACCTGAATCACGTCAACCGTGACACTTAGATTGAAAGCCTCTGTGGCGGCAGATACAGGGGCTTTCAATCTGCCGTCACCCCCACCCCCCTACTGTGGCGCCGCGCCACTTTGGCACCGGAAAGTTTTTGTGGGGCCGCGCGCGGTGTGATTCCTGACCCCCGGAGTCACGTTCTACTGGAAAGAACCGTCTTGGACGGACGCTGGCGGTTGACGCGCTCCAACGCATCTTTCAAAGGACGTATCTCTGGCAGAACTCCAACTTCACGGGAAGTCTGGTTGTAGAGATCATTATTAGTTGAGGTCTAATTCTTTTTGAGAATGCCTGAACCAAAACCAAAAGTAGCAGTGGATGTCAAAGTGACAGGTGACCTAAGTCAGAAACACGTCTTGTTGTTAGCGATTTTGGGTTCGGGTTGAAGCTAGCGGGCAAATTTTCGGAATTTTCCGAGATGGCAGCCGTTACACATGCTCTCTTCGGAGCTTTTGAGTTCATGTTCTTCTGTTATTTTTGCAATCGCCTTGGTTATCGTTGAATCTTGCGCATTCACAAAAAACACTCTGATTTTAGGTATGACCAAGAAGAAATCGCGATCACGAAGCGCTCGACGTACAGGTTCACCGGTTGGTAGTGACGAGGTTCGCAAAGCCGTCAGTATTCATGACCTTCTCGTTTTCCACTTGGCAGTTTTTGTACAGTTTTGATTTAATCGGCTGTCGTTGTATATATTGCAGGATGATGCATCAGAAGAGTATGTAGTCACGGAGGAAAGTTACGAAGTAAGTTTAGTTTTCAGATTAATAATTTGGTTCAACTTATACGTTTCCGTTCCCAATCAAGTGTTTCGTTTGATTGGTTTAGTTTCTATTCAGTTTACGTATTCATATGAATTTTCACTCATTTTATGTAAAAAAGCTCTGTTTCTCATTTCAGCGTTTATTCGAAGAAATATTGTAAGTCCCTCGCACATGTCAAAAAAAAACTGTTTATTAGTCCAGCAGATGTGCGAAAATTCAACAATATGTATCTATTGAGGATTTATCCATCGGTTTTCGCTTTTTTTGTAGTCTCTGAATTCTTATTTGAAAACTAGGGGAGTAACTCTGCAAGTTTGATGATCAAACGACCTATTTTCCCAAATATTTTTCAGGTAGAGGCCGTTGTCGGCCACAGAATGCGCCGACACGGTATGGAATACAAGGTGCGATGGCGTGGATGGTCAGAACAGTTCGACGAATGGCTTCCTGATAGCAAAATGGTAAGTAAATTCTCACTTATATGTCCTCAGCCTTTTTACTGCGACAGTTTTAGGACTGTCCAGATGCCATACAGGCATACTGGGATAGTCAAAAACATCAGAAACAGGATGAGAAAACGCCTGATGGGAAGAAACGAGAGCATCGCTCTACGAGTAGCAATAGATCAGTTACCAAGAAGAGTCCTCCCCCGAAAAAAACTCGTACAAGCGAATCCGAAACGGGTAGTAATTTCATAAATGAGGCTAATTCAGCGACCGCTTACACTGTGTTTGAAATGAATTTCTTTCATAGCTAGTGCTGATGCTACGACATCTAGCAAGAAAGGTTCGTCTACGAAAAAAACTCGTGCAAGTGAATCTGAGACAAGCAGTAAGTCAAAAATATCATTAAAAACTTTTGCCTAGCGCTATGTTTTACGACATGAATGTTACAGCTAATGCTGATGCTGACCAAGCAGTTTTGAAACCTGAACCCACTACTGATTCTACTCCCAGGACACGAGCAAGCAGAAGAAGTGCTGAGAAAGACAAGCCGGTAAATAAACGTTGTTTTTAACCTTCTCATTTCAACGTCGATTCGGAAAATCTTCACTCTTAAAGATGCAGAAACCCAGTGATGCTCCGAGTGATGTCGAAAGTCAAGCTACTATAGAAGAAACAGCCTCTGAAGCATCTGATAATGTTCCACTTGCTGCCAAATTTCCCAATGTCGTTAAAAATGATCGCGCATCACCATGCACGTCTGTCAGTTCTACGCAATCTGTACCACCTCTAGTCATCAAGAGAAAGGTTTGTATGTTGCTGTTTGCCAAATCTGAAGCTCGAGTAGTGGGAAATGATGTTCAGATTCCTCGTCCACCGGCTCTACCCAAACGCAAGTCATTTGCGAGTACTGCATCCCTAGCGAGTCCTGCTGGCGGCTCGACACCGGCAAGGTACTCACCAAGTTCACTCATAGAAAGAAATAGTAAATGTTGGTTATACTCCTTTTCTAACATCTTCTTATTGTAGCCCAAAGCTTCCCGTGATCAAAACAGCTCCAGACACGGCTGAAAATCTTGCCCCTCAATTGGAGATTAGCCAGCCAGAGCCCACGGCAGCTCCTGAGATAAATGATCAAGTAATGGTATGGATTCGCGTTCTGTATTTGGAACAAACGGTTGTGAACATCATTTAGCAAAAAGACGAAAGCTCTTGCGACAGCACTATTTCAAGCAAAGCTCTGGGACCCGATACAGAACAGAAAGCAGATGTGAGTCCCCAATTTTCAAGACTGTTACAAGAATCGTGACTTTCTTTTCTAGACGGAGCCATCACTTCAAGAAAAACGGTTTGTTCGACCCCATGGCTTCGAAAGAGGACTTAGTGTAAGTTACATGTATTATTTTGAAGATTCTGATTTTCCTCTATGATTTTTTAGGTGGAACGAATTCATATGTTCCTCAAAAGAGCTGATCGCATATTTGCCGTAGTGCAGTTCAAAAACTGTGATACTCTCGAAGTTCTTGCTACCCAGATTGTGCAACACTATGAACCTTTAGTAAGTTCCTACATGCTTGGTTTTTCTGTGACCTTACTTTTGATGGCGAATTCCTATTTGGCAATTTTCCAAATATCTGGCACTGATCGTATTTCACCTTCTCGCTGGGCACTTATGGATGAGATGACCAGGGTTGAGCAAGAGGTCAGGCACAAGTCCTTCAAAAACGACCCCCCCCCCCCTGTGAAAACCCCTAAACGACCCTCCGCTTCACTTCCAAGCCCTCAGGGTGTTGTATTTTGGAAAAGAGCACCCTTCATTGCAGGTTTCTATTTTTTGTCTGTAGGCCCGACTTTCTGCGATTGCACAACCACACGCAACTTGACGGCAAGTTTTAGATCTGGATAGTCCTGTTTTCAGAGCTATAATTCTCACAGGGGTGGAGTGTTTGGCTCCAAATTTTCAGTATGGCAAGAAGAGGCTTTGCCCTCAATACTCATATCAAAAAAGGGGCAATTTTCGAATTTTGAAGGCAAGTTAAGAGGGCCAGGCGGCTTGACCTTTTGAGGGGTTGCGCCTGACCCCATTAACTTTAACTGTATTATAGATCCCAACTGGTCATCGACTTGGAACAGTAGTCAAAAGCAGGCGTAGAGGGATTGCGCAGCTGCTGTGACTGCACAAACTTCGCTAAAAATGTCTCGCTGAGGTTGTCCTTCAGAAAGGATGGAAATCAAGTGGTGCGCACTTGCATATGCTGGAACTGAGAATTCAAAAAAGTACTCAAAGTTGAAGTTCAGTAATCATAATGAACCAATCACGATCAAAATTGGGATTTCTATGTTTTCCATGTACTCGATTACATGTTTTCCCTCTTCCGCGTTGCAAGGTCATGACCTCATAAAGGTTTTCTTCGAGCAGAATGCCGCAGGCACATCAAGGTTCTAATCTACATCTTGGCTACAAGCTATATACCTGTTGGCGCGACTTTGTCAGTCACATATCCATACATGATTAGTGATGTCGTATAAAATGTCTATATGTACTGGCATGAACTCGTTATCTAACCATTCACTTTGAACATATTACTGAACTTGAACTTAGATTTTGAAAAGTTGTTTGAAAAAAGTGCTTTTTGTGCTTTGTTTTGCGAACAATCATAGCTATGCAGAAGAACAACCTCGAACACATAGAAATCCCAATTTTGATCGTGATTGGTTCATTACGATTACTGAACTTCAACTTTGATTACTTTTTTGAATTCTCAGTTTCAGCAAGTGCGCACCACTTGATTTCCATCCTTTCTGAAGGACAACCTCAGCGAGACATTTCTAGCGAAGTTTGTGCAGTCACAGCAGCTGCGCAATCCCTCTACGCCTGGTTTTGACTACTGTTCCAAGTCGATGACCAGTTGGGATCTATAATACAGTTTAACTTTATTTCCGAAAAAGCTTTTCTACCAAAGTTTTATGTGATTCGCGAGCTCAACCCTCGAAGATTCCACAGTAAGTGTTTGAGCTTGATTCGACTTGTTCCGGCCTTGTGCTAATCCGAGGAGTTGAAGCACTCAACGTGAAAAACGCGCCGGTTGGAATTTTGGCAGCACTTCTTACTTCACTGTTTGAAAGCGATATGAAGCCAGATTTGTAGCATAGACTTGTAGAGAACGTTACTTTTTTATGAGTATACAAAAGCTGACTTTTCTCACTTTTAAAACCAAGTTGATCACGTTTGAAAATCACGCTTTTTAGACGTTGAGAAACACTAAGAACTGCAGTAGGTAATGGTTTGTAGAGCGCATAGAGGTAATTTGACATGCTGATTATGGAATTGATACTCATTTCACGCAGCAAGCTTCCTTGTCGACCTCATATGTCAAGGTAAAAGAGATGAAGATTTGAATTTGGCTGAAACTTTCATTGTAAAACAATCAATATGCTGTTTATGACCGTCATTCCTTCATGTGATCGGATATCCACCGGACTAGCGCATTTCTTCTTCACCTTCGCAGTATCTCCCCAACTTAACAAATTCGATTCTTAATTACGACCCCCCCCTCAGTCTTACGCTCAATAGATCCCGAGGTCGGGCGCGCCTGACCCCACGCTCAACCCTGGAGATGACTTCTACATTCTATTGATTTCACAATGATTTTTCTTAGTCTATCCGTTATCCGACTTGCCCAATAACCCTCTATAGCTTAGGTTCAATCAAGAGTCAATTGATGCTTGCCTGATCATTCTATTTCAAGGCACTAATACGTGGTTTCGAAGAGCTTCACATTCGTTGTCGACAAAACGAGATACTCGCAAGGAATTCGTCTCAAAGCACTGAAAGCTAACATACCATGAAATAGTAAACAAAATCTAGCTTTAGCTCACTACCTCGGCATGTCTATCACCTTCTTCTCACCCTTATCTCTGCTCATAAATACCTGACCTATTAAGTTGTCAATTTTGCAACTGTCTATTACTTGAAGGCTGTCTCATTTACCTATGCTACTGTCTTTTTTGTGCTGCATTATGAAGTGATGTGCATTATACGAGTTTGTCTTGTCAAGTGTGTTTTAAATAAAGAAGTACAAAATCCAATTTATAGTAAGTCATATCCTCAAAGACAAGAAAATTAATTATGAAAAACAAAAGATCTTCGCAGTGTTGTGTACTAAAGGGTAACATGAAAATACAGGTTGCTGAATTACATTCAAGATATAATATGAACAGTTGCGAAAATAGCGTATTTGAACATGCACTAACACAAATTACAGAATCAAGACTGAGCAAATGAGTCGTTGAGATAGCCTGCTTTGATGTTTTCGCTGTAAATGGAAGTCTAAGCAAGAAGGATAGAACGATACACACGGATAACAGAATAATGCATACCAGAAAATGACGAATTCGCTCCTTAGTTGTTTCTGCAAATGGATTTTGAGCTCGTGTATGAGCAAGTCATCATTGCCCAACTGCACATCGAGCTCATAACCGGCAATAATTGCGGCTAAAGAAAAAGATATAAGATAAAGATACTAGATAAAATAGAAAAATGTACTACAGAATGGCCGATATAAAAATAAAAATGAAGTTAGGACTCACTTGCAACCCTTTCAGCCAAAGTAGATGGAAACGCATTGAGTTCTGTAGACAGATGAGCTTTCACTATCTGTACAACACCTTCGCCGTACACCTGAAAGCATCGGGGTGGAGTTGATTGTTCTCTTGCAAACGTGGTGTAATTCACCTTGGTAAAGAAATGTGTGACAAACGAATACGTCACGGTTTTCATGGAGCTGAATGGAGGAAGCACCAGATCAGCGAAAATGTCGTGGGCTGAGAATGCCTTTCGTGTGTATCCAAGCACGATGCTTTGTTCTTTCGAGAGTTTGCAAGCATTGATCGTTTCGAATACCAAATTCTGTGATTGAGGGCTATGGATACAGGATTAAATGAAGGCACTTTATTAACACCAGACCCTCAAGAAATCGCGATTTGCTTGTTCGCATCTTTTCTTGCGCGGTGGGACGGGAGGAGGCCTCTCTTCAGCTGTGCTTGTCTGAATTTGGCACATTATAGCAATTTTCAATGATTTCTATGAAGAAGATGAAATTGGAAAAACTAGAAGCTAGAGCATTATTGCCCGATAAATTATTTTTCAGGTACATGAGAGCTGCATATGTCTCAGTCTACCTCACTGAATGTTAAAGAACAGTTTTTTAATCTAGTTGGCTGTTACCAAGCCAATAGAGAAAAATGGAGTTTCTCAACTGAAAAAAAGCAAAAATAACTGCACAGTTCAGCCAAATAAACAAATATACACTAACACTTTATACCTCATTACTTCAAATAGCAATTTTTGATAAATCGCGGTGCACACTTTCTCTGCGCCCTCTACGACGAGAGAAAAGCCATGCATGCTCGAAAGCAGATACGCCGCGGCCTTGAGGGTAGACCCAGCAAGGCGCCATCCGCTTCGGTTTTAACCCAGTATCTCAAGGTACTACGGGCGTCCGACCTTCCACCTGTGGTTGTGTCGTAAACCTTAATTTTTGGATCGCTTTTCTGGGGTTATCCGGAAGAGCAAAAACCTTGAAATAAAGTGAGAGGAGAACTCGTCAATGTGGTGATTCGAGTGAAAGATTCGAGTAAAATTTTTTACTTAAGATATTGCCGGTTATCTGAAATCGCTGACAAACGCTGCTTAGACTCAGTAATTTTCATATGATGCCGAATAATTGCTGATATAGTAAATCCATAAAAACAGCACCATGTCGGGTCAAAATCTTCTTGAGAACTACTTTTGAAAAGATATTATCGAACCGTTATCATTGTTGAAATCTGAATGAAAGCAACCAATTAGTAGCATAAACTCGTCTTCTATAGGAAAGACTAAATTATTTTTAACATAAAGGTCTATAATATTTGGCTTCACCCTCTTATCCGTTTTTTTTGAAGTCAAAAGGTCGTACTACTACGGTACGGTCATTTATGAGTATCGCTTTCGCATTAATTTTCGTATAAATTTACTTACGACCGTCAAGCGAGAAAAACAACGTTACATATAATCTTACAAATCAATAGGGGATTTTCGAAAAACGGTGCAAGCGTCGCACTTCTCTGTGCGCTCATCAGTGAGAGAGTCGTAGCCGAATCACCTGCAGATAGTGCGACACAGCTGCGAGGGTAGACCTGCTACGCGGAAAGCTCTTCGGTTTTAACCCAGTATCTCAAGGTACTAAGGGCGTCCGACCTTCCCTCGCGGTTGCGTCGAAAACCTTAATTTTTGGATCGCTTTTCTGGGGTTATCCGGAAGAGCAAAAATGAAGTTGCAAGAGAAGAGCTACAGTCGTTGCTGCGAGTTTTAACTCAGTTACTGGAAAGGATGTAGTAGAAATGGCCTTTCAAAATAGATTTACACCACACCTTCTTAGGAGACATAAAACGCTCAATTCTTTGTCTTCCTTCGAGCGCGTCTAGACGAGAAATTATGTGCGCAGTAGTAAATTTAATTAGGATAAAAACATCCGTAACATTTTTGCTCAAATAATGCATTGAAAATTATTAAAGTACTTTATGCAATATAATCTAGGTGAATTGAATCTACACTCCGCTGCCTCATTTAAGTGCTAGGAAGATTTTGGCGACTGTGTTTATCCCATACACCATCTGATTTTTGCTTCGATGTATCTATGCTCATAACTTCTCCTCCACAGACGCTCCGCGGATAAGGGAGAATTTGGATTTAGCGTTTTATGGCCTCCATGTGGTTCACATCCCATTTGAAAAGGCCACTTCGATAAACCATCCTTCCCAGAAACCTGATTATCGCTGCTGCAAAGTGTCGCCAATTATGCTTGAAATCACGATTTCCAAAATAACGCTCATCGAGCCCAACAGAAACTTACAACAATCCATATCGGATCAATACGATCTAGCAAAATTACTTCCACTGGCACTACTACTGTTAGATTTCAGCTAAGCAAATTCCATTCAGAATTCGACGATCAAACAAGCGGATTAGAGTCTCTCAAAGATAATCGGGTCCATATTTTTTCTCGTTTTCTGAGGTCAAAAGGAGGACAAATATGGACTTTATTAGTGCAATATTTCATGTTACATAAGAGATAAACTTTTTTTGTGCAATAAAAACCTTCACTGAGCTGTCATCAAATGAGAAATTGTCAAATAATGATACTGCGTTGATTTACAAGTTGACTACATTCTAACTGCGATCGAATAAGAAACTTCAGCACACTCTTCACATAACCTCAGTTTAGCCTTGCAAAAATCCGCTGTGCAATGTCTCACTCCTCTGTGCGCTCCCAGCGAGAGGGAAGTCGTAGCTTAACCACCTGCAGATAGTGCGACACAGCTGCGAGGGTAGACCTGCTATGCGGCAGTTTCATCGGTTTTAACCCAGTATCTCAAGGTACTAAGGGCGTCCGACCTTCCCTCGCGGTTGCGTCGAAAACCTTAATTTTTGGATCGCTTTTCTGGGGTTATCCGGGAGAGCAATAAACAATGATATCGATGTCGTCTATAAGTTACCTGTTTGTCGTTATATGCATTGAAGCTGCAAGAGTTTGCGGTTTGCAAATCATCTTTCGACTTGCTAATACAGTTTGCAAAAAAAAAAACAGTTAAAATGATCTATCGACAATTTAACAGCGCATTCTGACTAAATTGATGCATGGTAGGGTTAGGCGTATTTACAAACTTTGAGCAGCGGAATGTTGTCATGCAGCTGTCACCGCTTGGCGGTCAAACAATGACAGCAGCTCCATCAGCCGACAACTGCCACATGCTAGCGCAAAGGACAAACAGATCTTCTTTTTAAGGAAAAATAGCACTCAGCCTTCATTTAATTGGTTCTATGTCAGTCATAGAGATACTCCTCTATTTCACATGCATGCTACCCTTGAGCATTTACGAGATATAGGCGACTGCCAGGAGTATAGCGGGCGGGGAGCTGCAGACATTTGTACACCTTGAAAACTTGTTGAGCCTCCACCTTCATTTTAATTTCATCGCTTTAGCTAGTAAATTTGATCTTTGCCACGCGTATATATTAGCAAACGTCGGCAACGTTCCGCGCTATACTCTTGGGAGTCGGCCATCGCAATGACTTGAAGTTACCAATACGACTACCCCAACAAGAACATCACTTCTGCTGACTAGAACAATGCCAAAAATTACCTCCATCGTAGCATCTGAGCTAGCTTGAAGTGATGGGAATTGACTGTTTGCATTTGCGTCATTTTCGCTTCTCCTCTGCATACATCTAATAATATCCTCCGTGCACTAAAGTATAATAAAATCTGTGATGCAGCAAGTCAGTATGTAAGCGATGTATCGCATAGATTTCATGCTATTTACCTTGAACGACATTTCCAGATTCTGGCGCATTCCCTCTGGGTTCAAAGAGACATTGCGTACAGAAGCAACTTCATCAGCCATGTTTGACGAACATTGCTTATTCTAAATTATCGAGCATTCTCGAAGTTCCACGTAGAATGCTTGATCAAACCTGTAGCGATTCTCCATTAGTCGAATTTTCCGAAGTTCCAATCGACTTGAACAAGTTGCAAACATAAGTTTGCGCATCCTTCGTCGTGGCGCTAACTAAAATAAAGCACAAGGAACACTTGAGCATTATGGACTATGCAAAAATAACAGTACTGCCTTTTGGAGCAGCTGGAGAAGCTTCAGTCTTGAGACGCTGAAGTAGCGTTTCTAAAAGAAGTGGACGCATTCTTCGTGGGGCGCTTTCCATGCGGGGATCTTCTAGCAACGAACGAACATCATCCGCACTTTGCAAAGCGGCCATGCAATCACTCTAGAAGTGCAATTATTACAAAACTCGACCGTAGCGAAGTCAAGAATATCAACCTCGACAGACGCCATTCTATATTTCACAGCCATGAAAAGTCTACGGTAAAGGTCGAAACACTGACGACCATCGTCAGTCCTCAGATAAAGTTCACACTTCCAAATGATATGCTCTACACCAAATTGAGAAGCCAGTGAAAGAAGGCATCCCAAATTTGCACCTATATATGGAAATAGGGCACCACATATAATAAAAGAACTTGTGATCACCTGTAACTTCGCAGAATGGTGGATAGATGGCTCGCAGCAAAGTGATGAAATCATCGCTAATGACATCTCTCAACAGATAAACTCCGTTTTTCCGGTGTACATTTGCAGCCGATGTTGGCCTCGGGACGATGTCACCTGTAAGACGATTAATACACTTATGATATCGGAAAATACCGAAGGTTCCATGCTCATATGCTCTATACAGCAAGAACAAAGACATGGCAACCCCTTTCCCAGATTTTATGTGATTCACTGGTATTCTGAATATCGCATACCTAATGCAAAAATAGAAGTAGCTTTTTAACCAACTTTAGATCTACCTCGACATCAAAAAAGAGCGGAAGAAATTTTTATGGTGCTAAAAAGAAACTCCAGGGAGACTTAGTCTGAAAGTAAATCTTTTGATGAACCCATATTTTGGCATCAGAAACAGATTGTTCAGATCGCTTGAGGAGTAAGGGCAAAGAGGTACGAAAGCTGTTAAGCTATCTAACGTACATCTACGGTTGTATAGAATCGTCAATAATGTTGATACCACAAAGAATTTCCAAGCAACTTTCGAGCAACGAGTTCCCTAATCTAGAAAACAGTCAAAAAGCAAAAATTGAAACCTATTCAGCTTCTAACGTACTCGGGATTTTTGAGATATTATCAAGCGTTCAAATAAAGATTGGGAAGGAATCAATTCGCGCAAGGCGTACGGTTGGCATAAGGTATCGTTCAAGTTGGTTGCCTCCCATCGAATGAGCTGTCACTCGTAGGTCTTTTCTAGAATCTCAAAAAAGCTTTTCAGCAGGCAACAACTGCAATCAAAAGTCAGAAGATTGAATACGGTACTTCGCTAGAAAAGCGCCCAAAAACGCTCAAATTTCTTCAATCTCCATTCACATTTCTCTCACCTCTCCTTACACGCGTTCCGCGCCAGTCTAAAAGCGCCAGCACGCTGGCACCGGACGTGTTTTTGAAGTGCTGAGAGATGTGAAGAGAGATCAAAGAAATTTGGACGCTTTTGGGGGCCGTAGAGCGCTTTCGAGCAAAGTCTGGCCGGTGCCTAAGACATAATCCTGAAAATTATAAAAATAAAACATCAGCAGAAGAAAGACAAACCACTAGAAAGGGGATTGACGTCAAGATCTTCGCGAACCCCTGAGGACTCATCAACAGCATCGGCTCTGTAAAAAAAAAGCTTGTTGAATTCCACGACTAACTTGACAACAATAGCGACTCACTGCATGCTGAGAACGTCAAAATCGTCGCCATCCGATTCGGACGCAGAAAGCTCTTCCCGATTCGGCGGGAACATCGTTGCGAATTTTCGCGAATTAATCGACAGGTACTAAATTATATCTATCTCAGTTCAAGGACAGGTCTGATGCTAACCATCAACCTCTCTATTAACGTAAACACGTTTGTCTTCGTCCTCAAAGACGATGCAGACATTATTAGATTCCGAAGGTTTCGTAAAGTCCAACTCAAACATTAGAGCGTCTCTGAAACAATAAGACAGTAGTAAGTTATAGACAGACACACCATTAACTACCACAACCTGTATCCAGTAATGTCTCGAAGGTTCCTCAATGTGAGTATAATATCGTTTTCCAACTCACAGCGAGAAAACGTAATGCTCTTCGAGCGATCCTTACTGTGGAACTTATGTATGAACTGAAATTTGGAAACCTAGAGTTTGTAAGAGAATGATTATTGCTGAGCAAACTACAGGCACAGCGACGTAAAATTTCTGGTATATAGGAAAGAAACTAAATTTTAATCAACATTGCAAAAGTGACTGCCAGGAGCGATGTGGCAGTACACACAACTTGTTCATCATTTGATTCGCCATACATGTCTTCTCAAGCAAGCGCCATACCTGATTCACTTAATCTATTGATTCACTTGATCCGCTTCATCACTGGTCAATTCAGTGGACTGACAGTGTCTACTTGATCCGCCTGATCCACTTCATCCACTTCACTACTGTGGCCGTATTCATCACTGATACCTTGAGGTAAATTCTACATCCAGGTAGTTTTATCACTCATTATCAGCAAGTACCCGTATTCACAAAGAGCCTTGAGGTAAATTCTCAATGTAATTTTGCTGATAATGAGTGATAAAACTACCTGGAGGTAAAATTTACCTCAAGGTATCAATGATGAATACGGCCACTGGTCAGTTCACTGGGTTGATCAACAGCAAAGTGGATGAAGAGCATCAAACGCATCAAGTGTGGCGCTTGCCTAAGGCTTAGAAGATTCATACACCAGTGCTTGAGTACTGTGGGATCGTTCAAAAACTGCGCCGGTCCCGCCTAACCCGCCTGAATACTTCCGAATCCGCCCGAATACTTCTGAATGCGCTCAGACACGCGCGACGTCCGAATCCGTCCGAACCCGCCTGAACGCCGGAACTGCCAAAGCGTCATGCGTGAGCTACGTGTGACTAACAAGGGAAGGTATCTAACTTAGTTCGGCCATTTGGCAAGGACATATATAATGTGAATCAGCTTTAAACGCTATTCCAAATGTGCCATTCCTAGCTGCCATGCACCATTCCAAAGCTAGTTATGGGCTTTTTCCTGCGCAAAATTGGCATGCTCATCAACTCACGGGCATCACGTCATCATCAATTAAGTGCTGATACACCTGCGTAAAAGCTTTTTTAGTGAGAAAAAAATTGGATTTGTACTGTTTCGATACCTCAGCACCTTTTTCTTGCAGATTTTTATCTACAGGCAGTCTTCTCATGGTCAATAGTATGCCAATTATGCGCAGGAAAAAGCCCATAACTCGCTTCGGAATGGTGCGCGGCAGCTAGGAATAGCATATTTGGAATCAGCGTTTGAAGCTGATTCAGAATACATAAGCCTTTTACCAAAAGGCCGAGCTAGATCAGGTAGCTTTCCTTATAAGATATATGCACCACGCGCGCAGTATTACGCGTGATCCAATTTGCCAATCTGCACGCATGTCTGCTGCGCTTTGGCAGTTCCGGCGTTCAGGCGGGTTCGGGCGGACTGGGACGTATTCGGCCGGGTTTGGACGCGTACCGGCGCAGTCTGAAATACCCTTGTACCGTAGTTTCCAATCCCACTATTTCCATTCCAGTGATAAGTGCGCAAAAGGTACACAGCTGCATCACGCATTTTCCAGTAAAATGTAAGAGGGTCAAGTATGAATGACTACCCCGTGAAGCTTAGAAAACTATCTCATGACAGGCTTCACACAAAAAACTTGGGTGGAACGACTGCTCTGAGGAGAGGATGCTGTTAGAACAGCCAAGATAATAATTAGAGGCTATCAACTTAATCCGTCTCATCTTTTTTTCAAACCGAACTTCAAAAGAGTTAATTCAAGATTAATTTCATTCAGGGTGAGACAAGCACAAATTTTTTTTGCTTCAACTGCAGTGATCTTAATAAAATGATGAGAAGGAGAATGCTTTCTGTGAATCTCTCTTGTTGTTTTAGGAACGTGTGATTGATGCGAACAATAGCATAGGATCTATGTAATAAACGAAAATGTAATGTGATAAATTGGGACTCAAACAAACCTGCTCTATCATAGTATTATCACCATTGATGCCCAAAAAGTTGTGAATGCTGACATTTGCCGTACAGGTCCACAAACTGGCCTCTACTCCTCGATTGCACCATAGAGTGATGGTCACATAATCAACGTCGGCTGTCGCTTCGGCTTCCCTGCGAGAAAAGTGTTTAGGATGTAAAGAGATATGATTTTCTACTAAAAATTGCTCCAAAGAGTTTGGTTCAGAAAGAACATGTGAGTTTTTACAATCTCTATTTATGCTCAATGTAGATACAGGCGAGTCCTTTTCCGTCATAACAGGTTCCGGTACATGACGACCTCTACAACTTCAGTTTTACGTCATCCTCCTTAGTTAATTCTTGACAAAAAACTCCATGACTTTGTGCAGTCCAACTTTATGCACTGATACTGCTGCAAAGAAAACGCGAAAAATACTAACACTTACCATTCAAACCCACAGAACTTCTTCTTAGCGTCGATATATCCCGCGTCAGACTGTGTGAGGACCAGACTCTCTTCGTGCATACTTCGTTGGATGTAGGTTCAGACAAAGCGAACTACGCACAAAACAGTCGAAAGTTATATGAAAAGACAACAACCACAAGCCAGGCGGCTGTAGCTGTGTGGTCCCAGCACGATTTACAGGCAGCGCGCGGGCTTTTGCTGCACTACCGGCATAAGTTTGGTGTTTGAATTTAGATAAGATGTAGTGGTTGTTGACAATCCAAGGCTAGTGATGTCAAATGATGAGTCTGAATTCAGTCCTTCATCACATCTACAGCTAGGCCAAGGGAAATAGTCTCCAAGATATCAACTTCGTAATTGTTCCAACAATTCCCGACACACTAGTAGCATCTGCACTTTTCTGACGCACTAGTGACATTTGCCGATTTTCTCTGGCCATATCTGGAGCGATAGCTTTTGGCGAGCGCGACCACTACGATATAATGGGCCAGGACAACAGTGCTTCAAAATGCTGAAGTATCTCTAGCTAATGAATGGAATTCAAAATCGCACAACTAATTTCACTTTTCCTGGAAGGATAAATGCTACACTTTGACTCAACGAGATGAGAATGGAGGGCCGAGACGCAGTCTGCGTCTCTCTAGCGGACCTGCTCTCTGATCATTCCACAACCTTAATTAGGTCACAAAGCCCGCCTTCCACCGCAAATCCAGATGGAACAAAGGGTACCAGTCTTCGCAAATGCTAGATTCGCGATAGTTTTCCCCATTTCAAAGGGCTGCCACGATTAAGGAAGCTTCACTCTTGGTAGCATTCGATGCATCTTCTTATTTTCTGAGGGATGTGTTACTATTCCAGGTCAATGTTTGATCTCCCAGAACAAAGGGTACCAGTTTTCGCAGATGAGAAGAATACCCAAGCTTTTGCCGTGGCCAAATCTCGTTATTTTCCTGAATTGTACAGTGAATTCCTAAAGTTGTCCAAGCAACAGATTGATACAGCAAACCCAACAGAATACAAAGCGAATTTTCTGTCATTTTCTTACCTTGTTGCTTTTTTGATAGAATTTTCATTGAAAACACTATTTTAGCAGTTCTACCTCGGACGCAACACTGCAAACACCAATTCTAAACTTGAAACCCCCAGAAGTGTAATTATGCGATTCAGCAATAATACTGCAATTTACAAGCAAATTGTCTTTCAAGGATTTTTAATATAAGGTCTATAAATCTTTGTAGTACAACTCGGGCGCCTTCAAAAAGTTGAATTATTGCTTATTTTGTCTCGAACACTTTACGAGTCGCAGACAAAAACTTTCTAGAAAGAGAAAAAATGCTGCATTTTGGCACTCGCTTGCAAGCCGGCTGATGTTCTAAGTCAATGTCAATTACGTACTCCCTTTGGATGCGAACTATGCATGCGCAACGCAGGGACCCTAGCGTGCGGACCTCTAATCGATGAGGCCCATTTACAAACCCGATTCATGCGCGCGAACGTGGCGCTAAGGGATCGTTCAGACCGCGCACAAAGGCGGACGAAGGCGCAAAGGCGCACAAAGGCGGACGAAGGCGCACGAAGGCGCACAAAGGCGGACGAAGGCGGACGAAGCCGCGCAAAGGCGGACGAAGGCGGACGAAGCCGCACAAAGGCGGACGAAGGCGCACGAAGGCGCGTGTGAGTGTGTGTGTGTGTTTCGAGATAAACGAGACGAGACGAGACGCGCCTTCGTGCGCCTTCGTCCGCCTTTGTGCGCGGTCTGAACGATCCCTAAGTTCGGTGGATAAAGGTGCACGTGACTGGCACTACTGTATAAAATCTGAGTTAACTAAATATTGAATTCGATAGCACAAAGGACGATTTTCAAAATTCTAAAAAGCAAACTATAGAAAGGAGAAGATTTTTTTGTGTCGCGTAGGTTCTGCTCTATCGACACATTACTTGGACTTTCTGGAAAATCAATATAAAAATTTAGAATAATAGCGAGACTTAACCATGGCGAAACCTTGTAGTCTAATTGACACATCGTTGATCGAAAACTAGGTCTATAAATCGTTGTTCTGCGAGTTGTTACAGCCGTTTAAAAAAGCGAATATACTTTCGGAACGATGTAATACTCATGGTACCTTAACCTCATTGTCACTTGTAAGAATGTTTACACCAACCTGTGTCATAAAGTGAGACTGAAACTATAGGTTGGCCCAAAAGTTCGTTCGCACCATTTTCAAAAATCTATGACTTCTCAAATTCTCGAAGGACTTCTACAAAGTTAATTGTTTTGAAAAGAACAGACATGCTTTTTACAACAGCTGTTGAAAGACGGCTTCCATTGCAGTGCAGAGGTGTAGATTGCAGAATAGAATGATTCAATTTACGACTTTTCTATATTTAGTCATTAAAAATCTGAATCCTGCAAAAAAATCGGAGTACCTCGAATTATAAGGTTTATTTCTTGCTCTTTCTATCTGAGCAGATTTCGTGCTGATTGAGAGCTTTTACAAATAATTTTGATCTCTGAGCAACCAATACAAAACGGCAATTGATTTATTTTCGCATTTTTTCTCGAAAATTATAACTTTTGATAGAAGCGCTCAACCTGCACAAACTTTGCTCATGTAGAAAGAGCAGTTCATGAAATTATGAACTTAACTTTCTCTGATTATTAGTCAACTTTCAGATTTTCAATTCTACACAAAAAACCGAATTTAAGTCTATGTCTGCATGTATGCCAATAGAAGGCCTCTTCTGTGCAGCTGTATAAACCATGATCTTTTTTAATCAAGTCTAATTCTAATTTTTCTAACATATTTTCATGCAAATACTGTTCATTTTGAACTAAGGGTTTAATTTTTTTCCTTTTTTCTCCCCTTTCCCCACCATACCTCTCCAGTATTCGACGCTGAGCGAGGTGAAGCCCATTGTGACCGAATTATTCTGGAATGTCGCACGTAGGTTCAAGCTTTTTCTATGAATTACCGGACATACACTATCAAATTTCATGCATTGCATTTTCGCCTGCTGTTCATGCACATACTTCCAATGTAAACCTGTTTTTCCACTTAAAGCACTTTAGTTGACAAGAAATTCATATTCTCCCTATTCAAATTTGTTTTCATACGTGCATGCTGCATCTCGTCCCTGTTTTTGATGATACCAAAGGCCCACACAGAATTAATCTGCTATCCCCTTAAATATTACTCGAATTTCACGAGTACAGTGCACTCTTTTCTCTGCCTGTACGAACATGCCAAAAATTTTGCGGTAGGACGCTACACAACACCGCTCGTATTTAGAAAAAAGACGCGCAGTCGCCCGATTCATGTGATATCAGCGTTGCGTGGCCGTATCTCGCTTTAGAGTGGATGGATTCCCAACCCAAAGGCACCACTCAACTCAGCTCGGCGCGGCGCATCTTCTATTATATCAAAATGTCCACTTGTACACAGTATGAGGCCAGATTCCACGAATCGTTCAGATTTTCGCTTATGGTAGATTGCCCAGTGATTGCAATGAGTAAGCACACCGAGTAACCTACCGTAAGCAGAAATCTGAAACGATTTGTGAATTCTGGTCTCCTACTGTGTCCAAACGGGCACTTTCATATGGGAAGAAATGCGCCGCGCCGAGCTGAGTCAAATGGTGCTCTTGGAATAAGAGTTCGTCCACTCTGAAGCGAGATATGACAACGCTACGGTGATGTCACATGAATCGGCCGACTTTGCGTCGTTTTTCTGAAATACAAGCGGTATCGAACCTTGCTATGCATTATCTGAAGAACTGTGACGGAGAACGACCATCCTGCCAGAAATAGCAGTGCGAACGTGAATTGCTCTATTTGACAAAGAAAAGTTCTTGTAATTGTGAAATTAGATATGAGCGAAAGTTTGTTTAAGGAACGCGGTGCATGATTATGTACAACCTAGTTGAAACTTTCTAATGTTGCTAATGGGACGTTGCTATAACATTGTGAGCGACCTTATTACCATAGCGTTGCTTTTCATACACTAGCACATTACCTCCTGGATTTGGACCATTAATGTATCGTGCGTCAACACTCTCTATGTTAAGCTACTGCTAGCATTTAGAAGTATATGATCTGCTAACCTCCAACCTAAACCTTTCAAAGAGATACCTCCTTGGTATGTTCATGTCCGTGGTAGTCCACAAAATTTTTCTCGTGGTGATTGTGGAGACAAAATTTTCTTTAGATGAAGTGACGTGACGTCAGTCACGCCATCCAAGAATTTTCTGAATTGTTCTAAATCTGCGGGCCCATGACCCTACAAATCTGAAAAAGGGGGTGTGGAGGCAACTACGTCCTTGATAGATTTTTTGCAAAGCCAAAATGAGTTTTCAAAATTTTCTGATCAAGAGGAACAAGTTAGAACAATTTCGTTATAACATTGACGACCACGCAGAATTTTAATTGCCTGCCTTCTGGAACCAAGGCCTTTTACGGATCAGCCCACAGTTTTCGACTATAATTACGCATAATGCTATCTACAATACCTAGATCTGTAAGGCTGACAAAAAAAAGTAGAGGTCATCCCTAGATTCAGCGAAAAAGAGAGCTCATGGAGTGAATTTATCTCAAGATAGTGGTCATTTTAACAGAATTCAAGCCTTGACACACATGGTGTGACAAGCGGTCCCACGCGGTAGTCATTTCTTGACACACCATGTGTGTCAAGCTGTCGTTAATGTGTTATTCATGTCAAAGAAGATATGTTCCATCTGAATCGCTCCTTACCATTATTCAAATTAGCGAGAAAGGTCAGAGATATCGATGATTTGCTACAGTACCTAAAAACGATTTTTCTTCCGCAAATCCTCACAGTTTCCTATGTAGTTTCAATCAAAGTGCTTTATAGTATATGACCTTTTCTCCTTATTCACAATAACTATTGATAAGAGACTAGGTTAAGCTAAACAAGGAAGATTGTACTAGGGTGATCAGGAATCACTTCGATTTTTTCAATTTCGATGATTTTTTTTCTGATAAACAGTAAACAACCAGCAGCAAAGATCATTTGTATTAAGTGATCTTCGCATGTTATCTTGGCAGCAACTTGCAGCTCATATTCTATAATCCTCCGCGCGGCGCTTCAAAAAAGTCAGCCTTTTTTTAAACGCCATCCTTTATGCTGCAGTACCTTGAAGCCCCTGGACATATGACATACCATTCGAAATGATCGCTTGAATCTGCAGAAATTCTTCAACATTTTGTAAAAGAGACAGAATCCCTAAAAGTGCAATAGACGCAGACTTTCAGGCCAGAAAACGTGTTTGGTCCACAATTTTTTGATAGCGAGGTTTTCTTGAGGTAAATTGCATATGTATGGATCAGGGCCCGGCACGAGGTTGTCAAAAGGTTTCGAAAACGAATTCCTCTTTAACCCAAAATTTTTTTACGAATTCCCCTTTGACCCAAAAACTGAACCCAGTGATTGCGCAGTGAACACTTTACCCAAAGAACAAGTTTTATTGAAGAAAAAACAAACATTCCCAACAAAAAAACAAATGAGATCACATTAGAGATGTCTGGAGAGGTCAATGAAAGATAATTTGCACCGGCAGCTAGGGGGGGGGGGGTGGAATTCGGGGTGTATGTCAAGAGGCGCGATTCTTATTGCCAGATGGGCAACTTATAGTACATATTTAGTGTTATATGCAGTTCTAAAATTACTTGAAATCTCAAAAGATATAATTTTGATAATTGCACGGGGTGTTCCATCTCATCATCCTGAAATCGATTCCAGACAAAATTGTTGAAGGTCAAAAACCATTGAAAATACAGTTGATAGCAAATTTGTAAATAATCTGGTCAGTTTTCTAGCAAAAGTCGTCAAACTTATCAAGGGGTTACTTCAAGCAGCTAGTAAGCTATGGAATTTGTCCGGCACTTTTTGAACCCTCCCATAGCCCGAAACTGGAGCTTTAAGTTGGTGACAGCCAGAAAAATCGCGCCTCTTGACCGTCTCCCTGGAATTCGTACCATTCATATGCTCACAATTTCTGAAACTTCTCACCCTCAAGTAAACGCCGATTAAAGGACAGCGATACGCCGTTATCGAGTGGAGCACGCTTTCCTCCATAGGAAACAGATGCTTAAGCTTTTTTTGGCTCTAGCAATGTGGAGAGGAGGAAGTTTGAAACAAAAACCTAGTGGGGCCATATTTCGACCACCTGAGATCTTGAAGGCAGTGTCCGGGCAAGAAGTCGATTTTGAGATTTTGTGCTTACTCGAGTATATTTGCTATATGCTGAATTCGAAAGCCCACATTGGAGAGCGCGAAACGACGAGAAAGGGCTCTAACGCAGAAGGGAAAAGCAGGTGGGCGGGGTCCTCCCCACTGTGAATTCACGCTCCCAGCTTCCACAGTGCTTCTCGGTTCAGCTAGCCCTTTTGCCGTTTTCGCGCTCTTCAGTGTGGATTTTCGAATTATCTCAAAATCGAGTTCTTGCCCGGATGCGCCTTTGAGCCTGCAACCTCGATACTTTGATGATTTTATTGAAACTCAATATGTATCAGAAGATTTAGAAAAGCGTTTTCTAATAAATAGTTTAAATAAGATATTGTTAGGGGTGAACGTCTCTGAACACTTGCTTCAACTACAAAAATCGGATCGAATTTATGCAGCAAGCTAGTAGAGACAATTGTGAGAACAAGAGCAGCGCTACGCATTAAAGTTAGGCTTCCTGAGTGCGAATGTGTAGCGCCGCTTTGAGGCGACGAAAATGGCTTTGATTAAATTAAATCACCCAAATTACTATTGCAATAAACTAATAAGTATTATCGAAATTCTAAAAGATTCTTTGCCATATTTTTGCGAACCGTCGAAGCGTTGAGTAATAAATTCCTCATGTCGTGATTGCCGCACATACAAAAAGTCCTCTATTGCTACTGCAGTAATGTGTGTATATAAATCACCGTCAAAAAGCACTACTGAGAGCTAGTCCAAGGATATCTAAATGCTCATGAAAGTCTCCAGGGATAACTTGATGGCTAATGAATGGCTTTTTAAGCTACGTTCTCAACGATTCATTTTGTGCATTCGTCCAGAAAGTGAGCAGCATTTAGAGACTGTGAATTCGCCTAGATAACGTCAAGGTTTGAATTAGAACAAGCTCTCGCTCGACCAAATTGATTATCTTTTATGTTCGTGGCACTTCATCTTAACTAAGACATCTCTTAGGCAGGTGCTATACTCCTCGAGGAGTATAGCATGGCGACGGGCGATCGCCGGTCGTAGCGACTGGCGATCGCCCGTCGTAGCGACTGGCGATCGCCCGTCGTAACGACTGGCGATCGCCCGTCGCTAATCGATACGTATCAAGCGTGTAGTCGCCGATTTTGGCGATCATCATTCATTTCACACTTCCATTTCAAAGTACTCACCAGCCGGTGAGGTCGCCCTAAAGAGAATGAACTGCAAGACCAGTGATTCTCACATTCAACACTTAACGTTAACTTGTTTGGCGACTGGCGATCGCCAGTCGTAGCGACTGGCGATCGCCCGTCGTAGCGACTGGCGATCGCCCGTCGTAGCGACTGGCGATCGCCCGTCGTAGCGACTGGCGATCGCCAATATCGGCGACAAAAATCGCTGGTTTTACACGTATATGATGCATATCGATCGTCGCCATGCTATACTCCTCGAGGAGTATAGCACCTGCCTTACGCCTCTTTCAGTGACCAAGTTATCACTCAAACGATTTTTCGGCCAAATTCATCATATTTTTGTCATTTGCTTTCTGACTGCCAATTTCTCTCGTTTCAATTCATGAGAAGACAATCTTTTAGTGTTTTACTCGCTGTAGTGTTGTTACGCGCTAACAAGCTGAAACAACACAAACAAGCTTTTTTCAAACAGAAGGGTTAACAATTTACCGGAACTTCCGCAGGACAAGCAGAACTTGCAGCGATTCCGCAGCACTTTCTTACCCGTTGAGAAAGTGCACTCTTCATTGTGCGGGGTTTCCGCAGAAAATCGACGTCAGAGCGATCGTAAACCGGAACTTCCGCAGCACTTTTCATGAAGCGCTGCGAAAATGCAATAAGGCTCGGAAGGTTTCCGCAGCACTTTGACCTGCCAGCATTTCCGCAGGATTTTGAGAGCGCGTGCGCTTGCAGTTGCGAAATAGCGAACGAAGCAATCAACAGCGCATAGCGCATTGCTCTTTTCTTCCATACTGTTTCGCTTCTGTTCCTCGTCTTTCGTTTCTATTTCTTCTTTGTCTCTTCAATGTCGGCGTAACAAAAATATACTTGTGCTATTCTAAGTATTCTTGCAGGCATCGGTGCGAAGTGTGAACAACCATTACCAAGCTGCTTGAGCAGGACTCAGCAGATGTGGCGCTTTCACACGCTGGATGTTTTTCTTAGTGAAAAACAAAAGGGAACTCGTAAAGTTCTTAGGATAAATTTGCGAAAATCCGAATAAATATTAGTGAGCGAAAGCTACCCTTTAGTGAGTCCTTATTTAATTCTGACGTCATTTCATAAGTAACGGGTAGATTCACACGTTACAAAAGGGTAAGTGCTCAGAGCTGTGCGTACACGATTTTTCAACGTGCTAAAAGACAATCTTTATATGCAAAAAACAGCTAATCTTTTTGTTTACAACCGGTAAGCAAAACTGAGCCACCAAATTCGGCGCGTAGTTTCGCGACCACGATCAAAAGGAAAGTATGAAAAATTATGAAAAAGTTATGTGAATGAAAAGAGTTGCAAATGTTTTTCTAATTTGGGTTGCTCCCGCGCAACCTGGGAGCGCCCTGAGGTTGCGCGGAACCAAACAGAGTCATAATTTTCTCCTTTCATCACATAAATTTTCAAAATTCTTTACATAATATTCTTCAGTTCGAACTACATCTATGTATACTTACCTTAAGGCCTAAGGCATACCTCTCGCGATTCCGGTCGCTGCGCGATTTGGCACAACAGCGACTCTTCGTAATTCGTCGTTAACGCGCTGCCTTTGGTCAGAACTTGCTTCATTTGCAACAACTTACATAAGCTACCCAAATATGCGTCCGAAAAGCGCGCACGATAAATTTGTAGAAATCTGGAAAATCGCCAAGTCGCGTGAAAGTGGCGATTTGGCCGAATGGCGTAAGGTATGCCTTAGCCTAACCCAAATTTCGTCCCTTCTGCTTTGCTACGGCCCTTGAATGATGTAAAAACGCTTTTTCACGTATTTATGTCTTTTCTCCGATTTTCTATGTCTATTTTTGACCTCCATTTACTCATCGTTCGCTGCAGGTTATTAACCGTATTTCTACAAACAACACAAAAGGTATCCCATAATCTTTTGTCATGTCAAAGAGGACTTCGTTTTCAAAATTTTTAAACGCCACCTCGTGCCAGGCCCTGTGCTGGAGTGCTGGAAAAGGACTTAATGGATGGACTTCATTCAATCACAACGCTCTTGTTCAGGTATGCCCAATTTCTTTCTTTTTTCGCCTTAATTAAAATAATACTCAAATAATAAACTATTACTATGTAGAAAATATATGTTGGATTTTCAAACAAAGCAGAACTAATTTGGTAGAAATATATCAAACAAAAGGGGAGGGTATAATGGGTCAGAAATTTCTTAAATGTGATCTACAGCTTATTTTCAGACGTGTGCTAGAAACTTGAGGGGGTACAATAATTGGGACCGAAAAATTCTAACTTCCTGAATTTCCTTCTGCTGGAGGCCACTCGCTTATAAACCCGAATAATTTTTATACTTTCCCCCTTTTTTTGAAAATAGTTCTCACACCGCCACTGTTTTTCGTTCATCTATCCTTGTCCTCTCTGTTTCTGATATTTACTGATATTTTCAATGTTTTCTCTTTCACTCATACATGTCCTACCACAACACGCACACATCGATATTTTCTGATTCGAAGATTGAAGAGAATTGCGGTAGAAACATATCGAAAGAAGAAGGGGAGGGAAATAATGGGTCCCAAGATTTTCTGTAGTGGAACAGATACTCTCTGTGAATGATAAGATGATTCTCAAACATTTTCAATCTAAAGTAGCTTTGTGGACAATTTTTATCTGAGAGGTCATGCTTTTTCTATTAGGTTGTCAAGAAAATAATGTCGGTTTTTATTTGCTTGCTTTAACAAAGCAACCAGACTCAACCCAACAAAGGTAAGGGTACTGTTCGATAGAGTAAAGCAAGCTCTACAAGATGGCACTCATATCTTTGCGCCATGCTCAATCCACGGAGAGTTCGAACTCAAAATCTAAAGATTTCCAAATGCCCAAAAAATCGAAAAAAATCAGATCTTCGTCCAAATAATTTCTACGGACCTCCCACTTGCTCACATCAATACTATCGATATCTGATATCCATATGTGCGATTGCCGTATTTTTTCCTTGACTAGAAACTGAGAAAACGAAAATTTTCCTGATTTTCTCAAAGCAATGCTGAGCCGTTTTTGCATATGTAGTTCTATACTACAAGCCTAGGTAAGCATAACTGTAGGTTTTCAGCCTATTTCAAGCGGTACTTTTCGAGAAATGTCGATTTTAGCACTGAAACTGAGACGAAAAAATCCGAATTTGTTATTTTTCCAAAACTACCGCTTGGAAGGGGCTGAAAATCTACAGTTATACTTACCTAGTCTTGTAGTATAGAACTACATATGCAAAAACGGCTCAGCATTGCTTTGAGAAAATCAGGGAAATTTTCGTTTTTTCAGTTTCTAGTCAAGGAAGAAATACGGCAATCGCACATATCAGATATCGATAGTATTGATGTGAGCAAGTGGGAGGTCCGTAGAAATTATTTGGACGAAGATCTGATTTTTTTCGATTTTTGGGCATTTGGAAATCTCTAGATTTTGAGTTCGAACTCTCCGTGGATTGAGCATGGCGCAAAGATATGAGTGCCATCTTGTAGAGCTTGCTTTGCTCTATTGAACAGTCCCCCTTACCCTTTGTTGGGTTGAGTCTGGTTGCTTTGTTAAAGCAAGCAAATAAAAACCGACATTATTTTCTTGACAACCTAATAATATTCGTTGAAGTACCTACCAGTGTAAGGCTCCCGCCAGAGTGCCGAAGTTATGCCAGCGCTACGCCAGCACTTCCATCGATACACGTGTATTTCGTTGCGGACGTCAGCTAGCCCCGCCCCAACGAAATACACGTGTATTGATCGAAATGCTGGCTTAGCGCTGGCATAACGGCACTCTGGCGGGAGCCTAAGCAAGCTTTGGGAAAAGAAACTGAAGAATTCTCAATTTTCAAATCTTCTGTGTTCGTGTAAATTTGAAAGCAATAAAAATAGGAGCGGTTGGGTCAGTATTGTAGGTTTCCAGAAGTGCTCTTCGTGACCGTGAAAAGATTGCTTGATTAAACTTCTCCAGAAAAGTTCTGATTTTAGAAGAAAATACCAAAAATCAAGTTTCCCTATTTTTACTGCTTGCTCAAAAATCATAGCTTTTCGTAGAGATGTTAGCCAGCGCGCATTTCCTGCAGTCAGAAAGAGTAGGTAATAAAAGCTATTATACCGCGTGCTTCGATTTTTGCTGCAACTTTCAGAATTTTGCGTTCAAACACGGGAAATTTCAAGATAAAGCATTTACTTCACCGGCGCTTCAATTCTGAAGCTTGTTTCTATTGAAAGGTACCTCGGCCATCTTTGGAAAGAGCATGAATTCCTCTTCCAAACAAAAATGAACATGTGCAGATCGGTTGAGAAATAAGGAAGTAATGAGCTTTTCAAAAATTGTGGGGACGAACTATTATTTCTCTAGCATTAGGCCACGAAAGTTCATTCGTACCAATCTCAAAATTCACACCTTTTTTACAGCCGATTTCAGCGGTTTTATTTCTAATTGGAAGTGTAAGTCAAGCTCTTCATAATGGCACTTTAGTGGCTTACTAGTGACCATTTGTAGATAGGAGCGGTAGAAAAAAAACGATTCAAATAGCGAATTTTCTGTGTAGGGTCATGAAATCTGGAACTTGCGTTGAAAATTAGAGTGATCGGTCTGACGGGTTTTGTTACCTGCTCTTTCTAACTGAGCAAAATTTGTGCTGATTGAAGGTCTCTATCAAAGTTATAATTTGCGAGAATAAAATCCATCAAATCTGCCTTTTATATTGCTTGCTCGTCAATCATAACATAAAGGCCTTCAATCAACACAAACTTTGTTCAGTTAGAAAGAACAAATGTTAGATTTATTGCAAGTTTTAGATTTTTTTATGACTCTACACAGAAAATTCGAAATTTTTTTCTCCTACCGCTTCTACCTATGCAACAAATGATCATTAGTAAGCCGCTAAAGTACCGTTATGAAGAGCTTGGTTTACAGTTCCAAACAAAAATAAAGCCGTTGAAATTGGCTCAAAAAAATCAGAAGGTGTGAATTTTTGAAAGTGTTGCGAACGAACTTTTGGGGCGACCCAAATTTCTTCTAAAAAATAATTCATAAAAATTCAACATTATTTCTGTATAATAACTCACTTACACATGTCTGCCTTGAAAACTCTTACACACATTTTTTGTCTGAAAATTCTGAAATATTAGGTCGAACTTGAAAGCCTTGAATTTCTTTGCCGAAAACTCCACACGTCTTCAAATTTGTCTCAATTTGTTGAGATCTCAAGACTTCCAAACAGGGCTCGGCACGAGCTGGCACCAGGGAAATTTCAAAACGAAGTCCCATTTGATATTGAAAATTTTGTACGAAGTCCCTTTTGACCTGTTTTAAAAACCCGTCATCATTATTATATTATCGTAAAAAAAACGCAGTAGTGTTTTCGTGCATTTCTGATTTCATGGAAGAACTTTTCACAGCTTTCTGAGCTTTTTAAGTGGACGAATCACATCTTGAGAAGCAGAAAAAGGCGATTTTTCGACTGCGAAGCAGACCGAGTGGTATTGCTATAAAACGCTGAAAAGAGAACATTATGAAACCGTTTCTTCTCCATATGTAATCTTTTACACCGTAGATACATTTTATGTAAAAAAGTATGAAAACTTATGTGAGCAAAGTGTCGGTGCCAGCTCAGCTAGCACCCAGCTGGCACGGTGCCAGCTAATTCAGAAAAAAAGTTCGGCACAGCTTTCATTCACATAAGTTTTCATAAATTTTTGGCCCGTAGTTCCGGTCCACCAACGCGCATGCACACACCAAATTTGGTGTCATACTAATGCGTTTTGGCTGAAAATAACGCCTTTGTTTGTTGATAGACAACTTGCCAATGGCATGCCGGTGGCATGCCGGCGGCATTTTTGCTTCAGTTCTCCGCCTCGGCCCTTGTAGAAACGATATCCCCTTTGCTTTCCGCTCTAAAAACGATATCTAGCTTGACCCAGTGCCAGCTGTGCTGAGCCCTGCTTCCAAAGTTCAATAAATCGTCGAAACTTTCTCTATTTCTTAGCGAAGAAGTTGCAAAATTGAACATTTGCGGACAGGCGCGATTAACATTGAAAACTTCAATTATTTTCATTATAAAAAGGAAAGGAGCCCGAAGTCGGCTTCAGTCGCGCGGACAAGACCAAAATGACATCCAATGAGTGGAAAAAGGACATTTTCCCATAGGACAATCTCCTTGAAGCGCCTCCCATCAGTATATCATTGCTTTACAATTCCTAATATCTGCCCATTTTTCCTAACCTTATTCGGTAATGCATATATAGGGTGCGGAAAAAGTACTGTCCCTCCAACTTGGCTCCTAAAATACCTCAAACATAAAGTAAATCTGTAGTTTTTTGTTTCCCACACGTAGGCGAGATCCTTACGATTAGATGAAGATAAGTTTGATTTGAAAATGTTCCCTTCTGTCCGTTCGAACGAGTGATAACAGCGCGCAAGAACATTAGCGATGCGCCGATAGCATACAAGCGCCATTTTGGACCGTAACTATACCACCACATTGATATAAGGTTCAAATTGAGCTGGTATGTAGCGCATGACCTCTTCTCCAATATTCTATACCCACTGTAGATGAATTATAGATTAGCGACTCTTGATTTGGCCAAATAAGGAAGATTATACCCCACGCAAATCGCAAAAATTCTCGGAAAAGAGGCGAGTCAGGACTGCGCTTGCTCAATGAATTGGACTCAAACTTTGACTCGAATCCAGACTCCAGCAAAAAGTGTCAGAAATAATGAAAAGAGCATCGGGCTTTGTCTACATCACGATTTTGGAGCGATAAACGATTATACCTAGTCTCTGTGCCACGCTTTCTAATCGCACTCTGTTGCGCCGCAGCCACTTTCTCGTTAGAAAAATTCACAGCTTTTCTCCTAGTGCAAGTGCTGACTGGATACTTTCGGAACATTTCGGGATCCACTACCACATTCTTTAAGCAGTAGCGAATTTCTCGAGTTCGCGTGACTAACAAAAAATTTCTCAAAAATCCTCACACTTCTTCACATTTGTAAAGAGGAGTTGCAAGATTTGATATGAGGCCCTGCGAAAAGGGATCCGCCGCCTGGTAAAATTGTAAAATTTTAAAGCCAGTTTTCGTAAAATGATAGAATATATTCCCGTCTTGGGAATCATGCCAAATTCACCAGAAAAACCTGTGAATTACGCCGATATTCTAAACTTTAGGTTTCTTAGGAGGGTCCAAAACCCCATAGTGTCCATCCATTTCAAATCATTTATGGCTTACCACTCCTATTCCTTCAGTTCATATCACCTCTTCTTTTCCTGCTTCAGCTCCGAGTTGAATTGCAGCGCCGCTGTTTCATCCGTAGTGAGATTGCCTTCCTTCTTGACCGCCTCGCTCCGTGACACCGCATCCTCCTCACCGCAAAATGTAAATGATCTCTTACTTAACTTGGAGAAATAAATGATGCAGCTTTCTTTCATTTTGCTAGATGTAAGTAAACAAATCGATAAATCGAGGAAGGACCCAGCGAATGTCGCAAAAAGAAGCCTATCTTCTGCGCCGTGGCTTGTTTGTAGGGGAGAGAATTTCAGCCTCTTCGGTTCACATACAAAGGAGTCTATAAACCACAAACATCCTTAAAGACAAAGGTACAGTGTTTGAATTATATATATAAACTAGCTGGCTTACCCGGCTCCGCCGTATGTTCCGAATAGAAAATTCCATTTCTTAACCGATCCAGACCAAACTTGCCACACATACACTTCGGGCCCCGGCGGGTGACCCCCCTGTGCCAACTCCCAGCCCCGTAGATCGAATTTTGCAAAAAATCGATAAAATCGATATCGATCGATGACGAAAAGTGGCCTATGACACCCGCCGGGGCCCGATGTGTATGTGTGCCAAGTTTGGTCCGGATCGGTTCAGAAATGGAATTATCTATTCGGAACATACGTACACACAGACAGACAGACAGACATACAGACAGACAGACAGACATACAAACAGACATTCAGCTTTATATATAAGATATATATAAATATAAATATATATATATATAATGCTTGTATGATTCCATGTATATTCATTTAAGAATACTTCATTTTTCCTTAATTCTCAGCCTCATTGATCTGCTAATGTGCAACTACCACGGCCTATTGTGATTCAATATGGTGTCTGCATAAAACAATACATTGCGCCATTTGCTTTTTCGGTAAAACTATTTCGTTGTTTACTCTCTTAGCATCTCGAAAGCTTAAAAAAGTTTTCCATCAGAGTAATGATGGCTTAGTAAAAAGCAAGAAACTAGTATTTCAAAATAAAGCTTGATTCGGCAGAAATGGATTGCGAACAAAAGCGGACCGCTGTGTGCTGCGAAACCCCAAACAGAGTGTTGCGGAACACCAAACAAAGTGCTGCGGAAACCCTCCTTACAAGATTGCAGAGGTTCCGCAGCGTTTTCGCAGGGTTTTCGCGCTACGGTTGTCTGAGTTTGGATTAGAAAGGCCTGAACCTGAGGGAGGGATCAGCACGAGGTGGCATACGAGGCAATCTAAAACGAAGTCACCCTTGACGTTTCTCTTTCAATATTCTGCACGAAAAAGGCGGATTGAAGTGAAGAAAAGACAAGAATAAATCAGACATTTAAAATGCGAAATGCGAAAAAAAGGCTTTTTTATATCATCAATAGCCATAACTTCAGCTATATTGATGACGTCTTCTCGGAGCACTGGACCCTCCCCGGAATCTTTTAGGCAAGGTTAATTATTGTTCCACCAACTTGGCCTTGCTTTGCTTATTCTAGTACTTCGAGAGCATTTTTGCTGGCAAACACATGACATTTGCACCAACTCCATACACTATACATAGTTTAACTTTTCTTTCCTGTCGCATATGACTTATTCATATACAACTACGTTTCCTACACTAGAAGCCATTAGACTCTTCCCGGTGCACTCACTTAGCGACAGCGGATCTACTATGGAAAAATTTACTTTGGAATATTTTAGGATCGTTTTGCCGGCAAATAATGGAGGCGTGGGTGCCATCTCCATGATCACATTCATTCAATACTGGACTTATAGTCATTTAGCAATCACATACAGGCTGTATTATTGCGTTTACTGATTTACTCCAAAGGATTAGACCTAAACTGCATGACTGCATGATGATCTATTATTATGGTTAGTTTATGTATAACTGTGTTTTGTTCGTTTGTAAGGGACGCCAAGAGCGGCGTATTAAATAAATAAATAAATAAATAACAAAGTATAGGGAACGAAGCATAGGTCAATGCAGTACTCAAGTAGATCTTGACCTAAAGAATAGATTTATGTAAGAAAATCTGGAAAGTTATGCGAGGAACAAGGAAATGAAGGATTATGACTTAGTCCGGCCCCGCGCAAACTTAGGGTGCTCATAGGCTGCGCGGGAGCAACGTGGAATCGAAAAACACTTACAACTCCTCTCACTTACATAACAATTCTCCATACTTTTCTTTTGTTCATCGCCGCGGATATACACGCCGCCAAAATTGGTGGCTCAAAATTGTCTACCCTTTGTAAACAAGAGAATTGTTTATATTTTTGTGTCATGCGTTTTGCATTGTTGAAGTCGTGTGCACACAGGTTTATGCTCTAGTCGTGTTTGCAACATGTTAATTTTCCTGCAACTGGTGACATTACGTTTGATCTTCAAATCGGGCTTGCTAAGAATTAGAGATGTGCTTTCTAATATTTCGTAAGTTTTCTGTTTAGAAACTTGACGGGTTTACTCTTGCTCCCTCAAAAAACGACATCTACCGTGTGAAAGCGTCACCTCTGCTGAACATTGACCTGAGGCGCGGGCTTTTCCAGCAACAACTTAGAGGCCATCATGCCAACAAGACAACTGTTTCAGTTCATTGCATGCCAATTAGCGTTTCGGTTGTGATAGTTTTACGACACGACTAATCGAGGCTAACTATCACAAACGAAATGCACGATGATCAGCATGCAATCGACTTGTAAAGGTGTTTCGTTGGGAGATCGCGAAGCGATGAAATTGCGTGATGTATCCTGGCCCCTTAGGCCTCGAGCAGAGTTCATGCGATTTCATCGACGCGATTCTTCCGACAAGACGAAAAGTTACGAGTCCATTGCATTCCGCTCATCTTGCATTTCGGTTGTGATAGTTTACTCACGATTGGTCGTGTTGGAGAACTATCACAACCGAAATGCAAGATGATCGGTATGCAACAGACTCATAATTGTTTGTTTTGCTAGAAGAATCGCGGCGATGAAGTCGCGTGAACTCTACCCGAGGTCTTAGGCCGCATACCTCGCGCGATCCCGTCGCTGTGCGATTTTCATGTCTATCGTTCCAAGTCACCGCTCGCGCGATAACCGTGTGTTCGCCGTGTTTATGTAAAATTGTCGAGGCATGCATGGGCCACTTTGAACGCGAATACCCCCAGAAGCGATGTCGTCACGATATCGATAGAGTTTAGCGATGTCGCTGTCGCTAGCTCTGAACTGGCGAAAGGTATCAAGCATACTTCACGTGATTCCAGACGCAATCTGACAGTACTCCAATCGCTTATGACTTAACATAAGCGCATTTTTTGGATAAAATGTAAGGCATTCCATCAATTTATCTATAAATTATACCCATTATGCGCTCATAGTCTGCGAGATTTCATCTGAAGATTCCTGGCAAATCGCCGACTAAAATCGCTGTAGTATGCCTGGGGCCATAGAGGCCATAGATGGAATTTGCTCAACGGCCTTCTTGCTAAGAAAATGTATTTTTGCAAATGTTGAACTCGTTCAAAATTTCTTCTCAAACTGCAGCATCAGCACTACCACTTTCAGAACTATGTTAAAGGCAGCGTACACCCAAAACAAATGCAACAGATGATGCAACAGCAACTGAACTGCAATTGCAGCTTACGCTGTTATGGATTCGTCCAGAGGAGGCGGAGCGAAAGAAAAGGGGCGGCCTGAAAGAAAATTGAGGGGGGTTTTCTCCGCTCAGAAGCAACATTGGGAAACCGGACCAACGCAGTTGGTCTTCTTCTGGGCCCAGCATATACACGGTGTAGAAAGATCTAGGAAATTCGGTAACTCAAATTTTGGGTGTACGCTGCCTTTAAGAACATAACAATACGTCGGAAGTGCCACGTTTTTATAACTCTTTCCAAATTACTCCCATCCAGCTCTGGTTCCAATATTCGAAGTAAGCACTGTCTGGTGCATCTGATAGTATGTAAATAAAAAAATAAATTTACGTTTTCGTGTGTCCCATATTGACATAAGCCATGGCTCGGCGGAAGCGCGGCATTGAAGTAACTTTCTTGAAGTTACAGAACTACTCTTTTTCATTTTCACTTAAGTTTGGTCAGCACTGCTTGTTCTATCCGAAAATATTTTAAACTTTGAAAAGTCGTTTTTCAGAGTTTGAATATGTTTCGGATAGTTATGTGTCATAAGGCGACTAGAGGCGTTTTTGCGTCGGAAGTGCCGAAGAAAAGCCGTTCGTCGAAGTGAAGTATTTATTCTACAAACTAAGAGTTCAAAACATAAAGTTGAGTAAATTACACATTCTAAATCGTAAATGGTCCCCTACTGATGATAACGACCAGATTGCTGGAAGTATGCCTCAATTTTAGTGGCGCCAACAAAACCCTGCATATATCTTCACAATGACAGACGGTTCTCATCTCTTTTTATCTTCACAAACAGAAGATTTGATTAATAATATGATGTTAGGCTGGGTTCATACTAATCGCGAAGTTGCGGCAGTGTTGCATGCGTGCGCTGCAGCCGCCCTCATGTGGTTTTTAGCGGCGCGGAATGGCAGTTTTTTTATTCCTTTGACGGTTTTAAACTCTAATCATTTTCGTCTCATTCTCGCGCCTTGCTTTTTCTTGTGACGTAGAGAATAATGAACTTGAAGGCAGCCTAACTAACGCACTGCCCCAGCGGCAGCACAAATAATTCATTCGCTGCTGAGAAAACCGTTCCATCCCTTCGCGCCTGTGCCGTGACCGTAACCCGAAAATGACTTCGCTCACTTCAACACGTTGATGACGAGCCATTTTTTGAAGGCCTGTCCCTGTGGACGAGACGTTTCCGTGCATGCCTACGCCTGGCCCCATGTATGTGGTGCATGTATCCAAGCACAATACAAAATATACAAGCCCCGCCCCCACGTGGCAAGCTCCGCCCACTGGGCCAAAAATGTCGGAAATTGCCCAACTTTTAAGAAATCTAAATTTTGACACTTTTAAAAATGAAAAAGTGGGCGGAGCTTGCCACTTAGAAGGCGGAGTTTGCTTGACGGTGGGCGGAGCCTGACTAAAAGTTGTTTGAGGTTTTTGCGTTCGTCTACGACCTCATCCGTGCTTTTTATGAACAAAAAGGGCTCTTGTGAGGGGCATGGGAGTGGGCGGAGTTTGCCAATCACGAGCCTATGTCGATTATATGAACAAAAACTGAAAGGACTGGACAGATAGTACTAAAATTGAGGCCGCCGCGCACCATTGCGCGGCGTCGTCCACAGGGACAGACTGCCTGCCGCGCACCATTGCGCGGCACTGTCATCAACGTGTTAACACTACGTTCGCGTTGGAAACGGTCACAAGTCACTCGTGATACGGTCACAGCGCAGACGCTCAGACAATCGCCGGGGGCAGGCGGGCACCGGAAAAATAGATTGCTGATCTCTCGCACCCCGCTCGCGGATTTTTTGGAAAGCAATCAGGACTTTTCGGAAGACCGCTTGTTGAGTTCTCGATTCCTCAGAGATTCAGCACTATATCTGCAAAAGATAAGAGCGAAAAAAATTCAACAGGCGGTCTCTCAAAAATCCGCTGACTCAGCGAGCGGTCTTCCGAAAAGTCCCGATTGCTTTGCAAAAAATCCACGAGCGGGGTGCGAGAAATCAGCAATCTATTTTTCCGGTGCCCGCTTGCCCCCGGCGATTATCTGAGTGCCCCCAGCGAATGTCTGAGCGCGGGGTGTTTGGAGACGACTTTCTTAGCCCTGAATGAATCATTTGCGCTGCCGTTTTGGGCAGTGTCTTAGTTAAGACCCCCTCATTAGTTTCCAGTCAAAAACCCATGCGCTCAAATTTGCCTGGACACTGCCTATAAAGCAGAATTCGGTAAAACTTTTTCGTGTCATGTCTGGCGTAGATTATCTATTTTCCTTTGCACGCCCATTCTCCTTCGCGATTTTTGTGTTAAACGCTTACTTTGTGTTTCAGAAAGTCGCTGCATCTTCAACATCTTCAGCTGTCTTTACAGAGGACCGGTACAACCTTAAAGATCGCGGAATTCGCAAATTGTTCTGTGTCATGATATTGGGTTTTTGGGCGTCTCAACCCCACTCACAACTTCCACTTCTTGCAATTTCGTTCTTGATTATTGTTCAGCTTCTGGTGAAAAACTCGAACTCAGAGAAATGCACACGAATGGAAGCGGCATCGATTTTTGACATTTTCAGCTGAGCACAGCACAAAACGCAACTGCGCTCATTTTTTTCCAATCACATGAGCATGCGGGATACAAAACGACCAAAATTCACTAAGAAAACTATTGCAGAATTTAAAAAAGTGTCATCTCGCGTCGCTCAGAACCGCATCCGGGCGTCTGCAGCGCATGCAGCACCCAGCACAGTGCGAGAACCGTATTTGAACTGTTCCTGAACCTCGGCATCAGTGTGAACCCAGCTTTACCGATTAGCAGGCAAGTTCAAAATCGAGACAGAAGTCGCTCGTTCTGGATTGGTTCCGCCAGCAAAGATGATGGAACATGTGAAGCATCGCATCTCAGTATGCGTAAGGAAGAGGCCAATGAATATGACAGAGAGAAACAACAAAGAGAAAGAGGTAAATTGTGCGAACATCTTGATAATGAGTTATGATTGGTGACCAAAATCGATGCTCAGACAAATCATCTACTTCCAATATATCTAATGCCCCTCCCAAACCTTATCGTGGCTCTGAAACGACAAAGCCTACGTTTCCCTGTTATATTGAAGCGCGTAAGTTCTCTCTCGCACTTTCACATACGGATGATGGACTTCCTTTGACTGTAGTGTGAAAATGGCGCAAGACTGCTTACGACTAATGTAGGCTTGCAAAAGACGCAAGCCTACACTAGTCGTACCTTCGTGGTCTTTTATCTACCAGGGTTCTTTTATCATGAGCGTAAGATTTAGTTTTGGTTTAGTTACTATTAATCAAGTTTGAGATGTGTCCACACACAAGGTTTGAGGTTAGGAGAGCGACTAATTAGACGAAGGTTAAGGTAAGCTCCCTTGATTTGCCTAAACCATAAGACTTTCCGGTACTATTCCACATAAGTTGACCCAAAAAATGAAAATCGTAAATCTCGCTAAAACTTCGTCTAGGGGGGTTATTTGGTACGCTGAACACGAATATGATGTTTATTTCGTGCGACAGCGCCATCCGGTGGAGTTACGGTAGGATTACGGTGGGGGGTCAAAATCACGGATTTGCCCGAAATTTGGCCCAGAGGGGTTATTCGACCCGCTGATGCCAAATATCACATTGGTTTTGAACCGTAGCGTCATTTTATCGGGTTACGGTAGATACACGGTGACGGGTGTAAAACATAGTTTATCCCGAAACGGGTGTGTGGCGATTTGGATGATCGTGAAGCTTTGCACACATGACCACCGCCGCGCGCCACACACTCTGCTGCCGCTTTTGCCTAAGCAAAGCACAGGGGAAAGATACATTTGCCGATTTGTGATTTTGACCCCTACCGTAAACCTACTGTAACCATGCAGGGAGACGTTTTCGTGCGGAAAAAGTGTGACATTTCTAATCAGCATGTCGAATAACCCCTCTGTGCAAAGCTGCAGCGAATTTCGAGATTTTGACCCCCTACCGTATACCCACCGTGACTCGAGAAGATGACAATACAGTACGAAACCAATGTGATATTCGGCGTCAGCGGGCCGAATAACCCCTCTAGGCCAAGTTTCGGGCAAATCCGTGATTTTGACCCCCTACCGTTATCCTACCGTAACTCCACCGGATGGCACTGTCGCACGAAATAAACATCATATTCGTGTTCAGCGTACCAAATAACCTCCCTAGACGAAGTTTTGGCGAAATTCACGATCTTCATTTTTTGGGTCAACTTATGTGGAATAGCGCCGACTTTCCCTCACTGCCAAAGATTTTCGGGAAAGATCGTCAGGAATGAAATGGAATTTGTTATTTCTGAGTTTTCTTACTTTTACAATATATTAATTTTCTCTTATTATAATTCCATCTTTCTCACATCTTCAGGTACTCGCACAAGCTTGAAAGTGAGCATTTTGCCAGCCTTTATTAGAGGCTTCTCTAGGTTTACATCTTTTTCAACATTCATTCTTATTGTTTTTTCTTCTTTGTCTCGTCTCAACTATTCCCACATAATGTCGTTGAACTCTAATGTGAACACACCTGCAGAATTATACCTTCATAGCGCTGTCTTATCTTGAAATGTTCTTCTTCACTGCTCACATTCAGAAACATAGAAGACGCAGGATGCAAACAAACCAATTTCTCTGAAAAGTTTTTTTTTGCAGCGAAGTGTATAAAAGCGGTCTGTTACGTCAAACCCAATTGCAACAAAAGAAAGGAATTCTCAAAGAGGCAATTAAAGGACAGATTTTTCATGTAATTTTACACGTCTGCTAGGCACTCGAAATCCGAAATAGTGCTTGCAATTCGTCATTGTGCATTTGTGCACAGCAAGTGTTACAAACTGATTGCACGCCCACTTCCCTGCAACAACGGTTGTAGTAGTCGTCCGGCGCGAGCAGTTGCAGGAGTGCTAGGGCCTGCCTCCAGCAATAATCGTCGCGATTTGCGCAAATTTCAGCGATACGCGCCGGTTGTGCTGCACTAGCAATTGAGTGATATCGTTAAGGTTCCGGAGGATCTTAAGAGTTTTTTGTAAACATGCGTTGATGCCTCAACTCGTCTGTATTTTAGACATTCTTTACTTTTATCGAGGTATTTCATTTGTTCCTGTTTAGAGTGAGATTCGGGTCATGATTCCAAATCGCATTCTATAAGTCTTCACACTGACATACGTAACATCACATATGGTAACATTCTTCCTTTTTCGCATAGTCTGTTCCCTTAACTCAAATCTCAAAAGTGTGGCATTTTCTCTTTTGTATAATGGGAATGGTGATTGGTGTCGTATGTGTAATCATTCTTTTGTGTGTATACTAACAAAATCTCCCATGCTATGCCTATATTTGCATGAGCACGTCGTATCGCGTTTTCATCGCCGCATCCATCGAGATCCCCGGCTACGAAAACACGACGACGAAATCGCTTGAATTGTGCCAGAAGCTTAAGGATAGGGGGATGGCAGGTGGTAACAGGAAGGAAAAATTTTCGCTTTTTACAGCAAAGCAACAAAGCGAATCCGAAAAGAACAATGGGGTATATTCGATAGAGCAAATGATGCTCTACAAGATGACCGAGAAACTTTGGCAACAAAAAGTTGTGATTTACGCAAAGCTAGGAGCCAAAATATAAGAACAACTAGGGCGTAAAAAATAGGGTTTTTGCTCCAAATCTCATCAACCTCCCACTTGCTCGACACATAAAATTACACATAAATACACCTGATATATTTTTTCATGCTTAGAGATCGAGAATAAAAAATGGAAATGCAAATTCCGCTTTGGTCATGGGAACCTCCTATATATGTTGTTGTGTATTACAAACATTCGAAACTTTAGGCATAAAATTTTGGTCATGGAAATGCCCTGGTTTTCGAGGAATATGATAGCTGAAAAACTACGAAGAAAGGACATTCCTTTTTTCCAACCTAATACATTTCCGGTCAAGACCCCGCTGGCAGCGACGTACACTGCATATGCCACTCATAGCATTCGCACTGGAATACGGCTCTACGCTTGCTACCACTGCAGCTACACATTTTCATAGTTCTACATATTTTTTCGTTTAAACTTTGCAAAATCAGTATATTTTAATTCAACTGTTTCCTTTCTGCTGGCAAGTAAAAAACTCTGGCTGCTTTAGAAATCAAACCTTTTAGTTGCTTACTCAATGTGGATTGTGAGTCTCACTCATGGATCCTATAGCCTCGCTCATGGATCTAAACCAATGCATTTATTGTCTGCTGCCTTCTTTCTCCATGGGAGCGATATAAAAGGAGACTCAAAGAGGTAATTATTCCCGTCGGGCACGCATAGAATTAAGACCTTGCTCAGGGGCGGTATTTATCAATCTCCCGTACATCCTCTCATGCAGAGGTGCGATAGTCGGAGCCGATTCTCCGCCTATCCTTCACTTTTGAATTTTGATTTTTTGCTGAAACTGAAAAAAAGGAAATTGAGCAAAACGAACGCAAAAGAAAGTATTGAGAGCATATTCTATGTAGTTCACTTTTAGGAAGTCGCCGTCGCCCACTGCGAGCACCTGAAGGCCATCACCGACATAGACGCATATACACCTCAGCACTTTCTACGATAGAGCAAAGCTGATGACTTCGGATAACTGAAGAGCTCTAACCAACGGTCCTCTTTCCAATAACTGTGACCCAACGGCCCTCTTTAGGGCCAGAAATACGTTGAGTAACTGCATAAATATTTTAAATAAACGTGTTAATGAAATAGTGTATTTGTGAGTGATAGTCAGCTAGACTTTACGTGTTTTATCAAGCACATTTTGTTATGACGTACTACGAAGAAAGTAGGTCGATCCAGGCAGTAACCGCCGAGAAACAGGATTTCGAATGATAAAATAATGAAAAATCATGCGATGATTCCATTGTTATAAATCTGCTGGTTGAAGACGTTAGCAATTGCAACTTTAAATGTTTTGGAGAGTAGGTGGTGTTCTACCAGATAGTGAAAGAATCAGTTTCATTTGAGGAGTGGCCGCCGAGAACGAGAATTTTGAAAAACCTCAAAAATCTTCTCAATTTTAGGTTGCTTGATGACAGCTGACATTTAAACTCTTATAAATCCGAACTCTGAAGGTGTGTGATGTTGAGACTTTATAGGTTATTTAGAGTGAGGTTTGCCCTATCAGAATATATCTTAGCTGTACCGATCCATTGAAACTCGCCGAGATCCAGGCTCTTAAAAAAGCAGGTAAAAAACCGTTTTTCAGCTCATAACTTCTTCAGAATTGCACAATTCATGTTGCGACTTCATAGGTTAGATTCTCCTCCTCAAGAGCTTTCAAATGATATAAAATTTGTGGGGGATTCACGCCTTCCTCGGCATGTGCCCGGGGGTGGAGTACTTCTCTTCACTAATTCTCCACTGGCGGCCTCCCGCCAATACATTGAAATGAGCGGGTGGAGAATTAGTGAAGAGAAGTACTCCACCCCGGGTTAGAGCGGCAAGAAACATTGAATTCCCCTGTTATATATCATCTGAACCGACTTCATAGGTTAGATTCTCCTGAAAAGGAGAATCTAACCTATGAAGTCGCAACATAATTCATGCAGTTTTGAAGAAGTTAGAAGCTGAAAAACTGTTTTTACCTGCTTTTTCAAGAGCCTGTCTCGGCGAAGTTTCAATGGACCGGTACATTTAAGACATGTGGCCGTATTCATCAACGAACCCTGAGGGTTAAACTAACCCTGGAGGGTAAGTTTAACCCTCAGGGTTCATTGGCCGTATTCATCAACATAGGGTAGGGTTTACCACGGAACGCAATCCATCCGTATCGATCAACGAACCTGTGGCCGTATTCCGAACCCTGAGGGTTAAATTAATCCTGGAGGGTTAAAGCGACGGCAACGCGTGCGCTGTGCAAACTCACTTCACAGAATGCCTAAGTACGTGCTAAATTCACTTATACTTCTATTCTTTCACTGTTATAGTAGTATAATCAACAAGAAAGCTTCTAACGCTAGTTTTTATAATACATCTCTAGCATATTTGTGCAGCATCCAATCTTACAGCGTGAGTTTATTTTCACGTGTGCAGTTGTGCCGTGTAAGTTCTACTTTTGCGCAGTTCGTTTTATACCGGTCTTGTGCTACTCTTTTAAGGGTCAATGCGTGCTATCATAAAGGAATTCTTCTGTTTTGGCACTTGTCAGAGTAGAATGCGCAACCTTTCTTCCTCGTCGCATTCATTTGTCACCAAGGCTGGAATTCTTTTTCTCGCGAAGTCACTGTTTCATGTACTTCGAATCTGAACGTAAAACGAAGTCGAAACTAAATACTATAACAACAGCCAATACTAAATACTACAATACTCGTTGATCGTTTTCCATAAAACTATTAGATGCCAGTAAATGTTTGTATGATGTGTTAGGGTAGAGTTAACCTCGCTCTGAGCTAGGGTTAATGTAACCCTGATGAATCACGTAAGTTTAACCCTCCAGGGTTAGTTTAACCCTCACGGTTCGTTGATGAATACGGGTTAGTCACTTTGGGGGTAAAATTAACCCTCAAGGTTAGATTTAACCCTCAGGGTTAAGCCTACCCTGTCTTTCATGAATACGGGTTAAACGCTTTCTAGGGTTAAAACCCTCCAGGGTTAGTTTAACCCTCGGGGTTCGTTGATGAATACGGCCAATGCTCTAGTAGGGCAAACCTTACTCTACAGAACCTACGAAGTAGCAAAATCACTCACCTTCAGAGTCCGGATTTATAAGAGTTTAAATGTTAGCTGTCATTAAGCAACCTAAAATCGGGTGTTTTTTCAAATTCTCGTTCTCGGCGGCCATTCATCAAATCAAACTGATTTTTTCACTATCTGGTAGAACAACACTTACCCTTCAAAACCTATAAAGTCGCAATTGTTGACATCTCTAACTAGCAGATTTATAACAGTGGAGCATCGCACGATTTTTCATTATTTTATTTCGAAACTCTGGTTCTCGGCGGTTACTGCCTGGATCGACCTACTTTTTTCGCAGTACGTCATAACAAAATGTACTTGATAAAACAGGTAAAGTCTAGTATAGCTGGGTATCACTCACAAATACACTATTTTATTAACAGGTTTATTTAAAATATTCATGCAGTTGTACTCATCGTATTTCTGGCCCTAAAGAGGGCCGTTGGGTCACAGTCATTGGCCCTAAAGAGGACCGTTGGGTTAGAGCTCTTCAGTTATCCGAAATCATCATGAAGCTTTGCTCTCTCGTAGAAAGTGTTGAGGCGTATATGCGTTTATGCTGGTGATGGCCTCCAGTGGCCGTGTTCACCAACGAACCCTGAGGGTTGAACTAACCCTGGAGGGTTAGTTTAACCTTGGAAAGCGACTAAACGGTATTCATGAAACACAGGGTAGGCTTAACCCTGAGGGTTAAATCTACCCTTGAGGGTTAATCTTACCCCGAAAGCGATTAACCCGTATTCATCAACAAATCCTGAGGGTTAAACTAACCCTGGAGGGTAAAACTTACGTGATTCATCAGGGTTAATTTCACCCTAGCCTAGAGCAAGGTTAACTCTACCCTTATACTTCATGCAAACATCTACTCGCACGTAGCAATTTTATGGGAAACGATCAATGAGCATTGTAGTATTTAGTATAAGTTGTTGTTATAATATTCAGTTTCGACATCGTTTTATGTTCAAATTCGAAGTACATGGAACACTGACTTCACTTGAGAAAAAAATACTAGCTTTGGTGACAAATGAATGCGACGAGAAAAAATGATTGCGCATTCCACTCTGACAAGTGCCAACAGAAGAACCCCTTCATGATAACACGCACCGACCCCTAGAAGGGAGCACAAGCCCAATATAAAACGAACTGCGCAAAAGTAGAACTTACACGGCACAATTGCTCACATGAAAATGAACTCACGCTGTAAGATTGGATGCTGCACAAATATGCTAGAGATGTATCATAAAAATTAGTGTTTGAAGCTTATTCGTTGACTATACTACTATAACAGTGAAAGAATAGAGGTATAAAGTAAATTCAGCACGTACTTAGGCATTCTGTGATGTGAGTTTGCACAGCGCATGCGTAACTGACGCCTTAACCCTCCAGGGTTAGTTTAACCCTCAGGGTTCGTTGATGCGGCCACAGGTTCGTTGATCGATACGGGTGAATTGCGTTCCCGTCGTAAACCCTACCCTATGGTTGATGAATACGGCCAATGAACCCTGAGGGCAACTAACCCTGGAGGTAAGTTTAACCCTCGGGGTTCGTTGATGAATACGGCCACAGGTGCAGGCAATAGGCGACGGTCGACATTTTTGGGAGGTGAGTGTCCGGCACTATCACCTTCGCTTTCGGCCGGCCAGTGGTAGCTGGAACCACCTTCACTTTTGGGGGGCCCGGCTTCACCTATCGCACCTCTGCTCTCATGCCTGTTCGGGAACCCACTGTGGAGAGCAGTACGCCATCAGTGCGAGCGGGCGCATATCAAAAAGGCCTACTGGCGTAAACTTTGCATATCGCAAACACATGAAAACCCATGGTTTTTCTTTGTTTTTTTTCTCTTCTTCCGGTCAATTCGTTCTGAAATATCATTGATTCGTTTAATATTTTGTAAAGTGTATACTTGGGACCGAATCGAATAATTATTCGATCATTCGAATAAATCATTCGAATGCGAATGATTCGAAAAGTCGAATATTCGTAATTTTCAGTTTTCGAATATATTCAATAGTCGAATATTCGAAAATTTCAATTTTCGAATGATATTCGATAGTCGGACATTCGAGGGTCATTCATTCGATCATTCGATGTCCATCAAATATTCGAATATTCGTCGAGCACCGAATATTCGGAAATTCGATAAGCACCGAATATTCGAGAATTCGATATGCATAGCGTATACGGGATGTCTTAAAAGTATCTACACACCGTTTGATCGCTAATTCCTCTCAGAGTCTTTTGCCAATTTCTGGGTAACATCCAGTAGGGATGGCCTCAGCTTATAAATACAGCAGAAAGCGAATCACCCATGTTTTTCTTATTGTGTACTAGCTGGCTTACCCGGCTCCGCCGTATCCGGACCAAACTTGGCACACATACACTTCGGGCCCTGGCGGGTGTCACAGTCCACTTTTCGTTATCGATCGATGTCGATTTTACCGATTTTTATCGATTTTTTTGCAGAGTTCACTTACAGGGCTAGGAGTTGGCACAGGGGGCGAAGTGAGCATGGGGATTCCGAATACAACATTAGTTTTCAGGATCGTCCATTACTTTTATCGATTTTATCGATTTTTTTTTGTAAAGTTTGACCTGCGGGGCTGGGAGTTTGCACAGGGGGGTAATCGAGCATGCTGATTACGAACACAATATTAGTTTTCAGGATCGTCCATTACTTTTATCGATTTTATCGATTTTTTTTGTAAAGTTTGACCTGCGGGGCTGGGAGTTTGCACAGGGGGGTAATCGAGCATGCAGATTACGAACACAATATTAGTTTTCAGGATCGTCCATTACTTTTTCGATTTTATCGATTTTTTGAAAATTTGAGCTAGGGGCTGGAATTTGGCACAGGAGTGTAATCAAGCATGCTGATCACCCCCTTGGGGGTGATCAGCATGCTCGATTACCCCCCTGTACCAACTCCCAGCCCCCTAGCTCAAACTTTGCAAAAAAATCGATAAAATCGATAAAAGTAATCGATAATCCTGAAAACCAATATTGTATTCGGAATCCCATGCTCGATTACCCCCATGTGCCAACTCCCAGCCCCGTAGCTCAAACTTTGCAAAAAAATCGATAAAATCGATAATAGTAATCGATAATCCCGAAAACCAATATTGTATTCGGAATCCCCATGCTCGATTACCCCCCTGTGCGAACTCCCAGCCCCGTAGCTCAAACTTTGCAAAAAAATCGATAAAATCGATAAAAGTAATCGATAATCCTGAAAACCAATATTGTATTCGGAATCCCCATGCTCGATTAACCCCCTGTGCCAACTCCCAGCCCCGTAGGTGAACTCAGCAAAAAAATCGATAAAAATCGATAAAATCGATATCGATCGATGACGAAAAGTAGCCTATGACACCCGCCGGGGCCCGTAGTGTATGTGTGCCAAGTTTGGTCCGGATCGGTTCAGAAATGAAATTTTCTATTCGGAACATACGTACAGACATACAGACAGACAGACATACAGACAGACAGACAGACAGACAAACAGACATTCAGCTTTATATATAAGATTATCACAGCAGGAAACTCCAGCTTACAGACCAACTGCAAAATAAGACATTCAAAAAAATTGTCCCCAAAAAAGGTCTAAAATCTATGCAGCAGTGTTTTTACGTATGCTGATTTTACTACGCACGAGTTTTCAAGCTTTTCAAATGGCAATCACATTTTTGAAAGGCGTTGCAAAACACTTGTTACGGTGTATCGTTTGTTCCCCAGTAAATTTCCCATAGGTACCACGTCATGCCTTTTGCTATTTTGAACGTGTTAACCTCGGGCAGTTCCGTTGAAATCTCAGGAGAAACGTGTCAAAAAGAGCGAAAGGCAGCGTCGCACCACGTACGCACGCTGGCTCACATGGGAACTTTTCTGGGGACACAGGATACCTGGCGTAAATTTTGAAAAAAAGCATTACAGTTGATTGTAAATTCTACATAAAGTGAGTGTCTTTAGAAATCTAAAGCAAGACTTTCAGCGCTTTTAATTCTTTTTCTTGGAATGGCTCTTGTTTGAAACCTGCTTCAGTCTTACGATAATTTTACAACAGTGAAAAGAAAGATTTATAAATCGTCCCATACTCTAAATTGACGTCAGCCTACAGATCTACATATTGTTGGGACCGCTGTATATCCAATCGCAACTCTCAGTGAGGGTATATAATCTTCTTTGAAGTACGAAAACTCTCTTTACAACCGTCACAGGAGTAGCTTTCAAGTTCTTAAGTCTCTTCACGTCACGGCTAAACCGTTTTTCCATCGTAAATTGTACCATAAGAATGTGTCCATTCTTAGCACTTACATGAAACAATTTGCTCATAGGTGTTTTGGCCTTTCATAGGCAGTCTCAATGACGTAAATTATTCGGTCAGTATTCGAAAATCGAATAATATTCGAAAATCGAATAACATCCGAGAACCGAATAACATTCGAAATTCGAATAACGAATGATATTCGATATTCGAATATTATTCGATTCGAAATTTTCATTTTCGAATAATATTCGATAGTCGAATATTCGAAATTTCCGATTTTCGAATAATATTCGAAAGTCGAATATTCGAAAATTTCAATTTTCGAATAATATTCAATAGTCGAATATTCGAAAATTTCAATTTTCGAATAATATTCAATAGTCGAATATTCGAAAATTTCGATTTTCGAATATTATTCGATATTCGAATATTCGAAATTTTCAATTTTCGAATATATTCGATATTCGAATATTCGAAAAAAATTTCGAATTTCCCCAAGTATAGTAAAGTGCGGTTCATAATTATAACACCTCAAACTTTGAAAGTTTCTTGATTTTTTGGAAGAAATTAAAAAATTTGTTGGTAGCACGCGAAAGAGCACAGCCGAAAACGGTATAGGATCCACTATAATGGAAATCGACATCAGTCTTAGGAGTGTTTTTGCGACTAATGCGGATTTCTGGCGATAATTTTATGTTACCTCAACAGAGGTATTTTTTCATTCAAGACTGCAATTTTTCGAGTCCAAATTTTTTGTAGATTTACCGTAACAAAGTATGAAATATCTGCTACACACTGAACCCAATGCAGTTCAAAAAAAGGAGCGTTACTTTTTCCAGATGGCTCTGAATGCTTTTGGTGTCAGCGGGCTTTAAAAGCGATTTTCTGTTGTTTACGCACTCTGATTAGCTTCTACCAAGGCTATGACATAAATTAAGCTCTTTCGATAGATATTTTGTTTGCCACTTGGCAAATCATTGCGTTTTCGTGCCGTTTTTCAACCAAGTTCCAACCTTCCCCAGAGGCACGATTTCGTGCCTCAAAACTCAGCTTCTTGTCTCGCGCAAACATTCTACTATAATAGTGTTTAGTGCTTTTGTGTGTCTGTCTGTGTGAATGTCTGTCTGTCACGAAATTCGTAGAGCATGTTCCAACCAACCTCCTGGACTCAAATTTTGCACACGCATGCTACCAGCATGAAAGTTCATTAAGCAAAAGCACGAACAGATCCGTTGAGTGGACTCCTCAGAAACTGCGCGTTAAACAAATCTACTTTGTTTCTGGCCCGCAAAATTGGGTCTGTACTTTTTGCAGGGTCGTGGGCCTGTTTAGCAAGTAAATGTGCAAGTCACGGACTTAGGCCCAAAAAATGATCAAAAGTCTACTACTTTACAAAAACGGCGTCAAAAAGAATGGTTGCATATATAGTCAATTTGCCAAGTTTTACCCGAGCGCTTGACAGACAGACACTTGACAAAATTTTTGCACGGAGATGTAGCTTATGGTGATTGTTCTTATGGCGACTACCAAAACAATGGAAAATTCAAAGCTTATTCAAATTTGCGTTTGTTCTTCTACAAAAAGTTTCATCGACGCAAAATCATCGATTACACATGAAAAAGCCTTCAGAATGAGTAATGTTTACATTTTATTCGTGATAGCCGGCATTGCGCGGTGGTCAATGCCATTATTATGCGAGAGCAGTAAGGCATTTAGATAGTAGAACCAGTGCGAGCCTCTCGAAGCAGAGGTTACGCACTGGTTTGATATGAAGTAGCTGCATTGTTTGCATGATGATGTATCCGTGCCAAAGTTTTTGGGGTTTTGGTAGAACTAGTGTTGAGGCTATGGAGCTAATAATCGAAACAACTAATAACTAATGTTAGCTAATAGCTAATAAAGGTGTGATTGCAATAGTAAAAACAGTGATTTTGTTGAAATGATGCCTGCGTGGCTAAAACAAATGCTCAACGTTGCTGATTTTTTGTTAGCCAAATACACAATCTTGTGTAATTCTACTACTATATGCTTATCTTCGAGTCATTCGTAGCTTATTATGCTTAGGGCACACTGAACACGCTAACTGGCGAACCACGGAACTAGAACCTGCTCATTTCCAGTAATTTCTTCTTGTTTTCTTGTTTCTTTTGTTTAGTTGTTTATATGTTAGTCATTAGAACACATTTCTACATTTTGTTAGGCTGGAAAATGTTTTACTGGGAAATTACTGGTATGGGTGCCGTTGCTAAAAGAGCTTAGTGTGCAATCTCTCACATATTAGGTTACAAATGACTCGAGGTTCCTTCATCGTAGGGCTTCAGCTCACTTTGAAGCTCGAAATCGTGCTAATTCTAGGATAAGGATGGAACTTGGTTTAAAAATGGCACGAAAACGCAAAGATTTTCCGAGCGTCAAACAAAATACCTAATCGAAAAAAACTTGTTCAATCTCATAGCCTTGTAGAAGCCTTGTAGAATTGGTATGCGTAACGGAAAAACAGATGTTTTTGAAGCCAATGACACTAAAAGCATTTAGACTCATCTGTAAAATAATAATGCTCCTTTTTTTGAACTGCATTGGGTTCAGTGTGTAGCAGATATTTCAGACTTTGTTACGGTAAATCTACAAAAAATTTGGACTCGAAAAATTGCAGTCTTGAATGAAAAAAGAATCTCGTGAGGTGTTCGTATAATTATGAACCGCTAAGAATTCGCATTAATCGCAGAAACATTTTAGGATTGGTGTCGATTTCCATTGCTGTGGATCGCATACCGTTTTCGGCTGTGCTCTTTCGTGCGGTACCAACGGCTTTTTGAATTTCTTCCAAAATCCGGAAACTTCTAGAATTTTGTGTGTTCGTATGATTATGAATCTCACTTTATTGTAGGAAAACTCAGAGCAGTGGAAAAACTAGAAATGCAGAAATGTTTCAAAAAGTCTAATTTCTGGCTCAGTGAGAACAGTTCCATATTAAATGGTATGAAATGGAAGGCTGGATTGAACCACATTGATTATGAGACAATCATACTGTCTGGATCTCACCTAGAAGAGTGCGTGGGTTTGAGAGTTCGTTCTGGAAAGTTTGGCCTTGGTGGGCACGGCAGGCCCGATCACGATAGATCGGGCTCTGCTGCCCGTACAGACCACGCTAAACAACCTCACAAACATAACTTTTTGGATGCTCTCGCCTGTCCGGACCGTGTATAGCAATGGAACGCGCCCGAACCGCGAACGGGAGATTGATAACTACTGCCTCTGGTGTCTTTCTCTTTTTTAGCCCGAGAATGGCAACTCAAAAATAAACCAAAAAAACAAAATAAATAAACAATAAACAAAATAAACATAAACACTCTAAATAAAACTAGCTGGCTTACCCGGCTCCGCCCGGCCCTGTCAATGGATCTTGCTCAAAGTCGGTACATGGGGATTATTAAAGCCGCTGATGACGAATATTGTAGTCATTTCGCGCGAGAGCGCCATTTTCTGGGTTTACGTTAGGTACACATAAAAAGCTAGAATCATGGATTTTGCTGAAACTTTGAGGGGGGCTAATTGACATGCTGATTACGAATCTCATATTCCTTCGGCATTTTGAGGCGATTTCACTGAGTTATGGTAGGTTTATGCAGAGGGGCAAAATCTCAGTGGCTGAAATTCGGTCTAGAGAGATTCGACTTTCTGACCATATGCAAAACACTCTCGTTGCGTTTTGAGACCTTTTCGCAGAGTTACGGTAGGTACATGGCAGCGAGTAAAAATCATGAACCTGCCTGAAACTTTGGCAGAAAATTACCTAAAGTGCTGTTTCAAGAATATGGTGCTCAACCCCACGATAAAGGCAATTCGCGTGGTATAAAAGTTTCCCACGACTGTAATGCTTTCCTTATAGGACCACTGCCGCGCGCGATACACCCTCCGGCGGCTTTTGCCCGAGCAAAAACAGGGGAAGGGAGATTTGCCGCGTGCGTTACGCGTTGGGACAGGTTATCAGTCTCCTTATAGGACCGCTGCCGCGCGCGATAAACCGTTCGGCAGCTTTCTAAGCAAAAACAGAGGGAGATTTGCCGCGTGCGTTACGCGTTGGGACAGGTTATCAGTCTCCTTATAGGACCGCTGCCGCGCGCGATAAACCGTTCGGCAGCTTTCTAAGCAAAAACAGAGGGAGATTTGCCGCGTGCGTTACGCGTTGGGACAGGTTATCAGTTTCCTTATAGAATCACTGCCGCGCGCGATAAACCGTTCGGCGGCTTTGCCTAAGCAAAAACAGGGGAAGGGAGATTTGCCGCGTGCGTTACGCGTTGGGACAGGTTATCAGTCTCCTTATAGGACCGCTGCCGCGCGCGATAAACCGTTCGGCAGCTTTCTAAGCAAAAACAGAGGGAGATTTGCCGCGTGCGTTACGCGTTGGGACAGGTTATCAGGATGGCGCTGGAGACCGCCATGCAAAACGACCGTTTCCCCCATTTCGTAAATATCTGGGATCTAAATTGGCCCGAAAGCGAGTAAAGTTTTGAGCAAATCTGAAACTTCGACCCATCTACACCCACCGTAAACCCAAGAAAATGCACTATCTTGCGAAATCAGCATGATAGTCATGTTCAGCGCGCTAAATGACCACCCTAAACGAAGTTTAAAGCAAATCTACGTTTTCGACCCCATGCCATATAACCAACCACCACAACTCTATGAAAAGGTCCCAATATGCAGAGAGAGAGAGATGATATTCGTAATCAGCATGTCGAATAAGCCATATTGACCGAACTCCAGCCGAATTCATGATTTTGACTTCCTACCCTAACCTATCGTAACCACACGGGAAGACGTTCTGCGGAGAAAGTGTGATATCTGTAATCAGCATGTAAGATAACCCTTATACACGAAGTTTGACAAGCTCTAGACAAAAAAATTCTGGGGCCCGGATAGCTGAATAGCGCCAATCTAATATCGAACTCGTAATCAGCATGCTCGATTGGGTGCGGGAAGTTTCTCACCCGAGCCATATTCTCGCACCTAAGTGATGTGCCTGCCAGGCACATCCGAGCTCGCTACAATTACGAGCTCCTCAGGAGACCAAGACATCGCAAGCCCCGCCCCCTCATTTAGTGTTCGCTCCAGATGATGGAACTGGAATTTCAAAGAAACTTTCAAAATCGAAGTTCAGAAGTGAATTCAATCAAGACCAAATTTCGGACTTAGGGGTTTTCGAGGTTGCTCTTTAAAGTAGTGTGATTTGTTCGTTGCAAAGTCGACGTTCAGCGCCGATGATGCTTAACCAAGATTAAAATTCGGATTTAGAGGTTTTCAATTTTCTATTTCAATACAGGACCAAAACTCAGATTCAAGGGCTCTCGAAATTTTATGAATGGACAAACATCCGTGGCATGGATTTATGTAAAATTTAGACCCAATTTAGTGATTCTGCGTTGGAAGGTTTTTGTGAAGCAGTAATTTTTTCAAAAAAATTTTAATTTTAATTTTTTAAATAAAAAAATAACCAACAAAATACTAAATATTTGCAGTAAACCATTTTTCGGTGATGTTTTCTTTTTCCAGTCGCTTGTGAGCGTTACATTTTTCGTGCTTTTCCATGTTATTTACTGGGTCTTAAAATATTGAAAGTATCCTAAAAACCGGAACAGATTTGAATCTGAATGTTTCTAAAATAATAAAGATGTCTTTCTCTATTGTTTGACACTACTCCGAGCTTTCTACGTCTACTACGAAGCTTTCTGGCACTGAGCCAGCCTCGATGACCTCAGTGACCTGTGCTACATCAGTTTCAAGAAATACTTGGTTGGGTTATTATAAGCGCTGTACCTTAACGTATTCTTGAGAATGAAGTCAGGAGAAGAAAACACTAAGGCATTACATAGTGTTCCTGCATCTGGCACAATTCTATGAAAGTAATCCGGTTTTTGTGAAAAAACATTTTTTTCTCCAAAGAATTGTCCAAAATTCAAATCCTATTGATATTGCACATAACATATACCATTATCGAAAAAACGATCCCGAGAACCCTTAAAACCTGAGTATTGGTCTTGTATTGAAATAGAAAATTGAAAACTTCTAAATCCGAATTTTAATCTTGGTTAAGCATCACCGGTGCTGAACGTCCACTTTGCAACAAACTAATCACGCTAGTGAAAAGAGCAATCTCGAAAACCCCTAAGTCCGAAATTTGGTCTTGATTGGAGCAAATTAACTTCTGAACTTCGATCTTGAAAGTTTCTTTGAAATTCCGGTTTCATCATTTGGAGCGAAAACTAAATGAGGGGGCGGGGCTTGGATGTCTTGGTCTCCTGAGGAGCTCGTAACTGTAGCGAGCCCGGATGTGCCTGGCAGGCACATCACTTAGGTGCGAGAATATGGCTCGGGTGAGAAACTTCCGCCCCCCTGCTCGATTACCCCCCTGTGCGAACTCTCAGCCCCGCAGCCCAAACTTTGCAAAAAAATCGATAAAATCGATAAAAGCAATGGACGATTTCAAAAACTAATGTTGTATTCGTAATGAGCATGCTCGATTACCCCCCCCCCCCTGTGCCAACTCCCAGCCCCGTAGCCCAAACTTTGCAAAAAAACCGATAAAATCAATAAAATCGATATCGATCGATGACGAAAAGTAGCTTGACACCCGCCCGTCCCCGAAGTGTATGTGTGCCAAGTTTGGTCCGGATCGGTTCAGAGATAAAAATTTCTATTCGGAACATACGTACATACATACAGACATACATACACACAGATATACAGACTTACAAACAGACGTTCAGCTTTATATATAAGATAAATAGATAGAGTCGTACATGTTGGGCGTAACTATCTCCTTTTTATTGCAGATGCTGCTCTCATGTTGGGTAGCGTGGTGATGGCCTACATGATGACGATCTCTACAGGCAAAAACTGTGACGATGTCATTATTGAGCACAGACCAAAAAATGAATTAAATTAGCCAGAGTATAAGCTCTGCTCCTCGTTTTTATTTTTATTCAAGTCAATCTTCATTCAGTCTTATATGCAATGAAAACAAGACTTTCATGACTCTTTTTGGCTATTGCTAAAAGATATAGCGCTGTGCTTTGTGAATTATGTTTTTGTCACTTGCATTTATTTCGCGGACGTAATGTATGACCGCATAGTATGTAATATCGCGCGCGAGTAAATAATTTATTTGAATATGTAGGGCGTACCCAGCAGCTCCACCTCTTTTTACTTCGACTTCTCAAAATCATAGGGGTACCCTGACTAGAACATGTAAAGTTTCAAGCATTTAAATAATTACAAACTCAATATAAATTTGAGGAAAACGAACTATTAGGTTGTCTCATCTCATAGGGAGTGCCCACATACGAATCTCTATTAGGACGTTTGTTTTTGCCCAAATACAACCACACGTCCAAATTTATGTACAATAATTCGTCACAAAAATTGCGTAACTGTGATAACATTGACAAAGGGCCACGTTCCAGTACAGCTGCAACAGCATTCCGTTTGCGAGACGCAGGCAGCGATGTTTGCGTGTTCCCCACTGTTGCGGCTTAGGAAGGAACCCGTAAGCAAAATCCTACAAAGTCAAAAAAGCATAGCGAGAAAGTCTTAAAAAGTTAGTAGTAAAAAGGCTGTAAATTGTTTCATTGATTAAAAGCTGACAAAATACCAGAACCCAGAATAATAGCAACTTCTACACCTTTAGAAAGGCCATATGCGTTGCGCACGTCATACTGTTAAGACTCATGATGCTGCTCAATAATTACTACAAAGACCAAAGCATCTCCCCCCCCCCCCTCCCTCCCGACAGAAATCCTGGGTATGCCCTGGTAAGGTGGTAGCGTAATCTACTTCGGTAACACCTCCATTAGAGTTGAAAGTCTAATATAGAAAGATGGCGAACAATAGTTTGCGGCACGCATGTCTATACCGATACATATGCGCCTCGAGGCACCAAAAATTTTATTAGGTTGGCACATAAGTTTTGCACCTTTGTCTTATAACTTCTGCCTTTTTAAACGTGGCGCTTCCATTTTTTGGTGTTATAATGATATCATATGAGCAACGAATGCAGCCAGTTCTGCCGAATTTCAACAATGCATTTGAGAGTTACGGTCAATTATTGAATGGGAAAAAAATGGAGTTGGCACTTGTGACTTGGTTTAGGGGGTTATGCGAAATCCTGACTACGAAAATGATGATCATTCTGCCTGAAAAGCTTATTTTACTATGAAGTCGAGTTACAAAAACTTATTAGGCTATTTTGATCCTGATAGCGATTGAATATGATACTCGTGTTCAGCGTCAAGTTACCCCACTGTCAAAGTTCCGACGCTTTATCATTGAGGGACTTTGACGCATTCGGCAATTCAAGTTCACGGGATCGCCAGATTCCAAATTGATTTAGAAACAATGCTTTCTTAGCTGAGCTTGGTAACCAACCTCTGAAAACATTTTGCCTATAGTTCTGGCTAAATTTGGTCAATTCTTTTTCTGTACGTCTTCGTTTTTGCTAAAAACCCGTAAAAAATCAATTTTGACCGCTTTTAGGCAACTGCGTAGATCTTTTCCAGTTTGCTATAAAAATCAAACGGCTTGCGCAGATTTTTAGCTCACTTTTGAGCCTACATAATCTCAAATCTGGAAAATCAAAATGTGCCTCTTTCAAAGAGGGAGAAGTTATGGACATGCAAGACTTACGTGCCAACCTAATATATTCTTGGGCAAGAATGCAAAGGCTATAAGGACTCGAGCATATTTCGCGATTCTAGTCGCAGCGCCATCTGGCAGTTTGCCAGATTCATTGCCTTGGAGTGCCTTGAAGTATAAATAAGTACAACGACCTTAACAAAACTTTCCTATTTTCGGACCTCTTTTCAAAAACGTGGACGAGTGGCGTAGTGGTATGAGGCTGCGCTATGACCAGATCGAACACAGGTTCGATTCTCGCCCCTGGGTCAATCAAGCCCCCGACCCTCCGGGGCCGGTGAATCGGCACCAGAGTAATCTGGAAGGATGAAAGCACTGACTTGGTGTACGGCTAGCCTCCAAGTCACTGTAATAGGCTCGCACGCATACAATCCTCTTCGATTATGAAGTAGTGTGCGTTCGACGCATGCCCGCAGAGGGTATTGAAGACGCCGAATTCTTTATCCTTTATTATTTTCAAGAATTCTTATGAAAAGACTACTGCGGGACGAAGGTGCAGAACAGTATGATTTGAGCGAGCGCAAACGCGACGCACGCGTAACCCTGCGTTACATACGCTTTCGGCTAATAAAGGCGCGTTCGCGGCTCCTCAGACAGCGGATAGGACCCCTCCGCTGGAGAAATGGCAGGGCCGCGGGGTTTCCCCAGCGGTGGGTCTGCCACTCGTCCGCCGGAGCCCTCCCATTTCTGCTCCGGAGACTTCCCATTTCTGCTCCGGAGACCTCCCATTTTCTGCTCCGGATACCTCCCATTTTTTGCTCCGGATACCTCCCATTTTCTGCTCCGGAGACCTCCCATTTTCTGCTCCGGAGACCTCCTATTTTCTGCTCCGGATACCTCCCATTTTCTGCTCCGGATACCTCCCATTTTCTGCTCCGGAGACCTCCCATTTTCTGCTCCGGAGACCTCCCATTTTCTGCTCCGGAGACCTCCCATTTTCTGCTCCGCAAGTCTGCCGCGGCATACTGTAGCCCTAATCAAGCTCCAAACCCCAATTTTGTCTCTAAACCCCACCCAAATTAGCCGAATACGACCCCCTCCCCCCCCGGGTAAGAGTTCAGCGCGACCCTCAACCCCGTTCTTTACCCACTCCCTCTCACCCCTAGCGTTTGTGGATAGAAGATAGAAGAATGAAGAAACAATACATTTATTTCAAATCAACTACAAACAATCTCCTGCAAATTGCAAAACAAAACTTAGCGGCTACAAAACGGACAACACCGACAACAGTTGCCGGCAACCTATGGCCGTAACAACAGACACAAGACATAACATAAGACGTAGTAGTAGTATTGCTAATAAGAAGAACTTTATGCAGGAAAGAAGACCCAAACCGGTGAACACGAGATAGCAAAAGCACATATCGACAATTTTGATTGCAGGTTTGCCATCATTTCAAATGCAAACTTAGAGTAGTTTTTTTTGCGAAAAAGATGGAACACAAACTTTTTGCATGATTTAGCATTAGATCCCACACGTGTGAGTATATTTGAAAATAACTCTATTTAGAGAGAAAGTCGAACATCTCTCGAAGAAAAATAACGAGCACTTGCCTCGTCCCATCTCTATCAAAACTTCTGCTGTGAAGTAGACCAAACGCGGAGAACAGTTTGAGAGTAAAATTTCCGAGAAATTTGAAATCCGATTCTTTGAACTCAGCCATACTCAGGCTAACCTAAACACCAACAAATGGATACAAGGACAGAATGTGGAGATTAAACATGCCTTATTCGTTTCCGGATTAAACTTCGGTAAGCGATGTCGGGGACATGGCACAAGCTTGAAGAGTTGTGGTAAAGAGTATAGAAAATTAAATACCTGAAGTACACAAAACTCGCAGAATCCGCAATAGAATCACAGTCTATGAGAACAATAACGAACGACGGCCGTAAAGTACAGTCGAGTAGATTTAGCGGTAAATATAGTGTGCTTGCACAGAAGATGAAATGCGGTGAAATTTGCGCGTGAACAAGTAGCCACGTCAGTACCGCGGGTATCTTGCGCGCGCAATTGGCCGACGTCACAGTCGAAACTATTTCTTCACGCGCCAATTTCACCGCATTTCACCTTTTGTGCAAGCACACTATATTTATCGCTAAATCTACTCGACTGTACCTGTGGATTAAGGAACAGTATCATATCGGTTTCGGTCGTATTATCAAATAAATCTCACATGGTCTTGCTAAAATGACCAAGAATTGATACGACGGCTAGAGTCATCCCTGCCCAATAACAAAATCTATCACAAACAAAAACTCGTGCTGGATACTAAAATTAGGGTTTAGTGAGAAGCAGAAAGGGAAATCTGGCATCACTTACTTTATTGAATTGATAGAGAGCCAATGTACACGTTAAGAAGGGTATCAGAAAGTAGAGTGACAGCAAATGGTCCCAATACTGTTCTTCTACACGCGTAACCGTAACTGAATGTGAGATTCATTTGATAATACGACCGATACCGATAGTCTATACGTTTACCATGAATCTTGGAAGATACGTAGCAGATTAGGTAATGAATGACGCCGACTCTGAGCGCACATACACACTTGAACAGAACACGTACTTAGATCTACACATGGCTGCGCAAAGCGCGCCCCATGACCCGGCGCCAAATTAGCCAGCGCGCATGGTTTACGATGCCGGAGCACGCTAGGTACAGACTTGATCCCTAGGTTTCAGTGAAAATTAAGAGCTCCTCTACAATGCCTTTTTCAAACATTAGTCAAATGAAAAGTTTTATCAGGATGGACTGAGGCATCAATACTTCTTTGGTTTCTAACGAAAAGAACTGGATAGAAGTTCTAAGATAGCTTTCAACAAATCAATCAACAAAGAAGTTCTGAGCTGGTTTCGTTAGAAGCCAACTTAGAACTCCTATCCACTAGTCTTCAATTGGACTTGCATCAAACGCTGGATAGGAGTTATGAGAAAGTACATATAGTATGACTGGCACTATACGACACGTTTATGGGCAAAGACTCGGTCGTAAGGACAGAAATCAACAATACCTACAATACAGCTTTAGCCGCCTATGTCAGAGAACTTTCATGAATACTCTCTCCAGCTTCTTAATGAAGAAACTGTGGTAAATGCAGAAGGTGGACCTTTTTCAAATACGTAAACGAAGAGAAATCCTAGAAGAGACCCCTACTTCGCAAGTGTGAGCCTTCAATTACCATGAGAAAGCGCTGAGCTTATACGGAATATCACCTTACGTTAGATTTGAGGTGTTAATATGTGGAAGACCTCCAGGGAAGACAAGTGACAGCACTCATATAACCTATTTACGCGTAGAATAGAAGTCCACAATGTCTAGCGTGCCCCAACAGCGAAGATCCTGCGCGCCGGAGAAATTCGCACTGGGGCATGGGGCACGCTTTGCGCAGCCATGTGTAGATTTGAAGGCAGTACCTCGGCAGAATGAGACCCGTGACAAAACAAGGTCACAGGGTAGGAGCCCCCATATGGAACCTATCGGCCAAAGTCCGATCTTTCTCTGCCACTTCTAACCCCCAAAATTTTAACGCGGAAGCAGCGCTCATCTCCTGTCCTCTCCGAACCCGCCCACCCCATGGACGAGTGAACGCGAAGCCCGTCATGCCGAAGACGCAGAGTCGTTGCGGGACCTCATGCTCATAGCATTGCGGCTGGCGCTCTGACCGCGAAAGTCACTCGTCCATGGGATGGGCGGGTTCGGAGAGAACTGTAGATGAGCGCTGCTTTCGCTTTGAAATTCCGGGGGTTAGAAGTGGCAGAGAAAGATCGAACTTTGGCCGATAGGTTCCATATGGGGGCTCCTACCCTGTAACCTTGTTTTGTCACGGGTCTCATTCTGCCGAGGTACTGCCTTTAAGTACGTGTCTTGAACAGGCAATCCGCCGTGGAGCTCAAGCATGAACAAGTGCGAAACAAAAAAGTAGACTCACTCGGATTATATACTTTTTGTTTCGAAAATCCAGAATTAATCACAAAAACCACTCCATCAATAGTCAATGATGTCTCAGCAAGTCGAAAAGAGCCAAGCACTAGAAGTGACTAAGTGCATCCGCACGAAAAATTGAAACCTAAATCTGAAAACGAGGAACTTACAACGACATAAAAGCCAACGCGACAAAGAGCAACGCGGAAAAGAAAAAAACGGTAAGAAACGCGGAGAAACAACAAAATCAAAAAAACGACGACTAAAATATGAAGAAAGAGCGTAAACAGAGGACTCATCACCGTGGAGTTAGACGTTTGCTTGCTACGCGCCAAATCGATACGCAGCCTGCTCCGGAGCCCTCCCATTTGTGCTCCGGGGCCCTCCCATTTCTGCTCTGGATACCTCCCATTTTCTGCTCCGGATACCTCCCATTTTCTGCTCCGGAGACCTCCCATTTTCTGCTCCGGAGACCTCCCATTTTTGCCCCGGACCCCTCCGATTTTCTGCGGCCCGGCTCTTCCAAATCTGGCGGACTCACGCCGGGCAAATTTCTCCAGCGCGGCTCTGCCAAATCTGGCGTACCTCCGGAGCAAAAATGGCGTACCTCTGCAGCAGGGCCGGAGAAGCGTCCCATTTGCCTGCCAGTGATGTCACCGCGACCTACAAGAAGGGACCGCTCATTTGCCCCGCTCTCATTGGTCAACTGGGTCCGGCGCGACTCTGGCAGATTCCGACTGTCCGGCGGAGGGGTCCGGTCGATTGTCTGAGTCAGAATTGCGTCTTCATCAAGCACTAGCTCATACGTGCTTAACACGTTTCGGACCGCGAAATCGCGCGCGGCGAAAAAAAATGTACTTTCAGCCGTTAGCCTACAAAGGGACCTTATTTTGCAGCCTGTGGGCCACATTTGTAATCAGCATGTCAGATGAGCTCCATATCTAAAATTCTGAGTGAATTCGAAGTTTTAAATTTTATCGCTTGAAAGGGACTTTTGCGCTTTCTTGAAAGATAGGAACAAGAACTTAGATTCTAATAGTATTCAAAAGTATCTATGTTGTACACGGTACACATCAGTATTGAAACTACGGTTTTTCTCTTTGATATCGAAGCAAAGGACGTTGCGACGTCGCACGCGTCGTTCGCATCGCCGCACTTCGTTGCAAGTGTTGTTTTCGATTTCTCATACCTCCTGAACAAATATCGGCGGCACAACTCTACGCAGTCTCATGAAAAATAGGAGCTTAGACCTTTGACTTAACAACTTTAGATCAAAGGAAAACCTCCTGCAAACGCCAAAAAGATCCCTCAAAGACCTGTGCTGCACCATGTGCAGCACAGGTCCGAAACGTGTTAAGCTAGAAATTTTTTCATAGGTTCAATGAGGACTGTCTTTTTGCCACATGTCTAGAATAATCAAGACGTTTCGGTTCAGTTTAATATAGTTTTTTTCCCTAAATCGCTTTTAATGACTTCGTTCATTTTAACATGAATCAGAAACTATTCAGCTGTTTTTTATGTAAGCTGACCATGCAAAATTAACCAGGAAAGTATAATATATATATATGACGCCTCAAAACTCGCTATCGCTTGTTTCGCCGCTTAGATGATCAAACTTTAACGCACTTCTCTTTGGACAAATCTACTATGTTCATTGTAAGATGCATGACTTATTCATTATGTTAGTATTCATTTTGAGTTGAAAGTGGGGCAATTATTGGTCAAAAGACAGACTAAACTTACTTTGATATTTAGGTTACACAAACTCTTGGTAAGCCTGTCAAACCTGCAAATGACATGATGATTTTTTGACAAGTGGCAAGAGGTTGCCAGTCCTTTCTGTTAAGTTGGTCCAAATAAGTACAAGGGAAGGAGCGAAAAGGAGCAGTACCTTTTTTTTGGAAAAATGGTTCCGGATAGCGGAAGAGCACCGCCCTGACTTCAGTACATTCAAAAAAATGAGTACGATAAAAGAGTAAAGGATAAGGGATTCGGCGTCTTCAATACCCTCTGTGGGGCATGCGGCGAACGCACCCTACTTTATAGTCGAAGAAGCTACTGAATGTGTGAGAGCCTATTACAATGACTTGCGGTGGCCAGCCGATTACCAAGTCAGTGCTTTATCCTCCCAGATTACCCTGGTACCAAAATCGCTGGCCTCGGAGGATAGAGGGCTTGGTTGGTTCAGGGACGGGGATCGAACCTAGGCCCGATCTGGTCATAGCGGCGCCTAATACCACCGCCACTCCTCCCCAATTAGTACGATGAGTTATAAATAGTTGAAATTTTGCCAGATCGCGTCGCGACTAAATTCGCATGAAGTATGCCCGGGTGTAGTGCTGCATCCATTGCGGAGTACGTTTCGCATGTCCGACGGACTTCTGTCCACTTCTTCCCTTTGTGGGTCCCCCCCCCCCCCCATGGAAACAGTTTGAGTTTTTGCGATCAACCCGTATCTCAAACTAATCGTTCCAGTACCTGAAAGCTCATCACGATCGTCTGGTCGTTTATCAACCTCGTGTTGACGTGGATCTCACAACGTACTCAGAAACTCAAGACTTTCAGTTTGATCATGTCTTTGGTGGGAAGGCATCCACTGAGACAGTCTACAAGTTGTGTTTTTTTTTAAAGCTAATTGGTAGCTTTTGTTTCCAAAGGTCGTTAAGGTCCACAGCACAACCATTAGTAAAAACAGTCTTTGAACAAAACTCTGCTTTGTGTTTTGCTTTCGGACAAACGGGTACAGGAAAGACACATACCATGAACGGTGATTACATGAATGACAAGCAGGTATTTGTGGCCCTTGCGGGATAGCAACTCCGGACTACTTATGAGTTTCTTTTTCTAGAATTATGCTAATAGTATTTACGCTATGACTGCAAACGATGTCCTCAAAATGCAACATTGCCAGCAATACAGTGACCTGAATCTTGCTGTCAGCTGCAGTTTTTTCGAGGTCGATGGTGGAAGGGTATGCATTACCCGCTGTCCACATTGAGCCGCACTCCAATCAATTGTTGCAGGTATTTGACCTTTTGAAAAATAAAACTTCACTGCGAGTCCTCGAGATAGGCAAGAAAATACAAGTTGTTGGAATGGAGGAGGTTCCAGTCATCTGCGAAAGTGATGTGAGTTTGAGTCATCTCAAAATAAATATAGTCGTCATTAGAATACTCGGACTGCACTCTGCGTTAGGGTTGTTTCATAGTGCTGCACTGACTGCAGCAGACTGCAGCAGACCGCACTGACCGCAGCAGACTGCAGTTGACTGCAGCATACCGCACTGACCGCAGCAGACTGCAGTTGACTGCAGCTGACCGCACTGACCGCAACGGCAGCACAATCGTTGCATTCTTTCGTAAAAGAGGAAACAATTGCGATTATGTCAAAATACTGTGGTTTACGCCTAGGAAGTTCATAGCTTCTAATTTATTCTCTCAATCAAATTTCGGCGATTGTTTTTTTTTGTATGCTCAGATTTGCTTTGATTCCTCCTATTATTGCTTATACCTGTTTTGTTATCTAGGCGCATATTATTGTTGATTGTTTGAGCTCTGAAACAACCCTTAAGCTACCTGTACACTCATGGCTGGTAGCTAGTAGCGGCAGCAGTCACCTCTAGGAGGAAATAAAATCACATTTCTTACAATTAGAACATAGCATGAAAGTTAGTCTTATGGCTTGCCACACCCCACTAATCATGTCACGAAACAAAGTATGGAATAATATCTTTATGATTCAATAGCTTTATCTAGCAGTTTTGATAGAAGTGGTTTGAGCTCAGTTGACTTCTTCTGGCAAGGGAAGGATATCGGGTCGACTCAGCAAGGAGATGTGATTTATAAAAGGCAGCGTCCCGGCAAAGTAATGGCTACTGGGATTTTACAGCATTGCAATGGTAGACCCTTCAACTCCTCAGTGAAGTCTGGAGCGAAAAAACGCATCTGGAAAGCGTGAAGTCCCCCGTGAAAGCCTTCGAAGTCCGGACCCCGCCCACTTACACGCATTTTACAGCGAATGCGAATGAAGAAATTCGGAAAAAAAGAACTCATTTTCGTCGTTTTCATGCTCCGAAAAGCTATGATATGGGTTCAGCATGGCAAGAAGGTTCCGAAAAGGTGGGAAACTGAAGAGCGAAAATTTGCCAACACTGCTTTTAAGATCCCTTCGGAACAGTGACAACATATCAGCCTTTCAAGACTGCAAAACACTTCTTTGAAAGAAGTTACAGACCCCTAAATGACGGGTTTTGCTCTGTCTATTCGAATCAAATACGAGTGACGGTGCCTCGTTGGTAGAGACGCTGATAATTGAGAAAGCATTTGGTTTAGCATTTATTAAAGTTTGACCTACGAGGCTGGGAGTTGGCACAGAGGGGTAATTGGGCATGCTGATTACAAACACAATATTAGTTTTTGGAATTACCTGTTACTTTCATCGATTTTATCTACTTTCTGGCAAAGTTTGAGCTACGCGGCTGGGAGTTGGCACAAGGGGGGGGGGGGTAAGTGAGCATGCTTACTAACACAACGGGAATAGGGAAATGGCATGTAGAAATGGGCACAGAAAAAGGTTGTAAAGTAATAAACTCGACCAGTTTCCTTGACTTTTGCAGTGGTTCTAAGTCCTTGAACACGCTCCATACTTTGAAGGAAGTTGATCACGAAAAACTCTCAACTACCAGTAAGATAAAACCAACAAGTGATCTTTTGGCTAACAGAAGTATGGTCTCATGAGGAGTTTGTTTGTTCTGAATTGAAACTCGTACGAATAGATAAGTTTATCAATGTTTAGTTACATCGTCATACACTGCGAAGACAAACAGTTACTAGCTAATCATGTTTGAAGTCAATCTGTTGCCTTTGACTGCGTTTCCATATGCTTTCTCAAACTCCAAACTTGTAAGCGACTTTCTAAAATCGTGTATAGCGGTTTTCTCACATCGTACACCAATCTGGATTAAGTCATGACTCATGTACCATCGGTATCAATTTGCTTAGGTGCTCACACAGGAAAGTGAAAAGTCAATCTTCCATATACCCAATATATTGCTGCGATTGATTCTGATTACTCTTGCTCTTTTTTTTTGCCAGCGTCACCAGCTGATGTCGCTTGGTTGAAGGTAAAATGTATCTTTACTTGATATTCAGCAAAAAAAGTTGAAGTGGTTTTTAGCTGTTTCAGGAAGTCCGAAAACAGAGAAACAGTGAAAATTCACTCCTTAGGTGTCCTTAGGTGTTTTTGCAAAAACGGCATATATATATATCTGTTGGACTAAGGCCGAGCCATCACTTTTCCAGCGGAAACCCTGAGAAGAAAAGCGAAAATAATAAAGAACTAGCCAAAAAACGATCTGATGGGCTGCGAAATCAGCAGATGACGACTGACAAAGCGCCAGATATGAACGCCGTCCCGTCATGCATGGGCGATGCAAACGCATCAAACCAATGCGGCGCGGAAAACACCAAAGCGGATTGATACTGATGGTACATAACTCATGACTCAATCTAGGATGATTTACGATGTGAGAAAATATCGCTTACGAAGAGGACTCTGAGAAAGCATATGACGCAGTGGAAGGCAACAGATATGATATTCATATGATTAGCTAGTGACTGTTTGTCCTCGCAGTGTATGACAATGTAATAAAACCTTAATGAACTTATAAACCTGTACGAATCTTAATTTGGAACAATTATCCTCATGAACCTACTTCTGTCAGCCTTATCGCGTCAATGTCGTCCGCTGAGAACCGTGGAAGCGAGCGGGCTACACATATGGCACCGAGCAGGACGCTAAAGCTGGCAGCGGGTGGACTGCTACAAGATCAGCGGGAAGCGAAAGTGGCGGCGATAAGGGCACGCGCTTTTGGTGGGTTCGGTGGGTGGCTTTGTGGCTATCGGCTGACTTCGATAGTATGACAAGAGCTGATCATGACTCACTATCAAATTACCTTTCCAGTTCAGCCTCGGGCCAAAAAGTGAGGAGGTGGTTTTTCTGCTCCCCCTATCGCAGCTATAGATCAAAAACCTGCCTACCGCTTTTGCGTTTTCAATTTCGTAATTTACCGGTTTCAAATTCGTAATTTCGTAATTAATTTATTTTTCGTAATTTGAAAACTCTTGAAGGACCATTATCAGTAGTTTTCGTTATGACTGCGTTTTAAGGCAGTGGATCGGCAAAATTCAACAACTCAGGATTTCAACGCGGTAGGTCCTTATTGAAAAACCTGTAGAAACAAGGACCCGTAACTTCTCTCATAAACCGCGATTGAAAAGCGAATACACTATCAGCTTCGAGAAGGGACCATGATGATGTACGTCTCCTTGCTAAACTCCCGTGCGGCTCGGTATCCTTTACTCGTGAGAGTTTTTTAAAGATACAACTACTAAAAGAGAAAATGGGATAACGAGGGTCTGGCTTAGCTCTTATATCCGGTTTACATGGTGGTTATGGAAATGTTCATTATTCTTAATAGGGCCTCTAGATCAAGCTAGTATACCGTAATTCATCTGAGACTACGATTCATCGCACTCATAGCTGAAAGACAAGCGTACGATAAAGATAGCTCGTAGTTGAGAGACAGCAGAAGATAAGAGAAATGCAAAAGTGCATGAGCAACGAGACTTCGATAGCGTCCGTGGGAGCCTGTCTTTGCGACGCTGAACGCTGAACGAATCCACCTAGGGTTTTCGACTAATGGCAACCTCAAGAAGCGTGTTAGGGCGGGACTATCTCCAGCTACCTTTCAATATGCCCGATGAGCGTGCTGTACAATTTTCTCACATAGATTATCCTCGCTGGCATATTGAGGACAGTGCGTGGAGCCAACCCCAAGAGCAAGATGAGCTTCGCAAAGGATCCACCTGCATGGAACCCAACCAGACGGTTTCGAGGATCATAGAAGTCTCTGGGAGGTACCGACTGCCTCTCGTAATAACCCTCCGCATCTACGAAAAAACCTTGAACAGAATCGAAACCAATGGAGGTAGGGAAAAGAACCCCGCCGTCTAAAGGCCGCCTTTGCGGTCGATTGGTCTTTTGCGATGCTGCTGGTTGTCGTTTGGGGACCAGTAGCCTGCGGAGGCGGCCCAAAATGGCGGAGTTCGTTCCCCCTGGCCAACCTATCAACGTTGGTCGATTGGAGGAGTGGAGCCTACGGCAGAACATTGACCGACTGCTATAAGGACTGCAAAACGACGGTGCAGCTATTCCATGGCCCCCTGACCACCTGAATGGGAAGAGAATTTGACAAGGTGTTCTTGCCATAGCTGCCCACATCTACTTTGCCGTGAGTGTTGAAGTAACTAAACTAGGACGACAGAGGCGTACGAGGTTGATAAATACCTCCAGTTTTCCTTATGTGGACGACAACGTCATCTCAAGTAGAATTTTTGAGACCCAGGTTGTCGCTGCGTGTCCTGTTCTATAATCACGACCCCAGCTGGCAAAGCCGTCGTTGAATGTGCAAACGAATCTGTAGATGGGTATAGTTGCTCGAGTGCGTGCATGGTGCCGCCATAGGGTTGGCACAGAAAGTGGTGAAATACAAGGACACATCGCGTGCGATGGCAGCCATTTTGGATGTATGCTTATGACTGCTTTTCATCTTCACTTTTCCTTCGCTGAACTTGTCACAAGTAGATAAGAAGGGCATGCTTGAAGGAGTTTGAAAAAATTTGCAATAATGTCCTGCATTGCAATAAAGCCCGCAAGGTATGGCTTCTTCGAAAAGTTATCTTGTTACAGGTCCTGCAGTTGATAGAAAAGGGAACACTTATGCGTACAACACGTGCAACTGCTGCAACCTATAACTCAAGCAAATCCCATGCCATCTTCCAAGTAACCCTCAGGAGGTTTATTGACTCTGCTTCAGTTTGATTTTTTCTCAATGTCTGTACAGAGACGGCAAGATGTGGGGGAAGATCTCTCTGATAGATCTAGCATCTGTCGAATTTGATGGAGATAGCAGCTTATCTAAGAAAACTCGTGGAAGAGGTGAAGTCAATAAGTCGTTACTTGCCTTAAAGGTGAAGTTTTTATCTACCTACTGGCTCCCAGAATAATGATTTAAGTTTTTTTTCCAAAAAATAACCTGAAGCTAACATAATAACATGCTTAAGAAATTGATGGGCGCGATATGTTCGCGACTGATGCAAGCAAGAGCAAACAGAATTGGAAAATTAGATTTTTTGTTTTTTTTTGGCGAAAATCATAAAATGTTACCATGACGGCATGCAATGAGCATAAATTTTGCTCAGCTAGAATGAAGGGCTAGTAGATAGAACACCAACCGCTCCAATTTTGCTGCAAGTTTTATATTTACGACTGAACACAGAAAAATCGAAACATAATCAATTTTTTTCTACTGCTTCTATTTATGCGATATGTGCATATTAAAAGCTATTAGAACATTGCCATGAAAACCGTAATGCCGTTCTAAACAAATTCAAAGGAAAGCGAATTGGATGAAAAAGCAAGAAACTAGGGTTTTTCAAAAAGGCAGCAGAACTGGTGCCACTGATGTTTCTGCCAAGATACATCAAATACCATCAGGATGATGGTTTTGCTTAACACGTTTCGGACCGCGAAATCGCGCGCGGCGAAAAAGAGTGCACTTTCAGCCATTGGCCAATAAAGGGACCTTATTTCGTAAACTGTGTGCTAGATCTGTAATCAGCTTGTCAGATAAGTTTCATACCCAAGGTTCTGAGGGACTCGATGTGTTTAAATTTTGTCGCTTGTGAAGGATTCCTGTGCTTTTCTGAAAGATAGGAGCAAGCACTCAGTTTCTAATAGTATCCAAAAGCATCTATGTTATACACGATACACACCAGTATTGAAACTACGATTTTTCTCTTTGATATCAAAGCAAAGAGAAGGTGCGACGTCGCACGCGTCGTTCGCGTTGCCGCACTTCAGAGCAGCGTGCTGCACCATGTGCAGCACCGGTCCGAACGTGTTAAGTCAAAAATTATTACGAAGGACAAATGTGTAATTTCACCGCTTAGACGGTAGGCCAGAAAACAATGTTGTGCAAATTACAGGCTACTGCATAACGAAGGCGCAATATCTTTGCGCGCGAATGCGGCTTTATTAGCGGCAAAGTGCATGAGGCGCAGGGTTTACAACGGTGAAGGTACGCGCGCGTCGCGTTCGCGCCCTCTCAACTAATACTGCTTCTGCGCCTTCGTCGTGCATTAGCCTTTGAGTTCGTTCCCATTAGCCCGCAGTAAACCTCAGTGTTAATCTGAACTGAGGCCCTCGTTAAGGTTCCGTGAGGTAAGATGACGATCGCCCCTTCCCATGCTGTAAGAATGCAAAGTGACTAACAATAGACCGCCCGTCTAAGCAACGAGGCCGATTACCTGACTTTAGTCAGTTCACGTTCAGTCAGGGCGTCAATTGATTTATTAGGTTGGCACATAAGTTTTGCAACTTTTCGCGTAACTTTTTTCTTATTTTATGTAGCAATCTCATTTTGTGATATCATGTAGAACGTGATGTAAGCTGCAAGTCTGCGCAAACCGTTTGATTTTTGATAACGTAGTACAAAAAATCTAAGCATTTTTTGAAAACTGTGAAAATCGAGGTTTCACGATTTTTTGGCAAACATGAAGCCCTACGAAACCTGATTCAAGCATATGAAAAAGCAATTATAGGCAGCATGTAGCTGGAAGTTGGCACATTGGAATCAGTGAAAAAGAAATGAAATTTAAACACATAAGGTGGGGCGCCTTTGAGAAGTTGAACAAGTCAAATGCGTCAAGTTTTGAATGCAATGTCGATAACTAAGCTGCGAAAAGTCAGAATTCGCTATAACTTTGCACTGTAGGGTAATCCTATACGGTGAACACGAATATCATATTCATTTGTCGCTAAAATGAAATTCATTTTTTGATCTCACGAACGAGGTCTTTTCGTGCGAAACGGATCTCATTTTTGTGATCAGCATGTCGAATAAGCCCTATAGGTCAAGCTTTAGCAAAATCTGATGCATTCTAAAATTTTTCCCATAGTATCGTAAACCTACCGTAATCCTTACATAATACGGTAAAATTCGGCAAAAATGTGAGCATTAGAAGCTTACATCATAGTTCTTATATTGCCAAAAAATGAATCTGCTACGTTCAAAAAGACCAAAGTTATATAAAAAGTTGCATTACTTATGTGCTAACCTAATGGATATTGAGGGAATGATGAGACGCAGAGAAACTTTTCGTAAGTTAATCCTGAGGAACTTACAGCACGTCAGTTTACGACCGCACATGTCCAAGAAATGTACTGACTAAGCGGCCACAGCATAGGCTAACAACCCTCAACAAGAGTTAGCAAGTGCGGCCACAACTTTGCCGCTAGTGCCAATCACATATCGTCCCCTCCACAGATCGTGCTACCCTTGGTCAGCGTCTCAGACCTGCCACGTGTGGCTAACATGTTGGCAACGTGGCAACAACATGTTTGCAGCATGCCCCAACATGTTAGCAGAACAATTTGGCCACGCCAACATGTTGCTGCATGTTGCCAACGTGTTGCTGCCAACGTTGCCAATGTGTTAGTCACACCTGGCACGTCCGCGACGCCACAAGGGTAGCACGATCTGTGGAGGGGATATCGATAAATGTGAATGTTTGGCAAACGCGTTTTAACTCGAATACTTGCATAGACATAGCGCTCTTAATGATGTCATGGATGGTCGAGAATATCAGACAGTGGCCTCAGCTGAGGCAGAGCTGACTCTTTGAAGGCTCAACTAAGGTTTTTTTTAGCTAAAATCGACTGAGGCAACTTTACTACGGGTCATTACCAATGTTCGGAACTAATCCCTTTCACTATTTAAAAGATCCAAAATTTTGGAGAGGGCAGTACTGTGCAGTCTTGTTTGACGAGTATTGTGCCGTAGCTCCTAATTAGTTACCAGTTACAGTCTGTATTTTACATGCTATTGGAAGCAATTTAGGAATGTATAAGAGCAATGGCAAGTAACAACTCATATGTACCATTTCGCAATTCCAAACTTACACTAATTTTGCGGGATTTCTTCATCGGAGTGAAGGCTCGCATTTGTTTGGTAAGTAATTCTTAAATGATTTAGAACATCATCACCATTTGTTGTTTGCAGTTTCTGACTAAAACGGAAGTTTCTGTAACTCTAGCCTTAGGTCCTTAATTTGATCAGTGACTACTTTTGAACCATCTTCCCAATTTGACAGAATACGGAGAAGACCGAAGGTCATTGTTGCGATAGAAGACACTTTGAAGAGATTTCCACCGCAAACAGGACCGCCGACTCCATCCTAGAAGCTGATCTCATAGAAGGATCCACCAATAACAGCAAAGGAAGTATGGCTAGCAGTAACAAAAACAAAAGACAATTCTATTGATTAAAACGACATACCAAGAGCGCAGAGTGCTGGGAAGGTTTCAAAATATGGAAAGAATGCAAAGCTTATTGGCTATTGAGTCTTCCCGATCTAATCTAACGGTTGGCAGCCTTTCTAGACCGAGAGGAAGCAGAAAAAGTGCTCTATGATGTCATATGGTGGCCCTCACGGGTATGCATGTTCCTAAAAGAGTATGCGTCTAGTGTTTATATTCTTCAGAGGAGCTTCGGATTTAACACGTTGACGACGAGCCATTTTTTTTGCGGTCTGTCCCTGTGGACGAGACGTTTCCATGCATCCCTACGCGTGGCCCATGTATGTATGCATGCATCCATGCACGAAGTACAAAATATGCAAGCCCCGCCCCCTCTGGCAAGCTCCGCCCACTCGACCAAAAATGTCGGAAATTGCCCAAATTTCAAGAATTTATGCCACTTTTGAAAAGTGGGCGGAGCTTGCAACTTAGGGGGCGGAGCTTGCCTGACGGTGGGCGGGGTCTTGCTAGAAGTTGTTGAAGTCTTTGCGTTTATCTACAGCCTCATCCATGCTTTTCGTGGACAAAAGGATCCTTGTGAGAGGTATAAAAGTGGGCGGAGTTTGCCAAAAGGGGCGGGGCTAATACATGAAGTACATCTGAGCCTATGTTGATTATATGAACAAAAACTGAGAGGATTGTACAGATAGTATTGATTTTGAGGCCGCCGCGCACCATTGCGCGGCACTGTCGTCAACGTGTTAAGAACTGCTGCGGACAATCGAAGAAATTCCAAAACAGGACTGGGGTACATCAGGGTTCGGTCATCCCTTTCTTATCTTTCATCACAGTCATGAATGTCGGAATAAAATCCTTTAACACATGCACTACATACGACCTATCGGTGGATCGAACATGTCACTTCGGACGGCACGACCCATCGGTGCGTCGTATGATTTCTAAAAGTTTTTTATTTTGCTAGTTTACGAGGGAACTTTTTGAGCAAGAATAAATGCTCGGTACATCTTTTGAAATAGTACCTCCTAAAAGACTGAGACTTAGACCATGAGACCCATCAGTGGCCAAAAAATATAACGCGGACTCAATACTGCTAAACATTCTGGTCCGAAATGGCAGTCATCGAAACATCGGCCTTGTCGTGAATGCGTTAAAAATGAGCTTCCACGGAGACTTCTAAACGCAGACGATGTGATTTCAGTAAAGAAGAGCGGAAAGGACATGGGGAGGAACAAAAAAATGAAAGGCCAGAATAATGCTGTATGAGCTCGAGCTGAACATTAAGAAGACAATATGTGGAGGTGGGGAACTAGACTCCAGTGGCCGTATTCATCAACGAACCCTGAGGGTTAAGCTTACCCTCCAGGGTTAGTTTAACCCTCAGGGGTCCTTGGCCGTATTCATCAACCATAGGCTAGGGTTTACCACGGAACGCGATCTACCCGTATCGATCAACGAACCTGTGGCCGTAATCATCAACGAACCCTATGGTTGATGAATACGGCCAATGAACCCTGAGGGTTAAACTAACCCTGGAGGGTTAAGGCGTCAGTTATGCGTGCGCTGTGCGAACTCACATCACAGAATGCCTAAGTACGCTAAATTTACTTTATACTTCTATTCTTTCACTGTTATAGTAGTATAATCAACGAATAAGCTTCTAGCACTAGTTTTTATAATACATCTCTAGCATATTTGTGCAGCATCCACTCTTACAGCGTGGGTTTATTTTCATGTGTGCAATTGTGCCGTGTAAGTTCTTTTGCGTGGTTCGTTTTATACCGGGCCTATGCTACTTTTTGGGGGTCAGTGCGTGTTATCATAAAGGGGTTCTTCAGGTTTGGCACTTGTCAGAGTGGAATGCGCAACCATTTTTTCTTTGCACTCATTTGTCATCAAGCTAGGATTTTTTTCTCGCGAAGTCAGTGTTTCATGTACTTCGAATTTGAACACGAAACGAAGTTGAAACGTTAATCGTTTTCTATAAAACTACATGCGAGTAAATGTTTGTATGAAGTGCTAGGGTAGAGTTAACCTTGCTCCGAGCTAGGGTTAAATTAACCCCGATAAATCACGTAAGTTTAACCCTCCAGGGTTAGTTTAACCCTCACGGTTCGTTGATGAATACGGGTTAGTCGCTTTCGGGGTGAAATTAACCCTCAAGGTTAGATTTAACCCTCAGGGTTAAGCCTACCCTGTGTTTCATGAATACGGGTTAAACCCTTTCCAGGGTTAAACTAACCCTCCAGTGTTAGTTTAACCCTCGGGGTTCGTTGATGAATACGGCCACAGGAAAACTTCTTGGACTTCATGCAAATATCTTGGAAGTCATATCTCAGTGTAAGGGTTCAAAAGAAAGATGGCAGGCAGAATAAATGCAGTTTAGATGAAGGGAAAGCCTTGACAGGAGTTTAATGCGATGACGAATGCCAGTGCAGCTCTAATAATCTCAACTATATCGGACGGTTATACGTCGTTGCGCATGAAGTGCTGATTATGGAGTTATGGTACGCGACAGAAATGCGAATGTTACGATGGACCTTGATGACCACGTTGGAAGGCCACATATTTAATGCTACAAAGCAATCCCAAATAAAAGTCCTTCTAGTCGTCTAGGAAATACAGGCAAGGATGCTGGGATGGTATGGTCATGCGCACGAAGGAGAACGGTAGCCACTAGAGACCAAGAGGTAGGCTCAAGTTACATGAATGGACGAAATTGAAGTCGATCTGCGAGAACTTGAGAACTTGCCTCAACAGAAACATGTGGAGACATCCGACTCGAAGAACAGGCTCTACATAACCGCGGTATATGCTAGCATAAAAAAAGAAAAAATATTCTAAATAATAAATAATATTCTTTATCGGCACGCTGTAGGAAGTCCTTGCCAAAAAGAACAAATCAATAGAGTCGACATTTTTTCCTTTATAGCTTAGTTGTTACATTTGTCGCACAGTCGAGCATCAGACTTTGCAGGATACCTTGCATGAACTGACAATGTCAGGCACTCAAGAAATATGAGACTCAATCATGCGTCAATCAGTGATTGAAATTTTAATTTTATTCTCTTTTTTGAGATTTTCACAGTCAGTCCAAGTACGTCTGCCAGCAAACGCACGATGAGTACTCTTCGCTATGCTCAAAGGCGGGTGATCCAACTTTCTTCCTGTTTATTTTCACCCAATAAGATATTTTAGCATAAAAACGCTTGTTGAAGAGCGTGGAACTGTTATGAAAAAGGACGGCACTGGAGAAAACCATGTTCCTGCTTTACCAGAAAAGGAGCCACCGGCTTTACAAGAGAACATCGCTGTGGGAAACCTTCCAGTTTCAACTCTTACGGCTGCTAGGAATGATACTCTCAACATCCGATATTTACTTGATCAGGTTATATTCGAATGCCTCTCCTTTAGAATTCAGCTCACCTGATCATAAAGAGCTTATTTTCCGTTTGCAAGCGCACAGAAATCATTTGTCGTTCAATTCAGTGCATGGAACGCTGGATAGAGGAGATTCGTATGATTTCTTCTAGTACGGAGGACAGTGAAGAAAAGCTCATTCGACTAATTATCTCGGCTAACAGAATGTCCAGCGGATTATCAAAGTTCATGGGTGAGGTCCTTGCTTGTTGCGTTTGTATTAATAATATAGTAATATTATCTTCTGTGATGTTTTGCCACACAGGTTTGTTAACAGAGAACATATGAAGTTCTACATGAGATATAGTAATATATATTAGTATGTATTGTACATATTTATTGTATATTATTATATATATTTTATATTAATATTTTATGTTATTAATATTATAATATTTAATATTATTTTATATACAGGGTGCCCAAAAAAATGTATCGAACGTTTGATCGTTAATATCTCTCTTCCTAAGAAGCCTTTTGCCTTGCTTCAAGTACCGTTTTGTAGAGCTGGCTTCAACTTAGATTTGCATTATAGAACGAATCACCCATACCTCTTCATTACTGTAGGATTACGGTAGAAACTTGAAACATATGGTGTCAATGTGGAAAAAGCTGCCGTTTCAAAATTTTTCAAAAAATTGTGAAAACTTGTGTAATAGGGTTTTTATGGACGCTAAGTTCAATACTCAACTATTTACAAGATTACGAAGCTTTCTAAACGGTGTAATCGCACTTTTTAGGAATATTGAAAAAATGGCCGCTACCTCTTACCTGGCATAACTCTTCAATGAAGCATCATAATAAGTTGGGAACTTTACAATTATAATCAGCAACTCTAATTAGCCTAGTGTAAAAGCTTTCAGGCTGTTTTGTTTCCTTTTCAAGGCAAAATATGGCCTTTCACTGCTTAAAACCCTCTTCGAAGTTTCTACCGTAATCCTACAGTAATGAAGAGAAATGAGTGATTCGTTCTATAATGCAAATCTAAGTTGAAGCCAGCTCTACGGATTGGTACCTGAAGCAAGAGAAAAGACTTCTTCAGAAGAGAGATATTAACGATCAAACGTTCGATACATTTTTTTGGGACACCCTGTATTAGGTTGTCCCGAAAGTTCGTTCGCACCTTTTTCAAAAAATCATAACTTCTTTGCATCATAACCATTTTGCGCAATTCAAATTCTTCTAGAAAACGTAAAGCATGTAGTTTCCAATAGTTTCCCGATGACTTTTCAGCATTTTAAGATTGCAGAGATAAAAATGAAAGAACGAAAACATCCGAAATTCGAAATTTTTGAGCAAAAATTCTAAAAATCGAGAAACTGCGCAGTAAAATTCAGAGAGGCCATTATCCTATTTTTCTTATATTTGATTACTAACTGAGTTAAGTTTGTGCTGATCGAGCTCTTCTTTCAAAAGTTATGATTCTTTGAAAAAAATTCCGAAAAATCACTTTCCTAAGAATTTCTAAGAAATTGATTTTTTGGCATTTTTTTTTTCAAAAAATCATAACTTTTGAAAGAAGAGCTCGATCAGCACAAACTTAACTCAGTCAGTAATCAAATATAAGAAAAATAGGATAATGGCTTCTCTGAATTTTACTGCGCAGTTTCTAGATTTTTAGAATTTTTGCTCAAAAATTCCGAATTTCGGATGTTCTCGTTCTTTCATTTTCATCTCTGCAATTTGAACACGCTGGAAAGTCATCAGGGGACTATTGGAAATTACATGCTTTACGTTTACTAGAAGAATTTAAATTGCGCAAAATGGTTATGATGCAAAGAAGTTATGATTTTTTGAAAATGGTGCGAACGAACTTTCGGGACAACCTAATATTTTATATTAATACATCAAATTTCTGTTGATTCATCGGCTGGCACTTGGTTTCGATCAGAACTGAACTCAGTTTGCTTACTCATTCACAAACTTTTTCAATTTAGACTCCAGTTTTTTTCTTGACACATTAGACACTTTTTTCACACACCTCTCGCTTGCTTTCAAAGTGAAAAAGGCAAGAAATCATTAATGCAATCACTTCCTACACTTCAATCAAACTATTAGAGTGAACAGTAAAAAATGGGACACTTACAAAATAACTGGAAGTTTCTCAAGTAGAGAAGCGACTAGACTTTCCACTTTGAAATTTGTTAGAATATGTTATTCTCTTTCAGATAAAACCTATATAAAATCATTTACATAATTAATAATTTTTATACTTGCTGAAATGCAAAGTTAATCACTTCGATAAATTATGAAGTTTGAGCAGTATCTGCGCAGCGAAACATGTGAGACCACCCAAAGTACCACTGCTGGAGTGGGTTTGGGACAGTCACTAAACCCACGACGGCTTGGTGGTCTCAACTTTCAAAGTCAAGATATGGCCATTAGCAGCTTTGAGGACAAAGACAAGCGCTATTCAATTTTTTGCAGGTGAACGCATGGTTTCTAGGTACGATCTGATAGAGCTTTTTGCGCTCTATCCATCCATATGCAGCTTATCTCAGATTTTATCTATCTTCGGAAAATATAGGCCAAAACATGATTTTTTGGTTTTTTACTGCGCCATAAACAACTATCTTTCAGGCTTTTTCGCTTTCGTTTCTGAAATTGAAAAAAATCTGTGCGTTTAACATATCGTTTGAAAGAGCATGAAGAGTTCTTTCGAATGGTATGTCACTTGCTTTACGACTTCACGGTTTAGCAGCGCAAAATTGAGAATTGTTCTAAAAACCCTGTCTGAGTTCTTCACGGCGCCACGCGTACGGTTATGAGAGAGGAGCGCTAACGCGTTGCCAGAATAATAGGCGACGGTCGTTTATGTAAGCGACGTTTGAGTTGTAGCCTGCTTATTGTTGGTGAGAACAAAAACCTCAAAATGTAAAAAAATCAAGCTGTCCCATTTTTTACCATTCACCCTAATATTAGTTGCCCCTGATTTTTTACAATTGTTTATTTCTTCCACAGTAAGCTATCTTTTGCTGTCTGAATAATTCTTTAAGGTGCCATTCGATAGACCAAAACAAGCGCTACAAGACAGCATCAAAGCATTCATACAAAGTTATTCCACATGGATCCAAAAAAATAAAATCTCCGAACATCTGAAAAATATAAAGGCTGCTACATGACGAAGGCGCAATACTTTTGGGTGCTATCGCGGCCTTATTAACTGCAGAGCGCATGAGATGCGGGATTTACAACGGTGAGGTTACGTGCGCGCCGCGTACGCGCCCGCTCAGCTAATACTATTTCTGCCTTCCTCATGCATTAGCCTTTAGAAAATCGCTTTTTTGGACAAAAATCAAACCCGCGGACATCCTGCTTACTCAGGCACATACACTTCCACATCTTGCACTTACCTGGAGATTTGCTTCTTTTTTTTTCATGGGTTGAAACAGAAAACATTATTAATGTTTTTGAAAGTTGTGCTGGGCTGACTGTAGTAAATCTTGGGGAGTGTTAGTATGGATTTTCAAAATTCCACAAAAGTCAATCCTAAGCGAAATTGTATAGCGCGAAAAAAAAGGCATGGAAGAAGGCAATATTTTCGCGCTTTGAGTTCTCTTTTACCTGTTGGTGTTTCTCGTTCCTGAGAGATGAAAAAAAAACATAGCAAATTTGAGTATAAATTTCTGTGAAATGTATATGCTGAAAGAGGTCTGTAGAAACTTTTCGAACATACACATTTTTATCCTTGATTTCTCGAGTAGAGTGTATCAGATTTTGGCTTCAAACCTTACGTGGAACAAACTTCTGCAAATGTTTAGAATTCATCTAACTTAATTTGCTCTATCGATAGGTACCGCAAACCCGATTATTCAAAGAAAAAGAAAAATGTGACTTATCAGAGGGCAAATAAAAGGCGAAGAATTATGAGTCAACCCCGCATCCAAAAATGCAATAACTCGATAGATCGAAAAATTTGCCCAAAATTATGCAAACCACTTTTCGTATGGGCATCCGCCTTCCTACGAAATCGGTCCTTATACGTACTTGGGACAAAAAATGAATCGATAAGTTTTGCAATTTATATTCTTCGCTATACTCGAGAGCACGAGTAAACTACGTGGAAATCACAAACATACAAACAACCGCACATTACGTAAACATCGTCCTGATATTTTCAGGTATGTTGAAGAAATGGCAGGAGCTGCGTGAGCAAAAGCAAATGCCTCCAAAAAGGGAAGAGTAGGAACGATCTGTGATATTTCGTGAAGTACATCTCATTAGAACGTTGCATTCTATTATTAGGTCATTCGGAAAGTTTTTTTTCGCTTTTTGCGCCTTTGATGTTGGTGCCATGTTTTAAAAGAGTGCCAGAGGGCTGATAGGGGTTGTATATGAAACTGTAGAGGAAGTCTTCTAGTTTCTGAGGATCTCACGAAGTTGCAGAAAACGTAGGGAAGTTGTAGGGAAGTTTACGTGGCTATAAATTCAACATATGAAAGCGCGATTTTCGAATAATTGCACTCTTTAAGCTTAGTCTTGAGTGTAAGGCAGTCAAAGAGGCCATCATTGTGCGCAATGCACTCTAAGTCCACGTCTTTCTTGACGTTGGTTGAAGTCTGCTTCAAAAAGTCCAGATCTAGAGAAGTGGAAACTAATGTTATGCACTGTTCTGGAAGGTGTTCCTGCCATACAAACGAGCATCTCAAGGGGTCCTTTGAAGCAAATCGCAAATATAGCTGCACAAAATGAGCAGGCCTTGTAGTGTCATATAATCCCATTTGAAGCCACCGTCGCTAGAGCTGCAATAGCAAAAAAATGTTAGGGGCATACACCTCACAAATTGTCGCACTGGCCTGGATTGATGATTACAACAAAAAATTGGCCAAGTACACCTAAAGGAAGCAACAATGAGGTAAATCATTTGGAACAAGCATTGCAAGCATGGCCATGAACAGTAAGTCATTACAAAGGGTTGATGTGCTCAACTTAAAGTAATCCTGCTAGTCTTGCACGCTATAAATTTGCTAAGATGTGGCTGTGGTGTAAGAGCAGAGTAGTATGATATCGCTCCAAAAACCGTTTGCCAAATTTTCAAAACTGAGCAGACTTGCACGTATAATCTATGAAACGTGCCATCCTCGCCTATGACGCCGTCAAACCACATGTAAGGAAAGTGGCCTCACAAAAGGGGTTGACCGCGCACCGAAGTTCCTGTTTGTCATGGTTTGTCATTTTTCAAATTCTATGGGCCTTCCTTTACCAGCCACCAAATTCTCCAATTCCTCGGTGCCTATCAGAAAATAATAGAACCCAATAAAAACTAGCTTGTCAAAAATGCCTTTTTTGGTTTTATTAATTTCCCTAAGATGATTTCGCAAGAAAAAAGCACATGAACACCACAGTTATGTTACCAGAATTCTGTTGAACACAATGAAGTTAATTTGGAAGAAAAAGGTTGGATCTGGAAAAAGTTGTGCTTGTTTGAATTTAAAGGTGCGAAAACGAAAAAACTTTCCGAATGACCTATTAGGTCGTTCCGAAAGTAATGTCGCTTTTTTCAAAAGAACGCCACATTTCGCTGAGCCAAGATTTTCAAGAGCAGTTGGGATCAGTCGAGCAGCATTTTATCCTCTTTCTAATGGTCTTAATTCCATTGCATAATAATCAATGGGTTCTCAAAAAATTACCGGAACCTGGGACTCATGATTTTTGTCAAGGTCAAGTTCGGCCATTTTTCTATATTTTTGTACTGATTCCCCGAAGATGTGCAAGTAACAGATAAATAGAGCAAACCCTATAGGACACAAAACAACTTTTTACTTTTCCTTAATTTGCTTCTTAGAATTTTTATAATCAATTTTTCAGTGCTATCAAATTCCGTATTTGGTCAACTCAAACCTCACAGAACAACAACCGGCAAGCTACTCGGGTGTCATTCCACGCAGCTTTTTTTCTTCTTTTTACCAGTTGCTTTTGATTTCCGATTCCTTGAGTTTTCCGGTGATAAAATCACATAATTCAGGTTTTCCAGGCCCAGGCTGTACCCGAAATTTCCGAAAATTTGCTAATCTGAAGCGGTAAACGCTCATTTGCTTTGTAAAATTAGTGTCAGACCACAATCCACCTTTGTAAGATTCAAAATCCGAAAATTTATTGGTGTTTGATGCATTAGTGTCTAAGACAAGCCTGCCAAAATTCGGTGATTCCATTGAAAAATCTCTAGAAAAATTATGAAGAGCTATGGAAAGTAGAAAAAAAAATTGTACAGTGTCCATTAGGGTTTGCTCAATCCGCCTGTTACTTGGACTCCTTCGGAGAATTGTTGCAAAAATTTAGAAAAATTGTGAAACTCAACCTTTAAAGCATGGGTCGCAGATTTTAGTATTTTTTAGAGCTTATCGAATATTGTGCAAAGCTCATACAACCTTTAGAAAGAGAATGAAATGCTGCACCGAACACTACCAAGATCTCCTATAAATCTTGCTTTCATGAAATGTAGCGTTCACTTGGAAAAAGCGACATTACCTTCGGAACGACCTAATATATGCTAGAAATTATTCCCTTTTTTACATTTCTGACCTAGAGCTGATGACAAAGCATAGGAAAAGCTTTCTTATGCTGTATTTATGCCTCTTTGTCTGCTATACGGCGTATTCTTGCAGACAATATGTATAGTACTATGTTATGAGCAGGTTTTGATGCCGAAGTAGAGCGCTAATCTACCCTTTATCTTATGAAACATCACCAGAAATTATAATTTTCTCTTTTTGAATTATCGAAGCGATAAAGTTTTGTAGCATACGCGCTGAAACTACACAAACAGACTTGCAGCCAGTGCTGTATTATTGAAGCAAAAGCTTTCGACTTCCTAAAGGAACATGAAAATATACATTGGGCAATACAAGCAGAACTTAACCCCTTTAATTTTATTTGAAGATTTAATATAAATTTGCGTTTTGGTGAAAGTAATTTCCTAGCGCAACTATTAAAGGCTGGCTGGCTCGGCAAAATCAAACGTCTCAAGATTTTGATATGGAGGGTTGCTTGCAACCCAAACATGGGAACAGAGAAGGTCCGAGCGCACAGCGCATTATGCTCCCCATGTCTAGAAAACCGCCCCTAAACCGGTACGCGCAAGCAATTCTTACACGCGCTCGGACGAGCATGCAATTCCTCTTCCACCGTCAGAGGCGGCGTGCCGCAATGATATAACCATGAGGGTCTCGCAACGACTCTACGTCTCTAACCATGACGGGGATTGTTCCACTTGTCCAAGTTCAAAATGAGAGGGCTTTGGAAATGCTGGTTTTCGCCATTTTCGCGCTCTTCAAGGTGGGATCAGCGTGTCAAATTATCCCAGGTAAGCGAGAAAACTGCAGGTCGAGAATTTGCCGAACCACTGCCTTTAATGAACGTAATTTCAAGATTAAGGGTCTATCTGAAAAGTCTGGGGTTGGCTTTGTCTCGCTGGGGAAGGGAAGTTTATATAACCGTACAATTCCTCATATAAGCAAGCAGCCAGTAACTTTGCAGAGAGATACTGAAATATTATACCCACCTTGCTGCTACAAAAGTCATTTATTATAATCTACGTTTTGCTCAAAAACTCTGGAGTTGAGTCTGTTTTGACCTTTCTTTTTATTATTCTTAGGTAGTTCCGAAAGTTTTGTCCGTATTTTTGAATGCTATGAAACGCTAGGAAAATATGAAGCAATCAGATATGAATTCAATGCAGTTTTTTTTTCTCTTTTCACTGGTGCTAACGGATAATTACCAAAATTTTTCATCCGTCATTTCTGTTTGCCCACATTTCCGCTAGTTTGTTTTGATTTTCAAAGTAGATAAAAATAGGCCAACTTTTGTACTAAGATTCTACTTTTACCCTTGTTTGAAAATCTCGACTCCCCTCAGATGAAACGTACTGCAGCAAAATCATGGAAGACTTACTTAGCAAAACACTTTTCATAATCATTTATGCGGGATTAACAAGTTTGATCTGCCTCGAAATAGTTTAGAATCTTAGCTCCCCGGATCATATGTGCGTGAAAAAGTTAAGGTATTTTTAAAGAATTTGAGATAATTTGAGATTTTGCTCCAAAATGTGATCAAAAGTAATCGAAATATAGCAAAAGGTTTACTACAATTGCTAACATCTCTTTTAAAATGTCATGATGAAATTTTTTGAACAGATTGTATAGATTTTGGCGTCACGATAAGATTGCTCAAAGAATTATGGCGATAATATCGCCTAGACTGCTAAGATCAGGAAGGAAAGGTAGCTAGAAAGCGAAAAGAAGTCTTAAAAGATACATGTGAGTCTAATGCATCTGTACTCTTTCAAGTAGGTCCGAAAAACGGACAACATTTGAGACAGCTTAATGTACCGGAAATAAGGAGGACTTCTCAATGAGGTAAAATCTCAGAATCTGGTTCATATCAAGCCACTGATTTTTTAGCGTCATCGTTCTCTCTATCAATCAAAACCAATCGGTCACATATGTAGCTTGAATTTGCAATCAGGTCAAATTGACTTACTGCGCCGCTTTCATTGGATCCTCCAGGAAGAGTTCGGCTACTTAAACCAAAGAAGGTGTAATTATCACCATGAATCTCATTTCATTATGACTGGTTTCTAGAAGCCAAGGAACCAAGAACAATATTGTTCAACCACTCTTAGTAAATCGAGGTTCGAAAAGTTATGCGTATTTATTAGTCACTGTGATCATGGTTTTTGTTAACTGATTACGCCAAGTGTAGTAAACATTCTTCAGAACAACTTCGAATCTTTACTTCAATTTCGATGGCATATGCCGCAAAAAAGAGAAGCATGCAAATACACAAAAAACGATTAAATGAGCAAACGATTAAAAATACCAACAGTACTATACCTCACGCAACTAACATAAAAATATGGAAGTTACAAATAGGTTGTTAGCCATAATTATGTGTATCAAAAAATCGGAGGAATGTTCGGCTTCTTAGCCAGGTAATCCCAAAACTGTAGATATTGTTGTTCAGATTTTGCTCAAATGGTCTGCTTTTCCCTCATTCGAGGTCGTAGATGCCCCATTCGCTGAAATAGAGTTTGACAAACGCACAAGCACCCAAGTAATAAGCAATGACTCCAAATTACAAGCCTTCAGAGGGGATGTTCCTGCTTCGGACCTAAACGTTTATGCAACGTTTCCAGCAGTAGATAACGCAAGTCCGGGGATGCGTTCTTCACGCGTGGATCGTCTAGCAGTAGCAAAACATCAAACGAATTTTGAAGTAGTGCCAGACAATCGTTCTAAACTTGCAAGAATACATTTTCTAGATGTATTCTTCCAGAACAAACCTGAAGAGAACCCATTTTGTAAGTTGTGGCAAACACAAGTCTTTGGAGAAGATCGAACGATTTCCTAGCATCTTCAGTCCTTAGATAGTTTTCACATTTTTTCAAAATGTGCTCAACATCAAAGCGAAAAGCCGTCGGTAATACGCTTTCAACGTTTTCACCTGTGACGAAAAGTTTAGATTCATGTTAAAAGAAATCGTACCCACCTGTGATGTTATGAAAGGGTGGATAAATGGTTTCCAAAAAAGCAATGAAATCTTTTATGTTGACATCTTCAAGCAAAAACACTCGTTCTTCGCAGACAGCTGGGGATGGAACACCATCATCTGCAAAGAACTTCAACGCTGGTGATATGGAAAAATAACATAGTGCACGTTTTTTAAGAAGCAATACCAAACTCTTTCATTTTCATGAGTCGAACGTCGAACTGCATTAAATTCACAGTCTGTCTCAAAGGCAGTGATTGATAAAATGGACTCCTAGGAACGCGCTTCAGAAGGGCACCAATGACGCCCTCTCAACGGAAGTGGGCGGGGCTGGTGGACCTTTGAAGCGCCTTCTCAGGACGAACTTTGGTGTATATGAAGAGCCCACATGCGCTAACATGAAGCTAGGCTCTGGCGCAACAGATGCCTATGGGAAAGGACACTGCGTATGAGGTAAACTGTGGTGTATATGAAGTGGTTGCAGGACTTTGGATATAAATTTGTCTATTTTTGTAGCCAAACATGCTTCCGAAGCTAACTACGATTACCTAACATTACTGCTTTGCTTAAACGCAACTCTTAAACATACCATGAGAAGAAAAAAGATTGACATTGAGAACGCTGTCATCTCTCGAGGGCTGTTCAGGCATACTAGCCCTAAAAAAACGACACTGCACAAAAGAAAACACCCTGATGGGAATCTGACCGCGAGCTCGGAATGTCGAAATCATCGCCCGACTCGGACCTATCCAAATTGGAAGCAGGAGATTCAGCGCGCTCCGGTGTAAATAACGTCGCAAATTTTTGCGAGTTCATCATTAGGTACTGAACAAAGGAAGCTTTTATTTTTCAAAACACACAAGCCAGTAGCAACCTCCTTATTTACAAAAACACGCATGTCACTGTTTTTGAAGGCAATGCAAGTGTTGTTGAATTCCGTAGGCTTTGTAAACTCCGAATCAGGTATTGCAGCTTCTCTGGAACAGCTGGAAGTGATCAGTACGAAAGCAGTAATCATTCACTACTGAACTCATACCTAGAAGTACTGAGAATTCCCAGATCAAGTAAACTTTGTTAAACCCTTCAAATGATCAAACAAAACTAAATTATATTTTTGAATTTTAAAATAAAAGAGATTTGCTTTCAAGATAGTTACTCAGAAGCTATTTTTTGATTAGTCTCGTAGAACAGCCCTCAAACACGGCACTTCAAAATTCGCAGTTTTAGTTTGGACGCAAGCATTACTGAATTGCAGCTAGATAGCTAGAGTAATTCTGTAAAAAATTTCTTACTGGGAACAGTTAGATTAGTTAGAACTTAACTCTCTTACGGAATAATAAAAGAAATGCTAAATAAGTCATATATTGCGTTGTAGCATAAGTCTTATTACACCTTAACTTTCTACGACGATAAGTTGTACACTTCATATCCTTGACAGAGCTACTGGGTACCATCTGGAAGAGCAAAGCAAGCTCTATAAGATGGTGTAAGAAATTCTGCACCGGCTTCGATTCGCCATTAATTTGCAGCCAGAATCTGAGTAATACTGAAGGCTGAAAAAATAGGGGGAATTCATATCTTCAAAAAAAAAATCCTACGTTTTTCTACTTGCTCACACAAATTGCATACCACATCAAACACTCACATGTATCGATCCTGTGTTTCTTCCTCATCTGGAAATCGAGAAAACGAATTTTTCCGCTCGTATAGAAACCGAGCTACGCTGTTCCCACTCATATAATTGTTTTGTACAAGCCCTTAGAAGTATAACCGTAAATTTTTAGCTTCCCACAGGCCTCAGTTCTTCAAAACTATCAAATTTAGCTCTTCTCACTCGGGTGTTCCATGTTAAAACCAACCGATAATTCTCGAAAACTGGAGCCTGTGGAAAGTTGTAAATTTACGGTTATACTTCTGACGTGAGTATACACTTATGTGGATGGAAACAGACAGCTTTGTTTTTATATAATGAAAACTTTCGCTTGCTTGATTGGAAAAAATACAGGAATGGTACGTATAGGTGTCTGATGTGGTGTGCGATTTGTATGAGCAAGTTGCAAATCCGTAGGACTTTTGGCCATATTTGTATGGGAATTTTGGAAGTTTTGCTTCTTATAATTTGAAAATTTGCAAATTTGGAATTCGCGTAGACTGGTAATTCTTCTCACAATGTACTCGATGCAGATACCACTGGTAGAAAAATCATTACAGTGTTTAGACGTCTTTGAGAATCCCCAAGTAGAGCATTTGCCAAGTCATCTTGCACACGTAGCTTTTGCAATTTAGAAAACCCCTTGGGATGTGATGTAGTACAAGTTTCCGTAAGATAAGCCTAGTTATATATCACAGAATCCATTTTTGCTGTGCAAGTCTAGCAAACCTTTGCTTATTTGATTCAATGCAGATTCATAGAAGTTTTGAAAAGCGAAGGTGCGAATGTTACATGGACTTTAGTTGGATTGGAAGTATTGAGATGCATCGTCTTCTCTATATATATAAAACTCAGTAATTGTCTGTTTGGAGGGTATGTGAGTTATAGAAATGCGCACCGCTCAACCAATTGGGCTGAAAGTTTGCACACAGATGTTTTCGACCGCGGAGACGGTTTTAGGCATACCTTCGATAGTCAAGAGACAGAGCCTAGAAAGTGATAGTTGTTTGAGTTCTTGCCCCCTATAAATAGTGAAGGTTGTTTTAGAAAAAATAGATGGAAATTTAGAGATTTGAATTGAACCAGGAAACTTGAGAAATTCATATAAAACAGAGGCTATCACATCACCAAATTTAAAACCTTATCTTGGTGGTTTCCTACGCACATTTTTGTCTTCAGAATTGCCGGTTAAATTGGGTGGCAACAGAAACAAAGTTCTTTTCTAATTGAAAAAAAAGCGTTAGCTGTGGCGGTAGTTGGGAGACCGAAAGAAGGCAAACTTGTCAACAACTTCAACAACTGAACTGAACATGTTAAACATGTCTGAAAAGTTATGCTGCACATCGACGCCAATCTGATTTTTGACGCGTCCTTTAAATTTTCACCCCCGCATGGTCGTTTCGTATCCTGCGACGTTGTCTGGATTCTTCCGCTCATCCTTCTGAGCAAGTAACGTCCAAGCTGGAGAAAATTCGTTGCAAAAGCATTGAAAAAGAACAAGGTAAAGAAAAACTACTTTTTGGTAATTTTCACAAAAAAAAACCGGCATAAGCAAAGAAGTAAGCTCGGCGACGTTGTCTACATCATAGACAGAAACAAGATCTATCGAATACACAAAAAAAACCGAGTGAAAAGAGTTGAACTGAAGAAAAAACAAGAGGTTTTCGAAAACTCCGTTTTTCCTATATTTCTCATTTAAATCATAAAAAGGAGTCTTGTGACGTTGTCAGCGTGAAAATAGAGATCAAGAGCTTTAATATGATATATAGATTGTCGAAATTGGGCTCTCAACAACGAAGAAAAGAGTACCAGAGCCAAATGCCCCGCGCCCCGCTTTTGGGGTAGCGAGGTAGCGCGCAAGTCGCGGAGACGCAGACGAGCAGCGGAGACAGACCAGAGCCGGCGGGGCATTTGGCTCTGGTCATTGATCTCCGCAGGATCATAGCGAAACCCTGTAACATTATATATCGTTGTGATCCTCATGAGACGCCCAGGAGGACTGACAGCGTCGCGGGTCTTGAAAATCACTCCATAACGAGATAGACCAGCATTTAAGTAGCGACTCTCTGCGCAAGATTTGAGCGCAGTTTCTCATTTCTATTTAACTCCAGCTGCTTTCATGAACTTCCAACGCTCACTCGAAGTCTAGAGAAAGATTAATTGAGAAATTTTGCTCCAGTTCCTCATTGAATTTTTGAATAAAAGTCTTTTTGGCAAGAAAGGGCCATAAAAACGTAATCCTTCGGTTTTTTGAGCTTCTTTTGGATGTCACTACCATACTGACCTCATTCACATCTTTCCCTATATGGATATGTCTAGTTATGCCATGATATCCGGGGCTTCGCCTCGGATGACTTCTCTCTAAGTGAAGGTTGTGCTCTATCATGACGCTCAAAGTGAAGGTCACCAGAGTACGTGGCTCTATGTATCGAAGGTAAGGTTTTAGGCTACTTTTTGCGGCGACTCACTGGGTCCTTCTATCGATTTATTGATTTGTTTACATTTTTCTAAGGGATTGAAGGCTTATCATGTTTGATCAAGCATTTTGCCATAGTCATGTAAAGGAGGGTGGTAAAGCTCATTTTCACCTCAGGAGGAGGACGCGGTTGGCGAGGGCTTGGTCTGGACCGGGAAAGCCAACTAGTAGATAATAAAGGACGTTTTGTGAGCTTTAGCGGAATGTGAAAGAATAGATCGATTAGTTGACTGACATTGTAATGTTAGGTCAGCCTAGTTATATGTCCACCATTTGGTGAACAAGAGTTTGTAAGAATTAATAGACAGGTTGAGGTAAGTTGGAGGAAGCTTTGCTGAAGCATTTTTGTATGGAATGAATGGATTCGCGAATGCGATATCTTATCGCACCGCACACACTAAGCCCATTTCATTCGCACGAAAAGCCCATTTTGCGGGGGCTTTCGTGGATATCATTCCAGAAGTTTTGGAGTGCTTAAAGGCAGTGGCTCGGGGAAATTGCGACTGCGGGCTTTTCACGACTACATGACGTTCTGGATCAGCTGAGTCCGGTACTGCGCTTAAAAGATCGAAAATTGCTTTCTTGGCGTTTCCGAGCCTTGGAGATTGCTAAAGGGGCGGGGCGAGGGATTCACCCCAAAAGGAGCAACCGGCTGCTGGAGACTATCACTCCCTATTTTGGCGGCAATAGCCTGATCAGCCTAGGCAGCCATCGTAATACAGTTTGCCGCCAATATAGGTGGAGTTACAGTCTCCTGCAGCCGGTTGCTCATTTTGGGGTGAATCCCTCGCCCCGCCTCCCCAGCAATCTCCGAGGCCCGGAAACGCCAAAAAAGCACTTTTTTGACTTTTCAAGCGCAGTACCGGACTCAGCTGGTCCAGAAGGCATTGCAGTCGTGGAAAGCCCGCAGTTGCAACTTTCCCGAGCCACTGCTTGTAACACTTTGACGACCATGCGGATTTTTGGTTGTCTGCCTTCTGGGACCAAGGCGTTTACAGACCAGCCCACATTTTTCAACTATAGTTACGCCTATTGCCATCTATAGTACACCTACAGTGAATCAAAAAGGGTGACAAAAGGTGGACGTCATCTTTGAATTCAGTGCAAGAAGAAGCTCTTGGAGTGAGTTTATTTCAGAATAGTTTTTAACAAAATTCAAGCCTTGACACACATGGTGTGTCAAGCGGTCCCATACTAGTCATTGCTTGACACAACATGTGCGTCAAGCGGTCGTCAATGTTTTAAATCAACCTCTTCGTCAACACACTTGGAAAAACAAGAGTAGGATAGGGCGCTCTAAACGAGTTTCCTGCTCCAGTCGATGTATCCCCAGCTAAGGGTATGGATGACTCGACTTACACTCAAAACGTTCATCCACTCAGATGAGCGCCGGGGGCAGGCGGCCATGCCATTTTTGGGCAAGCGGGCACCGGAAAAATAGTTCGCTGATTTCTTGCTGTCTGCTTGCAGATATTTGGAAGAATTTTAGCGAAATTTCGGACGAATGCTTGAAGAACAATTGCGGTTTCCTTGCAGATTAGCTGCGGCGCAGTGGCCGCATTCTCGCGGACTTTCCGCGAGAATATGCAAAATTTTCGAGGGCCGCACGGCCCTTTATGGAGGACCGCGCAGCCCCCAGGTACTTTCCGCTAAGAGAAAGTACCTCAAACTTGAGTAATTAAACCATTGATGACTCCTCTGCCATGTAGAGTCTCACCTTTGCTCGGCGTACACCCGAAACTGCTTAAAAACCGTCCGAGCGCCAGCTGAAAATTTGACCAGCGCTCGCTGAAAGAGATTATTTGACGAGCGCCTGCAGAAAATTCTGTGTTGCTGCCCGCTGGCAGAACATTAGACAGTAAAGGAAGTGCCGCCCGCTGAAGGTTTGGCCACGCCCCAAAATTCTGCTGAGCGCCTGCAGAAAAAATGCGAGTTTGCGGACCGCCTGCCCCCGGCGATTGTCTGAGCATACCTATGACTATTTCAATACTTGATGTAAAGGCAATATCTATTTCACATAATACTTATTTAGACCTACAAATGGAATCTCACTGCAATATTTTCTTCTACGTTGTCATTTTCTCTGATATTGCATTCTTGTTGAATTGCACGCCGCTGCACGCCGCTCAACACGGAGGTAGTGGGGGCGTCGGGTAGTTGAAACAGTCCTAGGTACGCATGGATTTCGCCATATCGCCTAGGTGCTAACCGCCAAAGCGTACCACTCGAGAGTGATGGGTCACATCCCATCATACTCCGTTATCTTGAGCTCAATGTAATACCTCCAAAAATGCCCTCAGATTAAAGCCTTGATAACGTTAAAAGTTTATGTATTGCCCTTATGCAGTATAGATCTGTTCCGTCTTATACCGTCGAATGGGTCTGAGGTTTTTGAGTGTAATAATATTCTTATTTATTACTTTCTATGCAGTGTGTTTAGGTTGGTTTGTGCTTTTACTCATTTTTTGGTGCACCTCGAGTGTAATAGATAAAGATAAAGATAAAGATAAGGGTGGATCTACAGTCACTCCCTAATGATACTGCACTGTTTTCACTCCTTGTGACTTTGATCTCAGTTCGTGTGCAAGAGACATGGAGCTTACTATCGGAGCTGCAGCCATAGGAAAACTACTCTGTCTCACGTAGTCGAACACGACTGAAGATGTAAAGCAAGAAGATAATAATCACACTTACCCATCGCGCACTTGTACTTCCACTTTCAAAATGCGTCCACAGTTCGCAGGACACGCCGTGCCCATCGTAAGCTTCGAAAAGTTCTGTAGCAATCCGATTACAGCAGCAGATCGTAAAACAAACAATGCAAACGATAATGTAACATGTGACTGCTTGCGCAGTCGTGCCGCGCCGCTACTCCAACTCGCGCGAGCGCTTTGAGGGGTTGGATCCTGAGACACTAAGAAGTCATTGCAATGAGCTCGCACTCGAAAGTTCAAATGTGGGTGTATGCCTTTCTGAACCGCTCCGTCCTAGCGCTAATTACTCTGCCCGCCCTAATTACTTCGCCTTTCTAATAATCTAACAGAGTTTTCAAATATTTCTGAGCATTCCAAAGCAAGTGAGGCAACGAATAATGATAGTGAGGATGTTTGAATTATGAATTCAAAAAGTTAGAAAGATTGCATGTTTTTAGGCCATTTCGTGGTTTTTCTTCGCCCTTCTCAGTTTACAAAACACCATGAAGTCTGCACGTGTAAGCTAAAGAATTTATCTAAGCCGCCGACATAAAACATTTTCGAATTTCATGGGAAACGAAATCTTGTTTGATTCTTTTTACCATGAGAATTCCTTTGCAGTTCAATTCAGACGTTTCTAACGATAGCGTAGCTCTCGCCTACCCAAGCGGCGGCAGCACCGACCAATCAGAGGCGCGCAGTAATTAGGCTGCTAATGCTAGCGGTACAGAAGGGCCGTCTCCCTTCAAATGTTTCCTCAATTTCGAAATCCATGCATCGAGATTTTATGGGAAAGTGTTAACAAGAAGGAAGACGAATGTGTTGCCGATGGGCTCCACCCCCGCGTATTTAGCACCATCAGGGGTAGAGGGAGATACCCTACAGGGTCGCCCGTGGACACACGCAATGTGAACGCACCGCTTAAAGGCACCGTCCACCCAAATTCTCGACTTCCGAGTTTTTGTCATTTCAGGGCCTTCTCATGTCCCTGATTCCAAATATGAGTCGAGAATCCGCAAAAACCTCGTCAATCCCCATTCCGGAGAACCCACTGGCCGGCTTTCCAGAACGGTGATTGGATGAGCGCGCACAAATGGGCGGGCATGGTTGGGGAGGGGTGGGCATGAGTAGGGGGTCCTCGTGCGTCTTCGCTATTCCGAAGCGATTTTCTGGCTTCCGAAGCGGCATATTGCGCCGCGACTTGGGCATTGGCGTGATAGGTGGCCCTACTGTTATAAGCTGCCAAAAGCTCAACACCTTCAACTTAGGGTGGACGGTGCCTTTAATACATATCGTGCATCACCAGAATTTGTCCCATATGCACCGTCAACGCGGCTGCCTTTCAATCGTTTTAACATGTCAATCCAGCGAATTCAAGGCGCTCATTCGAAGTTGACATCCTAAATGATCGAAAGACAGCCACGTTGATTGTTTATATGGGAACAATTCTGGGGCATGCACCATACAAGCGAGAGTTATTTGTTGCACAGATATCCGCGGGGACTGCCTGCGGCGAGTGGCTATGCATAACTTTTTACGAATGTTCGCAAGATTTTGGAAACATAACGTCTTCTGTCAGTTTCCTGCACTTCGTCTACACAAAATTGTCTGCACTGTTGCGGCTGTGTGGATAAAAGAGTCCTTTTCAAATTAACAGCGATCCGTGATGGGGTCCATTTTGATGCGGTCTCAAAAATATCAAAGTCATAGATATCGCTTGAACTTCTTCTACGGAAATTATTGTCATGCTGATAATAAATGTCACATTTTCTTGCACACAAGCTCTCGAAGTGTGGTTGTAGTAAGCATACCTTGAGGTCTTCACAAATTTAAGTGTAATTTGATTTAGGGCTAAGGTGCGTTCGTACCCCCCAGATCTAATACTAGGTCAGTGTAAAACTTCTTGCATAAGTAACATGCAATTGGATAACTGTCCAAATGCTTCCCCAAATTTAAGTAGAGGAAAAAATTCTTTCTTTGGACGCACCTTCATTAGAGAAGAATTTTCTTGAGAAATTTCTTGTGCTGTTGGAAAGGCAGCAGTTGCATCTTCGACGTGTGTCAAGACAGTGCGATGAACAGAAAAGTGCTGCTTTTTGACATTTCGTAAGTTTTCGATTTGCCTCTGAAGTTCATCAGCCTGGTTTCTAGGAAGAGTTTGAATTTGGTTCTCCATCTCATTCAGTGAATCTTCGGTAAGTTCGGAAATAGGAATCGTTTTGAGTTGCGACAGTTGCTCGGTGATTATTCTGACGAGGATGCGCTTGAGTTCGTTCTTCTTAGAAGTTTTCTTGGCATCGTCTAGTTTCGAGACAAGGCTCTTCATAAGATTTTCTTGGCGAGCAATGAGAGAGGGGTCTGGACACACATGCTTACAAGCGTGGTTAGCCTCTTCGTATTTCTTCTTTAGCGCCGCTAGTTGTGCTTGAAGTGCCGGAAGTCGGAACTTTCCGACATTCTCAATAATTTCCTGGTTGGGCTTTCTGTCTAGCAAATCGCAGATGATGGAACTCGTCTCGACGTTGAAGTGAAATATTTCGTCACAGCGCAGATACTCGTCCTCAATTTCAGCTGACATCTCATTCAATGCTTCTTTGTACTCCTTCTTTAATTGTTGTGCGCTAATGTGGAAGAATCGAGCATCTGCACGAGGGCTCTCCAGGGGTTCAAGTAATTCAGAGAGCTGTTGAAGTTTACGAACTTTGTAACAAATAGTCGCCTTTCTATGCTCCTCTGAAATTACCTTGAAGTCCTTTCTAACGTCACTGATAAATCTTCTTGGTTTTCGCAACGCTTCTTCGAGTGGCTTTCGCAGATTGTTCAATTCAATTTTCAATTCCTCTCTTATTCGCACAAATGCATCCCAGTTGTTAGCACGTTTTTGCAAGGCTGAGAGCACGAAATGAGCGCGAGAGAGAATTTCTTTGAGGGCTTCTATTGAACAATGAGATTTTGGTGCATTCTGCAGAAGAGTTTTGGCTTTCTTGCATTCATCAGCCAACTCTTTTGCAAATTTTCTGTATCGTTCCGGTACTCCTTTTGCATCTCTCAAAAGCCGATCACCATCGACGTAGAGTTGGCTTAATCGTCTGGATATGGAGTTGATAGCATCGGCTGGCTGTTGATCAGCTGTTCGTTTTGCACCTTCATCCTCCATTTCAATGAGACGCTGCTGAAAATGACATTCGCTTCAACTTATAATTTTGAAATGAAATTTTAAACTCTGTCTTATGGATCAGGTTCAATGATACTAATAGTGATCTGCAGCAAATTTCGTTTACTTTTTTGATAAGCAGTATGGGATTCGAAATTTTGCTTGTATTATACTGATGGATTCCATCCCCTCCCCCTCCTTCCAAAATTCTTAGGCAGAAGAAGAAGTATCTCTCCCAGTAGTCATCTCCATGAGCGAGATCCAGTCACTCAAGCGCTGATTTCCCCAAGTAAACAGTAAGCTCTTGGTTGGACTGATGTCGGAAACGTATGTGTGAAAAGTTTGGTGCTGATCGGTCCGCACACAAGAATCTCCATAAAACACGCACTAGCTGACAATGTACCAACAATTCATGTATCATACCCCAGAAATGTTTCCATATGAACCATCAACGTGGCTGTCTTTCGATCATCTTAACATGTAAACTTCGAATAAGCGCATAGTATTTGCTGGAATTGACGTGTTAAAACGATCGAAAGGCAGCCACGTTGAAAGTTTACTATTCTGAGGAATGCACGATGTAATCAGTATATGGGCGATGTAGCACGCAAAGACTGCGAATCCATCTGCGTCTCTGTGATCAGGAGCTCTCTCGTTTCTCTTACCATCTGCTGCCTCTCCCATGCAGAGCTATCTTGCTCGGACACAAGGGCGCCCAGACTTTGCGTATTTTGAATCGCCGGTAGTTTTGCAAATCTGAGAATCAGATAACTTCATAATTATTTTCTGAGACATGACTGTCACCGCCCCCTTCTCTTGAGGTTTGGGGTCATACACCCGTGAAAACTTCAGAAAACGTTTAAAAAATTTTTTTGGAAGACGCTGCTGACGCCACACTCAATCATTCAATTCATTCTCTCATATAGAAAAGTTCTGGGATTTCGTGAAGCCGAAATCGAACTTTCGTGCCATGCCAAGTGTTCGTTCCCCGAGAATTATCTGCAAACATCTAGACAGCTTGAGTTCTGCATTGTCATACAAATGATCGAACATAAGCTCTCGCGCTGATGAAAGTTGAAAAACATTAGTCAGTCACATTGCAAATCTTCGCCTATTTCATGCCATGTAAACAAAGAAGCAGCAAACTCATTAAAGGCAGTGGCTGCAGAATGAGACCCATGGCAAAACAAGGTCACAGAGTAGGAGCCCCCATAGCGAGATTATGAGTCAAAGTTCAATGTTTCTCTGCCACTTCTAACCCCCGAAAATGCAACGCGAAAGCAGCGCTTCTCCCCTCATCTCCGACCCCGCCCAATTTGCGATCTTCCACTGGCAGAGCGCGCATGCCGCTATAAGCATAAGGGTCCCGCAACGACTCTGCGCCTTCGCCATGGCGGGCTTTGCATCCACTTTATTATGTCTGAAATTAGTTGGGCGGGGTCGGAGAGGAGGGGAGATGAGCGCTGTCTCGCATTGAAAGGGGGTTAGAAGTAACAGAGAAAGATCGAACTTTGGCCTATAGGTTTCACTATGAGGGCTCCTACCCTGTGATTTTGTTTTTCCATGGGTCTCATTCTGCCGAGCCACTGCCTTTAGAGCAATGAATTATAAAACGTGAAATTGCAAAGGGAAAACCAGCTAACACAATTAGACGGTCAAGTCAATCTAATATATAAAGATCGTTAGCTCAATTCAAAAATCTTCGAATAGCGGAAAACCGCGGCGGGTCCCGAAGCGCGCCTGCTAATCTAGCACCTTTAGATTGCTGGTTCACTAGTCTCTCGGAAAAACTGAAGGTTTCTTAAGACTATACTTGATAGGCAAGGACCAACTCAACCATGAACACAGACAGCTTGCAAGATACATGCGAAATCTTGTATAGTAAAAAATTGAACAGCAGCAAAATAAGCCAGTTTCATGCATCTAATAATCAAGGAAACCTGAGGCAATGGTCTGCCAAATGGTGGTGATGAAGTAATAGACGGAGGAGACGGCGGTGGACGAGCAGGACGGCTAGTTGTTTTAAGAGAGACAGTACGATTCGGAGGTGGAGGAGGCACAGGACTACACTGAGGAGTCAAATGGACAGCTGCCTTGTTCGACTGGGTTGACCTTGAACAGGCAAGTAAACGCATTTTATAATTTATTGCTATGAAACTTACTGTTCCTCGTCTTTATAGTCTTCTATGAAATCAAGTACAAATTTGATAGTCTTCTTGTTCATATTTGTAGGATCCTGACCGGCTGCTATGATGATGTTCCTGAAAACTCATTCAAGAGCTGAAAAATTTGAATGGTTCGAAAAATTACTTAATGCTTTCGTCCAAAGGTTCTGAGTCACACATATTATTAGAAAATCCATTGTCTTGATCCCAACCAACGTGTGCTTTGCGTCTAAAAAGATCTTTATTTCCAATCTTTCTTTATTTCTTTATTGTCTCCTCTCACCCCCCCCCCCCTCCCATTTTTTCGCAGTGCGCAGCTTAACGAGGCCATGATCTACTGAGCAAACACACGAAAGCGCAGTGACATTGAAAATCTGCTTGCTATGGAAGAAGGCGAAATGGGGAGAACGTGTTCCAGATACTTCACATCTACATATTCGAAAGTTTTGGAAAGCGAGTCCAGGAATGATATCCACGAAAGTCCCCGCGAAATGGGCTTTTCGTGCGAATAAAATGGACTTAGTCCATGCGGTGCGATAAGATATCGCATTCGCGAATACATTCATTCCATACAAAAATGCTTCAACTAACCTTTCTCCAACTTGTCTCAACCTGTTTGCTCACTCTTGCAAACTCATTTCCACCAAGTGGTCGATCTCTAACTAGGCTGACCTAACATTACAATGTCACTCAAATGGCTGTTCTATTCTTTCCCACCTCGTTACACCTAACAGAATGCCATTCGTTATCGATGATTATGCATCTAAATCACTTCCAAGACTGAAATTCATGTAATATCCGGGCCTTCGCTTCAAAACTTCTACGAATCAGCATTAAATCGAATTCGTATGTGGAGATTTCTGCAAAAAGCAAACTTTGGCTGGAGTTGCACTGCAATCTGTGAACCAAAATGCTCCTTACAAGAAACCTTGTACTACACTACAACTCAAAGGGTTTTTCAAGTCGCAAAAACTTTGAATCCCAAAAGATGACTTCGCAAGTGCTCTATATTAGCTTTTCTTTGTCTTTCAGCACTAATATTTGTAACTCTAAGGATTTGAATGTATGACTAATCTAGTAAGGAATTTTTAACGGAATTTCTCTAGCTAGCTAGCGGCACTTCAGTAATTCTTGCGGACCAAACTCAAAATTGCGTTTAAAATGCCGTCTCTGAGGTTCGGTTCTACGAAATTAGCCAAAGATAGCTTCTAAGCAGGGTTGAGCAAGAGGTCAGGCACAAATCTTTCCAGAACGACCCCCCCCCAATGAAAGCCCCTAAACGACCCCTCTGCTTCACCTCCAGGACCTCAGGCTGTGATAATTCGAAGAGACCAGCCGTTTTTGGGAAATTCTTGCTTTTTGGAGGTCTGTAGGTAGACTTTCTGCAATTGCACAGCACACGCAACTTGACGGCAAGTTTTGGATTTTGGATAGCCCTACTTTTAGAGCTATAGTTCCCACAGGGGTGTATTGTTTAGCTCCAAATTTGCAGTATTGCAAGAAGAGGCTTTGAGTTCAATACTTATAGCAGAAATGGAGCGATTTTCAAATTCTGAAAACAAGTTAATCGGGTCAGGCGCAACCCCTCAAAAGCTCAGGCGGCCTGACCTTTTGTGGGGTTGCGCCTGACCCGACTAACTTTATCATTGAAGGAGCTTTTTTATTCAAGTTTCATGTGAATCGCTAGCACAACCCTCGAAGATTCCACAGTAAGTGTTTGGACTTAATTCGACTTGTTTCGGCCTTGTGGTAATCCGTGGAGTTGAAGCAGTCATAGCGAAAAACGCGCCAGTCGGAATTTTGGCATTATTTCTTACTCCACTATTTGCAAGCGATACAAAGCGCGATTTTTAGTCTAGACTAGTAGGGAACAATACTTTGTTACGAGTACAAAAAAATTGACTTTTCTCACTTTTGAAAACAAGTTAATCATGTTTGAAAATCACGCTTTTTAGTCGTTGAGAAACACTAGATAATGCAGTAAATAACGGTTTGTAGGGCTCATAGAGGTAATTTGGGTGCTCGGAAATATACCCATTTCACACAGCAAGCTTCCTTGATGAATTTATAATATGTCAAGGTAGAAGACGAAGATTTGAGTTTTGGCCGAAACTTCGATTGTGGAATCAATCAGTATGCTGTTTAAGACCGTTCATTCCTTCAGTACTGGTAAGGTCGCGATATCCACTAAACTAGCGCTTTTCTTCTTCACCTTAATCGTAGTATCTCCTCAATCGAACGAATTCGATTCCTAATCACGACCCCCCCCTCTGTCTTACCCCAGTACGACCCCCCAGGTCGGGCGCGCCTGACCCCACGCTCAACCCTGCTTCTAAGTAATCACACTGAAGTACAATTTTTTTCAAATTTTAGATTACAAATCATGAATTTGGTTTTGGTTGATGATTTGAAGAGTTAACAAACTTTATTTGTTTTACATAAGAATTTTCTGACTGACCTGATATTAAGAAGCATTTGGGCTTGTTAGCGAATATTTGGGCGAATTTGATTTTTTTCTATGTTTTTATAGCGTTTCTATGAGTTTAGAAAGAAACACTTATTTCAGACTTCATAAAAGACATGAAACTTTTTCTACTCACCTATTACTTTAGGATAGGTTGAGGAACACATTCCCAAAAAATCGCAATCAAAAATATGCAAAAAGGTCAAAAATGGGCTTAGTCCCAGCTCACCTTGCTGCTGGGAGTAAAATGGGCTTTCAAGTCCATTTAAAATGGAGGTAAATCCCATTTTGCCCCATTCTAAATGGACTTTTGACGTCATCACTTCGCAAGCGAGAGCTCAAGTAGGGTTAAATCATTTTCATTTCACCGCTTTGCCTCGTGGTTGCGATGGGATGAAAATTTTTGGATAACGCGAGCGAAAGCAGATTCCGACCACTCTCCACCGCGAACGAATAAAATGGGGCTTGAAAGTCCATTTTCCTCCATTATGGACTTTCGTGGATATCATTCCAGAACGAGTGATACTTTAGAGAACAACTGTACAAGCAACACTCACTGGAAGTTTGTAGAATTACTAATGTCTTCTTTTCGGATTCGAGGCCGTTCACCCTTCTTTTTCTTATCTTTGCTAGTCGGTGTTGTAGTCGTGGAGAGTTTCTCAGCATGCACCATTGTTCCAACTGGCGTAACTCCACCAGAGACTGGCACATGAGTCGTCGGAAGCGTATTTCCGATGTTCGAGGACGATGCCATGAAGCGTATGGGGGATTAGCAGAATGTGAAAGTGGGTTCTTCGCTGCTGCTGAAAAAATACTTTGATAGACATAAAAAGTAAGAGATAAAAAGTAATTGCACTACACATTATACTTAGGAAAATTCGAAATTGTTCGATTCGAATATCGAATAATATTTGAAAATCAAAAATTTCGAGTATTGGACTATCGAAAATTGTTCGGGAATGGACATTTCCGAATCGAATAATATTCGAAAGTCAAATATCATTCGATATTCGAATTTCGAATACTATTCGGTTCTCGACATTCGATTTTCGAATACTATTAGAATAATTTATGTCAGTGAGACTGTCTATGAGAAACGTTTCATTTGAGTATCAAGAAAAGATGTTTCTTATGTTAAGATTCACGTGAAAGTACGGTATAGTGGTGACGTAAAAAACTTGAAACCTAGAACGTACTCCCGTGACGGTTATGAAGCTTTTCCACACCGTGGGAAAGACTATATAATCTTTCTAAGAGTTGTGAATTGATATGCAGGGGTTCCTACAGCAAATAGATCTGTGTGCTGGCATCAACTTACGAGGGAAGTATTGGGTCGGTGCAAAAGTTCTTTCCACCAAATTCAAAAATTCATAACTTCTGAATTTTCCAACCGATTGGATCGCTCTTATTTTTTTATGAAAGGGTAAGTCATGCTTTTTATAATGACATCTTAGCTGCCTGCTAATAATCATCTATTCCATAGATAGGAGCGATAGAAGAAAATTAGTCAAAATTCGAATTCTTGCAACAAAAAGCGGAGCAGTAGGTATTGTAGGTTCTTTTACCAGCTCTTTCTAACAATGCAAAGTTTGCGCCGATTGAGCGTCTCTATGAAAAGTTACGATTCTCGAGCAAGCAATACAAAAGGGCGGATTTGATTTATTTTGGCATTTTTCAGGGAAATTGTAACTTTTCACAGAGATGCTCAATCGGCGCAAACTTCGCACTGTTAGAGAGAGCTGGTGAAAGAGAACCTACAATACCGACTGCTCTAATTATTGCAAGTTTTCGATTTTTTATGACCCTACACAGAAAATTCGAATTTTCACTTATTTTCTTCTATCGTTCCTACGGTACGGTCACGGCGCAGGAGGGGTTACTGAGGAGGTTCCCTCAGCCTTGAATGAACCGTTTGCGCTGCCCTTAGGCATGTTTTAGTTAGGAACACCTCATCAATTTCCAGGCGAAAAACCTTGCGCTTTCACTTGCCTGGACAATGCCTTTAAGGCTAGAGATACATCAGAGAGCACAAGCGCTTATTGCACGAGAAGTAGAAGAAAGCCAAAACGCAGTGAGTTGAGCTTTAAAAGTTGTGCGCCACTTGCTTCTTGCTCTCCGTTGAGCCAGATGAATCCTCAATACGGGTGAGGCCGGGTAAGGCAGCTAGTCTTATATATAAAGCTGAATGTCTGTTTGTATGTCTGTATGTATGTCTGTATGTATGTCTGTCTGTCTGTGCGTATGCTCCGAATAGAAAATTCCATTTCTGAACGATCCGGACCAAACTTGGCACACATACACTTCGGGCCCCGGCGGGTGTCATAGGCTACTTTTCGTATCGATCGATATCGATTTTATCGATTTTATGCAAAATTTAAGCTAAGGGGCTGGGAGTTGGCACAGGGGGGTGTGAGCATGGGGGTTCCGAATACAAGATTAGTTTTCAAAATCGTGCATTACTTTTATCGATTTTATGGATTTTTTTGCAAAGTTTGAGCTACGGGGCTGGTTGGCACAGGGGGGGGGGTAATCGAGCATGCTGATCACCCCCGTGGGGGTGATCAGCATGCTCGATTACACCCCTCTGCCAAATTCCAGCCCTCTAGCTCAAATTTTGCAAAAAGTCGATAAAATCAACATCAATCGATAACGAAAAGTGGACTGTGACACCCGCTGGGGCCCGAAGTGTATGTGTGCCAAGGTTGTTTCGGATAGGTTAAAAAATGGAATTTTCCGGGTATCCCAGCTAGTAACTTATAATAACGGGCTAAGGGTTGTTTACATTGTGTGTGCGTGTGTGTGTGTGTGTGTGTGTGTGTGTGTGTGTGTGTGTGTGTGTGTGTGTGTGTGTGTGTGTGTGTGTGTGTGTGTGTGTGTGTGTGTGTGTGTGTGTGTGTGTGTGTGTGTGTGTGTGTGTGTGTGTGTGTGTGTGTGTGTGTGTGTGTGTGTGTGTGTGTGTGTGTGTGTGTGTGTGTGTGTGTGTGTGTGTGTGTGTGTGTGTGTGTGTGTGTGTGTGTGTGTGTGTGTGTGTGTGTGTGTGTGTGTGTGGTGTGTGTGTGTGTGTGTGTGTCCGTTACGAAATTGTGAAGCGCGTTCCAGTCAGCGTCCTGAGCCCAAATTTTGCATAGGCATGTTAGAATCATGAAAATCCACTATACAAAAGCATGAGCGGATTCACTGAGTAGATCCGTTTAAAATGCGCATCAAACGGACCCACTTGGCCTCTGATCAGCAAAATTGTTCTGTAGTGCCACTTTTTGCAGACCATGGATATGTCGCAAATTGATGTGCAAACCATGGTTTTGCCAGAAAAGTAGTCAAAAGTTTACTTCTTCACAATTGCGGCTGCAAAAAGAAGTGGGCTGTGTAAATAGTCACTTTTTCAAGATTTTACCTGAGCACTATTTTTGCTTAGAGATGCAGCTCACGGTGATTGTTGTTCCTATGGCAGCTAGCAAACAATAAAAATTCCAAAAACTTGGTCAAATCTGCGCATGTTCTTCTGCGGGAAGTCTCATCCATGCAAAATATCGATCTTTTCACGGGTCGCGATGCACTTGAGCAATATTATGCACGAGAGTTGCCAGAGAACGACCCCTTAGCATTAGTTGAGACATTCATGTCGCGGATCGCATTGCAAATAACCAATGTTCTGAAACATGCTAAAGAAAGAAGCTGATTGAGGAATGCCAAGGAATGAATCCACGATGCAGGATACGACATTCCTTCGACAAAAAGACCTCAGACTACAGACAAAAACGATTGGAGCTGCAGAAGGAATGATGGTGCCAGCAAGCGAACGTCCATATATATTAGCCTACTCATCACTTATGTTATTGCTTGTGTTGCCTTTCTATTCGCTCATTCCTTGTACATAGGATAGCACCGAGAACACTCCTACCTAATGCTTTCTAATCTCCTTTTATACATTTCTTAAAAGTAGTCCAAATTCCAGGAGATATCCACGACATTTTTGTTTGACTTATCGTCATCATAGTCCCAACTGTTCGTTAGCAATTTCGTCACTTTTTCATGCTGTTTTTCTTCGTTCTTTATGTATATATCTCAAGCAGAGTAAGGGTGCAATTGCTAAAGTTTAGGTAATCGGCGATAAACGTGTGTTTCTTGTGGTGGTTGGTGTGATACAATTGGCAAGGTTGTGGCAACCTTTTTAGATCTCTCATGAAGAAGCTTTTGGGATGCGTAATTGTTTACAACTTATTCGTGATAGTCATCATGACGCGATGAGTTTCAATGTCATGATTACAAGAGAATGAATAAGTCATTCCGAGTAGAAACAGTGCGCGCCTCTGCGAAGCAGAGGTGACGCTCCGGTGATATATAATAAGCGTTGCCGTTACGAAATTGCAGTGAGGAATGATTTACAATATTCTAAGCATATAATATCTGTTAGCGAGAGTGTTCGTTTCAACTAGGGGTGACTCTTCCGGCAACTTTGGAATGATTTGAGAAAGAATCTATGTTGGCGTAATTCTAACCTTTCTGTGGTGACCAGTGCGAGCCTCTGCGAAGCAGAGGCGAAGCACTGGTGGAAACATAAATTGATAAGATTTATCAAATTGAAACGTCTTCTAGCTTTGCAGCTTGGACAAATTCATCTCTCCTTGCGATGCCATGAACAAGTTCTGTGCCTACTCGTGAGCATTGCAATGTATGTGCCAGAGATGCTGATTTGTTAGAAATGACGTAAGATTTTAGAAAATTTGAACAAAATTTGGACGGAAGAAAAACCAGGAATGAGAGTTGAATTACAGGACACATACATGAACAAGGATAAAACCATAACAAAAAATAGATCTCATGAACTTAAAGGCAGTGTCCGGGCAAAAAGTAGTTTTTGAGATTTTGTGCGTACCCGGGCCTATTCACTATGCTAAATCCGAAAATCCACATTGGAAAGCGCGAGAACGGCCAAAAAGGGCTCTAGTGCAGGAGGGAAATCGGAAGTGGGCGGGGTCCTCCCCACTGTGAATTTCGCAGTCCCAGCTTCTGGAGCCATCTTTCCAATTCCTTTAGCGCCCTGAGATCTCCACCGGCCAGGTGCAAATGCATGACTTGAAATCGGAACCGAGAAGTTCGCTCTGGAAGCTGGGAGCGTGAATTCACAGTGGGGAAAACCCCGCCCACTGTGAATCTTGAATCTGTGTGATTTCCCTCCCGTGTTAGAGCCGTTTTTCGCCGTTTTCGCTCTTCCAATGTGCATTTTCGGATTCAGCATAGCGAATAGGTCCGGGTAAGCACAAAATCTCAAGATCGAATTTTTGCCCGGACACTGCCTTTAATGACCCAAGAGAAGTTAATTATACACTAGAAAGCGGTGATCACGGATTACAGTACGGCTCAAAATTCGTCAAAATTTCATCGAATTTTACCGGAATTCACTGAATCGCGTCGTCGATATAGGTTTAAAGGACGAATTCCGAATCTAATGGTGTTAGATTCAGCTAGCAGAACGCATTTCCCGATATAAGTTCCCGTTTGTATACGATAGCTGCACGTCAGGAGGTCAGATTTACGAATCTTTTCGGATTTCCGCTTATGAAGTTCAACCGCATGATTCTTCCATTCTGCCCATTGCGTAAACACTGTAAGCGAAGATCTAGAAAAATTGTGAAATTTGCTACTCACTCTATCCGAACGGGCATTTCAATAAATCAAAAATGCGCTTGAGCTCGAATGGTGCCCTTGGTTGAGAATTACGAAGACATGGCGATGCGACGCGGATTTCGGTGAACTACTGTACAGTTCGGCCCGACTTTTCTAAGATCATGTGGGGTACCAAAATGGATGCGAAGAGAGAAAGATCATGTTCTACAATTAGTTATCTGAAGTTGACTTTGGAACAACCATAGAAAACAGAAGATAGCTACATTCAAAAAACCCTTTGAATACCATTACAGTTTAAAAGATAAAGCTGCGTGTTAGCTGTTATTTGTGGCTAGCCACAAATAACAGCTACAAAACCCTAGCTAGAGTTCTAGGAAAGAGAGCTCGTGAGTATGGTTTAAGAAGTGCATGAATGCTAACATAACTGTGCGGAAAGCGACAGACAGTGGATTCCACAGGACTGCCTCAAGAACAACAATGAATCACAGTTCTATGAGTGAGGGAACTTTTGCAATGCTGTCAGAAAATAACTTCTCTGTGCTTATTGCCATTTATACCTTTGCAGTCGGATTAGCGTTTGCAGTGATTTTCTTACTATCTTGTATGAGGAAGACTTATGGATGGTCCGACAGTCCCCACGAACTAGGCGGTGCACACAGAATCTCCAGATTCACCAAGCACCCGGAGAGTTGGCACTCTCCGGGTGCTCGGTGGTCCCCTCCCCATTAATGTCCCCCACTTTTATATATATGTTATATTGATAAAATCATCTAGTCAAGAACTCTTCTGTTAAGATTATTACAACAGGGTATGTTCCTGCGTTCCATAGCCCGCCATGCGTGCCATTGCACGCGCGAGCGTGCATTTGCACGAGTCGGGTAAGCCGTGCGTGCCATTGCACGCACTGCGGGCCATTGCACGCTTTGAGTGCAATAGGACGCACCTTCGATCTTTGCACTGAATGCAGATAAAAAGTCAAAACTTTCTATATGCATGCTAGCTCGTAATCGTAATCTTTACCCCAATTTTGGACTCAATCGTATAGGTGTGAACCAATCTAATAGTTTTTGAAAAAGAATGGAGCTTGATATAAAAATTCAGAAAAAATGTGTTCAGACGCAGTATGTATGATGAAATTTAAAAATATTATGGGTTGCCTTCTTAAACTTTCTATTTGATGCGAAGTTTTGGTGAATTGTAGGTGATTTTCAAAAAAATAGAATTTTCAGAAATTGGCAAAAACTTGGTTTTTCAGATAACGGTTTACGGTAAAGCTGGAGGTCTGCAATTTTGCATGCATACATCTAGTCTATGCCTAACTATGATATTATTTTTTCAGAATTTTAGGATCACTCTGGAGCGAGTTCTAAAAAACCCGGTTCAAAAACACGCCATAACTCGAGAATGGGCGGAGCTAGGGGGGCGGGGCTATGACCAAAAAATTTTCCATGTCAAACTGGTCCGGGGGGAGCTTGGCCTGAGGGGAAGGGATTGATGCGGGGCCCGGTACGGCGAGGTAAAGATTCCTGGTTGAGCTATTCAATTTTCCAATGGGTCTCATCCAATAAATAAGAGATTTTGCAATATATTGTATCATCGTGCAATATATTGCACAGCCTATAATGGTGAATTTTCGCTGGTTAACGCGAATACATTGGGAGTGAAAAAATCACTTATTATTATGTAAGTGACGGACCAAAATTTCAAAAAAATTTTTTTTAAATCGGGAAAAATTGGGGAATGTCGGGAAGAACAATGCAAAAGAGATTAGGACATGCTAGGGCCTTAATTGAAATAGTTAAGGCTTTTGAATAATGTTCAAAACTGGTATGTTCCGAATGTTCAAAAAACTGTAAGGTAATACAAAAGTCTAGAGAAATAGGTAAGTGTTGGGAAGATAAGGCAAGAAGGCAAAAGGGTCTAAGAGATGCTATCGCCTTAGTTGGTGTATCTAAGGTTTGAGAAATAGTAGCTTGCAGATTTTGAATGATCGGGGACCATCAGTCGTTCTGGAAAACTTTTGAAATTTTTTTAGAATGTCTAGGAAAATAGGGGAATGTCAGAAGGATGAGAAGGGCCCTCATAAAGCATGTCAACGCCTGAAAGGTATTTAGGTTTATGCATATACAGTATATACAAACACATAACTAATAACACAAATTAGCACATACAATACAATATATACAAACACATAACTAATAACACAAATTAGCACATATACAATATATACAAACACATAGCTAATAACAGAAATTAGCACATATACAATATATACAAACACATAACTAATAAAACAAGTTAAAGTTCAATCTCATCGGAGTCGGAGCTGTATGTGACAATCTGTGGCTCCCTTTCGGATTTTTGCACTAGTGCTTTGCTCTTCTTTTCATCTGATTCCTTCCTGAGGCTGCTCGTTTTGGAACGTTTCCTCGGCGATTGCTCAGCGTCTGATGTTGATTCCGATCTTTGTCGTACTGCATCTAAAATATGCTAGTCACCCACAAATTTGAGAGGAGTTAAATGTTATGTTGAAAAGTCCTCGACTCCTTTCCTGAAAGTTAATGCGTAACGCACCAGGGCGTGAAGAAGGCCCGGGCATTTGCTCCTCCGGCACGTCTGCAATTTCGTGCTCTTCCTCAGATTCAGAAGACACATCGTTAGAGTCTTCTAGTTCCAGCTCATCTACGACAATCTCGGGTGCAACATTTTTACAACGACGTGTCAAACTGAACCAGAATGCAGTAAGCAACCATGGAATGACGATGCCACTCACTTTGCAAGCTTGAACATGCCCTGTACTCGCCGAATTGTATCAAAATTCTCCGCCTCTTCCCTCTTGGCAAGCTGCCGAGCCTTCACATAACCATGAGCGCAACTGATCATGTACTCATTTTGATACGCTTTTAGTTGAATCTTTTGCGAATGTGCTGAAATTTTAGATCTAATCGAAGGACATTAGCACTATAGTTGGTAGAGGTTAAAGTTAAGAATAACCTCTGTTTTAATGTACCATTTGCGTTTCCTTGACTATGTACATGGCTCAATCTTTGAACTTAGCATATAGCGTCGACAGAATCAATCACTTATTTGCGCACTAAAGACGTACACGACGATAACACATGGCTTGAACTGCAAGCGCGAAAGCATTTGGATTTGTTTGGAATGCAATAATTTAGAATGGCAAGCGATGAGGTGTAAGTGAAATTTGCGAATCAAAAACGATAATTCTCTTTAATCCTCTGATTTTCCGTTGAACTTCAGCAAGCGCTATAACGGTATCTTAGCTTCGTTAACGCACCTGCCATTCTCGCCATATCCTTATCAGCGCCCTTCAGTTTCTCCATCTCCCGACGGTAGTAATCCTCATACTGTCGCGAAGCTACAGCGTGTCTTGTCTGATAACGAATTTAGAACTTCAGCTTCGCCTCATACAAAAATTCGTTCGTTACAAAAATTGTAAGATATACTGCTCACCATATTACATGAGAGGTGTAACTCTGTAAAGCCACTATCACGCAAAAATTGCTTCATCAAGTGCGAAACTGTTGACTTCTCCACAGGCTTTCCTCTATACTGAAGAAAGAACGGCGCATCAGGCTTTTTCATGTCTACCAGCTCGTGTTTTTGTATCACACTAAATGAATTTCAATAGTCTTACATGAAAACATGAGTAATGTAATGTAATGCAGCGTACAAATCTCTCAATTTTGTATAGTAATCGATCCACTTCTTCGATTTCTTGTCCAATACAAAATATTGACCTCCGTATGCTGTTTTTTGATAGGAAGCCCTGATTTTTGGGTAAGGGTAGCACCCTACCTGAAACGTATACTTAACTTTATGAACAATCAAATGAGGAATTAAATCATTTGAATCAAGTTTACCCAGAGTGTTTCCGTGATCTTCTTTTTATTGCCTTCCTTTCCTTCGTCGTCCTCCCAATCTATGTTTATGCATTGCAATCCCGTAAAATCAATAGCTTGCCCGAACTTTGATACAGGCCTTTTCCTCATTTCAGGTGCATGTATGCTTCCATACATCATTTTATAGATGACTTCATTTCTGCTGGTATTACAATGTACTATGTATGCACAGAGTGCACTAAATAGCAAAATCTTCATATGCTTGGATATCTTGACGTTTAACTGATTTAACTGACCCCATCACATAGTTGTATTGAGCGGGATATAACATTCCGTCTCGTTCGAACTTATCCATAATCTTGTCGACGCTCTTGGCAATCCCTCGATGATCAACAATAGCTCTTGTCACACAATACATTATATCGTCTTGCTAAAAAAAAAGGGTGAATATACGATGGACTTTATGATCATGCACAAATTTAATAAAGAAGCTTACACGTTTATCTTGTGGCACAATACCCTTCAGTGACATGGTTATCCTTTCTTCTTCGTTGTGTGATCTAAACTGATAAGCTATCTTTCTTTTGTATTGTTTTAGGTCTAGCACACGCTGTCGCCCTGCTCCTAAATGATTACATAGGTGTATGCATGCTTTATAGCTATCCACGAAATCATAAAGTAAAAATTTACTTTTTTCTAGTTGGATCGACAAAAATCTCCAAAAAGAGGATACCGCCTTTGTTATCATCCTTCGTAGATCGAGCTTGACACCTTCTGCTTTTAAACGCTCCATATACGGTAAAAAGATTTCACTTGAGTATATGGCGTCGTCGACTGTAACGGTCTCTCCCATTCTGAATTTTAGATATTGTGCCATTTGACAACTGGCTGGAAGCTAACAAATTTTGGTTTAAGCACATAAACTCGAAGAAAACAATTTTGTTCTTTTTTTCTTGCAAAAAAAGCTGGAACGATACTGAATTTAACAAAAGTCTTCGTTATAAGATGAACTCGTCATAATTACCTCTGCCGAGATCGCATAGCTACAAGCATAAATCGGTCGATGTACTGTACATAGCCCCAAATGCCTCCCTTAGCAGGTTTTCCCGTATATTTCGAAATATTTGGCTAAATACATAGCATAAATATTATCTACCATAGGTATCATAATAATTTAAACGATACCAGTTTATCTTGAATACTTTGCGCAAATTGTTGCAGCAGCGGATGTGATTCTCGTACTACCTTGCGCCAAAATTTGAGATTCTTATCCAATTTTCGTTCTGTAACTGAATACATTTTTTGCTACTTTTACGTTCAAGAGCTTACCATGCTCGTTTTTTGGCGTGTAGTTTTGTTCGAAATAATTTGGGTCAAAGGAATCTAATTCATGATAGAACATATAATCCTTTTTCGGTGCCATTTTGAATATGTCATCAACATTTGCATCACCTTCAACGGAAGCATGTTTCGAAATGAAAATTCTAGGGCACAAGGAATTTAGATTTTGTACTAACCTGAATATTGTTCGTCGCCAAAACAAGTGTATAATAAATGTCTGTCCACACGCGGTGATGCGAAAGTTACGGGTAACACAGGGGGCGAAATCTCCTCTATTGATACTTCCGCAGAACTAGGGCTGTCCAATTGCACTCGATCTGTTTCCACTGTATTCGTCGGTGCAACGTCTTTTGCCAGCTTCTGTGAAGACGTCGCAACAGGCAATCCCCTTTTTGTCTTCTGTTTGATTTGAGAAAGAGGAGTGTTGGATTCTACGTTGCTTGCGTTGTGCTTTTTGGATATAGATATAGGCCGTCCGCGCAGGGCGCGGAGAGTGCGCAAGGTGTGTATTGCACGTCACTCCTCTTTCCTCGTGCACTCTCGCCGCCTATTTTCTCTGCGCTTCTTCCAGTTCGTGAACTGCCTTCGATGTACGCAGCAGCGTTGCTCTCCGCGTGCGGTGCGGACAGCCTATAATTGCGTTTGAATCTGTTGGTAAATTTATTTACATACTCTATCCGACGGAATTGCAAAAGATTTGCACATACCCAATCTTCGTTCGCCTGTGAACGTCCCTCTGCAATAGAACTTCTGTTTGCATCTATTCCCGCCTGCGCTTCCGCTACAATCTCTCCACGGACTCGACATCTTGCTACCTGTGAAAAAGCAGTTTCAAGCAGTATTCTGCAACGCAATCAGTGGTCATTATTTGCACTTACGGCCTCATTAACCAACATCTCCACCTCGTCCTTGCGCACATATTTGTATCGATCAATGCGTTTATCCTCATAACCCTAAAATCCGTTTAACTTGCAAAATTAGCTATTAATAAAGATCAAAATAAAAGACTGTTGATGCAGTAAGTAAACTTACACCATCCGTCGGTATACCGCATTTCCTGAGTTGATGTACAAAGTCATTATACACTCCCCATTCGCCTTCCGTCACTGGTCTGCGAACATCGTTTAGGTTTATCTTTGCTCTTCCCATATACTGTGTGATGCCACGCCCGAGCTGCATAACAATCTAAATTGTATTTAAAGCAATAGCACAAGGAATAGGTCGTGTATAACGTACCTTATAATCCAATGTATTTTTTCTAAGAAGTTCACTATGCGCTCTTCTAAGATGTTCGGCAAATCGGTATTCGCCTTGTTTGCCACATACAACACAGTAATTCGCACCCTCATTGGGATTCTTAGGATAAAACATGTCTGCAAAAAATTTTTTTGTGATGACAAACATATCATAAAATTGGACTGTGATACTTCACAAACCTTCGTGCAACGTCTCAGGTGTATACCTTATGATGTGCTCGCTCTTGAGTCTATCTAGATTTGCCTTCGCTGCATTTCCCACTTCTAGAACTTCGTGATATCTAGAGGATGAACGAAGACGGGAAGCCATTTTTAATACCGATCTAGCAAGAATTCTAATGCTTCTAGAAAGAAAGAGATTTTGGCTTTAAGAATATATTTGCTGAATATGTGGAAAGTAATCAAAAGATAATGTACATTTCAGGCATGCAGGGAAGAAAAATGGAAAAACTTTTTATCGTAACTGCTAACAAATATTAACAAAAATTTCAAATAACAACTACTCAATTGCTACAATACTAATCGGTTCCTTAAGCGATTCTCTAATTAGTTTGATTCTTTGCTCACACCTCCTATTTAACCTATGCAATTGACGGTGGTGATAAAAAATGGCAAAAATAATAAGCATAAGCACAATATAAATAAATAAAATAGGAAATGTTTTACTGTACTTGCATCCATCATCTTCTGCAAAATTCAGGTTGCGATCATTGTCTTCATTGTGCTGATTATCAGGCTTCGTAGGCGTATGATTTGACTAAAAGTTATAAAAGCGCGTGTGATCTCATGGTGTAAGTAAAATATATATATATAATATATATTTACTAACAGGTAAAGCTATCGCTAACTCCATGGTCAAGTTGCCTGTCTTCACTCGCGAAGCTACCTTCATCGAACCTATATGCAGTTCTGCTCCTTGCGGTATTTCCACCACGATTATAGGCTTCTCAATTTTGAGTGATTGAAACGCTTCATTGTCTTGTTTTTTATAGAACATGCGTTTCATTCGCGTAATCACCACCACTGTCTTCAACAGTGGGACGATCAGCGTAAACTAAAACATATGTACTAAGATTTTCTAACACTCTGTGTAGCATGGACAAGTCTTTGAAACTCACTTCATCATTGGTGGAATTGTGCTCGACCACAGTGCAACCATCTCGATTACCAGAATGTAAACCGCATGTAGTTTGCGGTTTTGTCTTGCACAGAAGAGTGGACGATAAGGTACTGCACTCATCAACGTTGCTTACTTCTTCGAGCGCACTCACATTGCTCACTAGCATCGATGTTGGTATGATGTAATGAGCGCCAAGGACATGGCTTGAGTACTTCTTCATATTTTCACTAAATCCGCCAAGTGGTACAATTCGTGTGAGGTACCCTACATTTTTTTCCAAACTGACTGGATAGCAAATCTAAACTATTTTATTTATTTGGTGTATAACACTTGCAGGACCGCTCACTTTCACTTCCATGACACGTCTGTTCATCGATAGTACCGTTGCTCGCAATGTATCACCAGCGACATCAAATCTACTCTTGAGAACGGAAGCATTGAACCTTTCCAAACCCATCAGATTTGCAATGGCGGAAAGAAGATTGCTCTCACCATGATGGTTGATCACACGATGTGTTACGCGACCGTAATTGAATAGCCCGGTGAGAGCGGCTTCTATCGCCATTAGCAATCGTGATCTGACTTGAGCGAACACGAATTCAAAACGAATCCTAAAGTGCTACATGGATATTTTTTTATACAAAAAGTTGAAAAATCGGCAAGCATGACTTAGCACTCACATGCAAGTTTTCAATTCCAAAAATTCCGCCAAATTGTGCATTTGCGATTTCATCTCAAGGACTTGTTTCATCAGTCGCTGTAATTTTATAGCATCTGGTGACAAAAAGCTAAAACTATGCAATAGCACAAACTTTTTGCTGATGCTCCTCCTCCGAATATTTGTAGATCAAGGCTTTAATTTCACGGTATGCAAGCTCTCCAAGACCGACCCCTACCCCAAAAGCGACGATTCCTATTCCAGGAAAAAACTCAACCTGTCCCGTACTAAAGCATGCGTGTACTTTTTTCACATAGTTCATTCAAAACGCTTACTTGTAATGAGGTGTTATTCTTCTGTATTTGTTGAATGTTGCTTCCATTTCTTGGAGATGCAGATTTAAAGCGTCCTCTTTCATTGTTCTATATACCTGAATACATTTTAAAAGTTTGTAACACTCAACTGCCACTCTCAAATGCTAAAATCAAAATTCTTACCCTCATTCTTAACTCCTCATTGAGAGTACTACTAATGTTCAAAGATTTCTCAAATGGTTCGAGTACTTGGTCAAACATTCTTCCGTCAATGTAGCTCGAGTAATCTGTAAAAATAATAGATTGCTAGGACGTCCATATGATTACATGTGCCTTCTGTCTCACTTACATAAAGTTAGCTCGAGGTGAATAATTGAGATTTCGTTCGGCCGCTTCGCTTGGACCTTGCACTCGTTCCCGAACGCATCGTCTAATCATTTTCCCGCGCTTGAGCGTGATAAGAGGCTTAAGGCAAAATTTGCTTGTTGAATAAAGCGTGGGAATGGTCAGAAAACACCAGGTTCGCAAACGCGACGCGAGCGTGTCCTCCGAAGCGGCCAAGCCGAAACCGCTCGAGTCGGGTTCACACCATATGATACAGAGGATATGTTTGTGATAGCGCCATAGAGCTAATTTAGACAAGTCACGTAATTTAGCTTCTTTACAACTCTGATAAGGTTGGTCAGCTTTGGAAATGCAGAATTTTCAACACCTGCCGACGCTATAGTAGCAACGTGCATTACAATTGTCCAGGGCTACTATCTACCTTTCAATCCAAACGATTTAATCAAAATACATACCTAGCACGACGATGCCACATTCTCGTTCTTCTTTTGCAGCGAATCCAACCACCTCACCGTGTATTCCGTTGTCATGAAAAGCCTTCAGAGTAACTCCGTCTAATATTGGCAATCCTGTGGTTGAGGCGCCGTCAATCTTAGAAGCTAAGAAGACTCCTTGAACTCTATTCAGAAAACCGGCAGCAATTATGTAAAAAATAGTACTAGATAGAAACGCCATTTAATATCTGAAACTATCGTTGTAATGAAAAAAACATGCAAAAAATCCAAAACACATGACCATAAATAACTTGCAAGTTGATGAATTCCATGGTGCGATAAGCATAAAGCACTAAGTTTGCGAGAAGTCGATGAAATTGATATAAAATTGAGTATTTAGAAAAATGAAAACTGCTATTGCTACCAAGGTTCACTCCTACCCCTCTGTATCAATCACCTTTCAGCTCCTTCAACGCAAGTTTCCAAAAATCGATAAAATCGATATGATAATTTTCTGACTAATCAGCAAAATCTGATACCATTCCACATCACTTCGCAGCGCTTCAAAACGTAAATTGCAAAAATCGATAAAATCAGTGAATAAGTGAAGAATCTTATAAATGAAAATCATTACTGGAATCAAGATTCAGTCTTACCCCCCCCCTGTACCAACTCTCAGCTTTCTGGCTAGAAATGCACAAAAAATCGATAAAATCGATGAATGAATGAAGAATCTCATAAATGAATATCATTACTAGAATCAAGATGCAGTCATACCCCCCTGTACCAATTCTCAGCTTCCACGTCAGAAATGCTCAAAAAATCGATAAAATCGATGAATAAATGAAGAATTTCATAAATGAATATCATTGCTGGAATCAAGATTCAGTTTTACCCCTCTGTACCAACTCTCAGCTTTCTGGCTAGAAATGCTCAAAAAATCGATAAAATCGATGAATAAATGAAGAATCTCATAAATGAATATCATTACTGGAATCAAGATACAGTCATACCCCCCTGTACCAACTCTCAGCTTTCTGGCTAGAAATGCTCAAAAAATCGATAAAATCGATGAATAAATGAAGAATCATATAAATGAATATCATTGCTAGAATCAAGATTCAGTTTGTACCAACTCTCAGCTTTCTGGCTAGAAATGCTCAAAAAATCGATAAAATCGATGAATAAATGAAGAATCTCATAAATGAATATCATTACTAGAATCAAGATACAGTCATACCCCCCTCTACCAACTCTCAGCTTTCTGGCTAGAAATGCTCAAAAAATCGATAAAATCGATAAATAAATGAAGAATCTCATAAATGAATATCATTACTAGAATCAAGATTCAGTCTTACCCCTCTGTACCAACTCTAAGCTTTCTGGCTAGAAATGCTAAAAAAATCGATAAAATCGATGAATAAATGAAGAATCTCATAAATGAATATCATTACTGGAATCAAGATTCAGTTTTACCCCTCTGTACCAACTCTCAGCTTTCTGGCTAGAAATGCTCAAAAAATCGATAAAATCGATGAATAAATGAAGAATTATATAAATGAATATCATTGCTGGAATCAAGATTCAGTTTTACCCCCCTGTACCAACTTTCAGCTTTCTGGCTAGAAATGCTCAAAAAATCGATAAAATCGATGAATAAATGAAGAATCTCATAAATGAATGTCATTACTAGAATCAAGATACAGTCTTACCCCCCTGTACCAACTCTCAGCTTTCTGGCTAGAAATGCTCAAAAAATCGATAAAATCGATGAATAAATGAAGAATCTCATAAATGAATGTCATTACTAGAATCAAGATACAGTCTTACCCCCCCTGTACCAACTCTCAGCTTTCTGGTCAGAAATGCTCAAAAAATCAATAAAATCGATGAATAAATGAAGAATCTTATAAATGAATATCATTACTAGAATCAAGATACAGTCATACCCCCCTCTACCAACTCTCAGCTTTCTGGCTAGAAATGCTCAAAAAATCGATAAAATCGATAAATAAATGAAGAATCTCATAAATGAATATCATTACTAGAATCAAGATTCAGTCTTACCCCTCTGTACCAACTCTAAGCTTTCTGGCTAGAAATGCTAAAAAAATCGATAAAATCGATGAATAAATGAAGAATCTCATAAATGAATATCATTACTGGAATCAAGATTCAGTTTTACCCCTCTGTACCAACTCTCAGCTTTCTGGCTAGAAATGCTCAAAAAATCGATAAAATCGATGAATAAATGAAGAATTATATAAATGAATATCATTGCTGGAATCAAGATTCAGTTTTACCCCCCTGTACCAACTTTCAGCTTTCTGGCTAGAAATGCTCAAAAAATCGATAAAATCGATGAATAAATGAAGAATCTCATAAATGAATGTCATTACTAGAATCAAGATACAGTCTTACCCCCCCTGTACCAACTCTCAGCTTTCTGGTCAGAAATGCTCAAAAAATCAATAAACTCGATGAATAAATGAACAATCTTATAAATGAATATCATTACTAGAATCAAGATACAGTCATACCCCCCTCTACCAACTCTCAGCTTTCTGGCTAGAAATGCTCAAAAAATCGATAAAATCGATAAATAAATGAAGAATCTCATAAATGAATATCATTACTAGAATCAAGATACAGTCTTACCCCTCTGTACCAACTCTAAGCTTTCTGGCTAGAAATGCTAAAAAATCGATAAAATCGATGAATAAATGAAGAATCTCATAAATGAATATCATTACTGGAATCAAGATTCAGTTTTACCCCTCTGTACCAACTCTCAGCTTTCTGGCTAGAAATGCTCAAAAAATCGATAAAATCGATGAATAAATGAAGAATCTCATAAATGAATGTCATTACTAGAATCAAGATACAGTCTTACCCCCCTGTACCAACTCTCAGCTTTCTGGTCAGAATTGCTCAAAAAATCAATAAAATCGATGTATAAATGAAGAATCTCATAAATGAATATCATTACTAGAATCAAGATACAGTCATACCTCCCTGTACCAATTCTCAGCTTTCAGGTCAGAAATGCTCAAAAAATCGATAAAATCGATGAATAAATGAAGAATCTCATAAATGAATATCATTACTGGAATCAAGATTCAGTTTTACCCCTCTGTACCAACTCTCAGCTTTCTGGCTAGAAATGCTCAAAAAATCGATAAAATCGATGAATAAATGAAGAATCTCATAAATGAATGTCATTACTAGAATCAAGATACAGTCTTACCCCCCTGTACCAACTCTCAGCTTTCTGGTCAGAATTGCTCAAAAAATCAATAAAATCGATGAATAGATGAAGAATCTCATAAATGAATGTCATTACTAGAATCAAGATACAGTCTTACCCCCCTGTACCAACTCTCAGCTTTCTGGTCAGAATTGCTCAAAAAATCAATAAAATCGATGTATAAATGAAGAATCTCATAAATGAATATCATTACTAGAATCAAGATACAGTCATACCTCCCTGTACCAATTCTCAGCTTTCAGGTCAGAAATGCTCAAAAAATCGATAAAATCGATGAATAAATGAAGAATCTCATAAATGAATCTCATTACTAGAATCAAGATTCAGTTTTACCCCCCTGTACCAACTCTCAGCTTTCTGGCTAGAAATGCTCAAAAAATCGATAAAATCGATGAATAAATGAAGAATCTCATAAATGAATGTCATTACTAGAATCAAGATACAGTCTAACCCCCCTGTACCAACTCTCAGCTTTCTGGTCAGAAATGCTCAAAAAATCAATAAAATCGATGAATAAATGAACAATCTTATAAATGAATATCATTACTAGAATCAAGATACAGTCATACCCCCCTCTACCAACTCTCAGCTTTCTGGCTAGAAATGCTCAAAAAATCGATAAAATCGATAAATAAATGAAGAATCTCATAAATGAATATCATTACTAGAATCAAGATACAGTCTTACCCCTCTGTACCAACTCTAAGCTTTCTGGCTAGAAATGCTAAAAAATCGATAAAATCGATGAATAAATGAAGAATCTCATAAATGAATATCATTACTGGAATCAAGATTCAGTTTTACCCCTCTGTACCAACTCTCAGCTTTCTGGCTAGAAATGCTCAAAAAATCGATAAAATCGATGAATAAATGAAGAATCTCATAAATGAATGTCATTACTAGAATCAAGATACAGTCTTACCCCCCTGTACCAACTCTCAGCTTTCTGGTCAGAATTGCTCAAAAAATCAATAAAATCGATGTATAAATGAAGAATCTCATAAATGAATATCATTACTAGAATCAAGATACAGTCATACCTCCCTGTACCAATTCTCAGCTTTCAGGTCAGAAATGCTCAAAAAATCGATAAAATCGATGAATAAATGAAGAATCTCATAAATGAATATCATTACTGGAATCAAGATTCAGTTTTACCCCTCTGTACCAACTCTCAGCTTTCTGGCTAGAAATGCTCAAAAAATCGATAAAATCGATGAATAAATGAAGAATCTCATAAATGAATGTCATTACTAGAATCAAGATACAGTCTTACCCCCCTGTACCAACTCTCAGCTTTCTGGTCAGAATTGCTCAAAAAATCAATAAAATCGATGAATAGATGAAGAATCTCATAAATGAATGTCATTACTAGAATCAAGATACAGTCTTACCCCCCTGTACCAACTCTCAGCTTTCTGGTCAGAATTGCTCAAAAAATCAATAAAATCGATGTATAAATGAAGAATCTCATAAATGAATATCATTACTAGAATCAAGATACAGTCATACCTCCCTGTACCAATTCTCAGCTTTCAGGTCAGAAATGCTCAAAAAATCGATAAAATCGATGAATAAATGAAGAATCTCATAAATGAATCTCATTACTAGAATCAAGATTCAGTTTTACCCCCCTGTACCAACTCTCAGCTTTCTGGCTAGAAATGCTCAAAAAATCGATAAAATCGATGAATAAATGAAGAATCTCATAAATGAATGTCATTACTAGAATCAAGATACAGTCTAACCCCCCTGTACCAACTCTCAGCTTTCTGGTCAGAATTGCTCAAAAAATCGATAAAATCGATGAATAAATGAAGAATCTCATAAATGAATATCATTACTAGAATCAAGATACAGTCTTATCCCTCTGTACCAACTCTCAGCTTTCTGGCTAGAAACGCTCAAAAAATCGATAAAATCGATGAATAAATGAAGAATCTCATAAATGAATATCATTACTAGAATCAAGATACAGTCTTACCCCCCTGTACCAACTCTCAGCTTTCTGGTCAGAAATGCTCAAAAAATCGATAAAATCGATAAATAAATGAAGAATCTCATAAATGAATATCATTACTAGAATCAAGATACAGTCTTACCCCCCTGTACCAACTCCCAGCTTTCTGGTCAGAAATGCTCAAAAAATCAATAAAATCGATGAATAAATGAAGAATCTCATAAATGAATATCAGGGAAGGTCAGCGTAAAAATTTAAAGAAACAGACCATAAATTCACTCTGTTATGTTGCCAAATTCGTTGCTTCCCAAAAAATCTGTTACGAAAGGCGTTTTAGTGTGGTTTAAGAGGATTTGTGCGAAAAATCTATTATTTTCTCTTTATTCTAAGAGAACTTTGAATGAAAATGATAATTTTATTTGTTACTCTGTTAAATCTGTTACGAAAGGCGTTGTAGTGTGGTTTAAGAGGATTTGTGCGAAAAATCTATTATTTTCTCTTTATTCTAAGAGAACTTTGAATGAAAATGATAATTTTATTTGCTACTCTGTTAAATCTGTTACGAAAGGCGTTGTAGTGTGGTTTAAGAGGATTTGTGCGAAAAATCTATTATTTTCTCTTTATTCTAAGAGAACTTTGAATGAAAATGATAATTTTATTTGCTACTCTGTTAAATCTGTTATGAAAGGCGTTGTAGTGTGGTTTAAGAGGATTTGTGCGAAAAATCTATTATTTTCTCTTTATTCTAAGAGAACTTTGAATGAAAATGATAATTTTATTTGCTACTCTGTTAAATCTGTTACGAAAGGCGTTGTAGTGTGGTTTAAGAGGATTTGTGCGAAAAATCTATTATTTTCTCTTTATTCTAAGAAAACTTTGAATAAAAATGATAATTTTATTTTTTCTCGCCACTCATTGGCTCAATAGATGTTTATGTTTAACAATGGAGTCCAAAGAAGCTGAGGAGGTATGTGACATAGTACATTAGTTGCAGAACTCTCTAAGCTGAATGAGAGAGGATTGTGAAAGTTGCATTATAGGAGAATAAAAGTTTTACATACAAAACACTGAAAGCACTTCGAGGCTCAAAAATGGGAAGATGACGAACAAGAGTGAGCTAAAAAGCAATATCTTACAGGATGATTGTGCTGCAAAATGTCTATTTATACCATCCTTCCTGTATTCTATGATATGCTATCAGAATACTTCTTCTTTATTCTATGACATGTTGCCGCAGATAGCTTATCGTAGGTAAGCTAAAATCTGGTATCTTCCTGTATATCCGCGATACGTTATCATAGGCAGCCATGAAAGGAACCGCCGCGCAGCATCAATTACCTCAATAATGAGGTGGAAATAATCTAGTAAACATTAATTTCTCCATTATAGTATTTCTCCAGTATTTGATATAGATTTATCAAATTTGATCTTCAGTGCAATTGTGAATTATGTAGAAATGCTAATTACGTTTCATGTTGTATTCAGTTTTTCAAACCTGTAAAGTTTGCGTGTAAAACAAAACAACAACAAACGCTAAATGCGCACCATGATTCAAGATATATACCATGAAGAGATTTCAATAGTCTTCAGATCCTGCATATTAAGTGACACGCATGGCGCAGTAGCAGGAGTCGCGATTGGTAAGATGGTACACTTGAAAGTTCGAATCCTTACGCGCTTGTCAAATTTGCATTTCAAAAATGATTACGAAATTATTGCAAAAGCTCTGCTAGTTGACTTGAAGAAGCTTTCAGGTTATGCAAACGCGAATTAATACCTTCTTTCTATAAAGGTGCAAAAATGTGTTCAAGTATCAGGACTTGAACCCGAACGCATGCGCTCATGGGACCGATATCATATCCAATCAACCATCATTGTACATTCGTTGTTTGTCAAGTGCTATTTCTTACATGGGATGTTGAGATCCGAAACGCCTAGATATGTTTTGATGACTTCTGCTGTTTCATTAGCGTTGGTGGCACATGGATAAGACTACCGCTGGCAATTAATCGATAGACCTCTCGGTGCCTATCAAAGACGTAGATTGCGATTAACCACCACGATTATCTTGCAGTTGCTTGGAAAGGATGAGTTTCAGAAACATGCACAGCGATTTTGATATGTATGAACTCTTTCACCCAAAATCTGTTTAGAGAGTTTTGGTTTGATAAATGTTTGTGGATAGCAGGTACAACTCCTGGAGCCGATTTAAAAGAAGCAGCATTGAAACATCATTAGTCTAATATTAAGGTGATGATCTACTCTAGTACATATGAAATCAGAATTTTAGCCTTTTTTTCTGCCAGCCAGCTTACAGTCTTTTAGCAACAGTTGCTCTTGAATAAATGCTGAAATTTGAAATGTTGCGCAATTGCAACCGAATTTATAAAGCCGGAATTGTGGGATTTTCCTTTTCACAGTCTTTTCGATGAAAAGTTCGAGTTAGATTGAACGCTATTTCAACAAACAAGCTTCACAGTTTGATCATATGTGATATCAAACATATTATGATAACCTCGTAGGTTTCGCACGTCAGTGACGCGATGGCGCAGTAGCAAGATTCCTGACCAAGGAGAAAATGAAGTTTGAGTTCAAATCCCCATGTGTTCTCCAAATTTGCATTTCATTATTGAATGTTAATATGGTGTGTATGAGCGTCGGTACTTTATTTGAAAATGTTTGTGGTTATGCAAATGACACAGATCTCAACACGATGCAAAAATACTTCAAGTAGCAGGATTCGATCACGCAATCGTTCGCCCATAAAGCTGACCTCTTATCCACTCGACCACCACTGCACATTAGACTTGCAGTAACTTGAGCACAGTAGGGCGCTGAAATGTGTAACACATGTACAAAACTTCAACACATTGATGATTTTCGACATCTTATGATCACTCTGATCACTTCCGCTATAGTTGATCAGCAATTGGTCGGTGACACTGCAAACATATGGCAGACCACCGGAGATCTTCTCGACAAAAGAACTCGCAGAGCGTCTTCTATGTCTATTTACTAGTTCCACACCAAGTTTAGTAGAGATCTACCTTCATTTACTCAAGTATTGATAAAACTCTTTTATCACTGATAAACTTTGGCGAAAAGATACCAACTTTGCACAAAGTGATATAGTTTGATTACATCCTCCTCAGTGCGCAAGCATTCTACAGTAACTGCAATACTCTTTTCAAAAGAGCAAAATAAGTGCTTTTTAAGGCTGGAAAAAAGAGGAAAGTAGTTATCGGCCCGCATTCTTTGCCAAAATTTTTTTGAAACTTTCTCACTTTGATTACCATTTAAAGATAGGTTTAAGCTGTGCAATAGCACGCATAAGATCTTTTTAACTCCAAAGAATTTTTTTCAGGAACTAATATAATAGGTAGAGGGATCAAGTCCCGAGAGTAATTAACTCGTTAGACTTGACATGAGGTCCCGGGTTGTTTGAACTCATTCTAACACAATTTTCTTGATGGGAAAATCTTAAAGAGCTAGATTCTGTAGATCTTGGCTTAATTCCACCACCGGCACCAGCCCTCACCTCCCATGTCTCTACGTAGCTATTTTTCTCATATTTTTTTCCTTTCTTATCTCATTTTCTCATTTTTCTTCTAAGGATGAGTTTGAGTTTGTATTCATATGGTAACCTCATTTAGAATGACATTTTCCATTTACTGATATTCAATCATTTTTCTTGCTATTTCCGAGCCGTGATCCCTCGAGCCGTGAAAAAGCGAACCGCGATTTTCCCGACACGATCTTTCTAGATAAGTCCAACTCTCTAGATTGAGAATCCGCGAGCCATGAATTCTGCGAGCCGTGATTTCTTAGGGCCGTGATATCCCGGAGCCGTGAGTCATCGATATTTTTCTTTATATTTTCCTTTCTTTTCAACTGGGAATTTTTTCCCCCGATTTTTTTACCCGCACATACAAAGCTCAATGACTCTATCGCCACAGCCGGCATTGTACATATGTAAATAGGAATTCGCAAGTGAAAAAAGCTCTGTGAACCAAAGTTTCTTTTCCTGTGTAACTATCGCTAGTGGAAAAAGCACTGTGATAGTATTTTTTGACTCTCGCAAGTGGAAAAAGCACTGTGAACCCCACCAAATCAAGTTTTCACATGTAGAAAAAGTACTGTGAATGACTTTTGCCTAAAAGGAACTTACACTGGCCGTTTTTATGATTGCCTGTGGAATACCCAACGGCTACCCAATCGCCCGCGGTCACTCTAAAGGCTACTCTCAGGGCGCTTATTTTCTTGAAGGCTAATCACTCAACTAAGAGTGACATTCAGCCCGCCAGAAGTGGGCACATGCTGCGGCAATGCCTTTGAGCCTTGTAGTCCATCGACGAACGTCTGGGCTACAGGTCAATTTCGCGTGATTGTGCATATATAAGCACATCACCGGCCGCGGACGATATCCATTCGTCGACACAGGAGTGGAGAAGGTGTTTTGCTGATCTCAGGATATGTCAACGAACAATCAAGGACACGGAATCAACCATCAACCACTACCATCGACTTCAAGTTAGAGAGAAGGTATTTTGCTGGCCTGAGGATTTGTCAACGAACAACGGAGGAATACGCATCAACCACTGCTATCAACTTCAAGTTAGAGGTACTCTCTTAGCTTGATCTTTTTTCTTCTTTTATTAGTTACATTTCCTAGTACTTGCCTTTTTATATTTCTCATCCTCTCGTATCTCATATCTTTGAAAGACCAAACAAAAAAAGAACACATCGATGTTTCACATCAGTAGTTAACGATTCATGAACAATACTCCAAAAGTGGTCAATAATTCGCAATCTAACAGCTGCGCAACTCATTCTATTGCTCCTAGATACAGAACTCGCTCTATTTCCTCTTCCAATCCTACCAATACTAAATATTAGGTTGAACCAAAAGTTCGTTCGCACCGTTTTCAAAAAATCATAACTTCTTTCCATCACGTCGGTTTTGCGCAACTTAAATTCTATCAGAAAGCGTAAGGCATGTAGTTTCCAATAGTCCCCTGGTGACCTTCCATCATGTTCAGATTGTAGAGATAAAAATGAAAGAACGAAAACATCCGAAATTCGGAATTTTTGAGAAAAAATTCTAAAAATCTAGAAACTGCGCGATAAAATCCAGAAAAGCCACTATCCTAATTTTTCTTATATTAGATTACTAACTAAGTTAAATTTGTGCTGATCGAGCCTTTTTTCAAAAGTTATGATTTTTTGAAAAAAATGCCGAAAAATCAAGTTCTTAGGAATTCTTAGGAAAGCGATTTTTCGGAATTTCTTTCAAAAAATTATAACTTTAGAAAGAAGAGCTCGATCAGCACAAACTTAACTCAGTTAGTAATCAAATATAAGAAAAATTACGATAGCGGCTTTTCTGGATTTTATCGCGCAGTTTCTAGATTTTTAGAATTTTTTCTCAAAAGTTCCGAATTTCGGATGTTTTCGTTCTTTCATTTTTATCTCTGCAATCTGAACATGATGGAAGGTCTACAGGGGACTATTGGAAACTACATGCTTTACGCTTTCAGATAAAATTTAAATTGCGCAAAACCGACGTGACGGAAAGAAGTTATGATATTTGGGAAATGATGCGAACGAACTTTCGGTTCAACCTGATAGATTCGCAGATTATCGATCACTTAGACACTGCATTTGGAAAACTATTCTTGGCATCCTATTCTAACCATCTACCAACATTTTCTGGTGATCTTGGCGCAAAGTGCCTAGACCAAATTATCAATGTATTCAATGAAATTGGGAACATAATGAATCTAAGCGAGGATAAGATGGTTAAGCTGCTACCAGCGCATCTAACGGGTACAGCTAGAGCAGTTTTTGATACTTTTGAGAAGTCCGTAAAACTAAATTGGCGTTCCGCAACTGCTAAACTGACGGAACATTTCTACAACGACCAGTACCAAAATATGGCGCGTGATAAATTGATGAAAATATCAATGCACCCTAACAAGTCGCCATTTATGTTCGCAAGTAGACTCAAAAGTGAGATTGCGGACGCTTATCCAGGCGAAACTTTCAAAGATGAGCACGAATTTCTAAAGATCATGATTTTCAACAATGGTCTTTCTTACAACATAAAACAAGAATTAAAACTTTTTGGTCCGCTCAACCCAAACTTTAGTGAGTTAGTAAAGATGCTGAGCGAATTTGGGAACTAATCAAAACCGGCGAAGTGGCTTTTGACCCTTCTCTTTTGAGTTCAAAAATGGACAGGATTCTCAGTGGCTTGAGAATCCCTTTCCTCAAGTCAATAAAACTTATCATCTAAATCAAAGTCGCTTAAGCTATGATTCACGCCAATATAGCCGCGCCCATCACATAACAATCATATTACCGTAACCAATCGCGCTCTCCGCCACGCTATAACAATAACAGCTATAACCGTAATCGCTCTAGGCATGTAAGGTTGGCGCCAGAGCCTAGTTACCAACAGTGGCAATCTAATAGCAACAGTTATCAGTCTAGATTTCCTTCGCGTAATAGACATTGTCTTCGAGAAGATATCAAGATAATTCCAATCGTTTTCGCAACATTAATCTCGTAATCAATTCATTTTCAACCAAAATTTTCACAATACCTCTCGTTCACCAAATCGTAACCGTAATAACAACCGAAATTCTTCTCGAAGGGGTAATTTGCATGCAGTTAATTCTATAACAGCTAATTTTCCACAGATGTCACTAATTCTGTGAATTCCCTCTTTCTCGTCGCCATAATTGCGCTAATTTTGCCTACTTCCTCCGCATTCTCAATGGACCCTCAATCGTGTTTATCTGGTAGATCAGGCTGGCCTGTAGCCTTTCCTGAAACTATTTCTTGAGCGAAACCAACCAACTAAACTAACGTATTGCTAACACGGCTTCTGTTTTCGTAAAAAAAAAAACAGAACCAGCTACGCTAAGTGCATTTCACTGTTTTAATAAGACTAGGAAAGTTTGCGCGTCATCTTATCTACACATTTCTTTCTCGCTAAATAGCGATGAGGAGTTTATATCTCCCATCGATCCAGTCCTCTGCCATAATATTGCAAAAACTAAAAAGTACCTTGGTGAACCGTTGCGCATATTTTCGCCTAAAGTATTCGGTTCACAGCGTCCTTTCATTATTCTTATCCCTGGTTCATTGGTCAAAAGTGCACAGTCACCACAAATATTTATGTAGAAGAAGGCGAAATTGCCACTTTTGATGGTGACCAATTGCTAGGACAGTTTGCCGACATGGCGAATTGCACTCTTAGCCATGCTGTCAACTGTCCCATGGTACCTAGTTTGGAAGTCAAAAGACGCTCAAATTGCTTGTAAGTTTGTAAAAGCTATTGACAGTATCGCGTATGTCACAACAAATCACATTCTTTTTGAGGCAATACAATCCGCATTCACATACAAGGGCGTTTTCTTTGAATAATCACAGCTGACAAAGTGGTGTTTGTCCGAAAACGCTATTGCAATGGACAATGGCGTATTCATCTTGCTTCCAGAACTTTTGGGAGAAGATCCTCGCACAATTTTTGATAGTAACATAACTCTAGTGCGAGAAATAAACGAAAAGCACTTCAACTTCTCCAAAAGCTTTCTAATTTACGATGTTGACACTACCTACACTCATAAAATACGCAGTGCTTATTCATCACATGGCAATATTTTTAACTTCTAGCAATGTCACTATTCTTTCATCAATACTTTTGAAATCAAAATCGCTTCCAATCAACCAAGTGAAACCGCTGATCAGAGCAAAACGATCTAGCGATAACTCAAAACCCGCGCATAGGACAATTATCATTTCTGCTATAATCGCAGAGCATATTGCATTGAATTCACGCATATTGCATTGAATTCACCTCCAGTATCCAGCGCAACAGTCTGAATTGAATACCAACCTGCAGTAGCTTGAATTCAAGCTTGACGAGGTGATTCAGCGCGACTTTTCAATCATGTGTGAGCGAATTTGCGTCTTCAATAATTTTTAGATTTTAACTATCAAAAGTATGCGAAAAGCGATCCTACAAGTGCTGCTCGAATATTACTCAGCAGAGACGATATTTTCGCTATTTCTGCTGGGGATATTTTGATGATTTCTTAGTGTAAAACTATCCAGATTGATAAGATTTATCCGGACCATAAAGTGGATGGCAATTGCTATGTAGATACTCCGGTATGTGTTGGGAAAACTTTATTTTTCGTCCAACCAGGCACACGTGATCTCAACACCACACCTTCTTTTGCTGACTGTGGTATTTACCATTAGGGATGTCTAGGTATCTTGGTGATGCTAGCTATCTTTTCTGGATTTAGTCTTGTTCCGCTCTTACTTATAAGAACTCCTAAGTATGGAACTTCTTCTTGCATAAAAGAGCATTTTTCCGCTGTGAATTTCATGGCAAAATTTGCAATGCCTTGCAAAACTTCTTCCAGATTACGAAAATGGTCACCTATGGAATGACTGGCGGTAATGATATCATCCAAATAGGCGAAACAGCAAGCTTTCAATTCTCTTGTCAAGTCTCTCTTATACTAGGGGCACTCACCATGTGCCATTACAGTGAAGAAAAAAACCAAAAATGAGGAAAATGCAGTTCTCTCTTTGTGCTTTTCTTCGAGAGGGATTTGAAAAAAACCACTTTTGAAGTCCAGACTGTAAATTTCTTCACCGCTTGCTAAATCAATGATATCTTGAATATGCTGGCAGTAAGTTTCATTTTCAGTTATAGCGTTAATTTGGCGATAGTCTACTGTAGAACGCCACTGATTTGTTGAAGGCTTTTCACCAAAACAATAGGTGAAGCGAATTTACTAGTGCTCGGTTCTATACGCGTGCGGAGCATTTCCTCAATTTGTCTTTTGATTTCTTGACGCTTTTCTAAAGGTACTCTGTAAGGACGCTGTCTAGGAGCTGTTGCATGCGGAACAAACTTGATTTTGTGAGAAATAGGACCTGTGTAACTCCCTAAATTTCCATCCGGTCCCACAATGCATTTTGATGCTTCCTAAGAAGATTGTTAAATTGGAGAGATTGCTGCTTATTGAGTAAGTTGCGGTTTACTTTGGCACGTTCCCATAAGGGTGTGTCAGCTTGATGGGGAAAAGTAGGAAAATTTGCAGCTATGTCCGCCTCAGGTGAAGTGTAATGGACTGGATTTTGATAAGTATTAGGATTAGTAAAATTTGAAGGATGAGTTTCAAAAACAGCTGGCCATTGCTGGGCAGAACCAACGAATTCAGCATTTGTAAGAATGTTTTTCCCATATAAGTCTACGTGATTAGGGTTAGAGTTGAAAATGCGTAGCATAATTGTACCGTTTGAACCAGAACATGACAATGTTTTGTAACGACACCTGATGGTAAATTGACCCTAGGATCGTCGCATGTCAAAAATTCCCAATCGGGAGGATAAGAAGATCTTATAGTGCCTTGTACACCAGTAGAAAACGGTTTAGGAGTTGTTTTGCAAGATAGGTAAACAGGTTCGGTGAGCACGAGATCACTGCTAGGACCAACCATTGGTACTGCACATTTTTCAAAAACAACTTGTTTTTCTTTATAGCTTATTGTTACGCTTGTAGATAACTTTGTTATCTAGTTATTACTCAAAAGTAAATCAGTTGAGCAATGTGTATTAGTGATTACAAATGGTGTGACTGTAATGACAATGTTATCTAAAAGAGTGGCTGTGATTTGGCCTAGTAGCTGAATAGGATACCATTTGCGGCTACAGCTTCTTTCAAGGGAGATTCAGTGAAAGGAATGTCAAGTTTTTGAATAAACCTATCTGAAATTAAACTAATAGCTGAACCAGTGTCAAAAGGGGCAGTTGTACTGAAGTTATTGATTTTTAGCGGAATAAATATGGTGTTGCTTTGACCGAGTTGCTGGACAGACAATACGATAGGATTGAAATTGTGAAAATTGGTAACAGGCACGTTGAGATCGGCTTTTGTGCTAAACGATGTCTCAACTTGCTTTTTCTTCCTGTAAATTTGGATAAATTGGGTCGCGTGTTTAAGACTGATTGTCTTGAAATGTAACAAAACCATGTGACTTTCTTGAAAATGCGGAGCAGATGCCTCAACATTATGTTCTATTTTCGCAGTTTTCTTATGAAGCGACGGAGATAGAACTTGAAACATTTTGAAGAGAACTTTCAAGAAAGTACGCGCTAATTTAACGTGATAAAAGATAAGAGCTATTGAAAATAGAACCAGCAATGATAATTGTTCTAATAGCATAAATTACCATATGGTTTTCTATAGACCGTAAGATTATTGATTTTTGTGATTGTAGCATTTGTAAAGCATTAGTTTCCAGAAAATCAGCAGTTTCCATAACTTTATCCTGCAGTTGCTCAGAAAATATGTTCAAATTTGGATCGTGAACTTGCGAAGCATCTAAGTTTGACTTTATGGTTGCTGTATTGATGCGATTTTTTATCTCCGTGTTTATTTTGGCTAGGTCCAAATGGAAAATAGGCGGAGAATTGAAAACTATGTTTTGATTTGCGAAATTTTGTGGTAAATTTAAATTTACGTGAGAAACGTGGACATAACCATTAGACGACTTAAGATGATTTGTGCCATCATTGTAAAATGCCAAAGGTGTCAAGTTTTTTAGGTGTATCTTCGTACTTTCGCAGATCATACCACGCTTTTCGTATGTCGCCGCTCCTTTGAATGCTTCTCATGAAGAATGCTCCGTTCCAATGGACTGATCTTCATGAAAATGCATTCGTTTCCTTGAAAAATGTGCTTGCTACAGCTTCAACTCTTGCATCTCCTATAATAGGCAAATCGTGCTTTATCCACATGGATGCTTCGACTACAGGTCTAGGAGCGTGCTTACTTCAGCAAAATCCGCAAACGCTAAATGAGCATCCAGTTGCGTACTGAGTCGCCCGCTGAACAAGCATGAGCAAAATTACTCAATCATAGAGCTTGAGGCGATTGCCATAGTCTCTGCGCTCAAACATTTTTACCCATATTGCTAATGCCTCTATAACACTTATATTGGTCATGCTCCGTTAAAGTCACTACTGTACAGATCAGACCTTGTTGGAGGTTTAGCAAAATACCAAATCATGATACAAGCTTACGATCTGAAAATTGAATATCGACCGGGTAAACATAACACTTTTTGCGACTTTTTGAGCCGTTATCCGGTAGTAATGAACTTCTACTATTCCGACTCAATTTCTAGCTTGGAAACCACCAGGGAAAGCCAGCAAAGTTCTTATTTTGGAAGTTTGATCACCTTCTTAACAGGGAATGCTGAAAACCCTCTACAGCAGTTTTTGAGTTCGTTAGACAAATATTCCATTTTCGATGGTGCGTTGTACTATAAGGCCAACGAAAGACCAAAACTTGTTATACCCGATTCTGAACTTCAAAAGCAGATCGTAAAACTTCTTTATGATAATCCTCTGCTAGGTTCCCACCTGGGAATTCGAAAAACGCACATAAAGGTCTCGGATAAGTCTACTGGCCAAACATGCATCAGGATATCGCAAATTACGTTAAATCTTGCGCAGCCTGTCAAAAGGTGGAAACACCAGAGGGAATATCATTCGCGAGGAACTGGGAACTTTCCCCATTTCTCAGCGTCCTTTTGAGCGTATCCATATTTATGTGATAGGATCACTGGTGCGTCCCAAATTTTTGCTCCATTGGAAAGGGGCCCATTTGTGATTGTCTCCATGTGCCGTCCCAGTGTCACCATAAAAAGTCTGTTCAACAATAAGTCACAATCGCATGTGAACGAGCTCAAGTTGTATTACAGCAGGCCGCAGGAGCCTAATTTCAGACGTTCAGACCGTCTGAGACAAGCAACGGATTGGCCTCCCTCGCAATGAGTGAGAAGTGCCAGTAGCAACCTCACAAAATCTCATTAACGCAGCGGCTACTGATACAAAGTAAGTTTGCCGCAAGCATAGCACTATAAAAAGAAAGAATTCTTTGATTGGCGGGTCGAAAAACGCTTTCAAACATTCACTTTTCGTTTACGCCCTTGTGAGCAACGCTAAGAAATTGTTTCCTCTTGAGTTGCGAACTCGATAACCAAATGTTGTGAAATACCGATACATTTATGTTGATATTTGTCAGTAGCGAAAACATAGCATTACATATTCTATCTTTTCGTTCAATATTTCATGTTTTACTTCTGAATTCCTACTTGTTGCAATGCTTATACCATTTATTGTGCGAGTTCATCCCTCCTGCAAAATCCCCCGCGATATTCATCTTCTTAATCAACTCCATCTTAAATAACTATCCATTCTGCTACAACGTATATATGTCTTCCGCTCGAGGACGACCTTTACTTTATTGACGGAACGTAGAGCGTACGCTTCGCCTTCTGGCGTTTCGCCCTTCTGTTCACTTTGTCTCTTACCAGCTACTCCTCCATGCAACGTGAAGACGCAATCCAGCATGCAACACAGCAATGAAGTTCAATTCCTCCCACGATGGAAGCAAACAACGAAAAGATGCATGGTTTTGATGAGATGAATGGTATAACAGGATTAATACTCGAGCAATGATGGACAATATGCGAGCAATCAACAACATCAAGCAGACCAGAATTCAATCGATGATGACACGACTAAAAGCCAGCAAACGATCAATGATGATGGCTGATGACGACATGATGAAAGGATGATGATGGTCAAATAGTCAAACGTGCGCTCCGACATGATCAAAAGTTACAGTGGTTTTTCTTCTTTCCGAGCCATGGTCAAAGATGAAAGCTCGAGGATGAGCTTTGCTATGGAATGAACATGTCGAGACGCAGACTAATTGGATGGCCCACGAACTTGTCGGTGCCCAGAATCTCCGATGAGCTGGCAATTCCCGGGTGCTCGATGGTCCCCTCCCCATTAAAGTCCCCCATTTTACAACAGGGTAGAGGGATCAAGTCCTGAGAGTAATTAACTCGTTAGACTTGACAGAGCTATAGCGGACCATGGCATCAGCGGTGAGTAAAAACAGTCCAAGCGAATGACAATCATTGACCTCAGCACAACTGCAGAGAGAAAGCAGAGGTAGGAGAGCAGCACATCGCAAGGTAACTTTTGGGATTGAAAGCATTGTTTAATGGTACCGCTGAGGTTCTAAGGCGACTCTCTCGCACGGCCTTTGACTGAACTCGTTGTAAAGATGACTTCCAAACCGAGAAATTCCCCCACAAGGTGAATGTGGCACTGGACGGCAAAGCAGGAAAACTTCGAAACCTCGCTGCACCTTGGAGGAAAGCCTTAGAGGCACCGTCCAGTCAGATTCTCAACACCTTGTTTTGGGGGGGGGGGGAGGAAGTGAGAGAAGTTTTTCACCCGAGCCATAATCTCGTACCTAAGTGATGTGCCTGCCAGGCACTAAAAAGTCCAAATTTGGACTCCATATAATTACGAGTTCTTCAGGATACAGGCATTGCAAGCATCCCCCCCCCTCATCCAGTGTCGTTTTAGATGCTGAAAACGGAACGTCAAAGAGAGTCAAAATCGAAGTTCAGAAGCGAAAGTGCTTCAATCAAGACCAAATTTCGGATTTAGGAGTTTCGAGGGTGCTCTTTTCACTAGTGAAATTTGTTTGCTGCCGAGTCAAAGTTCAGCAGCGGTAATGCCCAATCGAAATCAAATTCGGATTTAGCTGAAATCTTTTACAAAAGATCAGGATCCAGGTTTACGGCTTTTCGGATATGAATGAACTGTTAAAAAAATATCCGTAGCATAAATTTTGATTTGGTTGTCAAAATATGAAGATGTTTTTCTCTGTTGTTTGCTTCTTTTCTCTCCGAGCTTTCTAAGTCTATTATGAAGTTTTCTGGCATTACGAAACATACATATTAGGTCGACTCAAAGTTCTTTCCGTTCATTTCATAGAAACACGTGGAAAAGAAGGCAAGTGCTTTAAGCACTATCGGACGTAGTTTTTATTCTTCTTTCCACCAGCCATGTTTTGAGGCCATTTGCTTTGGTGGTCTGAGATAACTGCCGAAATTTCAGACCAATGGTTTTTACTATGCTCAACTTTGGAAAGTTTTCAAAACCTCTTTATTATGAATTTTTGGAGAAGCTTTGATAGTAGTTGAATAGCGTAAACAAAGTGCAATGCATTGAGATTTTTTGGCCCTAATAGCTGGCATTCCAACATTTCAATTATATTTCTGATGCTATCAAATTCCACTTTTGGCCATCCAAAAACCCACAGAACATCAAACGGAACACACTAAGGTGTTATTCGATGCATCTTTTTCTCCCCTTTCTGTTAGGAATTTTTTCTTATCAATTCGTGGAGTATTCGGCGACAAAGTTATCAAAATTCGTGATTCTGAACCTGCCTCATGCTGTACCCGCAGAATGTGAGATTTGATATTTCGAAGCGGCAAATACTCTGATGCTTTGTAAACTTAATGTATTATCCTAATCAGTCTTTGCAAGTTTCAAATTCTGACGTTTGTTAGTGTTTGGAGCTGTATTTGTATATTTTGCGACTTCGCAAAAATTAAGACTTCTCAAAAAGTTATTGTACTTGGGACCGAATCGAATAATTGTTCGATCATTCAAATAAATCATTCGAATGCGAATGATTCGAAAAGTCGAATGTTCGAAAATCTGAAATTTCGGATAAACGATAGTCGAATATTCGAGATTTTCAGTTTTCGAATATATTCGATAGTAAATAGTAAAGTCTTCATTTTCGAATATTACTCGAGTCGAATATTCGAAAATCTTAACCAAATATTATTTCGTAGTCGAATATTCGAGGGTCATTCATTCGATCATTCGATGTTCATCAAATATTCGAATATTCGTTGAGCACCGAATATTCGCAAATTCGATAAGAATTGACTATTCGAAAATTCGATATGCATAGCGTATACGGTGTGTCTCAAAGTTTCTACACACCGTTTGATTGCTAATACCACTCAAAGTCTTTTGCCAATCTCTGGGTAATATCCAGTAGGGATGACTTCAGCTTATAAATAGGCAGTAAGTGAATCACACATGTTTTTCTTATTGTATGTTATCACGGTAGGAAATTCCAGCATACAGACCGACTGCAAAATAAGACAGCCAAAAAATTGTCTCAAAAAAAGGTCCAAAATCTGTGCAGCAGTGTTTTTATGTATGTTGATTTTACTACGCACAAGTTTTCAAGCTTTTCAAACGGCAGTCACATTTTTGAAGGGCATTGCAAAACACTTGTTACGGTGTACCAGGCGTAAGTTTTGAAAAAAAGCATTACGGTTAAGTGCAAATTCTACGTAAGGTGTGTGTCTTTAGAAATCTAGTGCAAGACTTTCAGCACTTTTGATTCCTTTTCTTGGGGAAATGGCTCTTGATGTTTCGAAACCGCTTCAATCTTAAGGTAATTTTACAACAGTGAGAAGCGACTGATAAATCGCCCCATACTTAATTGATGTCAGCCTACAGTACATACTCTTGGGACCGCTGTATATCTAATCGCAACTCTCAAAAAGGTATGTAATCTTCTTTGAAGTACGAAAAATTTCTTCATAATTGTCACAGGAGTACCTTTTAGGTTCCTAAGTTTCTTCACGTCACGACTAAACCGTTTTTCATCGTAAATTGTAACATAAGAAAGTGTTCATTCTTGAACTTCCATGCAACAATTTATTCTTAGATGTTTTGGCCTATAACAGGAAGTCGTCTCAATGACGTAAATTACTCGATCAGTATTCGTTTCCCGGACCGTTGCCTTCAAATGCGTAGAATTATCGAGTGCTTTTGCTTTGGATTGTGGTGTTCCATAAACTCTACGGGGCTTCGCCGCTCTCAAATTTTGTGCTCACAAGCCACAGCGCCAGACTAGAGGGGAGGGGGTAATCACAGAGTATTCGACTATGGGCGCGTGGCGTTAGGTACCCAGCCAAGGTGTGGGCGTTAGGTAGCTAGCCATTAGTCTTATACACTAAGCCACGCCCCTTGGTTGCTTCAAGGTACCTAACGATGCACCGAATCCCAGCTGCCGAAACAGCTCACCTAGCTTGCGAAAGCGCTGGTGCTTGCGACCCGCAGAAAAGAAAGAGTTTAAAGAAATCAAAAGAAAAAGCGCAATGAAAGCGAAAGTTTGTATGAAATGTTTTCTATTGCTTCTTTTTTTTGAATCAATTCTAGAATCACAGATATTCGGTGATGGAAGTTAAAAACAGGGTGATGCTTTATAAGCACTTCACATAGGCAAGAAAAAATTGCGATAATCTGATCTAATCGATAATGTCGGAGGGATTTCCAAAGAAGTGAACTTGTAAAATTCCAATGAACCAAAATTTTATGATTTTTATGAAGCAAAGCGCACTTTCGGAGATGTTCCTGGCAAATAAATTGAAGGAATATTTTATTCACATATGTCGGCCTCGTTTTGAGGTGGAAGTTAAAGTCGCGTTAATATTGCCACAGGGATTGTGCTACATTATCCTCGATTATTAAAGGGCCTCGTTTTGAGGTGGAAGTTAAAGTCGCGTTAATATTGCCACAGGGATTGTGAACTACATTATCCTCGATTATTAAAAGCACCGTCCACCCAAACTGAGGGTTGATGAGATTTCGTTGCATACTAGTGTGGGGGCCCACACTAGTATGCATCGAAATCTCATCAACCCTCACTTTGGGTGGACGGTGCCTTTAAGGGTATTACTTAGGTCACTGCTGAGGCCAGCAGATTTATGGAAGAGTATGATAAGTGCATTTTTTTTCTAATTTCGGAAGATTTCGCATCTCATATAAAAGTTTCATTGAAGTACTTTTTTTTATCATGTAGTTGTTCTCTGTAGTGCCTTTTTGAAGAATCATAAATTCATATTCATCCTCTTTTCTAGCAACAAAATATGATCAATTTGGCCAACCAAAGTTATGATTTCTTTGTAGCTCACTAAAAAGCGAAAGATATTGTAAAAATTACTTCCAGTAGAGTTTGTTGCTTTTTCCTGCTTCATTCTATCGGCACACACTCCATAAAATTGAAATCGCTCTGTGATGCAAAACTTTCATTGACTGGAACAGAGCTAGTGCCTTTCCATAAATTATGGGTCACATAGGCAATAATGTTCCGATTTTTGATGACAATTTCTCATGGAAGCTCTTCTTCCAATCGGTTCCACTTCTCATTGTCAGAAAATGTATTTGAAGCAGTTTTTTGGGACAAAGGATTTCTCGCATCTAATTGCCAGGAGTATCTGTTTATTGGAATTCTACAAAGTTTACTTTTTGAAAGTGCTGACATTATCGATTAGATTCAATTACAACATTTTTTTCTCGAACTATGTGAAGTGCTCATAAAAGCTTCTTGAATTGAAAAAGAGGCAATAGAAAAACGCTGCATACAAACTTGCGCTTTCATTCGCGCTTTTTTCTTTTGATTTCCTCAAACTCTCTCTTTTCTGTAGGTCGCAAGCGCCAGCACTTTCGCAAGCTAGGTGAGCTGTTTTAGCAGCTAGGATTTGGTGTATCGTTAGGTAACCGCTGCTGAAGCAACCAAGGGGCGTGGCTTAGTGTATATCACTGACGGCTGGGTACCTAACGCTCGCTCCCCTTCGACTATAATCAGTTCAAAACTTACATCTCACAGTCAACTAAGGCAAATTTGGTTTCCTCTAACTCTTGAAGGATTAATACGATTTCAAGCTCAATGGCGTTTTTGTACTTTGGACATAATCTCCTCAGGGTACAGTAAGTCAACCTCGTTTCCTAACGAACCAATCTCTGGCACGCAGCCAAGTGGATGTTGCGCAAGAGTTCTGGATTGTTGCCAGAGCTCAACAAGTCTAAAATCAAACTGGATAAAATGGACTACAAAAAATCAAAATCAGGTGGGTTATTTAAAATTAAGCCTCTAATTTCACACATTGGTGACCGTGTGCATACGCGCGTATGCAACGTTACTCTTGTTTCAGCACTTTTGCGCATCATCATTTCATATGTGAAGTTTTAAGGCAACTTATATGCGGTAATATTACTGGTGGCGTGATTGTCATAAGGAACACAGGACATCGCGGTAGCTCTTCAGGAGTCTGAACTGCAGATTTAGATACTCAATTCATATGTGTTTAAAATGGCTGGGATAGTCAAATTGTTAAGATAATGCGTAGTGCATTTCTGAGGATAAAAATTTAAAAAAATCTATACATCTGCTAAAGAAGGGGAGATGAACCTCAACGATCAGAAAAAAGAGCACATTTGAGCTAATTTCTATTATTTCAACGAAGGACTCACCTCTCAGAAATGATACAACCGTCAGAAGAAAACGTGGAAATGTCATAATGCTTCTTGTGTCAGCAAAATATCGCCGCAGTCAGAAGCATTCGATCGCTCCTTTATTGATTGGAGTTTTTGGTTTCACTGATGTTTCATCGTTCAAGAAGTAGAAGCTTAAATATGTGTTAGCGAGTGAGAAAGAAAAAATGATAAGGAATAAAGGACCGAGATGGTATCCCGGATTTGTCTGCTGCTGTTTTACCCAAAAACCTTTCATTTGCATGGCTGTTCTGCCAAAATAAGATCTTGACCATTGGTTAGGTGACACGGTGCAATTTTATAGAAACAATCAAATTTACTATTGCAAACCACTCATACATTTACTCGAATAGCGTTCTTGAAAACTTCTGAACCCCTTTTTAAACTTTGTTTGGACAGCTTTGTATACAGTAATCTGAGTCCAAAACTCTTCAAAATTCCTGAATTGCGCCTGTTTGTGGTGGTCTCTACTAACCCTAATATGCATGAGTCTTTCTAAAAGACGAGGTGTAACATGCGCTCTGGAGGACGTGCTCTCCATGATGGCCTCTCACCTTTTAACTTTCTCACACGTCTTCGCATGGCTGCGATGGTAACTATTGTTTGATTAGCTTATAGTGTGCGAGCAGTTCCGCGGCAAGAGTTGCGCGTAAACAAGTGGCGCCAATAATGCCATCATTTTGCGCGCGCAATTGGCCGCCGTCACAAGCGTAGCTATTTGTTCACACGTAAGTTTTACCGCATCTCACCTTCAGTACAAGCACACTATATTAAGCGGAAAATCTACTCGACTATAACTGTTGCCTAATTTGGAGAATCGCGAGAAAACGCGTGAACTCTAGTCGAAGCCTAAGCGGAAAATGATGACACTATATTTATCTGCTATCCACTCCGTGCTCAGACAAACGCCGGAAAGTTCCGGCGAACATTAAGGAAAGCTCCGGCGGGTCACCTGGGAAACTCCATTGTAAGTTCCTGGAACTTCAGATCTGAAGCTCTCTGGAACTTTTGAAATATTTAGGTTTGCCGGAACTTTTTCATCCAATGTTCGCGGAAAGTTTTAAAAAGACTGTAGTTTCCGGGAACTTTTTGCTTAATCTGTCAAAATCTCAGCTAATGACCACCTTTCATGCGATTGCCGTAAACAACAGTCTATATTTTTATTGAGGATAAAATTTTTGTTTCGTATTCAAATACTTCATTGAATAACTGAATGCACATGCACACGTTGAGTATCTGTTGACAAAACGAACAAAATTTTTTCACGACTGACTGCCTAAGTTTTCAATCCAAGCGTGCGTGCTCATTGCCTCCTTGTCGGTGCGTCCAAGTCCAACCAGGGCACCTTTCGATTTCTAAAAGAATATATATAATATGAATAGAAAAGGGGGAAAGCGGATTCTAACATACCTTCGGTGGAACAAGACGACCATCGTGCAAGCGGTAGTAGCGCACATCCTCGCTAAAAATAGAAACTGCCGTTTTACGATGGCGTAGTGTAGAAGTGGTGGGCTTATAGCGCTTCGCAATGCATGTTTTTGCGCTTACGCTCCATTTTTGTCTCTTTTTACAACAGTGAATCAAAGGCTTTTCCACGGCCCTGCTCGTTTTCAGCTAGCGACAGCCAAAAACTAAAAAAGAAATTTCAGCGTTATAAAGTTTATGGTAGATATAGACAGCACCTGTTATGTGAATTCTTTAGCAGATGCAGCCTCGATCCGTAGAGTTCGTTGTGATGTAAATTCAAAGCATCCAAAATGGACTCCAAATTTTTATAGCTCAATCATTTTCAGCTGTGAATTACCTTCACCTGTAAGCGCATCAACAATGGAGTCAGCAAAAAATCGATGATTTCACTGGTAACGTCGCCTTGCACTCTTTTTGGAGGGCGTACTTCCTCAGAACATTCAAATTGAATTCCTACAAAAAAGATTCAACGAATTTTTGCAAAAGTTGGTTCCTAATTACCTTAAATGGCGCCTGAAGGTGAATGAGGTGGTCCTGTCTCAAATTTTCGTACTTAGGGAACGGCCATACGTTGTCGATGTTGTCGGTGTTGTCGATGTTGTCGATGTTGTCGGTGTTGTCGGTGTTGTCGGTGTTGTCAGTGTTGTCGGTGTTGTCAGTGTTGTCGGTTTTGTCGGGGTCAGAGACAGTTTAGAGAGCGCGCGAAACGTGGAGGCTATCATGAGGTCCTACAACGACCGCAACCTCGGCAACCGCGACAACCCCGACAACACTGACAACATCGACAACACCGACAACATCGACAACACCGACAACACCGACAACATCGACAACACCGACAACCTATGACCGTTCCCTTGAATTCGCTTGATATATCGGGAAGAGGACGTTTAACACTGAGGATTTGTTTCAGTCTATCCACCTTCATCCTCGTTTTGTTAACAATCATAGCTATGCAAAAGAACATTCTTGAAAACATAAACACCCCAATTTTGGTCATGATTGATTTATTGCTATTGCTGAACTTCAATTTCGAGTACTATCTGAAATCTCAATTTCACCATATGCTAGTGTGGATCATTTGATTTACATGGTTGTCGAGACACATACACACTAAAACATTTTTGGCGAAGTTTGTGGCAGTTACAGCAGCTACACAATCTCTATACGCCTGTTTTGACTAGTGTACCAGTGATGATCTGTTGGGTTATATGATACAGTACTTTTAACTGCCGCCACGTAGGTGAAAAGAAATTTTGTATGGTCACGCAAACTCGCTGTGCGCGACGCCAAATGACAAAATGACTATGATAAATTAGTGACGCGCATTTTGCACGAAGTAGATCAAGCGGATCAAGTGGATTAAGAGGATCAAGAGGATCAAGTATGGCAGGTCCCTTGATATGACGTCAGTTTTATCAGAATTGACCACATTTTCAGCCGTCCGATCTATCTCACCCGATCAACTTCCCTTTGAGTCGTCTTAACTATTGAAGAAATGCAGAAGCCACAAGATCAAGTGTACAACTAGGAAGAACTTTGAGAAAGTAAAATGTCTCAACAATGTAACATAAACCGGACAGTTACGGTAGATGATTTTTCCTGATGAAACTGATTTTTCAAACGTTATTAAGGAACTTAATTTCTAATGCCAAGATTGGGGACGCTTGTCAGATTGAGAGTGAAGACGAGCATACAGAAATAAATAAGAGTACGAACAAGTAAGGAAATACATTAGCATTACGAAGAAGGAAAACAGGAATAAAGAAGAAGATGATGATGAAACAGCCAAAAAAAGCGTCCCATAACTCTTGAGAAAGCATAAAAGAGAAGAGATGTGAAGTACGATATCTGAGAAGACAATAACTGAGTCCTTACCTTTTTTCTTTGAGTTCTATCCTGCCAGCTTCTTCCCAAATAGAACGCTTTTGGGCGTGCAAGCAGTCGTGCGCTGCTTTTCTCGACTTGCTGTTCGCTGAAAAAGGAAACTTGTTTACAAACAAGTGATAAAAGAGACAAGAACTTACCTCCAAACGAAATCGTAAAGTACGGCGTTGTGTATTTCGACATCCCCTTCCTCAAGCGCGCCCTCGAAACGTGTCCCGCGCGATCGGCCGGCTAACACGACATTGTTCGCGGGAACTTTTCATTTAGTGTAGTTTACGGGAACTTTCTTACCTTTGCCAAAGTTCCCAAGCGCTTCCTCCGGAACTTTGCATCCGCGGCTCCCTTGACGTCATAAATCACGGGAACTTTATAATTTCTATACCCCAATGGTTAACAAGGTCCTCCGGAACTTTGACAACTTTCGCATGTTCGCCGGAACTTCCCGGCGTTTATCTGAGTGATTACCAGGGTTGAGCGTGGGGTCAGGCGCGCCTGACCTGGGGGGCCGTATTAAGGGTGGAGCCGGGGGGGGGTCGTATTTGGGGGTAAGATCATAAATTGTCCAATCTATAGGCGATTCGTTGCGCGCAAAGACTGCGGATGTTTCGGCGTCTTTGTGATCAAACGCTCTTTCGTTCCTCTTACCACCTCTGCCTCTCCCATGCGTCAGCTATTTTGGTCGTACGCAATGCCGCCCAGTCTTTGCGTGTTTTGAATCGACGATATATGCAATGCAGCACTTCTTTTGCAGGTGCACTGGTAAGGAATTCATTACCGGGTTTGCCTTTATGAAGTTCCGGTTATTTTAGCTAAGATGGGAAAATTACTGAGTAAGAAACAGTGAATGAACTCTTTTCTGAATTTGCTCTTTGCACGTGTACGATTGCACAAAGGATTTAATTACAAAAGTCATGGTTTTGTATATGAACAAACTCATTGCTTGATTTTTGTGAAGTTGGAGCTAGTAAAGAAAAATAAAGAAATACATCAACACTGATTGCCTAATAAAATATTTCTTCATTCTGGTTTTGCGAGTGATCCGACGGGAAAGATAGACAAGATAGACATTTTGGCGAGTTCTTCTGCAATAAAATTTGTTGTCAGTGCATTGGAAAGGTACAAAAGCAGCAGAGTTAGATTAATCTGACTGGACCTTGCCAACCTACCGTATACCTACCGTATCTGACTGGACCTTCCCAACCTACCGTATACCTACCGTAACCCCACCAGTCTCATACAACGAAGTGAAGGCTATTTTCGTAATCAGGATGCAAAATACCCTTTGTGGACCCTTTATATAATTTCCTATCACAATTTTCCATCTTCTCTAACTCAGACAATCAAAGGCTATCAGCCGGCAGCCACAGAGCCACCGCCAAAACCCACCAAAAGCGCAGTGGCTTTGTGGCTGCCCGCTGAGAGCCTTGATTGTCTGAGAATGTATAGAAGGGCTATTTTCAAGCATGACTAACTTAATTTCAGCGATCATAAAAGTCAACCTTTTCACACTTGTTACAAAGTATTACTCTTCGCTAACATACCCTATCAATTTCGTCTCAAACCACTTCAAAGTAATGGTTTTAGCCCCATAAAAATTTCGACAATGGCGTTTTTCAGCTCGACTGGATGCACAGCATGAGCTCCTAAAAAGCCAAAACAGGACGAATCTGCTTCGCACACCTAACAAGGGATTTACGAGATCTGTGCTAATGAATAACATAAGACTTATTCAAAAAAGTTCAATTTGAGATGAAGTAATCGGGTCAGGCGCAACCCCTTAAAAGCTCAGGCCGCCTGAGCTTTTGAAGGGTTGCGCCTGACCCGATTAACTTATCTTCAAAGAACTCAAAACTTTCCACTTTTCCATTCAAACTTTTGATTCATCCTTCCTCTCCCCACAGCCAAAATTTTATCCAATTTCATCACCTCTCGAAAAACTTATCAGTGATTAATTTTACCCATGTGCCGAAGACCGATCACCGTTTTTGGGCCGTTAATTTCGTCCCACTGTAAAACGCATTTCGTGCAATGTTTTGCAGATTGCGAAACGCGGCAATCTTCATCTTTTGAACGGTCGGTCCATCTCCTCGCCGCCGGCGGCGGGCCGCTCCACTATAGGTTTTTCTAACATCAGCTGTTGCTTTCTGGAAAGCTGATGTTGAGTACGGGCCTAGTTTAGTCTACATCGTCTGGCATAATACCGAGTTTTCTAAACTTTAGGTCTTGACTTAGCAATGTTTTGTTCATTCAGCATGCGACAATCCATCATTTTGAGAGCTCGTGTCTATGACATGGAGCAAGCGGAAAATGCGATCTTCGATCTTACGGAATCGCGGCGCCATCTAATTCTACTTAACCGGCTGTGCGGGCGGTCGCGGGGGTTTCTCACGGCGCGGTAGGACCTAGCACATTGAGCTTGGGTCACGCTTGCTCGCCCAAACTTGGAAAATCGCGGTTAGGCATGTTTTTGAATGTTTCAGAACTTAAAGAAGGTCAAAGAACATTCTCAGAAGCGCATGTTCTCATATTCCCCATTCGAAGAGTTAATTCTTCTCATATTGGAGCTGCTTTGCAGCGAAAGTTCCTGAGGAAGGACAAGCTACTGTACGAGAGCCTCAGTGCGCGCGTTAGTGTACATTTCCAGCAGTGTGATCTTCCTTACTGCTTAAGATCATGTTTTCTCGAAGAATAATTGATACCACTCCAAAAAAATATTATTGCTTCTTTCTTTGGTACGTTTTGCATTATTATAGACTGATTTCAGATATTTGATCACTAGTTTTCCTCCATAGAACAAAATGCTCTTTTCATTCAGTCTTTATTCCAACACCAGCGTCATCGAAGTTATAGAGACTAGTTAGACAAACTGTCTAGTAACAATGCCGTCCCATACTCATGGCTGAACTTTCAATCCTTCCAGCAAAATCCCACCGGAAACCAAAACAATGTTTAGTGATCAAAGGATCGAGAACGCCGAACGCTGTTGTCAAAGTTAAAGCTAATTGGTGGATTATGCAAATGAGATCACAGTATCAACTGTACGTGCAAAGCTCTCCAAAGTCTTCTAGTTCACAATCTTAGGGGAAGCTCAGTTGTAGGCCCTATATAGACCGAAGTGCAAGAACTTATAGACCGGCCATACTATTCCAGGAGGTAATTACTGCGACTTCGTAGTTCCTACAATTCTTGTGATTCCTCGAATTCCGATGTGCCGAACTACGAAGTGCATTGCAAATTGCATTATACATTGTTTTTTCGCAATATACAATGTTATTGGACCCGCAGCAATCATGGGAATTGCAGGAATTGCAGGAATCACAGGATTAGTATGACCGGTCCCTTAGAAAGTATGAGGATAGATATCAAGCCACTCAGAATTCCCTTCTTTAGAAGCTTCCATCGTTCAAAAAGCTTCTCTTGACAAAATTTAGCGATAGATGATAAATGCTGCATGTAAAAAGATTAGGGGCACGGTGAGTCCACTGTAGCGCATACAAATTAGTACAGTCAGGAAACATCTCCAATCATAAAATGACGGCCATTTAACGCGAAGCAGCACGACAAAAACAACATGAGTGGTGATGCCATTTACTGCAAGATAACCTTTCTTGAAGGAGGGAAGCTGTCTTAGGCCCCGGGCAGACTTCACGCGATTTGATCGTCGCGACCGAATCGCGAGGAGACAACTGTTACAACATCATTTCATGCAGATCAACTTGCATTCGGTAGTGATACTTTTCCAGACCGAAATTTTTGAATGTGAAATGAAAATGAATGAAAATCTTGGCGATTTGATCGTCGCGACCGAATCGCGAGGAGACAACTGTTACAACATCATTTCATGCAGATCAACTTGCATTCGGTAGTGATACCTTTCCAGACCGAAATTTTTGAATGTGAAATGAAAATGAATGAAAATCTTGGCGATTTGGTCGCGACGATTAAGTCGCGTGAAGTCTGACCGGGGCCTTATGCACACTTCCTACCCGCTTAAACTGAAAAGCTTCTCTTCTCAATACAGGTAAAGTTTCTGAGCTCTGACCATCGCGCTGAGCTGAAAATCATTCAAATAAACATTAAGAGATCGTTCATATAGTTATCTCTGCCAACATCGATGCTGACAGCAAGAAGGATGCATAACATGCGCGACCGTGACTTTCCAGGTGAGTGAGCAAGCGTGGCCCAAGGACGGCACGACGTACAGTATTTGGCCAACGTCCATCGGCCGAAAAATAAGATGCTCCAAACAAACAGAGCCTAAACCTTGTTGAAAAGCTTTGTTTTCGCCCTATTTTCTTAGAAGTATATCAGAACGATAATATCATGTTTATTTCTTATTTCAATATCCTCCTTCCTTACTAAGAACTTGAAAATCGCTTTTTAAGATAAATCCCTATGTAGAGCTATTTTTCAAGGCGGATCCAGGAATGACAAGTATTTTGCAAGGTAGCCCATCCCTGCATACTTGCGTTAGGTGAACTTT